>CM057343.1:377827051-380227051 GCA_030015575.1 Agapanthus africanus
GGGATCATCCATCGCCCATCTCATGGGTCGAGAAGCATATACGCTAGTCTACACTGGTATATCGATGCCCCATCTCGATACACCCACGACTAGGGACCTTGAAGGATGTACCTATGGACTACCATATCCCCACTAGTATGATCCGCATCATAGTCCAGGTAGTCAAGTACACATCCTAAGGGCTTTACCAACATGTAACTATAAGACAGTTTAAAAAGACAAGTGTACATGTTAAGATAAAGAGCAACCAGATAGCATACTATCATATCGAGCAAGAAAGTCATCTCTATATATGTCCAAGCATCCAATATAAAATACATCATATGTACAATACTGGCCTCTAGGGCATACATACAACTAACAATCTCACACCCTCACTCTCTCAACTGAAACCCTAACCATATCCTCTCAAACTCAAACAAAATCTCCATTTAACCCCACCAAAACCCTTCACAAAGCCAATCCAAGCCATTAGGATCATTTGGACTAAGGAAAGCTTGGATATTGAGCAAGTGTGGATAGGTATAAATCCCTAACTGTTAATTAGGAGTTTATTGTTGTAGTGTTGCTTGTAGTTTCAGTTTAGAACACTAAAAGTATGGTTTTGTGCATGATATCGTATTTTAGTGTCGTTTTAGGATATCTGTAACCTGCTGTGACCCCGAGTGTGCACTGCGAAATCAAGCAGTGTAGTAGTGTAGTGCTAGAGACCCTGAGTGTACACCTGAGACCCTGACCCCACACGACATTGTTTGGCCGGCGATATCGGGGACAAATCCGGCGAGCTCGGCCATACGAGGACCTGGGGGGTTGTAGTTTTCAGGGTAGCTGTCTGCAGTGTTTTAAAGGTGTTTGGTACTGTTTGATTTTGATGTTTTGACTATATGTAAAATCTGGTATCGATTAGCTAGTTTTTAGTATTTCGATTACGCGCGTTACGATATCCGACACGGTATCCGACTCAGCTTTTGTGTTTTGCGTGATTTCTGCACGTAGGGTTTGTTTTAGTAGTGTCGCCACACGTTAGCCGCTAAGCAAACACTTTAGAGGGTGTTTGTTGGATATATGTATGCCCTAGAGGCCATTATATGTATAGTGGATGCTTCGACATATATATATGTATATTTTGTTATATGACTTTCTTTCTCGACATGATAGTATGCTATCTGGTTTTACTTTATCTGACATGTTTGCTTGATACTGTTGATTTAACACATGTTGATAAAGCCCTAAGGATATTTGCTTGACTTCCATGGCTATGATGGAGATCATACTAGTGGGGCATGTATAGTCTATAAGCATATCCTTAAAATGTTCCTAGTCATAGGTATATCGAGATAGGGCATCGATATTCCAGAGTAGACTAGCGTAAACGTTTCTTGACCCATATGATGGGTGATGGATGATCCCATATCCATTGGTGTTGTGACATCGAAGATTGTATACGGGTGCTCAGTAGAGACTATGTACACTGAACGGACTCACAGAGAATTCCTATATGGTATTATATCTATCGTCGGATAGCAGTTCTCTGGTGACACTGGTATAGGTTAGTCTGTAGACCCGAGATCATCATGGAGTCTTGTGTGTTCTCCAACTGTACTTTGATTTCCACCCTACCACGGCTCTACTGAGTCGTGCAAGCAGGTGGCTATTGGGTATGGTCTCGAGACACATGGAGACAGTGAGCAATAGGAGGGGTTTCGTCTCTCCCATTATTGGGAGTTAATGTTGTGCTATGTGCGATTGGCTCTGACTTAAAGTCCCTGGCCAGGCCTGATGAGATTTACTGATAAGTGTTATCAGTAGTTTCTCGACCGGTCATAGACCATATCGACATGATTTATTGAGTTATTAGGGCTCGACGATTCCATCCATAGACTTGATATGCAGCATATCAGATGATGAGACCGGACTGTACGGTAAGTGTTGCCAATGGCTCGACTGGAGTTTTGACGGGTTCGCTTGTTTTTCTTCTGATCGCTCAATACCCGGGTGGCCGTTACATTTAGCTGACCGCTTGCGGCTTGTAGGTGTTTTGATATGATCATCACCTACTGCCGGCGTATTGACGAGTCTTAGAGTCCCACACAGGATTTTTCTAGCTCAGGCGAAATGTTGTGGTGTGCATATGTGATATGCGCAGGAGCTCGATTAAATATGGATATGTGATACCGTATTTTAATCGGACGTTCGATATTGATCGGGTCGCATTTGATGTGACCGATTTATTAAATCATGTGTTGATTTAATATTATCTTTAATCTCATTTTTTATTAACCCTTTTTTCTTTTGGATGTATGCATGTATGTTCACACATACACATGATGATGTGCATGCACATATACACATATACATATGTATCATGGTTGATGATACAAAGGAGATGGCAATATACGACTCACATGGTTACTAAATATCTAGATTTTTGTTAATGGATTAAATAAAAAGGAAATTAGATTAATGACTCATTTTCTACACTCTTCTCATTTGACATTTGACTTTAACCTTAGTTTAATTTCCTTTTGTCATTTAACCTATCCAAATAATATCTAGATATTTAATTAACCATGGTTATATGTGAGAAAGTCACATATATAATATTTTCTTTTTCATTTTAGAAAATAAGTTTTCATTATTCACACAAAAGCTTTTGCCATGTTCATCTTCCTCCTTCACCAAGCTCTCTTGAGTTTTGTTTTGAGTGAGGAAATTAAAAAGAAAGTGTTTTTAAGTGAGTTTACATACCACACAACCATTCTACACTACCCTAGCCCTTTAGTGTAGAGTGCTTGCTTCATTTTGTGAAGTTAAGAGCTTGTTCTAGGAATCTCTGGGTGGATCATCGTAGACGACGAAGGACCTCGAGCGGAGCCATTCCAAACCTTATGCAAAGCCGTAGGAGTCCTAAAGGCCGAAGGAGTTGGCTACAAAGGTTGTAATTTCTCTTCCTTTAGTTTAGACTTCACAAAATGATGTTTTTACCGTAATCTCTAATTACGATTCGTAGTTCGTTTGTAATAGCGCTCTAAAATTGAAAAGTTCACTACTTTATGATGTTACAACCTTACTAGGGCGCTATTACACACCAACATGGTATCAGAGCCTAGCTAGAGCTTTAGGGTAAGCGGGACGACATTTAAAAACTCAATCGAACATGAAAAATGTGATTTTTACATGCTCACTGGAAATTTTTTCCAAAATTGGAATTTTTGTAATTAAAAATATGCAGAAAATAGAGCAAGGTTTTCTATGGATCCCCAAGAAAAACGATCGCCTAACTCGACTTAAAGACTGCGGAACCGCGGCAAAATAGGTGTATTTGCGGTGGTTCCGCGGCGTCTTTGGTGAGGCTTGGACCGTGCGCTCTTGCGTTGATCCGTAGGTACCTTGTATGCTCTCTGGGAATTTTTTTATGCAGGTTCAAGTGTTGAGATCTATTACAACAGTGGGTATGTTGATGTGTTGATTGATATATTTTAACGTCGTCTATGCTTTTCAATTGTTGATGTGATATGATGTATAGGATCGTCGTGATTGAATGGCCGGGGATTTTATGTAAGACGAGAGTTTAACTTTTCATTCATATAAAATTTATTGTAAATATTATTCTTTTATTGGGGAACACCCGGGTTGAGGATGATGTCTCCATTGATGTATATTTTACTTTTCTGCATTAGGATAGACCCAAGGAGGGGAGCATGAGTGACCGGGTTCTGGAGTTCAGTGGGAGGCCATCTCGAGGAGTCGAGACCGGGTCTCCTAAACTCCAGAATTAGAAGGGTCACTTACCGCTCTCTTAGGGGTCTAAGGGTGTGGGCTTGGCTATTCATCACGACCGTGGAATCCATATTTTCTATCGTACGCTAAATAGAAAATACGAAGTTCCTAGTATATCCTGTATTTTCATATATGTGTTTCTGCTGCTGTTTGTTCTATGATGTGATTGCACAATATCTGAGACGAATGTGATATTGTTATATATGTGATATGTAATACTGTTTTTCGTTTCTTTCTGTAATGGCTTAGGAAATTAAATGATGGGAATACATTAATGAGATTAATGTAAAAGAAAAAGAAACCTAAAGATGTTGTAGAATCGGATTTGAAACCCACTCGGCTCTTTTATGAAAAAGCAAGTTTCAAAAGATGCGGAGCTTAAGCCACTCCTTTTTCTAAAAACAATTTAGATTCTACAACGAAATCAACTTCAAAGCGTTAAAGGTTTTCATAAAAACCATCCGCAACCCTCCATCATTTTAGGAAGCAGAGTACTTAGTATTCGTGCTACGTATGTTGATTATAGTCAAGGCGTAGTGTATGGTAGCTAAGTGATGTCTTCCTATAAGTATATGATACGATCAGTTAGGACATTCATGTGATTATATTGATTATAGTCAAGGGTCATATGGATGGGTCTAGTTAATCTCGAAATGATGGGCAGAACTTGACTGGTGCTTATGATATGTTGACCATAGCTAAGGTCATAAGCATCTAGGGGTAAAAACCGTATCGGGAGTTTCAAATGTTGAAATTTGCAATGAGATTGCATACCATCTATATGATGGTTGGATCCCGATCCCACTATGAGTAAGAGTTACTCCTAGGAGAGTTTTACACTTTACAATTAGCTAATCCAGTAGGTGTCTAGAAAGGTGTTAAACGGGGTTTTGTCCTTAGGAAAGACGAGGTTTATTTTAATTAGGTCCGTGCGCAAGCACGGGGAACCTCCCTCAAGTACCGACACTGGCCTGGCTGACCGGTTAGCGAAACTGTAGAATGTAATTAATCCTGGCTACTTTTCTTTTCAGGTTTGAAAGAAAATTTGATAAAAGCAGTGGGAGACATCGATTAGATAAGATAATAACCAATCTGATCTTTGCAAAAGCATTTCGCTGAGTGTATTCTTTTGTCTCTCCTAATGGCAGATACCGATGATGGGACTTAAGCTTCTTTTGGAGAAAAACAAACTGACTGGACCAAATTATAAAGAATGGTTAAGGAACTTGAACATTGCACTCACATATGATAAAGTATCATATGTCCTCACTACCAAAGCCCCACCCGTCCCAGGACCTGAATCATCTATTTCGGATAAGGAGATCCGAAAAACATGGGATATTGATTGCAAGATGGCCACATGCCTCGCGCTTGCTTCTATGGACAGTATCCATCAGAAACAGCACGAGAAGATGGATATACAATCAATCATTCTTCATACAAAAGAGTTGTATGAAGAGCAATCTCGTACTTTACGATAGGACGCATCTAAAAGGTTGTTTCAGATGCGGTTAGCCCCCGGTGCACCAGTAGGAGACCATGTTTTGAAGATGATTGGTCTTATAGAAGAACTTGAGGAACTGGGATGGACTATGGATAATGAGCAATATACAGATATTTTTCTACAGTCTCTCTCCCCTGCCTTTGCTCCGTTCATAGTGAATTTCAATATGAATGATTTGGAGAAATCATTACCTGAACTTCTCAATATGTTGAGAAATGCAGAGAGCGCCCTTAAGACAGCGAATACTCCCGCTCTACTTTATGGGCCATCTTCCTCTTCAGTCCCGAAAGCCAAAGCCAAGGGAAAGAAGAAGAAGAATCCCACCAAGCCGAGAGGTGGAGTTCAAAAGGCGAAGGGGAAAGACAAATCTGGGACCGCGGGAAGTGGGAAAGGAGAATGTTTTTACCGCCACAAGTCGGGACACTGGAAACGCAATTGTGCTTTGTACCTTGCAGATCTCAAGAAGAAGAAGCATGATGATGCTTCCGCTTCAGGTGTGTTTGTAACCGAAAACTGTTTTTCATTAAACTCTACATCTTGGGTATTAGATACGGGTTATGGTTCTCACATCTGTAATTGTATGCAGGGATTGAGAAACAGTAGAGTTTTGAAGACTGGGGACCACACTCTACGGGTTGGAAATGGTTCCAATGTACATGCTGTATCCGTAGGAGAGTATCATCTGGGGTTGCTTTCAGGATGTATTTTGGTTTTGAACCCTTGTTATTTTGTACCTGGTATGCTATGTAATATAATATCTGTATCTTTGTTGGACAATGAAGGATATCATTTTGTGTTGCAAAATAATGTTATGAACATTAACTTGAATCAACAGTTGATTGGGTATGGTACACTGAGTAACGGAATTTACGTCCTAAACCAACACACGGTATTCAATATACATCATACAAATAAAAGAAAGATTTCAGATATAAATGAATCTTTTCTTTGGCATTGTAGACTTGGTCATATTAATGAAACAAGACTAAACAAATTACATAAAGATGGATATTTCAAACCTTTTGAATATAAATCTTATGCGACTTGTCAGTCTTGTATCAAAGGTAAAATAACCAAAACTCCGTTTTGAGGACACGAAGAGAGAGCTACTGAACTCTTAAGCCTCATACATAGTGATGTATGCGGACCAATGTCTACACATGCTAGAGACGGTTTTTCGTACTTCATTACCTTTACTGATGATTTCTCAAGATTCGGACACGTGTTTTTACTGAAGCATAAATCCGAAGCTTTCGAGAAATTCAAGGAGTATAAACTTGAAGTAGAAAAACAAACTGGCTCGAGTATCAAGAAACTTCGATCAGATCGAGGTGGAGAGTATTTAAGCACTGAGTTTTCAGACTTCTTAAAAGAGAATGGGATTCTCTCTCAGCCCACTCCTCCGTACACACCACAGCACAACAGTGTGTCAGAACGGAGGAATCGTACCCTATTGGATATGGTACGATCCATGATGAGTGATGCTGAGTTGCCACTTTCCTTTTAGGGACATGCATTAGAGACTGCAATTTATCTATTGAACAGGGTTCCATCAAAGACCATGTCTACCACTCCATATGAGACAAGGTGTGGAAAGAGACCATCTCTTAAAAGAGTTAGGATATGGGGTTGTCCGGCTTATGTTAAAAAGCAGAATCCGGATAAACTCGAGACACGATCGGTCCTGTGTACATTTGTGGGATATCCAAAACATTCATATGGATATATTTTCTACCACAAGGAGGAACAAAAGGTGCTTGTTTCTCAACATGGCACATTTTTGGAAAATGAAATTTTTACAAATAATACTGATGGCAGTGCGGTAGAACTAGAAGAGGTTCTAGAGACACAAATTACTCAGGACGAATTAATTGAATCTGATGTTGCAGTAGAACATCAAGAACCTCAACCGCTCCGGAGATCTAGTAGAACTTCTCGCCCACCGAAGAGATACTATGGTTTTCTCATTGATGGTGATAGAGAAGATTGCATCATGGATGATGATGACCCTACTAGTTTTCAGCAAGCTATCACGAGTGCTGACTCAGTGAAATGGCTGTATGCCATGAGATCCGAAATGGAGTCCATGTACACCAACAAAGTATGGACTTTGGACGTTGCTCCTCCTGGGATAAAACCTGTTGGGTGCAAATGGATCTTTAAGAGAAAGATTGGTATAGATGGACAAGTAGAGACCTATAAAGAAAGGCTTGTAGCGAAAGGATTTCGTCAAAGACCAGGACTGGACTATGATGAAACTTTCTCTCCAGTAGCAATGCTTAAATCCATTCGGGTCCTACTTGCTATTGCCGCTCACTACGACTATGAAATCTGGCAGATGGACGTTAAAACTGCATTTCTAGATGGTGATTTAGAAGAATGCGTTTATATGGATCAGCCAGAGGGCTTCATTGACAGTGGGAGTAGGGGGAAAGCATGTAGATTGCTTAAATCCATTTATGGATTAAAGCAGGCCTCACGTAGCTGGAACATTTGTTTTGATGATATAATCAAAGAGTATGATTTTATCAAAAATATAAATGAACCATGCATTTATAAGAAGATTATAGGGAGTACTGTCACATTCATCGTATTCTACGTAGATGATATTCTCTTGATAGGAAATGACATTCCTATACTACAATCGGTCAAATTATTCTTATCACAAAGGTTCTCCATAAAAGACCTGGGTGATGCCTCATACATTTTGGACATAAGGATCTATAGAGATAGATCCAAGAGATTATTAGGATTGTCCCAATCAAAGTACATTGATACCATCCTAAAAAGGTTTAGTATGGAAGATTCCAAGCGTGGTGCCTTTCCCGCTTGTCATGGAATCACTCTCTCTAAGGACTTCTGTCCGAAGACTAATGAAGAGAGAGCACGCATGAGCATTATACCCTACGCTTCAGCCGTAGGATCTATAATGTATGCAATGATATGTACTCTCCCTGGTGTAGCTTATGCACTAGCTGTAGTAAGCAGGTATCAATCCAACCAAGGGGAGCAACAGTGGATAGCCGTGAAGAACATTCTTAAGTACTTGCGAAGAACTAAAGAAATGTTCTTGGTCTATGGTAATGGGGATCTCCAAATGGAGGCCTTTACCGATTCCAGCTTCCAAAGTTATAAGGATGACAGTAAATCTATCTCAGGATTTGTATTTACCCTCAATGGAGGGGCGGCATATTGGAAGAGCTCCAAACAGGATACCGTTGCAGACTCCACGATGGAAGCTGAGTATATTGCTGCAAATGATGCTGCCAAGGAAGCCGTCTGGATGAGAAAGTTCATTGCGGAACTAGGAGTAGTTCCAACCATTATTGATCCAATACCATTGTATTGTGATAATAATGGAGCTATGGCGTTGGCCAAAGAACCCAGATCCTATCAAAAGTCCAGACACATCCACAGGCGAGATCATTTGATCCGGGAGATAGTTGATCGCCACGAGATCGAGATTCAGAGAGTAGACACAAAGGATAACACCGCGGATCCACTCTGTAGGGTTCCTAGGCACACTCAAGAGGTTCCACAAGGAATCAACCATGCCAAATTCAAAAATTTAGGTGCCGAGAAACCCTAATACGGATCGTTAACTAGAAATTAGGCAAAACTAAATGAATGTAAATCACATTTACACTAAGTGTACAGAAATACAACCTTTGTAGATCCGGTCCTCCACTTCCTTGGCTCCGTGATGACGTCCCTGCACTGCAACCATCGGAATCCTAGACTCTCGCGGTGGTTTCATCGGAGAAAAGATCGGGCTAGGTCGTCGACTTCGATGCCGAAGATGATCTACGTCGAGGCAACTCAAGATCAAGCTCCAACTTCACCAAGTCATGAAACTTGTGAAGAAAACACATTATACTACATGGCAAGTGGTAGAGGATGAAGAAATAGGAAGTGGGTTCACTTTAGAATTGGATTTCTCACTCTTTTTCTCAAGGCACCATTGAAGCTAGAATGGTTTCTTCTTCTTCAAGAAGAAGAAGAAGAAGAAGAAAAAGCATATGATAAGATAAAAATGAAAAAGAAAATAAAGTGATTCTTATCATTTTAGCAACCATGGTTTAGTGTAGAGAATAAACTATGGTTAGGTGAATGGTTAGGTTAAGCATAAAACAAAAATAGTAGACTTATTCAAAGCTTCATGAAGCTTCAACTATAAAACAAAGCAAGCCACCATTTCCCTTTTTGCCCAAAAATCAATTAAAGAATATAAATAAAACATTTAAAACCCTAACCATTAACCTAAACATGGTTTAAAGTAAACACACACCCAAGTATGCATGTATCATCAAACATGATACAAACTAGTGCACATCAAGTGAGAAAATCCATCTTTAAGTGAACAAATACTAGTTAATATAAACTAATATATCAAATATATAATTATACATTAAATTATTAAATCAACACTTGATTTAACGATCCGGTCATATCGCATATGACCGACTAATATCCAATGTATCGACTTATCGAATCAATCCTTGGTTCGATAACTAGGTTATATCGCATACAACCAATCGATACATTCATCGCGAGAATAGAATACAGTATCACATACTGGTATTATTCTCAGTCCCGCACATATCTCATATGCGCTCCTATTTCGTTTCGCTTGAGCCAGGAAACCTCTGTGTAGGACTCTAAAGACTCATCAATACGCCGGCAGCAGATCATGATCATATCAAGCACCCACAAGCCGCAAGCGGTCTGCTAAACGTAACGGCCACCTGGGTATTGAGCGATCAGAAGAACGACGAGCAAGCCCGCTCACACTCCTGTGAATCCAACCAGTAACACTTACCGTACAGTCCGGTCTGATCGTCTGATATGTCGCATATCTCGCCTAGGGGTGGTAAACGTCAGACGCCGGTAGCTCGATAAGTCGTGTCGATATGAGGTCTATAACAGTTCGAGAAACTACTGGTAACACTTACCAGTAAATCTCAGCAACCCTGGCCAGGGATTTCCGGTTATAGCCAATCGAACACAGCGCAACATCAACTCCCTATACCGGGAGAGACAAATCCCCTCCTATCGCTCATTGCCACCCTGTGATTCGGGACTGTACACAAAAACCACCGTTTTGCATGCCCTCTTGGACGTGGTAAGGTGGAAATTAAAGCACAGTGGGAATCAAACAAGACTCTATGACGATCTCGGGTCAACAGACTACTCTGTACCAGTGTCACCAGAGAACTGCCATCTGACGTAAGGTATAATACCATCTGGGAGTTCTCGGCGAGTCCGTCTAGTGTACCCAGTCTCCACTGAGCACCCGTATATCATCTCTGATGTCAAACACCAATGGATATGGGATCATCCATCGCCTATCTGTATGGGTCGAGAAGGTATACGCTAGTCTACTCTGGTATATCGATGCCCCGTCTCGATACACCCATGACTAGGGACCTTGAAGGATGTACTTATGGACTACCATGTCCCCACTAGTATGATCCGCATCATAGTCCAGGTAGTCAAGTACACATCCTAAGGGCTTTACCAACATGTAACAGAGAGACAACCAGTGTACACGTTAAGGTAAAGAGCAACCAGATAGCATACTATCATGTCGAGCAAGAAATTCCTCCCTATATATGTCCAAGCATCCACTACAATATACATCCTATGTATAATAATGGCCTCTAGGGAATACATATAACTAACAATCTCCCACTTGCACTAGGGCCATCTGATAGCAGTGGTTGTAGTATCTCATACTCAACCATCCCATAAAAGTCCCTCTCTGGGAAAAGGCCTTTGTGAGTGGATCCGCCGTGTTGTCCTCTGAGTCTACTCTCCTAACCTCGATCTCTTTGGAGATCAACCATCTCCATGATCAGGTGATACTGCCTTAGAATATGTCTGGATCACTGATAGGACGGACGTTCCTTGGCATAAGCCACAACTCCATTGTCACACAATGGGAGGAACTAAGTTCATCTCATGAACAAATATACATCCAGACTGCCTCTTTGGTAGCATCTTAATTAGCGATGTATCCAGCCTTTATCGTCTGGTATGCCACGGTATCTAGCTTAGAACTCTTCCAACATACCGTCCCTTTACTAAGGGTAAAGACAATGCCTGTGACTGACATTCAGTCGTCCTTATCACCCTGGAACCTTTCCAGTGATTTCCCCAGGATCAATTGATACCGTCTCACTACAACTACTGAGAATCCTAACATCCATTTAGATCTATCTCATAGATCCAAAACCCAAGATTTAGTAGGTATCATCTTGATCCTTTGTGGAGAATCATTGTGATAAGCGGAGATTGATCGAGCGTAGCATAGGAAACTCCTTCCCTATCAAGAGTATGTCATCCACGTACTCTACGAGGATCGCCACTATACTCTCTACTACCTTTTTGTATATACAAGGTTCATTTACCATTTTGATGAAGTCAAACTATTTGACTACTATATCAAAACAGATGTTCCAACTCCGCGATGCCTGCTTTATCCTATAAAGCATCTTGTACACGTTTCCGCTGCTCCCACTGTCTACGAAGCCCTCTGACTGTGTACTTATAGACCCTCTCTTCTAAAACATCATTTTAGAAAAGCAGTCATGACACCCAACCGCCAGATATCGTAGTCATGGTATGTAGCCGTGGCAAGTAGGATCCGGATGGACTTAAACATAGCCACTGGAAAAGGTTTCATCATTATCCACGCCTGATCGATGACGAAAACCTTTAACAAGTCTAGTTTTGAAAGTCTCAACTTTTCCATCTACACCAAGTAATCTTCGCAAGATATACTTGCTCCTGATGGGGATTTAACCTTTCAGATATAGCAACCAAAGTCCATACTTTGTTGGTGTACATGGATTCCATCTCAGATCGCTAAGCATCCAGCCATTCTTACAGAGTCCCTACTCTCGATGGCCTGCTCGAAACTAGTTGGGTCATCATCTCATGATGCAATCCTCACTCCCACTGTCATCGAGAAACCGAAGTATCTCTCAGGCGGATGAGGAACCCTACTAGATCGGCGGAGAGGCTGAGGTTCGTTGGAATCTACTGAATCCTTTGGTTCTACCAAATTATCTGCTGTAGTTTGTATAGCTGGAACCTTTCCAGTTCTACATAACTGACCTTGCCTCGAGCTTGTCCGGATTTTGCTTTTATACATAGGCCGGACAACCCCAAATCTTAACTAGCTTAAGACATAGGCTCTTCCCATACCATATCTCATATAGAGTGGTAGGCTGTGATCTGATTCGAACCCTATTCAATAGGTATGCAACTTCTCAAGCACATAACTCCCAAAAGGAAACAGGTAACTCAGTAGTACTCGTCATAGAGCGCACCATATCGAATAGGGTGCAATTGATCAGCCCCGATATACCATCGTGCTATGGTGTATACGGAGGAGTAATGCTGAGAGAGAATCTCATTCTCCTTTAGAATAGTTCAAGAATTCCGTGCTCAAGTATTCTCCTTCCTGATCGCATCAAAGGATATAATACTTATACCCTCAATTTGGTTCTCTACTTCTAACTTATATTCCGTGAATATCTCAAAAGGTTCGGACTTGTGTTTCAACAGGAAAATATGTCTGAATCTTGAGAGATCATCAGAGAATGTAATGAAGTACAAAGAACCGGTCTTGGCATGTGTAGACAGGGGACCTTTATACATCAACATGTATCATCCCAAGAGTTCACTAACTCTTTCTCTGTTTCCAGTAAACGGAGCTATGGTCATCTTATCTTTGTGACATAACTGGCAAGTTTCACAAGATGTAAATTCAAACTGATTTAAATATGCATCTATATGTAACTTCAGCTAGTCGGGTCGCATTAATATGACCTAGTCTACAATACCTCAAGAAGAATTCGTTCATTTCTGAACACTTCCTCTTGTGTGTGTTCTGTATACTAAGAACTGTAGTTTGATTTAGAACATTAATGCTTTTAGATAACGTGCCTGAACCGATCAACTTTTGATATAGGAAATGTTCAAAAAATTATCCAACAATACAAAATTTTATCATTTCTTTACTAATAAAGAGACTGATATGATTTTGTATATCAGGTTCGGTATCTAATAACATTCGTTTAGAATCAATGTATTTAGAATACTGGGTGACAGTGACCAACAGACTTGGCTGCAACACTTGCCCCGTTTTCTGTCTTATGAAACTTATCACCCGTTCTCAGTTCTCTACCTTTCTGTAGCCCTATGTAACAGATTACATATCTGGGATCCTGATCCGGTATCAAATACCCAGGACGTAGAGAATACAGAGAAACAGTTCTTTGTAATGAACACACCCGAAGGAGATGCATCATATGCACTTTCTTCGTTTGGGCGGCACGAGAATTATGGTAATCCCCTAATTCCTGCTCGGTCTTATAACAATTATAAGTTGGAGCGGGACCAACGTTCCCCAGCTCAGTATAACAAGCGGGTTCGGTCAATAATCCGTATTATTATCTTGATTAAGGCGTGATATGGTCGCTACCTGGAGAGAGAGAGACGAAAACACTCAGCGTGCGCTCTTGCAAGATCAGATTGGTTATTATTTTATCTAATCAGGATGGCTCCCACTGTTTTTATCAAATCTTCCTTCAAACCCTAAAAGGAAAGACTAGCCGGGATTAATTACACGCTACAAGTTCGCCAATCTTTCAGCCAGGCCAGTGTTGGTACTTTGAGGGAGGTCCCCCGTACTTTCGCACGAACCTAATTAATGTAAACCTCATTTTCCCATAGGCGTAACCTCGTTAACACCTTTCTAGACACCTACTTGATCGGCTAATTGTAATGTGTAAAACTCTCCCAGGAGTAACTCTTACTCACAGCGGGTATCGGAATCCAACTATCTCATAAAAGATATGCAATCTCATTGCAAATTTCAACACTTGAAATTCCCGATAATTTTTCCCCTAACTTCCTATGACCTTGACAAAGGCCAACAAACCATAGGATGCTAGTCAAGTTCAACCCGTCATTTCCTGATTGAATTAAACCCACCCGCACGACCCTTGACAAAGGCCAACAAGGTCGCACGACTACCCTAACCCAATCTGCATCATATCCATAAGCAGATAAGCACCAATCAGCTACCGCACACTGTTAGTTGTATGTATGCCCTAGAGGCCAGTATTGTACAGATGATGTATATTATATTGGATGCTTGGACATATATAGAGATGACTTTCTTGCTCGATATGATAGTATGCTATCTGGTTACTCTTTATCTTAACATGTACACTAGTCTCTTTATACTGTCTTATGGTTACATGTTGGTAAAGCCCTTAGGATATGTACTTGACTACCTGGACTGTGATGCAGATCATACTAGTGGGAACATGGTAGTCCATAAGTACATCCTTCAAGGTCCCTAGTCGTGGGTGTATCGAGACGGGGCATCGATATACCAGAGTAGACTAGCGTATACGCTTCTCGACCCATGAGATGGGCGATGGATGATCCCACATCCATTGGTGTTTGACATCAGAGATGGTATACGGGTGCTCAGTGGAGACTGGGTACACTGGACGGACTCGCCGAGAACTCCCAGATGGTATTATACCTCACGTCAGATGGCAGTTCTCAGGTGACACTTGTACAGGTTAGTCTGTAGACCCGAGATCGTCATAGAGTCTTGTGTGATTCCCACTGTGCTTTGATCTCCACCTTACCACGTCTATGAGGGCGTGCAAAACGGTGGTCTTTGGGTACAGTCCCGAGTCACATGGAGGCAATGAGCGATAGGAGGGGTTTCGTCTCTCCCGGTATTGGGGGTTGATGTTGCGCTGTGCTCGATTGGCTGTAACAGGGAAGTCCCTGGCCAGGGCTGATCAGAGATTTGCTGGTAAGTGTTACCAGTAGTTTCTCGACCCGTTATGAGCCTCACATCGGCACGACTTATCGGTTATTGGGGTCTGACGTTTACCACCCCTAGACTTGATATGCGACGTATCAGACGAACAGATCGGACTGTACGGTAAGTGTTACTGGTTGGATTCACAGGAGTGTGAGCGGGCTAGCTCGTCGATCTTCTGATCGCTCAATACCCGGATGGCCGTTACGTTTAGCAGACCGCTTGCGGCTTGTGGGTGCTTGATATGATCATCATCTGCTACCGGCGTATTGACGAGTCTTTAGAGTCCTACACAGAGGTTTCTTGGCTTAAGCGAAACGAAATAGGAGTGCATATGAGATATGTGCGGGAGCGAGAATAATGCGTGTATGTGATACCGCATTTCATTCTCGCGATAAATGTTTCGATTGGTTATATTCGATATGACCTAGTTATCGAATCATTGATTCGATAAATCGATACATTGAATACTAGTCGGTTATGTGCGACATGACCGGATCATTGAATCAAATGTTGATTTAATGATTTAATGTATAATTATATATTTGATATATTACTTTGCATTAACTAGTATTGGTTCACTTTATACGGATTTTCTCACTTGATGTGCAAGTTGTATATGTGATATACTTTTGTGCACATATATGTATCATGTTTGATGATACTTGATCATTTGGTTAAGTGTGAAGAATTAAACCATGGTTAAATGATAATTAGGGTTTTGCCTTATGATTATTAGGATACGAGCGTGTTAAAGTTCTAGTTTAAATACCGCAATCAAGACGGTTTCGCTTGTAGCTAGCCGGTTGAGTACGGGTCGTCCACAGGGAGATGGGAATCTTTTTCTATGTGTTTTTCGACGAGTTAAGTCCTGTGTTCAGATTTTGTTGTGGTTATCTAAGTGTTAAGTTGATATTTAAAGAGAGCTTGTTAGGGTTAGGATTAGGTTAGTTTGAGTTAGGAGTCTCCACATCTTTCGTTGCCCCACTTAATATCGGTGTTACGGTAATCGGCAATAACGGGGATTAGCACGACTAGGAAGGACTTTGCGAGTATAAGCTAGGCTTTCCAACGCATAAGTCTTCCTTTTGGTGCTTGTCCGTCCGTTCTTGGCTCTTATCCATAACCTCCGGTTAATTCAACCACAACCGGTCTCACTACGGAATCACCGCTATCATGTAGGATAGGGTGCCGTAAGGAGCGGATTGTGGTTCAATTAACGGGAGTCGATTCAAGTTGTTGGGCAAGGAAAGAGTGAGAGAGATTTCCTTCTCTCAAACTTCCCTTATCCTACACTAACAAGTAAAAAACTACTCACACTTCATGATAGGAAAAACAAAACAAAACAAAAGAGGAAGATAGAAAGAAGGAGATTAGAAGAATACGACTAACTGTTTGCGACCTCACCTTGGCGAGGATCGAGCGTAAGTATCATTGTCGCATGTAAGGATAAAGA
Organism: Agapanthus africanus; assembly: GCA_030015575.1. Taxonomy (NCBI): domain Eukaryota; kingdom Viridiplantae; phylum Streptophyta; class Magnoliopsida; order Asparagales; family Amaryllidaceae; genus Agapanthus; species Agapanthus africanus. Next base: position 377,843,648 of record CM057343.1, read on the forward strand.
AAAAGAGAGAAGAAAGAAATAACAAGGAAATAACAACAACTACTTAACAATTAAAATTACAACAAGTAAAGAAAGAGCAAGACAAGCATGATAATAAAATGATCTTCTTTATTTATCATTCCTCCCTCACAAAGCTCACTACAAGTTTAATGGAGAAGAGATGAGAAGAAGAAGAACAAGTGAACTAAATCCTAGAAAAAGAAAATACAAGAATGGACCTCTTCCTTCACAAACTTCAGGGCTATTTATAGGCCAAAACATGAAACCCTAGGGCAACCAACAGAACATACATGAAAAGACCAACCTACCCCCCAAATTTCTCCAGGTTTGGCGCCTAAAGGGCCGCGGATCCGCGGCCTGGACCCACCTTTTGCCGCGGATCCGCGCCCTAATGGTGGAATTGGGTCATCTGCTTTTTTGTGGTGGCCTGATCTGCTGTGTGCTTGATTCTGGTATATATATTTTCTTATAATTGCTTCACGAATTTTGCAGAATTCTGTTGAGGGAAAGGTGGACTTTTTGTCAAGATTTTGTCATGATTTGCCTCGAGCTCCGCGTAGATCTCTTGGATTTTGTGCTACCATTGAGCCTTGTGCATGAGAATGACATTGATTTGATCTTTTGTCTTCCTATTGATATCTGGCAACATACGGATGAAGAGCAGAGACCGTGTTTTTATCTGTGGTTGGCAGGAACCCGGACTTTTTTCGTGTTTTCCATGAATTTCACCGTTTTAGAACCGAGAACCTGTATCCTGCAATTGACTAGCAAACACGGCTCAAGAGTATCTACGGATATGCAAATGTGATAAAAATTGGGCGGTATGAAAATGCAAAAATCTGATATGAACAAATACCCCCAAACTTATCATTTGCTCGTCCCGAGCAAAGCCCATTTATTCACAAAAAAATTCCTAACCTCACTTTCGCAGGGAACGCGATTGCACTGAGCATGTGCAACAAGCCGTTAAACCTCTAGGTGTCCCTAGTAGGAGGAGTGTTGTCTCCTGAGGGTTTTCAGCGGATACTACCCACAAAATCCGGTCAAGTTGGTTTGTAAAAATGACTAAGTTTCAAACCCTAAAGTTTTGTTTTAGAAAATAACAATTCTATAATCCTCAGTCTAGACTATCGAACCTTTATTTTTCACACCTCACATCTTATTTAACTACAGATTTTATATGTCTTTACGTGCAGTGCGGATAGTGTCGTTAAGTTCCAGAAGGATCGATTAGAGTCATCATGTCGCACAATAAAGCCTAGATAATAATTTTAAAAGGATCACATAAGTTTTATAACGAGTTAAGCATTTTTCAAGTTTCGTTTTCCAGTAAGGTTTCAACTTCAGAATTTCTATCTTCCTTAACAGGAAACTAAGTCGTATTTTTCACTCCACCTTTTCTTGTTTTCATTTCATACACACCACTGTGAACGTGCAATAGTCTTTATCATAGAATAAAACCTTCACATCTCCGTTAAAAAAAATTTTTTAAAAGCCTGTCTTTAATCAAGATTATTCTCACACAAAAAACCGTTAGGAATTTTAACTCGGAGAGAACACTTGCTTGACTTTGTTTTAAAACTGGACTTTCTAGGCTTCTTAGCGAGCTTTGGGCCAATGCTCCCAAACCAGTTGGTTTTAGGGCATTAGGTGTAGAAACACCCCAGCGGACTTAATTACTCAAGTTACCTAGGTCCAAAAACAAAAGACAGTTTGGCGTGAAAATCAGATGATTTAATACGAACGGAGATATAACCAGCAGTTCAAATATTTTTTTTGGATAAAAGACGTGTCTAGTTGGTTTGGTGTGTAATCATTCCAATCAAGTTTTAGATGGGTTATTTTTCAGACTTAGCTCCAATTACGGCATCAATAACATTCCTTCATATTCGCTTTACTTCATAAACTATTCTTGACATTACTTATTTCAGAACAAACCTATTTGATCCTCAGAAAATCATTTATCTGTTTAAAAGTTTAAACATGAAAAACTTGTCATCTAATTCCCAAAACTCACGACACGTGTAGTGTGATGTAAAGACTTATATCAGCTATAGTTAACTTCAAAGGAGAGTTATCTTTCAGGTTTTCAAAATCCAAACATAAGATCTAGTTATTCCTATTTTTTCAAACGAAAACCGTCGAATGTTGAGTCAGAGTTCTTTCACAAGCTAACTTGACAAAAAGATTTTATATTTTTAGAAAATTTTCAAATTTTTATGGATTTTATGGATTTTAATATGCAGATGCAAAATATACATATGAATGCGAAGGTAAGAAATGCGTACCGAGCGTACCCCCAAACTTAAACTGGACAGTGTCCTCACTGTCGTTGCATGAAGAGAACAGTTTGAAGGTTCAAAATTGTCGGTTAGCGATATACAAATTTTTATTTGTTTTTGTTTTTAAAGAAAAGAAAAAGAATATACACAAATATAAACAAAATGGTTTGTACATACCCCCAAACTTATTTGGAACAGTGTCTACTGTTCTTGGCTGGATAACCGAAGTTTGGAGGTAGGCAGAGGAAGATCAAGCAAGGTAAACCGGCTCCTGTAAGAACAGGAGCTCCTCTGTTGGTTCGGCGCTAAGGTACGGTTTGCATCGGTGTCCATTTACCTTGAAGAGTGAACCGTCCTTTGGATTTTCCAAATCCACAGCGCCCTGCGGATACTCATTCCGCACAAAATACGGCCCTTTCCAGCGAGATCGGAGCTTTCCAGGATGGAAGTGAAGCCGGGTGTCGTAAAGCAGTACCTGCTGACCAGGTACGAAGGTTTTGCGCAAAAGGTGTTTATCGTGAAACACCTTCGTTCGATTCTTAACGACAACCGCGTTATCGTAAGCCTCATCCCTAAGCTCGTTCAGTTCGTTCAGCTGCAGCTTCCGATGGCTGCCCGCGTCCTCAAGAGACAGATTCAGCTCCTTTATCGCCCAAAACGCGCGATGCTCGATTTCGACAGGAAGGTGGCAGGCTTTTCCGTACACAAGCCGATAGGGAGACATGCCAAGGTCGGTCTTATAAGCGGTTCTAAATGCCCAAAGGGCATCAGTGAGTTTCAAAGACCAATCCTTACGGTTCTTGGAAACCGTCTTCTCCAGTATCTGCTTGATTTGCCGATTTGAAACTTCGGCCTGCCCGCAGGTTTGAGGGTGGTAGGGCATAGAAAGCTTATGATTAATGGAGTATTTCCGCATCAAGGCCTCGAAAGTCCTATTGCAGAAATGACTTCCATTGTCGCTAATGATCGCTCGGGGGTGCCCAAACCGGGAGAAAATGTTTTCTTTAAGGAACCTAACGACAACCTTGTTGTCGTTAGTCCGGCTGGGCACAGCCTCGACCCATTTAGAGACGTAATCAACAGCTAGAAGAATGTACAAGTTCCCAAAAGAGCTGGGAAACGGCCCCATGAAGTCTATCCCCCAAACATCAAAAATCTCCACAACCAAGATTGGTTGGAGCGGCATCTCATTTCTCCGGGATATCCGGCCCATGTGTTGGCACCGGGAGCAAGTCTTGCAATAATCGTGAGCGTCTTTGAAAAGTTGTGGCCAGTAGAAACCACATTGCAAGATCTTCTCAGCTGTCTTTCTGGGCCCAAAATGCCCGCCACACGCTTGATCGTGGCAAAATGACAGCACACTCTTGAATTCCTCATCAGGGACACATCGACGAATAATCTGGTCGGGACAGTACTTGAACAAGTAGGGTTCGTCCCAGTAAAAGTGTTTTACTTGGGATAAGAAGCGAAGTCTGTCCTGACTCGACCATTCGGTCGGTAGTAATCCCGTGGCCAAATAGTTCACAATATCTGCAAACCAGGGTTCGCAAGATACTGTCAAGAGCTGTTCATCCGGGAAAACGTCATTGATCGGAATTGGAAGCGAAGGCGAAGAAGGAAGTCGTGAGAGATGGTCGGCAACCACGTTTTCACATCCTCGTTTGTCCTTAATGACAAAGTCAAACTCTTGAAGCAAGAGGATCCAACGGATTAACCGAGATTTTGCATCTTTCTTCGCAAAAAGATGGCGCAAAGCTGAATGGTCCGTGTAGACAATGACTGGAGAGCCGATGAGATAGGGCCTGAACTTTTCTAGAGCAAATACAACAGCTAAGAATTCCTTCTCAGTCGTTGTATAATTGAGTTGGGCGTCGTTCAGGGTTCGGCTCGCGTAATAGATTACATGCGGCATCTTGTTGATGTGCTGTCCAAGGACAGCACCGATGGCAAAGTCGGATGCATCGCACATAATCTCGAATGGGTGCATCCAGTCAGGTGAGGAGAGAACGGGAGCAGAAGTGAGTGAGCGTTTCAGTGACTCGAATGCAGTCACACAGCTCGAGTTGAAGTCGAAAGGCGTGTCCTTGGCCAGCAAAAGCGTCAAGGGCCTAGCAATCTTGCTAAAGTCCTTGATAAACCGTCTATAAAAACCGGCATGGCCAAGGAAGGCTCGGATATCTCTGACGCATCGGGGAGGAGGCAGATTGGAAATGACCTCAATCTTTGCTTTGTCAACCTCTATGCCATTTTGCGAGATGATATGTCCTAAGACAATACCTTCGCGCACCATGAAGTGGCATTTCTCCCAGTTCAAAGTGAGATTCTTGTCCTTACATCGGGTAAGGACAGTGTCAAGATGCAGCAAACACTCGTCAAAGGAGTCGCCGAAGATGGAGAAGTCATCCATGAAAATCTCCAGAAATTTCTCCACCATGTCTGAGAAAATCCCCATCATACACCGCTGGAAGGTAGCGGGCGCATTGCACAACCCAAAGGGCATGCGGCGATATGCAAACGTGCCGAAAGGACAAGTGAAAGTGGTCTTGTCCTGGTCTTTTTCGGCGATGGGAATTTGATTGTAGCCAGAGTAGCCATCAAGAAAACAATAGTACTCATGTCCGGCCAATCGTTCCAGCATCTGGTCAATGAAAGGTAGCGGAAAGTGGTCTTTCCGCGTTGCGGCGTTGAGTTTTCTGTAATCAATGCAAACTCGCCACCCAGTTTGGGTGCGAGTAGGGATTAACTCATTCGCCTCGTTGGTTATGACCGTGATGCCCGACTTCTTGGGGACAACATGAATGGGGCTAACCCATTGGCTATCAGAGATAGGGTAAATGATACCACTATCTAGACATTTGACGATCTCCTTCTTCACAGCCTCCTTCATGACTGGATTAAGACGTCTTTGTGGATCCCGGGCTGGTTTGGCATCATCCATCAGATGAATGTGATGCTCAACGATCAGGGGACTAATCCCCTTGATGTCCACCATGGACCAGCCAAAAGCTTGCCTGTTGCTGTGCAAGACCGTGAGAAGGGCTTTCTCTTGCTCGGGAGCTAGAGAAGCCGAAATGATGACAGGGAGGGTCTCGTTCTCACCTAAGTAAGCATACTTAAGGTGAGACGGCAACGGCTTGAGTTCGAGCGTTGGAGGTGAAATGATGGAAGGCAAGACTGGTGCAAGGGTCTCGAACTCAAAGGACTCCAGCAAAGGTTCAAAACGAGTGTAGGCAACCGAGTCGGATGGTTCAGGTAACTCATCCGAAAAGTCGAAAGATTCAAACTCGGGTTGTGCACGGCTAAGATCGTTCAAGAATGTGAAACACTCGTATTCGTTGTTGGGCGCAGAAGCAGCAGCAGGTTCGAAGAGAAACGCACTAGTGGCGTCAAGATTATCGTGTTCAAACAGAAACTCCTCGAATTCACACTCTTCTGGTGTGATCTCCTGGATCGAGCAAACATCCAGTATATGAGCATTAGGTTCGGCGGGCTGATTCCCCAACCTAAAAATGTTGAGTTCAATCGTCATATTTCCAAAAGAGAGGTTCATTGAACCATTGCGACAATTGATCACAGCATTTGAGGTTGCGAGAAATGGGCGACCGAGTATCACCGGAATTTGATTCCGGGGGTTAGCTACAGGCTGTGTATCTAAGACAATGAAGTCGACGGGGAATATGAAGTCCCCGACTTTTATTAACACATCCTCTAGCTCACCCCTAGGATGGGTGATCGATCGGTCGGCCATCTGGAGAGTGCAGTGTGTGGGTTTCAGCTCTCCGACGCCTAATTGCTCGTATACTGAATACGGAAGCAAGTTAACACTGGCACCAAGATCTAATAGTGCGCGGTTGATGTTCTTATCCCCAATAGTAATTGAAATCGTAGGACAGCCAGGGTCCTTCCGTTTTTGTGGTAAAGATTGGGTAAGGGCATCACTCACAGCACTAGCCAAGAAAACTTTCTTGGGTACCTGAGACTTTCTCTTTTTCGTGCACAAGTCCTTTAAGATTTTCGCGTAAGATGGGACTTGTTGGACAGCATCTAAAAGAGTAATGTTAATGTTAACTTGCTTGAATAACTCCAAAATCTTCTCCATTTGTGGATTTTGTTTGTTAGACCTCAACCGGTTTGGAAATGGAGCATTTTGAAAATTGGTTGAGTCTAATGCTTGAGGAGGAGATTTTGGAGTTGGAACAGATCCCAGAATAGGTGTTTTCGTAGAGTGAGAAGTAGGTCCGTTCAGAGCAGAAGAAGAAGAGGGAGAGCCTTGTGAAGAACGGAGAATAGGCTCGGAAGACGAAGAAGAAGAAGAAGAAGAAGAAGAAGAAGAAGAAACGGCCGGGGTGTCATCGTTGATTTGCTTGCCAATGTTGTTCTGCAGCACCCTTCCCGATCTCAGTGTAGTCACGGCACTCACATTATGGTTTTGTTGTTCAAGAGCAACATGTGCATTATGTGGGTGACCGGGATTTAGAAGTGGCTGGGACGGGAGCTTCCCCTTCTCTCGCTCGCTCAAGGCCGCGTTCAGCTGTGCAATCTGGGCCTCGATGGTCTTGATGCTCTGCCCGTGTGCGGCGGTGTGTTGCACTAAAGATTGGATCGAAGACTGGATGTTGGCGGTGGATTAAGTCGATTGTTTAACAAACGCCTCCAGACTTCGCTCGAGCGAGGAAACCTTATCGTTGTTAGACGGAACAAGGTTGTTTGGTGGAAAAGAATTGTTCGGTGCAAAGTTGTTCGTCTGGTTTTGGTAAGGTTGGGGTTGGAAGGGCTGCTGATACTGAGTTTGTTGTTGCGCTTGTTGTTGCGGTGGAGGGGCCCTTTGGAAATTGTTGCCCTGGAATTGATTCTGATTCTGATTCCAGGCGAAATTGGGGTGGTTCCTCCAACCGGGATTGTAGGTGGAAGAGTATGGATCATTCCTCGGTCTTTGCTGGAATGCATTAACCTGATCCTGTCCTTGCGATGGTGGATTGTAAGGACACTCTTCGGTCAAGTGAGAAGGATCGGAACAACAAGCGCAGATGGTACGAAGGGGGAGAACAGGGGCAGGAGTAGGAGAAGAAAATTTGCTCTCTATTGCTTCAAGCTTTTTTGTTATTGCAGCCATTTCAGCTCTCATCGCAATAGAGACATCAAGCTGGTGAATTCCTACCCTAGACTGACCGGTAGAAGTGGAGGTAGAAGAAGAAGAAGGAGTCGGTCTGGTGCTCTCCCACTGTAGCGTTTGCTCCGCAAGATCGTCAAAGAACTGCCACGCTTCCTCGTCAGATTTGGATAGGAAGTGGCCCTGACAGATTGTTTCCAGCAACTGCTTCGTTGCTGGGTTCAGTCCCTCGTATAAGGTTTGGCAGAGTTGCCATTTCTCTATACCGTGGTGAGGACACTGAACAAGAAGGTCTTTGTATCGGTCAAAGCACTTCCAGAAGGGTTCAGAAGGAAGCTGGGAGAATTGGTTGATCTCATTTCGAATTCTTGCGGTCTTATGATTTGGGTAGAATTTTTTCAGAAACGCTTTAACAAACTCGTCCCATCTGGTGATTGAGTGGGAAGCGGTGCTATACAGCCATTTTTCTGTGAGATCGCATAAAGTGAACGGAATGACCCGTAGACGTATAGCATCGTCCGACAGCTGGGTGGTTTTCATCATGGCACAGACGTTTTGAAATTTGTTTATGAAGATATAGGCATCTTCAGATTCAAGCCCATGAAAACGTGGAAGCATGTTGATGAAATGGGGCTTAATTTCAAAGTTGTCCCCATTGGCCGGAGGAAGAGAAAGGCAGGTGGGAAGTGCAGAACGGGTAGGGTAGAAACGATCCTGGAGCGCAATTCGCTGCGGCGCTACAACAGGCGGAGGTGGTGGAAGATTGGTCTCCGTAGGAGGTGGAGCCAATCCAGGGGTGGTCAACGAGATGTTCGGATTAAATCCCGACATCGCGGAAGAAGAGGTTGGTGAAGGTGAAGGTGAAGATGTATGAACAGAATTCCGGTCAACGTCGGAGTTGGCCGGCAAAGGAAGGGGTGAAAGAGGAGTGGACGGAGTATCGACTTCGGAGTCGATCGCGTAGTCGGTCGCGACTAACGTAACGCGGACTAGACGGACGCTAGTGTCCCGAGTCCAAGCGGACATACACTAAACGAGTTTAGTGTAGTCAAAGCGGAGAAGGTGAGGGTAAGAAAACGTCAATGAAGAAAGGCGATGGGTGGTGGGTGAAAAATGGATTTGGCGACAAAAGGGCAAGTTTTTATAAAAGTTTTTGATTTTTTTTTTTTTTATTTTTAGAAAGAGATTTACAGAAGTATGTACGGAAATACGGCTTAAGCAATCACAAACAAGATATGCACAATCACACCTAGATCTAGGGTAACCTAGGTCTACTAGACCTGCTCCTGAACTTGATTGTCGAAGTTAAACAATGTCGAGAAACGGGCTTAACAATACACTGATCACGAGGCCAGGTAAGTGCAGAGATAAGGGGAGGTTGTCCAACGCTTCGCGAAGTTCCTTAATTAAATAACCCTTTCTCTTTCGGCGGTTGCGCCTTTAACACTTTCCTAGACACCCCGTAAACAATATACGGTTAAGCGAGGTTCTAAACAAGGTTTATCTTCTCCTAATGAGCGCGAAGTCCTTAGGGCTGAAGTCTAGTATTTTTTAATTTACAGTGGACAATGCATATGCTTTAGTGATTTCCGGGGTCCTAGGAAGGGTGATGAAATCCCCACCCAATCTGGATTGGTTTCAAGCCCCTTAAGTCCGTATTAAAGAATGCAAAACAGTAACAATATCAACAGCAAACAATTTTTATTTGCGGCGCAAAGAATCCTGCACAAGAACAGTTTATTGGAAGGGGGAGAAGAATTTGCGCAAAGAAGCCTGCAGAAAACACAATTCAGTGGAGTTCAGAGGAGAGGGGAGAGGCAGAGAGAGTTACCCAGAAAAATTGGTGCCCTGAATCCACCAAGTGGCCGCGTTTCCGCGGCCAAAAGCATGCAATGGCCGCGGATCCGCGGCTATGTTGGGGGATTGGGGTTCTGAAAAAATTGGATGTTCTCTGTGAGGTTTCCTCTGCTTGTCTGGATGTACTGAATCTTGAATTGCTCACTGTATTTGCTCCAGATTTGTACAGTAGACCGGATGATACGTTTTGTCCGTCGCGGTGTAGCCGCGAAATGTGGGTCTATCTACCCACGTCTTTGGCACTGTACTTGAACTCCGTATTTTCAGCGTCTTGGCCACTGAACTCAAACTTGTATTTTCCTTCACACTTGCACAAAAACTAATCAAAAATAACAAGATGGTTTTGTTTACAATGTATATATTTTTTTTGTTTTTCGGTTGGAGTTATACTTACAAATTAACCCGAAATTTCACAAAGAAACAAACTACCGTCTCCCCGGCAACGGCGCCATTTGATTGTTAGGATACGAGCGTGTTAAAGTTCTAGTTTAAATACCGCAATCAAGACGGTTTCGCTTGTAGCTAGCCGGTTGAGTACGGGTCGTCCGCAGGGAGATGGGAATCTTTTTCTATGTGTTTTTCGACGAGTTAAGTCCTGTGTTCAGATTTTGTTGTGGTTATCTAAGTGTTAAGTTGATATTTAAAGAGAGCTTGTTAGGGTTAGGATTAGGTTAGTTTGAGTTAGGAGTCTCCACATCTTTCGTTGCCCCACTTAATATCGGTGTTACGGTAATCGGCAATAACGGGGATTAGCACGACTAGGAAGGACTTTGCGAGTATAAGCTAGGCTTTCCAACGCATAAGTCTTCCTTTTGGTGCTTGTCCGTCCGTTCTTGGCTCTTATCCATAACCTCCGGTTAATTCAACCACAACCGGTCTCACTACGGAATCACCGCTATCATGTAGGATAGGGTGCCGTAAGGAGCGGATTGTGGTTCAATTAACGGGAGTCGATTCAAGTTGTTGGGCAAGGAAAGAGTGAGAGAGATTTCCTTCTCTCAAACTTCCCTTATCCTACCCTAACAAGTAATAAACTACTCACACTTCATGATAGGAAAAACAAAACAAAACAAAAGAGGAAGATAGAAAGAAGGAGATTAGAAGAATACGACTAACTGTTTGCGACCTCACCTTGGCGAGGATCGAGCGTAAGTATCATTGTCGCATGTAAGGATAAAGAAAAAGAGAGAAGAAAGAAATAACAAGGAAATAACAACAACTACTTAACAATTAAAATTACAACAAGTAAAGAAAGAGCAAGACAAGCATGATAATAAAATGATCTTCTTTATTTATCATTCCTCCCTCACAAAGCTCACTACAAGTTTAATGGAGAAGAGATGAGAAGAAGAAGAACAAGTGAACTAAATCCTAGAAAAAGAAAATACAAGAATGGACCTCTTCCTTCACAAACTTCAGGGCTATTTATAGGCCAAAACATGAAACCCTAGGGCAACCAACAGAACATACATGAAAAGACCAACCTACCCCCCAAATTTCTCCAGGTTTGGCGCCTAAAGGGCCGCGGATCCGCGGCCTGGACCCACCTTTTGCCGCGGATCCGCGCCCTAATGGTGGAATTGGGTCATCTGCTTTTTTGTGGTGGCCTGATCTGCTGTGTGCTTGATTCTGGTATATATATTTTCTTATAATTGCTTCACGAATTTTGCAGAATTCTGTTGAGGGAAAGGTGGACTTTTTGTCAAGATTTTGTCATGATTTGCCTCGAGCTCCGCGTAGATCTCTTGGATTTTGTGCTACCATTGAGCCTTGTGCATGAGAATGACATTGATTTGATCTTTTGTCTTCCTATTGATATCTGGCAACATACGGATGAAGAGCAGAGACCGTGTTTTTATCTGTGGTTGGCAGGAACCCGGACTTTTTTCGTGTTTTCCATGAATTTCACCGTTTTAGAACCGAGAACCTGTATCCTGCAATTGACTAGCAAACACGGCTCAAGAGTATCTACGGATATGCAAATGTGATAAAAATTGGGCGGTATGAAAATGCAAAAATCTGATATGAACACCTTATCATTTATTTATTCATTTCTTTATTTATTTTATTGGATAAATGAAGAGATAATGGTTTGTTTTTGTCATGAAGCTTGTTGAAGCTTCATGAAGCTTTGACCAAGGAGACCATTTTGTCTTCATGCTTAACCCTAACCCATCCACTTACCATGGTTTATTCTCTACACTTAACCCAAGTTAGATTATGATAAGTATGCATTTTTCTTTTCATTTTAAATAACTTATCATAAACTAGCTTCATCTTCTTCCTTCTTCTTCAAGATAGAAACCTTGATGCCATCAATGGCAACTTGAGTTAAAGTGAGAGAAATCCAAATCTAAAGTGAACCCACCTCCTATTTCTTCATCCTCTACCTCTTGCCAAGTGGTTTTGGGTGTTTTCTTCACAAGTTTCACAACTTGGTGAAGTCGGAGCTTGAACTTGTGCAACCTCGACGTAGATCGTCTTTGACACGAAGCCGACGACCTTGCTCGCCCGTTTTTCCGATGAAGCCGACGAATGAGTCTAGGATTCATGATGGACAGCGAGAGCACAACCACGTGGAGCTAAGGAAGTGGGGAACCGGATCTACAAAGGTTGTAGCATCTAACTTTTAGTTAAGTAGTTAACTAGATTCTCATTTCGCCTAAACATCTAGTCAACGATCCGTGTTAGGGTTTCTCGGCACCAATATTTTTTGAAATTGGCATGATTGATGCCTTGTGAGACCTCTATAGTGTGCCTAGGAACCCTACAGTGGTATCAGAGCCTAGCTAGATCCTTAGGCGAAGTCTAGACGCAATTTGAAACCCGAACGAACCCGAAACCCTAAACAAAACATGCTCTCTGTACATTTTCTAAAATCTGGGATTTTTCAATATTAAAAATGCTTAAAAAATTCAGCAGGGAATTCTAAGAATTACGATGCAAATTTTTTCAATGAACAGTGATAAGCGCGGCAGAACCGCGGCCTAAGCCAGCTTAGGCGGCGGTTCCGCGGCGGCTTGATGACGTCATCCATCCTCCTCTGCACAGTAATTCATAGTTTCTGCAGCTGAGTTTTATGGGTATTTTTAATAATTATTCCAGAGTTTAATTTTCTGGGGTGTTTTAGAGCTTCGGTGTTTCGACCGGATTATCAAATTTCGTCTTTGTGTACTTCCGGATAATTTATAGAATATGTTAAAAAGTTCGACCGAATATAAATACCCAATTTTTTCCCTGTCGGGAAACTTCCAAGTGTTGGATTTTTCCGTAGTTTAACGACGTTCTAAGTAGTGCAAGTAACGCGATGGACCCTCTAGAAGACAACAAACCTTAACTCGATTATGTGACCGTCTTGAACTGCCCTTTGAACCTTCGGGTTTGGGGCAGTACGGCGTGCCACATGTGAGGCGTTGGCTTGACCTTTCTACGGCTGGACCGTTGGTACTGAGGAACGAACTGAATGTTGTTAGACTTATTTCATGTATTGAGCTGTATCGGGAAAACTTGGGTGTTCGAATGTTCGATCGGAAAGTTTAACATTTTCTGTTTATCTGGAATGGGATACAATAATTGGAATTCACAAACAGTTATGAGATAACTGAATGAATGTTATAAATCTAGCGGTTTAGTCCCACTTGATATTGAAAAGAGTTTTCGATAATGAGACTAAAATGCGGGATTTATATCTGTTAGGCATGTGATGTCTAAGTATTTCATTTGATTAGGCATGTGATGTCTAAAGAAGTTGCGGATTCCAATTGTTGTAGTTTTACACTTTCTTTTCTGTGACCGTAAGTGTAGTATGTTCATATCGCCGGTTTCGTTGCTATACGTCAACGACAATTGGGGTATGCATACTTACTTACGTTGATGACATGTGATGTTATGTGTTGCTGGATATGTTATATTGGATTGTCGTGTTTGAATAGCCGGGGGTTTTTATGTGAGATGAGTGTTTTCCATTTTCATTCATGTAAAAACTTGTATGTAATATTCTTTTATTTAGGGCACTTCCAGGTAGCGGAAGCTGTCACCCTTTGTATATTATTTACTTTTCCGTATTAGGATAGACCCAAGGAGGGGAGCACAAGTAACCGGGTTCTGGGGTCCAGTGGGAGACCAACTCGAGGAGTCGAGTCCGGGTCTCCTAACCCTAGAATTGGCAGGGTTGCTTGCCGCTCTCGTAGGGGTCTAGGGGTGTGGGATTGGCTATTCATCACGACCGTGGAATCCATGTTTTATACTGGCTCGTATTGAAAACACGGACGTCCTAGTATATCCAATATTTCATATGTTTCTTCTGCTGCGATATCTGTGATGTGATCATGAGATGTTCTGTGATAGATACTTTATATAGTATATATGATATATTATATAGACGTTACTTATGTTTTGCACCCGCGCTAGCCCTGCCCTGCTCTGTCGTTAGTTACCTAACCTAACGGTGCACGAGGGGACATCGAGGCGAATGCGGATGGCATAAGTGTACGTCATATCTATCTGTGATGTTTGGGTATTTAAATGATGGGACTTCATTAATATGATTAATGAAAGGAAAGAAACCTAAGATGTTGTAGAATCAAATTTCAAAACAAAACAGGTAGCTACAGTTCTTGCTTTGCATAGCGGTATATATGATATACCCTGCACCTTATTCGATGAGGAAAGGACCGAGATCCCTTCACCGGGAGTGACTCCTTTAGCAGTAACTGGCTGATGCTACACATTCGGTTTGGCTTTGATTGCTTTTAAGAGTTTTTGCTTTGCACAGTGATATATATGATATATCCCGCACCTCATTCGACGAGGAAAGGGCCGACGATCCCCTCACCGGGAGTGACCCCTTTAGCAAAACTAGAAAAGCCTCAAAATCACTCCATTTCAAAACTCCATTCGATTCTACAACGATATCAAGTTCATTACGCTCATGGTTTTTTCTGAAAGAACCCGCGTAGCCCTCCGTCATTTCAGATAGATATTATTTAGTATTCGTGCTATGTTTGTTGACTTAGTCAAGGCATAGTGTATGGTAGCTAAATTATGTTTATCTGCAACAACATGAGATGTGATTGGATTAGAGCATTCGCACGGCCTTGTTGACTCAGTCAAGGGTCGTACGGGTGGGTTTAATTCAATCGGGAAATGTACGGGTTGAACTTGACTTGCGATTTATGGTTTGTTGACTTAGTCAAGGTCATAGATCGCTAGGGGCAAAAGCATTATCGGGAATTTCAAGTGTTGAAATTTGCAATGAGATTGCATACCTTCTATGAGATAGTTGGATCCCGATACCCACTGCGAGTAAGAGTTACTCCTGGGAGAGTTTTACACATTACAATTAGCCGATCAAGTAGGTGTCTAGAAAGGTGTTAACGAGGTTACGCCTCTGGGAAAACGAGGTTTACATTAATTAGGTTCGTGCGAAAGCACGGGGGACCTCCCTCAAAGTACCGACACTGGCCTGGCTGAAAGATTGGCGAACTTGTAGTGTGTAATTAATCCCGGCTAGTCTTTCCTTTTAGGGTTTGAAGGAAGATTTGATAAAAAGCAGTGGGAGCCATCCTGATTAGATAAGATAATAACCAATCTGATCTTGCACGAGCATATGCTAAAGTATTTTCTTCTCTCTCTCTCCAGGTAGCGACCATTTCATGCCCTAATGAAGATAATAATATGGATGTATTGACCGAACCCGCATGTTATACTGTGCAGGGGAACGTTGGACCCGTTCTATCTTATAAGTGTTATAAGAATGAACAGGAAACAGGAGAATATCTGGATTCTCACACCGCCCAAACGGAGAACATGCATGTTGATGCATCATCTTCGGGTGTGTTTGTCATTGAGAACTGTTTCTCAGTTCACCCTACGTCCTGGGTATTAGATACCGGATCAGGATCCCACATATGTAAGATGTTACATGGGCTGCGAAAAGGTAGAGAACTGGGAAAAGGTGATCATTCCGTTCAAGTAGGGAATGGTGTAAATGTTGCAGCCAAAGTAGTTGGCGAATATCACCTAGTATTACCAAGTGGTGATACAATAATTCTGAATAAGTGCTATTATATACCAAACATGATGTGCAACATTATATCAGTTTCTTTATTAAGTAAAGAAGGATATAATTTTGTAGTAAAGGATAATGTTATGAACATATTCCTGGATCAAAGGTTGATTGCATCAGGCTCGCTACATAATGGCATATTCATTCTCAATCAAAATACAGTCTTCAATATACAAAACACACACAAAAGGAAAAGCTCAGAAATGAACGAATCCTTCTTGTGGCACTGTAGACTTGGCCATATCAATGAGACACGACTAGCTAAGTTGCATAAGAATGGATATTTGAATTCATTCGAATTATCATCTTATGACACTTGCCATTCATGTCTCAAAGGAAAAATGACCAAAACTCCGTTTACGGGACACGGAGAAAGAGTTACTGAACTCTTGGGACTGGTGCATAGTGATGTATGCGGTCCAATGTCTACACACGCCAGAAATGGTTCCTCCTACTTCATTACATTCACTGACGATCTCTCTAGATACGGGCATGTGTTCCTGTTGAAACACAAGTCTGAAGCTTTTGAGAAATTCAAAGAATATAAGCACGAGGTAGAGAACCAAACGGGCAAAAGTATTAAGGTTCTTCGATCTGATCGAGGAGGTGAATACTTAAGCAGTGAATTCCTGGATTATCTAAAAGAGAATGGGATTCTCTCTCAGCTTACTCCTCCTTATACACCACAGCATAACGGTGTATCGGAACGAAGGAATCGCACCCTATTAGATATGGTGCGTTCAATGATGAGTAATGCTGAGTTACCTATTTCCTTTTGGGGGTATGCGCTTGAGACAGCCATATACCTATTGAATCTGGTTCCGTCTAAATCTGTACCTACCACACCATATGAGATATGGAGTGGGAAGAGACCATATTTTAAACGTATTAAGATATGGGGTTGTCCGGCCTATGTCAAAAAGCAAAATCCGGACAAACTCGAGGCACGATCAGTCCTTTGCAAGTTTGTGGGATATCCTAAGAATTCTCAAGGATATTTTTTCTACCAAGCTGAGGAACAAAGAGTGTTTGTTGCTCAACATGCCACCTTTTTGGAAAGGGAATTTCTTGCAAAAGAAATTAATGGCAAAGAGGTAGAGCTGGAAGAGGTTCCAGCACCACAAACCATAACTAACGATTTAGTAGAACCAGAGGATTCAGTGGTGCCCGACGTACCCCAGCCTCTCCGCCGATCTAGTAGGGTTTCTCGTCCACCTGAGAGATACTATGGTTTTCTCATTGATGGTGGCAGTGAGGATTGCATCATGGAGGATGATGACCCAACTAGCTTCGAGCAGGCCATCACGAGTGGGGACTCAGTGAAATGGCTGGATGCTATGCGGTCCGAGATGGAATCCAAGTACACCAACAAAGTATGGACTTTGGACGTTGCTCCTGAAGGGGTAAAACCCATTGGGAGCAAGTGGATCTTCAAGAAGAAACTTGGTGTAGATGGGAAAGTGGAGACTTTCAAAGCTAGACTTGTAGCAAAGGATTTTCGTCAAAGGCCAGGTGTGGACTATGACGAGACCTTTTCTCCAGTGGCTATGCTTAAATCCATCCGAATCATGCTTGCCATCGCTTCTTATCATGATTACGAAATCTGGCAAATGGATGTTAAGACCGCCTTTCTAAATGGTGATTTAGAAGAGTGCGTGTACATGACTCAGCCAGAGGGCTTCGTAGACAGTGGGAGCAGCGGGAAGGTGTGCAAGCTGCTTAAATCCATTTATGGATTAAAGCAAGCATCGCGGAGTTGGAACATCTGCTTTGACGTCGTTATCAAAGAGTTTGATTTCGTCAAAAACCCAGATGAACCTTGTATCTACAAGAAGGTGGCAGAGAGTAAGGTTGTCTTCCTCGTATTGTACGTGGACGACATACTCTTGATAGGAAATGATATTCCTATGCTGCAATCGGTCAAGCTCTTCTTATCACAAAGATTCTCAATGAAAGATCTTGGTGATTCCTCCTGCATATTGGGAATTAGGATCTATAGAGATAGATCCAAAAGGATTTTGGGATTGTCCCAATCCAGGTACATTGACACCATACTAAAGAGGTTTAGTATGGAAGAGTCCAAGCGTGGGAACTTGCCCACGATCTCTGGAGTCACTCTCTCCAAAGAGATGTCTCCTAAGACTGATTTGGAGAGAGCTCGCATGCAAGGGATACCCTATGCTTCGGCAGTAGGCTCTATCATGTATGCGATGCTATGTACCAGACCCGATGTAGCATACTGTAATATTTCAAAAAAAGTAAAATATTATTTTTGGGAATTTTCATAATTTTTAATGAATATTTTAATAGTCGGTGTAATTAAATACCGATAAATAGTGAAAATTCCGGAGAAAATTTTAGAAATTCTAAAATAGGGTATTTTGTGGAAGTATGTCATTTTTAAGCTTTTATGGTTACATATATGTTATTTTGGTGAAAATCACGATTGACATTCGCTAAGTGGATTTTTGGCTTTTTGTACAAAAATGTGCACATGACATTTTCTACACCTGTTTCTTGTTTTGGTCATGGTAGCCTAGGGTTGGACCATGTTTAGGTGACCATGGTGGGTGAACCATTTGATTAGAGCTGGGGTTATGTCGACTTGTGTAGGGAGAAGTGAGCCAATGTGGCTTGGTGTCTTGTGAGCATTGTTTTGGAGAAAGAGTGAGATGGTTAGGATGTGCCATGATCCATCCCATATCATTATTCCTTGTGTTTTGTTACCCTCTCTCACATTTCTCCCCACAACATAACACCCCTTAAGGAAAAAGCACCAGCAGCAGGTGCTGAAACATTGCAACAGCCTTACGTCAGCCCTTGATATACCATATCAGCCCCCATTCTCTCACATCAACAACTACATCAGCTCCATAGCTGATTTACACCAGCTCCTATCACATTTCATCCCCCCATTGCTGACCTGCACACTCCCATCCTCATCTTTTCAGCCACCCTAGCACCATAGCCCAAAACCTACACCCCAAACCAGCCCCCCTTGTCAATACTTTCAGCCACAATAGCTGAAATTCAGCAGCCCTACATCAGCAACAGTAGCTGATGTAACAGCTTCAGCCCCCAATGTCAAACATGCAGCTCCCCCTAACTGACCAAACACCCCCCCATCGAGACTTATCAGCCCCCTAGCTGATAACACTCTCCCATCATCTTTTTCAGCCCCCAATGGGTGACTTTTGCTACCAATCAGCCATCATCAGCACACCTCCAGCACACATTTTCAACACCTATCAGCCTAGACCTCTGTTGCATCAGTAGCAATCCCATCATCAACAACAACCACAATATCATAAGCAAGAGCCCAACACTTCTCCTCCTGCAACACATGAGGAAAAAATGAGAGAAAGAAGAGCAACAGAGAGTGAGTTGTAGGCACCAGCAGCTGCTGAAAAAAAGAACATCAGCTTCAGCATCTGCAGCCCGGTAGCAACATCATTTGAAACAACAACACCACACCACCACAACCATTCCCACAACACCTAAGCAACAATAACAACAACAACAGACACAACCCAACACTCTGATGCTGCAACACACAATGAAGGAAAAGCAAAAAGGAAAACAAAAATGAAGTTGCAAACAGCAGATGCAGCTTCAGCACAAGAGATCAGCCACTGGGGCAGCTCAATAGCAGCAACTCACTCACCCACCCCTCCTCCTTCCTTCATCTTCCCTTCTCCTACATTCTAGGACCCCCTGGAGGTATAATCTCGCATCCCAACTCAGTTCTTGCTCAGTTCTGGCTAGATATCTGAAAGTTTACTCTTTTAGTGTGATATTGTGCTAGTTTAGGCAATTTTGAGTGAAACTTGACCTAGTATTGGTTTTGATCGTTAGTATAACCTTATTAGATGTTTTTGAGACCATTGTAACCAATATTACTCTAAAATCCAAGTATTTACCAGAGTTATTCGACTTGGCGTATTTTACCGTTTTTGTCGATTTTGAGGCCTTTCTGAAATCTGCTTTCACCCGGGGCCTTCTAGAGAAAAGTAGACATGTCAGTGAGCTGTGCAGGCATCCTGGAACCCCTACCAAAAGCCGTAGCCACTAATTCAAAACTCCGGCCGCAAATTACCTCATTCTGGCCGCAATTTGCGGCCAGACCAGCATAAAAATGCATCGTTTTGCGTGCAAAGGCCCTTTTTCATGTAAAATTGACCCCCGGCATGTCTAGTTTTGACTGGTTCCTGTTAGGATAAAATCTGGGTTCATTTTCGTGAGTTGGCGTATGATTTACGACGTGTTTTCGTATGGATTTTGATATTCGATGATTCGTATCTGTCGGGTGGCGTTCGGACGTCGACGACAGTGGATATTGGCTGTTTTTGCACACAAGGTCACAGGTTTTTACCTATGGGCGTAGTGTGCACCATTTTGGTTTCCGATGTGATTTTCATGTGTTTTAGCATGTGATATCCTTGTAGGTACTCACGTGACATCGAGGCGTTGGAGACGCTAATGACGACATCGGCACCGAAACACATAACTAGGTGAGTAGATTTATATCTACGGGGAGAAGTCGGGTGGATGGCGTATAGCACCCCCGCAGTCCGAGGTGGTGTATACGGATGCGTATACACACCTATAAATATTATTGTTGTTGGGATTATTATTGATAATAAATGGATATTGGTGAACTTGGATGATTTTGGTTACGAAACCATAGGGTAGTGGGTGCACTACATATTCATGCACACATATACATACTTGCATACATCCTCACTTCATATATGGTTATGGAATTCGTTATGGATATGTGTTCACATGGGTTTGGGTTTATATGTTTATTACGGATTTGAGGATGATATATGGGATCGATGTGAGTCGATAGTTTGATATGAGATTATGATATCGGCGATATGACCTGTTATGATAGTAAAATTCATGATTTAGATACACCTTGATGCCTTAACAGATTTTGGGATAATGATGCCATAGGAATAGTGACATAAATATGTAAATGATCGACATGTGATATGATATGATATGATATGACAGGATATTTATAATAGGCCGCCTTGGGCGGGGTATACTCCTTGAGATGATATGTGCTGATGATATCAATTTATACGGGATTGTCGACCAGTAGTTGGATCTTGATTATAGTAATGATGTTAGAATTGTACCAGACATAGGTCAGTACCCCGGTGATGATATTGATAAAGAGAATACTTGATGATTAATATGATAAATGTGATATTGACCCGTACCCAGATTGGGGATGCCGTACGACGGATTTACGTACGAGCTATAATTTGATGTTTTGATCCGCACTCTTGACTTGGGAATAACCGATTTTAGAGATATGATATCGGATGTGATATTATCGAGGCGGGATCACCGACTATATATATATATTTATATGTATCGACTCAGAGGTTAGGCGGTTTCCCTTACCTGCAGTTAGCTTATTAGCTCAGCCTTATTGTTGGCATAGCTGTACGACCTTTATGACATTAGATGCAGTTTAGCGATCATGGTGTTCAGTATTTCAGCTCCCGCATATTATTATTGTTGCTCTGCATCACATACTGTTATGATTCATATTCTATTATTGATATCATGCTGTTAGGACACCAACACCATTACCGATGATGCGTATGTTCCACATACACTTACTTGCCAGTTCACACACATCTTCATCGGTAATTGCCATGTCACTACACAGTAGTATTATTGAATCAGGATATGACCCTTGTATGTGCATACTATTATTCCATGTTGCAGGACATACAGTTACACTTGCATTCCATTTATATGTCACATACATCATGCTTCCTGATTATACGCATTGAGATATGTTGTTTCTATGTTATTCTGGATTTGGGAACCGTGGGTATTTCAAAGAGATTATGTAAATGTTTTAAAAACCCGGTTACACTTGATATGATATTTCAGTGCGTTCACCATGTGTTTTCTCGGTGCTGAGAGTGACATGTGAAACCCGAATCGAGGAGGCGGATGAGACCGATTGCGGGTACATGGTGGACCCGGTGCGGTACCCGGGGCAAGAAGATCGCAGATGATGGCGTTGAGCCTGTGCAGGGGAGCACTACCTACCGGTGATATTACCCGACACGTCGGATATCCGGAGGATACCGTCGTAGTCATGAGATGGATGGTAGGGGCCGATCTGGACTGACGGCGCCCTAGATTTTATGATTGAGACATTGAGATTTCGAGATATTGAGACACAGAGATTGTGATACAGAGGTATCGAGATACTGAGACTTATGTTTTGTGCCGATGCTAGGCACTGTTTTATACTGATTTCATTGTGATACCTCATTTTAAAAATACAGAAATCTCACAAAGTTACAAAAGCAGTTTTCTTCAGTACATGCATTCTGTTTCATGCATTCATACATCATTCATATGATATATTGCCACCTGATGCACTGACATGGACATATGGGATTACGTTTGGGTTAGATATTTACACTAGCCATGGTTAGAGATTACTGGTTATATATTTGAGGATTATTTATATTATGATCGTATGACCTAGGTTGCGTCATACATGCGATTTTCTGTTCGTAGATCTTTTTCTACTCACGAGTTGGCAACTCACCCCCGTTGTGCCCCAGTTTCATGCAGGTGTTGCCGTACGGATTTCATTACGGCTTTGCGGGCACATCTTCTTCAGGTGACTTGCTAGTAGGTGGGTTTATTGTATCTTACCCATTATTATACATTGTATATTATATTTCAGTTGTATCTAGAAGTTCCATCAACCAAACATGTATTTATTTGAGATAGAGACCATGGATGTTTATTCATTCGACCGTAGAGTCGTGCGTTATATTTCTATGGATTTCATGCTGGTTGGAGTTCCCTTTTCTGTTGAGATCCTCGCCTTTAGGCGTTGTATATTATGTGCATACAGGTTGATTTGATATGGTTCTTCCTATTCTCTACTACTTCTCTTGGTTTGGATTTCTGGGTTTCGGCTTACTTAGCATACGTACGTCTTGAGACGTTCGTAGTCTAAGTGCCGGTCATGTTCCGTACTTTCGGGTCGTGACAAAGTTGGTATCAGAGCGTTAGGTTTTACCTTCGGAGTATAGGATGACCCTTGGTTGATGGAATAGGTGACTAAAGTAGAGTGACGTACCGTGGTATGTCCGCGGCATATTTACGATGCGCCACTCCACTTAAGAAGCCTTAGGATGTACATTTCCTTGTTCAGTATCATATTCCTTCCTGATCTAGCCTCATCGGTACCATTTTTGGTTTTGCTGCCACGATTACGGGCAGGGAGAGCTACGGCTAGAGTTGCGGTCAGCTTGAGCTCGTCACGAACGAGGACTGACCGGGGCGTGATTCGGGCGACACACGATTGTAGAGATGTGTCTTTTGATTGTGCTTTGTGCCACGAGCGATGGATGGATCGCTGTATGAGATTACTCGGACGTGCAAATCAGCACCAGAGGATTGGGCCACTGATAGAAGCCAGCCAGATTTTGATGACCGTTGATGTATTGTTTACTCATGATGATTGAGGCACCGTTCAGCGTGCAGAAGAGTGAGCCAGTTCTTGCTGCGAACAACGAGCTATTGCCCCAGATGTTTGAGCTATTGCAGTACGAGATTGTACTAATAGATGATAGAAGATCGCTAGTCACCAAGAATGAATGACTAGGACATGTGGATCATTCGCTACCCCGATGCGAGATTATCAGATAGATTGATTCCAGCTAGAGACGACTTCATGTGGAGACGTTGAGAGTCGACAGAGACGATCGAATGATAGTAACCTATTATTCCAAGTTTAAAGTATTTGGAAAGACATGCATGCAATTCTATGGACCCTCTAGAAGAATGAAACCCTAACTCGACATAATGACCGTGTGAAAGCCTTTTGACCTTAGGGTTTGCCGCAGTTCTGCGATGCCATTAGTGAAGCTTGGGTTTGCCCTTCTACGGCTGGACCACCGATGCTGTGGTATGTACTTGATACTCTTATACTGTACCCAAGATGTTGAGCTCTTGGGGGATTATGAGGTTTTGACCAATCGATCGGATGGCTCGATTTAATTCGGATGCTAGATGGTGAGATGCATTTCTTGGGAGACTCCAGATACAAGGATAGCCGTTGGAGCTCAGTCCATGCAGCCATGACGAGACAAGTCCGAAGCAGTCGACATTAGAGAAAAGTGGAGTAAGAGGTTCGTTCCAGATCTAGAGGAGATGACGTTCCACTCCGCCGACATCAAAGATTCGATGCGCATACCGAGGCATTATAACTGGATATACTTTTTAGAAGGAGTCGCGATGAGTATGCAGCCGTTCCGGAACAAGGAACAGATATAGTAAAGGGCGATGACTTCCGGACAGTTGGCAGAAATGAGACTGGAAGAGACCTTGAGTAGGATTCCTTCCAGGACACTGCTGCAATGATACTTGCACCCAGGATCGGATGTGTCACGTACATTCAGAGAGCCAGAGGCCGATGCCAGTGACATGTTGCTTTACGAGTGATCGCGATGATTAACCGAGAAATGACCAGAGAGTGCCAAAACGGAATCATCCCCGTTAGCACACCTGACAGGGCCGTTGAGCCGATGGATCATGAGATTGATAATTCACAGAGAAGACTTGGATCCAGGAGTGGTCGTATTACGCACACCAGCAGGCCAGAGTTCAGGATCGTCGACGAGTTATGCTACGAGTAACCACGACAGTTGGCCTGAAATTCTTGGAGGATGCGCTTGGGCGGTACTATTCCGCCATACTTGATTTCGATGTTTTAGGTAATTTATTAGCCTGATTTGATTTTGATGATTGAGTATTTACGATTTTCGCAAATTCGTTGCACTTGATATCGTTTTCGAGCCTTGGTTTCACATGTTTGTGATTTTATGGGTTCTTAGACATTTGAGTTGATTTTGTGCGTATGCACGCATACGATTTGGTTTTTGCACTCTGTATAGTTCACATATGCTTACAGTGCAATGATTCGTATTTTGTGCACTTGGATGCACTGGACTTCGAGTTCGATGGTGATGCTCGATATTGGATTTCATGATTTCGTGCATGATGGATGCACTGGAATTGGATTTTTAGCGCATGTTGGGCGCATGTTATGAGATGCGATTTGGTGCACACCAGATGCACTAAATTGAGATTTTTCGGGCATGTCAGATACACCCGATTTTGCGGTCAGGTACACGTGTTGCCTACGATAGATGTTGCGTGCACACCCGTTGCACCTTGATGTCGTTTTGTACACCTGCTTGGCACAGGTATGGGTTTTGATTTCCTTGCGCACCGGACGCACAGGGTTTTTATATGCATATTTTTGGAATTGATTTCTTAGGGAGCAGTACGTTTCATGATATTTGATATTGCGATTGATTTTCGTACTGAGCAGGACTGATCAGATGACAGTGCCTGGTATATTTTCCATACATTGACAGATTTCAAAGGGATTTCTAAAAGCGAGCTATAGTCTCATTATTTACATACGTGTCATTTATGACACAAGACATTTAAAATGAGGAGACCCTTCTAAATCGTTTTCAAAATGGCGGATCGTGCATATTAAACAAAAGATATATATGTATTTGGCTATTTTCTTATAGAGACGTCCGCCGCTGTGCAGTGTTATGCGCATTACACATCGACTTTAAATAATTTGGCATGGATTCCTTTCAGATATTTACATGTACAGATTTGATATTTACATGTATAGTTCCGATTTATAGCATATCGGTTTTGCCTTGGATTTGGCATTCGTGTTTTCACATTGACTCCGATGATTGCGAGATGCTTGACGGAGTTTTGACTTCGAGTTATCTGCTCGTTACTCATGCGCATGTATTGCGCTATGATGCCTTTTATGTACTGATAATTTCGGAGCCCCATTGGTTTAGACATTTTATTGTAATGTTTTTAGAATTAGGAGGTTTAAATTTAAATTCGGGGACCGAATTTATTTAAGGGGGGAAGATTGTAATATTTCAAAAAAAGTAAAATATTATTTTTGGGAATTTTCATAATTTTTAATGAATATTTTAATAGTCGGTGTAATTAAATACCGATAAATAGTGAAAATTCCGGAGAAAATTTTAGAAATTCTAAAATAGGGTATTTTGTGGAAGTATGTCATTTTTAAGCTTTTATGGTTACATATATGTTATTTTGGTGAAAATCACGATTGACATTCGCTAAGTGGATTTTTGGCTTTTTGTGCAAAAATGTGCACATGACATTTTCTACACCTGTTTCTTGTTTTGGTCATGGTAGCCTAGGGTTGGACCATGTTTAGGTGACCATGGTGGGTGAACCATTTGATTAGAGCTGGGGTTATGTCGACTTGTGTAGGGAGAAGTGAGCCAATGTGGCTTGGTGTCTTGTGAGCATTGTTTTGGAGAAAGAGTGAGATGGTTAGGATGTGCCATGATCCATCCCATATCATTATTCCTTGTGTTTTGTTACCCTCTCTCACATTTCTCCCCACAACATAACACCCCTTAAGGAAAAAGCACCAGCAGCAGGTGCTGAAACATTGCAACAGCCTTACGTCAGCTCTTGATATACCATATCAGCCCCCATTCTCTCACATCAACAACTACATCAGCTCCATAGCTGATTTACACCAGCTCCTATCACATTTCATCCCCCCATTGCTGACCTGCACACTCCCATCCTCATCTTTTCAGCCACCCTAGCACCATAGCCCAAAACCTACACCCCAAACCAGCCCCCCTTGTCAATACTTTCAGCCACAATAGCTGAAATTCAGCAGCCCTACATCAGCAACAGTAGCTGATGTAACAGCTTCAGCCCCCAATGTCAAACATGCAGCTCCCCCTAACTGACCAAACACCCCCCCATCGAGACTTATCAGCCCCCTAGCTGATAACACTCTCCCATCATCTTTTTCAGCCCCCAATGGGTGACTTTTGCTACCAATCAGCCATCATCAGCACACCTCCAGCACACATTTTCAACACCTATCAGCCTAGACCTCTGTTGCATCAGTAGCAATCCCATCATCAACAACAACCACAATATCATAAGCAAGAGCCCAACACTTCTCCTCCTGCAACACATGAGGAAAAAATGAGAGAAAGAAGAGCAACAGAGAGTGAGTTGTAGGCACCAGCAGCTGCTGAAAAAAAGAACATCAGCTTCAGCATCTGCAGCCCGGTAGCAACATCATTTGAAACAACAACACCACACCACCACAACCATTCCCACAACACCTAAGCAACAATAACAACAACAACAGACACAACCCAACACTCTGATGCTGCAACACACAATGAAGGAAAAGCAAAAAGGAAAACAAAAATGAAGTTGCAAACAGCAGATGCAGCTTCAGCACAAGAGATCAGCCACTGGGGCAGCTCAATAGCAGCAACTCACTCACCCACCCCTCCTCCTTCCTTCATCTTCCCTTCTCCTACATTCTAGGACCCCCTGGAGGTATAATCTCGCATCCCAACTCAGTTCTTGCTCAGTTCTGGCTAGATATCTGAAAGTTTACTCTTTTAGTGTGATATTGTGCTAGTTTAGGCAATTTTGAGTGAAACTTGACCTAGTATTGGTTTTGATCGTTAGTATAACCTTATTAGATGTTTTTGAGACCATTGTAACCAATATTACTCTAAAATCCAAGTATTTACCAGAGTTATTCGACTTGGCGTATTTTACCGTTTTTGTCGATTTTGAGGCCTTTCTGAAATCTGCTTTCACCCGGGGCCTTCTAGAGAAAAGTAGACATGTCAGTGAGCTGTGCAGGCATCCTGGAACCCCTACCAAAAGCCGTAGCCACTAATTCAAAACTCCGGCCGCAAATTACCTCATTCTGGCCGCAATTTGCGGCCAGACCAGCATAAAAATGCATCGTTTTGCGTGCAAAGGCCCTTTTTCATGTAAAATTGACCCCCGGCATGTCTAGTTTTGACTGGTTCCTGTTAGGATAAAATCTGGGTTCATTTTCGTGAGTTGGCGTATGATTTACGACGTGTTTTCATATGGATTTTGATATTCGATGATTCGTATCTGTCGGGTGGCGTTCGGACGTCGACGACAGTGGATATTGGCTGTTTTTGCACACAAGGTCACAGGTTTTTACCTATGGGCGTAGTGTGCACCATTTTGGTTTCCGATGTGATTTTCATGTGTTTTAGCATGTGATATCCTTGTAGGTACTCACGTGACATCGAGGCGTTGGAGACGCTAATGACGACATCGGCACCGAAACACATAACTAGGTGAGTAGATTTATATCTACGGGGAGAAGTCGGGTGGATGGCGTATAGCACCCCCGCAGTCCGAGGTGGTGTATACGGATGCGTATACACACCTATAAATATTATTGTTGTTGGGATTATTATTGATAATAAATGGATATTGGTGAACTTGGATGATTTTGGTTACGAAACCATAGGGTAGTGGGTGCACTACATATTCATGCACACATATACATACTTGCATACATCCTCACTTCATATATGGTTATGGAATTCGTTATGGATATGTGTTCACATGGGTTTGGGTTTATATGTTTATTACGGATTTGAGGATGATATATGGGATCGATGTGAGTCGATAGTTTGATATGAGATTATGATATCGGCGATATGACCTGTTATGATAGTAAAATTCATGATTTAGATACACCTTGATGCCTTAACAGATTTTGGGATAATGATGCCATAGGAATAGTGACATAAATATGTAAATGATCGACATGTGATATGATATGATATGATATGACAGGATATTTATAATAGGCCGCCTTGGGCGGGGTATACTCCTTGAGATGATATGTGCTGATGATATCAATTTATACGGGATTGTCGACCAGTAGTTGGATCTTGATTATAGTAATGATGTTAGAATTGTACCAGACATAGGTCAGTACCCCGGTGATGATATTGATAAAGAGAATACTTGATGATTAATATGATAAATGTGATATTGACCCGTACCCAGATTGGGGATGCCGTACGACGGATTTACGTACGAGCTATAATTTGATGTTTTGATCCGCACTCTTGACTTGGGAATAACCGATTTTAGAGATATGATATCGGATGTGATATTATCGAGGCGGGATCACCGACTATATATATATATTTATATGTATCGACTCAGAGGTTAGGCGGTTTCCCTTACCTGCAGTTAGCTTATTAGCTCAGCCTTATTGTTGGCATAGCTGTACGACCTTTATGACATTAGATGCAGTTTAGCGATCATGGTGTTCAGTATTTCAGCTCCCGCATATTATTATTGTTGCTCTGCATCACATACTGTTATGATTCATATTCTATTATTGATATCATGCTGTTAGGACACCAACACCATTACCGATGATGCGTATGTTCCACATACACTTACTTGCCAGTTCACACACATCTTCATCGGTAATTGCCATGTCACTACACAGTAGTATTATTGAATCAGGATATGACCCTTGTATGTGCATACTATTATTCCATGTTGCAGGACATACAGTTACACTTGCATTCCATTTATATGTCACATACATCATGCTTCCTGATTATACGCATTGAGATATGTTGTTTCTATGTTATTCTGGATTTGGGAACCGTGGGTATTTCAAAGAGATTATGTAAATGTTTTAAAAACCCGGTTACACTTGATATGATATTTCAGTGCGTTCACCATGTGTTTTCTCGGTGCTGAGAGTGACATGTGAAACCCGAATCGAGGAGGCGGATGAGACCGATTGCGGGTACATGGTGGACCCGGTGCGGTACCCGGGGCAAGAAGATCGCAGATGATGGCGTTGAGCCTGTGCAGGGGAGCACTACCTACCGGTGATATTACCCGACACGTCGGATATCCGGAGGATACCGTCGTAGTCATGAGATGGATGGTAGGGGCCGATCTGGACTGACGGCGCCCTAGATTTTATGATTGAGACATTGAGATTTCGAGATATTGAGACACAGAGATTGTGATACAGAGGTATCGAGATACTGAGACTTATGTTTTGTGCCGATGCTAGGCACTGTTTTATACTGATTTCATTGTGATACCTCATTTTAAAAATACAGAAATCTCACAAAGTTACAAAAGCAGTTTTCTTCAGTACATGCATTCTGTTTCATGCATTCATACATCATTCATATGATATATTGCCACCTGATGCACTGACATGGACATATGGGATTACGTTTGGGTTAGATATTTACACTAGCCATGGTTAGAGATTACTGGTTATATATTTGAGGATTATTTATATTATGATCGTATGACCTAGGTTGCGTCATACATGCGATTTTCTGTTCGTAGATCTTTTTCTACTCACGAGTTGGCAACTCACCCCCGTTGTGCCCCAGTTTCATGCAGGTGTTGCCGTACGGATTTCATTACGGCTTTGCGGGCACATCTTCTTCAGGTGACTTGCTAGTAGGTGGGTTTATTGTATCTTACCCATTATTATACATTGTATATTATATTTCAGTTGTATCTAGAAGTTCCATCAACCAAACATGTATTTATTTGAGATAGAGACCATGGATGTTTATTCATTCGACCGTAGAGTCGTGCGTTATATTTCTATGGATTTCATGCTGGTTGGAGTTCCCTTTTCTGTTGAGATCCTCGCCTTTAGGCGTTGTATATTATGTGCATACAGGTTGATTTGATATGGTTCTTCCTATTCTCTACTACTTCTCTTGGTTTGGATTTCTGGGTTTCGGCTTACTTAGCATACGTACGTCTTGAGACGTTCGTAGTCTAAGTGCCGGTCATGTTCCGTACTTTCGGGTCGTGACACATACTCACTAAGTGTAGTGAGCAGGTATCAAGCTGATCCTGGAGAGAGTCACTGGACAGCTGTGAAGAGCATTCTCAAGTACTTACGAAGGACTAGAGATATGTTCTTGGTGTATGGTAACGGAGAGCTCCAAGTGGAGTCCTTTACCGATTCTAGCTTCCAGAGTGATAAGGACGACTCTAAGTCACAGTCGGGCTTTGTCTTTACCCTTTACGGAGGGGCGGTTAGCTGGAAGAGTTCCAAGCAGGAAACCGTGGCAGACTCGACGATGGAGGCTGAATACATCGCTGCCAACGATGCTGCCAAAGAGGCTGTCTGGATCAAGAAGTTCATTACTGAACTTGGAGTGGTTCCATCCATTGAGCATCCAATACCTTTGTATTGCGATAACAATGGAGCGGTGGCTTTGGCCAAGGAACCCAGGTCCCATCAGCGATCCAGGCATATTCTGAGGCGGTATCACCTGATCCGGGAGATAGTTGATCGCCGGGAGATCGAGGTCAGGAGGGTTGACACGAAGAACAACACCGCGGATCCACTCACGAAGGCCATTCCCCAGATACAGTTTGAGAGACTCTTCGGGATGCTCGGTATGCGATACTACAGCAGCTGGCCCTAGTGCAAGTGGGAGATTGTTAGTTGTATGTATGCCCTAGAGGCCAGTATTGTACAGATGATGTATATTATATTGGATGCTTGGACATATATAGAGATGACTTTCTTGCTCGATATGATAGTATGCTATCTGGTTACTCTTTATCTTAACATGTACACTAGTCTCTTTATACTGTCTTATGGTTACATGTTGGTAAAGCCCTTAGGATATGTACTTGACTACATGGACTGTGATGCAGATCATACTAGTGGGGACATGGTAGTCAATAAGTACATCCTTCAAGGTCCCTAGTCGTGGGTGTATCGAGACGGGGCATCGATATACCAGAGTAGACTAGCGTATACGCTTCTCGACCCATGAGATGGGCGATGGATGATCCCACATCCATTGGTGTTTGATATCAGAGATGGTATACGGGTGCTCAGTGGAGACTGGGTACACTGGACGGACTCGCCGAGAACTCTCAGATGGTATTATACCTCACGTCAGATGGCAGTTCTCAGGTGACACTTGTACAGGTTAGTCTGTAGACCCGAGATCGTCATAGAGTCTTGTGTGATTCCCACTGTGCTTTGATCTCCACCTTACCACGTCCATGAGGGCGTGCAAAACGGTGGTCTTTGGGTACAGTCCCGAGTCACATGGAGGCAATGAGCGATAGGAGGGGTTTCGTCTCTCCCGGTATTGGGGGTTGATGTTGCGCTGTGCTCGATTGGCCGTAACAGGGAAGTCCCTGGCCAGGGCTGATCAGAGATTTGCTGGTAAGTGTTACCAGTAGTTTCTCGACCCGTTATGAGCCTCACATCGGCACGACTTATCGGTTATTGGGGTCTGACGTTTACCACCCCTAGACTTGATATGCGACGTATCAGACGAACAGATCGGACTGTACGGTAAGTGTTACTGGTTGGATTCACAGGAGTGTGAGCGGGCTAGCTCATCGATCTTCTGATCGCTCAATACCCGGATGGCCGTTACGTTTAGCAGACCGCTTGCGGCTTGTGGGTGCTTGATATGATCATCATCTGCTACCGGCGTATTGACGAGTCTTTAGAGTCCTACACAGAGGTTTCCTGGCTCAAGCGAAACGAAATAGGAGTGCATATGAGATATGTGCGGGAGCGAGAATAATGCGTGTATGTGATACCGCATTTCATTCTCGCGATAAATGTTTCGATTGGTTATATTCGATATGACCTAGTTATCGAATCATTGATTCGATAAATCGATACATTGAATACTAGTCGGTTATATGCGACATGACCAGATCATTGAATCAAATGTTGATTTAATGATTTAATGTATAATTATATATTTGATATATTACTTTGCATTAACTAGTATTGGTTCACTTTATACGGATTTTCTCACTTGATGTGCAAGTTGTATATGTGATATACTTTTGTGCACATATATGTATCATGTTTGATGATACTTGATCATTTGGTTAAGTGTGAAGAATTAAACCATGGTTAAATGATAAGTAGGGTTTTGCCTTATCATTTATTTATTCATTTCTTTATTTATTTTATTGGATAAATGAAGAGATAATGGTTTGTTTTTGTCATGAAGCTTGTTGAAGCTTCATAAAGCTTTGACCAAGGAGACCATTTTGTCTTCATGCTTAACCCTAACCCATCCACTTACCATGGTTTATTCTCTACACTTAACCCAAGTTAGATTATGATAAGTATGAATTTTTCTTTCCATTTTAAATAACTTATCATAAACTAGCTTCATCTTCTTCCTTCTTCTTCAAGATAGAAACCTTGATGCCATCAATGGCAACTTGAGTTAAAGTGAGAGAAATCCAAATCTAAAGTGAACCCACCTCCTATTTCTTCATCCTCTACCTCTTGCCAAGTGGTTTTGGGTGTTTTCTTCACAAGTTTCACAACTTGGTGAAGTCGGAGCTTGAACTTGTGCAACCTCGACGTAGATCGTCTTTGACACGAAGCCGACGACCTTGCTCGCCCGTTTTTCCGATGAAGCCGACGAATGAGTCTAGGATTCGTGATGGACAGTGAGAGCACACCCACGTGGAGCTAAGGAAGTGGGGAACCGGATCTACAAAGGTTGTAGCATCTAACTTTTAGTTAAGTAGTTAAATAGATTCTCATTTCGCCTAAACATCTAGTCAACGATCCGTGTTAGGGTTTCTCGGCACCAATATTTTTTGAAATTGGCATGGTTGATGCCTTGTGAGACCTCTATAGTGTGCCTAGGAACCCTACACACACTACGCCTTGACAAAGGCCAACAAACGTAGCACGAATACTAACTACTACTTTTCTGAAATGACGGAGGGCTACGACAGGTTTTTCTGAAAACCTGTTGAGTATTGAAC
The DNA here is from genome assembly GCA_030015575.1 of Agapanthus africanus. NCBI lineage: Eukaryota > Viridiplantae > Streptophyta > Magnoliopsida > Asparagales > Amaryllidaceae > Agapanthus > Agapanthus africanus. The sequence continues at coordinate 377,876,709 of CM057343.1, forward strand.
TTGATATCGTTGTAGAATCAAATGATTTTAAAATGGAGTGTTTTCGAGGCTTTTCTAGTTTTGCTAAAGGGGTCACTCCCGGTGAAGGGATCGACGGCCTTTTCCTCGTCGAATGAGGTACGGGATATATCATATATATCGCTGTGCAAAGCAGAAACTATAGAAGCAATCAAAAGACAAACCGAGGGGTGTAGCATCTGCCAGTTATTGCTAAAGGGGTCACTCCTGGTGAAGGGATCGTCGGCCCTTTCCTCATCAAATAAGGTGCAGGATATATCATATATACCGCGGTGCAAAGCAAGAACTGTAGCTACCTGTTTTATTTTTGAAATTCGATTCTCTAACATCTTTAGGTTACTTTTATTTCATTAATCTCATTAATGAAGTCCCATCATTTAAGTACCTAAACATCACAGATAAATACGACGTACACTTATGCCATCCGCATTCGCCTCGATGTCCCCTCGTGCACCGTTAGGTTAGGTAACTAACGGCAGAGCGGGGCAGGGCCAGCGCGGGTGTCAAACATAAGTAACGTCTATATAATATATCATATATACTATATACAGTATCCATCACAACATATCACATGATCACATCACAGATATCACAGCAGAAGAAACATATGAAATATTGGATGTACAAGGACGTCCGTGTTTTCAATACGAGCCAGTATAAAACACGGATTCCACGGTCGTGATGAATAGCCAAACCCACACCCCTAGACCCCTACGAGAGCGGCAAGCAACCCTACCAATTCTAGAGTTAGGAGACCCGGACTCGACTCCTCGAGTTGGTCTCCCACTGGACTCTAGAACCCGGTTAGTTGTGCCCTCCTCCTTGGGTCTATCCTAGTGCGGAAAATTAAATAATATACAATGGGTGACATCTTCCGCAACCTGGAAGTGCCCAAATAAAAGAATATTACATACAAGTTTTTACATGAATGAAAAATGAAAAACACTCATCTCACATAGAAAAAAAGCCCGGCTATTCAAACACGACGATCCAATATAACATATCCAGCAACACATAACATCACATGTCATAAACGTAAGTAAATATGCGCATCCCAATTGTCGTTGACATATAGTAACGAAACCGGCGATATCACATATTACACTTACGGTCACAGAAAAGAAAGTGTAAAACTACAACAGTTGGAATCCGCAAACTCTTTAGACATCGCATGCCTAATCACATGAATTCCTTAGATATCGCATGCCTAACAATTATAAACCCCATATTTTAGTCTCATTTATCGAAAACTCTTTTCAATATCTAGTCGGGCAATTCAACAAGATTTCCAGCATCCTGACCGAATGCTCGTCGCAAACTTTAGTAGACGGCCGCACCCCCGATACCGTCGACGAAGTGCACCAAGGCGGAACACCGCTGCCGCGAGCACCCGAACGGATACTTTCGGCGACGGGATTCCCCTACAGTCACTTGGTCGGGGCTATGGGGCATGACTATCTATGAAGTTTACCGGCGAGTATCCGCGTACACTACGTGATTGCGACGGACTTTTGATCGCATCAAAATTCCGTAGCAACCGATTAAGTGAGACTTAAAGTGCTGTGTTTATAACATTCATTCAGTTATCTCATAACTATTTGTGAATTCCAATTATTGTATCACATTTCAGATAAATAGAAAATGTTAAACTTTCCGATCGAACAATCAAACACCCAAGTTTTCCTGAAACAGCTCAACACTTGAAATAAGTTCAAAAACATCCACTTCATGCATCAGTACCAATGGTCCAGCCGTAGAAAGGTCAAGCCAACGCCTCACATGTGGCATGCCGTACTGCCCCAAACCCTAAGGTTCAAAGGGCAGTTCAAGACGGTCACATAATCGAGTTAAGGTTTGTTGTCTTCTAGAGGGTCCATCGCGTTACTTGCACTACTTGGAACATTCTTAAACTACGGAAAAATCCAACACTTGGAAATTTCCCGGCAGGGGAAAAAGTGGGTATTTATATCCGGTCGAACTTTTTAACAGTTTCTAAAATATCCGGAAAAACATAAACGAAGTTAAATTATCCGATCAAATTAACGAGTCCCCAATAAAATCCTAGAAAACTCAACACTTGAGTGGAATTAAAAAATTCCCATAAAAAATTGCCAAGAAAGGACCTAAGAATAAATATATGAAATTTCAGGGACTAAGTCCAAATTTTGGCTGCGGAACCGCCGCCAAACCAATAGTTTCGCCGCGGTTCCGCGGTCAAATTATTGACTTAGTGGACCGTACTTCACAGTAATTCTTATTTTTTCCTGCTTATTTTTCTGAGAATTTTTAATTCACAAAAATCCACTGTTTTGAAAAATGTACAGAGAAGGGTTTTGTCGGGGTTTACGGGTTCGATCGGACTTCTAACTTCGTCTACACTTCGCCTAAAACTCTAGCTAGGCTCTAATACCACTGTAAGGTTCCTAGGCACACTCAAGAGGTTCCACAAGGCATAAACCATGCCAAATTCAAAAATTTAGGTGCCGAGAAACCCTAATACGGATCGTTAACCAGAAATTAGGCGAAACTAAATGAATGTAAATCACATTTACACTAAGTGTACGGAAATACAACCTTTGTAGATCCGGTCCTCCACTTCCTTGGCTCCGTGATGACGTCCCTCCGCTGCAACCATCGGAATCCTAGACTCTCGCGGTGGTTTCATCGGAGAAAAGATCGGGCTAGGTCGTCGACTTCGATGCCGAAGATGATCTACGTCAAGACAACTCAAGATCAAGCTCCAACTTCACCAAGTCATGAAACTTGTGAAGAAAATACCCTATACTACATGACAAGTGGTAGAGGATGAAGAAATAGGATGTGGGTTCACTTTAGAATTGGATTTCTCACTCTTTTTCTCAAGGCACCATTGAAGCTAGAATGGTTTCTTCTTCTTCAAGAAGAAGAAGAAGAAGAAAAAGCATATGATAAGATAAAAATGAAAAAGAAAATAAAGCGATTCTTATCATTTTAGCAACCATGGTTTAGTGTAGAGAATAAACTATGGTTAGGTGAATGGTTAGGTTAAGCATAAAACAAAAATGGTAGACTTATTCAAAGCTTCATGAAGCTTCAACTATAAAACAAAGCAAGCCACCATTTCCCCTTTTGCCCAAAAATCAATTAAAGAATATAAATAAAACATTTAAAACCCTAACCATTAACCTAAACATGGTTTAAAGTAAACACACACCCAAGTTTGCATGTATCATCAAACATGTTACAAACTAGTGCACATCAAGTGAGAAAATCCATCTTTAAGTGAACAAATACTAGTTAATGTAAAGTAATATATCAAATATATAATTATACATTAAATCGTTAAATCAACACTTGATTTAACGATCCGGTCATATCGCATATGACCGACTAATATCCAATGTATCGACTTATCGAATCAATCCTTGATTCGATAACTAGGTTATATCGCATACAACCAATCGATACATTCATCGTAAGAATAGAATACAGTATCACATACTGGTATTATTCTCGGTCCCACCCATATCTCATATGCGCTCCTATTTCGTTTATCTTGAGCCAGGAAACCTCTGTGTAGGACTCTAAAGACTCTTCAATACGCCGGCAGCAGATGATGATCATATCAAGCACCCACAAGCCGCAAGCGGTCTGCTAAACGTAACGGCCACCCGGGTATTGAGCGATCAGAAGAACGACAAGCAAGCCCACTCACACTCCTGTGAATCCAACCAGTAGCACTTACCGTACAGTCCGGTCTGATCGTCTGATATGTCGCATATCTCGCCTAGGGGTGGTAAACGTCAGACCCCAGTAGCTCGATAAGTCGTGTCGATATGAGGTCTATAACAGTTCGAGAAACTACCGGTAACACTTACCAGTAAATCTCAGCAACCCTGGCCAGGGATTTCCAGTTATAGCCAATCGAACACAGCGCAACATCAACTCCCTATACCGGGAGAGACGAATCCCCTCCTATCGCTCATTGCCTCCATGTGATTCGGGACTGTACCTAAAAACCACCGTTTTGCATGCCCTCTTGGACGTGGTAAGCTGGAAATCAAAGCACAGTGGGAATCACACAAGACTCTATGACGATCTCGGGTCAACAGACTACTCTGTACCAGTGTCACCAGAGAACTGCCATCTGACGTAAGGTATAATACCATCTAGGAGTTCTCGGCGAGTCCGTCCAGTGTACCCAGTCTCCATTGAGCACCCGTATATCATCTCTAATGTCAAACACTAATGGATATGGGATCATCCATCGCCCATCTGTATGGGTCGAGAAGGTATACGCTAGTCTACTCTGGTATATCGATGCCCCGTCTCGATACACCCACGACTAAGGACCTTGAAGGATGTACTTATGGACTACCATGTCCCCACTAGTATGATCCGCATCATAGTCCAGGTAGTCAAGTACACATCCTAAGGGCTTTACCGACATGTAACAGAGAGACAATCAGTGTACACGTTAAGGTAAAGAGCAACCAGATAGCATACTATCATGTCGAGCAAGAAAGTCCTCCTTATATATGTCCAAGCATCCACTACAATATACATCCTATGTATAGTAATGGCCTCTAGGGCATACATATAACTAACACACTCACCAAGGCACTTCCACAGCCGCAACATGAGCGACTTTTTGAGATGTTGGGTATGAGATACGCCAATAATTGACCTTAGTGCAAGTAGAAGATTGTTGGATATATGTATGCCCTAGAGGCCATTATATGTTTAGTGGATGCTTGGACATATATATATGTATATTTTGTTATATGACTTTCTTGCACGACATGATAGTATGCTATCTGGTTTTACTTTATCTGACATGTTTGCTTGATACTGTTGATTTAATACATGTTGATAAAGCCCTAAGGATATTTGCTTGACTTCCATGGCTATGATGGAGATCATACTAGTGGGGCATGTATAGTCTATAAGCATATCCTTAAAATGTTCCTGGTCGTAGGTATATCGAGATAGGGCATCGATATTCCAGAGTAGACTAGCGTAAACGTTTCTTAAACCATATGATGGGCGATGGATGATCCCATATCCATTGGTGTTATGATATCGAAGGTTGTATACGGGTGCTCAGTGGAGACTGGGTACACTGAACGGACTCACAGAGAATTCCTATATGGTATTATATCTATCGTCGGATAGCAGTTCTCTGGTGACACTGGTACAGGTTAGTCTGTAGAACCGAGATCGTCATGGAGTCTTGTGTGTTCTCCAATTGTACTTTGATTTCCACCCTACCACAGCTCTACTGAGTCATGCAAACAGGTGGCTTTTGGGTTTGGTCTCGAGACACATGGAGATAGTGAGTGATAGGAGGGGTTTCGTCTCTTCCGGTATTGGGAGTTGATATTGTGTTATGTGCGATTGGCTCTGACTTAAAGTCCCTGGCCAGGGCTGATGAGATTTACTGATAAGTGTTATCAGTAGTTTCTTGACCGGTCATAGACCATATCGACATGATTTATTGAGTTATTAGGGATCGACGATTCCATCCCTAGACTTGATATGTAGCATATCAGACGAAGAGACCGAACAGTACGGTAAGTGTTGCCAATGGCTCGACGGGAGTTTTGACGGGTTCGCTTGTTTTTCTTCTGATCGCTCAATACCCGGGTGGCCGTTACGTTTAGCTGACCGCTTGCGGTTTGTAGGTGTTTTGATATGATCATCACCTACTGCCGGCGTATTGACGAGTCTTAGAGTCCCACACAGGATTTTTCTAGCTCAGGAGAAATGTTGTGGTGTGCATATGTGATATGCGCAGAAGCTCGATTAAATACGGATATATGATACCATATTTTAATCGGACGTTCGATATTGATCGGGTCGCATTTGATGTGACCGATTTATTAAATCAAGTGTTGATTTAATATTATCTTTAATCTCATTTTTTATTAACCCTTTTTTTCTTTTAGATGTATGCATGTATGTTCACACATACACATGATGATGTGCATGCACACATACACACATACATATGTATCATGGTTGATGATACAAAGGAGATGGCAATATAAGACTCACATGGTTACTAAATATCTAGATTTTTGTTAATGGATTAAATAAAAAGGAAATTAGATTAATGACTCATTTTCTACACTCTTCTCATTTGACCTTTGACTTTAACCATAGTTTAATTTCCTTTTGTCATTTAACCCATCCAAATAATATCTAGATATTTAATTAACCATGGTTATATGTGAGAAAGTCTCATAAATAATATTTTCTTTTTCATTTTAGAAAATAAGTTTTCATTATTCACACAAAAGCTTTTGCCATCTTTATTTTCCTCCTTCACCAAGCTCTCTTGAGTTTTGTTTTAAGTGAGGAAATTTAAAAGAAAGGGTTTTTAAGTGAGTTTACATACCACACAACCATTCTACACTTCCCTAGCCCTTTAGTATAGAGTGCTTGCTTCATTTTGTGAAGCTAAGAGCTTGTTCTAGGAATCTCCGGGTGGATCATCGTAGACGACGAAGGATCTCGAGCGGAGCCGTTCCAAACCTTGTGCAAAGCCGTAGGAGTCCTAAAGACCGAAGGAGTTGGCTACAAAGGTTGTATTTCCTCTTCCTTTAGTTTAGACTTCACAAAATGATGTTTTTACCCTAATATCTAGTTACGATTCGTAGTTCGTTTGTAATAGCGCTCTAAAATTGAAAAGTTCACTACTTTATAATGTTACAACCTTACTATAGGCGCTACTACACACTAACAGTGTTGGAATCGGTGCATCAATTTGAGCGTAATTGTACGTATTATTGGTCGATTTCTAAGTTTTGCCTTGCTATGTTTTATGTGTTAATAGGATCGCATGCGGGAACTTCGGACGCTGCGAAGAAAGGGAAGCAGGTGGTCGGATATACTTAGCTCGTGATCACCGGTGGGTAGATTTAATATCTACGGGGAAATCGCCCGTATGGCGTTATGCGTCAGGGCTTGATAGGATATTGTAGCCGCATGTTTATATTCATATACATTGATTTTGTATGTGTACCATTGTTGCATACCCCATTTCTTGTTGCATAGGGACATAGTATTAAAGAGGCACAGCACTGTTACTAATGGTTCATATTGCACGAGCACTAAACTGTATGCCACACACATACTGTTAGTAATTGCCATGACACTCACACTATAGAATTGCCATGGATAATACATTGTTTAGCTTACCTTATTATTGACGATTGGACATAATTCTTGTTCTATTGCGCGTATGAATTACATACTTGCGTACATACATACTTGTATATACATACTTGCGTACATACATACTTGCGTACGTACATACTTGCTTACATACATACTTGCGTACATACATAATTGTACATACATACTTGCATATGTACATACTTGCGTACATACATACTTGTACATACATACTTGCGTACATACATACTAGTATAGTTACATGTGCATCCTTAGATGATGTTGGATTTGATGTTGGAAAATTGGGAACCGCATGATATATATTTTAAAACTAGATTTACTTAAAAGCGTGGTTTTCCCTTGATGTGCTCATAGTACGGTTTTATGTTGCATATATCATATTCATGGATTTTCGCATTTGGATATGGATTTCATGTGATTTATGGATTTGAGAACCGTGGTATTATTTCAATAAAGTATGCATTGTTTTGAAAACCACGTTTCTCTTGATATGATATTTCAGTGCGTCCACCATGCGTTTTCTCGGTTCTAAGACGTGTGATAAAAACCCGATTCGAGGAGGTGGATGATCCGTTTGCGGGTTCATGGTGGACCTGGTATGGTCCCTGGGGCAAGAATGGTTTTGTGGTGTAGACGATGAGCCTGGCAGTGTGGGAACTACCAACTGGTGATTGGTTGGACATGGCGGTTATCCGGAGGATACCGACCGGAGTCGAGAGATGGATACGTAAAGATTCGTACTGCTGGAGCCCGTGGGCCTGTAACGCTTTAGGAATCGTTTAGCCGATTTTTTATTTTTAGGTAAAATAAATTGTACTTTCCGTAAAAGCCTAGAAGCAATCTTTTTACAGTATAGAATTCACTGCACCTAGTTTAGCTAGATTTTTGCTAGTTTGCGTGTTTTTGTAAGCCACTTGTAATTTTTGTGCATTTTAATATTTTACCCTAATTAAAATATTATTTTGAGCTTTTATTTATGCACTTTATTAGTGGTAATTACAATTTGGATTGGGTTAATTACTACTGATGGAAATCTATGCTAAGTATATCACTAGATTAAGCTTTAAACCTTTCTCACCAAAATATCTAGATATTTGGGTAATTAATTTGAATTTTAATGAAAGGAAAATGAGGTGGATAAAAGGTTTTTGTTTTATTAAGCAATTATGATAGTTTTCTTCTAGATTTCTCCACACATTTCCTTAACCTCCTCATCCTTCATGACTTGGCCGAGCACTCCCTCCCCTTGCCGCCCTTCTCTTTTCTCATCTCATTACCACAATTTCAAGTCTAAATAAACCATAAAAAATCGTAAATAATTCTCGCAAACTTATTTATAAATCAAAACCAATCATTCTTCTTCACAAATCAAGCTTGAATCTTCATAGAAGTCATCATTTTGGAGCTTATTTTGATGATCTTGATTCATTTTTTTGAATCCTTGAAAGTATAAAACCCTAACCCTAATCTCTATATGTTGTTTTAATACTTTAATTAGCTTATTATTTGTTAATTTAAAGCTTTTAATTTCATGTTTAGAATTTCTAGAAAAGAGTTTTTGTTAATCAAGTTAGGTTTTGTTAGTTGTAATTGGTTAAGTGTGATGTTTAGTCATATGAAAACTTAACCTATTTGCTAGTTTGTTAAATGATATTTTCCTAATTGTATAATTAAGCTAATTAGCAAACTAAACTTTTACTAATCCTAATTAGGTAAGATTAAAATTCTAGTAAGGGTTTATATGGTTAAATCATGCTATATTGTGATGTTTGTGATTTCTAGTTTTGGAAAAACTTGTAGTTTTGAGCTAAAATGATATAAGTTGCTTACTAGATTTCCGGATAATTTAGGCATGGATTTCTTTTAACGTTGCGGCGTTATTTATATTAGATTCCACGTTTATTATTGTGTTGTGAATGCGCGATCGGTACAATCACGGTCTAGTCTTGATGGTTGTGTCGTTTAGCGTTCCTAGCAAGGGTTGTGCCGATGTCATTCGTGTCTTTGTGTAGTTTTTGCTCTTGAGTTGGTTTCGTTGTGTCGCTATGCAAGTTAGCCACTAGACGGACACTTGAGAGTATGTTGGAGTCGGTGCATCGGTCAAACATAGTTTGTACGTGTTTTTGGTCGATTGCTAATATATACTTGTTATATTGCTTTATGATCTTAGGGTCGCATGCGAGGCCTTCGGACGCTGCGAAGAAGGGAAAGAAGGTGGTTGGTTTTACTTAGCCAGGAGCGTTGGTGAGTAGATTTATCATCTACCGGGGAATCTCCCGCATGGCATTATGCGTTTGGGCTAGATTAATGACATGACTATTAGTTAGAAGTATACGGATATTGATTGTGCATGTGTACCTTTATTGCATATCTCATTTCCTATTGTGTATGGACTTAGTATTAATGAGATACAACACCATTATTGACGGTTCATATTTCACGAGAACTAATTGTATGATACACACACCGTCAATAATTGCCATGACACGCACAACACCTATACATATGTGATATTGTATTGTTTAGGGACATTGAGACATGATCCTTATTTCCCTTTGTGCATATGACATATAGCATACCTGTATACCTACATACTTACACATATGCCTTGACATGCTTACATTCTAGTTACCTATATACCTATATGGTATTGTACCATTAGTGATAGGTATATACACATATGAGAGATAGCTACATGTACATCTTGCATACATACTTATACATATACCTGGCAGGTATTACATCATTATTGATAGGTAGATACACATATCTTGCTATACCGACATGGTCACGCACACCTGGCTATAGCTACATGTTCACCTTTATTTGATGTTATATGGACTTGGAGAAATTAGGAACCGCATGATATATATTAACTTGTTGCGGTTAAATAGCGGCTTTTCCTTTATATGCTCACATTACTGTTTTATGTTGCATATATTATATTCATGGATTTTCGCATTGAGATATGGACATTACTTGATGTTTTCTGGATTTGAGGACCGTGGTAATTTCATGAAATTATGCAATATTTGAAAAACCCGGTTTCTCTTGATATGATATTTCAGCTTCCACCATGAGATTTCTCAGTTCTGAGCTTATATATTACCCCATGCGAGGAGTGAGTGGGCCGTGTGCGGGTACATGGTGGAACCCAGTTTGATCTCCTGGGCAAGAAGATCGACGGTCCATGCCGATGAGCCTGGCTGGGGGTGTGTGACATCCGGTGATAGTATTTGGACTCGACGGATATCTGGGGGGATGCCGATCAAGGTTATGTACGCACATGCCTTGTCAATTTCAGGAGTGCACACTCAGGTTCTATAGGATGTACGTATATGACATAGGAGGGTCAGTCCCAGATGACGGCGCCTCAGAGATGAGTATTTATGTGTCGATGTTAGACATTTGTTTTCATGATATTTTTACTCCTAAGTATAGATAACAGTGGAATGGGACGCTGTTATATATATATATATGTATATATGTATATATATATTAGTGGAATGGGATGCTAATATATATGTATACATATCTAATTTATATACATCATCATAATAATCTTGCAAATATACTTATTCATGATATGAGGGCCGATCTGATGGCCGATATGAGGGCCGATTTGAGTATATTTGGGATTTGGATTGTCTAGATAGACACTGGTCCTGCCACGATGAGGATTCAGTGAGTATGACATGTTTTATCCCATATTCCGCGTTTATTTTATATGTGTTGCTTCATGTATTAGTAGTACCTGATAGAGTACCTTTCATGACGGTTGCATATACATATTGCCATATTATTGCTTCATGTATTAGTTGTACCTGATAGAGTACCTTTCATGATTGTTTCATACATATGGCCATTTATTGCTTTTAGCTTGCATGTGATAGATTCGCGCAGTACGTACATACTTGCGATTACCTGCATATGTTATTTACTATTCACGAGTTGGCAACTCACCCCCATTGTGCCACAGAGTTTGCAGGTTGTTCCTCAGAGTAGTCGTGGCAGGGCTTCTACCTATCTACCTATCATATCATCTTTTGCAGCGGATACCGCTACGGCTGACTGGGTGCAGTTTTGCTATAGGTAGGTTTTGAGGTTATCCGATGTTGCTCATTGTATATTCGTTGTATCCTGTACTCTCCATCTACCACTTTCATGTATGACTTAGAGACGTGATGTAAGGGCGATATTGTATATTATTGTAACTTGAAGGTCTTTTATGCAGTTTTATTTATATCGTCTTTTATTTCTTCGCTACGGCGTCGTATATCTGTTGTGGTGGTTGTTTTCCGCCTTTGGGCGTGGATTTGCTCCCGTTTGGGAATGCTTTACTTATATTTATATTGTATCCATTTTTGGAGTTAGTTTTTACAAAGGAGGTGCTGCCAAAATTTTTAAGAAACTAAAATTTGTACTTTAAAGAATTTGTACTCAGGATTTCCTAAAGTTTTAACAATATTCTTATCGCTTACTACTTTTGACGGTTTAGATTGCTGGGTTTTCGGCTTACTTAAATTGCGTTACGCATGTAGACATTGCATAATTTAAGGGCTGTCACGTGCCAAATTTCGGGTCATAACAAAGTTAGTATCAGAGCGCTAGGTTTTACCTTTCGAAGTGTAGGATGATCTTGGTATGATGGAGTAGGTAGCTTAAGCAGAGTAACGTAGCGTGTGTATGTCCACGGCATACTCACGACACGGTACTCCGCCTAAAGTGACCTAAGTACTAATTGCTTGAAATTCATTCCTTGATGATACATATCCTTGTGATTCAATTTTCGTGTTCATATCGAATCCTATTTCCATTTATAGGCTTTGCCGCCGATGACCATGAGGACTTAGAGTGATGCAGCGAGAGCCGAGGTCAGAGTTGACTCGTGTGGGACGAGGACTGACCAGGATAGCACACTCGTTGCACAGGAGCATATGGATCCGCCTTCGATAGATCGTATCGCTAGGCTTGAGGCGGAGATGCAGGACTTGCGCCAGACGATGAGGTAGTTGGTTGAGCCAGTCGAGCGTAGCGACAGGAAGTTGCCACCCCTATTACCCAGTTGTTCCTTGCGATTAGCACACAACATAGTGTTACTTAAACAGCACTAGTGGACGCAGCCCTATTTTACGAGGAGCGTCTTTTCGAGACTTTGGGAGTTCAAGGACATAGGAGGGCTCGTGCAGGTGTGTCATCCCCGAGACAGAGGTTCAGTCGCCGTGACAGGTTTCGTGCACGTCGCGGGAGTAGAAGAGGCTTGGGACGAGGAGAGTCGTGTTAGCTAGATCAGCTATTTTTTGTGTTAATTCTGTCAGCGATCCTTTTATTGCGCGACACGTGTTTCAGTCGTGTGCCAATCGGATAGGAGATAGATATTCGTCCGTCGTTTTGATCCTTCTAGAGATGTTGGATTTGATGTTCACCTAGGCACGGACTGGTTAGCTGCGTGCTGATTGAATGATTCTTCGTGAAGTGTTTTGAAAATTTTATAAAGATCACAATCAAAGAATTTTTGTTAACCGCAATCAATAACGGTGTCAATTGTAGCGCGTTAGCGAGTGCGGATCGTCCACAGGGAAAGTGTGATTCGTTCGTAATTGAATTAGATGAATTGAAGATTAAAAAGAAAAAGAAAAGACAATTCAATTCAAGATTTAAAAATGAATTTCAAGAATTATCAAAATCTAGATCCAATAACAAGAAAACATTAAAAATCAAGAATCAAGAATTGATGATATCCAATCGAATTAGGTTTCAAGAATCGAAGTGAGGCTCGTAGGAATCGATCGAATCTACAGACGTGATGAAAAATGTTGATTACGTTTTCTTATCCATTAATGATTTGATAATAGATCAATGACGATCAACGAGAATTAGGGATTTCTTGCGGAAACTAGGGTTTCATCATCTATCCCTTGTCCTTTCGTCGATTTCATTCACATTCTAGCCTCTAGTAAATTCAAGAATCGATCGTGGATCACTAATTAAGAGCGAACACAATCAAGAAAGCATCGCTCGAAACTAGGTTGTCGATTCTTCAATTTACTAAAGTTTACAAAACGTATAGGACTTAAGAATCGTTTCAAGATTTGTAACATCATCATCTATTGATTCACTCGACTCCTTCACGAGCGGAGTTTTACTCAAAAATCATAACAAGAAACACAATCAAGAATTGAGATCTAATCATGATGCAAGAATGTAAAGAAAGTAAGATAAAGAATTTCACCTTTTATTTATCAAAAATTTTGTTGCAATTCTCTCAAGATCTACAATGAGGAAAGAACTCGATCGTCGATTGGATTCGCACGTCTTCGTGAGTCGCGGATCGTCTTGGACCACTTGCTCGGATGAAGATCGGCTTCGCTCCTAAAAGGTTGAAGGCTTCTTGCTTGAATTGTACTCGGGGATCTTGAATTTGGCTTTGGTTATTGGATTAGGGTTAGGGTTACAAGTAGTGTCACTCAACTTGTATTGGGAATTGGAGAACTAATGAACTAATTAACCCCTTAATGAACAACCCAAAACCCTAGATCTAGGTTTCCTTTTATAGCCATCTTAACCCTAGATCTAGAATTCAAAATTCAAATTTCCCTCTTAAAAGTTTGTTAGAGAGAGGCTTCTAGAAGAAGTTAGTTGGAGGGAATATTTTAGAATAAGGTATATTCTAGGGCTAGGTTGCTAGGTATAGCCTTCTGGATGAAGCCACGTGTGATTCTGGAATCTTCTGGAAGCTAAGCACATTAAAGGAAGGCACTTAAGGAAATTCGAAGCGCTGACGTCACTATGGCGCCGCGGATCCACGGCGGGAAGGGCCTTTTGGCAGCGGATCTGCGGTGCTTTAGAGGCCTTGTTGCTTGAAACTTCTGTGATGATTTTGGGCTGACATTTTGGCACTATTCTGATGTGTTGAATCTCATTTTGCTTTCTCTATTTTTTCCAGATCTCAAGTCTTGGACTAGGCGCATTTTTATCAGCACTTTTAAAAGTTTTGGCTCTTTTCCTAGAATTTCCTGCAAAGATTCTCGAGACAAGTGTTGCGCTACACAAAGATTATGCGATGCAATGATAAACACTCAATTTCCCTAAAAATACCGGTTTTAGTATACAACACAAGATATTTGGTATTTTACGGATGTTTTGCTAATATGTGCTATACTTATACCGAACACCTATAGATGAGTGCAAATGGTAGGGAAATTGATATGTTAAAAATGCAATATTTTCGACTGATCAAATTCCCCCAAACTTATTTTCGGTTGTCTCGAGCGAACTGTTTTATTAAAAAGAGAAGGAGAAAATAAAGAAAGTGAAAAACTAACTTGCACACTTTCGTAGGCAACACGATTGCACTGAGCAGGTGCAACAAGCCTTTAAACCTCTAGGTGTCCCTAGTAGGAGGAGTATTGTCTCCTGAGGGTTTTCAGCGGATTGCACCCACAAAATCCAATAATAAAAGGAAGACCGTGAGTATTACATATAAAGACAAGAATTATAAAAGAAAGACTTTGAAAATTAGTGTTTCCAACTATGCTAGCTTTTCGGTTGTCATGAGCCCTATCTTAATAGTCGTGAAAAGATGTTAGAAATCACATCATCCTTCAATAAAACATCGTTTTTATTCTTCATTCCTATCTTTCTTCCAAACATCGATCATATAACCCTACGTGTGTGTAATAAACATCCCTACACCCGGAGAATTCAATTCAAGCTATCATACTCTTGTCCATCTGCATCGGTACTTTTTAATTAATGAATATTTATATGAATTTGCTCACACATTTTCATGCGACCGTTAATACTTCTTGAGGTACTAACAGACCGATTACTCATGTGCTTGCTTATTAGGTGTATTTTCCTCGTCTTGCACCACCTAAGGCTTAGCAGTGACTCCCAGACCATTTGGTCTAAGGCACTAGGTGATGAAGCTATTAGTTATATGTATGCCCTAGAGGCCATTACTGTACATAGGATGTATATTGTAGTGGATGCTGGGACATATATAGGTAGGACTTTCTTGCTCGGCATGATAGTACGCTATCTGGTTACTCTTTATCTTAACATGTATACTTGCTTTCTCTCTATTACATGTTGATAAAGCCCTTAGGATATGTGCTCGACTTTCAGGACTATGATGTAGATCATACTAGTGGGGCCTGGGTAGTCCATGAGTACATCCTTCAATGTTCCTGGTTGTGGGAATATCGAGACGGGGCATCGATATTCCAGAGTAGACTAGCGTATATCTTCTCGACCCATGTGATGGGCGATGGATGATCCCATATCCATTGGTGTTTGACATCAGAGATGGTATGCTGGTGCTCAGTGGAGACTGGGTACACTGAACGGACTCGCCGAGAACTCCCAGATGGTATTATACCTCATGTCAGATGGCAGTTCTTTGGTGACACTGGTACAGCTTAGTCTGTTGACCCGAGATCGTCATAGAGTCTTGTGTGTCTCCCACTGTGCTTTGATTTCCACCCTACCACGGCTTTACTGAGTCGTGCAAACAGGTGGTTTTTGGGTACAGTCCCGATTCATATGGAGGCAATGAGCGATAGGAGGGGATTCGTCTCTCCCGGTATTGGGGGTTGATGTTGCGCTATGCTCGACTGGCCATAACTGGAAATCCCTGGCCAGGGTTGCACTGATTTACTGGTTAGTGTTATCAGTAGTTTCATGCTTGTTATGGACCTTACATCGGCATGACTTATCAAGCTACTGGGGTCTGACGTTTACCACCCCTAGGCGAGATATGCGACATATCAGACGAACAGACCGGACTGTGCGGTAAGTGTTACTGGTTGGATTCGCAGGAGTGTGAGCGAGCTTGCTCGCTGATCTTCTGATCGCTCAATACCCGGGTGGCCATTACGTTTAGCAGACCGCTTGCGGCTTATGGGTGTTTGATATGATCATCACCTACTGCCGGCGTATTGACGAGTCTTTAGAGTCCTACACAGGAGTTTCCTGGCTCAAGAGAAACGAAATAGGAGCGCATATGAGATATGTGCGGGACCGAGATTAATACGATATGAGATATCGTATTCTATTCTCGCGATTTGTATCATCAGACGGTTATATGAGATATAGCCGGGTTACCGAATCAAGTGTTGATTCGATACATTGATACACTAGATATTAGTCGGTTATATGCAATATGACCGGGTCATTAAATCAAGTGTTGATTTAATGATTTAATGTATAATTATATATTTGATATATTGCTTTATATTAACTAGTATTGGTTCACTTAAGAATTGTTTTCTCACTAGATTATGCACCTTATTTATATGTAATATATGCAAGTGTACATGTTTGTATCATGCTTGATGATACATACAAGTTGTGTGTATGAGACTTGTATCAAGATTAGGTTTAAGATTAGGGTATTGTTTTATCAAGAGATTTAACAAAAGAGTTGAACTTAGTCAAAGTTGTCAAGCTTGAAGAAGCTTGGAGAAACTTTGACAAAGTCCACTCTTTTGTCATTTCTCTTGATATTCTTTAACCTAACCCCTAACCTAAAACCTTGGTTAATTCTCTACATGAGTTAAGCATGAGGGCTTAACTCAACCATGGTGCCATAATTAAAAGGATAAGCTTTCTTTTGGATGAAATAATTCATTATTCTTTCTTCTTCTTCTTCTTCATCAAGCTCCATCAAAAGCTTGCTAGCTCCAATGGTGCCATGAGAAAAAGTGTGAGAAAAACAATTCTTAAGTGAGCCCACTTCCTATTTCTTCATCCTCTACCACTTGCCATGTAGTATAGGATGTTCTCTTCACAAAGTTTTTGACCAAGTGAAGGAATAGCTTGAGTTTGAGTCTCCCCGACGCAGATCATCTTCGGCCTCGAAGTCAATGACCTAGCCCGCTCATTTCTCCGATGAAACCAACGCTAGGGTCCGGGATCCCGATGATCGCAGCGAAGGGACATCAACACGGAGCTTTAGAAGTGAAGGACCGGATCTACAAAGGCTGTAATCCCTTTCACTTATTAGTAAAGTTGTTTGCTTGCTTATAGTTTCGCCTTACCTCTAGTAAACGATCTAGATTAGGGTTGTTAGGCACATAAAAATTTGATTTTGGCATGGTAGATGCCTTGTGGAACCTCATGAGTGTGCCTAGGAACCCTACAGTAGTATCAGAGCCTAGTTAGAGCTTTAGGCGAAGTGTAGACGAAGTTAGAAACCCGATCGAACCCCGAAACCCTAATCGATACCCTTCTCTGTGCATTTTCTGAAATTGTGGATTTTTGTGAATTAAAAATGCTCAGAAAACAGTGCAGGGAAATATAAGGTAAATTGCAGAAAACGACAACATGAATCTACTGTAGCGCCGCGGAACCGCGGCCATACCCTGCTTTAGGCGGCGGTTCCGCGGCCGTATGTGATGATTGGGGACTCAATTTTCTACAGTTATACCCGTAGTTGTTTCCTGTGTTTTCTGGGAATTTTTAATTTATACTCAAAAGTTGAGTTTTTTGGGTTGTATTGGGGTCTCGATGATTCGATCAGATTATTTAACTTTGTTTGTTTTTTTCCGGGTAATTTTAGAACATGTTAAAAAATTCGACCGGATATAAATAACCCACTTTTTCCCTTGACGGGAAATTTGCAAGTGTTGGATTTTTCCGTAGTTTAAGAACGTCTAAGTAGTGCAAGTAACGCTATGGACCCTCTAGAAGACACCAAACCTTAACTCGATTATGTGACCGTCTTGAACTGCCCTTTGAACCTTAGGGTTTGGGGCAGTACGGCATGCCACATGTGAGGCGTTGGCTTGACCCTTCTACGGCTGGACCGTTGGTACTGTGGCATGAAGTGGATATTTTGAAACTTATTTCATGTGTTGAGCTTTTCGGGAAAACTTGGGTGTTTGATTGTTCGATCGGAAAGTTTAACATTGTCTATTTATCTGGAATGTGATACAATATTTGGAATCCACAAATAGTTATGAGATAACTGATTTGAATGTTATAAATCTAGCAGTTTAGTCTCACTTGATCGGTTGCCACGGGATTTTGATGTGATCAAAAGTCCGTCGCAATCACGTTGCGTACGCGGATACTCGCCAGGTAAACTTAATAGATAGCCATGCCCCATAGCCTCGACCAAGTGACTGTAGGAGAACCCGGTCGCCGAAAGCATCCGTTCGGGTGCTCGCGGCAGCGGTGTTCCGCCTTAGTGCACTTCGTCGACGGTATCGGGGGTGCGGCCGTCTACTAAAGTTTGCGACGAGCATTCGTTCAGGATGTCGGGAATCTTGTTGAATTGCCCGACTTGATATTGAAAACTGTTTTCGATAATGAGACTAAAATGCAGGATTTATAATTGTTAGGCATGCGATGTGTAAGGAATTCATTTGATTAGGCATGCGATGTCTAAGGAGGTTGCGGATTCCAACTGTTGTAGTTTTACACTTTCTTTTCTGTGACCGTAAGTGTAATATGTGATATCGCCGGTTTCGTTGCTATATGTCAACGACAATTGGGATGGACATATTTACTTACATTGATGACATGTGATGTTATGTGTTGCTGGATATGTTATATTGGATCGTCGTGTTTGAATAGCCGGGGGTTTTTGTGTGAGATGAGTGTTTTTCTTTTTCATTCATGTAAAAAACTTGTATGTAATATTCTTTTATTTGGGGCACTTCCGGGTTGAGGTTGATGTCACCAGTGTTGTATATTATTTACTTTTCCGCATTAGGATAAACCCAAGGCGGGGAGCACAAGTAACCGGGATCTAGGGTCCAGTTGGAGACCATCTCGAGGAGCCGAGTCCGGGTCTCCTAACTCTAGAATTGGTAGGATTACTTGCCGCTCTCGTAGGGGTCTAGGGGTTGGGTTTGGCTATTCATTACGATCGTGGAATCCGTGTTTTATACAGGCTCAAAATAAAACACGGACGTCCTAGTATATCCAATATTTCATATGATATTTTCTGCTGCGTTATCTGTGATGTGATCATGTGATATGTTCAGATAGATATTGTATATAGTATATATGATATATTATATAGACTTTGCTTATGTTTTACACCCGCGCTAGCCCTGCCCCGCTCTGCCGTTAGTTACCTAACCTAACGGTGCAGACGGGACATCGAGGCGAATATGGATGGCATAAGTGTACGTTGTATTTATCTGTGATGTTTAGGTGGAATTAAATGATGGGTCATTCATTAATGAGATTAATGAAAGAAAATAAACCTAAAAGATGTTGTGGAATCGAATTTCAAAAATTAGGCAGCTCTAGTTGTTGCTTTGCATAGCGGTGTTCGTTATAGAACATCCAGCACCTTATTCGATGAGGAAAGAGCCGACGATCCCTTCACCGGGAGTGACCTCTTTAGCAATAATTAGCAAATGCTACAACCCTCGGTTTTTCTTTTGATTGCTTCTATAGTTTTTGCTTTGCACATCGGTATATATGATATATCCTGCCCCTTATTCGATGAGGAAAGGGCCGACGATCCCTTCACCAGGAGTGACCCCTTTAGCAAAACTAGAAAAGCCTCAAAAACATTCCATTTAAAAACCATTTGATTCCGCAACGAGATCAAGTTCAAAACGTTAAAGGTTTTCTTAAAAACCATCAGCAACCCTCCGTCATTTTAGGAAGTAGAGTACTTAGTATTCGTGCTGTGTTTGTTGACCATAATCAAGGCACAGTGTACGGTAGCTAAGTGATGTCTTCCTACACTGCATATGATGCGATTAGTTAGGATAGTCATGTGGCTTTGTTGACCTTAGCCAAGGGTCATATGGGTGGGTCTAATTAATCACGAAATGACGGGTAGAACTTGACTAGTGCTTATAATTTGTTGACTATAGCCAAGGTCATAAATGCTAGGATAAAAACCTTTATCGGGAGTTTCAAGTGTTGAAATTTGCAATGAGATTGCATACCTTCTATATGATAGTTGGATCCCGATACCCACTGCGAGTAATCGTTACTCCTGGGAGAGTTTTGTACTTTACAACTAGCCGATCAAGTAGGTGTCTAGAAAGGTGTCAACGGGGTTACGCCCCTGGGAAACGAGGTTTATTTTAATTAGGTCCGTGCGAAAGCACGGGAAACCTCCCTCAAAGTACCGACACTGGCCTTGCTGAAAGATTGGCGAACTTGTAGAGTGTAATTAATCCCGGCTAGTCTTTCCTTTTAAGGTTTGAAGGAAGATTTGATAAAAACAGTGGGAGCCATCCAGATTAGATAAAATAAATAACCAATCTAATCTTGCAAGAGCGCACGCAGAGTGTTTTCTTCTCTCTCTCTCCAGGTAGCGACCGTATCACGCCTTAATCAAGATAATAATATGGATGTATTGACCGAACTCGCTTGTTATACTGAGCTGGGAAACGTTGGTCCCGCTCCAACTTATAATTATTATAGGACCAAGCAGGAAATTGGGGAATACCAAGATTCCCATGCCACCCAAACGAAGAAAGTGCATTCTGATGCATTTTCTTCGGGTGTGTTCATTACAAAGAACTGTTTCTCTGTATCCTTTACGTCCTGGATATTAGATACCGGATCAGGATCCCGCATATGTAATCTGTTACATAGGGCTACAGAAAGGTAGAGAACTGAGAACGGGTAATAAGTTTCATGAGACAGAAAACGGTACAAGTGTTGCAGCCAAGTCTGTTGGTCACTATCACCCTGTATTTTCAAATATATTGATTCTGAACGAATGTTATTAGATACCGAACCTGATATACAACATCATATCAGTCTCTTTATTTATTAAAGAAAGGATATAATTTTGTATTGTTGGATAATGTTTTGAACATTTCCTATATCAAAAGTTGATCGGTTCAGGCATGTTATCTAAAAGCATTGACGTTCTAAATCAAACTACAGTTCTTAGTATACAGAACACACATGAGAGGAAGAGTTCAGAAATGAACGAATTCTTCTTAAGGCATTGTAGACTAGGTCATATCAATGCTATCCGACTTGCTAAGTTACATTTAGATGCATATTTAAATCAGTTTAAATTTACATCTTATGAAACTTGCCAGTCATGTCACAAAGATAAGATGACCATAACTCCGTTTACTAGAAACAGAGAAAGAGTTAGTAAACTCTTGAGGCTGATACATAGTGATGTATAAAGGTCCCCAGTCTACATATGCCAGGACTGATTCTTTGTACTTTCTTACATTCACTGATGATCTCTCAAGATTCGGACACATGTTTCTGTTGAAACACAAGTCCGAAACTTTTGAGATAATCACCGAATATAAGTTAGAAGTAGAGAACCAGTAACGGGTATAAGTATTATGTCCTTTGATCTGATCAGGGAGGAGAATACTTGAACACGGGATTCCTGGACTATTCTAAAGGAGAATGAGATTCTCTCTCAGCATTACTCCTCCGTATACACCACAGCACGTCGGTGTATCGGGGCGGAGCAATCACACCCTATATGATATGGTGCTCTCTATGATGAGTACTGCTGAGTTACCTGTTTCCTTTTAGGAGTATGCACTTGAGAAGCTGCATACCTATTGAATAGGGTTCGAATCAAATCAGTTGCCTACCACTTCATATGTGATATGGAAAGGGAAGAGCCCATATCTTAAGTTGGTTAAGATTTGGGGTTGTCCGGCCTATGTCTAAAAGCAAAATTCGGACAAGCTCGAGGAAAGGTCTGTTATGTAGAACTGGAATGGTTCCAGCTATACAAACTGCAGCTGATGATTTGGTAGAACCAAAGGATTCAATAGATTCCGACAAACCTCAGCCTCTCCGTCGATCTAGCAGGGTTCCTCATCTGCCTGAAAGATACTTCAGTTTCTCGATGACAGTGGGAGCGAGGATTGCATCATGAGATGATGACCCAACTAGTTTCGAGCAGGCCATCAAGAATGGGGACTCTATAAGAATGGCTGGATGCTTAGCGATCAGAGATGGAATCCATATACACCAACAAAGTATGGACTTTGGATGCTATATCTGAAGGGTTAAATCCCCATAAGGAGCAGGTATATCTTGAGAAGATTACTTGGTGTAAATGGAAAAGTTGAGACTTTCAAAACTAGACTTGTTAAAGGTTTTCGTCATCGACCAGGCATGGATAATGATGAAACCTTTTCCAGTGGCTGTGCTTAAGTCCATCCAGATCCTACTTGCCATTGCTACATACCATAACTACGATATCTGGTGGTTGTGTGTCATGACTATTTTTCTAAATATTGATTTAGAAGAGAACGTCTATAAGTACACAGCCAGAGGGCGTCGTAAACAGTGGGAGCAGCGGAAACGTGTGTAAGTTGCTCTACACGATAAAGCAGGCATCGTGGAGTTGGAACGTCTGTTTTGATGTGGTAGTCAAAGAGTTTGACTTCATCAAAATGGTAGATGAACCTAGTATATACAAAAAGGTAGTAGAGAGTAAGGTGGTCATCCTCGTATTGTACGTGGACAACATACTCTTGATAGGAAAAGAGTTTTCTATACTACGCACGGTCTATCTCTTCTTATCACAAGGATTCTCCATATAGGATCTATGTGATACCTCCTAAATCCTGGGATTTGGATCTATGAGATAGATCTAAATGGATGTTAGGATTCTCACTAAGTATAGTGAGATGGTATCAATCAATCCTGGGGAGAATCACTGGAAAAGTTTCAGGGTGATAAGGACGACTGAATGTTAGTCGCGGGCATTGTCTTTACCTTCTGTGGAGGGACGGTATGTTGGAAGAGTTCCAAGCTGGATACCGTAACAAACTAGACGATAAAGGCTGGTGACATCGCTATCAAAGATACTACCAAAGAGGAAGTTTGGGTGTATATTAGTTTATGAGATGAACTAGGTTCCTACCATTGTGTGACAATGGAAGTGTGGCTTTGGCCCAAGAACCCCGGTTCTATCTGTGACCCAGACATATTCTGAGGCAGCATCACCTGATCATGGAGATAGTAGATCTCCAGGGTGATCAAGGTTAGGAGAGTAGACTCAGAGGACAACACGGCGGATCCACTCACAAATGTCTTTTCCCAGAGAGAGACTTTTATAGGATGGTTGAGTATGAGATACTGCAACCACTGCTACAGATGGCCCTAGTGCAAGTGGGAGATTGTTAGTTATATGTATGCCCTAGAGGCCATTACTGTACATAGGATGTATATTGTAGTGGATGCTGGGACATATATAGGTAGGACTTTCTTGCTCGACATGATAGTACGCTATCTGGTTACTCTTTATCTTAACATGTATACTTGCTGTCTCTCTATTACATGTTGATAAAGCCCTTAGGATATGTGCTCGACTTCCAGGACTATGATGTAGATCATACTAGTAGGGCCTAGGTAGTCCATGAGTACATCCTTCAATGTTCCTAGTCGTGGGAATATCGAGACGGGGCATTGTTCATAACATAATATTGCATTTTGTATTCCCCATTCTTATGCATTTTACAATGAAAACAGGTGCTTTTGACCCATGTCTGCTACATGTTACAGGTTACAGGTTCTTGGCGCGAAAACAGTAAAAAACATAAAAGACGACACAAAAGAAGGATTTTTGACCAACAAATAGGAGGATCTTAGTCAGGCCTAAAAACGAAGAATAGTTCTCAATCAATAAGGCAACTTAAGGTCCAAATTGTCTTGGCAAACGGTTAAAGGATCGGTACAAGTGTTCACTGAAGATCTGGAATCACTGCAGAAGCCCAAATGGAAAAATAAATGAATAAATGAAAATCCCAATGAAACCTGAAGCAGCACAGAAAAGCCCATCAGATGACCTAACTAAAGGGCCGCGGAACCGCGGCCCAAGCGCGCCCATGCCGCGGTTCCGCAGCCGTTTGAAGCCCGTGCGCGGTTGAAATTTTACCATAATTCTGAGGCGGCTCTAAAAAGATTTCCTGAGGGTATATTTGTAATTGTAGACATGCGGATCAGCTGTAGCCCTAGGGTTTCTATGTCCTATAAATAGAACCCAAGTCCTTGTATTTTTTTTATGCCTCTACTCATGAATAAAATTCTGTTTTCTTGAAGTTAGAGCGCATCAAAAGTAAGTAGGTTATTTTCCTTGCAGTAGTTGTAGTTTTTCATATCTGCCCTAGGTAAATTACTTTCTTTCCTTAGTTTAATTTAGTTTAGTTTTTATTAACTTGCAGTAAATGTTTTCTCTCTTTAATAAAATCATGTCTTTCTTCATCCCCTCAATGAGCGAGTAGTTTCCTCGCTTGTTAGGGTTAGGAATAGGGAAGGATTTGAGAGATGAAGATCTCTCATCTCTTTTCGTTGCCAAACTTTTATGAACATTAGAACTTCATGCATACCTTCTTATTCCGCTCCCTACGGCACTTTTACCCTCGAGGTAACGGTGATTCCGTAGTCTAAAGGCCCGGATTTTAAGGTTTTCCATGGAGGTTAGGGTAAAGATTAATAAAGGAAGGATAAGGATCTAGAGGAAGAATCAATCTTCCCAATCATCCTAATCCCCTTTGTTAAGATTTACCATAACACTAATATGATATCTTTAATTAAAGGCAATGGAAACAGTTGTAGATCTTTGTTTACCAAATTTTCCCTAAACCTAATCCTAGCAAGTTTCTAATCCTAGTATCATACAACTTCAATTTTTAGGTTTAATTATAAATCCAAACACCTTTTGGAATTAACTCGTAAAACTTAAAGGAGATTTACACATCCCTGTGGACCGACCCGTATTCACCGGCTAGCTTTATGCGACGCCGTTCTTGATTGCGGTAAATATTTTTGATCGACAAAACATCTCTTAATCAAATGGCGCCGTTGCCGGGGATGGCGTAGTAATTTCCTTTTTGCAATTTCGGGTTAATCTTAATTAAAAAATTCATAAAAATATGAAAAATCACAAAAAAATATAAAAAATTATCATTTTGTTATTTTGTGAAGGGTATCTTTGTTCGAATTTTGCAGGATCTATAATCAAGTTCGGATCTGGAAATCTCCAGAGATCAAAACAGAAAATATCAAATCTGAACAAACAGAAAATCATAACAACTGAGGAACAGAAGAAATTTGGAGGACCGAGTCTACAAGGCAACCGTGGAGATCTGGTGCACAAAAAAAAAAAAAACCGCCGGCGACCCCATTCCGGCCGCGAACCGCCGCGCGACCTACCAGCGACCGCGGAACCGCCGTGCGACTTGCCTGCAACCGCGGAACCGCCGCGTTTTGGTCGGAAAAAAAAAGGCAGAAGCGCGGTAAAAAAAAAACTGTAAGTCTTCTGATCTTCTCCTCTGCAAATCTCTGATATCTCTTCTGAAAAATCTCCTGCAGGATTCTTTGCGCTAAAAATCTTCTTCCCCTTCCAATAATTGATTTTCTGCAGGATTCTTTGCGCCGCGCTAAAAAGCAAATTGATTGCAAGTGATTTACTGCTTTGCATACTTTAATCTGACTTTAAGGGGCTATTGACCAATTCATATTGGGTGGGGATTTCATTACCCTTCCCAGGACCCCAGAAATCACTTAAAGCATTTGCATTGACCACTTTTAATTTAAAAAAATATTAGACTCAGCCCTAAGGACCTCGAGCTCAATAGGACAGAGGACTAGTATAGACATCGGCCGTTTATCCTAAACGACATTGCGGTGTCTAGGCTAGTGGTTTTTAATTAGGCCCACTGTCGTGGTGGTTCCTTCCCACTTACCTGGCCGTACTTGCCCGTGAAGAGGCGGTTCGAGGTCCTATCTCTAGCCCTTTGGAACGGTTAGGAGCTGTCTAGCAGACCTAGGTGACCCTAGATCTAGGCCTGATTGTGCATGTGTGGTTAATTGCATTTGTGTCACAAGTCTCTTTTCAAAAATCTATTTGCAAAAGCTTACTTAAAAAGAAGAAAAAGGGAAAATCTTTTCAAAACTTGCAACTTGCCGCTAAAGAATCTTTGCACTCACTCACACCACTTCTTCTCATTGACGTTTTCTTACCTTCACACTCTATCCTTCATCTTTCGACTACACTAACCCTTTTAGTGTATGTCCGGTTGGACTAGGGACCCTAGCGCCCGATTAGTCCGTGTTTCGTTGGTACCGACCGACGAACCTTTTGACTCCGAAGTCGAAATCTTGTCCACTTCTTCACTTCCACCATCACATTCTTCCGAAGGTATGTCGGGATACGATCCTAACAACACCTTACCAACGGGACTGATTCCACCTCCGTTAGGTGCGAATAACCCAAATCACCCTCCTGTCGAAGCGCCCGCACGAGTCGCGCTCCAGGATCTTTTCTACCCCATCCGCACCGCCCTTCCTACTTGTCTTTCCCTCCCACCGGCTAATGGGGACAATTTTGAGATCAAACCCCACTTCATCAATATGCTGCCTAAGTTTCATGGTTTGGAATCCGAAGATGCATATATCTTTATCAACAAATTCCAAAACGTTTGCGCCATGATGAAAACTACCCAATTAAGTGATGACGCTATAAGGCTAAGGGTCATTCCTTTCACCTTATATGACCTAGCCGAGAAGTGGCTATACAGCACCGCATCACACTCAATTAGAAATTAGGACGAGTTTGTGAAAGCTTTTCTTAAAAAGTTCTATCCTCATCACAAAACTGCTAAAATCCGTAATGAGATTATACAATTTTCACAGCTTCGTGCCGAACCATTTTGGAAATGTTTTGAAAGATTCAAAGACCTACTCGTTCAATGCCCTCATCATGGGATAGAAAGATGGCAACTTTGCCAAACATTATACGAGGGATTGAACCCGGCAACGAAGCAGTTGCTAGAAACCATTAGTCAAGGTCACTTTCTGTCCAAATCTAGTGAGGAAGCGTGGCAGTTTCTTGAGGATCTTAGTGAGCAAACAATTCAATGGGAGAGCACCAAGACCACATCATCATCTTCTTCTATTGGTCAACCTAGGGCAGGCATACATAAAGTAGAGATGTCAATTGTTATAAAGGCCGAGATGGCCGCTCTTACGAAAAAGCTAGAAGCACTTGAGACCAAAATCTCAACACCTTCTCCTGCCCCTGTTGTGCCTCCACGAACTGTTTGTGCTTGTTGTTCGGATCCATCATATCTCACCGAAGAGTGTCCGTAGACTGCATCTACTCAAGGACAAGATCAAGTCAATGCTGCCTTTCAGCAACGACAACGAAATGATCCATACTCTTCGACATACAATCCGGGTTGGAAGAGCCACCCTAATTTCGCTTGGAACCAAAATCAACAAACCCAAGGAAACAACAATTTTCAAAGAGCTCCTCCTCCTCAACAACAAGCACCTCCACAAACTCAATTTCAGCAACCTCTCCAACAGCAGCCTTACCCTAATCAGATGAACAATTTTGTGCCCAACAATTTTGTTCCCCCTCAAAATGCTGTTAGCTCGCTCGAAAGAAGTCTAGAAGCATTCCTAAAGCAATCTGCACAGTCCACAGCTAGGATAGAGACTTCTGTTCAATCTTTGGTGCAAAACAGTGCCTCACACGATCAAAGCATCAAAGCTATTGAGGCACAAATTGCATAACTCAACGCAGCATTGAAAGAGCAAGAGAAAGGAAAGCTTCCGTCTCAACCACTCCCAAATCGTGGTCACACACATGTTGCGCATGAACAGCAGAATCATAACGTGAATGCTGTGACTACATTGAGATCCGGAAAAGTGCTGCAAAACAATGTGGGTATTCACCATGACACCTCTGCCGGTGGTTCTTCATCTTCCTCTTCTTCTTCGTTAGAGCCTATTCTCCATCCTTCACATGGCTCTACTTCTTCTAGCTCGAACGGACCCTCTTCTCACAACACGAACACATCTACACGGGGTTCCGTTCCAACTCAACAATCTGATCCGCAAAAATTGGACTCAACAACTTTTCAAAATGTTCCTTTTCCAAATCGGTTGAGATCCAATAAACCAACTCCACAGATGGAGAAGATTGTAGAGTTGTTCAAACAGGTTAGCATAAATATCCCTCTTTTGGATGCAATCCAACAAGTTCCTTCATATGCAAAAATCTTAAAGGACTTATGCACCAAAAAGAGGAAGTCACAAGTACCGAAGAAAGTTTTCGTGGCTAGTGCTGTTAGTGATGCTCTTGTCAATTCTTTAGCCCCAAAGCACAAGGACCCCGGTTGTCCTACTATTTCGATCACAATTGGGAACAAGACCATCAATAGAGCACTATTAGATCTTGGTGCTAGTGTCAATTTGCTACCTTACTCGGTGTACGAACAATTAGGCGTTGGAGAGCTTAAGCCCACTCATTGTACTCTCCAAATGGCCGACCGATCAATCACCCATCCTAGGGGAGAATTGGAGGATGTGTTAATTAGAGTAGGGGATTTCATTTTCCCCGTGGACTTTATTTTTATGGATACACAGCCTGTCGCTAACCCCCGTAATCAAATTCCAGTGATACATGGTCGACCATTCCTCGCGACTTCTAACGCGGTAATCAACTGTCGTAATGGTTCAATGAATCTATCTTTTGGCAAGATGACAGTTGAACTTAACATTTTCAAGTTAGGAAGTCAGCCTTGCGAGCCTAATTCTAGCGTACTTGATGTGTGCTCGATCGATGAGATCGCGGAGGAGGACTGTGAGTTCGAGAATTTCATGTTTGATCACAGTGATATTGACGCCACTAGTGCGTTCCTCCTAGAATCCGACACAGCTTTCACGACGGACAAGGATTATGAGTGCTTCACCTTTGTTGATGATCTTGAAGACTCTCCACTCGAGTTTGAGTCTTTTGCTTTTTCGGATGAGTTAGTTGAACCATCCGACTCGGTAGCGTACACTCAATTTGAACCTTTGATGGAATCCTTCGAGTTTGAAACAGTTACTCCTTTGTTACCATCTATTGTTTCACCACCTAAACTCGAGCTAAAGCTTTTGCCGTCGCACCTAAAATATGCTTATCTAGGTGAAAATGAGTCCTTACCAGTTATCATATCGGCCTCTCTAGCTCTTGAGCAAGAGAAGGCTCTTTTAACGGTCTTATATGATAATCGTCAAGCTTTCGGCTGGTCTATGGCGGACATCAAGGGGATTAGTCCCCTCATAGTCGAACATCATATACACTTGATGAATGATGCCAAACCAGCAAGGGATCCACAAAGACGCCTCAACCCCATTATGAAAGAGGCGGTCAAGAAGGAGATTGTTAAGTGTCTTGATAGCGGTATCATTTACCCTATCTCGGATAGCCAATGGGTTAGCCCCATTCATGACGTGCCAAAGAAATCGGGGATCACGGTCATTACCAACGAGGCGAATGAGTTAATTCCCACTCACACCCAAACTGGGTGGCGAGTTTGCATCGACTACCGGAAACTCAATGCCACGACAAGGAAGGACCACTTTCCTTTACCATTCATTGACTAAATGCTAGAACGATTAGCGGGGCACGAATTCTACTGCTTTTTAGATGGCTATTCCGGTTATAATCAAGTCCCCATAGCCAAAGAGGATCAAGACAAGACTACATTTACTTGTCCCTTTGGCACTTTTGCTTATCGTCGCATGCTCTTTGGGTTATGCAATGCACCCGCTACATTTCAGCAGTGTATGATGGGGATCTTTTCGGACATGGTGGAGAAGTTTTTGGAAATCTTTATGGATAATTTCTCCATTTTTGGTGACTCCTTCGATGAGTGTTTACGACATCTTGACGCAGTTCTCACCCGCTGTAGGGAAAAGAACCTGACTTTGAATTGGGAGAAGTGCCACTTTATGGTACGAGAAGGCATTGTCTTAGGACATGTCATCTCGCAAAACGGCATAGAGGTTGATAGAGCTAAAATCGAAGTCATTTCTAATCTTCCTCCTCCTAAATGCGTCAAAGATATCCGAGCTTTCCTTGGCCATGCCGGTTTTTATAGACGGTTCATCAAGGACTTTAGCAAGATTGCTAGACCCTTGACTCTCTTGTTGGCCAAGGACACTACTTTTGTTTTCGACTCAACTTGCATGGAAGCGTTCGAGTCTTTGAAACACTCACTCATTTCTGCGCCCATCCTTTCATCTCCAGACTGGACGTACCCTTTTGAAATTATGTGCGACGCATCAGATTTTACCATTGGTGTTGTTCTTAGACAGCACATTAACAAGATGCCGCATGTAATTTACTACGCTAGCCGAACATTAAATGAGGCCCAATTAAACTACACAACAACTGAAAAAGATTTTTTAGCGGTTGTGTTTGCCCTTGAAAAATTTCGGCCTTATTTAATCGGCTCTCCAGTTATAGTGTACACGGATCACTCAGCTCTTCGCCACCTTTTTGCGAAGAAGGATGCTAAGTCTAGGCTAATACGTTGGATCCTTTTGCTGCAAGAATTTGAGCTTGTTATAAGGGACAAAAAGGGATGTGAAAACGTAGTGGCCGATCACCTTTCACGACTTCCTTCTTCGCCTACACTTGAACATCCTATCACTGATGTTTTCCCCGATGAGCAACTCTTGACCGTTTCTTGCGAACCATGGTTCGCCGATATTGTAAACTACTTAGCCACCGGCTTGATACCTAACGATTGGTCGAAACAAGATAAACTTCGATTTTTGTCCCAAGTAAAGCATTTTTACTGGGATGAACCTTATCTTTTTAAATACTGTTCCGACCAAATCATTCGTCGGTGTGTACCTGAAAATGAGGTTAAGAGTGTGCTGTCTTTTTGCCATGATCAAGCATGTGGCGGGCACTTTGGCCCAAAGAAGACAGCCGAAAAAGTTTTGCAGTGTGGTTTCTATTGGCCACGACTCTTCAAAGATGCATTCGAATACTGCAAAACTTGCTCCCGGTGCCAACACTTGGGCCGGATATCGCGGAGAAACGAAATGCCGCTCCAACCAATTTTGGTTGTAGACATTTTTGATGTTTGGGGTATAGATTTTATGGGACTATTTCCTAACTCTTTTGGAAATGTGTATATTCTTTTGGCTGTTGACTATGTTTCAAAATGGGTCGAGGCTGTACCAAGTCGAACGAATGACAACAAGGTTGTCGCTCGATTTCTAAAAGAACACATCTTTTCTCGATTTGGGCACCCTCGTGCGATAATAAGTGATAATGGTTCTCACTTTTGCAATAGGACTTTTGAGTCCTTAATGCGCAAATACTCTATCACCCATAAGCTGTCAACGCCATACCATCCCCAAACATGTGGGCAAGCCGAGGTCTCGAATCGGCAAATTAAGCAAATCTTGGAGAAAACGGTTTCTAAAAACCGTAAAGATTGGTCACTCAAATTAATCGACGCGCTATGGGCTTTCCGTACTGCGTACAAGACCGATCTTCGCATGTCTCCATACCGGCTTGTTTACGGGAAGGCTTGCCACCTTCCAGTAGAAATTGAGCACAAGGCATTTTGGGCCATTAAGGAGCTGAATCTATCTTTAGGAGATGCGGGCAGCAACCGAAAGCTACAGTTAAATAAACTAGAAGCGCTGCGGGATGAGGCATATGATAATGCCGTGATTGCTAAGAACCGAGTTAAGGTATTTCATGATAAAAACCTTCTGCGAAAGACATTTAAACCAGGTCAACAGGTTTTATTATATGATACTCGGTTACATTTACATCCCGGCAAGCTCCGTTCTAGGTGGAGAGGACCTTTTGTAGTCCGCACCGTCTATCCGCACGGTGCGGTTGATCTGGAAAACCCGGAGGACGGTACGCTTTTCAAAGTAAATGGGCATCGTTTGAAACCGTTCCTCACAGCGGACCTTTCAGAGGAGCTCCTGTTCTTGCAGGAGCCGATCTACACTGAGTAATATTCCTCCACTTTCACCCCCAGATTTCTTTTCTTCCAAAACATTATTTCAAATAAGTTTGGGGGTGTGTATATAATTTGTAAATATATATTCCCAAAATACCATAAAAAATGAAAAAAAATTGAAAAAAATAAAATAAAATTGGACCTAATTGCAAATTTGCAGATTAATAGCTGATTTTACAAATAAAACCCTCGTTTTAGAGGGTGTTTTTTGCAAATCACCTCCTCCCCCCTATTTAAAGGAACCCGACCCCCCTGTCATTTTACCCTAAATTCTTTCCACTTCACAAAACCCTAGCCGCCGCCCCTACCCTCTCCAGAAAAATCTCGCAGCAACTCCACCAGAGCGCCGCGCAACCGCCGCATCCGCCGCCTCCCGCCGCTGATCCGCCGCCGTCTCGAGTCTTCACCCCCTGAAATTTTCAGGGGAGGTATATCTGACTGTTTCCTCTCTGTTACTGCATATACTTTCACTGTAAACATCTAAATGGCACATAAAATGCAGTATGAAAGGGATTTTTCCCCTGTTTTCGCACACGAGATTTACGGTACATATTTCCCACACGAAATCGCACAAAGGGGCTCGAATTTCCTCCTCTATAATCATACATCTGCGTTTGCTCTACCTAACCTAGTTGCCCTATTTTACGAATCCATGGAAGATAATAGCCTTGACAACTTAGGGTACATTAAACTGAATTGGGGAAATCAGGAAATTCACATTGATAGGGACATGATACACGAGGTTACACTCATACCACGTGTACCTGCACATGAACACCCACTGCGCTTTGAAGATTATATGCCATTAATGGGTAATGACTGTGCACGAGAACCGTGTAAGGGCATCCAAGCACGGACCCTTTTCGCAAACGTTTTAACTGTGTGCCGGTGGGC
Organism: Agapanthus africanus; assembly: GCA_030015575.1. Taxonomy (NCBI): domain Eukaryota; kingdom Viridiplantae; phylum Streptophyta; class Magnoliopsida; order Asparagales; family Amaryllidaceae; genus Agapanthus; species Agapanthus africanus. The sequence goes on from CM057343.1 coordinate 377,909,555, forward strand.
ACAAAACAATATTTTTGGAAGTTCTCACAACACAACCTTCTTCACCCCTTCGTTACATGTCGTCCACATACCGATGACAAAAAATCCTAGGTTCGACATGTGCACGGTTTTGCTCCAATCCATAGGTACGGGGAAACGAGGTTCCGTATACCCATGTCCCATGCTCGTTACCCAACTCTGCCGTTATTTCCTCCCCGCCGAGGAATTTGACTCATATATGATAGACGGTGTCCCGGTTCGACCACTTGTAGAGGGCGTCTCGTCGTCCTACTCTAGACTCACAGATATTTGGACACGAACCGAACCGGCAGAAAATGTCCCTGCACAGACCCCTAGCTCGAGCTCGACTTCGAGCGGGGAAGAACTCACTCCCCAGGAGCATGCACGATTGATGCGGAGAACAGTGAGACGAATAGACTCTTTGAGGGATGAGTTTCGGGAAACTGCACGAGATCACGACCGTCGGCTGACGGAAATTGAGAGGGGTATTCAAACCCTTTTGGCTAGAGGGGAAAGATCACGTTCATGCTCACGAGCGCGACGTGGGGCCGGGCAGTGAGGGCACTGCTTTGCTCAAGTTTGGGGGAGAGGGTAGTGTATATAGTTATCTTTTGCATTGCATACTGTATATATTTTTTCTTTTCCTTTTGCATATTTATTTTCTATATTGCATCTTTATATAAAAAATCATAAAAATTTGAAAATTTGAAACATAAAAAAAAAATTTAGAAAACAGAAAAACCCATAAAAATTGAAAAAAATTCAAAAAATTATAAAAATTAATGTATTCAATTCTGGTTAATTGACTTGAGTTTGATAAATAGGTTAACTGGCTAGGAAAAACTAAATCTTAGACTTAGCAAATTAAAAGCCCTAAAAATAACCTTTCTTAGAGTTTAACGGTAGAAAGTATATGTCTTTGTAGATTATTTAGAAATAGGCAAATTTTGGGTTCACTTCTTGGGCTAAGTCGAAACGAAGGAAAAGTATTAAAACTTTTATTAGAGTATAAGTTTGAAAAATAGTTCCTAGCTTAAGTCTAGATTCTGAAAACATGTACCCTACAAAATGCACAAACACACACCTTGAAACTTGGATTAGTAGAAGAGACCTTGAAATACTCTTGTCTAAATCCTTAGCACAATGAAAATAAAAAATAAAAAAAAAAGTGAATAAAGAAAAAAATGGACACTGGTTTTTGTGATTACTTAAGGCTGTAAAAATAGAAAAATATTTAGCGAGGGTGCTTCATCACCTAGTGCCTTAGACCAACTGGTTTGGGAGCCACTGCTAAAACCCTTGGGTGTTGCAAAACTAGGAAGTACGCTTTAAAACGCTAACGCATCTTGTAATCGGTTGTTGGTACCTCAAGAAGAATTAACAGTCGTATGAAGGATGTGAAAGCGAAAATTCACCAATTAATAAGTGCTTTGGACAATGGACGAGAGTACGATTGCTTGATTTGAATTTCCAAGTGTAGGGGTGATATTTACACACACGTGGGGATATGTGATTAGAGTTTAGATAAGAGAAAGGAATGAAGAATAGAACTTGTATTTTTAATAGAGTTGATAGAAATTCCTAAGTGGAGATGGAACCCTAGAAGGAAAACTTAAGAAATGCCGAAAGCTGAGTAATTCTATAGAACATATATAATCTTAAGTTAAATAATGAGAAAGTGTGAAGAATATGGGTGGATAATTTGCGGGTCGACGATAATAGATTTCCTTGTTAGAAAACCTAGTTAGAAAACAAAAAGTCAAAAAAACCAAATTGATAGGATTTTATGGGTGTAATCCGCTGAAAACCCTCAGGAGACAACACTCCTCCTACTAGGGACACCTAGAGGTTTAACGGCTTGTTGCACGTGCTCAGTGCAATCGCGTTTCCCTGCGAAAGTGCGGCTAGGTTAGATTTTTATCGAGAATAAATAAAATAATAAGTTTACTCGAGGGCGAGCAAAAGATAAGTTTGGGGGTATTTTTTCATAACATAATATTGCATTTTGTATTCCCCATTCTTATGCATTTTACAATGAAAACAGGTGCTTTTGACCCATGTCTGCTACATGTTACAGGTTACAGGTTCTTGGCGCGAAAATAGTGAAAAACACAAAAGACGACACAAAAGAAGGATTTTTGACCAACAAATAGGAGGATCTTAGTCAGGCCTAAAAACGAAGAATAGTTCTCAATCAATAAGGCAACTCAAGGTCCAAATTGTCATGGCAAACGGTTAAAGGATCGGTACAAGTGTTCACTGAAGATCTGGAATCACTGCAGAAGCCCAAATGGAAAAATAAATGAATAAATGAAAATCCCAATGAAACCTGAAGCAGCACAGAAAAGCCCATCAGATGACCTAACTAAAGGGCCGCGGAACCGCGGCCCAAGCGCGCCCATGCCGCGGTTCCGCGGCCGTTTGAAGCCCGTGCGCGGTTGAAATTTTACCATAATTCTGAGGCGGCTCTAAAAAGATTTCCTGAGGGTATATTTGTAATTGTAGACATGCGGATCAGCTGTAGCCCTAGGGTTTCTATGTCCTATAAATAGAACCCAAGTCCTTGTATTTTTTATGCCTCTACTCATGAATAAAATTCTGTTTTCTTGAAGTTAGAGCGCATCAAAAGTAAGTAGGTTATTTTCCTTACAGTAGTTGTAGTTTTTCATATCTGCCCTAGGTAAATTACTTTCTTGCCTTAGTTTAATTTAGTTTAGTTTTTATTAACTTGCAGTAAATGTTTTCTCTCTTTAATAAAATCATGTCTTTCTTCATCCCCTCAATGAGCGAGTAGTTTCCTCGCTTGTTAGGGTTAGGAATAGGGAAGGATTTGAGAGATGAAGATCTCTCATCTCTTTTCGTTGCCAAACTTTTATGAACATTAGAACTCCATGCATACCTTCTTATTCCGCTCCCTACGGCACTTTTACCCTCGAGGTAACGGTGATTCCGTAGTCTAAAGGCCCGGATTTTAAGGTTTTCCATGGAGGTTAGGGTAAAGATTAATAAAGGAAGGACAAGGATCTAGAGGAAGAATCAATCTTCCCAATCATCCTAATCCCCTTTGTTAAGATTTACCATAACACTAATATGATATCTTTAATTAAAGGCAATGGAAAGAGTTGTAGATCTTTGTTTACCAAATTTTCCCTAGACCTAATCCTAGTAAGTTTCTAATCCTAGTATCATACAACTTCAATTTTTAGGTTTAATTATAAATCCAAACACCTTTTGGAATTAACTCGTAAGAACTTAAAGGAGATTTACACATCCCTGTGGACCGACCCGTATTCACCGGCTAGCTTTATGCGACGCCGTTCTTGATTGCGGTAAATATTTTTGATCGACAAAACATCTCTTAATCAAATGATCTAAAAAGCAGTAGAATTTTTCTTTTGCATTGCATACTGTATATATTTTTTCTTTTCCTTTTGCATATTTATTTTCTGCATTGCTTCTTTATATAAAAAATCATAAAAATTTGAAAAATCAAAAATAAAAAAATAAAAAATTCTATCATCTTTTATTGTTTGAAGGGTTTTCTTTGTGGATCTTTGCAGGATTGACGGATCTGAAACAATACAGAAGGAGAATCAGGAAAGGGTACATCAGAACAGAGGTAGATTGCTACAGAAGAGCCGTACAAATTTTTTCAGAGCACGATCCCTCCTTCTCACCGCGGAACCGCGGTCTAGGGGTGGTATCTGCGGCGGAACCGCGGTTTTGTGGAGTCTTCTCTGCACGAAAATTGCTTGGTTTGTTTCCTCATTCTCCCCTCTACAAATCCCCATATATCTTTTGCCAAATCTTCTGCAGGATTATTCACGCTAAATCATTTAATCAAATGGCGCCGTTGCCGGGGATGGCGTAAAATTTCCTTTTTGTAATTTCGGGTTAATATAAAATATAAAAAACCATAAAAATCTGAAAAATCAAAAATAAAAAAATAAAAAATTCTATCATCTTTTATTGTTTGAAGGGTTTTCTTTGTGGATCTTTGCAAGATTGACGGATCTGAAACAATACAGAAGGAGAATCAGGAAAGGGTACATCAGAACAGAGGTAGATTGCTACAGAAGAGCCGTACAAATTTTTTCAGAGCACGATCCCTCCTTCTCACCGCGGAACCGCGGTCTAGGGGTGGTATCTACGGCGGAACCGCGGTCTTGTGGAGTCTTCTCTGTACGAAAATTGCTTGGTTTGTTTCCTCATTCTCCCCTCTACAAATCCCCATATATCTTTTGCCAAATCTTCTGCAGGATTCTTCATACTAAATCATTCAATCAGGAATCAATATTCCAGATTAGACTAGCGTATATCTTCTCGACCCATGTGATGGGCGATGGATGATCCTATATCCATTGGTGTTTGACATCAGAGATGGTATGCTGGTGCTCAGTGGAGACTGGGTACACTGAACGGACTCGCCGAGAACTCCCGGATGGTATTATACCTCACGTCAGATGGCAGTTCTCTGGTGACACTGGTACAGCTTAGTCTGTTGACCCGAGATCGTCATAGAGTCTTGTGTGTCTCCCACTGTGCTTTGATTTCCACCCTACCACGGCTCTACTGAGGCGTGCAAACAGGTTGTTTTTTGGCACAGTCCCGATTCACATGGAGGCAATGAGCGATTGGAGGGGATTCGTCTCTCCCGGTATTAGGGGTTGATACTGCGCTATGCTCGACTGGCCATAACTGGAAATCCCTGGCTTGCCATGTAGTATAGGGTGTTCTCTTCACAAAGTTTTTGACCAAGTGAAGGAATAGCTTGAGTTTGAGTCTCCCCGACGTAGATCATCTTCGGCCTCGAAGTCAACGACCTAGCCTGCTCATTTCTCCGATGAAACCAATGCTGGGGTCCAGGATCCCGATGATCGCAGTGAAGGGACGTCAACACAGAGCTTTAGAAGTGAAGGACCGGATCTACAAAGGTTGTAATCCCTTTCACTTATTAGTAAAGCTGTTTGCTTGCTTATAGTTTCGCCTTACCTCTAGTAAACGATCTAGATTAGGGTTGTTAGGCACATAAAAATTTGATTTTGGCATGGTAGATACCTTGTAGAACCTCATGAGTGTGCCTAGGAACCCTACAGAAGCACCCTCGCTATATTTTTTATTGCTGCCTTAGCGATAATAAAACTAGTGTTCATTTTTCTCACCATTTTATATTTTATTCATTTTTTTATTTCCTTCATACTTTGGCTTTTAGACAAGAGCATTTCAAGGTATCCTCTACTATCCCGAGCTTCAAGACGTGTGTAAGTGCGAATAGCAGGGTATCAACGTTCAAATGTTTGGCTTGCAGAATAGGAACTATTTTTCAGACTTATTTTTATCCTCAGATTAGTGACTTTCTTCATCTTACTAACCCTTGGAACAACGGCTCATAACTAGTTATTACTAGTTCGTATACGAAAACTTCTAATTTTCTTAGTTTTCTTGAATTTTTCTAATCTTTTGGATGTAATTTTTCACTATCTAATCTTTTATTATCTTATTTATGTACAAAATATTTTTATCTTTTTTTTTTGAGAAATTTTAAATTTTTATAGGTTTTAAAAAAAATATGTTTTGTGCTTATGCAAAGTATGATGCAAATGATGCGTAAATAAGCACAAACCTACCCCAAACTTGTTTTCAACAGTGTCCTCACTGTTGCCATCCGCTAAATCTCGAAAACCTGTAAGCTTGGGAGGAAATTGATTAATGGGGCCAATAAATATGATCGTGAAAATCCTCCCCCAAACTTATTTTTGGCTTATCATTTTGTGTAAAAATTTTCTTTTCGGGAGCCAGATTATCCCCCCCAAACTTGAGTTAAACAATGTTAAGCTTTGAAAATCGCAAGAGGGGGTCAAAGTTATTGGTCGATGCCAAGCTTTGCAAAGACAGAAAGTTAACACCAACCATTCGAAAATTTTATCAATGTAGTGCTCAGGTTGGTGGAAGAAGAAGTGGGGAAAGGGTAAGTGGTGGAATAGAATGTGTTTGCATCTCGTTTTGGAGAGACGATGCAGTGAATGTGATGGATTGCTCGCATTCTTTTTACAGTCCAGAAGAAGGGGTGGAGGTTCAATTTCATTGTTTGAGAGATGATTCATCTCAACACCCGTGCTGTTCAAAAATGCGAGTTCATCAGCGAAGATCTCCTCAAAAGTTTCATCAATACCCCGAAAAATAATGTCATCACAAAGCATGGGGTGATCTTCAGACTCTAAAAACGGTTCATAATCAGTGTTAGTGGTTGACCCGGACAACTCGGTGGAAGAGTCCGTATGTGTATGATATATAGTTGGGTCAAACAATAACATATGAAAAGAGTCTAGATCAGTAGCATGAGGATCATCAATTTCGCTGCTGTCGACATCCATTAATTCGACAGAACAGACCTGAGCAGTAGGTTCGGAGGGTACACTTCCCAACTTGTAAATGTTCAGCTCAATTGACCTATTCCCGAAAGATAGGTCATAGAACCATTACGACAGTTGATGATAGAATTGGAAGTTGCCAAAAAGGGGCGACCTAAAATCACTGGAATTTGATTCTGTGGGTTAGCTACAGGCTGTGTATCAAGTACAATAAAGTCCACAGGGAATACAAATTCCCCGATTTTTATTAACACATCCTCCAGTTCACCCCTAGGTTTGGTGATTGATCGGTCAGCCATCTGGAGAGTTATGCTCGAGGGCTTTAACACTCCGATACCTAGTTGCTCATAGACTGAATATGGAAGCAAGTTAACACTAGCGCCAAGGTCAAGTAAAGCACGGTTGATGTGTTTTTCCCCAATAGAAACGTAAATAGTAGGACAGCCAGGATCCTTACGTTTTCTTGGTAATTGTTGGGGAAAAGTCGTGTCTACGGTCTTTGCCATGAATATCTTCTTGGGCACTTGAGTCTTCCTCTTCCTAGTGCACAAGTTCTTAAGAGTTTTCGCATAGGACGGAACTTGTTGGATAGCATCTAGGAGAGGGATGTTGATGTTAACTTGCTTAAACATGTCCACAGGCTTCTCCATTTGGGCATTGGGTTTGTTGGGCCTCAACCTATTTGGAAATGGAGCTCTATCAATAAGTGTTGGGTCCAACATTTGTGGAGAAGGTTGTGGGGGTGGGAAGGATGAAGTGGGTGGAGGGTTCGAGCCTTTAGGAAAACGGAGAATAGGCTCGGAAGAAGACAGTAAATTAGAAGAAATAGGGTAAGAAGTAGAAGTGGGAGTGGAAGTGGAAGTGGAAGTGGAAGTGGAAACCGGGGTGTTAATGATCAATTCATCATTATCAATTTGTTCACCCACATGATTGTCTAGCACTCTTCCAGATCTCAACGTGGTAAGTGTAAGTGCACGGCGGCGCCCCGGCCGTCAAACCGACGCCGGAATGCGGAAGCGGTGACAAACTTAAATTTTGCGGACTTTGCAAATCGGCACCACCGCGCACTAAACTCCGGATCGAAACCATTAACAAGTCTACGCTACAACAAGATAGGGAATAGAGATATACCGACGATCCAAGTCCTCCGGTCTTCTCGTCATGGTCCCGATCTCCTGCGGAAAAATCCCGTCTCCTCCTCGTCGCCGGAAGTGCACCACATCGCCTGCGTCTTTTACGGGCTCCCACCTCAATACCGAGGCAACTCGGGCACGAAGCCGGCTACTCGACGTGCCCAAGAAGTGCTGTAGAATGTGGTGTAGAACGTCTATGTCTCTTTTGGGGTTTCGGAGTTGCCTTTAGATGGAGGGAAGAATGAAACTTTGGAGGCAAAAGATGCTATCATTTTTTTCAAGGAAATGAGATGAACCAATGAAGCACACAAATGAATCTCTCATTTTTCTTCTCCTCATCATGAAGTGGCCGGCCATTCTTGTTGGAAAATGGTGGAGCTTAATTGAATTGATGCAAGAAGGGAGGTTATTGTAGGATAACAAGTGGTGACCACAACAAAAAAAACATCAACCATGCTTATACACTATTGAATCCATACCCACTCAAATCACAAGTCAAAGCAAGCATGGTGCAAAGAAAAGAAAGCCATCATAATCAATCCATTATGCAAGAAAACCCCTCCACAAAAGTAATTTGCAAAACTGCAAATTACCCCCTCCATCGGAAAAGTCCGGCCGGGAAAGAACAAAGGAAAACCGGCCGGAACGGAATGCAAACTGGCAACTCCAGAAAACTGGTCCCGTAATAAATTACAGGAAAACCCCGATACTGTGCATACACACCCGCATCTGTATTCCGTCCGGATACAAATGCAAAGAGACAAAATCTACACTGTACTAAACTAGGACCGGCTTAAACCAAAGCCGGCTAGTAATATCCGTTCGATCCTGATCCGTGCAATACCGCACGTATCTGATCGAACCCTGCCATATACCTATACGGCTACTAGTACAAACCGTCCGATCATGATCCGTGCAATACCGCACGTATCTGATCGGACCCTGCCATATCTCCATACGGCCTCTACAGCGTTTCGCCCGAAACTTGAGTAACTGAAAGTGTGGTGGACTCTAAAGACTCGTCAATACAATGGCTGTGGATTTAACCACTAGCACGTCAGAGGTATAAGCCAATACGTAACGGGCCACCAGCTATTGACTAAAAGGGACGTCGATGAGCGAACTCATCCTGACACCCTACTGAGCCTGTCAGTGACAATATCCGTGCAGTCCGGTCCGTTCGTCTATGAGCATCGCATGGCGGGCCTAGGGGGTTGGTAAAAGTCAGACCCCCAAAAGCGGTACAAGTCGTGTCGGAGTGTAGCCCAGAACACCCTGAGATACTACTGGAATACCTACCAGTAAATCTCCTTGCCTTGGCCAAGGACTTTGTGTAATGGCTCTCCTAGACACAGCACGACCTCACCCCCAATACCGGGAGAGACGAACCCCTGAAGATACGCTCACTGCCTCCATGTGGCTCGGGACTGTACCCAACTAAAACCTGTTTGCACGACTCCTTTGAGCCGTGGTAGGGTAGTAATCAAAGTACAGTGGGAACTCACACGAGACAAATGACGATCCCCAGGTCGATGAACTAACCTGCACACATGTCACCTGGGAACTGCTATCTGACGTCAGGTATAAGACCAACTAGCATGTTCCCGGCGAGTCCTGTCCGGTGTATTCATAACCCAATGAGCACCTGTATACATCTTAGGTGATCCAACTGACACCAGTGGCTTGTGAGACCGGCCACCGCCCCTCGTCGGGGTCTCGACTGTATACACTAGTCTACTCTGGAGTATCGATGCCCTGTCTCGAAACTCCCACGACTAGGGACCTTTTAAGGATGTGCTTGTAGACTACCAGCTCCCACGTATATGATCGCCCTCATACTGCCGATAGTCAAGCAAGAATCCTAGGGGCTCTATCAACGTGCAATAGCGACCTGTCAGGTCACCTAAAGCAGTACACGATGATAAAGGTAAACCAGATAGCAAACTATCATCTCGAGTAAGACTGTTCTACCGGGATAGGTCCTCCCTCAATCATTGCAATCACGTGCCTGTGATCCAATAATCGACTCTGAGGGCACTATCTCAAACAATCTCCCACTTGCACTCAAGGCTAATTATTGCGATGTCGCATACTCACAGCCCGTGTGATACCGAACACCCAACTCCTCTACTAGTCAGTCTCACAAAGCTCGTTTGCGAGACTATTGCGTTCGAGGAATAGCCTCAGTGAGTGGATCCGCTCTGATGTTTCTTTCTATGTCTCTCTATAGCTCAAGTTCGCGGAGAAAGCCATCTCCCGAAAAGATCAATACCTGTCTCAGAATATGTCTGGATGTCTGATGGGACCTAGCTCATAAATGAACTCCAAATCCAAACTTCTTAGACTGTATCGTCAACTGAACTTAATCAGTATCCTGAGCGCCATGCCTCCCTCAGTATTGCCTTGGACCACCTGTCCAAAATACTGCCCCTCATCAGAAGGAAAACTATAACTCTGACAACCTTCTTGTCGTCCATGTCACCTTGGAAGCCTGGAATGATAACTGTCTCCTGAATGAGGCTGTCGTTATCATATCCCTAGAACATCCACTTATGTTCTAAAACTGCTTCCGACTGTTTCTCCAGGATTGGATTAATGTCAACTTATTGCATCTAGTGCAAGAATAACATCTGGTGTGGTACTTGACATCTCATGATTGACTCAATTGCTTAAGCAAGTGATCTGCCAATCATGTACGTCCCTCTCCCCTTTAGTCTGTAAGACACCTTTGGAGAGGATGACTCCATTACCTGCAGGTACACTACCGTGCCAGGAGTCGTCCATCCTAAATACTCTTAGAATGCTGTCAAGTACCCTGATTGGGAAACCACCCAAATCTAGATCTAAAACCATAGATCTAGTAACCAGTATGTCTGATATAAAATCCATGTCCTTTGTGGAGAAACAACTGTGTGACGACCAAAGTATAACCGATCGTAGTGTAGGAGCTTCTTTTCCTACTCTGTGTATATCATCCAAATACCAGGATATCACACCCTACTACCTTCTCAACTGATCCATCCCCTATTCTGATGAAGTCAAACCCATGACTGTCATATTAGAAATTGATGATCTATCTCCGCTACATCTGCTCTAGTCTATAAATAGACATAAGCAACCTGTCCACCAATGCTTCCGCTGCTCCCACTGACTACGACAACCCTCTGGCAGAGTCATATAGACGTACACTTCTAAAACTGGTTTAGAACGACGCTATACTCATCCTCCCGCCGGGTCTCGTAACCTGGAACAACAGCAATGGCAATTTTGGGTAAACAAGAACTTCCCTGTCACCGTCCTTGAGGCTACCGTAGTACCTCTCGGGTGCCTGAAGTTACCCACCTTATCTGCGGAGTGGCCAATAGAATGTCAATCCAGATTGAATCTTTAGGTTCCTTATCAAATCTTCAGTAATCGTTTGTGGTTCTGGAATCACTTCCAGTTCTACCATACTCCCACTACTGTTTTCTGAAAAAATCCATTTTTAATAAAACTGTGGCGAGTCTAGAACAATATTGCTATTGTTCATCCAGATGGTAGAAAGTCAACCCTCGTCATAGCCTGGGTCAACCCACAAACAGCCATTACAGAAACGTGCCTTGAATTGTCCAGTGTCTGGTTTTAATCATAAACCGGACAACTCCCCGTACCTTAACATCGTTAAGATATGAACTGTTCTATATCCAATATAGAAACAGAGGCCCTGATTTAATTGAACCAGATTCAAATCATGCAGCTGTCCCCAGCGCATGTCAACTAAATGGAAGGAGGCCGATCAGCGTTACTCAACTTAGGAATGCTTCCAATTATGAGTAACCTGAAAGAGAAGCAATTTCTCTTTATCATTACTATCAACTGAATACCATACACAAGTATCTACATCTTCGATCTCTTTGAAGAATCCCGATACTTGCTATACCTGGTTCTCTACTCTATTCAAATACCTATAACTCCTCAAAACTTAGACCCTGTGTTTCCATGAAACACCTGTCTAAAAACTAGAGAAGTCATAAGTAAACCGAATATAGTACGAGGACCAACCCCTCTGTCCTGATGGACCCTGGACAACATACAATACTCTGTATAAGTCCCTTGAGTCTGATAACTCATTCATTGTGTGTCGTAGGTTGAAAACTGTACTTATGGTTAAGAAGAATTACACCGCTGTTTAATGCTCCTTACCTAACCATCCACTGATATAGGTAAATGTCGTAGACATAATTTCAGAAAGGTATATCTCACTCTATGAAAATAGACGTACAGATATATCAATTTGAAATTGGTGCATAACAGCGGATATTCAAAACCAAATACTTGCCGTCCGGCAAATAACCCAGGTGATTTCCTCAAATATCACTGATTACAACGAATCCCGATATAATGAGGATAATCACCCAATTTCCAATAACTTACTCCCACTCATCATCTGTAAAACCATACAGATGTGACAATCATACCTGGTAAATACATACCCTGGAGCAAGTGTCTAATCGGGAAATCAGTTTTCATTTAACAGTACACAGTGAACTGAAACATTGAAATGTTTCGATGGGGTATCCTGGTATTCCTAGTAATGCCTCTTCCATTATCCAGATTCACAACTATAACCGTATAATTCTTTGCCACCTCTCCAAATCCCTTTATATGTCTTTAGTCATTACCTTCTGCACACCCCTTAGGCCAAATGGTTTTCTTCCTTCCCTACCGTTCGGCACCAGCCTATGGTTTGGAAGAAGACTATCCAATAAGCTTAATGGGTGTACTGTCCTAGTCCTAGGAGCACTCGCAATGCGAGAGAAGGTGAAGATAAAAGACAACCGAATAAACCTTATTCCTATTTCTCCTGGACCAGAATCCATCCCCGAACTGGAACAAGTTCCTTTCGAGTTCGTATATAACCATACGATGGAGTATCCAATAAACTGTGGATCTTCGTAGTGATACGGAGTGTCCTGGAGAAATACAAAGGTGATGTGGGAGTGGTAACGAAATATTTGGTTTGGTCGTGAATATCTGTTGCAATTTACTTTGCCCTCTTACTAATCCCTTGCTTTGTCTGAACTTAATACCTTCTGCACACCATCGTTATGCTAATTGGTTTTCTTCATTCCCTACCGGTCGGCACCAGCCTAAGGTTTGGAAGAAGACAATCCAATTTGCGTAATAGGTGTACTACCCCTAAACCAAGGAGTACTCATAACCTGAGAGAGGGTAAAAGGAAAAGACAACTGAATAATCCTATCCGTTTTCTCCAGAACCGGAAACCATCCTCGAATTCCTTCGAGTTCGTATCTAACCATACGATGGTTTTGTCCAATGGAAGTGGACGTTCGTAGCAATACGGGGTGTCCTGGAGAAAAGGGTAAAAGTAGGAGTGGCAATGAGGTCTGCAACTCTGACAATCCAAAAGCCAGTGTTTAAGAAGGTTCGGTCAACTTGGTCACTGAGTCATAGTCTTAGGGTCGGGTCAATGGTCGCTGCCAGAGAGAGAGAAAAGAAACACTCAGCGTGCACTCTAACCTAGATCAGAATGGTTACCAATTTATCTAATCTGGAAACCTCCCACTGTACCTCAAATTCTCCTCCAAACCTGAAAGAAGAATTAGTCGGGGTCACCCGAGGAGTAAACCAACTCATCAGTGGGAATCGGGATCCAACTCTCATCGCATGATAACGTGACGGAATCCGCTCACGGTATCACACTCCAGAAGGTATGCGCATATCTGGCAAGTTTCAGTACTTTTGAAACTCCCGATGTAATTTCTGCCCCATGCTCTTATGACCTTGACTAAGGCCAACAAATCATAAGTCACATGTCAAGTTCTACCCGTCATTGTCCAGGTTGATTTGAACCCACCCGTACAAGCCCTTGACTAAGGCCAACAAGGCTATACGACTGTCCCAAACCAACGCATCTATCTATGCAACATATGAATACCCAATAGCTACCAAACACTGTGCCTTGACTAAGGCCAACAAACACAGCTTGAATACTATTGACTACCCATATGAAACGACGGAGGGCTACGAATGGTTTCTGGCGAAAACCTTTAATGTAGTGAACTTGATATCGTCGAAGGAACGGATAGCTTTTAAAAAAATATAGTGATGAAAACCGTTGCTAAAGAGGTCACTCCCTGTGAAGGGATCTCGGCTCTTTCCCCGTAGAATGGGGTGCAGGATATTCCAACTGAATACCACGGTGCAAAGCAAAAGTAATCGGCTATAGTGAAGTTAATGCCCTGACGCAAACTTCTGTCCAAGGGGTCACTCCCGGTGAAGGGATCTCGGCCCTTGCCTCGTCGACTGAGGAGCAGGATATTCCAAATGAATACCACGATGCAAAACAAAAGAGAACGTCCTTGCAATAACAGCTTTTTGAAAAGTGTTCCAACAACATCAGAATAGGTTTGTTTAACTTGCATTGATCCGAATCAATGCAGTCCCATCAATTGATCACACCACAAAGAACGAAAATATACTGACGTACGTATATGCCATCCGCATTCGCCACTGGGTCCCGTCATCACCCGTTAGGTTAGCTAACTAACGGCAGAGCGGGGACTGGACTAGCGCGGATGAAAAACATATACAACATCTACTAATATATATACCAATATATTATATTTCGCTCAAGGCGTGAATAGAATGCAACATCACAGAGAATGAACAGCATCACAGAAACAATACAGATATCTGGGATCCCCGGGTTTCACAGAGCCGCTGAAACCCGACGTTCCCCTGGTCGTGTGGATAGCCTGTGCAATGAAATCCTAGACCCCTACGGGCGCGGCAAGTCACCCGCCAAAACCTGAAGCGAGGCAGCCCCCTTCAGCACCGTGAATGGACCACCCAGCACTTCACGGAATCCGGTAACTTGGGCACCCCTCCTGGGTCAAACCTGTACCCCCCTACGAGTGCGGCGAATAGCCCGCCAATCCTAGAGTGAAGCCCCCTCCGTCCCAATGCCATGAGATGCGGGCTTGCTGCCCTCTAGAACCCGGCTATCCGTGCACCCCTCCGCGGGGTAATCCTAGTACAGAAAGTAAAATATACATACAACGGGTACATCGACTGCAACCAGGTCGTGTCCCAAAAGAATAATACAAACAGGCAGTGACGGCAGTCCACATGTCGGACGCTCGCCCCGCAATATCAAATGTACATAATACAACAAAACTGTACTAGCATTGCATCCAGGCTAGCCCCCACGACCGATCCGCAACATCACAGCAAATACATAGAACATCAACGTGAAAGTCACGTTCGCAAATCCGTCTAACCGGGCTATAGCAGTTAGACCGGATTTACCGATCTAGTGACATTCACGGTCGCAGATATAATGTAAATACTGTGAAAAATGTGTTTAAAAAATTTCCGATTGATCAAACAATTAAAAAGTGGGCCCCAAAGAAAACTGTAGCAGTCACAGAAAACCTGGGCCCAATTTTAATATCCCAAAACCCATGAAAATAACCCAGAAAGCCTCTGAAAAAAATTGATGCAGTGATCTCATCTCCTTGCCTTGGCCAAGGACTTTGTGTAATGGCTCTCCTAGACACAGCACGACCTCACCCCCAATACCGGGAGAGACGAACCCCTGAAGATACGCTCACTGCCTCCATGTGGCTCGGGACTGTACCCAACTAAAACCTGTTTGCACGACTCCTTTGAGCCGTGGTAGGGTAGTAATCAAAGTACAGTGGGAACTCACACGAGACAAATGACGATCCCCAGGTCGATGAACTAACCTGCACACATGTCACCTGGGAACTGCTATCTGACGTCAGGTATAAGACCAACTAGCATGTTCCCGGCGAGTCCTGTCCGGTGTATTCATAACCCAATGAGCACCTGTATACATCTTAGGTGATCCAACTGACACCAGTGGCTTGTGAGACCGGCCACCGCCCCTCGTCGGGGTCTCGACTGTATACACTAGTCTACTCTGGAGTATCGATGCCCTGTCTCGAAACTCCCACGACTAGGGACCTTTTAAGGATGTGCTTGTAGACTACCAGCTCCCACGTATATGATCGCCCTCATACTGCCGGTAGTCAAGCAAGAATCCTAGGGGCTCTATCAACGTGCAATAGCGACCTGTCAGGTCACCTAAAGCAGTACACGATGATAAAGGTAAACCAGATAGCAAACTATCATCTCGAGTAAGACTGTTCTACCGGGATAGGTCCTCCCTCAATTATTGCAATCACGTGCCTGTGATCCAATAATCGACTCTGAGGGCACTATCTCCAACAATAATCGGAAAGAAGAATTAGTCGGGGTCACCCGAGGAGTAAACCAACTCATCAGTGGGAATCGGGATCCAACTCTCATCGCATGATAACGTGACGGAATCCGCTCACGGTATCACACTCCAGAAGGTATGCGCATATCTGGCAAGTTTCAGTACTTTTGAAACTCCCGATGTAATTTCTGCCCCATGCTCTTATGACCTTGACTAAGGCCAACAAATCATAAGTCACATGTCAATCTCTAACCCGTCTTGTAGTTAGCTAGACCTAGTTTAATGGCCCGATCCGGAGTCTAGTGCGCGGTGGTGCCGGTGTGCAAAGTCCGCAAAATTAAAGTTTATTACCGCTTCCGCATTTGGCCGTCGGATTGACGGCCGGGGCGCCGCCGTACACTTACAGTAAGTGCATCCACATGATATGAATAGCCAGGATTGGATAATGGTTGAGATGGAAGTTTCCCTTTTTCTCTAGCACTCAATTTGGATTTTAATTGTGCAATTTGTTCTTTCATCGATTTAATATTCTCATTTTAAGTGAGAATGATCTTCATCATATTATCGACGGAAGATTGAAAACTTGCCGACCCTTGGATGGATTGTTTCATGAAAGTATCCAAGGTTTGTGCTAGTGCAGAGGAATTATTAGTACCGGCCAATTGCAAAGAGTTTTCATGTGGTGCAAAAGTGTTGGCCGGATTTTGGAAGTTTTGTGATTGGTAGGGGTGCTGACTTAATTGAAGTGGCTGCTGTTGTGGTGGAAGAGCCCTTTGGAAATTGTTCTGATTTGGAACCGTGTTTTGAGTATGTGATTGGTTCCAAGCAAAATTAGGGCGATTCCTCCAATCTTGAGTATATGAGGAAGAAGAAGGATCGTTTCCAGGTCTTTGCTGAAATGCAGCATTACTGTGACTTTGAAACGGTACATTCAAAGGACATTCTTCCGTCAAATGTGATGGGTTTGAACAGCAGCCACACACGGTTTTGGGAAGTGTGTATTGGTTTAGGGAGGCCGAAAAGATTTTGTTTTCTATAGCGTCGAGTTTCCTTTGTATTGCGGCCATTTCGGCCATCATTATGACGGAAACATCGAGCTGATTGACATCTTCCCTAGGCGGTGGTGGTCTAACACTTTCCTATTGTAAAGTGTTTTGAGCTAAATCTTCTAAATATTTCCAAGCTTCACCATCATCTTTAGATAGGAATTGGCAATGACACATGGTTTCAAGCATCTGTCTAGTAGTGAGATCAATACCCTCATAGATAACTCAACACAAATCCCATCTGAAGATTCCGTGATGAGGGCATTGGATAAGAAGATCCTTGAACCGTTCAAAGCATTTCCAGAATGGTTCATTGGGAAGTTGGGTGAATTTGAAGATTTCGCTCCGAACACGGCTGGTCTTGTGATTGGGATAAAATTTCTTAAGGAATGCTGCAACAAATTCATCCCATTTTGAAATAGAATGTGCGATTGTGTTGTAAAGCCACTTCTCGGCTAAATCGCACAAAGTAAATGGGAGAAAACGTAAACACAGAGCATCCAAAGACAGTTGTGATGTTCCAATCATTGCGCATACGTTTTCAAATTTGGAGATAAAAACGTATGCGTCTTCATAATCAAGACCGTGAAATTTGGGTAACAGTTTGATGAATTAGAGTTGATTTCCAAATTTTCCCCGTTGGCTGGTGGTATAGAAAGACAGGGGGGAAGGGGAACACGTGAAAGATAGCATCTCTCTTGAAGAGAAATGCGTGGAGGACTCTGCGCACCTGCGGGCGGTGGCAGAGTGGTGTAAAAGTTTGATGGAAATCCGTCCATCGCGGTGGTGGTGGGAAAAAGAAAATGTAGAAATACCGACTTTGGAGTCGATGGGGGAAACGCGGACAAGTCGGGCACTAGAATCCCGTGTCCAGCCGAGCTTGCACTAAAGGGTTTAGTACAAGTGGCAGCGTTGTGATAATTAGGGGAAAGATGAAGTGGTGTTTGTTTTGAAAAAGATACGAATTTTTGAAAAAAATTCCAATCACAAAAAATGCACACACAACCCTAAGTCTACTGGTCACCTAGGTCAAGTCTCTAGACCGCTCCTAACTACCAGAAGACAAATCGCAGGATCAATCCTCTACTGCATCTTTGTCCCTCCTGTAGCCAGGTAAGTTCCAGGTAAGTGGGAGGTTCTCCACTACGTAAGTAGTGAGCCTAATAAGTAACCACTTGCCTTAGACACACTTACCTTAGACACCACAAAAGAAAAGCGGATAAGCAATAGATTATCCACGACCTTCTCCTGTCCTAAGTGAGCGCGACGGTCCTTAGAGTCAAGTCTAGATTTTTTTTAGTTAATGAGGGTAATGCGAATGCAGTTTTGTTATTTTCGAGGCTTAGGAAGGGTAATGAACTCCCCATCTAATCTGAATTTGGTCTTTACCCCTTAATTTCCGTATTAAAAATTCAAACAACTAAGATCAAACACGCACAATTTTTGCTTTTTGCGGCGCTGCGAATTTTCGCAAAGAAACCTGCAGAAATTGGTTAATGGAGCAGACGAGGAAAGAGATAAGAAAGTCAGAGAGGACCTGAGAAATTTCCGTACAGCGATGCTACAGGACCGCCGCGGCCCCGCCGCAATAAGCGCCTTATGCCGCGGTTCAGCTACAGGAAGAAGAGTTCCCTGCACAAATTTTTCACAGACTGCTCCTGATCACTTACTTAACTCTCTGGAATGCACTGAAATTTCTTTTCTTCACTCCACAGATTCCAGATTTTCTCGCAACAAATCACAACGAATCGTTTAGTGTTTGCGCGAATTTTGATCAAAAAAATTCTGATGGAATAAATTTTTCAACTCAAATCTCAAAAACGAACAAATTAGCATACTATCCCCGGCAACGGCGCCATTTGATTGAATGATTCTTCGTGATGTGTTTTGAAAATTGTATAAAGATCACAATCAAAGAATTTTTGTTAACCGCAATCAATAACGGTGTCAATTGTAGCGCGTTAGCGAGTGCGGATCGTCTACAGGGAAAGTGTGATCCGTTCATAATTGAATTAGATGAATTGAAGATTAAAAAGAAAATGAAAAGACAATTCAATTCAAGATTTAAAAATGAATTTCAAGAATTATCAAAATCTAGATCTAATAACAAGAAAACATTAAAAATCAAGAATCAAGAATTGATGATATCCTATCGAATTAGGTTTCAAGAATCGAAGTGAGGCTCGTAGGAATCGATCGAATCTATAGACGTGATGAAAACTATTGATTACATTTTCTTATCCATTAATGATTTGATACTAGATCGATGATGATCAACGAGAATTAGGGATTTTTTACGGAAACTAGCGTTTCATCATCTATCCCTTGTCCTTTCGTCGATTTCATTCACATTCTAGCCTCTAGTAGATTCAAGAATCGATCGTGGATCACTAATTAAGAGCGAACACAATCAAGAAAGCATCGCTCGAAACTAGGTTATTGATTCTTCAATTTACTAAAGTTTACAAAACTTATAAGACTTAAAAATCGTTTCAAGATTTGTAACATCATCATCTATTGATTCTCTCGACTCCTTCACGAGCGGAATTTTACTCAAATATCATAACAAGAAACACAATCAAGAATTGAGATCTAATCATGATGCAAGAATGTAAAGAAAGCAAGATAAAGAATTTCACCTTTTATTTATCAACAATTTTGTTACAATTCTCTCAAGATCTACAATGAGGAAAGAACTCGATTGTCGATTGGCTTCGCACGTCTTCATGAGTCACGGATCGTCTAGGACCACTTGCTCGGATGAAGATCGGTTTCTCTCCTAAAAGATTGAAGGCTTCTTGCTTGAATTGTACTCGGGGATCTTGAATTTGGCTTTGGTGATTGGATTAGGGTTAGGGTTACAAGTTGTGTCACTCAACTTGTATTAGGAATTGGAGAACTAATGAACTAATTAACCCCTTAATGAACAACCCAAAACCTTAGATCTAGGTTTCCTTTTATAGCCATCTTAACCCTAGATCTAGAATTCAAAATTCAAATTTCCCTCCTAAAAGTTTGTTAGAGAGAGGCTTCTAGAAGAAGTTAGTTGAAGGGAATATTCTAGAATAAGGTATATTCTAGGGCTAGGTTGTTAGGCCGAGCCTTCTGGATGAAGCCACGTGTGATTCTGGAATCTTCTGGAAGCTAAGGACATTATAGGAAGGCACGTGAGGAAATTCGAAGCGCTGACGTCACTATGGCGCCGCGGATCCGCGGCGGGAAGGGCCTTTTGGCTGCAGATCTGCGGCGCTTTAGAGGCCTTGTTGCTTGAAACTTCTGTGATGTTTTTGGGCTGACATTCTGGAACTTTTCTGATGTGTTGAATCTCATTTTGCTTTCTCTATTTCTGCCAGATCTCAAGTCTTGGACTTGGCGCATTTTTATCAGCACTTTTAACAGTTTTGGCTCTTTTCCTGAAATTTCCTGCACGGATTCTCGAGACAAGTGTTGCACTACACCAAGATTATGCGATGCAATGATAAACACTCAATTTCCCTCAAAATGCCGGTTTTAGTATACAACACAAGATATTTGGTATTTTACGGATGTTTTGCTAATATGTGCTATACTTATACCGAACACCTATAGATGAGTGCAAATGGTAGGGAAATTGATGTGTTAAAAATGCAATTTTTTCAACTGATCACGTACTATGCGTCTGTGGACTACCACGAGAAAACAGTCAGGATTTGTTTTCCCGGTGAGTCAGTTCTGGTTGTGCACGGGGACAGTGGTGCCGCCCTCATAACTTGAATTCAGCCTTTCTCGCTGGTCGGCTTTTGAGGAGAGGATGTCGAGGATTCTTGGCCTTTATTCGTGATACCGGAGCCACAGTGGGTTTTTTGGACTGGGATCCTATCGTGCGGGAGTTTCCAACTTTGTTCCTGATGAGCCGGCGGAGCTTAGGGAGCTTAAGGATCAGCTGCAGAGTTGCTACATAGGGGGACTTGTACGTCCAAGTGTTTCGCTTTGGGGAGCTCCTATTCTTTTCGTCAGAGAGAAAGATGGCAGTTTGAGGTTGTGTGTTGATTGATCATCAATTGAACCGAGTTACGGTGCAGATAGGTATTCTTTACCTAGCATTGACGATTTGTTCGACTTGCTCCTAAGTGCGAGACATTTTCTTAGTTTGTTTGGGATCGGGTCATCATTGGTTGCGGGTTCGGAATGATGACATTCCGAAGACTGTTTTTGTGCGCGCTATGGGCAGTATGAGTTTTGGTGGTGTCGTTGGACTCGCCGATGCCCTAGCAGCGTTCGTGGATGTGATGAACCAGATTTGTTCAGGCCGTTCCCCGACCAGTTGATTGTTGTGTTATTGATGACATTCTGGTCTTTTCCAAGAGTCGTGAGGAACATGTGCAACACTTGAGAATTTGTTTTCCAGACATTGGGAGAGCACCGGCTGTTTGCTAAATTCTTGGAGTGTTCCTTCAGGCTTGATTGTGTTGACTCTTGGGTCTTGTAGTTACGGGAGACGGTATTCGTATGGACCCGAGGAAGATCAAGGCCGTACAGCTTGGCCCAGACTTGCAACGGGGACATTTGTCCGCAGTTTTGGGGTTAGCAGGTTTTTACCGCCGTTTCGTGCAGGATTGTTTGTGTATCGCTGCACCGTTGAATGGACTAACCGGGAAGGAGGTTCCTTTTCTTGGACTGAGGCATGTGTGCGGAGTTTTCATCAGTTGAAGACTCGGTTGACAACTGCACTAGTTCTTTCTTTGCTTTATGGATCAGGCGACTTTGTTGTTTAACTGTGATGTTTCACGAGTGGGGCTCAATTTTGCGTTGATGATGCATTTTAGAGTTATCGCTTTTGCTTCCCGACATTTGGAGGAAATACGAGCTGGATATCCCACTCATGATCTGGAGATGGCTGCGATGGTCGTGCGTTGAAGATTTGGGACACTACTTGTGTAGAGAGTCGTGTCAGATTTTCACGGACCACCAGAGCTTAATATACATCTTCCTGCGGTGGGTTTTGATTGTTGAGACAGCGCCATTGGATGGAGCTTGTAAAGGATTGTGATTGTGAGATCCTTTATTACCCATGGCAAGACGATTGTGGTAGCTGATGCTTGAGTCGTAGGCCCGGGGTTAGCTTGTCCCAGTTTTGCGTAGTTCTGAGACAGTCTTCTGCAGATTTACAGTTCATGTGCGATCGTTGAGTATAAATTAAGTTCGCCTCTACTGAGGGGACCGCTTGCTCATGTCCGCGCCCGTCCACTTTTACTTAATCGTTTTCGTGAGGCACAGCCTACCGATGCTCGTTGTCTGTGATACTTGAGCATGTTCGGAAGGGTAAAGATTCGGAGTCCTTAATTTGTGACTAGGGTGTGCTACGTTTAGGGACGCATTGTGTGTACCTGATACTGATGGGTAGAGACGAAAAATCCTAGAGCAGGCACATCAGTCAGATTTCTGTGTTCATTCAAGTCCACCAATATGTAGCGTGACTTGTGAGATAGTTAGGGGTGGGCAAAGATGAAGAATGAAGTTTCGGATTTCGTTTTGAGGTGTCTGACTTGGTTTGAGCTAAGGTTGAGCATTTGAGACCGGCTGGAGAGTTGCAATCTTTAACCGTTCCGGAGTGGGAATGGGAGCAGATCTCCATGAATTTTCGTTGTGGTGTCTACCCAAGTTTAGTTAAGGTGTGACTCCATTTGGGTGTTTGTGGTCCGGTTATGCTAAGTTTGCTCAGTTGTTTTTCGATAAGTTTCTGCGTTTGCACGGAGTTCCTTCATGTGTGGTATCCAATAGAGGCACCCAGTTCGCTGGCCGTCTTTGGCAGAAACTTCAGGGAGCCTTGGGTACTGTTGAGCTTTAGCTCTGCTTTTCCATCCATAGACCGATGGTTTGTGAAAGCGGACTATACAGAGTCTAGAGGATATGCTTGTGCATACGTACTATTGATTTGTTGGCGGTTGGGATCGTCACTTGCCATTGTTAGGGTTCTCCTTCGATAGCTGTTATCAGGAGACATTCCAATTGGCAACCTTTAGGCTTTGTTTGGTAGGTGGTGTCGATCGCCAGTCTGTTTTACTGACTCTGCGAGAGTAGGCTTTTTGGTCCCCAGCTAGTCGAGAGGCTTCGGAGATGATCCAGTTGATTCAGGTCAGGATGAGAGTAGGCCAGTGCAGACAGAAGTTTTATGCCGACCGTGGTGATCGCAGACTTGAGTTCGCAGTGGGAGATCATGTAATCCTATGGATTTTTCCGATGAATGGCGTGTTGAGTTTTGGGAAGCTTAGTCCCAGAATCGTAGGTCCTTTTGAGATCCTTGAAGCGAGTTAGTACCGTTGCCTATAATTTGGCACTTCCGTCCAGATTTTTGAGTATTCACCCCGTATTCCTTGTATCGATACTTCGCAAATACCTTCATGACCTTTCTCACATAATTCAACACCAGACCATTCTTTTGGATGCGATCTTTCATTCACCAGCAGCGATAGTTATAGTGGATCGGCAGGTGGAGGGATTTCGGTCAAGGGTCTTGCTATATGTGAAGGTTCTTCGGCATAGCCGTATAGTGAGGTGATCACTTGGGAGGCTGTGAGCAAGATTTGGGAGTTTTGTACTCATCTCTTTGAAGATACGCTTAGTGAGAATTTTAAATTCAAAGACCAAATTTCTTTAAGGGGGAAATTGTAACGCTTTAGGAATCGCTTAGGCGATTTTCCGCTTTTAGGTAAAATAAATTGTATTTTCCGTAAAAGCCTAGAAGCGATCTTTTTGCAGTATAGAATTCACTGAACCTAGTTTAGCTAGATTTTTGCAAGTTTGCGGGTTTTTGTAAGCCACTTGAAATTTTTGTGCATTTTAATATTTTTCCCTAATTAAAATATTATTTTGAGCTTTTATTTATGCACTTTATTAGTGGTAATTACAATTTGGATTGGTTTAATTACTACTAATGGGAATCTATGCTAAGTAAATCACTAGATTAAGCTTTAAACCTTTCTCACCAAAATATCTAGATATTTGGGTAATTAATTTGAATTTTAAAGTAAGGAAAATGAGGAGGATAAAGGGTTTTTGTTTTATTAATCAATTATGATAGTTTTCTTCTAGATTTCTCCACACATTTCCTTAACCTCCTCATCCTTCATGACTTGGCCGAGCACTCCCTCCCCTTGATGCCCTTCTATTTTCTCATCTCATTTCCACAATTTCAAGTCCAAATAAATCATCAAAAATCATAAATAATTCACACAAACTCATTTATAAATCAAAACCCATCATTATTCATCACAAATCAAGCTTGAATATTTATAGAAGTCATCATTTTGGAGCTTATTTTGATGATCTTGGATCTTTTTTTTTTGTGAATCCTTGAAGGTATAAAACCCTAACCCTAATCTTTATATGTTGTTTTAATACTTTAATTAGCTTATTAGTTGTTAATTTAAAACTTTTAATTTCATGTTTAGAATTTCTAGAAAAGAGTTTTTGTTAATCAAGTTAGGTTTTGTTAGTTGTCATTGGTTAAGTGTGATGTTTAGTCATTTGAAAACTTAACCTAGTTGCTAGTTTGTTAAATGATATTTTCCTAATTGCATAATTAAGCTAATTAGCAAACTAAACTTTTACTAATCCTAATTAGGTAAGATTAAAATTCTAGTAAGGGTTTGTATGGTTAAATCATGCTATATTATGATGTTTGTGATTTCTAGTTTTAGTAAAACTTGTAGTATTGAGCTAAAATGATATAAGTTGCTTACTAGATTTCCGGATAAATTAGGCATGGGTTTCTTTTGACGTTGCGACGTTATTTATATTAGATTCCACGTTTATTATTGTAGGGTTCCTAGGCACCCACAAGAGGTCTCACAAGGCATCATCCATGCCAATTTCAAAAATTAGAGGTGCCGAGAAACCCTAATACGGATCGTTGGCTAGATTTCTAGGCGATAAAAAAACTAGTTTACATCTAAACTAAAAGAACGGATATACAACCTTTGTAGATCAGGTCCTCCACCTCCACGGCTCCGTGATGAAGTCCTCTCCGCTGTCCAAATCATGATCCGGGCTCTAGCGTCGGCTTCATCGGAGTAGAAGCGGGCTAGGTCATCGACGACGTGCCGAAGATGATCTACGTCGAGGCATCGCTAGATCAAGCTCCACCTTCACCAAGCCATGAAAACTTGTGAAGGAAACACCCTATACTACTTGGCAAGAGGTAGAGGATGAAGAAATAGGAAGTGGGTAGACTTTAGAATTGGATTTCTCACTTGTTTTCATCAATCACCATTGATGAAGCAAGCTTCTTCAAGAAAGAAGAAGATGAAGAAGATGAATATTGTTATGATAAGTTAATTCCAAAATAGAAAATAAAAGGAATGCTTATCATAAACTAACCATGGTGATGTGTAGAGAATAAACTAGGGTTAAATCAAATGGTTACTAACCATGGTGATGTGTAGAGAATAAACTAGGGTTAAATCAAATGGTTAGGGTTAAGCATGAGATAAGAATGGTGGACAAAGTCAAAGCTTCATGAATCTTCAAATACAAACAAAGAAAGCCACCATTCTTCTCATTTCTTTTTCCAAAAAGAAAATAAATAAATAAATGAATAAATAGATATGAAAAACAAAACCCTAACCATTTAAATAACCATGGTTTAATCTTTACACAAACTCAAGTAAACATGTATCATCAAACATGATACAATCAAGTGCACAAAAGTATATCACATATACAACATGTGAACTTCAAGTGAGAAAATCCATTTAAAGTGAACCAATATTAGTCAATGCAAAGTAATATATCAAATATATAATTATACATTAAATCATTAAATCAACACTTGATTTAACGATCCGGTCATATCACATATAACCGACTAATATCCAATGTATCGATTTATCGAATCAATCCTTGATTCGATAACTAGGTTATATCGCATACAACCATTCGACACATACATTGCGAGAATAGAATACGGTATCACATACACGCATTATTCTCGGTCCCGCACATATCTCATATGCGCTCCTATTTCGTTTCGCTTGAGCCAGGAAACCTCTGTGTAGGACTCTAAAGACTCGTCAATACGCCGGCAGCAGATGATGATCATATCAAACACCCACAAGCCGCAAGCGGTCTGCTAAACGTAACGGCCACCCGGGTATTGAGCGATCTGAAGATCGACGAGCAAGCCCGCTCACACTCCAGTGAATCCGACCAGTAACACTACCGTACAGTCCGGTCTGATCGTCTGATATGTCGCATATCTCGCCTAGGGGTGGTAAACGTCAGACCCCAATAGCTCGATAAGTCGTGTCGATATGAGGTCTATAACTATTCGAGAAACTACAGGTAACACTTACCAGTAAATCTCAGCAACCCTGGCCAGGGATTTCCTGTTATAGCCAATCGAACACAGCGCAACATCAACTCCCTATACCGGGAGAGACGAATCCCCTCCTATCGCTCATTGCCTCCATGTGACTCGGGACTGTACCCAAAAACCACTGTTTTGCACGCCCTCTTGGACGTGGTAAGATGGAAATCAAAGCACAGTGGGAACCACACAAGACTCTATGACGATCTTGGGTCAACAGACTACTCTGTACCAGTGTCACCAGAGAACTGCCATCTGACGTGAGGTATAATACCATCTGGGAGTTCTCGGCGAGTCCGTCCAGTGTACCCAGTCTCTACTGAGCACCCGTATATCATCTCTGATGTCAAACACCAATGGATATGGGATCATCCATCGCCCATCTGTATGGGTCGAGAAGGTATACGCTAGTCTACTCTGGTATATCGATGCCCCGTCTTGATACACCCACGACTAGGGACTTTGAAGGATGTACTTATGGACTACCATGTCCCCACTAGTATGATCCGCATCATATTCCAGGTAATCAAGTACACATCCTAAGGGCTTTACCAACATGTAACAGAGAGACAATCAGTATACACGTTAAGGTAAAGTTCAACCAGATAGCATACTATCATGTCGAGCAAGAAAGTCCTCCCTATATACGTCCCAGCATCCACTACAATATACATCCTATGTACAGTAATGGCCTCTAGGGCATACATATAACTAACAATTATTGTGTTGTGAATGCGTGATCGGTATGATCAGGGTTTAGCCTTGATGGTTGTGTCGTTTAGCGTTCTTAACTAGGGTTGTGCCAATGTCATTCGTGTCTTTATGTAGTTTTTGCTCTTGAGTTGGTTTCATAGAGTCGCTACGTGCGTTAGCCACTAGACGGATACTTGAGAGTATGTTGGAGTTGGTGCGTCGGTCAAACGTAGTTTGTACGTGTTTTTGGTCGATTTCTAATATATACTTGTTATATTTCTTTATTATCTTATGGTCGAAGGTGAGGACTTCGGACGCTGTGAAAAAGGGAAAGCAGGTGGTTGGCTTTACTTATCCAGGAGCGTTGGTGAGTAGATTTAACATCTACAGGGGAATCGCCCGTATGGCGTTATGCGTCTGGGCTAGATTAATGGCATAACTATTAGTTAGAAGTATACGGATATTGATTGTGCATGTGTACCTTTGTTATATATCTCATTTCCTATTGTGTATGAACTTAGTATTAATGAGACACAACACCATTATTGACAGTTCTTGTTTCACGAGCACTAATTGTATGCTACACACATCGTCAATAAATGTAATGACACACACAACACCTATACATATGTGATATTGTATTGTTTAGGGACATTGAGACATGATCATTATTTCCCTTTGTGCATATGACATATAGCATACCTATATACCTACATGCTTACACATATGCCTTGACATGCTTACATGCTAGTTACCTATATACCTATATGGTATTGTACCATTAGTGATAGGTATATATACGTATGAGACATAGCTACATGTACATCTTGCATAAATACTTATACATATACCTGGAGGGTATTACATCATTATTGATAGGTAGATATACATATCTTGCTATACCGACATGGTTACGCACACCTGGCTATAGCTACATGTTCACCTTTATTTGATGTTATATGGACTTGGAGAAATTAGGAACCGCATGATATATATTAACTTGTTGCTGTTAAATAGCGGATTTTCTTTTATATGCTCACATTACTGTTTTATGTTGCATATATTATATTCATGGATTTTCACATTGAGATATGGACATTACTTGATGTTTTCTAGATTTGAGGACCGTGGTAGTTTCATGAAATTATGCATTATTTGAAAAACCCGGTTTATCTCGATATGATATTTCAGCCTCCACCATGAGATTTCTCGGTTCTGAGCTTATATATTACCCCATGCGAGGAATGAGTGGGCCGTGTCGGGTACATGGTGGAACCCGGTTGGTTCTCCGGGGCAAGAAGATCGACGGTCCATGCTGATGACCCAGACTGGGGGCGTGTGCCAACCGGTGATAGTATTTGGACTCGACGGATATCTGGGAGGATGCTGATCGAGGTTATGTACGCACGGGCCTTGTCAATTTCGAGAGTGCACACTCAGGTTCTATAGGATGTACGTACATGACATAGGAGGGCCAGTCCCAGGTGACGGCGCCTTAGAGATGAGTATTTATATGTCGATGCTAGACACTTGTTTTCATGATATTTTTACTCCTAACTATATATAACAGTGGAATATATATATATGTATATTAGCGGAATGGGACGCTAATATATATGTATACATATCTAATTTATATACATCCTCATAATAATCTTGCAAATATACTTATTCATGATATGAGGGCCGATCTGTTCGCCGATATGAGGGCCGATATTATGGCCGATATGAGGACCGATCTGATGGCCGATATGAGGGCCGATATGAGGGCCGACCTGAGGGCCGATTTGAGGATATTTGGGATTTGGAATGTCTTGATGGACACTGGTCCTGCCATGATGACGATTCCGTGAGGATGACATGTTTTATCCCATATTCCGCATTTATTTTACATGCATTGCTTCATATATTAGTAGTACCTGATAGAGTACATTTCATGACGGTTTCATATATATATTGCCATATTATTGCTTCATGTATTAGTTGTACCTGATAGAGTACCTTTCATGACTGTTGCATACATATGGCCATTTATTGCTTTTACCTTGCATGTGATAGATTCGCGCAGTACGTGCATACTTGCAATTACCTGCATATATTATTTTCTATTCACGAGTTGGCAACTCATCCCCGTTGTGCCACAGGGTTTGCAGGTTGTTCCTCAAAGTAGTCGAGGCAGGGCTTATACCTATCATATCATCTTTTGCAGCGGATACCGCTCCGGCTGACTGGGTGCAGTTTTGCTATAGGTAGGTTGTGCGGTTATCCGATATTGCTCATTGTATATTCTTTGTATCATGTACTCTCCATCTACCACTTTCATATATGACTTAGAGACGTGATGTGAGGTCGATATTGTATATTATTGTGACTTGGAGGTCTTTTATGCAGTTTTATTTATATCGTCTTTTATTTCTTCGCTACGGCGTCGTATATCTGTTGTGGTGGTTGTTTTCCGCCTTTGGGCGTGGATTTGCTCCCGTTTAAGGATGCTTTACTTATATTTATATTGTACCCATTTTTGGGGTTAGTTTTTACAAAGGAGGTGCTGCCAAAATTTTTAGGAAACTAAAATTAGGACTTTAAAGAATTTGTACTCGAGATTTCCAAAAGTTTTAACAATGTTCTTATCACTTACTACTTTTGATGCTTTAGATTGCTGGGTTTTCGGCTTACTTAAATTGCGTTACGCCTGTAGACGTTGCGTAATTTAAGGGCCGTCACGTGCCAAATTTCGGGTCGTGACAGGGCCGATCCGGACAGACGAAGCCCGGTATATGTGGATTTACATGTCAATGATGGACACGAATATTTCATGATGTTTTCGAGTGCCGATGTTGGGCACTCAGGTTCTATGAGATTTACAGGATATGAGGGCCGATCAGGGTGACGGCGCCTGAAGTGTTGGGATTTGATGTGTATTTGAGAGACACCGGTTTTCCCACGATGATGATTCAGTGATGATGATATGTTTTATCCCATACCTAGCATTCATTGATATACATTACATCATGTATTCATTGTACCTGATAGAGTACCTTTCATGATTGTTGCATATCCATATTGACATATTATGCTATCAGATCGCACGTGTTAGAGTATCGCAGTACGTGCATACCAGTGATTACCTGTACGATATTACTTACTATTCACGAGTTGGAAACTCACCCCCGTTGTGCCACAGTATTTTGCAGGTTGACCCTCAGAGTATGTAACACCTTAGAATGTGATTAGTGGCTAATTATACTTTATTGTAGGGATTTAGTAAAAATTTTACCAAAACGATCTTTAAATATTTTATCAAAATTAATGAATATTTTATTAGAATTTATTTAGGCTTGCACACACATGTGCATGTAAACTAGGGTTAAGTTAGGGTTAGACCATGATTAGCAACTATGGTGGACTAACCATTTTTGTTAAGCCAATTTGATTTCAATTAAGTGTTTTGGTTTTCTTTTTTTTTAATGAAAAATGAATTAGTTTAGGTGTTAACTTGTGTATGTAAGGGAGAGAGGGCATGATAGCTTGAGCCATGCTCACATTTAATGAGGAGAGAAAGGGGGGTTGACAAGCTTAGGCTCTCATTCTTTTTCTTTTGTTAACTCATTCACACTTCTCTCTCTCACTCACACACACACACATTTCAGCTGAAGCAGCAGCAGCAGTTGCAAGCAGCAGCAGCACAAGCAGCAGCAGCTCCAAGCAAAAGCAGCAACTCCAGGCAGCAGCAGCAGCAGCAACATGCAGCAACAGCAGTAGCAAGCAGCAGCAACAACAAAAAGCATCTCCTCCTTATTCTTCTTCTCCTTCTCCTTGCACTTAAGATTCCTAGGGGTATAATCTCTTAACTCAATTCCTTTTTGCTAAGCTTATGTGTTAATTAGCATCGGTTAGTGTTAAATATGAGTTTTGGTGCTAGAAATGGTGATTAGTGTGGATTTTTTGCCAAGTGGTGATTTTTATGGTTAGCTTAGCTTAACTAAGTGTTGTTAAGGCCACGTAAACCTAGTCTTGCCCTATATTTCAGTAAAATACCATAGGGTTTCAATTTGGTGTAAATTTAACGTTTTAAAGTAAATTTTAGCCTTTCTGTAATCTGCTGTTGACCCGTGTGCATCAGACAAAATCTGAGATAACTGGAGCATATTTTGTAGATCTTGATCACACACCCAAAGAACGAGACCCCTTACCCACCTTCTGGCCGCCGAAATATTAGTTCTGGCCGCAAATTGCAGCCAGATAGGGGAGTTAGGTGTTAGGGTTTTGTCTAGGGTAGTCTGCCCACCTTCTGGCCAACTAGGTTATTAATCATTTGATTCACTAGAATTTCCAAACATTATAGGATTTAAGAATTGTAAAAATATTTAAATCATCATCATCTAAAGATCGTCACAACTCCTACACGAGCGGAGATTACTCAAACATTATGATCACAAACACAATCACAAATTGAGATCTAATCATTATGCTTGAAATTAAAAGATAAGCAAGAATATAGAAAATTCACCTTTATTTATCGACAATTTTCATTACAACTCTCTTGAATTTACAAAAGGATGGAACTAGATCGTCGATTTCGGCTTCGCTCGGCACCTTGAGTCGCGGATCGGCATGGATCTCTTGCTCCATTGGAATCCGGCGTCGCTTCTAAAGGTTGAAGGCTCTCTTGCTTGAATTGCTCTCGGGATCTTGATCTTGATTTTGAATTGGGGTTTGAATTTGAGGCACAAGTCGTGTCACTCAACTTGTGGGTTGAAGATGATGGTGATTCTTGAACAACTCTCGCCCTAGCTCTAGGCTCTCTTTTATAGACCTCCAAATTCTAGATCTAGGATTGAAATTTGAATTCCCTCCACAAGTTTGTTAGCCAAAAGATTTAAATTTCCCTCCAAAAGTTAGTTAAGCCCAAAATTTGAATTTCCCTCCAAGAGTTTATTAAGCCGAGCCTTCTAGATGTGCCACGTGGAGCTTCTGGGGTCTTCTAGAAGCTTTGGCCGTTAGAGGTAAGCACGTGAGGAAATTTGGAGCTGTGATCACACCAAAGCGCCGCGGTTCAGCGGCGCAAGCCAGCTCCCGCCGCGGAACCGCGGCGATTTGGAAGCCTCTGGGCTTGATTCTTCTGGTGTGGTCTTGGGCTGAGTTTTGGGCCTGTTTCTGATATGTTAAATTTTATATGGCCTTTTGTATCACTACCAGATCTTGTATCTTGGAGTTGGCGTATCTTTTATCAGCTCTTTTCCAAATTTTGGGCCTTGCTTCTTGAATTTCCTGCATTAGACCCCAAGACAAGAGTTGCGCAATACAAGGGTGATGCAATGCCATGAAAAACACACAGTTTCCCTAAAAGTGCCGATTTTAGTATACAGTACAAGTAATCCAGTATTTTACATGTGTTTTGCTAATATGTGCGATATGAATACCGGATACCTATACATGAATGCAAAAGGTAGGGAAATTGCCGTGTTAGAAATGCAGTATTTTCGACTGATCAAATTCCCCCAAAATTATTTTCGATCGTCTCGATCGAACTGTTTTATTAAAAAGAGAAGGAGAAAATAAAGAAAGAGAAAAGCACACTTTCGTAGGCAACACGATTGCACTGAGCACGTGCAACAAGCCTTTAAACCTCTCGGTGTCCCTAGTAGGAGAAGTGTTGTCTCGTGAGGGTTTTCAGCGGATTGCACCCACAAAATCCAATAATAAAAGGAAGATCATGAATATTACATTTAAAGACAAGAATCATAAAAAAAAGCCTTGAAAATTAGGGTTTCCAACTAAGCTAGCTTTTCGGTTGTCATGAGCCCTATCTTAATGGTCATGAAAAGATGTCAGAAATCACGTCCTTCCTCAATAAAACATCGTCTTATTCTTCATTCCTATCTTTCTTCCAAACATCGATCATATAACCCTGCGTGTGTGTAAAGGACATCCCTACACCCAGAGAATTCAATTCAAGCTATCATACTCTTGCCCTTCTGCCTCAGTACTTTTTTAATTAATGAATATTTAGCTGAATTTGCTCACACACTTTCATGCGACCGTTAATACTTCTTGAGATACTAACCGACCGATTACTCATGTGTTTGCTTATTTGCTGTATTTTCCTCGTCTTGCACCACCTTAGGCATAGCAGTGACTCCCAGACCAGTTGGCCTTAGGGCACTAGGTGAAGAGGCATCCTTGCTATAAATTTTTTATTGCCCTCGACGATAAAAAAACCAGTGTTTATTTTTCTAACCACTTTATTTTTTTTTATTCATTTCTTTTATTTTATTTCCTTCATACTTTTGGCTTTAAGACAAGAGCATTTCAAGGTATCCTCTACTATCCCGGGCTTCAAGACGTATGTAGGTGCGAATAGCAGGGTATCAACATTCAAAATGTTTGGCTTTCCAGAATAGAAACTATTTTTCAGACTTATTTTTATCCTCAGATTAGTGACTTCCTTCATCTTACTAACCCTTAGGACAACGGCTCATAACTACTTATTACTAGTTCGTATAAGAAAACTTCTAATTTTCTTAGTTTTCTTAAATTTTTCTAATCTCATGGATGTAATTGTTCACTATCTAATCTTTTATTATCATAAATATTAAATATTTTTATATTTTGAAAATTTTTAAAATTTTTATGAGTTTTGAAAATTTTTGAATTTTTATGGATTTTGAAAATTTTTAAATTTTTATAGGTTTTAATGGGTTTTGAAAAACTATTTACAAAAAATGATGAGCCAAAAATATGTACACAGAATTTTTATAGGTTTTGAAAATTTTTAAATTTTTATGGTTTTTTAAAGAAATGTTTTGTGCTTATGCAAATGATATGCACATGATGCAAAACTAAGCACAAACCTCCCCCAAACTTGTTTTCAACAGTGTCCTCACTGGTGCCAACCGCTATACCTACAAAACCTGTAAGCCTGGGAGGAATTTATTAGTGGGGGAAAATATATAAGTGAAGATCCTCCCCCAAACTTATTCTTGGCTCAAAATTTTGTAAAAATTTTCTTTTCAGGAGCCTGATGAAATGCCCCCCCAAACTTATGCAATGTTAATCTTTGAAACATGAGGGGGTCAAAAATCAATGGTCGATGCCAAGCTTTGCAAAGACCGTACGTCAACACCAACCATTCAAAAATTTTATCAATGCAGTGCTCTGGTTGGTGGAAGAAGAAGTGGGGAAAGGTTAAGTGGTGGAAAAGAGTGTGTGTGCGTCTCATTTTGGAGAGACGATGCAGTGAATGTGATGGATTACTCGCATTCTTTTTACAATTCAGAAGAAGGGGTGGAGGTTCAATTTCAATGATTGGGACATGATTCATCTCAACACCCGTGTTATTCAGAAATGCGAGTTCATCAGCGAAGATCTCCTCAAAAGTTTCATCAATACCCCGAAGAATAATGCCATCACAAAGTGCGGGGTGATCTTCAGACTCTAAAAGCAGTTCATAATCGGTGTTAGTTGTTGACCCGGATATCTTAGTGGAAGAGTCCGTATGTATATGATACATAGTTGGGTCAAACAACAACGTATGAAAAGAGTCAAGATCGGTATCAGGAGGATCATCAAATTCGCTGCCGTCGATATCCATTAAGTCGACAGAACAGACATGAGCAGTGGGTTCGGAGGGTACACTTCCCAACTTGTAAATGTTCAGCTCTATTGACCTATTCCCGAAGGATAGGGTCATAGAACTATTACGACAGTTGATGATAGCGTTGGAAGTGGCCAAAAAGGGGCGACCTAAAATCACCGGAATTTAATTCCGTGGGTTCGCTACAGGCTGTGTATCAAGTACAATAAAATCCACAGGGAATACGAATTCCCCGATTTTTATTAACACATCATCCAGTTCACCCCTAGGTTTGGTGATTGATCGGTCAGCCATCTGGA
This sequence comes from Agapanthus africanus, assembly GCA_030015575.1. NCBI lineage: Eukaryota > Viridiplantae > Streptophyta > Magnoliopsida > Asparagales > Amaryllidaceae > Agapanthus > Agapanthus africanus. Next base: position 377,944,288 of record CM057343.1, read on the forward strand.
TAGTGCAATTGGTTGGCTTCAACTCTCCGATTCCTAACTGCTCATAGACTGAGTATGGAAGCAGGTTAACACTTGCGCCCAGATCTAGTAGAGCAAGGTTAATATGTTTTTCCCTAATAGAAATGGAAATAGTAGGATATACAGGATCCTTACGTTTCCTCGGTAATTGTTGGGGGAAAGCCGTGTCTACAGTCTTTGCCATGAAAATTTTCTTGGGCACTTGAGTCTTCCTCTTCCTAGTGCACAAGTTCTTAAGAGTTTTCGCATAGGACGGAACTTGTTGGATAGCATCTAGGAGAGGGATGTTGATGTTAACTTGCTTAAACATGTCCATAATCTTCTCCATATGTGGACTCGATGTGTTAGCCCTTAACCGATTAGGATAAGGTGCTTTAGCAATAAGCGCTGGATCCATCATAGGAGAAGGAAGTGGGGGTAGACGTGATCCCGAAAGAGGAGTGGGGATCGTCTGTGGAGGGATAGAAAAGGTGGGCTGAGGTGTCGAGCCTAGAGGGAAATGGAGAATAGGCTCGCGAGAAGGCGGTGGGGTAGAAGAACAAGAATCAGAAGCAGAAGTGTGTGTGTGAGGAAAGGTCTCAGCCGGGGTGTTGATAGGATTTTCAATATCATCAACTTCCTCCCCAACATGGTTATCCAGCACTCTCCCAGATCTCAACGTGGTGATTGCATTCACATGATGTGAATAGCCAGGATTGGGCAAAGGTTGAGCTGGGAGTTTCCCTTTCTCTCTTGCACTCAATTCGGCCTTAAGTAGTGCAATCTCAGCTTCCATCGTTCTGATACTCTCAGCTTGGGACGCTGAGTTTTTCTTTATCTCACAGACAGAAGACCTAACCTCGGCCGACATTTCTGTGAAATTTAACAAGAGTGATTTCATGGTTTGAGCGACTTGAGAGAACTCGTCAGAACAGGTCGACAGCATAGGATTAGACGGTGCAGGAGTGTTGACCTGGTTTTGGAAATTTTGTGACTGGTATGGATGCTGAGTGAGTTGAAGTGGTTGCTGATGTGGTGGACGGACCCGTTGGAATTGATTAGGGTTTGGAACCGTGTTTTGGGATTGGTTCCAAGCAAAATTCGGGTGATTCCTCCAACCCTGATTATATGTGGAAGAAAAAGGGTCGTTTCCAGGTCTTTGAAATGCGGCATTGGTATGCTCGTGACCTCGAAACTGAGAGTTTAATGGATATTCTTCCGTCAAGTGAGAAGGATCAGAACAGCACCCACATACAGTTTTGGGGAGCGACATTGGGTTTAGGGAGGCTGCTAAGAATTTGTGTTCCATAGCGTCGAGCTTCTTTTGCATTGCTGCCATCTCAGCTCGAACACCTATGGACACGTCTATTTGGTGTACGCCACCCCTACTCGATGGCTGGGTTCCAGTCTCCCACTGTAGTGACTTTTCAGCGAACTCTTCTAAAAATTTCCATGCTTCCCCATCATCCTTGGTCATAAAGGTACCTTGACACATGTTTTCAAGGTTTTGTTTAGTGGTAGGGTTACTGCCCTCATATATGATTCGGCAAATATCCCATCTCGGGATGCCGTGATGTAGGCATTGAACCAAAAGATCCTTGAATCGATCAAAGTATTTTGAGAATGGTTCAGCTGGAAGCTGGGAGAATCGATATAGTTCGCTACGGATTCGAGCTGTCTTTTGCATAGGATAGAATTTCTTAAGGAATGCTGCAACGAATTCTTCCCAATTCGTGATGGAGTGTGCGGTGGTGTTATACAACCACTTCTCGGCTGTATCGCACAAAGTAAATGGAAGAAGTCGTAAACGCATGGCATCCACAGAAAGTTGTGATGTGCCCATCATTGCGCATACGTTTTCAAATTTGGTGATAAAAACGTACGCGTCTTCAGTCTCGAGACCGTGGAATTTGGGTAGAAGGTTGATGTACTGGGGCTTAATCTCAAAGTTATCCCCGTTGGCTGGTGGAATGGATAAGCAGGTCGAGAGAGGACCTCGCAAAGGGTAACAACTCTCTTGGAGAGAGATGCGGGGAGGATTCTGTGCACCAACGGACGGCGGCAGAGCAGTGGTAAAGAGGTTCGATGGAGACGGATCCATCGGTGTGGGTGTGGTGGTGGGTAAAAGAAAGGTAAATGGAGAAATACCGACTTCGGTGTCGATCGAGGGGACGCGGACAAGTCGAGCACTAGAATCCCGTGTCCAGCCTATCTTGCACTAAAAGGGGTTAGTACAAGTGGTAGCGTGATTTATAATTAGGGGAAATGAAGTGAATGCGGTGCTTGTTTTGAAAATGATACGGATTTTTGAAAAAATGATGCAACACAACAAATGCAACACACAAAACCCTAATTCTAGGGGTCACCTAGGTCAAATCTCTAGACCGCTCCTAACTGCCAAAAGACAAGTCGCAGGATAAATCCTCCACTGCCTCTTTGTCTCTCCTGTGGCCAAGTAAGTGCCAGGTAAGTGGGAGGTTCTCCACTACGTAAGTAGTGGGCCTAATTAAGTAACCACTAGCCTTCGACACACTCGCCTTAGACACCACAAAAAGAAACGCGGATAAGCAATGAATTACCCACGGCCTTCTTCTGTCCTAAGTGAGCGCGACGGTCCTTAGAGTCATCTCTAGATATTTTTTAATTAATGAAGGTAATGCGGATGCAGGTTTGTGATTTTTGGGGCTTAGGAAGGGTAATGAACTCCCCACCTAATCTGGATTTGGCCGTACCCCTTAATGTCCGTATTAATTATGCAAACAACCACAAAATCAAAAACAAGCACAATTTATTTTGCTTTTTGCGGCGCTGCGATTTTTTTGCAAAGAATCCTGCAACAAATTGTTAATTGGAGCAGATTTTAGGAAGGAGATAAGAAAGATAGAGGTTACCAGAGAAAAATTTTACAGAGAAGCCCTCAAAAAGCCGCGGAACTGCCGCATTAGGGAGTTAGGGCCGCGGAAACGCGATGGATTAGTGAGATCACTGCACGAAAATTTAACAGAGAGCTTCTGTTGATCCCCTGAGTCCTCTGGAATTCTCCAAATAATTTTCCAATTTCACAGCAAGCTCCAGATCTCCTTGCAATTAACCACAACAACTCGTTTAGTGTTTGCGCGAGTTTTGATCTTAAAAATTTAGATGGAATAAACTTTTCAACTCAAATTTCAAAAAATGAACAAATAGCACACGATCCCCGGCAACGGCGCCATTTTGATTGAATGAAATTCTTGTTGTGTAGTATCGAATCAAATGATCCTCGGCAACGGCGCCATTTTGATTGAATGATTTTTAGGATGTGTAGTCGTTGGAAAATAGTAAAGAGAAATCACAACCAAAAATATTTGACCGCAATCAATAACGGTGTCGGATGTAGCGCGTTAGTAAGTGCGGATCGTCTACAGGAAAAGTGAGATCCGTTCAATTTTCGAATTAGATGAGTTAAAAATTTAAGGCAAAGAAAAGAAAACAATTCATGATTTGTAATTGAAGATCAAGAATAAGAAAAATCTAGATCTAAATGAAACATTAAAAACAAGAATTGAGATGTGTGATAATTTCCAACCAACAATCAAGATTAGAAGTATGGCTCGTAGGAGTAGATCGGATCTATAGATGTGATGAGATCTAATGATTACTCATTCTTATCCATTAACGAATTGGTACTAGATCGATGCAAATTCATCGAGGTTTAAGGATCTTGCGAGGAAATTAGGGATTTCGTAACTCATCCTTTGTCCTTTCGATGGATCGCATTCAAATTCTAGCTTCTAGTTAATCAAATGTTTAATAGTTGTTCCCTAGTTTCGAGTGAACACGATCAAGAAAGCATCATCTCGAAACTAGGTTATTAATCATTTGATTCACTAGAATTTCCAAACATTATAGGATTTAAGAATTGTAAAAATAACTAAATCATCATCATCTAAAGATCGTCACAACTCCTACACGAGCGGAGATTACTCAAACATCATGATCATAAACACAATCACAAATTGAGATCTAATCATTATGCTTGAAATTAAAAGATAGGCAAGAATATAGAAAATTCACCTTTATTTATCGACAATTTTCGTTACAACTCTCTTGAATTTACAAAAGGATGGAACTAGATCGTCGATTTTGGTTTCGCTCGGCACCTTGAGTCACGGATCGGCGTGGATCTCTTGCTCCGTTGGAATCCAGCGTCACTTCTAAAGGTTGAAGGCTCTCTTGCTTGAATTGCTCTCGGGATCTTGATCTTGATTTTGAATTGGGGTTTGAATTTGAGGCACAAGTCGTGTCGCTCAACTTGTGGGTTGAAGATGATGGTGATTCTTGAACAACTCTCGCCCTAGCTCTAGGCTCTCTTTTATAGACCTCCAAATTCTAGATTTAGGATTGAAATTTGAATTCCCTCCACAAGTTTATTAGCCAAAAGATTTAAATTTCCCTCCAAAAGTTAGTTAAGCCCAAAATTTGAATTTCCCTCCAAGAGTTTGTTAAGCCGAGCCTTCTAGATGTGCCACGTGGAGCTTCTGGGGTCTTCTGGAAGGTTTGGCCGTTAGAGGTAAGCACGTGAGGAAATTTGGAGCTGTGATCACACCAAAGCGCCGCAGTTCCACGGCGCAAGCCAGCTCCCGCCGCGGTTTGGAAGCCTCTGGGCTTGATTCTTCTGGTGTGGTCTTGGGATGAGTTTTGGGCATGTTTCTGATATGTTAAATTTTATTTGGCCTTTTGTATCACTACCAGATCTTGTATCTTGGAGTTGGCGTATCTTTTATCAGCTCTTTTCCAAATTTTGGGCCTTGCTTCTTGAATTTCCTGCATTAGACCCCAAGACAAGAGTTGCGCAATACAAGGGTGATGTAATGCCATGAAAAACACACAATTTCCCTAAAAGTGCCGATTTTAGTATACAGTACAAGTAATCCAGTATTTTACATGTGTTTTGCTAATATGTGCGATATGAATACCGGATACCTATACATGAATGCAAAAGGTAGGGAAATTGCCGTGTTAGAAATACAGTATTTTCGACTAATCAACTGTGCATGGATACTATTTGTTGCATACTATGTTCCCTGCGATGTATAGACTTAGAATTAATAGAACACCGCACTGTTACTAACGGTTCATGTTGCGCGAGCACTAATCTGCATGCTACACACACACCATTAGTAATTGCCATGACACTCACACTATAGAATTTCCATGAATAATATATTGTAGCTCACCTCATTTATGATTCGACATGATTATGTTACTTGTGCACATACTCAATTGCACATCCATACTTATGCATATATACATTGTACCTACCTACATAAGATGGTTTTTTGGTAAAAACTGGGGACCGCAGGAGATATTTTAAAAACTGAATCCATTTAAAGAGTGGTTTTCCCCCCTTTTACTTATAGTACGACCTTATGATGCATACATCACATCGCATTGAGTTTGGATTTCATGTGATTTCTGGATTTGAGAACCATGGTTTTATTTCAAGAAAGTACGCACTGTTTTAAAAACCCGGTTTCTCTTGATATGATATTTTAGTGCGTCTACCATGAGTTTTCTCGGTTCTGAGAGCTTGTGTGAGTATACCCGATTCGAGGAGTGGTAGGCACCGTCTGCGGGTACATGGTAGACCCGGTATTGTACCCCGGGGCAAGAAGACTCGTATAGTCAGACGGTGAGCCCAGCGGAGGGACTACTACCTGCCGGTGACAGTTGGAGACCCGACGGATATCCGGAGGATACCGTCTAGGGGTTATGACCTGAGATACATATTGAGGGCCGATCTGGTATGCGGCGCCTGAGAGATGAGGATTTGCATGTCGATGTTGGACATGATTATTTCATGATATTTTAGAGTGCCGATGTTGGGCACTCACGATTCTATGAGATTTACAGGATTTGAGGGTCGATTACAGTGACGGCGCCTGAGTTTTACTGAGATTTGGGTGTATTTGATGGACACCGGTTATTTTTCCACGTTGATATTCCGTGTAGATGATATTTTACCCCATGCTCAGCATTAATCATTATGCATCTCATCCTGTAGTCGTAGTACCTGATAGAGTACTTTGGCATGATTATTGCATACCCTGCTCATCATATATATATGTTATCTCTTGGCATATGTTAGAGTATCGCAGTACGTGCATACTCACGATTACCTTTATATGTTATCTACTATTCACGAGTTGGAAACTTACCCCGTTGTGCCACAGTGTTTGCAGGTTGACCCTCAGAGTAGTTGCGGCAGGGCTACTTTCTTGTATCTTTTGCTACGGATACCACTGCAGTTGGCGCGTGAGCCCTTTTGCTGATAGGTGGGTTTTTGCGGTATCCGTTTATTTTTTTCAGTTGTACACACTATTGTATCTAGTACTCTCCATCTACTATTCATGTATTGACTTAGAGACCAGTTGTGAGGACGATGTATATTATTTTGTACTCTGGTGTCGAGCTCGTTGTGAGCCGACTTTATTTATGCAGTTTTGTCTTTCATGATATTTTTCCACTTATATTGCTCATTTCTTTGCTACGGCGTCGTATATTACTATTGTGGTGGTTATTTCCGCCGTTGGGCATGATTGCTCCCGTTTGAGGATGCTTTATTCTTATTGTATGTCACTTTTACTTATATCTTGTCTTGTACCCGATTTCGTGGCTAGTGTTTACAAAGGAAATGCTGCCGAATTTTTTTTGAAAACAACTTAAACTTTAAAGATTTTTACAAAATTACTCAAGGTTTTCTAAATGTTTTGACAAATGTTTTCATCAAATGTTTTAACACTCACTACTTTTAATGGTTTTGATTTCTGGGTTTCAGCTTACTTAGCCGCGTTACGCCTGCAGACGTTACGTGGTTAAGTGCCGGTCACGGGCCGAACTTTGGGTCGTGACAAAATTGGTAATAGAGCGTAGGTTTTACCTTTCGGAGTCTAGGATGACCCTGGTATGATGGAGTAGGTAGTTGAAGCAGAGTGGCGTAGCGTGTGTATGTTCCGCGGCATACTCACGACACGGTACTCCACCTAAGTGACCTTAGGACTTATTGATTGAAATTCCTTCATTATTATATACATTCTTATGATTCGATTTCCGTATCCGTATCGAATCCTACTTTCTTTTCAGCCATTATGCCGCCAAACACTACGATGGCGCAAAGAGCGGCTGCGAGAGCCGAGATTAGAGTTGACTCGTCTGAGACGAGAACTGATCCGGGAAGTACATTCGTTGTACCAGAGCAGACTGTTCCTCCTACGACAGATCAGATCGCCATGCTAGGGGCCGGTATGCAGGAGATGCGCCAGATGATAGGGTCGTTAGTCGAGACGCTTCGAGCGCAGCGACCATAGGTAGTTCCACCCGTTGCTGGGACCGCGATGGTACCTACAGTACAGGCAGTTGTCCCTGCAGCTACAAAGGTTATTACAGTATCGCTATCAGAGTTTATAAGGCTGAAGCCTCCGGTCTTCACAGGTACTGATGCAGCCGAGAACCCACAGTCTTTTATTGATAGGATGGCCCGGATAAGTCGTTCACTCAGATACTCAGATGCGAGATGGGTAGAGTTCGCGAGCTTTCGCCTGGAAGGTCTTGTGCAGAAATGGTGTGAGTCGGTCGAGAAGGGCAGAGCAGCAGGTCTTCCCCCTATGACCTGGACCGAATTTGTGACGGTGTTCCTTGCCCGCTTCCTTCCACAAAGTGTCAGAGATTCTAGAGCGCGCAGGTTCGAGTCTTTACGTCAGACTCCGGAGATGACAGTGGCAGAGTACGACGTACTGTTCACCGAGCTATCTGTTTATGCCCCATATTTAGTGGCTACTGAGGAGATACGAGTCAAGAGCTTCGTTCGAGGCTTGCTTACACTATTGTTTCTTGCGATCAGCGCACGGCATTGCGAGACTTATGCAGTAGCTGTAGACGCAGCCTTATTAGTCGAGGAGCACCTTGCTGAGACTTCGGTAGTTCCAGAGCCGAAGAGGGTTCGTACTGATACAGCAGCACAAAGACTTCCATTCGGACGCCGTGACAGACGTCGTACAGGTGGCAAAGACTCGGGGCGAGGACAGATGTTTTGCTCTTATCCCCAGGAGGGTCAGCAGTCGTCGCGTGGATGCTTTGGGTGTGGTAGTCCCCATCACCGCATCAGAAATTGTACCGAGATACGCCAAAGGGAGACAGCAGTACTGCATGTCACTTTACCACCTTCACCACCTCAGGGTGCGTTGCCTCTTGCACCTACTATTGCTCCGCGTCAGCCTTACGCACAGAGAGGTCGTGGCCGCGGAAGGCTCGTTCAGAGAGGATGGGGTGACCGAGGTAGGGGACAGACAGTTGCCGGCAGGGGACAGCCAGCCGCAGGTGGAGGACAGATATGGGTTTTCGCTTTGACGCATCAGGACGCGCAGGCGTCCAATGCAGTGGTCTCGGGTACCCTTTCGGTATGTTTTATTGACACACACGTGTTGTTTGATCCGGGATCCACACACCCGTACGTTTCCACACACTTCATGCCCAGTTTGGGTAGAGAGTCTGGTTTGCTTGATCAGCCGCTTGTTGTGACCACTCCCGTGGGTGAGACTTTTGTTGCTAGACACGTGTTCTGATCCTGTGTTGTCCGTATTGGCGAGAGAAAGTTGCCTGTCGACTTGATCCTTTTTGAGATGTTGAACTTCGAAGTTCTTCTGGACATGGATTGGTTAGCCCCGTGCTATGCGTCTATGGACTGCCGCGAGAAGACAGTTAGGTCTTGTTTTTCCGGCGAGTCGGCTTTTGTTGTGTAGGGGGACTGCGGGGCCGCTCCTCACGGTTTGATTTCTTCTCTTCGTGTTGGATAGCTTTTGAGGAAGGGATGTCAGGGATTTCTAGCCTATGTCTGCGATACTAGAGCTACAGAGGTTGCGTTAGACCAGATTCCGATTGTTCGTGAGCTCCGTGATATTTTCCCTGACGAGCTTCCTGGGCTACTGCCTAAGCACGATATTGTTTTCTGCATTGACTTGATTCCTGGTTCGGGGCCTATTTCCATACCTCCTTATCGGATGGCCCCGGCGGAGCTTAGAGAGTTGAAAGGTCAGTTGCAAGATTTGCTGGATAAGAGACTTATTTGACCCAGTGTGTCTCCTTGGGGTGCTCCAGTCCTGTTTGTCAAGAAGAAGGACGGCAGTTTGCGTTTGTGTCGACTACCGCCAGCTGAACAGGGTTACCGAGCGGAACAGATATCCTTTACCACTCATCGACGACCTGTTCGACCAGCTTTAGGGTGCAGGGTATTTTTCGAGGATCGAATTGCGATCAGGCTACCATCAGCTGCGGATTCGACAGGAGGATATTCCGAGGACACCTTTCCGCACGCGTTACGGCCATTATGAGTTTTTGATGATGTCGTTTAGACTCACCAATGCCCCAGCAGCGTTTATGGACTTGATGAACCGTATTTTTTGGCTGTATCTTGATTTGTTCATCATAGTATTCATTGACGATATTTTGGTGTATTCCCGTAGCCGAGAAGAGCACGAGCAGCACCTGCGGATCACACTGTAGACTTTGAGGGAGCACCAGCTATTCGCAAAATTCTCTAAGTGCGCATTCTAGCTTGACAGCGTAGACTTCTTGGGTCACATGATTACACGAGATGGTATATGTGTGGACCCGAAGAAGATCGAGGCCGTTCAGCATTGGCCCAAACCGACATCAGTTATGGAGGTCCGCAGTTTTCTAGGACTGGCCGGCTACTACAGACGATTTTTATAGGACTTCTCCCGCATTGCTGCACCGTTGACCGGGTTGACCCGGAAGGGAGTTCCTTTCGATTGGGCGGAGGAGTGCGAGCATAGCTTTCAGCAGTTGCGGACTCGTTTGACTATGGCGCCGGTGTTATCATTGCCTTCAGGATCGGGCGGATTTGTAGTCTATTGTGACGCTTCTCGAGTGGGGCTAGGGTGCGTATTGATGCAGCATGACAGGGTGATCGCGTATGCTTCTCGGCAGCTGAAGAAACACGAACAGAACTACCTCACTCACGATTTGGAGATGGCTGCAGTGGTCTTTGCACTCAAGATCTGGAGACATTACCTATACGGCGAGTCATGCCAGATATTCACTGATCACAAGAGCTTAAAGTATATATTTCAGCAGCGAGACCTAAATCTTAGACAGCGTCGTTGGATGGAACTAGAAAAGTACTAGGATTGCAAGATCTTGTATCACCCGGGCAAGGCGAATGTACTGGCGGATGCTTTGAGTAGGAGGCCCGGGAGTAGTCTATCTTGTTTGAGCACAGTGCAGAGGCAGTCGTCGGCAGATTGGCAGGTTTTATGCGACAGCCGAGTGCAGTTCGAGTTCACTCCAATCGGGGGATAGCTTGCGCTTGTTCGTGCATGCCCACAGTTGCTTGACCATATACATGAGGCACAGCACAGTGATGACCGTTTTTCAGAGATCATGGCATAGATTGGACAGGGCAGATTTTCCGAGTTCATGATTGATGATCAGGGGATACTGCGATTTGGGACTAGACTGTGCATACCAGATGCTAAAGGACTGCGGCGTGAGATTCTTGAGTAGGCACATCGAACGGTGTACAGTGTTCATCCGGGTTACTCCAAGATGTACCATGATATGAGAGACGTTTACTGGTAGGACGGGATGAAGAGGGATGTCACAGACTTCGTGTCGAGATGCCTGATTTGTCAGCAAGTCAAGACCGAGCACCAGAGGCCAGCGGGATAGCTACAGCCGTTACCCATTCCGGAGTGGAAATGGGAGCAGATTTCTATGGACTTCATTATGGGTCTACCCAGGACTAGTCGAGGGTACGACTCCATTTGGGTGATCGTGGATCGATTGACGAAAGTGGCTCACTTCCTGCCGATGAAGACCACTTTCGGATTTGCTCGGTATGCCCAGATATACATCGACGAGATCATACGACTGCATAGAGTCCTAACATGTATCATGTCCGACCGAGGCACCCAGTTTACCAGCCGACTATGGCAGAGGCTTCAGGAGGCTTTGGGCACCCTCTTGAGTTTCAACACAGCATTTCATCCGCAAACCGACGGCCAGTCAGAGCGGACTATTCAGACTCTTGAGGACATGCTCCGAGCGTGCGTTTTAGACTTTGGTGGTAGCTGGGATCATCATTTACCCTTGGTGGAGTTCTCCTACAACAATAGTTTCCAGGATACTATTCAGATGGCACCTTTCGAGGCCTTGTATGGGCGGAGATATAGATCGCCCGTCTGTTGAACAGAGCTCAGTGAGAGCAGTATTTTGGGGCTGCATATCGTACAGGAGACGACCGAGAAGATACAGTTGATTCGAGATAGGATGAAGACAGCTCAGAGCAGGCAGAAATCGTATGCTGACAGACGCCGCCGCAGATTAGAGTTCCCGGTTGGCGATCACGTTTTTCTAAGTGTCTCTCCGATGAAGGGAGTGATGAGATTTGAAAAGAAGGGGAAGCTTAGCCCCAGATTTATAGGTCCCTTCGAGATCCTCGAGCGTGTGTGCGCAGTGGCATATCGTTTGGCTCTTCCACCCGACTTCCCAAGTGTTCATCCCGTATTCCACGTGTCGATGCTTCACAGATACCTGCATGACCCTTCTCACATGATTCAGCATCAGACCGTTCAGCTCGAGCGCGATCTTTCGTTCACCGAGCAGCCAGTAGTGATATTGGACCGGCAGGTGAAGAAACTTCGATCGAAGGTCTTGCCATCTATGAAGGTGCTTTGGTGCAGCCCAAATGGTGAAGAGATCACTTGGGAGGCCGAGGGCAAGATGCGGAAGAAATTCCCTCATCTCTTTGAAGGTATGCGTAGCTATATATTTTTAAATTCGGGGACGAATTTCTTTAAGGGAGGAAGATTGTAACACCTTAGAATGTGATTAGTGGCTAATTATACTTTATTGTAGGGTTTTAGTAAAAAGTTTACAAAGTCGATCTTTAAATATTTTATCAAAATTAATGAATATTTTATTAGAATTTATTTGGGCTTGCATACACATGTGCATGTAAACTAGGGTTAAGTTAGGGTTAGACCATTATTAGCAACCATGGTGGACTAACTATTTTTGTTAAGCCAATTTGATTTCAATTAAGTGTTTTGGTTTTCTTTTCTTTTATTTAATAAAAAATGAATTAGTTTAGGTGTTGACTTGTGTAGGTAAGGGAGAGAGGGCATGATGGCTTGAGCCATGCTCACATTTAATGAGGAGAGAGAGGGAGGTTGACTAGCTTAGGCTCTCATTCTTTTTCTTTTGTTAACTCATTCACACTTCTCTCTCTCACTCACACACACACGCACACACTTCAGCTGAAGCAGTAGCGTCAGTTGCAAGCAGCAGCAACACCCATCAGCAGCAGCACAAGAAGCAGCAGCACAAGCAGCAGCAGCTCCAGGCAGCAGCAGCAGCAACAGCAACAGCAGTAGCAAGCAGCAACAGCAACAACAAGCACCTCCTCCTTCTTCTTCTTCTCCTTCTCCTTGCACTTAGGATCCCTACGGGTATAATCTCTTAACTCAATTCCATTTTTCTAAGCTTATGTGTTAATTAGCATCGGTTAGTGTTAAATATGAGTTTGGGTGCTAGAAATGGTGATTAGTGTGGATTTTTGGCCAAGTGGTGATTTTTATGGTTAGCTTAGCTTAACTAAGGGTTGTTAGGGCCATGTAAACCTAGTCTTGCCCCAGATTTCAGTAAAATACCATAGGGTTTCAATTTGGTGTAAATTTAACGTTTTAAAGTAACTTTTAGCCTTTCTGTAATCTGCTGTTGACCCGTGTGCTTCAGGAAAAATCTGAGATAACTGGAGCATACTTTATAGATCTTGATCACACACCTAAAGAACGAGACCCCCTACCCACCTTCTGGCCGCCGAAATATTAGTTCTGGCCGCAAATTGCGGCCAGATAGGGGAGTTAGGTGTTAGGGTTTTGTCTAGGGTAGTCTGCTGTGTATTCTAGTGTTTTAGCATATGCAACTTTTTATGTTTTCACCCGAGTCAAAATCTGGAGCAATATACAATTTTTCCATTACGTTTAGCTTGCGCGACGCGTGTGATACATGAGTGGGTTTAGTGTTTCTGCGTGTTGCGATGTGTCGGGGTAGTTTCAGACTCGTATACACACATTTCTGCGTATCGGATACACGCGTTTAGTTCGCAACGCGAGTTTCTCGATTGGGTTCGATATCGCGTTTTTGCAGGATTTTGCTTATGTGTATTCTTTGTGTAAACCCTAGGTTCGCAGGCGGGTAAGTCGGACGCCGCAAAGAAGGGGAAACAGGTGGTCGGCTACACTTAGCACGAGACCAGGTGAGTAGATTTAACATCTACGGGGAAATCGCCCGTATGGTGTTATGCGTCAGGGCTTGATAGGATATTGTAGCGGCATATTTGCATTTATATACATTGACTGCGCATCGATACTATTTGTTGCATACTATGTTCCCTGCTATGTATAGACTTAGAATTAATAGAACACCGCACTGTTACTAACAGTTCATGTTGCACGAGCACTAATCTGCATGCTACACACACCGTTAGTAATTGCCATGACACTCACACTATAGAATTGCCATGAATAATATATTGTAGCTCACCTCATTTATGATTCGACATGATTATGTTACTTGTGCACATACTCATTTGCACATCCATACTTATGCATATATACATTGTACCTACCTACATAAGCTGGTTTTTTGGTAAAAACTGGGGACCGCAGGAGATATTTTAAAAACTGAATCCATTTAAACAGCGGGTTTTCCCCTTTTACTTATAGTATGACCTTATGATGCATACATCACATCACATGGATTTACGCATTGAGTTTGGATTTCATGTGATTTCTGAATTTGAGAACCGTGGTATTATATCAAGAAAGTACGCACTGTTTTAAAAACCCGGTTTCTCTTGATATGATTTTTAGTGCGTCCACCATGAGTTTTCTCGGTTCTGAGAGCTTGTGTGAGTATACCCGATTCGAGGAGTGGTAGGCACCGTCTGCGGGTACATGGTGGACCTGGTATGGTACCCCGGGGCAAGAAGACTCGTATAGTTAGACGGTGAGCCCAGCGGAGGGACTACTACCTGCCGGTGACACTTGGAGACCCGACGGATATCCGGAGGATACCGTCTGGGGGTTATGACCTGAGATACATATTGAGGGCCGATCTGCTATGCGACGCCTGTGAGATGAGGATTTTCCTGTCGATACTGGACACGATTATTTCATGATATTGTAGAGTGTCGATATTGGGCACTCACGATTCTATGAGATTTATAGGATTTGAGGGCCGATTATAGTGACGGCGCCTGAGTTTTACTGAGATTTGGGTGTATTTGATGGACACCGGTTATTTTTCCACGTTGATATTCCGTGTAGATGATATTTTACCCCATGCTTAGCATTCATCGTTAGGCATCTCATCCTGTAGTCGTAGTACCTGATAGAGTACTTTGGCATGATTATTGCATACTCTGCTCATCATATATAGATGTTATCTGTTGGCATATGTTAGAGTATCGCAGTACGTGCATACTCACGATTACCTTTATATGTTATCTACTATTCACGAGTTGGCAACTCACCCCCGTTGTGCCACAGTGTTTGCAGGTTGCCCTTCAGAGTAGTTGCGGCAGGGCTGCCTTCTTGTATCTTTTGCTACGGATACCACTGCAGTTGACGCGTGAGCCCTTTTGCTGATAGGTAGGTTTTTGCGGTATCCGTTTATTTTTTTCAGTTGTACACACTATTGTATCTAGTACTCTCCATCTACTATTCATGTATTGACATAGTGACCAGTTGTGAGGACGATGTATATTATTTTGTACTCTGGTGTCGAGCTCGTTGTGAGCCGACTTTATTTATGCAGTTTTGTCTTTCATGATATGTTTCCGCTTATATTGCTCATTTCTTCGCTACGGCGTCGTATATTACTATTTTGGTGGTTATTTCCACCGTTGGGCGTGATTGCTCCCGTTTGGGGATGCTTTAATCTTATTGTATGTCACTTTTACTTATATCTTGTCTTGTACCCGATTTCGGGGCAAGTGTTTACAAAGAAAATGCTGCCGAATTTTTTTTAGAAAACAACTTAAACTTTAAAGATTTTTACAAAATTACTCAAGGTTTTCTAAATGTTTTAACACATGTTTTCATCAAATATTTTAGCACTCACTACTTTTAATGGTTTTGATTTCTGGGTTTCGGCTTACTTAGCCGCGTTACGCCTGTAGACGTTACATGGTTAAGTGCCGGTCAAGGGCCGAACTTTGGGTCGTGACAAAGTTGGTATCAGAGCGTAGGTTTTACCTTTCGGAGTGTAGGATGACCCTGGTATGATGGAGTAGATAGCTGAAGTGGAGTGACATAGAGTGTGTATGTTCCGCGGCATACTCACGACGCGGTACTCCGCCTAAGTGACCTTAGAACTTATTGATTGAAATTCTTTCATGATTATATACATTCTTGTGATTCGATTTCCGTGTCCTTATCGAATCCTACATTCTTTTCAGCCATTATGCCGCCAAAGACTACGAGGGCGCAGAGAGCCGCCGCGAGAGCCGAGATTAGAGTTGACTCGTCTGAGATGAGAACTGACCCGAGCAGTACACCCATTGTACCAGAGCAGACTGTTCCTCCTACGACAGATCAGATCGCCATGCTAGGGGCCGGTATGCAGGAGATGCGCCAGATGATAAGGTCATTAGTCGGGACGCTTCGAGCGCAGCGACCAGAGGTAGTTCCACCCGTTGCGGGGACCGCGATGGTACCTACAGTACAGGCAGTTTCCCCTGCAGCTACAGAGATTATTACGGTATCGCTATCAGAGTTTATAAGGCTGAAGCCTCCAGTCTTCACAGGCACTGATGCAGCCGAGGACCCACGGTCTTTTATTGATAGGATGGCCCGGATATGTTGTTCACTCAGATGCTCAGATGCAAGATGGGTAGAGTTCGCGAGCTTTCGCCTGGAAGGTCTTGCGCAGAAATGGTATAAGTCGGTCGAGAAGGGCAGAGCAGCAGGTCTTCCCCCTATGTCCTGGACCGAGTTTGTGATCGTGTTCCTTGCCTGCTTCCTTCCACAGAGTGTCAGAGATTCTAGAGCGCGCAGGTTCGAGTCTTTACGTCAGACTCCGGAGAAGACAGTGGCAGAGTACGACGTACTGTTCACTGAGCTATCTGTTTATGCCCCATATTTAGTGGCTACTGAGGAGATGCGAGTCAAGAGGTTCGTTTGAGGCTTGCTTACACCATTGTTTCTTGCGATCAGCGCACAGCATTGCGAGACTTATGCAGTAGCTGTAGACGCGGCCTTATTAGTGGAGGAGCGCCTTGCTGAGACTTCGGTAGTTCCAGAGCCGAAGAGGGTTCGTACTGATACAGCAGCACGGAGACTTCCATTCGGCCGCCGTGACAGACGTCGTACAGGTGGCAGAGACTCGGGGTGAGGACAGATGTTTAGCTCTTATCCCCAATAGGGTCAGCAGTCGTCGCGTGGATGCTTTGGGTGTGGTAGTCCCCATCATGGCATCAGAGATTGTACCGAGATACGTCAGAGGGAGACAGCAGTACCGCATGTCACTTTACCACCTTCACCACCTCAGGGTGCGTTGCCTCTTGCACCTGCTATTACTCCGTGTCAGCCTTACGCACAGAGAGGCCGTGGCCACGGAGGGTTCGTTCAGAGAGGACGGGGTGACCGAGGCTGAGGACAAACAGTTGCCGGCAGGGGACAGCCAGCCGCAGGTAGATACAGGCTCGGGTTTTCGCTTCGACTCATCAGGACGCGCAGGTGTCCAATGCAGTGGTTTCAGGTACCCTTTCAGTATGTTCTGTTGACACACACGTGTTGTTTGATCCGGGATCCACGCACCCGTACGTTTCCACACACTTCGTGCCGAGTTTGGGTAGAGAGTCTGGTTTGCTTGATCAGCCACTTGTTGTGACCACTCCCGTGGGCGAGTCATTTGTTGCTAGACACGTGTTCCGATCCTATGTTATCCGTATTGGCGCGAAAGAGTTGCCTGTCGACTTGATCCATCCTTCTTGAGATGTTGGACTTCGACGTTCTTCTGGGCATGGATTGGTTAGCCACGTGCTATGCGTCTGTGGACTGCCGCGAGAAGACAGTTAGGTCTTGTTTTCCCGGCGAGTCGGCTTTTGTTGTGCAGGGGGGCCGTGGGGCCGCCCCTCACAGTTTGATTTCTTCTCTTCATGCTGGACAGCTTTTGAGGAAGGGATGTCAGGGATTTCTAGCCTATGTCTGCGATACTAGAATTACAGAGGTTCCGTTGGACCAGGTTCCGATTGTTCGTGAGTTCCCTGATGTTTTTCCTGACGAGCTTCCTGGGCTACCGCCTGAGCGTGATATTGTTTTCTGCATTGACCTGATTCCCGGTATGGAGCCTATTTCCATACCGCCTTATCGGATGGCCCCGGCGGAGCTTAGAGAGTTGAAAAGTTAGTAGCAAGATTTGCTGGATAAGGGACTTATTCGACCCAGTGTGTCTCCTTGGGGTGCTCCAGTCCTGTTTGTCAAGAAGAAGGACAGCAGTTTGTGTTTGTGTATCGACTACCGCCAGCTGAATTGGGTTACCGTGTGGAACAGATATTCTTTACCACGCATCGACGACCTGTTCGACCAGCTTCAGTGTGCAGGGTATTTTTCGAGGATCGACTTGCGATCAGGCTACCATCAGCTGCGGGTTCGACAGGAGGATATTCCGAGGACAGCTTTCCGCACGCGTTACGGCCATTATGAGTTTTTGGTGATGTCGTTTGGACTCACCAATTCCCCAGCAGTGTTTATGGACTTGATGAACCGTATTTTCAGGCCGTATCTTGATGTTTTCATTATAGTATTCATTGACGATATTTTGGTGTATTCCCGGAGCCGAGAGGAGCACGAGCAGTACCTGCGGATCACACTGCAGACTTTGAAGGAGCACCGGCTATTCGCAAAATTTTCCAAGTGCGCATTCTGGCTTGACAGCGTTGACTTCTTGGGCCACGTGATTACACGAGATGGTATATGTATGGACCCGAAGAAGATCGAGGCCGTTCAGCATTGGCCTAGTCCGACATCAGTTACGGAGGTCCGCAGTTTTCTAGGACTGGCCGGCTACTACAGACGATTTGTACAGGACTTCTCCCGTATTGCTGCACCGTTGACCGGGTTGACCCGGAAGGGAGTTCCTTTCGATTGGATGGAGGAGTGCGAGCATAGCTTTCAGCAGTTGCGGACTCGTTTGACTATGGCGCCGGTGTTATCATTGCCTTCAGGATCAGGCGGATTTGTAGTCTTTTGTGACGCTTCTCGAGTGGGGCTAGGGTGCGTATTGATGCAGCACGACAGGGTGATCGCGTATGCTTCTCGGCAGCTGAAGAAACACGAATAGAACTACCCCACTCACGATTTGGAGATGGTTGCAGTGGTCTTTGCACTCAAGATCTGGCGACATTACCTATACGGCGAGTCGTGCCAGATATTCACTGATCACAAGAGCTTAAAGTATATATTTCAGCAGCGAGACCTGAATCTTAGACAGCGCCGTTGGATGGAACTAGTAAAGGACTACGATTGCAAGATGTTGTATCACCTGGGCAAGGTGAATGTAGGGGCGGATGCTTTGAGTAGGAGGCCCGGGAGTAGTCTATCTTGTTTGAGCATAGTGCAGAGGCAGTCGTCGGCAGATTGGCAGGTTTTATGCGACAGCCGAGTACAGTTCGAGTTCACTCCGATCGGGGGACAGCTTGCGCATGTTCGTGCACACCCACAGTTGCTTGACCGTATTCATGAGGCACACCACAGTGATGACCGTTTTTCAGAGATCATGGCATAGATTGGACAGGGCAGATTTTCCGAGTTCATGATTGATGATCAGGGGATACTGCGATTTGGGACTAGACTGTGCGTACCAGATGCTAAGGGACTGCGGCGTGAGATTCTTGAGGAGGCACATCGATCGGTGTACAGTGTTCATCCGGGTTCCATGATTCGTATGTCAAAAATATTTCTAAACCGCTATCAAGAACGGCGTCGCTTGGTAGCTAGCCGGTGAGTACGGGTCGGTCTACAGGGATTTTGTGAATTTCCTAATCGCTCAAACGAGTTAATTCCGATGGCATTCGGATTGATTTATTGAATCTAAAAACTAAATTAATCTAGGGCAATTGAATTAAAGATCTAATTATCTAAGTAGGGCAAGGAATTAAATTTATACTAGGGCAGAGAATGAAAAATTACCTAGGGTAAGTATTGAAATTAATTACTTATTTTACAGATGGCTCTCTCCAAACATCAACACAAGACTTGTCAGATCTGAATTTTTGAAATGAAAAGAGGCATCGATGCTCTCCAAAAGAAATCTAAATTTTATTGATAAAAAGAGGCATAGGGAGGCATAGCTAATACAATGATTTAGAATTCCTATTTATAGATGATAGGAAACCGTAGGTTACAATTAATTCGCACGTCTACATTTACCAAAATACCCCTAGGTTGACTAGTCAGAGCCGTCAAAGAATTATGGTAAAATTTCCTCGCAATAAATCCTTAATCATGCCGCGGAACGGCGGCCCGAGGCATAGTTTGGCCGCGGTTCCATGGCCAATATGTAGTCTTGGGATCTCCAACTTTCTGGGCTGACTCTGGGCTTTTTGGGCTTCCATATTCTTTGGCTGTTTTATCAAAATGGCTTCTACGTTGGTTCCAGATCTCCAGTGAATAGTGTAGTAGATTTTAACCGTTGTTTCGAGATGAAATCTTGAATCTTGCGATACCTTGTTAGTTGTGAACTGTTCTTCGTCTAGGCTTGACTAAGATCCTTCTATTTGTTGGTCAAAAGTCCCTCTTTTGTATCGTCTTTTGTCTTTTCACTGTTTTCGCTCCAAGAACATGTAACCTGTAATATGTAGCAGACATGCGTCAAAAGCACCTGTTTATTTATAAAACGAATAAGAATGGGGAATATAATAATACAATATTATGGTGTGAACAAATACCCCCAAACTTATCTTTTGCTCGTCCTCGAGCAAACTTATTTTTTTTATTCACGACAAAAACCTAACCGCACTTTCGCAGGGAAACGTGATTGCACTGAGCACGTGCAACAAGCCGTTAAACCTCTAGTTGTCCCTAGTAGGAGGAGTGTTGTATCCTGAGGGTTTTCAGCGGATTACACCCACAAAATCCTATCAATTTGGCTTTTTCGACTTTTGTTCTCCAATTAGGTTTTCTAATAAGGAATTCTATTATCGTTGACTCGTAAATTATCCACCCATATTCTTCACACTTCCTCATCATTTAACTTAAGATTATATATGTTCTATAGACTTACCTAGCTTTCAGTATCTCTTAAGTTTTCCTTCTAGGGTTCCATCTCCACTTAGGAATTTTTATCAACTCTATTAATGATACAAGTTCTATTCTTCACTCCTTTCTCTCATCTAAATCCCAATCACATACCCCTACGTGTGTGCATATATCACCCCTACACTTGGAAATTCAATTCAAGCAATCATACTCTTGTCCGTTGTCCAAAGTACTTATTAATTGGTGAATTTTTAAATGAATTTTGCTTACACATCCTTCATGCGATCGTTAATACTTCTTGAGGTACCAACGACCGATTACAAGATGTGTTTGCACATTAAAGCATAATTCCTAATCTTGCAACACCCAAGGTTTTAGCAGTGACTCCCAAACCAGTTGGTCTAAGGCACTAGGTGATGAAGCATCCTCGCTAAATATTTTTCTATTTTTTAGCCTTAAGTAACCACAAAAACCAGTGTTCATTTTTTTCTCTCTCTTTATTCACTTTTTTTTTCTTTTCTTGTCATTGTACTAAGGACTTTAGACAAGAGCATTTCAAGGTCTCTTCTACTATTCCAAGTTTCAAGGTGCGTGTTTGTGCAATTTGTAGGGTATAAATTTTCAGAATATAGACTTAAGCTAGAAATTATTTTTCAAACTTATACTCTAATAAAAATATCAATACTTTTCCTTTGTTTTGACTTAGCCCAAGAAGTAAACCCAAAATTTGCATATTTCTAAATAAACTACAAAGACATATACTTTCTACCGTTAAACTTTAAGGAAGGTTATTTTTAGGGTTTTTAATTTACTAAGTCTAAGATCTAGTTGTTCGTAGCTAGTTAACCTATCTGTTAAACTTAAGTCAAAATAAGGCCAAAATTGAATACAATAATTTTTATAATTTTTGAAAATTTTCAATTTTTATGGGTTTTCAAATAAATATGCAAATTCAAAAATATGTACATATGAATGCGAAGGAAGAAGGCTTACCGAGCATACCCCCAAATTTAAACTTGACAGTGTCCTCACTATCATGCTACACCAAGAGAGTCAAAATGCCGGCACTCCCCTATTTATTTATTTATAAAAAAAATTAATATTTTTTTAATGTTTTGAATTTTTTTTATAGAAAAAAAAACAAAAATATATATACATATATACAACAAGATTCCCCCCAAACTTAAGCTTGGCCTTACACAAGCCAAAGGTTAGCACCAACCATTCAAAAATTTTATCGTGATAATGGTAGGGTTGGTGAAATAATGGGGTGTAGAGGAAAGAAATGAGAAACACACGAGACCGTGTGGGAAGAAGGGTAGAATATGATCTTGGTGGAGGAGAAGAATGACGAAAAAGAGAAAGAAGGGTAGCACGATCTTGAGAGTGTAAATCGAGTGAATAAATTAGCGCAATTTGTGATGACCGATGTGTTAAAAGCGATTGTGCTAACCTATCAACCCGTCGAAAAATGGGGTCAAATCCCTCAAGATTCGCAAGAAAGCATGGGTACGCCGAACTTGGTATTGGAGATGAAAGCGTAACGGTCTCTTGTACGGTCGGAACGATAGGAAGGATGAAAGGGAGCGAATTAGGGATAGTCTCATTCTCACCGTAGTAAACTGTTTCGAACTTGAAAGATTCCAACAATGGTTCAAAACGACTGTAAGCAACCGAGTCTGATGGTTCAACTAACTCATCTGAAAATTCAAAGGACTCAAACTCGGGCGGTGAGTCATCAACATCGTCCGAAAAAGTGAAACACTCGTAAGTGTTATCGGCAGTAAGGACTGTGTCAGATTCAAAGGAAAAAATTTCAAGCTCACAGTCTTCAAGCGTGATATTAGGTGTGGTCGGAACGATAGAAAGGAGGGAGGGTGATTTAGTTAAAGGTGCAAGAGAATGAATTGGAAAATCCAACACATCAAACAAAAATGGTTCAACCTCAATATTATCCTCAATACTCTCCTCAATACTATCCTCATAATTCTCCTCAATATTTAACTCATCCATGCCATTATCATCAAAATCAAGACGCATATGAAATTCGGGAGAAATATTTAATAACTCGGGATGATGACTTGGACATAAAATTTCAATCAAATCGACAGGTTCATCATCCGAAATATTCCCAGCGTCTATATCCTCAATCAAGTGAAAATCATTTTTTTCTGAAACCTCCTCAAAAGCATGGATATTTATCAATTTAGGTTCTAGATTGGAGGTGTAAAGATCAAACGGATTAGGTGTGGTTTCACTCGAAAGGGGTTCCTCATAATCTGGCAAATCAAGCCCTACAAAGTCGCACAACTCATCATTTTGGACACATGTTTGAAAATTGGAGTTGTTGGATTTAATTGGGTATGGGTAGGTTTGATTTGGAAATCCTCTCAAATTCGCACTCTGTCCAACCGCCTCCTCATATATTGGAAAATTTGAAGCTAGTTAGAAACTAGCTGCCGGTTCACTAGGTTGCATAAAGGCGGCAATGGACGCATCCACATTCCTAATCATTTTGTTTGTTGTTGCAATGTACGCCTCCAACGACTGTTCCAAACTAGACATGGGTTGTGAAGGGGTTTCGATAGAAGATTCAAAACTGTTTGGATACGTGAAACTCCCTAATGGCTGTGTAGAAACAGTGTCTAGTGAAGGTGGGAAAGTTGGGTAGGACTAGTAGGAATTGGATGGTTGGACAGGAGTAGGGTCAACAGTTGGATAAAAAGGTGAATGGACTTGTTGACCCCTAGAACTAGATGTGTGGAGAGGAGTGAAAGATCGGCTACGAGATTGAGCAATATGTTCAGCAATGGACATCGTCTTAGGAGTTACAACAGGACTCGAAAAAGTGGTATCAACGTACGAAGGTGGTGAAGGTTGACATGGTTAACACAAAGTGGGTTGTGAAGTCGAATTGTTTCTCCTAGACGCTTCTATTTGATCTTTCAAAGAAATTTTGGGCACGGAGGGATCTTCCTTAAATCGACCGAAACAATTGACGTACGAGGCAAAATTAGGTTCGGGATACCAAAGTTCGGCAAGAGATTTATGATGTGGGGTACCCATGATAGAAGAAAGAGAAAGTAGGTAGGTGGTGCAAAGATTTCTTAGCGACAAAAGTTGCAAGTCTTTTTATAAAAAGATTTTTTCCTTTTTCCTGTTTCTCTTTATTTAGATCTGTTAGCAAAAAGATTTTCGATAAAAGATATGCAAAACAGAAAAAAATTCTTGCAATCAATTTTTATTTTAAGCGCGCTGCAAAGAATCCTGCACAAGATTTGTTATTTGGAAGGGAAGATTTTTTAAGCGCAAAGAATCCTGTAGAAGATTTGATAAAAGATATATGGGGATTGGCAGAAGAAGGAAAAAAGGAGCAAACAGTGCAAAATTCGCGTGCTGACATGGCATATGGACCGCGGAAACTCGGCGGGAGAGCGCTTGCGCGGCGGAAAGGCGGCGGAGTTGCAGCTTCAGGTCTCTGAAAAAATTGAGTTGCTCTGTTGTTCCAATCCCTTTCTGTTCTGATCTACCTTTTTCTGTTTTGCACTCTGGATTTTTCCTGATCATCTCGATTGTAGATCCTGCAAAATTCAAACAAAAAATACCCTTCACAAAATACAAAGATGATAAAAAAAATTTATATTTTTTTATTTTCCAGATTTTTATGATTTTTTTAGTTTATATTAACCCGAAATTGCAAAAAGGAAATAACACGCCATCCCCGGCAATGGCGCCATTTGATTCGTATGTCAAAAATATTTCAAAACCGTAATCAAGAACGGCGTCGCTTGGTAGCTAGCCGGTGAGTACGGGTCGGTCCACAGGGATGTTGTGAATTTCTTAATCGCTCAAACGAGTTAATTCCAATGGGAGTCAGATTGATTTATTAAATCTAAAAACTAAATTAATCTAGGGTAATTGAATTAAAGATCTAACTATCTAACTAGGGCAAGGAATTAAATTTATACTAGGGCAGAGAATGAAAAATTACCTAGGGCAAGAATTGAAATTAATTACTTACTTTACAGATGGCTCTCTCCAAACATCAACACAAGACTTGTCAGATCTGAATTTCTGAAATGAAAAGAGGCATCGATGCTCTCCAAAAGAAATCTAAATTTTATTGATAAAAAGAGGCATAGGGAGGCATAGCTAATACAATGATTTAGAGTTCCTATTTATAGAGGATAGGAAACCCTAGGTTACAATTGATTCGCACGTCTACATTTACCAAAATACCCCTAGGTTGACTAGTCAGAGCCGTCAAAGAATTATGGTAAAATTTCCTCGCAATAAATCCTTAACCGTTTGCCTATCGTTTGGCACTTCCGCCTAGATTTCCGGATATTCACCCCGTAATCCTTATGTTGATACTTCGCAAATACCTTCATGGCCCTTCTCACATGATTCAGCACCAGACCATTCAACAAGGACGCGATCTTTCATTTACCAAACAGCCGATAGTTATATTGGATCAGCAGGTGGAGAAACTTCGGTCAAAAATCTTGCCATCTGTGAAGGCTCTTTTGCGTAGCCCGTCTAGTAAGGAGATCACTTGGGAGGCTGCGAGCGAGATGCGGAAGAATATTCCCCCATATCTCTGAAGGTACGCGTAGCTAGATTTTTAAATCGGCGACCGAATTTCTTTAAGGGGGAAGATTGTAACGCCTTGAAAATTCGTTTAGGTTATTTTCGCGTTAATTAGCGATAATGCGTGTTTTTCATAAAACTTCGTTAATGGCTATTTCCACATAGACTGGGCTAAATCTAATTTTAATTGTGAAAATATGTAATTATATATATAATTGTGCTTTATTAATTAATATTTAATTTATTGGTCAAATATTTATCAAATTTTCTTAACTATTATTTTTCTAAGCAAAATTTTATTTAGCATGCACAACACAATAATTACCCTAGGTTAATAATGTAACATGCATTCCATTTTTATTTCCCTTTTGATTCTCTATTCCCTTTTTAAAAACCAAAACATTTAAAGAAATAAGGAAAAGAAAATAAAAGAGTGGCATGGGGGGTATTTAATGAAGGCATGGGGCTTGACTTTTGGGGGTCTCTCTCTCACTCTCACTCTCTTTACCTGCACTCCAGCAGCAGCCCCAGCTCCTCCAGCAGCCCCTCCCCTTCCTCTTATTCTTCTCCTTCTTCTCCATTCATTCAAGCTTCAATCTCCATCAAAAATCCATCTTTCTTCACAAAACCTCATGCAAATCACCCCCCCCCCCTTGTTGGTCCTTGAGGCAAGTCTTTGCCTTTGAAGGCAAGGTTAGCAAG
This sequence comes from Agapanthus africanus, assembly GCA_030015575.1. Lineage (NCBI taxonomy): Eukaryota > Viridiplantae > Streptophyta > Magnoliopsida > Asparagales > Amaryllidaceae > Agapanthus > Agapanthus africanus. The sequence continues at coordinate 377,969,898 of CM057343.1, forward strand.
TTTGAGCCATCACTAAACCAACTTGAGGTATAAAGCTTACCTTAATTACCATTTTTACTAAACTTGTAGTTATTTAGCTTAAAGTAGTGTTTAAATGAGGTTTTAATGCTAATTTTGTGGTTTAAGTGGAGATTAGGCAAAGTTAGGGTTTTTATGGCTTGATTAGCTTAATTAAGTATTGTTAGTGTCGCTTAATCCTAGTATTTGCACCAGATTACACTAAAATACCATATTGTATTAAATTAGTGTTAATTAGAATTTTAGTTTTGAATTGTGCATGTTTTTTGATCTGCTGTTAACCCAGTTGCTTCAGGAAAAAGTTGCATTTACTGGAGCATGTTTACTAGACTTAGATCACACACATGAGACACGAGACCCCCATTCCCATTTCTGGCCACAATTTTATCTGTTCTGGCCGCAATTTGCGGCCAGAGCAGGGACCTGGGTGTCGGGTGTATTGCTGTAGGTGTCTACTGTATATTTAAGGTATTTAGTATATGCAACTTTTTCTATTTCAACTCGTATCAAAATCTGGAACCAATTATCTTGTTTTCAATACTTTTAGACTTGCGCGACACGTACGTTCTGAGTTTGGGTTTAGTGTTTGCTATGTATCGCAGCATGTCAGGGTGGTTTCAGACTTTAGCACACACGTTTCGGTGTTTCGAATGCACATGCGTTAGCTTGCGACGTTAGTTTCTCGCACGGTCTTGATATCACGTTTTTGCAGGATATTAGCCTTATGTTTGTTTCTTTGTGTAAATTCTAGGATCGGTCGCGGAGGCATCGGACGCGGCGCGAAAAGGAAGGGTGGTGATCGGATCGGACTAGCGGAGGCGTTCCGGTGAGTAGATGTACACATCTACGGGGAAAATCGTTTGGATGGTGCATGACGCCCGATAGTTAGAATGTAGTTTAGTACTTATAATTATATGCGTAGTCCCTAATTAATCATCCCGTTGCATTGCATCATTTACCATGTGTATATATACTGTGCTAGTAGCTCATAGGACACTCGCACTATTACAATTGGTTTATGCTGCACGGGCACCATTCATGGGGACACACACGCCTTGGTAATTGCTATGCCACGAACACATTATAACTTGCTTAAATCCGCATCTTGTCGCATTTTTATTGTTTAATAAACCTGCATTTGATATATTTAATTCATCAATATGAATACGTAGGATTGCTAGTCATTGCACATATCTTATTGCATCATTGTTCATGCATAGTCTTCTAGTTCCGCATCGCGTTTTTATTGTTTTATAAACCTGCATTTGATATATTTAATTCATCAATATGAATACGTAGGATTGCTAGTCATTGCGCATATCTTATTGCATCATTGTTCATGCATAGTTTTCTAGTTCCGCAATACATTTTATATTGTTAATATCATAGACATTCATGTATTCTAATTTTATCGAGGATTGCCATATTTATGAGATTTATGGATTTGGAGAAACCGCAAGGATTTGAAAACGTATTGCCATTTTAAGAAAAGTGTAAGTTGCGGTTTTCTCATGATATGATGCATCTATCGTTCACCATGAGATTTCTCGGTGCTTGAGCAGTATCCTATACCCGATTCGAGGAGGAGGAGGAACCGTTTGTGGGTGCATGGTGGACCCGGTGCGGTCCCCCAGGGCAAGATGGTCGCAGATGATGGCGTTGAGCCCGGCAGGGAAGCACTACCGACCGGTTATTTGTGACGCGGCGGATATCCAGAGGATACCGACGTAGTCTTGAGTTATGATGATATGGGCCAGTCCGGATTGCCGGAGCCCTAGATCAGATATTTTGGGCCAGTCCGTATTGCCGGAGCCCTAGAAATTTGAGATATTAACTTTTAGTGTCGATGCTTGACATAGATTTATATTGATTTCATTGATGAAACTAAAGCTAAATTACAAAAGTTTAATAAGTTAAGAATACATATTTCCCATGTTAATTATATTCAAATTTCATATTGTTTATTGCATTCATGTTGCATACATATTATTATATCGCATCATATTACTATTTGTAGGTTGTGACATCATTGTGTACATGCTTACGATGGCCTTATTAGATGTTACTTATTACTCATGAGTTGGCAACTCACCCCCGTCGTGCCACAGTGTTTTGCAGGTCTGACCCGTCAGCACAGTAGCGGCGGGCGCACCTTCTCTTTTGCTCCTTTTGCTTATACTCACAGAATTGTTCGTAGGTGGGCTACGGGTTTATTTTGTTGCCACCTTGTATCATTATTGTATCTAGTGTACTCCATCTACCGTATTTACCACGTGTACTATTGTATCAGCGACTTAAAGATGAGACAGTGAGACTTGTACTTTTTATATGATGTATATCGGAGTCGAGCTCACTTGAGCCGACATGATGTTTGATTACTTTATGCATATATATACTTAGTTTGCACAGTGATGATATTTATATTGCGTGGGATTTGAGTCCACCTTGGGGCGAAGAGCTAGCTCCCTCTAGGGGATGCCTTATTTCATACTGTGTATATATTCCTGTTTTGTACCCATTTGAGTCCAGTATTTACAAAGAAAACTCTGCCGAAATTTTCGGAAAATGATGTTTCTTTTAAAAAGCTTGATATGACATATTGATTTAAATCGCTTTCAATAAATCTTGGTTTTCCTTCACTCTATTGCTCATTTTGGTTTTGATTTCTGGGTTTTAGCTTACTTAGATTACGTACGCCTCAATACGTTTCGTAATTTAAGTGCCAGTCGCGTCCGTACTTTTCGGGTCGTGACACGAGGATTGTGTCATGAGATGATGACCCAACTAGTTTCGAGCAGGCCATCAAGAGTGTTGACTCTGTGAGAATGGCTGGATGCTAAGCGATCTGAGATGGAATCCATATACACCAACAAAGTATTGACTTTGGTTGCTTTATCTGAAGGGTTAAATCCCCATCAGGAGCAAGTATATATTGAGAAGATTACTTGGTGTACATGGGAAAGTTGAGACTTTCAAAGCTAAGACTAGTTATAAAAAGGTTCTCGTCGTCGACCAAGTGTGGATAATGATGAAACCTTTTCTTGTACCTATGCTTAAGTCCATCCGGATCCTACTTGCCATTGCTACATACGATGACTACGATATCTGGCGGTTGGGTGTCATGACTGCTTTTCTAAATAGTGATTTAGAAGAGAGCGTCTATAAGTACACAGCCAGAGGTCTTCGTTGATAGTGGGAGCAGCGAAAACGTGTGCAAGTTGCTTTATGGGTTAAAGCAGGCATCGCGGAGTTGGAGCATCTGTTTTGATGTGGTAGTCAAAGCGTTTGACTTCATCAAAATAGTAGATGAACCTTGTATATACAAAAAGGTAGTAGGGAGTATGGTGGTGATCCTCGTATTGTACGTGGATGACATACTCTTGGTAGGAAAGGAGTTTCCTATGCTACGCTCGGTCAATCTCCTCTTATCACATGGATTCTCCATATAAGATCAAGGTGATACCTCCTAAATCCTGGATTTTGGATCTATGAGATAGATCTAAATGGATGTTAGGATTCTCACTAGATGTAGTGAGATGGTATCAAACGATCCTGGGGAGAATCATTGGATAGCTTCCGGGGTGGCAAGGATGACTGAATGTCAGTTACAGACATTGTCTTTACTCTCAGTGGAGGGACGGTATGTTGGAAGAGTTCCAAGCTAGATACCGTGGCATACTATACGATAAAGGCTGGATACATTGCTACCATGGATGCTACCAAAGAAGTAGTCTGGATGTACACTTGTTCATGAGATGAACTTCGTTCCTACCATTGTGTGACAATAGAGTTGTGGCTTAGGACTAGGAACCCCCGTCCCATCTATGATCCTGACATATTCGTAGGCAATATCATCTGATCATGGAGATGGATGATCCCCAGGGAGAACGAGGTTAGGAGAGTAGACACAGAGGAAAACAGGCCGGATCCACTCACAAAGGCCTATACCCAGGAGAGACTTTTATGGGATGGTTGAGTATGAGATACTTCAACCACTGCTGATTGTTGGGTATTGGATACTACAACAGATGGTCCTAGTGCAAGTGGGAGATTGTTAGTTATATGTATGCCCTAGAGGCCATTACTGTACATACGATGTATATTGTAGTGGATGCTTGGACATATATATGGAGGACTTTCTTGCTCGACATGATAGTATGCTATCTGGTTGTTATTTATCTTAACATGTACTCCGATTGTCTCTATGTTACATGTTGATAAAGCCCTTAGGATGAGTACTTGACTATCAGGATTATGATGATGATCATACTAGTAGGGAAAGAGTAGTCGCTAAGTACATCTTTCAAATGTTACTATTCGAGAGTGTATCGAGACAGGTCATCGATATACCAGAGTAGACTAGCGTATAGCTTCTCGACCCATGTAGATGGGCGATGGATGATCCCATATCCATTGGTGTTTGACATCAGAGATAGTATACGGGTGCTCAGTGGAGACTGGGTACACTGGACGGACTCGCCGAGAACTCCCAGATGGTATTATACCTCACGTCAGATGGCAGTTCTCTGGTGACACTGGTACAGGTTAGTCTGTAGACCCGAGATCGTCATTGAGTCTTATGTGATTCCCACCGTGCTTTGATTTCCACCTTACCACGTTCAAGAGAACGTGCAAAACGGTGGTTTTTGGGTACAGTCCTGAATCACATGGAGGCAATGAGCGATAGGAGGGGTTTCGTCTCTCCCGGTTTAGGGAGTTGATGTTGCGCTGTGCTCGATTGACTATAACAGGAAGTCCCTGGCCAAGGCTGCTTTAGAGATATACTGGTAACTGTTATCACTAGTTTCTCGACCCGTTATGAGCCTCATATCGACACGACTTATCTAGTTACTGGGGTCTGACGTTTACTACCCCTAGACGAGATATGCGACATATCAGACGAAGACACCGGACTGTACGGTAGTGTTACTGATTGGATTCGAAATAGTGTGAGCAGGCTTACTTGTTGATCTTCTGATCGCTCAATACCCGGGTGGCCGTTACGTTTAGCAGACTGCTTGCGGCTTGTGGGTGTTTGATATGATCATCACCTACTGCCGGCGTATTGACGAGTCTTTAGAGTCCTACACAGGGGTTTCTTGGCTCAAACGAAACGGAGTAAGAGCACATATGCGATATGTGCGGGACCGAATTAATACGATATGAGATACCGTATTCTATCCTCGCGAATTGTGACATTGGTCGGTTATATGCGAAATAGCCGGGTTATCGGATCAAGTGTTGATTCGATAAGTTGTTACATATGATATTAATCGGTTATATGTGATATAGCCGGATTATTAAATAAGAGTTGATTTGATAATCTAATGTATAATTATATATTTGATATATTACATTACATTAACTAGTATTATCTCACTTAAGATTTCTTTTCTCACTTGGTTTGTGCACATTGTATATATGTGATATATGCAGGTGTACATTATTTTGTGTCATGCTTGATGATACATAGACATGGCTGTATGTATGACTTACACCATGCTAGGGATTATCTAGGGTTTTATTTATCTAAAATTATTCAAAAATAAGTTAGACTTTGTCATGGCAAGAAGCTTTGAGAAGCTTGTGGTTGCATTGACTTAGTCTTCTAGTTTTGTTTAGTTTAAGATATTTACAAACCCAACCATCATAGCTAGCCATAGTTAACTCTCTACAAGGGTTAAGAGATGACATATACTAACCATGGTTTATTTTCTAACCTCATGATTTTATTCATTCATCATGAGAGTTATCTTCTTCTTCCTCAAAGCTTTCTAGCTTCAATGGAGATGTGAGAAAATGAGTGAGAAAATATATTCTAAAGTGAGCCCATTTCCTATTTCATCATCCTCTACTACTTGCCATTTAGTTTAGGGTGTTTTCTTCACTAATTCCGTAATTAGTGAAGAGATAGCTTGGGTTAGTGTCTCCTCGACGTAGATCATCTTCGGCCTCGAAGTCTTCGAAGCAAGCATGTTCGTTTCTTCATGGGAGCTTATCTAGAATATATTACTCATAGTGCAATGTATTTATTGTCTTATGATATGTGATCACTTGAGCGAAATGAGAGTTTTAATTTAGGCCTTAGATTTCTTGGTTAGGTGCTTATTTAATTATTTATTAATAGAAATTAATATATTTATACTAATAAATAATAAAAGGTACTGATAGAGCTCCTTTTCGGGCCTCCGTCAGATATTGTCTTCCGTTGATCTCGAGGTGAACTTAATTGATTGCCCTTCGTTGCATGTAGGTCTCAATGGGTTTTGAGAAGAGAATGTTGGGTGAGGAGGCTGTTGTCGGGTACCTGCAAAGAAGTCCCGAGGTGGTTTGGTACCACCGAGGACCCTCCGACGCTCAAGTTAGTGATGAGATCCGAGCAGAGTAACGGCGTAAAGTGTAAAAAATTGCTTACTTGACCCTTCCGTGATGGGAGTTTATATAGCGGTGGTGACACGCATCAGCGAGCACGAGAATCTCGCCGGCAGTTACGCTCCCGACGTTACGCCGGCGTAGAGAGCGGATCGCCCATTAATGGGGATCGTGGTGGCGTGGAACGTGGGATGTTGCTGGTGTAGAATCCACGCATGGCAAGATTCGCGGAGCGGCGGTTACGCCCACGAGTGGTGGAGTTGGTCGGAGGGCCGAGAGAGACGGCCTCGGCAGAGAGCTCGGGGGCGAGCACGGAGGCCGAGGAGTCTTGGTCCTATGGCGGCTCGGGGCGAGCTGAATGGCCGAGGATGCTGATTTTCAGAGGGCCCCGAGGCGGGCCAGTTTGTGCTTGCAGGTCGGGCTCCGGGTGGCTTCGTTGGCCCCTGCGGGCCCTTTCCTCTGAGTCCTGGGACACGTCCTCTGCCGCTTGTCCTGATCTTCGGGATCGCAAATATTGAGCATTATCAATAGGGTTCCTTTAGATGTGTCCGAGTCTCCTCGGGGAGCAGGGGCTGGGCCCCCTCCCTGCGGCCATGAGGCGGGGGCCGCCTCCATGGAGGAGGCGGTAGATGTAGCCCCCAGCACCTCGTGCTGGGTGAGGCATGAGGACGAGCTCGCCAATGCTCGAGCTCGCTTCCACATTCCCCCGTGCTACACTCTTCGTCGGGCCGAGGAAGGAGAGAGGGCGGACCAGGTCCGGGGCAGGGAGATCACCCTGTACTTGGAAGCCTTTTGGGGCGGAATGCGCTTGCCCCTCTTTCCCGAGGTCACCGCCGCTCTGAATTTCTTCGGCTTGGCTCCTGGCCAGCTGGTGCCGAACGCGTAGAGGATCCTTCTTGGGTTCCTGATCCGCCTGAAGCTGCAGGCGATTCCTTTCAGCCTTTCCCTTCTCGATTCCTCCCTTGCTTTTAAGAGTCACCCCGGCGGTCGAGCTGGCGACCCGAGGGGGGTTTATCTTTCTTTTAGGAAGCGGCCCGGTGTCACCGCCGGGGCGGGGGTCGTGGCCTTGCCCTCCTCCATCTACGATTGGAAGAAGAAGTTTTTCTTCGTCTCCCCTCCCGAGGGAGAGGACTGGCCGGTGCCCACCAAGTGGTCGAGGGAGAAGAGTCTGCCGGGGGACCTGTCCGGCGACCCCGCCGCGGTGAGAGTGGCGTCGTAGGAACCCATCCCTCGATACGACGTGCTGCTGTCCGAGAGCGTTTTGAGCTGGGCCGGGCTTAGCCCTGTCGAGTTCGTTGGTAAGTTAGGCTTGCTTTCTGGGTTTATCTTTTACTCGCGTTGCTGATAAGTGGGGTGTTTGTTTTGTGCAGGATCCATGGACTTCGGCGTTCTCCGAGATGCTATGCGCCAACCGAAGCAGCCTGCTAGGGATGGGGGCTCCAGCTCTTCCCAGGCGCAGGCTGCCCCCACTCCTACCGCCCCAGCGGTGGTGCCCTGAAGACACCCGGCGGTGGACCCCGCCCCGGGTCCCAGCAAAGTGTCGGGCTGGAAGCGGGCCCTGATTGTGGAGGACACGGCCTCGGAGGATGAGATCGGCTCCCCCTCAGAGACGCTCAAGAGAAGTTACCGGAGACCTTCCCGGGGCCGGTCTTCGCCGACCGTGGTGGAGGAAGGTGGGCTCCGGTTCGCGGTGCCGTCCGGGCTGTCGGTCGTGGACAGTCTCCTCCACAAGATAGAGACCTCGGCCGGGGGTCGGGATCCCGGGGGAACCTTCAAGGCTCAGCTGGCGTCGATCGCCCAAGAAGCCGTGCAGGTAATCCCACAGTGCGCTGTGAGATTTAGTGTTTTCCTTCATGTTTCTGATCCTTCTTCTTGTTGCTCCTTCCCAGACTCTCCAGCATGTGGCTCTCGCCCTCCGCATGGAGACCGAGGTGATAGCTCCGGCGGTGGAGGCCGCGGGCCAGCTCACTGCGTTGCAAGAAAGCTCCAGGCGGGAGCAGGAGGCGATGTCGGCGAGGATCGCCGCTGTGGAGGGTGAGGTGGAAGCCGGGAAAAGGGAGGCCGCCCGGCATCGCGAGGCTGCCGTGATCGCCGAGGGTAAGCTCGGGGACTCCCAGATGCTCGCCGGCAACCTGAAGAAGACGGTGAAGACCCTCCGAAAGGAGCTGGGGGCGTTGGTCGAGGCCTTAGAATCGGCTCGACCGAGGGACGTGGCGAGCTATAAGAGGTCGAGGGATTTTTACGACGACCTGGACATGGCCACGACCCGCATCTGGCACGACGCCCTTGATGCCGTGAAGTCGAAGATGCCAGAATTCGACGACGCAGATCTCCGGGCCGAGTTCCCCCTCAATGGGCGCCGACGAGCAAGGGGGAGAGGTTCCCGGCGAGGTGGGGGCCGAGGACCCGGCGCCCCCAGTGGTGGAGGTTGAGGACCTCGAGGTCATGCCCGAGCCCGAGGCGTAGAGCCTCCGCTCCCCTATCTTCATTTTTTTTCCTTTTGAATTTTTGTAAGGCTGAGAAGCCAGAAAATACCTTTTGTAAACAAAAACTGTTTTTGTTGGTAGTGATAAAGTTTTTCCTTAGCTCCCACGTTCTGCCTGTCTATGAAGAATGTTATTTTCTTTCCCGCACCGTTGTGTTTGTGTTTTAATGTTAGACTGGCCCTCTGTCTAACGATCGCTCGTCGAGTTGACTGCAATCGCTTGCCGACGAGCGTTTTTGAGGAGGTACTCGCTGGGCCCCGGAGTTGAGGAGAGATCGTTTAGGCTTGGACAGACCTTATGTCTCTTGTTGGGTAGGAAGCTACTTGCCGGGATGCGCTGAGTAGGAAGGGACTCGGCGGCCTTATGACGATGGTTATGACTTTTAGCGCTGGAAGGGTCGGGAGAAGCCTGCGAAGGATGGCCGAGCAGGGTAGCTACTTGGTGCCTCTTGGCGAGGGCCTTGATCCTTGACGCCGGAAGGGCTATGAGAGGCCTGCAAAGGATGACCGGGCAGTGAAGCTGCGCGGTCGCCTCTTGGAGAGGGCTTTTATCTATGGCGTCTTGGGTAAGCAAATACCAGCCAGAGATGACCGAGCAGGGTAGCTGCTTGGTTTACCTCTTGCGAGGGCTTTTGATCCTTCAGGACGGGGACCGAACGGGGTTACCGCCCAGTGCCTCTTGGCGAGGAATTTGATCCCTGTCGGTTGTGGTAGGAAGCTACCGGCCGGGGATAGCCGGGCAAAGACCCGACTGCCTCTGGAAGGACTTTGGTCCCTGGCGCGAGAAAAATCTATAGGGCTGTAAGAAGCCTACCAAGGACCCTTGGCCGGGTAGGGTTGCTGCCCGGTGCCTTTTGGCGAGGGCTTTTGTCCTGAACGATAGCCGAGTGAGGGAGCCTCGGACCTCGACTGTCTCTGGGAGGGCTTCTTTGATCCCCAGCGTTGTGGCAGTGAAGCTTCCCGCAGGGGATAGCCGAGCGAGGGAACCTCGGGCTCGACTGCCTCTGGGAGGGCGTTTTGATCCCCGGCGTTGTGGCGGGGAAGCCGCCCGCCAGGGATAGCAGAGTGAGGGAAGCTCGGGCTCGACTGCCTCTGGGAGGGCTTTTTCGATCCCCGGCGTTGAGGCAGGGAAGCTGCTCGCTGGGGATAGCCGAGCGAGGGAAGATCGGGCTCGACTGCCTCTGGGAGGGCTTTTTGTTCCCCAGTGTTGCGGCAGGGAATCTTCCCGCTGGGGACGACCGAGCAGGATAGCTGCTGGGTTGAATCTTTGACGAGGTGCGGCTTGCTCATCCAGCTGTAGGCGTGAGGAATGGGAGCGGTCGTAGCCAGTGCATTGAATGCGGGGGGAGGTGAAGCGCTAAGGGCGCGCCGCTTCGACTCCACCGTAGAAGGCTCGATGACTGCCGCGTGGCGGCGTCCTCCTGGGTGAAAACGGGCGACTGTTGGGCTGCGCAGTGGGCTATATTAGGGGCGCTGGTTCCTCCCCCTTCGCAGATAGGCCATCAAAGATGGAGGATTACCCATTCACCATCGCCGAGATCAACAGTTCTGCAGACGTGTACCTCTATGACTGCGACCGCACCGAAGGCACGGTGCAGTTGGTGGTTGCTCTCATTGAGGAGCACTTCGGTCAGTTGCTCCGTAGGCGCTCCTCCCTACTGCAGCTATTGATGTACTCCATCTGGAGGCATCGCTGGGGCTTTACAACCCCCTGTCAGAGCAGCTCTTCGACGAAGCCGTGGGAAAGTTGCAGACCTTGAGGCGATTTGGCTTGATCTCCGCGAGCCGGCTGGCGCGCTCGGAGGCGCTCGTCCTGGAATGCTATGAGCTAAGGCTCGGGGTTGGCGCCCATGGGGGGAACCGGGAATGGAGGCTGGAACTCATGCGGCCCCGGTTGGCGGAGATCTTCGCCGATTACCATGAGCAGTGCTCGGTGCGCCCCTTACCCCCACTATTGTAACCCCCATGTTTTTTTTCATGTATGGCTGAGGAGCCCATATTACCCTTTGAATGAACAAAGATTTCCTTTCTTTTTCGCAATGTTCCATTGATCTCTATTTAGTCAACAGTAGATCCTAAGAAGAATTTACATTGCTTTTAGAAAGAAAGAAAGAAAAAGGACAGGTACAGGTTAAAGGATGACTTGGTCGGCTTGGACCGAGCTCCCTGAAGGGCTGTCGACCCCCGTGGTTAGCATAGGGCATGGGGCTCCCTGAGCCCCGGGCCAGTTGTCTGCTGAAACAAGCATGATCTGGCCGATGGTCAGGTCGGTGGGAGGGCGAGGCTGCTCTTGCTCGCGGTCGGCCTGCCGTTTGTCCCTTAGGTAGGTGGCGAGGTGCCCAGACCGGCTGAGCTCCTCGACATAGTCCCCCAATTTTTTGCAGTCCTCCGTGACGTGTCCTAGTACCCGGTGGAAAGCACAGTAGGGGCCTCGGGTTCGCTTAGCGGCCTAACGCGGGATCGGGGGGAACTTGAAGAACCCCTCACTCTGGGCCTCCTCCAGCAACACCGCGAGGGAGACGTTGAGGGGGGTACACTCTTGGAACTTCGGGTGGTAGGGCTGCTGACGCTCCGGCCCATCCTCCCGAGTCTTTTTCTTCTGGTCAGGCCGATCCGCCCTGGGAAGATTGGCGTTCACTTCGGATTCTAGCTAGACCTCGCGCTCGGTCCACGCCTTGACTTTGGCCATGGTCTTAGGTTGAGCCAACGCGAAGGAACGCAACCATTCTTTGTGCATCAAAGCAGATCTGAGTGCCGTTATGACGGTCTCGTCCCGGTGCTCGGGCACCTCGAGGAGGGCGTTGTAGAAGCGGGTACTGTAGGCCTTGATTGTTTCCTTGTCCCCGCTTTTAACCGTGAAGAGGTAGTCGACCATGCGCTTCTGTCGATGGTTCACCACGAAATGACCGAGGAACTGGGTGGCCAGCTCGTCGAAGGTTGAAATTGAGCGGGGCTTGAGCCCCCGGAACCAGTCCCAACCCGCGCGGATGAGGGTGGCCGGGAAGGCCCTGCACTGGCAGCATCGGAGTGATCTTGGAAGCTCATTCCCGCGGTGAAAGCGTCCAAGTGGTCCTTCGGGTCGGTTTTCCCGTCGAACAGAGAGACCTTCGGGGGCTTATTACGCGAGGAGACGTGCACGGTGAGCAGTTCCTTGGTGAATGGCTTCATGAGCGAGTCGGAGGCTTACTTAACCCCATCGCTCGAGACGTGAGCTTCTCGGCGCATGCCCTCGATCTTCTTCTCGAGGGCGTTGAGCCAACCGTGGTATCTCGAGGAATCGGCGCCTCGGGTTTCCCGGGCCTCGGTGCGGATGGACTGCGTCTGGGAGCAGCCCCGGTTTCTCTCGATAAGGTGCCTCAGGTCCCGGGATGGGGTAGCTCTTGAGTCGCCGGGGTGGACCCCTTCTGTGCGTTCCCGTCGACCATAGTGGGGTCGGCCACGCTCGCGTATAGGGGAGGTGACCGACATTTCCTCAGGGGGGTAAGGGTCGCGAGGAGGCTCGGGGTGAGGCTCCCCGACGGCGGATCTCGGCGTGGAGCCCTGGGGCGCCCAGCGTTCCTCAGGGAGCGGAGGTTCGAGGGACCGGTGGCGAGAGGATGCAGCCTGCTGGTGGTTGGCCGTCCAGACAGGGACAGAGTCTTCTGGAGGCGGAAGAGCAGCGATCTGAGGCCCGGACATGGTCGTTTGGACGCGGACGAGGGCCTCCACGAGGGATTGCAGGCGATCTATCCGGCCTGCGAGGGCGTTGATGACGGTCATGGGGGGAGGTTCATCCCCGCCTTCGGTGAGCGGGAGGCGGCGGCTGGTACCAGGGATCCCCATGATGGTCGTCTGCCATGAGAGAGGAGATAGGAAGGTCAACTTTGTATTTTGTGGAACCTAGTTTCCCACAGACGGCGCCAACTGATGGAGCTCCTTTTCGGACCTCCATCAGATGTTGTCTTCCGTTGATCTCGAGGTGAACTTGGTTGATTGTCCTTCGTTGCATGTGGGTCTTAATGGGTTTTGAGAGGAGAAGGTTGGGTGAGAAGGCTGTTGCCGAGTACCTGCAACGAAGCCCCGAGGTGGTTTGGTTAGTGATGAGATGTAACATTTCCAAAATAATAAAATATTATTTTCGGGAATTTTTATAATTTAATATTATTTTAATGAATATTTTAATATTCGGGGGTAATTAAATACAAATAAATGGGGAAAAAATTTTGGAAAATTTTGGAAAATTCTAAAATAGGGTATTTTGTGGAATTATGCCATTTTAAAGTTTTTAAGACTAGTTATATGCTAATTTAGTGTTAATCGCGATTAAAGATCGCTAATTGGATTTTCAGCATTTTTGTGCAAAAATGTGCACATATCATTTTTTTCACTTGTTACACTTGTGTTACTTTTTTTGTTGCCATGGTTCATTTGGATTCACTATTGGAGTGAGAAGGAAAAGATAAAGGAAAAGAAAAGAAAAGGAAAAAGGTAAGTGATGATGAGAGAGAGACTAGGTCAAACCCCCACCTTTTTGAACCATCCCTCATCATTTTCCTCCTCTCATTCTCTCTCCTCTCTTTCTCTTGCTGCTGTTCTCCCTTTCCCTCTCTCTCCCTCTTCATAAAACCCTAGATCCATAATGAAAACAAAGCCAAAACCCCATTCCCACTTCACAAAAAAGTGTTCCCGAGCTCACTAGCTTCACATTGAACCTAGCAAGATTGGATTTGGAGGACTTTGAGCAACTCAAGAATTTTCTTGAGTTGCCAAAGAAGGTAATTTCTGCACCTATAGAGTAGTATTTCAATTCCTTGTGTATCCATACTAGTTTTGTATCGATATGGTGTTGTGTGGTGGATTTGTGAAACATCAAGTTAGGGTTTAGGGTAAAACTGAAACTTAAGATGAAATTGAGGATTGAGATGACCTTAGAATCCCTTATGTGATGCTAATTTGAACCCTAACCTGAACTTGTAAACAGAATACGGAATTACGGAATCGATATCGGGGAAAACTGGAAATCTGGGTCTGTTTTATGGAATCTGCTATCACCCCGAGACCCCAAAAATAAAATTGAGTTGACAGTGAGATGTGCAGGCACTAATGAACCACCACCCCAAACCCTAGCCTCCAACTCCTTCACGAGGCCGCCAATTATTCCATTCTGGCCGCAATTTGCGGCCAGAGCAGGGCGGATTTGCCTCGTTTTCTGTGCATGGCCCCATTTCCTCTAGTTTTGACCATGGGTATGTCTAGTTTTGACTGATTCCATCTAGGGTGAAATCTGGGTTGATTTTCCTATGTTGGTGCATGGTTTACGACTTGATTTAGCATGGATTTTGGTATTTGGTGATTCATTCCTGTCGGGTGGCGTTTGGACGTCAACGACAAGTGGATATTGAACGTGTTTACATGTGAGTCGATAGGTTTTTACCTATGCGGGTAGCGTGTGCTATTTTGGTTTCCGATGTGGTTTTCATGTGCTTTAGCGTTGTGATATACTTGTAGGTACCCTACGAGAGGTTGAGGCAAAGAAGATGAAGATGGCGACATCGGCACCGACACATGAGAAGCAAGGTGAGTAGATTTATATCTACGGGGAGAAGTCGGGTGGATGGCGTATAGCACCCCCGCAGTCCGTGGTGATGTATACGAATACGTATACACACGTATATTTATTATGTGTTGTTTAGGGTTATTGATGGTAATAAGGGTATTTTGATGATAAGAATGTATTGGTTGAGTAGTGCGAAACCCTAGGATAGTGGTTGCACCCACACTCACACATACACACATACTTGCATACATTCTTTCATATATCTGTGCGCATATGATGGTGCGTATATCTACACATGTGTATGGGACTATGTGTTTATATACGGGTTTTGAGGATGATACGTGGGATTGAGATGAGTCGATGAAATGCGATTAAGACCGTGAGATTTGGCGACATGACAGAGTTCGTATTGGAGATGTGATATGATGGTAGTGATGCCTGTCATGTGATGAGATATTGTGATATCGACTCAGATTTAGGTGGTTTCCATACTCCTCTCTATTGGCTTGATTGTCGGGTTCGTAGTTCGCATAGTAGGCGTTAGGCTAGACCCGAGTCATACCTATTTCAAAACTAACGAATCGGGGATATTTTAAGGATATGCAGAAGGGTTTATACGGGTATTTTCAAATGATGTATCTTTTCTTAGAACACCGTAGCCCTTGTTTTACCAAAAGCCCTGATTCGTCTTATTTAAAAAGGCAAGGTTGCATGATATAATTATTGAGGCAGGTTCTCTACTGTTGCGTTGATTACTCGATTCCGCACATTCATGCTGTTTGCATTGCATCGCTTATATTGTTGATATATTTCAGTCATGCTGCTAGGACACCAGCACAATTATCGATAATGCGTATGTTCTACGTACACTTGTTTGCCGGCTCACACACTTCATCATCGATAATTGCCATGTCACTACACTGTAGTACTATTGCATTCAGTATATGATCCTTGCATGACACGATGATATGCTTACATTTCCTTTACATGTCGCATACTTCATGCTCTTTGATTATACGCATTGAGATATGTTATTTCTATGATATTTCTGGATTTGGGAACCGAGGATGTTTCAAAAGAGAATATGTCATTGCTTTAAAAACCCGGTTACCCTTGATATGATATTTCAGTGCGTCCACCATGTGTTTTCTCGGTGCTGAGAGCGACATGTGAAACCCGATCGAGGTGTGGACGAGCCGATTGCGGGTACATGGTGGACCCGGTATGGTTCCCCTCGGCAAGATGATCGATGAGCTTTGCCGATTGAGCCTGGAGGCGGGCGAGTACCTACCGGTGATTGGTTGGACCTGGCGGTTATCCGGAGGATACTGACCAGTGTCGATAGATGGATATGGGCATACTGCCGGGGCCGAGGGCCGATACCGCAGACAGAGCCCGCGGGCCGATCCGGACTGACGGAGCCCGATATATGAGGATTTACGTGCCGATGCTGGGCACAGTTTTCATGATGTTTTCGAGTGTCGATGCTGAGCACTCCGGTTCCATGATTTTGACGTGTCGCGAGGGACACAGATGGTTTATATCCTCATATTATTCCCATGCACATGATTTATGATATTTACATGCATGGTGGTTATTGTCAGTGGGTGACGAGTGGACGGGATCCACGTGTGTGCAGATTTGATTACTTTGATCATACCTCATATTCATGACATGCTATTACCTGAGGCACTAGCACGAGCACTTGGCACTACACTCATGTATAGAGATTTCATTGCCAGTTTAGCATGCTTCAGCTTTATTCATATTGAGGTTTATTTATATCTGATCGTATTGACCTAGGATAGGTCATGCATTCGATCTCTGCTTGTAGATATTTTCTATTCACGAGTTGGCAACTCACCCCCGTTGTGCCCCAGTTCTTGCAGGTTTGCCGTACAGATTCCATAGCGGCATTTCTGGCACACTGCTTCCTTATGGGTGATTTGCTTGGGTAGGTGGGTTCTTTTCTATCAGAACCGCTATTGTTCATGTATTATTTATTGTATCTAGAATTTCCATCAACCAAAACTTGTATATTGCTTCAGACTTAGAAAACAGTGTTTTATTATTTCGACCTTAGAGTCGCGCTTGTAGTATTACGGTTTTCTGGCTGTTTTGAGTTTCTTTTTGGGTTTTGATCCTCGCCCTTTGGCGTTGTATATTATTATTGCTTGCGTGGTTGTGACCGTCGATTGACGAAGAGCTAGCTCCCGCTTGGGGATGCCTTTTATCATCTCATATATATTATTCTTGTTGTACCCCGTTTGGGGCCAGTTTTTACAAAGGAAACTCTGCCGAAATTTTCAGGAAAGGTTACACATTTTAAAAATACACATTCGGCTTAGTTATTTAAAAACTTTGATTTTCGAAACATGATTTCTTTACTTTTCAAAACCAGTTTTCCTTATTTACTCTTTAAATGGTTTTAGATTTCTGGGCTTTTGGCTTACTTGGATCAGATGGAGTCCGATAGACTTCATAGGATTCAAGGGCCAGTCTCGTGCTCTTTCGGGTCGTGACAAAGTTGGTATCAGAGTGCTAGGTTGACCTTGGTTCGAGTCTAAGTTTGACTATGTGGAGCCTAGGGCGTTATCTATATACGGAACTTAGGCTTGACCTTACGGAACTTAGACTTGGTCGAGGGGGTATTAGACCCGAACTTTCTTCGCGTAGGTTGACCCTTGGTTGATGGAACAGGTGACTAAAGTAGAGTGATGTACCGTTGGTATGTTCCGCGGCATACTTACGACACACCACTCCGCTTAAGAAACCTTAGGTTGTACATTTCCTTGCACTGCATTATATTCCTTCCTATGATCTATCTTCATCGATACTGGTTATGTTTTTGCTGCCGCGATTGCATGGGCAGAGTGAGCTACGGCTCGAGTTGTCAGCATGAGCTCGTCGTGGACGAGGACTGACCAGGGCGTGATTTCCGAGGCATACGATTGCATATTGAGGCGTCGTCTTATTGTGTTTCCGCACTTTGGGCGTTTGACAGATCGCTGTTGCGAGATTTTTCGGATGTACCGGTTGGTACCGGAGGTTTGAGCCACTGATAGAGGCCAGCCAGGTTATGGTGACCGTTGATGTTATCGCTTATCCAGGGTGATTGAGGCGCTATTTAGCGTATAGACGAAGGAGCCAGTTGTTGCTGCTAATAATGAGATATCGCCCAGATGATTGGAGCTACTGCAGCATGGGCATATTCTTGGAGATATGATAGTGAGTCGCTAGCCACCGAAGATGAATGACTAGGACATGTGGTTCGTTCGCTTACCCTGATGCGAGGTCATCAGGTAGATTGATTCCAGCTAGAGGCGACTTCACGCAGGTTCGTTGAGAGTCGATTGAGACGATCGAATGTCAGGAGCCTATTTTCCAAGTTTAAAGTATACGAAAAGACATGCAGGTGATTCTATGGACCCTCTAGAAGAATGAAACCCTAACTCGACTTAATGACCGTGTGAAAGCCTTTGAACCTTAGGGTTTGCGGCCGTTCCGCGGCGCCATTAGTGAGGCTTGGGTTTGCCCTTCTACGGCTGGACCACCGACGCTGTGGCATGTACTCGATACTATTAAACTGTACCCGAGATGTTGAGCTCTTGGGGGATTGTGAGGTTCTGACGAGCCGATTGGATGATTCGACATCATTCGGATATCATGTGATGGGACACTGCATGGGAGACTCCAGATACGATCATAGCCGTCGGAGCGCAGTCCGTGTAGCCACGATGAGATGAGTCCGAATCAGTCGACATTGAAGTAAGGTGGAGTAAAGAGTTTGCACGAGATTTCGACGAGATGACGTTCCACTCCGCTGACATCAGAGATGTGACATACACGCTGAGGACGTGTTCGGCTAGATATCTTCTACTGAGTAATGAAGATACCGTGTTCGTGATTTTAAGTCCGTATGAGGGACTTCGGATGGACCGTAGCCGAAGACATTGCAGTGCGCAGAAAAAGACGCGACGTCGAATGGTCGATGATACAGACAAGCGGGACAAGAAGTTCGTGCGAGAAGCATACGAGCTGCTACTACACCCCGTTAAGATTAAAAATCGGATATGCATACAGAGGCACAGGGATGCGACCAGCTTCCGAGGAGATGTTGTACTAAGGACGCAGATGTCCTGAAAGCGAGGAAAGATTACGCCAGAGTACCAGCCTCCTTACAGTTTGGCTTAGGCAAGATCAGAAGAGACCTTGAGTAGGATTCCTTCCAGTACACTGCTGCAATAAGAGTTGCACCCAGGATCGGGTGTGTGATGGGCATTCAGAGGACCAGAGGTCGGCGCCAGAGAGGTGCTGCCTTACGAGTGGTCGTGAGGATTGACCGAGTGATGACCTGAAAAGTGCCAGAACGGAATCGTTCCTGTCAGCGCTCCTGACCAGGCCGATGAGCCGGTGGATTGCGAGGTTGGTAATCTACAGGAAAGATCAGGAACCAGAGGCAGAGGACGCCAGCCGTGAGCAAGAGGCAAGTAGGTATCTTGCGCCGCTAGCATTGGATGTACCGGCACCTTCTCGACTTTGAAGGAGGATATACCGACGACGGTATTTATGATTTGTGATTTTGTGATTCGACTATCACGTATCCGTCATTTTGGGATTTCAGTATTTTGGCGATCTATTTGCATGATTTAGTCTTGATGACTGAGTTCCATGATATTTGATTTTGTGCACCATAGTTGCACTTACTGGGTATTCATATTTTGTGCAGAGTTATTACTCTTGAGGTATTGATTGTGATTTCATGCCTATTTTATGCCGGTGATTGGATTTACGCTTCCAGCATAGTTTAATGTACTTTTAGTATTTTGATTTGTGCACGCTGATGCACGCGGTTGTGAGTTTTTCCATCGCGGTACACCTGATTTTGATTGAGCCGCGTTGTATATCGTTTCGTGCCTTGGCTGCACCTGCTTATGACTTTATGGATTTCATACGGTTGATTTGATGTTGTGCATATGTTACGCACACGATTTGATTTTTGCACTCGGTATAGCTTATATGTGCTTGTAGTGCATTGATGTGTGTTTTGTGCACGCAGTTGGACACGTTTATGATTTCCTTTATACCTGGGTACACTTAGTGTTGCTGCTTACGCATTTGAGTTATTGCTGGTATTTGTGCATGGGATGCACCAGTTCTATACTTCGTGCGTTTGTCGCACCAGTTTTATGTTTCTTGCGTTTATCGCATCAGATTTATATTTCGTGCCTTTGTTGCACCGGATTTACATTTGGTGCATTACGGTTGCACCTGACTTCGATTTGATGTCTTTCGATATGTCGATTTTGATTGTGATATTGATGTGGATTCTTGCGCTCCGTGCTTTTGACTGGATTTACGCATGTTCGGCGTTGTTATTGGATTTTGTGATTCCGTGCATGTTGAGTGCGCAGAGTTTAGATTTTCATTCGTGCACGATGGATGCACCGATTTGGATTTTCGCGCATGTTGGGCGCATGTTTTGAGATACGATTTTGGTGCACACCCGATGCACTAAATCGAGATTTCTTCGTGCATGTCAGATGCACCGGATATTTGGCTGTCAGGCACATACGTTGCCTATGACAGATGCTTCGTGCACACCCGTTGCACCTAGATATTGTTTTGTGCACCTGTTTAGCACATGTATGGATTTTGATTTCCGTGCGCACCAGACGCACAGGGTGGTGTTATGTGTATTTTTGGGATTGATTCCTTTTGGAGCGGTACATTTTTATGATATTGGATATTTGTTTTCATACGGAGCAGGACTAGTCAGAGGACAGTACCTGGATATATTTTGCATGCATCGATAGTTATCGAAGGGATTTCCAAAAAGGCGAGCTATAGTCTCAGTATATACCTACGTGTCCGATATGACACGAAACGTTTTAAAAACAAGGAAACCCTTCTGATTGTTTTCAACCGGCGGAACGTACATAGTAAATAAAAGATATATATACCTATATGGTTATTTTCTTATCGAAAACGTCCGCCACTGTGCAGTGATAGACGCATCGCACAGCGACTTAAAAAGATTTAGCATGCATTTGCATCAGCTATTTACATGTATAGATTGGATGTCTACATGTGTAGTTCTGATCCATATCATATTGGTTTTGTATGGGATTTGGCATTTGTGTCTTTATCATGACTCCGATGATTGCGGGATGCTTGATGGAGTGTTGCTTTTGAGTTATCTGCTCATTACTTCTGCGCATGCATTGCGCTGTGACGTTTTATGTATTGATAATTTCGGAGCCCCGACGACTTGGGATTTGTATCGAAATGTTTTAGTATTTGGGGGGGTTTTAAATTTAAATTCGGGGACCGAATTTCTCTAAGGGGGGTAGATTGTAACATTTCCAAAATAATAAAATATTATTTTCGGGAATTTTTATAATTTAATATTATTTTAATGAATATTTTAATATTCGGGGGTAATTAAATACAAATAAATGGGGAAAAAAATTTGGAAAATTTTGGAAAATTCTAAAACAGGGTATTTTGTGGAATTATGCCATTTTAAAGTTTTTAAGACTGGTTATATGCTAATTTAGTATTAATCGCGATTAAAGATCGCTAATTGGATTTTTAGCATTTTTGTGCAAAAATGTGCACATATCATTTTTTTCACTTGTTACACTTGTGTTACTTTTTTTGTTGCCATGGTTCATTTGGATTCACTATTGGAGTGAGAAGGAAAAGATAAAGGAAAAGAAAAGAAAAGGAAAAAGGTAAGTGATGATGAGAGAGAGACTAGGTCAAACCCCCACCTTTTTGAACCATCCCTCATCATTTTCCTCTTCTCATTCTCTCTCCTCTCTTTCTCTTGCTGCTGTTCTCCCTTTCCCTCTCTCTCCCTCTTCATAAAACCCTAGATCCATAATGAAAACAAAGCCAAAACCCCATTCCCACTTCACAAAAAAGTGTTCCCGAGCTCACAAGCTTCACATTGAACCTAGCAAGATTGGATTTGGAGGACTTTGAGCAACTCAAGAATTTTCTTGAGTTGCCAAAGAAGGTAATTTCTGCACCTATAGAGTAGTATTTCAATTCCTTGTGTATCTATACTAGTTTTGTATCGATATGGTGTTGTGTGGTGGATTTGTGAAACATCAAGTTAGGGTTTACGGTAAAACTGAAACTTAAGATGAAATTGAGGATTGAGGTGACCTTAGAATCCCTTATGTGATGCTAATTTGAACCCTAACCTGAACTTGTAAACAGAATACGGAATTACGGAACTGATATCGGGGAAAACTGGAAATCTGGGACTGTTTTATGGAATCTGCTATCACCCCGAGACCCCAAAAATAAAATTGAGTTGACAGTGAGATATGCAGGCACTAATGAACCACCACCCCAAACCCTAGCCTCCAACTCCTTCATGAGGCCGCCAATTATTCCATTCTGGCCGCAATTTGCGGCCAGAGCAGGGCGGATTTGCCTCGTTTTCTGTGCATGGCCCCATTTCCTCTAGTTTTGACCCTGGGTATGTCTAGTTTTGACTGATTCCATCTAGGGTGAAATCTGGGTTGATTTTCCTATGTTGGTGCATGGTTTACGACTTGATTTAGCATGGATTTTGGTATTTGGTGATTCATTCCTGTCGGGTGGCGTTTGGACGTCAACAACAAGTGGATATTGAACGTGTTTACATGTGAGTCGATAGGTTTTTACCTATGCGGGTAGCGTGTGCTATTTTGGTTTCCGATGTGGTTTTCATATGCTTTAGCGTTGTGATATACTTGTAGGTACCCTACGAGAGGTTGAGGCAAAGAAGATGAAGATGGCGACATCGGCACCGACACATGAGAAGCAAGGTGAGTAGATTTATATTTACGGGGAGAAGTCGGGTGGATGGCGTATAGCACCCCCGCAGTCCGTGGTGATGTATACGAATACGTATACACACGTATATTTATTATGTGTTGTTTAGGGTTATTGATGGTAATAAGGGTATTTTGATGATAAGAATGTATTGGTTGAGTAGTGCGAAACCCTAGGATAGTGGTTGCACCCACACTCACACATACACACATACTTGCATACATTCTTTCATATATTTGTGCGCATATGATGGTGCGTATATCTACACATGTGTATGGGACTATGTGTTTATATACGGGTTTTGAGGATGATACGTGGGATTGAGATGAGTCGATGAAATGCGATTAAGACCGTGAGATTTGGCGACATGACAGAGTTCGTATTGGAGATGTGATATGATGGTAGTGATGCCTGTCATGTGATGAGATATTGTGATATCGACTCAGATTTAGGTGGTTTCCATACTCCTCTCTATTGGCTTGATTGTCGGGTTCGTAGTTCGCATAGTAGGCGTTAGGCTAGACCCGAGTCATACCTATTTCAAAACTAACGAATCGGGGATATTTTAAGGATATGCAGAAGGGTTTATACGGGTATTTTCAAATGATGTATCTTTTCTTAGAACACCGTAGCCCTTGTTTTACCAAAAGCCCTGATTCGTCTTATTTAAAAAGGCAAGGTTGCATGATATAATTATTGAGGCAGGTTCTCTACTGTTGCGTTGATTACTCGATTCCGCACATTCATGCTGTTTGCATTGCATCGCTTATATTGTTGATATATTTCAGTCATGTTGCTAGGACACCAGCACAATTATCGATGATGCGTATGTTCCACGTACACTTGTTTGCCGGCTCACACACTTCATCATCGATAATTGCCATGTCACTATACTCTAGTACTATTGCATTCAGTATATGATCCTTGCATGACACGATGATATGCTTACATTTCCTTTACATGTCGCATACTTCATGCTCTTTGATTATACGCATTGAGATATGTTATTTCTATGATATTTCTGGATTTGGGAACCGAGGATGTTTCAAAAGAGAATAAGTCATTGCTTTAAAAACCCGGTTACCCTTGATATGATATTTCAGTGCGTCCACCATGTGTTTTCTCGGTGCTGAGAGCGACATGTGAAACCCGAATCGAGGAGTGGACGAGCCGATTGCGGGTACATGGTGGACCCGGTATAGTTCCCCTCGGCAAGATGATCGATGAGCTTTGCCGATTGAGCCTGGAGGCGGGCGAGTACCTACCGGTGATTGGTTGGACCTGGCGGTTATCCGGAGGATACTGACCAGTGTCGATAGATGGATATGGGCATACTGCCGGGGCCGAGGGCTGATACCGCAGACAGAGCCCGCGGGCCGATCCGGACTGACGGAGCCCGATATATGAGGATTTACGTGCCGATGCTGGGCACAGTTCTCATGATGTTTTCGAGTGTCGATGCTGGGCACTCCGGTTCCATGATTTTGACGTGTCGCGAGGGACACAGATGGTTTATATCCTCATATTATTCCCATGCACATGATTTATGATATTTACATGCATGGTGGTTATTGTCAGTGGGTGACGAGTGGACGGGATCCACGTGTGTGCAGATTTGATTACTTTGATCATACCTCATATTCATGACATGCTATTACCTGAGGCACTAGCACGAGCACTTGGCACTACACTCATGTATAGAGATTTCATTGCCAGTTTAGCATACTTCAGCTTTATTCATATTGAGGTTTATTTATATCTGATCGTATTGACCTAGGATAGGTCATGCATTCGATCTCTGCTTGTAGATATTTTCTATTCACGAATTGGCAACTCACCCCCGTTGTGCCCCAGTTCTTGCAGGTTTGCCGTACAGATTCCATAGCAGCATTTCTGGTACACTGCTTCCTTATGGGTGATTTGCTTGGGTAGGTGGGTTCTTTTGTATCAGAACCGCCATTGTTCATGTATTATTTATTGTATCTAGAATTTCCATCAACCAAAACTTGTATATTGCTTCAGACTTAGAAAACAGTGTTGTATTATTTCGACCTTAGAGTCGCGCTTGTAGTATTACGGTTTTCTGGCTGTTTTGAGTTTCTTTTTGGGTTTTGATTCTCGCCCTTTGGCGTTGTATATTATTATTGCTTGCGTGGTTGTGACCGTCGATTGACGAAGAGCTAGCTCCCGCTTGGAGATGCCTTTTATCATCTCATATATATTATTCTTGTTGTACCCCGTTTGGGGCCAGTTTTTACAAAGGAAACTCTACCGAAATTTTCAGGAAAGCTTACACATTTTAAAAATACACATTCGGGTTAGTTATTTAAAAACTTTGATTTTTGAAATATGATTTCTTTACTTTTCAAAACCAGTTTTCCTTATTTACTCTTTAAATGGTTTTAGATTTCTGGGCTTTTGGCTTACTTGGATCAGATGGAGTCCGATAGACTTCATAGGATTCAAGGGCCAGTCACGTGCTCTTTCGGGTCCTGACATGAGATCCGTGCAGAGTAACGGCGTAAAGTGTAAAAAATCGCTTACTTGACCCCTCCGTGATGGGGGTTTATATAACGGTGGTGGCATGCATCGGCGGGCGCGAGAATCTCGCCGGCAGTTACGCTCCCGACGTCACGCCGGCGTAGAGAGCGGATCGCCCATTAATGGGGATCGTGGTGGCGTGGAACGTGGGATGTTGCTGGCGTAGAATCCGCGTGTGGCGAGATTCGCGGAGCGGCGGTTACGCCCGCGAGTGGTGGAGTTGGTCGGAGGGACGAGGGAGACGGCCTCAGCAGGGAGCTCGGGGGCGAGCAGGGAGGCCGAGGATTCTTGGTCCTATGGCGGCTCGGGACGAGCTGAATGGCCGAGGAAGCTGATTTTCAGAGGGCCCCGACGCGGGCCAGTTTGTGCTTGCAGGTCGGGCTCCGGGTGGTCTCGTCGGTCACTGCGGGTCCTTTCCTCTGAGTCCTGGGACACGTCATCTGCCACATGTCCTGATCTTCGGGATCGCCAATATCGAGCATTACCAGGTACACTTTGAACCTAACAAAAGATTCGTTATATTTTGGTGCCTGAAGAAATGGGCCATCTCTCACTTTCACTTTACTAACACCTCATGATTTCTCCACATGTGGCTTGCTTGGCCAATGCATTATGACAGTCTATTATTTCCTCATGACATGTTAGGTAAATTATGTCATGGTCAAGCTAAGTCAAGGAAAACATATTATTTATTCCAAAAAATTGCTACGCATTTGATTGCTTGCAATGTTTCGGCTCAAAAAGGAAGATGCTATTGTGAGTGTCCTTACTAACTAAGCACTCACTCAAGGATGCTCCGTGTCTTATCCATCATTTGCTTGTTTAAAAATAAAATTATTGTCAAATTGGATCTTTCTTCTTTACAAGATTGATAACAAGCTCGTTCTACTGTAAAAGAGTAATACACTTTGTTTGCATTACAGTGTTTCAATTTTAATTGGAGTAGTACTTCTACAAGGTGTATCTTATATGAGGTTACGAACAATATGTCCCCTTCATTTTTGTATTTCAATTTTTATTAATAAAATTTTAGGGTTTAGCCCAGGAGAAATTATTCGGTGTGCAGGGTGTAATACACCCGGGCAGGGGATGAGAGAGAGGAGGGAGTTTCGGACAGTCTTGAAAAGCGAGTGTGGCCCACACTTCTATTTGTTCTGTCTCTTGTCCAGATGTATATGGCCGGCACGCGGAATAATTTTTCCTAGCGCATATCAAGACCGGGCATCGATATTCCGGAGTAGACTAGTGTATACGTTTCGAGATCCCGACGATGGGCGGTGACTGGTCTCACAAGCCATTGGTATTGTGTCGTCTAAGATAGTATACAGGTGCTCACTGAAGGTGAGTACACCAGATAGACTCACCGAGAAATTCTAAATGGTATTATATCTATCATCAGATGAAAGTTCTCTAGTGCCATGAGTACAGGTTAATCTTTTGACCTGAGATCGTCATTTTTCTTATGTGAGTTCCCACTGTACTTAGATTACCACCCTACCACGACTTAAGAAAAGTCGTGCAAACAGATTTTAGTTGGGTACAGTTCCAAGCCATATGGAGGCAGTGAGCAATTGTCAGAGATTCGTCTCACCTGGTATTAGGATTCGATATCGCGCTGTGTTCGGTTGGCTATCACTCTAAATCCGTGGCCATGATGGATGAGAATTACTGATATGAGTTCAGTAGTTTCTCGGTTGGTGATGAGCTTAACTCCGACACGACTTATTGGGTTATTAGGGGTCTGACGTTATCTACCCCTAGACCCGGTATGCGATACTCTTAGACGAAAAGACCGGACTGTACGGAGATTGTCACATTTAGGCTTAGTAGAGTATGAACAGACTTGATTGTCGACCTCCCTTTCGGCATATACCTGGATAGCCGTTAAGTACAGCTAGTGCCGCTGACATTCTTGTGGTTATGCATTTATCCAGCAACTCACTGCCGGCGTATTGTCGAGTCTTTAGAATCCCACACAGAGAATTTTTCCGGTTCAGGCGATATGATATAGATGACGTATGTTGGTACATATAAATGTCTGATTAAATATGTGTACAGGCTATACGGACTTTAATCGGACGGTTGATAATATTAGCGGTCTAGAATTAAGCCGGATTATTAAATCAAGTTATGATTTAATAATATATATATATATATATATATATATATATATATATATATATATATTCTAATATTATTGTTCATTATTCATTTTCTCTCTTTTGGCTATTCGTATTTTTATACGAATACGTGTATATGTATTTCAATATGTATACCGGATTGTATTCTGTATTTATACCGAATTTGTTTTAGAAGATGGATATCCTATTTGTTAATTTTTCTTTTTAAAAAAGATAAAAAATGAGGTGGAGGATGAAGTGTAAAGGAGTATGGTAGAGTGGTATGGCTTTTTTTTATATTGAAAAATCATTTGTGTTTATTATTTTAAGTCATTCTTTTCTACATTCTATTATTCATTCATTCATGAAAAAGACTTGGCTCTTTTCATATGATGGCTACCTTTTCTTCACCTCCTCCTCCTTCATCTTAAATGCTCTCTTGAGTATCAAATTAGAGAGAAAAAGATAGTGGAAAATTCATACATCCCCACTCTCCATTCCTAGTAAACTTGGAGCGTCGGTTGCTTCTCTATCTGAAACTGGAACTTGGATCGGTTCTCTCGGATGGATCATCTTCGGCAAAAGCGGTCGTCTCTCAAGATTTTTCTCGACGGCCTACGTGGAGCTGGAGGGGTCTTCCACGATTGGGTGGACACGCGTCAAAAGTTGTAATCCCGAACCTTGCATGCGTAGCATTCTATTTTAGTGTTTGGATCAATCGTTAGGGATTAGTTTCCAGTTGCCCTCTTGTAAATTTTTGTTTTTTAGTTCCGCATCGGCCGCGACTGCCGCGGCGAGAGCACTAGGAACTTTCAATGGTATCAGAGCCAATCAAACACTAGAACTAGAGGTAGACAATGTTATCATTTCGAACTCGGAAATTTTCCCTTATCAAGTTTCCAAACTCAAGTTTCTGTCTAAATTTTTTCTTCACCTGAAAAATATTTTGCGTATGCCAGAGTGATCTTCAGGAGATATGTTTTAATGACACGAAGTTTGGAGCAATTTGGAGCAACTTTAGCCGCTAAAAAGCCGCCATTTGCGGCCAGAGTTGCGCCATTTGGCTCGTGATTCATGCAGGGTCTTGATCTTTTGGAAACTTGATTTTTAGGCCTATTATTTTTGTCCCAGATTTTTCCGTGTTCTGTTTGAGCATTCAGGTAAGTTCGGGAAACTTTTCGATCGAAATTTTAGTATCGTTCATGATCCGTAGTTTGTATGTGTATTGTTAAACGTCGTTTAATTGCTATATATTCAATTAGACGGGGTTGCACACTTACGGTTTCTTGCCTCTTGCTGTTATATATATATATATATATATATATATATATATATATATATATTGTTTACGGTTTAGACGGATTGTCACGTCGGATAGCCGGTTATGCGATTGCTTATACAGTTTTGATTTATATTGTTGTATTCATTTGTTTGGGACGAGCTCAAACTTATGGCCGTAGTTTCCGTATTATATATAGGGCTCGACCAGGATGCGGTCATTGTCACCCTTGTATATATTTCATTTCTGTATTAGGATAACCTAGGAGAAGTGCTCGAGTAGCTGAGTTCTAGAGTGCAGCAGGTGGTCATCTCATGGAGTTGAGATTGGGCAGCCTCGCTCTAAAATTAGCGAGTTGCTCACCACACTTGTAGAGTTTATAGGATCGGCCCGTGAAAAGGTGCAGAAGTTACCGGATTCTGACCGACTCATGACATTGAGGGCGAGTTACCCAATTTCTAGAATTGGCAGGTGGCTTACCGCACTCGTAGAGGTCTAGGATTGACTTTGTATGGGCTATCCATATGACTGGGGAACGTCGCGTCTCATTTGCGGCTCGGATGAAATGCTGGGCTCCAAGTTTATCTGTTATTCCATATTGTTGTTCGCATGCTTGTGATGGTTATTATCTGACTGTGATGCTATTACTTGCCTACGATGATATATATATATATATATATATATATATATATATATATATATATATTAGATACTTCTATATGTTTTGCATCCGCGCTAGCCCAGTCCCCGCCCTGCCGTAAGTTAAGTAACCTTACAGCGAAGACCCGGGACCCCGTGGCGAATGCGGATGGCATATAAAAGCATGTTATTTTGGTTATTCTGGTGTGGCTTAGAAACTTGTTTTGATGGGAGCGCATTATATGTATAATGCAAGAAAAATAAACCTATATGATGTTGTCGGAACCAATTTTTAAAAATACTCAGTTTTCTTCAAAACTATAGTCATATTCTTTTACTTTGCGTAGAGATATTCGGTTAGAAATATTCTGCACTTCATTCTATTAGGAAAGAGCCTTGATCTCTTCATGGAGAGTTCGCTCTTAAGCAAAAGTTTATGTTACTAATTTTAAAAAGCGGAGCTTAAACCACTCTTTTTCAAAGCCACTCGAGTTCCTTCAACGATATCAAGTTCATTACGTTAAAGGTTTTTCGCCAAAAACCAGCCGTGGCCTTCCGTAATTTCCTATGAGTAGTACTTAGTATTCGTGCTATGTATATTGACATTTGTTCATCACGAAAAACTGTATTTCAATACCGCTCATTCATTATCATTTTTTTGTTATATCGATACTATTAATCCGTATCTGCTCAATAAGTACAGGATACTTGTATTCATGGCAAAACACTGGAAACACACTCAAATGCACGGATACGACATTTGTGAGCCGACACTGTAACCGGAACGGAAACCAATCAGTATATAAGAAGATTTTGCAACAAATCAAGTGTGCACAACATTTTTATACAAATGGTCCATCATGATACATGTTGTGAAAAGAAAGAGTCAAGTGTGAACACTGTTAGTGTAATATGCCCTAGAGGCCATTATAGTATAGCACTAGTTTATATATTACATTTTGGAAGCTTGGGATATATACATGGATTTATGACAGTCTTGCTCGATATGGTAGTATGCTACTTGCTTTGTATCTATCTTAATATGTGTATATATTTCCGAGAGACGTTGCGGTTTAGTGAGGTGAGAAGGGGAACTCACCACCTCAGGGCGGGTGAAGACAAAAGGATATCAATAGGAGTTTATCCACCTCTTCCGGCTTCTTTCTTTCTGGAAGCTGAATGAGCTTCGCGGCAAGGAGGCTTAAGAGTTGAATGGATAAGGATCCGGAAAAAAAAAGATGGCTTTTCCGTGATCATGTTCATCCGACAATACAATAAGAGAACCATTCCTTCTCATGATAATAGGATCGACGAATCAAATGATATTTCTGTTCCAATTTCTGCCGCTTCTTCTCCTTCTGAATCAAACATTTTCTTGCCATAATGTTCAGTTCCTATTATTATTAATGATACAGTTCGGATCCTAGAAGTAAAGATATAAGAAAGGCAATCCCCCTCTTCATCGGCCGAAAAGCTATTCGCTTAACACTCACCTTTTTGGGTGACGAAAGAACGATCTCTTATATATCTGCCGAGACTGATGCCTCTGGATGCTGATCCTGAATAAACGAGCCATCTATTTTAAGTCAACCAAAAGACGGGGCTCAGGTGGCGCGATCATATCTCTATACCACCACGATCCTCACCTGCACATCTTTCTCATAATCAATTTAAGGCGTCTTCATCCGTTTTCTTGCTCAAGTATGAACTACCTATTTTCTGGTGTGTAAGCTACCGCAAAATGACGAACTACGTAGGAAAATCAAATAAATAGACAGCCTGTTCAAGAGTTTCAGTAGCTTTACTAATAGATGATAGAGGGGGGACTAGTTCTAAAGGAAATCGAGAAGATAAGTCGACGAAAAAGTAATAAGAAAGGGTGTCAAAAACCTATCCTTTTCAAGTCCACTCTTTGCTCTCTAAATCCTAATAGGATAGTAAAAGAAGAAGAACTCCTTACCCGGCACAACCAAACAAGGCGATGTAATCCCTACTTAAGTACCAAAAGTACTAAAGGCTTTCGGGGCTTACACTACACCCTAGTAGCGCCCTTAGAATCTAAGCCCTTACCTTACAAGCTAATACATATTGGTAGAGCCCTTAGCATCTTTGCTTGACTACCAGCGTTGTGATCGCAGTCACACTAGTGGGACAGGGTAGTC
This sequence comes from Agapanthus africanus, assembly GCA_030015575.1. Classification (NCBI taxonomy): domain Eukaryota; kingdom Viridiplantae; phylum Streptophyta; class Magnoliopsida; order Asparagales; family Amaryllidaceae; genus Agapanthus; species Agapanthus africanus. The sequence goes on from CM057343.1 coordinate 378,000,883, forward strand.
GACAAGCACATCCTAATAAATTGTCCATAGTTGTAGGATTATCGAGATAGGGTATCGATACTCTAGAGTAGACTAGTGTATACGCTTCTCATCCCAGTAGGAGAGATGGTCTGTACCATAGCATCCGTACGTCGTACTAGAGATAGTATGCAGGTGCTCATTGGGTTATGAGTTACACTGGACAGACTCGTAGGGAACTGCTAGTTGATACTATACCTATCGTCAGGTAGCAGTTCCCAGGGGACATGAGTACAGCATAGTCCGTTGACTTGACACTGCTACTTCTCCTCAAGTGTGTTCCCATTGTTCTTAGATTACTACCCTACCATGGCTTTATTGAGTCGTGCAAACAGGTAGTAGTTGGGTGCAGTCCCTAAGCGCTTGGAGGCAGTGGCAGTTTGATAAAATTCGTTTCTCCCGGTATTGGAGTTTGATGTCGCGCTGTGATTCGGAAAACCATTACACAAAGTCCCTGTCCAGGGCAAGCGAGATTTACTGTTAGGGATTCCAGTAGTTTCTCAAGGTGTTTTTGGCTACACTCCGACATAACTTATTGCGCTATTAGGGATCTGACGCTTGCCGCCGCCCCTAGGCCCAATATGCGACACTCTTAGACGAACATACCGGACTGTATGGAAATTTCCACAGAAAGGCTCAGTAGGGGTACGGATGAGTTTTCTCGTCGGTCTTCTTAACGACAGATACCTGGGTAGCCGTTACGTGCGGCTAGTACCGCTGACGCGCTTGTGGTTATACCCACTGCCAGCGTACTTGTTAGTTATGTATATGCCCTAGAGGCCATTATTGTACATATGATGTATATTATAATGGATGCTTGGTTATATATAGAGATGACTTTCTTGCTCGTCATGATAGTATGCTATTTGGTTTCACTTTATCTTAACATGTTGACTTGTATTGGTTTACTGTTTTACTCTCACATGTTGATAAAGCCCTTAGGATCTGTACTCGACTACTGGGACTATGATGAGATCATACTAGTGGGGCCGCGGTAGTCGATGAGTACATCCTATAACTGTTCCTAGTCGAGGGTATATCGAGACAGGGCATCGATACACCAGAGTAGACTAGCGTATACGCATCTTGACCCATATGATGGGTGATGGATGATCCCATATCCATCGGTGTTTGACATCAGAGATGGTGTACGGGTGCTCAATGGAGACTGGGTACACTGGACGGACTCGCCGAGAACTCCCAGATGGTGATATACCACACGTCAGATGGCAGTTCTCCGGTGACACTGGTACAGGGTAGTCTGTAGACCCGAGATCGTCATGGAGTCTTGTGTGATTCCCACTGTGCTTTGATTTCCACCTTACCACGTCCAAGAGGGCATGCAAAACGGTGGCTTTTGGGTACAGTCCCGAATCACATGGCGGTAATGAGCGATAGGAGGGGATTCGTCTCTCCCGGTATAGGGAGTTGATGTTGTGCTGTGTTCGATTGGCTATAACTGGAAGTCCCTGGCCAGGGCTGATATAGAGATTTACTGGTAAGTGTTACTAGTAGTTTCTCGACCCGTTATGAGCCACACATCGACACGACTTATCGGTTACTGGGGTCTGACGTATACCACCCCTAGACTTGATATGCGACATATCAGACGAACAGACCGGACTGTACGGGAGTGTTACTGGTTGGATTCACAGGAGAACGCACAGGCTAGCTTGTTGATCTTCTGATCGCTCAATACCTGGGTGGCTGTTACGTTTAGCTGACCGCTTGCAGCTTGTGGGTGTTTGATATGATCATCACCTGCTACCGGCGTATTGACGATTCTTTAGAGTCCTACACAGAGGTTTCTTGGCTCAGGCGAAACGGAGTAGAGGCACATATGTGATATGTGCAGGACCGAGAATAATGCGATATGGGATACCGTATTATATTCTCGGTATATTAAGATATGAACCGGGTCATCGGATCAAGTGTTGATTCGATGAATCGGTGCATGATATATTAGTCGGTAATATTCGATATAGCCGGATCGTCGGATCAAGTGTTGATTCGATGATTTAATGTATAATAATATATATATGATATATTATTACGTTATCTAATATTGGCTAGCTTTATTATTTCATTTTCTCACTGGATGATACATTGATATATATGCGATATATGTTAATTGTATTATTTTCTTTTGTTGCAAATATATAATATATATGTGATATATATTATTGTGACATGATATGATTAATTGTTAAACATGTTTAAGGATGATTAATTGAGGTTAGGGTTTGATTAGGGTTAGATGCTTCATGCACCTTCTAGAAGCATTTTTCTTTTGTCATTGTAAAGATATTTTTGGATGACACATTTTTAACCCAACCAAACCCTAACTCTAGTTTATTCTCTACACATTCTTATCCACTCATCCTTGACCATGGTTAATATATCAATCATATAGCTTTGTTTTCTATTCATCACAAAAGGATTTTATCATTATCTTTTCCATTATCATCTTCTTCTTTCTCTTGAAGAAGCTCATTAGATTTTCTTTATGTGATGAATAAATATGAGAAAATGATTTAAAAAGAAAGCAAAAATACTACTCTCTCATCCTCATCTCATCTAGCCCATGAGATTAGTGTGTTCATCTCTTTAGAGTGAGAAAGCTTGAGTCTTTGCAACTTCGAGGTAGATCATCGGAGATTTGGAATACTTCGAGCTAGCATGGATCGTTCGAGTCGTGGAGCCTCTCATGAGTCCGGGAGATCGTGGATCGCGGCAAAGGGACTTCTACTCGGAGCTTGTGAAGTGAAGGAGCGGACTACAAAGGTTGTAATCCCTCACACTTAGATAAAAAGTTATCATCTTGCATGTTTAAACCTAATAATCTAGCAAAGATCCCGGCTTTGGGTTGTTCGGCACGTCTAAATTTTTATCCGGGCATGTTTGATGCCTTTTGAACCTTCACAAGAGTGCCTAGGCACCCTACAGTGGTATCAGAGCCTAGCTAGAGCATTAGGCGATGTGTTTGCGAAGTTAAAACTCCGATCGAACCCGAACCGACGAAATTTTACCCCTCTCTGGAAATTTTTCAAAATCTGGGATTTTTCTGAATTAAAAATACCTAAAAAAATCGGCAGGGAATTCTAAGAGTTACTATGAAACACGGGCCCACAATTCCACAGAACCGCGGCGGAAGCTCGGCGGAAACCTGGTTTCCGCGGCGGTTCCGCGGCGGAACTGTGGAGTTGGGACACGTGGCTTCATGGTAATATTTGTGGGTGCTTGTTGATGCTTCTGGGTATTTTTAAACTGTTTCAAGTGTTGATAATTCTGGGGTTTGTTTTGTAATAGTAGATTCGATCGGAATATTTAAATTCGTATTTCTTTCCGGATATTTAGAAACTGTTAAACTATTTGAACGGATATCATTAACTTACTGTTTCCCGGTACGGCAAATTTTCAAGTGTTGAAATTTTTCCGGTTTTTTTAAATCTTTCGGAAAATTGTACAAGTTAAGCGGTGGACCCTCTAGAAGACAACAAACCTTAACTCGATTATGTGACCGTCTTGAACTGCCTTTTGAACCTTCGGGTTTGGGGCAGTACGGCGTGCCACATGTGAGGCGTTGGCTTGACCCTTCTACGGCTGGATCACTGGTATTTTGACATATTCTGGGATTATTTGAACTCCGCTCAAGAGTTGAGCACTTTGGGAAATCTTGGGTATTTGATTATCTGTTCGGAAAGTTTAATACTGTCTATTTATCTGGAATGTGATACAATATGTGGAATTCATAGAGTTAGGCATGAAATGCGGAGTATGTGATATTTCGGATTTACGATGTCTAAAGTGATTGTGGATTCCAAATATTGTAGTTTTACACTTTCTTTTCTGTGACCGTAAGTGTAATATGTGATATCGCCGGTTTCGTTGCTATATGTCAACGACAATTGGGATGCGCATATTTACTTACGTTGATGATATGTGATATTATGTGTTGCTGTGATATGTTATATTGGATCGTCGCGTTCCGAATAGCCGGGGGTTTTATGTGAGATGAGGGTTTTTATTTTCATTCATGTAAAATTCATTTGTAATGTAATATTCTTTTTATTGGGGCACTTCCAGGTTGCGGTTGCTGTCACCAGTGTATATTATTTACTTTTCCGCATTAGGTAGACCCAAGGAGGGGAGCACAAGTAACCGGGTTCTAGGGTCCAGTGGGAGGCCATCTCGAGGAGTCGAGACCGGGTCTCCTAACCCTAGAATTGGCAGTGTTACTTGCCGCTCTCGTAGGGGTCTTGGGATGTGGGTTTGGCTATTCGTCGCGACCGTGGAATCCGTGTTTTATACAGGCTCGTATTGAAAACACGGACGTCCTAGTATATCCAATATTTCATATATGTTCTTCTGCTGCAATGTTCTGTGATGAGATCATATTACTGCCTGAGACGAATGCTTATATTATATATATATATATGCTGATATAAAAATATTACTGCTTTCGTTTCTTCTGTGATGCTTAGGAAGCATAAGCTGATGGGATTTTTATTAATGTGATTAATAAAAGAAAAGAAACCTAAAGATGTTGTAGAATCAAAAACTTTATAAAAAGGGTAGCTACAGTTTTGCTTTGCACAGCGGTATATATGATATATCCTTCACCTTATTCGATGAGGAAAGGACCGAGATCCCTTCACCGGGAGTGACTCCTTTAGCAAAACTGGCAGATGCTACAAAACTCGGTTTGTCTTTTGATTGCTTTTAGTGTTTTGCTTTGCACAGAGGTATATATGATATATCCTGCACCTTATTCGATGAAGAAAGGGCCGACGATCCCTTCACCGGGAGTGACCCCTTTAGCGAAACTAAGAAAAGCCTCAAAAACACTCCTTTTCAAAACTTCACTCGATTCTACGATGATATCAAGTTCATTACGCTCAGGGTTTTCTGAAAAACCTGCGTAGCCCTCCGTCATTTCAGATAGAGACTAGTTAGTATTCGTGCTGCGTTTGCTGACCTTAGCCAAGGCGTGGTGTACGGTAGCTAATTAGTATTTATCTACTAAAACATGAGATGTGATTGAGTTAGGGTAGTCGTGCGACTTTGTTGACCTTAGCCAAGGGTCATACAGGTGGGTTTAATTCAATCAAGAAATGACGGGTTAAACTTGACTAGCGCTTATGATTTGTTGACCTTAGCCAAGGTCATAAGTTGCTAGGGGTAAAAGCATTATCGGGAATTTCAAGTGTTGAAATTTGTAATGAGATTGCATACCTCCTATGAGATAGTTGGATCCCGATACCCACTGCGAGTAAGAGTTACTCCTGGGAGAGTTTTACACAGGACAATTAGCCGATCAAGTAGGTGTCTAGAAAAGTGTTAACGGGGTTACACCTCTGGGAAAACGAGGTTTACTTTAATTAGGTCCGTGCGATAGCACGGGGAACCTCCCTCAAAGTACCGATACTGATCTGGCTGAAAGATTGACGAAATTGTAAGGTGTAATTAATCCCGGCTAATCTTACCTTTTAGGGTTTTAAGGTAGATTTGATAAAAACAGTGGGAGACATCTTGATTAGATAAGATAATAACCAATCTAATCTTGCAAGAGCATACGCTAAAGTGTTTTCTTCTCTCTCTCTCCAGGTAGCGACCATGTCATGCCATAATCAAGATAATAAAATGGATGTATTGACTGAACCCGATTATTATACTGAGCAAGGGAACGTTAGACCCGTTCTTTCTTATAAGAGTTATAAGACTGAACAGGAAACATGAGAATATCTGGATTCTCACTCCGCCCAAAAGAACATACATGTTGATGCATCTTCTTCGGGTGTGTTAGTTATTGAGAACTGTTTCTCAGTTCACCCTACGTCCTGGGTATTAGATACCGGATCAGGATCCCACATATGTAAACAGTTACATGGGCTACGTAAAGGTAGAGAACTGGGAAAAGGTGATCATTCCGTTCAAGTAGGGAACGGTGCAAGTATTGTAGCCAAAGCAGTTGGCGAATATCACCTAGTATTGCCGAGTCGTAATACACTGATTCTAAATGAGTGCTATTATATACCGAACATGATGTGCAACATTATATCAGTTTCTTTATTGAGTTAAGAGGGATATAATTTTGTAGTACAGGATAATGTTATGAACATATTCCTAGATCAAAAGTTGATTGCATCAGGCTCGTTATATAATGGCATATTCATTCTAAATCAGAATACAGTCCTGAATATACAAAACACACACAAGAGGAAAAGTTCAGATATGAACGAATCCTACTTGTGGCATTGAAGACTTGGTCATATCAATACGACACGACTGGCTAAGTTACATAAGGATGGTTATTTGAATCCGTTCGAATTATCATCTTATGATACTTGCCATTCATGTCTCAAAGAAAAAATGACCAAAGCTCCGTTTAGTGGACACGGAGAAAGAGTTACCGAACTCTTAGGACTGGTACATAATGATGTATGCGGTCCCATGTCTACGCATGCTAGGAACGGTTCTTCCTACTTCATTACATTCACTGACGATCTCTCAAGATTCGGATATGTGTTCCTGATGAAACACAAGTCTGAAGCTTTTGAGAAATTCAGAGAATATAAGCACGAAGTAGAGAATCAAACGGGCAAAAGTATTAAGATTCTTCGATCTGATCGAGGAGGTGAATACTTAAGCAGTGAGTTCCTAGATTATCTAAAAGAGAATGGGATTCTCTCTCAGCTTACTCCTCCTTATACACCACAGCACAACGGTGTATCGGAGCGGAGGAATCGCACCCTATTAGATATGGTACGCTCTATGATGAGTACAGCTGAGTTACCTATTTCCTTTTGGGGGTATGCGCTTGAGACAGCCATATACCTATTGAATAGAGTTCCAACTAAATCAGTGCCTAACACTCCATATGAGATATGGAATGGGAAGAGACCATCTCTTAAAAGAGTTAAGATATGGGGTTGTCCGGCCTATGTTAAAAAGCAAAATCCGGACAAACTCGAGGCACGATCAGTTCTTTGTAAGTTTGTAGGATATCCAAGCAATTCGTATGGATATCTATTTTACCACAGTGAACAACAAAAGGTGTTTGTTGCTCAACATGCCACCTTTTTAGAAAAGGAATTTCTTGAAAAAGAAATTAGTGGTTCTGAGGTAGAACTGGAAGAAGTTCCAGCAGAACAAACTACAACAGATGATTTAATGGAACCGGAGGATTCAATAGTACCCGACGAACCCCAGCCTCTCCGCCGATCTAGTAGGGTTTCTCGTCCACCTGAGAGATACTACGGTTTTCTCATTGATGGTGGAAGCGAGGATTGCATCATGGATGATGATGAACCCACTAGTTTCGAGCAGGCCATCACAAGTAGTGACTCTGTGAAATGGCTGGATGCAATGCGTTCTGAGATGGAATCCATGTACACCAACAAAGTATGGACTTTGGAAAATTCTCCTGAAGGGGTAAAACCCATTGGGAGCAAGTGGATCTTTAAAAAGAAATTTGGTGTAGATGGAAAGGTTGAGACTTTCAAAGCTAGACTTCTAGCAAAAGGATTTCGTCAACGACCAGGTGTGGATTATGACGAAACCTTTTCTCCAGTGGCTATGCTTAAGTCCATCCGGATCTTACTTGCCATTGCTGCATACCACGACTACGAAATCTGGCAAATGGATGTTAAGACCGCCTTTCTAAACGGTGATTTAGAAGAGAGCGTGTACATGACTCAGCCAGAGGGCTTCGTAGATAGTGGGAGCAGCGGAAAGGTGTGCAAGCTGCTTAAATCCATTTATGGGTTAAAGCAAGCATCGCGGAGTTGGAACATCTGTTTTGATGTTGTAGTCAAAGAGTTTGACTTCATCAAAAATATAGATGAACCTTGTATCTATAAAAAGGTAGCAGAGGGTAAGGTTGTCTTCCTCGTATTGTACGTGGATGACATACTCTTGATAGGTATGCTGCAATCAGTCAAGCTCTTCTTATCACAGAGATTCTCAATGAAAGATCTAGGTGATGCCTCCTGCATATTAGGAATCATGATCTATAGAGATAGATCTAAACGGATACTGGGATTGTCCCAATCCAGGTATATTGACACCATACTAAAGAGGTTTAGTATGGAAGAATCCAAGCATGGGAACCAACCCACGATCTCTGGACTCACTCTCTCCAAAGAGATGTCTTATACATTGACACCATACTAAAGAGGTTTAGTATGGAAGAATCCAAGCGTGGGAACCAACCCACGATCTCTGGACTCACTCTCACCAAAGAGATGTCTCCTAAGACTGATTTGGAGAGAGCTCGCATGCAAGGGATACCCTATGCTTCGGCAGTAGGCTCTATCATGTATGCGATGCTATGTACCAGACCCGATATAGCATACTCACTAAGTGTAGTGAGTCGGTATCAAGCAGATCCTGGAGAGAGTCATTGGACAGCTGTGAAGAACATTCTCAAGTACTTGCGAAGGACTAAGGAGATGTTCTTGGTGTATGGTAACGAAAAACTCCAGGTGGAGTCCTTTACCGATTCCAGCTTCCAAAGTGATAAGGACGACTCTAAGTCGCATTCGGGTTTTGTCTTTACCCTCAATGGAGGGACGGTATGTTGGAAGAGTTCCAAACAGGATACCGTTGCAGACTCAACGATGGAGGCTGAATACATCGCTGCCAACGATGCTGCCAAGGAGGCTGTCTGGATAAAGAAGTTCATTAGTGAACTTGGTGTGGTTCCATCCATTGAGCATCCAATACCTCTGTATTGCGATAACAATGGAGCTGTGGCTTTAGCCAAGGAACCCAGGTCCCATCAAAAGTCCAGACATATTCTGAGGCGGTATCACCTGATCAGGGAGATAGTTGATCGCCGGGAGATCGAGGTCAGGAGAGTAGATACGAAGGACAACACTGCGGATCCATTCACGAAGGCTATTCCCCAGATACAGTTTGAGAGATTATTCGGGATGCTAGGTATGAGATACTACAGCAGCTGGCCTTAGTGCAAGTGGGAGATTGTTAGTTATGTATATGCCCTAGAGGCCATTGTTGTACATATGATGTATATTATAATGGATGCTTGGTTATATATAGAGATGACTTTCTTGCTCGTCATGATAGTATGCTATTTGGTTTCACTTTATCTTAACATGTTGACTTGTATTGGTTTACTGTTTTACTCTCACATGTTGATAAAGCCCTTAGGATCTGTACTCGACTACTGGGACTATGATGAGATCATACTAGTGGGGCCGCGGTAGTCGATGAGTACATCCTATAACTGTTCCTAGTCGAGGGTATATCGAGACAGGGCATCGATACACCAGAGTAGACTAGCGTATACGCATCTTGACCCATATGATGGGTGATGGATGATCCCATATCCATCGGTGTTTGACATCAGAGATGGTGTACGGGTGCTCAGTGGAGACTGGGTACACTGGACGGACTCGCCGAGAACTCCCAGATGGTGATATACCACACGTCAGATGGCAGTTCTCCGGTGACACTGGTACAGGGTAGTCTGTAGACCCGAGATCGTCATGGAGTCTTGTGTGATTCCCACTGTGCTTTGATTTCCACCTTACCACGTCCAAGAGGGCGTGCAAAACGGTGGCTTTTGGGTACAGTCCCGAATCACATGGAGGCAATGAGCGATAGGAGGGGATTCGTCTCTCCCGGTATAGGGAGTTGATGTTGTGCTGTGTTCGATTGGCTATAACTGGAAGTCCCTGGCCAGGGCTGATATAGAGATTTACTGGTAAGTGTTACTAGTAGTTTCTCGACCCGTTATGAGCCACACATCGACACGACTTATCGGTTACTGGGGTCTGACGTATACCACCCCTAGACTTGATATGCGACATATCAGACGAACAGACCGGACTGTACGGGAGTGTTACTGGTTGGATTCACAGGAGAACGCACAGGCTAGCTTGTTGATCTTCTGATCGCTCAATACCTGGGTGGCTGTTACGTTTAGCTGACCGCTTGCAGCTTGTGGGTGTTTGATATGATCATCACCTGCTACCGGCGTATTGACGATTCTTTAGAGTCCTACACAGAGGTTTCTTGGCTCAGGCGAAATGGAGTAGAGGCACATATGTGATATGTGCAGGACCGAGAATAATGCGATATGGGATACCGTATTATATTCTCGGTATATTAAGATATGAACCGGGTCATCGGATCAAGTGTTGATTCGATGAATCGGTGCATGATATATTAGTCGGTAATATTCGATATAGCCGGATTGTCGGATCAAGTGTTGATTCGATGATTTAATGTATAATAATATATATATGATATATTATTACATTATCTAATATTGGCTCGCTTTATTATTTCATTTTCTCACTGGATGATACATTGATATATATGCGATATATGTTAATTATATTATTTTCTTTTGTTGCAAATATATAATATATATGTGATATATATTATTGTGACATGATATGATTAATTGTTAAACATGTTTAAGGATGATTAATTGAGGTTAGGGTTTGATTAGGGTTAGATGCTTCATGCACCTTCTAGAAGCATTTTTCTTTTGTCATTGTAAAGATATTTTTGGATGACACATTTTTAACCCAACCAAACCCTAACTCTAGTTTATTCTCTACACATTCTTATCCACTCATCCTTGACCATGGTTAATATATCAATCATATAGCTTTGTTTTCTATTCATCACAAAAGGATTTTATCATTATCTTTTCCATTATCATCTTCTTCTTTCTCTTGAAGAAGCTCACTAGATTTTCTTTATGTGATGAATAAATATGAGAAAATGATTTAAAAAGAAAGCAAAAATACTACTCTCTCATCCTCATCTCATCTAGCCCATGAGATTAGTGTGTTCATCTCTTTAGAGTGAGAAAGCTTGAGTCTTTGCAACTTCGAGGTAGATCATCGGAGATTTGGAATACTTCGAGCTAGCATGGATCGTTCGAGTCGTGGAGCCTCTCATGAGTCCGGGAGATCGTGGATCGCGGCAAAGGGACTTCTACTCGGAGCTTGTGAAGTGAAGGAGCGGACTACAAAGGTTGTAATCCCTCACACTTAGATAAAAAGTTATCATCTTGCATGTTTAAACCTAATAATCTAGCAAAGATCCCGGCTTTGGGTTGTTCGGCACATCTAAATTTTTATCCGGGCATGTTTGATGCCTTTTGAACCTTCACAAGAGTGCCTAGGCACCCTACAGTACTGTCGAGTCTTTAGAGTCCCACACAGAGTGTTTCCCAGCTTCGGGCGAAACGATGTAGTGGTCGTATGGTTTTACGACAGGGTTCGATCACACATGTGTACTTGTGCGCATATGATGTTCGGACGGAAAATACCAGTGGACTTTGGTTTAAACCGGATCCTTTTATTTGATTATTGGATTAGTTTCGTCTCATTGTATTCATGTTTCTCAGAATACGGATGCGGGTATGTGTATACAGATGAGAGGGGCATTCTTGTAATTTGATCAAGATTGTTTCTTGGAATTTGACACCTCAATTAAGGTTTTTCTTTATTGGTGAAATCTATTATGAGGTGGAGGAAATGAGAGAGGAAACTTTGTAGTATTTTAGTGAAATATGATTAGGGTTTCATGTTGACTTTCTTGGACTTTTGAGAGATTAGAAGACATAGATATTTTGAGATATTTGTATGAGATATTTTCTTTTGGTTTAAAGTCAAAAACATAAGCCATTTTCACATTATCCTTTTCACTTGGTCATTCTACAGATACTTTTCTCTCTCTCATTTTCCTCAAGTTCCCTTCTCAAGTTTCAAACCCTAATTGTCTCATGAGTTGAGAATCCTAGGCTTTGTGAGACTACTAGACTCCTAATCACTCTCTACACATCCTAGGCTACTTAGTTTAGCATACCAAGTGACCTACTTAGCTCAAGTTAGAGGTTAAGCTCAAAGCTGGAACTCTCGGGTGGATCATCTACGATTTGGAGAAGCCGACGAGGAGGCGCAATCCGTTCTCACTTCGAGGAGCTCACGACTTGGAGAAGGACAGCGAGGAGGTGAAGGACGGCGAGAACTTGAGGTATAACATTCTAACATAGTAGTTAAACCTCTAAGCTAGTTTGTTAGTTAGGGTTTAGTTTCGATCCTGGAGTTTATTCGATGTTACGAAGCACTTAAAAATCGTTTTTGGCAAACTCCGCCTCCCCGGGAACACGTGGGGTGCGTAGCATCGACTTATAGTGGTATCAGAGACGACTAAAGCATAACTAACAGATTAAACGACAACTAAAACTACGAAACCGAAATGACCTCAAAACATTAAAACATAGTTCCTAGTTTCTGTTGAATTTTTACGAGGCTCTAAAAGTTATTTTAGCAACTGCAGAGTACTCATTCACCTGTAAAATGAACACTCACCAAAAATGAGACAATTCCTTCGGATTTTGGCCGGCCACATTGGCCAAAAATCCCGCCTCACCCGTTTTCCAGTGAGGGAATGCTTCGTGTTTTGGTATGTGGTTTTGTTACCTGGATCTAGGGATTCAGGAGCTGTTTATTTTTGCTAATTTTGAATATACAGTCAATTCTTTACTGTGGCAATACGAGGTATTTCGAAGTCACAGTTTTAACGTCGTTTAATGTTTCAAGTTGTGCTGTATGTGTTCGTAAACTTCCGCTAATTGCTATATGACGGTTAGTTGGGGGTTGCATATATCTGTGATGCTTTTGTGGTTTGTGTATATGAATATTGTTAGATTGTCGTGAATGAATAGCCAGGGATGTAAGGTGTTATATTCTTTCATTCGATGTAAAATTTGTAAAGAGATGTAATATTATTTTGCGGGGCACATCCGGGTTGAGATTGTAGCCACCGTTGTATTAATTCTTTTACTGTTTATTACTCCTAGGATAGACCCAAGGTGGGATGCACAAACTACCGGGTACATTGAAGTGTCGAGTGGCCTACTCACGTTGATGAGGGAGATTGCTTCACTTCGGGTATTTGGCGGATAGTTTGCCGCACTCGTAGAGGTCTGGGGTGGGGTTTGGCTATTCATCGCGACCGTGGAATCTGTCTTTCGTTACATGCTTAAACGAAACACTGAATTCCTAGTATATCCAATGTATTCATCTGTGATCTGGAATGCCTATTATTGTGTCTGACGAATGGATATTATTATTGTAACAATTTGAAATATTTGAGATAATTAATTAATTAATTAATTAAATTAAAATTGTTAATTTAAATTTTGTTATAACATAAGACCTTTTAATATATAATAGGTTAAATTTGTAAAGAAAATAGTTTGTTATATAATAATAAATGTCATGAGAGGTTTTGTGAAAAGTTTAATTAATCTTGGAAATTGGAAATGTTGTGAGGGTTTATGTGGTAAAAGGGCTAGGGACATGGTTAAGGTTAAATTAAACCCTTGGAATATCATAACCTAGATGACATTTCATACTTGCATGAACACTTCATGCTCACACACCTCCTACTTGCATGGATACACCACACTTCTTCTTGATGACACCTCCTCCTAAACCTCATCACTCCTCTATTCTTATCATTTCTTTTGCTTCAGTTGAGAGATCAAATTAGAAACAATTGACAAAACTAGAAAATAAAGAAAAGCTTAGATCATACTAAAGAAAAAGAGAAGAGAAGAGAAACTAAGTGCTAAGGATCACTACCACCACTCTAAAGCTAGGATCTTTTGTGCTTGTGCATTTTTGAAGGAGCCTTTCAGTGATTATTCCATAGGTATAAGTTCAACCCTACAGATTTAAGTTCAGTAATGTTTTAGTGTAGAATCGTGATATCGGAAATATCGTATTTTGATAAAATTAGGCTTTGTTTTGAATCTGCTAGAGACTAGGTAATATTTAACAAAATCAAACAGTATCTTCATATTGTAAATTGGACCTAGAATAACCACTAGAAAGACGGACCTATTCCTCTAATTTTTGGCCGGCGACATTCAATGAATGTCCGAGCTCGCCGGTTTTGTGTACGAGTTGCGTGTTGAAAATTTTAGGGTAGCTCTCTATGTTTATGTTAGTTATATGTATGCCCTAGAGGCCATTACTATACATAGGATGTATATTGTAGTGGATGCTTGGACATATATAGGGAGGACTTTCTTGCTCGACATGATAGTATGCTATCTGGTTGCTCTTTACCTTAACGTGTACACTGATTGTCTCTCTGTTACATGTTGGTAAAGCCCTTAGGATGTGTACTTGACTACCTGGACTATGATGCGGATCATACTAGTGGGGACAGGGTAGTCCATAAGTACATCCTTCAAGGTCCCTAGTCGTGGGTATATCGAGACGGGGCAGCGATATACCAGAGTAGACTAGCGTATACCTTCTCGACCCATACAGATGGGCGATGGATGATCCCATATCCATTGGTGTTTGACATCAGAGATGATATACGGGTGCTCAGTGGAGACTGGGTACACTGGACGGACTCGCCGAGAACTCCCAGATGGTATTATACCTTACGTCAGATGGCAGTTCTTTGGTGACACTGGTACAGAGTAGTCTGTTGACCCGAGATCGTCATAGAGTCTTGTGTGATTCCCACTGTGCTTTGATTTCCACCTTACCACGTCCAAGAGGGCGTGCAAAACGGTGGTTTTTGGGTACAGTCCCGAATCACATGGAGGCAATGAGCGATAGGAGGGGATTCGTCTCTCCCGGTATAGGGAGTTGATGTTGCGCTGTGTTCGATTGGCTATAACCGGAAATCCCTGGCCAGGATTGCTGAGATTTACTGGTAAGTGTTATCAGTAGTTTCTCGAACTCTTATAGACCTCATATCGACACGACTTATCGAGCTATTGGGGTCTGACGTTTACCACCCCTAGGCGAGATATGCGACATATCAGACGACGAGACCGGACTATACGGTAAGTGTTACTGGTTGGATTCACAGGAGTATGAGCGAGCTTGCTCGTCGATCTTCTGATCGCTCAATACCCGGGTGGCCGTTACGTTTAGCAGACCGCTTGCGGCTTGTGGGTGTTTGATATGATCATCACCTGCTGCCGGCGTATTGACGAGTCTTTAGAGTCCTACACAGAGGTTTCCTGGCTCAAGCAAAACGAAATAGGAGCGCATATGAGATATGCGCGGGGCCGAGAATAATGCGTGTATGTGATACCGTATTCTATTCTCGCGATTTGTATCATCGGCAGGTTATATGTGATATAGCCGGGTTACCGAATCAAGTGTTGATTCGATACATTGATACACTTGATACTAGTCGGTTATATGCGATATGACCGGATCATTAAATCAAGTGTTGATTTAATGATTTAGTGCATAATTGTATATTTGATATATTGCTTTGCATTAACTAGTATTGGTTCACTTTAAAAGGATTTTCTCACTTGATGTGCACATTGTATATGTGATATATTTTTGTGTGCACTTGATTGTATCATGTTTGATGATACATGCTCACTTGAGTTTGTGTAAAGAATAAACCATGGTTATTTAAATGGTTAGGGTTTTGATTTTCATATCTATTTATTTATTTATTTTGAATAGATGAAGAGAAATGGTGGCTTTGTTTGTTTGTTATTGAAGCTTCATGAAGTTTTGACTTAGTGACCATTTTTGTCTTCATGCTTAACCCTAACCATTCACCTAACCCAAGTTTACTCTCTACACTTGACCATGGTTAATGTATGATAAGTATTGATTTTATTTTCTTTTTTAAAAACACTTATCATATTATCTTCTTCTTGTTCTTCATCTTCAACAAAGAAGAAAGCTTGCCTCCATCAATGGCAACTTGAGAAAAAGAGTGAGAAATCCAATTCTAAAGTGAACCCACTTCCTATTTCTTCATCCTCTACCACTTGCCAAGTAGTATAGGGTGTTTTCTTCACAAGTTTCATGACTTGGTGAAGTTGGAGCTTGATCTTGTTTTGCCTCGACGTAGATCATCTTCGGCATCGAAGCCGACGACCAAGCCCGCCCATTTCTCCGATGAAGCCGACGCTAGAGCCCGGGATTCGATTTGGACAGCAAGGAGACTTCATCATGGAGCTATGGAGGTGGAGGACCGGATCTACAAAGGTTGTATTTCCGTTCACTTAGTTAAGTTGTTAACTAGTTGCATGTTTCGCCTAAAAATCTAGTCAACGATCCGTATTAGGGTTTCTTGGCACTTGTAATTTTTGAAATTGGTATGGTTGATGCCTTGTGAGACCTCATTAGTGTGCCTAGGAACCCTACAGTGGTATCAGAGCCTAGCTAGAGCCTTAGGCGATGCGTAGACGATGTTAGAAACCCGATCGAACCCGAAACCCCAAGATTTCACCCTCTCTGGACATTTTTACAAAACTGGGTTTTTTCCAGATTAAAAATGCTTAAAAAATTCAGCAGGAAGTTCTAAGAATTACGATGCAAAATTGGCCAAATGATACCTCCAAACCGCGGCGGAACCGCGGCAGAAGCCTGGCTTCTGCGGCGGTTCCGCGGCCAATTGATGACATCAGCCAACCATTTTTGCACAGTAATTCCTCTTTTATGGTGCTGGATTTTCTGGGAATTTTTAATATTTATTCAAGAGTTGAATATTCTGGGTTGTTTTGGGGATTCGATTATTTGATAGGATTATCAAACTTTGTCTATGTGTTTTCCGGATAATTTTAGAATATGTTAAAAAGTTCGACCGGATATAAATACGCACTTTTTCCCCTGCCAGGAAATTTCCAATTGTTGGATTTTTCTGTAGTTTAATCACGTTCTAAGTAGTGCAAGTAATGCGATGGTCCCTCTAGAAGACAACAAACCTTAACTCGATTATGTGACCGTCTTGAACTGCCCTTTGAACTTTCGGGTTTGGGGCAGTACGGCGTGCCACATGTGAGGCGTTGGCTTGACCCTTCTACGGCTGGACCGTTGGTACTGAGGCATGAACTGAATGTTTTTAGACTTATTTCATGTGTTGAGCTGTATTGGGAAAACCTGGGTGTTCGATTGTTCGATCGGAAAGTTTAACATTTTCTATTTATCCGGAAAGTGATACAACATTTGGAATTCACAAGTAGTTATGAGATAACTGAATGAATGTTATAAATCTAGTAGTTTAGTCTCACTTGATCGGTTGCCACGGAATTTTGATGTGATCAAAAGTCCGTCGCAATCACGTAGCGTACGCGGATACTCGCCGGGTAAACTTAATAGGCAGCCTCACTCCATAGCCCCGACCAAGTGACTGTAGGAGAACCCCGTCGCCGAAAGCATCCGTTCGGGTGCTCGCGGCAGCGGTGTTCCGCCTTGGTGCACTTTGTCGACGGCGTTGGGGGTGCGGCCGCCTACTGAAGTTTGCGACGAGCATTCGATCAGGATGTCGGGAATCTTGTTGAATTGCCCGACTTTATATTGAAAAGTGTTTTCGATTTTGAGACTAAAATGCGGGGTTTATAATTGTTAGGCATGGGATGTCTAAGGAATTCATTTGATTAGGCATGCGATGTCTATGCAGGTTGCGGATTCCAACTGTTGTAGTTTTACACTTTCTTTTCTGTGACCGTAAGTGTAATTTGTGATATCGCCGGTTTCGTTGCTATATGTCAACGACAATTGGGATGCGCATATTTACTTACGTTGATGACATGTGATGTTATGTGTTGCTGGATATGTTATATTGGATCGTCGTGTTTGAATAGCCGGGGGTTTTTTATGTGAGATGAGTGTTTTTCATTTTCATTCATGTAAAAACTTGTATGTAATATTCTTTTATTGGGGCACTTCCAGGTTGCGGATGATGTCACCATTTGTATATCATTTACTTTTCCGCACTAGGATAGACCCAAGGAGGGGAGCACAAGTAACCGGGTTCTGGAGTCCAGTGGGAGATCAACTCGAGGAGTCGAGTCCGGGTCTCCTAACTCTAGAATTGGTAGGGTTGCTTGTTGCTCTCATAGGGGTCTAGGGGTGTGGGTTTGGCTATTCATCACGACCGTGGAATCCGTGTTTTATACTGGGTCGTATTGAAAACACGGACGTCCTAGTATATCCAATATTTCATATGATTCTTCTGCTGCGATATCTGTGATGTGATCATGTGATGTTCTGTGATAGATACTGTATATAGTATATATGATATATTATATAGGCGTTACTTATGTTTTACACCCGTGCTAGCCCTGCCCCGCTCTGCCGTTAGTTACCTAACCTAACGGTGCACGAGGGGACATCGAGGCGAATGCGGATGGCATAAGTGTACGTCGTATTTATCTGTGATGTTTAGGTATTTAAATGATGGGACTTCATTAATGTGATTAATGAAATAAAAGTAACCTAAAGATGTTGTAGAATCGAATTTCAAAAATAAAACAGGTAGCTACAGTTCTTGCTTTGCACAGCGGTATACATGATATATCCTGCACCTTATTCGATGAGGAAAGGACCGAGATCCCTTCACCGGGAGTGACTCCTTTAGCAATAACTGGCAGATGCTACACACTCGGTTTGTCTTTTGATTGCTTTTAAGAGTTTATGCTTTGCACAGTGATATATATGATATATCCCGCACCTCATTCGACGAGGAAAGGGCCGACGATCCCTTCACCGGGAGTGACCCCTTTAGCAAAACTAGAAAAGCCTCAAAAACACTCCATTTCAAAATCATTTGATTCTACAACGATATCAAGTTCATTACGCAATAGATTTTCAGAAAAACCTGTCGTAGCCCTCCGTCATTTCAGATAAGTTGTATATAGTATTCGTGCTGCATTTTTTGGCTTTCGTCAAGGTGCAGTGTGCGGTAGCTATATGCTGCTTATCTGCTGCATACGATGCGATTGGATTAGGGTAGTCGTGCGGCTTTGTTGGCTTTCGTCAAGGGTCGTGCGGGTGGGTTTAATTCAATCAAGAAATGTACGGGTTGAACTTGACTAGCGGGCTATGGTTTGTTGGCTTTCGTCAAGGTCATAGCACGTTAGGGGCAAAATCTTATCGGGAATTTCAAGTGTTGAAATTTGCAATGAGATTGCATACCTTCTATGAGATAGTTGGATCCCGATACCTACTGTGAGTAATTGTTACTCCTGGGAGAGTTTTACACATTATAATTAGCCGATCAAGTAGGTGTCTAGAAAAGTGTTAACGAGGTTACGCCTCTGGGAAAACGAGGTTTACAATAATTAGGTTCGTGCGAAAGCACGGGGGGACCTCCCTCAAAATACCGACACTGGCCTGGCTGAAAGATTGGCGAACTTGTAGTGTGTAATTAATCCCGGCTAGTCTTTCCTTTTTGGGTTTGAAGGAAGATTTGATAAAAAGCAGTGGGAGCCATCCTGATTAGATAAAATAATAACCAATCTATTCTTGCAAGAGCGCACGCTGAGTGTTTTCTTCTCTCACTCTCCAGGTAGCGACCATATCACGCCTTAATCAAGATAATAATACGGAAGTATTGACTGAACCCACTTGTTATACTGACCTGGGGAACGTTGGTCCCGCTCCAACTTATAATTGTTATAAGAAAGAGCAAGAAATTGGGGATTACCAGAATTCCCGTGCCGCCCATACGAAGAAAGTGCATATGATGCATCTCCTTCGGGTGTGTTCATTATATAGAACTGTTTCTCAGTGTCCTTTACGTCCTGGGTATATGATACCAGATCAGGATCCCGCATATGTAATTTGTTACATGGGCTACAGATAGGTAAAGAACTGAGAACGGGTGATAAGTTTCATGAGGCAGAAAACGGGGCAAGTGTTGCAGCCAAGTCTGTTGGTCACTGTCACCCTGTATTACCAATACATTGATTCTGAACGAATGTTATTAGATACCGAACCTGATATACAAAATCATATCAATCTCTTTATTAGTAAAGAAAGGATATAATTTTGTATTGTTGGATAATGTTTTGAACATTTCCTATATCAAAAGTTGATCGGTTCAGGCACGTTATCTAAAAGCATTAATGTTCTAAATCAAACTACAGTTCTTTAGTATACGAAACACACACAAGAGGAAGAGTTCAGAAATGAACGAATCCTTCTTGAGGCATTGTAGACTAGGACATATCAATGTGACCCGACTAGCTGAAGTTACATATAGATGCATATTTAAATCAGTTTGAATCTACATCTTGTGAAACTTGCCAGTCATGTCACAAAGATATAATGACACCAGCTCTGTTTATTGGAAACAGAGAAAGAGTAAGTGAACTCTTGGGATGATACATGTTGATGTATGTAGGTCCCCTGTCTACACTTGCCAAGACAGGTTCTTTATACTTCATTACATTCTCTGATGATTTTTCGAGATTCAGACCTATGTTCCTGTTGAAACACAAGTCTGAACCTTTTGAGATATTCACAGAATATAAGTTAGAAGTAGAGAACCAAAATACGGGTAAAAGTATTATGCCCTATGATGAGATCAAGGAGGAGAATACTTGAGCACGAAATTCTTGGACTTTTCTAAAGGAGAATGAGATTCTCTCTCAGCATTACTCCTCCGTATACACCATAGCACGATGGTATATCGGGGCGGAGAAATCACACCCTATATGATAAGGTGTGCTCTATGATGAGTACTACTGAATTACCTATTTCCTTTTTGGGAGTTATGCACTTGAGAAGCTGCATACCTATTGAATAGGGTTCAAATCAAATCAGTTGCCTACCACTTCATATTTGATATGATAAGGGAAGAGCCCATCTCTTAAGTTAATTAAGATTTGGGGTTGTCCAGCCTATGTCTGAAAAGCAAAATTCGGACAAGCTCGAGGCAAGATCTGTTATGTAGAACTGGAAATGTTCCAGCTATACAAACTGCAGCTGATGATTTGAAAGAACCAAAGGATTTAGTAGATTCCAACGAACCTCAGCCTCTCCGCACGATATAGTAGGGTTCCTCACCCACCTGAGAGATATTTCGGTTTCTCTATGACAGTGGGAGCGAGGATTGCATCATGAGATGATGACCCAACTAGTTTCGAGCTGGCCATCAGGAGTAAGACTCTGTAAGAATGGCTGGATGCTTAGTGATCTGAGATGGAACCCTTATACACCAACAAAGTATGGACTTTAGTTGCTTTATCTGAAGGGTTAAATCCCCATCAGGAGCAAGTATATCTTGAGAAGATTACTTGGTGTACATCGAAAAGTTAAGACTTTCAAAGCTAGACTTGTTAAAGGTTTGCATCATTAACCAGGTGTGGATCATGATGAAACTTTTTCTAAAAATCTATGCTTAAGTCCATCCAGATCCTACTTGCCACGGCTACAGACCATAACTACGATATCTGGTGGTTGGGTGTCATGACTGCTTTTCTAAATGATGTTTTAGAAGAGAGCGTCTATAAGTACACAGCCAGAGGGCTTCGTAGACAGTGGGAGCAGCGGAAACGTGTGCAAGATGCTTTATAGGATAAAGCAGACATCGCGGAGTTGGAACATCTGTTTTGATGTGTTAGTCAAAGAGTTTGACATCATCAAAATGGTAGATGAACCTTGTATAAACAAAAAGGTAGTAGGGAGTATAGTGACGATCCTCGTAGAGTACGTGGATGGCATGCTCTTGATAGGGAAGGAGTTTCCTATGCTACGCTCGGTCAATCTCCGCTTATCACAATGATTCTCCATATAGGATCAAAGTGATACCTCCTAAATCCTGGGTTTTGGATCTATGAGATAGATCTAATTGGATGTTAGGATTCTCACTAGTTGTAGTGAGATGGTATCAACCGATCCTGGGGAGAATCATTGGAAGGGTTCCAGGGTGATAAGGACGACTGAAAATCAGTCGCAGGCATTGTCTTTACCCTCAGTAAAGGGACGGTATGTTGGAAGAGTTTCAAGCTAGATACCATGGCATACTAGACGATAAAGGCTCGATACATCGCTACTTAAGATGCTACCAAAGAGGCAGTCTGGATGTATATTTGTTCATGAGATGAACTTAGTTCCTCCCATTGTGTGACAATGGAGTTGTGACATATACCAAGGAACGTCCGTCCCATCAATGATCCAGATATATTCTAAGTCAGTATCACCTGATCATGGAGATGGTTGATCTCCAAGGAGATCGAGGTTAGGAGAGTAGACTCAGAGAACAGCACGGCGGATCCACTCACAAAGGCCTTTTCCCAGAGAGAGACTTTTATGGGATGGTTGAGTATGAGATACTGCAACCACTGCTATCAGATGGCCCTAGTGCAAGTGGGAGATTGTTAGTTATATGTATGCCCTAGAGGCCATTACTATACATAGGATGTATATTGTAGTGGATGCTTCGACATATATAGGGAGGACTTTCTTGCTCGACATGATAGTATGCTATCTGGTTGCTCTTTACCTTAACGGGTACACTGATTGTCTCTCTGTTACATGTTGGTAAAGCCCTTAGGATGTGTACTTGACTACCTGGACTATGATGCGGATCATACTAGTGGGGACAGGGTAGTCCATAAGTATATCCTTCAAGGTCCCTAGTCGTGGGTATATCGAGACGGGGCATCGATATACCAGAGTAGACTAGCGTATACCTTCTCGACCCATACAGATGGGCGATGGATGATCCCATATCCATTGGTGTTTGACATCAGAGATGATATACGGGTGCTCAGTGGAGATTGGGTACACTGGACGGACTCGCCGAGAACTCCCAGATGGTATTATACCTTACGTCAGATGGCAGTTCTCTGGTGACAGTGGTACAGAGTAGTCTGTTGACCCGAGATCGTCATAGAGTCTTGTGTGATTCCCACTGTGCTTTGATTTCCACCTTACCACGTCCAAGAGGGTGTGCAAAATGGTGGTTTTTAGGTAAAGTCCCGAATCACATGGAGGCAATGAGCGATAGGAGGGGATTCGTCTCTCCCGGTATAGGGAGTTGATGTTGCGCTGTGTTCGATTGGCTATAACCGGAAATCCCTGGCCAGGGTTGCTGAGATTTACTGGTAAGTGTTATCAGTAGTTTCTCGAACTGTTATAGACCTCATATCGATACGACTTATCGAGCTATTGGGATCTGACGTTTACCACCTCTAGGCGAGATATGCGACATATCAGATGACGAGACCGGACTGTACGGTAAGTGTTAGTGGTTGGATTCACAGGAGTATGAGCGGGCTTGCTCGTAGATCTTCTGATCGCTCAATACCCAGGTGGCCGTTACGTTTAGCAGACCGCTTGCGGCTTGTGGGTGTTTGATATGATCATCACCTGCTGCCCGCGTATTGACGAGTCTTTAGAGTCCTACACAGAGGTTTCCTGGCTTAAGCAAAACGAAATAGGAGCGCATATGAGATATGCGCGGGGCCGAGAATAATGCGTGTATGTGATACCGTATTCTATTCTCGCGATTTGTATCATCGGCAGGTTATATGTGATATAGCCGGGTTACCGAATCAAGTGTTGATTCGATACATTGATACACTTGATACTAGTCGGTTATATGCGATATGACCGGATCATTAAATCAAGTGTTGATTTAATGATTTAGTGCATAATTGTATATTTGATATATTGCTTTGCATTAACTAGTATTGGTTCACTTTAAAAGGATTTTCTCACTTGATGTGCACATTGTATATGTGATATATTTTTGTGTGAACTTGATTGTATCATGTTTGATGATACATGCTCACTTGAGTTTGTGTAAAGATTAAACCATGGTTATTTAAATGGTTAGGGTTTTGATTTTCATATCTATTTATTTATTTATTTTGAATAGATGAAGAGAAATGGTGGCTTTCTTTGTTTGTTATTGAAGCTTCATGAAGCTTTGACTTAGTGACCATTTTTGTCTTCATGCTTAACCCTAACCATTCACCTAACCCAAGTTTACTCTCTACACTTGACCATGGTTAGTGTATGATAAGTATTGATTTTATTTTCTTTTTTAAAAACACTTATCATATTATCTTCTTCTTGTTCTTCATCTTCAACAATGAAGAAAGCTTGCCTCCATCAATGGCAACTTGAGAAAAAGAGTGAGAAATCCAATTCTAAAGTGAACCCACTTCCTATTTCATCATCCTCTACCACTTTCCAAGTAGTATAGGGTGTTTTCTTCACAAGTTTCATGACTTGGTGAAGTTGGAGCTTGATCTTGTGTTGCCTCGACGTAGATCATCTTCGGCATCGAAGCCGACGACCAAGCCCGCCCATTTCTCCTATGAAGCCGACGCTAGAGCCCGGGATTCGATTTGGACAGCAAGAAGACTTCATCATGGAGCTATGGAGGTGGAGGACCGGATCTACAAAGGTTGTATTTCCGTTCACTTAGTTAAGTTGTTAACTAGTTGCATGTTTCGCCTAAAAATCTAGTCAACGATCCGTATTAGGGTTTCTCGGCACTTGTAATTTTTGAAATTGGCATGGTTGATGCCTTGTGAGACCTCATTAGTGTGCCTAGGAACCCTACAGTTTATGTTAAGGTGTTTGGTATAATTAGTTTATGTTATAATTTCAGTATATAAAATCTGGTAGCAAATATCTGTTGTTAGTGTGTAATGTTAGAAAACAAGGAAAATTATGATATTTAACATACTGAACTTGAATCTGGAACCATTAGGTATAACTACTAGAAAAACTAACAAGAACAAAACTATAATGAGACAACTAGAGAACTTTACTCAAAACCCGAGACCCCAACCCTATGTTTTGGCCGGCGAGAACACCATAATTCCCGAGGTCGCCGGACTTTTGGTGGGTTTTGATGTTGAATTTTCTTCTGCAGCTTAGGTTTGGTATTTTATAAGTTTCTGTATTGTTTGATTTGTCTAAATAATTATACAGAGAAATCTGGGAGTAAATAGTTAAGGTTTTATCAAATTTCTGATATTTACAATACGGATTTTTCGTATTTTAAACTCCAACTGAACCGTTAATGTTTGTACGTTAACAGCAGGATTGTATTTTCGTTTTGGGTTAAGTACGTTGTAGGTTCTAATCTATGGGTGCCTATCTCGTTGTTTTGAGTTTTGATATAATATTTACGTCAATATGGTATAACGACGATTATAGGTACGATTGCGAAGATTTCCGAGGCGGAGCTGGCGGACATAGCAGCGTGGATTTCAGCAAGCTCATCAAGTGGTGAGTAGATTTATATCTATGGGGGAAATCGGGTGGATGGTGTATAGCACCCCCGCAACCTTATAAATAGTATTATGATATATAGTAGTTTTAGTAATTATTTAAGATATGGATATTGGAATTAATTTGCCTCTAGTATGATACTCATTTGCATATAGTTTACGAATGGTTTGGTAAATTGGTACGAAAGACCATGCCGTATTAGAGGTGGATTTGATATAGTAATAATGTGAGGTATTGTACAAGATATTATACTGTATTGATGATGATAAGATTAGGATGCCGAATAACGGCCATGTTCCCTTTAGACTCGTAAAATAATGCTTATATTTACTTTACTTGTTTACGTTATAATTATTGATATTATACGTTTTCGTAATATGAACGCTCTGATAGAACACTGCACAACTACCAATGAGTACTATGCTGCACAAGCACGTACATACATATTACACTGCACCTCATTGGTACTGCCATGTCACTGTAGAACCGTTCTGTTATATAATGCGTATCTATGTGCGTGTGTGTGTGTGTTAATATGAATAGGCTATTACACCTATAGAACACTTGCACAAATACTAATGATT
Organism: Agapanthus africanus; assembly: GCA_030015575.1. Taxonomy (NCBI): domain Eukaryota; kingdom Viridiplantae; phylum Streptophyta; class Magnoliopsida; order Asparagales; family Amaryllidaceae; genus Agapanthus; species Agapanthus africanus. The sequence goes on from CM057343.1 coordinate 378,026,519, forward strand.
ACCATGCTGCACGAGCACAGACGCGTATGTTATACTACACATAATTAGTATTGCCATGACACAGTAAAATTGATACGTTCATTTACTTGTATGACTTATTTGTTGGATATAGTGCCCTCAGAGTCAATTATTGGATCACAGGCACGTGATTGCAATGATTGAGGGAGGACCTATAACGGTAGGACAGTCTTACTCAGGATGATTGTATACTATCTGGTTTGTCTTCATCATCGTGTACAAGCTTTAGGTGACATTGTAGTTCACTATTACACGTTGATAGAGAATAGTATGCTACCATGGTTCATCTTTATCATTGTGCACTGCTTTAGGTGACATTACAGGTCACTATTGCACGTTGGTAGAGCCCATAGGATTCTTGCTTGACGACCGGCAGTATGATGGCAATCATATACGTGGGAGCTGGGGTCTATAAGCACATCCTTAAAAGGTCCCTAGTCGTGGGAGTTTTCGAGACAGGGCATCGATACTCCATTAGTAGACTAGTGTATACAGTCGAGACCCCGACGAGGGGCGGTGGCCGGTCTCACAAGCCATTGGTGTCAGTTGGATCACCTAAGATGTATACAGGTGCTCATTGGGTTATGAGTACACCGGACAGGACTCGCCGGGAATATGCTAGTTGGTATTATACCTGACGTCAGATAGCAGTTCCCTGGTGACATGTGTACAGGTTAGTTCATCGACCTGAGATCGCCATTTGTCTCATGTGAGTTCCCACTGCGTTTTTATTACTACCCTACCACGGCTCAAAGGACTCGTGCAAACAGGTTTTAGTTGGGTACAGTCCCGAGCCACATGGAGGCAGAGAGCGGATCGGCAGGGGTTCGTCTCTTCCGGTATTGGGGGTGAGGTCGCGCTGTGTCTAGGAGAGCCATTACACAAAGCCCTCGGCCAAGGCAGGAGATTTACTGGTAGGTATTCCAGTAGTATCTCAGGGTGTTCTGGGATACACTCCGACATGACTTGTACCGCTTTTGGGGGTCTAACTTTTACCAACCCCCTAGGACCGCCATGCGATACTCATAGACGAACGGACCGGGCTGTACGGATATTGTCACTGACAGGCTCAGTAGGGTGTCAGGATGAGTTCGCTCATCGACCTCCCTTTTGGTCAATACTTGGTAGCCCGTTACGTACGGCTAGTACCTCTGACGAGCTAGTGGTTAAATCCACAGCCAAAATATTGACGAGTCTTTAGAGTCCCCCACAGACAGTTTCTCAAGTTTGGGGCGAAACGTTGTAGAGCCCGTATAATATATGGCAGGGTTCGATCTTATACGTGCGGTATTGCACGGATCATGATCGGACGGATCATACTAGTGGGCTTTGGTTTAAGCCGGATCCTAGTATTAGATTTGTTGGATTACTTTAGTCTCATCGCATTCGCATTCAGTCGGAATGCAGATGCAGGTATGTATATACAGGTGAGGGGTATCCTTGTGATCCGTCACGAGTTTACTTTAGATGTTGCCGGATTTTTCTTTGTTGGACCAAACATTTGGATTTATGTTTGGATGGTGGAAATAATAAGCTAGAATTTCATCATGAGATGCATTAATGTGACATAGACATATATCATGACTCATGGTCTCTTTTTGAGCACAAACGTCACATTAGTGGATTGATTTGTGGCTTGATTTGATGAGAGGAGAGAGAGGGGCAGCCAAGGGTAGGGTTAGCTCTCATATTATTATGCTTGCACTCTCTCTCATTTGATATAGAACATCACACAAAAGGAAAAAGAAAACCTCCTCTTCTTATTCTTCCTCTAGCTCATTATCTCCACCAATCGGTTCATCTCTAACCTCCATCCAAATCAATAGATGCAAGAGACAAAGTGATCACAAACATTCTCTACATCACCTTGGACACGTCGGCTAGCACACTTCATGGATGAAGCAGGAGCCCGTAAAAGGAATCGATGATGTGGTGCCCTTCCGACGAGGAGATCGAGACTGGAGATGCCGCGAGGAGCTTGGGATGGTGGCCGAAGACCGAAGGACACGGATCACTCGGTATAGCTTTCTATCCCTTCTCTAGATAGCTAGTTTATAGGTTAATGGTTCGATCCGGGTTTTAAGCATACGATAGCGCCGGTTTTCTAGTTTAGAAAAAATTTCATTTCCGCATTTTGGCCTAAGAGAGACGGCCAGGGCGCTACCGTAGTCTTACATGGTATCAGAGCCACGCCATTAACCATTACTAGCTTGCTCTAACGTGTTTAGAACTCGATCGAACGAAATTTCCATAAACTGCATTTCCAAATTCTGAGTTTCTGTCGATTCTGTTTTGTGCTCAGAAAATTATTTGGTGTATTGCAGAAAACCATGCAGGGTTTTTTAGGAATTCTGATAGAATTTGCTAGCACGTGCCTACAGTAACGCCGAGGAACCGCGGCCATACCCTTGTTTTGCCCGCGGTTCCGCCGCCGCAATGACTCTTCAATGCACAAAATTTAGTACTGTATTCTCTGAGTTGGAAATAGGTTTTCTGGTAATTTTATTTTGGGCCCAGATTTATTTGAGTACTGGGTATTGTGCTTGGAGCCCACTTCAGGAAATTTAGTCGATTGAAAATTTTAAACATATTAGTTCACAGTATTTACATTATATCTGCGACCGTGAATGTCATTTGATCGATAAATCCTGTCTAATTGCTATAGCTCATTTAGACGGATTTGCGAACGTGACATTCACGTTGATGTTCTTTGTTGTACTTTGATGTTGCGGATTTGTCGTAGTAGATAGCCTGGATGCAATGGTAGTACAGTTTGGTTGTATATGTACATTTGATATTGCGGGGCGAGCGTCCGACATGTGGACTGCCGTCACTGTCTGTTTGTATATTATTCTTTTGGGGCACGACCGGGATGAGATCGATGTACCCGTTGTATATATTTTACTTTCTGTACTAGGATTACCCCGCGGTGGGGTGCACGGATAGCCGGGTTGTAGAGGGCAACGGGCTCGCATCTCATGGCTTTGAGACGGAGGGGGCTTCACTCTAGAATTGGAAGGCTATTCGCCGCACTAGTAGGGGGTACAGGTTGACCCAAGGAAGGGTGCCCAAGTTACCGGATTCCGTGAAGTGCTGGGTGGTCCATTCACATTGTTGAAGGGGGCTGCCTCGCTTCAGGTTTTGACGGGTAACTTTCCACGCCCGTAGGGGTCTAGGATTTCATTGCGCAGGCTATCCACACGACCAGAGGAACGTCGGGTTTCAGTAGCGGCTCTATGAAACCCGGGGATCCCAGATTATCTGTATTGTTCTGTGATGCTTATTACATTTATGTGATGTTGCATTTTATCACGCCTTGAGCGATTATTATATATTGATATATATACTAGTTGATGTTGTATATGTTTTACACCCGCGCTAATCCAGTCCCCGCTCGGTCGTTAGTTAAGTAACCAAACGGGTGATGACAGGACCCAGTGGCGAATGCGGATGGCATATACGTACATCATTATTTTCGTTCTTTATTGGTGTGATCAATTGATGGGACAGCATTGATTCGGATAAATGCAAGCTAAACAAACCTATTCTGATGTTGTTGGAACATTTTTCAAAAAGCTGTTATTGCAAGGGCATTCTCTTTTGTTTTGCATAGTGGTATTCGGTTATGAATATCCAGCACCTCATTCGACGAGGCAAGGGCCGAGATCCCTTCACCGGGAGTGACCCCTTGGATAGAAGTTTGCGTCAGGGTAATAACTTCACTATAGCCGATTACTTTTTGCTTTGCATCGTGGTATTAAGTTGGAATATCCTGCACCTCATTCTACGGGGAAAGAGCCGAGATCCCTTCACCGGGAGTGACCTCTTTAGCAAAGGTTTTCGTCACTATATTTTTATAAAAAGGCTATGCAGTTCCTTCAACGATATCAAGTTCATTACGTTAAAAGTTTTTCGCCAAAAACTAGACGTAGCCCTCCGTCATTTCTTACAAGTATTACTTAGTATTCGTGCTGCGTTTGTTGACTGTGTCAAGGCGTAGTGTGTGGTAGCTAAGTAGTGTTTGTTTGTGGCATATTAATGGGATTGGTTAGGACAGTCGTGCGGCCTTGTTGACTATGTCAAGGGCTCGTACGGGTGAGTTTAATGCAATCCAGGATAATGACGGGTTGAACTTGACTAGGACTCTTTGATTTGTTGACAGTGTCAAGGTCACTTGGGTCCTAGGGGTAAAAATCACATCGAGAGTTTCTAAAGAAACTGAAACTTGCCAGGCATGCGCATACCTTCTGGAGTGTGATAACGTGAGTGGATTCTGTCATGTTATCATACGATGATAGTTGGATCCCGATTCCCACTGATGAGTTGGTTTACTCCTCGGGTGATCCCGACTAATTCTTCTTTCAGGTTTGGAGGAGAATTTAAGGATACAGTGGGAGGTTTCCTGATTAGATAAATTGGTAACCATTCTGATCTAGGTTTGAGTGCACGCTGAGTGTTTCTTTTCTCTCTCTCTTTGGCAGCGACCATGATCCGACCCTTGACAATGACTCAGTGACCAAGTTAACGAACCTTCTCAAAACATTGGCTTTGGGATTGTCTGAGTTGCATATCTCATTGCCACTCCTTCTTTTACCCTATTCTCCAGAACACCCCGTATTACTACGAACGTCCACTTCCATTGGATAAAACCATCGTATGGTTATATACGAACTCGAAGGAACTTGTTCCAGATTCGAGGATGGTTTCCGGTTCTGGAGAAAATGAATAGGACTGTTCAGTTGTCTTTTCTTTTTACCTTCTCTCAGATTGCGAGTGCTCCTTGGATTAGGACGGTACACCTATTACGCAAATTGGATAGTCTTCTTCCAAACCATAGGCAGGTGCCGAACGGTGGGGAATGAAGAAAACCAATTAGCCTAACGATGGTGTACAGAAGGTAATAAGTTAAGACAAATAAAGAGATTAGAAAGAGGGCAAAGTAAAATGCGACTGCTATTCACAACCAAAACAAGAATTTCATTACCACTCCTACTTCACCTTTGTATTTCTCCAGAACACTCCGTATCACTACGAAAATCCACAGTTATTTGGATACTCCATCGTATGGTTATATACGAACTCGAAGGAACTTGTTCCAGTTCGGGGATGGATTCTGGTTCAGGAAAAATAGGAATAAGGTTTATTCAGTTGTCTTTTATCTTCACCTTCTCTCAGGTTACGAGTACTCCTAGGATTAGGAGAGTACACTCATTATGCTTATTGGATAGTCTTCTTCCAAACCATAGGCTGGTGCCGAACGGTGGGGAAGGAAGAAAACCATTTGGCCTAAAAGGGTGTACAGAAAGTAATGACTAAAGACATATAAAGGGATTTGGAGAGATGACAAAGAAATATACGGTTATAATCATGAATCTGGATAATGGAAGAGGCATTACTAGGAATACCCGGATACCCCTTCGAAACATTTACATGTTTCAGTTTCACTGTGCATTGTTAATAGAAAACTGATTTCCCGATTAGACACTTGCTCCAGGGTATGTATTTACCAGATATAATTCTCACATCTGTATGATTTTATAGATGATGAGTGTTAGAAAGTTATTGGGAATTCGGTGATTATCCTCATTATATCGGAATTCGTTATAATTGGTGATATTTGAGGAAATCGCCTGGGTTGTTTGCTGGACGGCAAATATTTGGTTTTGAATATCCGTTGTAATGCACCAATTTAAAATTGATATATCTGTACGTTTATTTTTATAAAGTGATATATAAATTTTAAAATTATGTCTATAACATTTACCTATATCAGTGGATGGTTAGGTAAGGAGCATTAAACAGCGGTGTAATTCTTCTTAACCATAAGTACAGTTTTCAACCTAGGACACACAGGGAATGCGTTATTAGACTCAAGGGACTTATACAGAGTATTGTATGTTATCCAGTTTCCATTAGGACAGAGGGGTTGGTCCTCGTACTATATTCGGCTTACTTATGACTTCTCTAGTTGTTAGACAAGTGTTTCGTAGAAACACAAGGTCCAAGTTTTGAGAAGTTATAGGTATATGAATAAGGTAGAGAACCAGGTGTTGCAAGTATCGGGATTCTTTAAGGTGATCGAAGATGTAGATACTTGTGTATGGTATTCAGTTGATAGTAATGGTTTTGAGAACTTGCTTCTCTTTCAGGTTACTCATAATTGGAAGCACTCCTAAGTTGAGTAACGCTGATCGGTCTCCTTCCATTTAGTTGACATGCACTGGAGACAGCTGCATGATTTGAATCTGATTCCAATTAAATCAGTGCTTCTTTTTCTATATTGGATATAGAATAGTTCATATCTTAACATTGTTAAGGTACGGGACCAGACTCTGGATAACTCAAGGCACGTTTCTGTAATGGCTGTTTGTGGGTTGACCCGGGATATGACGAGGGTTGATTTTCTACCATCTGGAAGATCAATAGTGATATTGTTCTTGACTCGCCACAGTTTTGATAAAAATGGATTTTTTCAGAAAACAGAAGTGGGAGTATGGTAGAACTGGAAGTGATTCCAGAACCGCAAACGATTACTGAAAATTTGATAAGAACCTAAAGATTCAATCTGGATTGAAATTCCATTGGCCACTCCGCAGATATGGTGGGTAACCTCAGGCACCCGAGAGGTACTCCGGTATGCTCAAAGACGGTGACAGGGGGGTTCTTGTTTACCCAGACTTGCCATTGCTGTTGTTCCAAACTGTGAGACCCGGCAAGAGGATGAGTATAGCATCGTTCTAAACTAGTTTTAGAAGTGCACGTGTATATTATTCTGCCAGAGGGTTGTCGTAGTCAGTGGGAGCAGCGGAAGCATAGTGGACAAGTAGCTTATGTCTATTTATGGATATAGCGGAGATAGATCATCTATTTCTGATGTGACAGTCATAGGTTTGACTTCATCAGAATAGGAGATGGATCTGTTAAGAAGGTAGTAGGTGTGATGTCCTGGTATTTGGATGACATACACAGAGTAGGAAGAGAAATTTCTATACTACGGTCGGTTATACTTTGGTTGTCACACAGTGGTTTCTCCACAAAGGACATGGATATTATAACAGATATTCTGGTTACTAGATCTATGGTTTTAGATCTAGATTTGGATAGTTTCCCAATCAGGGTACTTAGACAGCATTCTAAAGGTATTTAGAATGGACGACTCCAGGCATGGTAGTGTACCTGCAGGTGATGGAGTCACCTTCTCTAAAGGTGTCTTACAGACTAAAGAGGAGAGGGATGTGCATGATTGGCAGATCACTTGCTTAGGTAATTGAGTCAATCATGAGATGTCAAGTACCACACCAGATGTTTTTGCAGTAGATGCAATAAGTTGATATTGATCCAATCCTGGAGAAACATTCGGAAGCAGTTTTAGAACATAAATGGATGTTCTAGGGATATGATAACAACAGCCTCTTTAAGGAGACAGTTATCATTCCAGGCTTCCAAGGTGACCTGGATGACAGAGTGGCTGTCAGAGTTATAGTTTTCCCTCTGACGAGGGGCAATATTTTGGACAGGTGGTCCAAGCGGATACTGAGGGAGGCATGGCGCAGGATACTGGTTGGTTTCAGTTGACGATACAGTCTAAGAAGTTTGGATTTGGAGTTCATTTATGAACTAGGTCCCATCAGATATCCAGACATATTCTAAGACAGGTATTGCTCATTTCGGGAGATGGCTTTCTCCGCGAACTTGAGATAAGGAGAGATATAGAAAGAAACATCAGAGCGGATCCACTAACTGAGGCTATTTCTCGAACGCAATAGTTTCACAAACAGGCTTTGTGAGACTGACTAGTAGAGGAGTTGGGTGTTCGGTATCACACGGGCTGTGAGTATGCGACATCGCAATAATTAGCCTTGAGTGCAAGTGGGAGATTGTTGGATATAGTGCCCTCAGAGTCAATTATTGGATCACAGGCACGTGATTGCAATGATTGAGGGAGGACCTATACCGGTAGGACAGTCTTACTCAGGAAGATTGTATACTATCTGGTTTGTCTTCATTATCGTGTACATGCTTTAGGTGACATTGTAGTTCACTATTACATGTTGATAGAGAATAGTATGCTACCGTGGTTCATCTTTATCATCGTGCACTTCTTTAGGTGACATTACAGGTCACTATTGCACGTTGGTAGAGCCCATAGGATTCTTGCTTGACGACCGGCAGTATGATGGCGATCATATACGTGGGAGCTGGGATCTATAAGCACATCCTTAAAAGGTCCCTAGTCGTGGGAGTTTTCGAGACAGGGCATCGATACTCCATTAGTAGACAAGTGTATACAGTCGAGACCCCGACGAGGGGTGGTGGCCAGTCTCACAAGCCATTGGTGTCAGTTGGATCACCTAAGATATATACAGGTGCTCATTGGGTTATGAGTACACCGGACAGGACTCGCCGGGAATATGCTAGTTGGTATTATACCTGACGTCAGATAGCAGTTCACTGGTGACATGTGTACAGGTTAGTTCATCGACCTGAGATCGTCATTTGTCTCGTGTGAGTTCCCACTATGCTTTGATTACTACCCTACAACGGCTCAAAGGAGTCGTGCAAACAGGTTTTAGTTGGGTACAGTCCCGAGCCACATGGAGGCAGTGAGCGGATCGGCAGGGGTTCGTCTCTCCCGGTATTGGGGGTGAGGTCGCGCTGTGTCTAGGAGAGCCATTACACAAAGCTCTCGGCCGAGGCAGGAGATTTACTGGTAGGTATTCCAGTAGTATCTCAGGGTGTTCTGGGCTACACTCCGACAAGACTTGTACCGCTTTTGGGGGTCTGACTTTTACCAACCCCCGAGGCCCGCCATGCGATACTCATAGACGAACGGACCGGACTGTACGGATATTATCACTGACAGGCTCAGTAGGGTGTCAGGATGAGTTCGCTCATCGACCTCCCTTTTGGTCAATACTTGGTAGCCCGTTACGTACGGCTAGTATCTCTGACGAGCTAGTGGTTAAATCCATAGCCAAAGTATTGACGAGTCTTTAGAGACCCCCACAGACAGTTTCTCAAGTTTCGGGCGAAACGTTATAGAGCCCGTATGATATATGGTAGGGTTGGATCTTATACTTGCGGTATTGCACGGATTATGATCGGACGGATCATACTCGTGGGATTTGGTTTAAGCCGGATCCTAGTATTAGATTTGTTGGATTACTTTAGTCTCACCGCATTCGCATTCAGTCGGAGTGCGAATGCAGGTATGTATATACATGTGAGGGGTATCCTTGTGATCCGTCACGGGTTTACTTTAGATGTTGCCAGATTTTTCTTTGTTGGACCAAACATTTGGATTTATGTTTGGATGGTGGAAATAATAAGCTAGAATTTCATCATGAGATGCATTAATGTGACATAGACATATATCATGACTCATGGTCTCTTTTTTAGCAAAAATGTCACATTAGTGGATTGATTTGTGGCTTGATTTGATAAGATGAGAGAGAGGGGCAGCCAAGGGTAGGGTTAGCGCTCATATTATTATGCTTGCACTCTCTCTCATTTGATATAGAACATCACACAAAAGGAAAAAGAAAACCTCCTCTTCTTCTTCTTCCTCTAGCTCATTATCTCCACCAATGGCTTCATCTCTAACCTCCATCCAAATCAATGGATGCAAGAGACAAAGTGATCACAAACATTCTCTATATCACCTTGGACACGTCGGCTAGCACACTTCATGCCCGAGTTGCTTCGGATGAAGCGGGAGCCCGTAAAAGGAATCGATGATGTGGTGCCCTTTCAGACGAGGAGATCGAGACCGGAGATGCCGCGAGGAGCTTGGGATCGTGGCCGAAGACCGAAGGACACGGATTTCTCGGTATAGCTTTCTATCCCTTCTCTAGATATCTAGTTTATAGGTTAATGGTTCGATCCGGGTTATAAGTATACGATAGCGCCGGTTTTCTAGTTTAGAAAAAATTTCGTTTCCGCTTTTTGGCCTAAGAAAGACGGCCGGGGCGCTTCCGTAGTCTTACATTATTTATGTACTTTACTTTATTACCTGTTGCGTATTGCGAATACCGGTATTATGGATGTTTATATTTGATTCTTATGAGTTTTCTGGATGTTTTACTTTTGATGATATATATCAATGTATGGGACGCTGTTATATATGTATATATATAATATATCATCAGAATGATCTATGTAAGTATTCTCATTCTTTACTTGATATTTCTGGATATGATGAGTTGACGTCCATCATGAGTTTGATGTTTTATGATGGTTTTATTCCGAACCGCGTGGGGGAGCTATACGGTTTCGGATGTGTTTTTATCCAGACTGAGTTGGGAGCTATACAGTCAGATACATGGTGGACCCGGATCGAGACCGAGGGGCGGGATAGCCGCAGTTGAGGCGGGGAGCCTAGCGAGGATACTCGATACCGGAGATAGATATGATCACGGCAGATATCCAGGGGATACTGACCGGGGTTCGATTTAGGCACGGCGGATATCCAGGGGATAGCGACCGGGGCTAGGGATATCGGGTGGCGATCATCTATTAAGATGGTGTCGACGATATCTGCATTTACGTGTCGGTGATGGACACGAGAGATTCTGATTTCGGGTGTCAATACTAGACATCCATACATATATATTGATATGTTGTTATCATGAGATATACAGTAGATTATGGTTATTATAGCCGACCAGGACTGATCCGGGGGACAGTACCTGTATATATTTGTACGAGCATTCATATACATAAAAATGAATTCAAACACGAGCTATAGACTCATTATTTTTGAAATGTCTGATATGACACTGAGATCTTTAAATTGTAAACCTCTTAACATTTTTCATCAAAACAGCAGAACGTATATCCTAAGTAAAGATACTTATTATATTTCATACTATCACGTCTGCTTTATGCCGCGACATATCTATTCCGCGGCTATTTTAAAGAAGAGGTTTATATATATATATATATATATATATATATATATATATATATATATATATATATATATATATATATTCGGCTACTTTGGGCTTATACCTAGATACAGGTCATTTGCATTGATATGTTCTGCTTGGGATTGCATGACAGATAGGGTTTCATTATAATACATATGCATATCATATTACATTAGTACAGATTATGATAGTACTTTACTTATGACCTAGGTATCGTCGTTCATTTTGATTTCTACCTTGTGATGTACTTTTATTCACCGAGTTGGCAACTCATCCCCGTTGTGCCACAGTTTCTTGCAGGTTTTACCGTTTGGATTATCAGCGGCTTTGGGCATACATTCCTTTCGGTGATTGCGTTGGTTAGTGAGTTACTATTGTATCGTACTCACACTTGATTATTCAAATATTCTTGTATCTAGTAAACTCCATCAACTTAGAAATGGTATATTGTGGACTTAGAAGCGGGACTTTGAATTTGGGTGTTGTGATGTTGCACTCATTGGAGTCGACTTTCTATATCGTGTGCTTGGTTGCTCCGCCGTTTGGGCATGGAAGCTAGCTCCCGTTGGATGCTATTTTATCATTGTGGTTGTATTGGGGTTTTATGCAAAATTACAAAGGAGGTGTTATCAAATTTCAAAACGTCATGGATGCACTTTAAACATACTTGTTTAAAATCAAAGGGTTATTTTAAAATGATTCCATCTGATATTTTTTAGAAAAAACTTCACCTCCGATGTTTTCAAAAGAAAAAAGATTTAGATTCCGGTTTTCGGCTTACTTGAACCACGTCGGCGTCTTTAGATGTCACGTGATTTAAGTGCCGGTCACGTGCCAGATTTGGGTCGTGACAATTATATATATATATATATAGACATTGCTTATGTTTTGCATCCGCGCAAGTCCAGCCCCCAGCTCTAGCGTTAGTTATCTAACCTAACGGTGTAAGACGAGGCCCAGTGGCGAATGCGGATGGCATAAGCGTACGTTGTATTTTTCGTCTTTTTCTACAATGGTAGGTTAATTGATGGGACTGCATTACATTAATACAAAGCAAACAAACCAAAATTGAATCGTTGGAACAATTTTTAAACCACTCGGTTTTTTTTCAAAACAACAAAACTTTTTAAATGCGGAGCTTAAACCATTCCTTTTAAAAGTTATTAGGTTCTTTCGATTATATCAAGTTCACTACGTTCACGGTTTTGCCAAAACCATTCATAGCCCTCCGTCATTTTAGTTGGATATTCAGTAGTATTCAAGCTATGTATTTTGACTATCGCCAAGGCATAGTGATTGGTAGTTGTTGAATATTCATCTATAGCATAGATAGATGCGTTGGTTTGGGATAGCTGTACTGCTATTTTGGCCTTTGTCAAGCGTATGTGCGGGTGGATTCAAATTAACCTGGAAAATGATGGATAGAACTTGACATGTACTTATGATATGTTGGCCTTCGTCAAGGTCATAAGAACATAGGGCAAAAATCCACATCAGGATTTTCTAAAGAAACCGAAACTTCCTAGTGTTGCATACCATTTGGAGTGTGATAATTTTGGTAGGATTCCTTCGACTTTATCACACAATGATATTTGGATCTCGATCCTACTGTGAGTATATGCTACTCCTCGGGAGATTTTTTCACTTAACGATCAACACTATAAACCAAGTAGGTGTCTAGAACAGTGTTAGCGGGGCTACGCCTCCAGGGAAAAGAGGTTATTTAATTAAGGAACTTGGCGAAAGCGTCGTAAAACCTCGCTCGAAGTACCGATACTAGCCTGGCTGAAAGGTTAAGCAAGTATTGTACAGTGAGATTAATCCTGACTAATTCTTCTTTTATGGTTTGAGGAAGAATTCGAGAAACAGTGGGAGCCATCCTGTTTAGATAAACTAAAAACCAATCTAAACTTGCAAGAGCATCATTCTAAAGTGTTTCTTCTCTCTCTCCTAATTGCAGCAACCAAGATGATGGGTCTTAAGTTACTATTAGATAAAAATATATTGAGAGGGACAAACTATAAAGATTGGTTCAGGAATGTCAAGATGGGTATCACATATGACAAATTGGGCTATGTCCTTACTACTAAAGCCCCCGTCGTCCCAGGTCCAGACTCCAGTGTCGCGGATATTGAGATCCGTAAGACCTGGAAGATAGACTGCGCGAAGGCCAAGTGCCTCGTGTTGGCCTCTATGGACTATGAGCACCAGGGGCGGCATGAGAAGTTGGATCTTGAATCCATATTCCTCCATACCAAGGAAATATATGAAGAGCAATTTCGTATCGTAAGATACGAGACCTCGAAGAAGTTATTTCAGGCGAGGTTGGCCGTCGGGTCATCTGTAGGGGAACACGTTCTTAAGATGATCGGCTACATTGGGAAGCTGGTGGACCTCGGGACCACGTTAGAGAATGAGCTGTATACAGACTTAATTCTGCAGTCCCTCCCTTCCACTTACGCCCAGTTTATCTTGAATTTTAATATTCAAGGTAAAGAAGTTGAACTTCCGGAACTCCTCAACATGTTGAGGAGTGCTGAGGGCACCCTGCAGAAAGCCAGGAAAACACCTGCTCTACTTATTGGTGGAGCTTCCTCTTCTAGATCCAAGGAGAAAGCTAAAGGAAAGAAGAAGAAGGCCCCCACCAAGATGAGAGGCGGTGTTAGTAAGGTGGAAGCAAAGGGCAAGACAAGAGTAGCGGGGCTGACAGTAGGATAGGAAAAATGCTTCTACTGTCATAAGAAGCGCCATTGGAAGAAAGATTGCATGGATTGGAAGGCCAAGAACCAGGACCCGAAGCAAGTTGTGGCTTCGGCTTCAACTGTGTTTGTAATTGAAAACTGTCTGTCAATCAACTCTACTTTTTGGGTATTGGATACCGGATCAGGATCTCATATCTGTAATCCTTTGCAGGCTTTGAGAAGTCGTAGGGTTCTGAAGACCGGTGATATGACCCTCAGAGTTGCTAACGGAGCGAGCGTGGATGCTGTGTCCGTAGGGGAATATCACTTAGGGTTAATAAGTGGACATATTTTGGTATTGCGCAACTGTTTTTGTGCACCTAGTTTGACTTGTAATATCATTTCTGTATCTTTGTTATCTAAAGAAGGTTATGCTTTTACATTTGTAAGTGATGTCGTAAACATCCGCCTTAATCATGGTCTGATTGGGTCAGGTACTCTAAACAACGGTATATACATATTAAACCAATTGCAAATTTTCAATGTCCAGAACACACATAAAAGAAAGACTCCAGAATTAAATCAAGCTTTCTTATGGCATTGTAAACTGAGTCACATCAACGAAACAAGGTTGACCAAGTTACATAAAGAAAAATATTTGGATCCGTTTAAATATTAATCTTATGCAACTTGTCAATCATGTCTCAAAGGAAAGATGACAAAGACTCCTTTCGCTGGACGCGGAGTAAGAGCAAGCGAGCTCTTGGGACTAATACACAGCGACGCGTGTGATCCAATCTTTACACATGCAAGAAGTGGTTATTCCTATTTCATTACTTTTACGGATGATTTCTCTAGTTATAGACATATTTTCTTGATGAAACATAAATCCGAGACCTTTGAGAAATTCCGAAAATATTAGAATGAAGTAGAAAAACAAACCGACAAAAGTATCAAGACACTAAGATCTGATCGAGGTGGTAAATACTTGAGTGCCGAGTTTCTGGATTACCTAAAAGAGAATGTAATTCTCTCTCAGCTTACTCCTCCATACACACCACAACACAACGGTGTATCGGAGAGACGGAACCGAACCTTATTGGATATGGTACGTTCCATGATGAGTAACGCTGAGTTACTGCGATAATTTTGGGCTATGCACTAGAATCAGCTGCATGTCTTTTGAACAAGGTTCCTACCAAGACTGTGCCTACCACACCATATCAGATGTGGAGTGGGAAGAAACCCTATCTTCAATATCTTAAGAGATGAGGATGTCCAGCTTTTGTTAAAAAGCAGCATGCGGACAAGCTCGAGGCACGCTCAGTACTGTGTAAGTTTTTGGGATACCCAAAGAACTCCAGGGGGGTATCTTTTCTATTACGCAGAGGAACAAAAGGTTTTTGTTTCTCGCCATGCCCACTTTTTGGAATATCAATTTTTGGAAAAAGAAACTAGTGGGAGCGCAATAAAACTGGAAGAAATCCCAGAACCACAAGCTATTACTGAAAGCTTGGTAGAACCAGAAGTTTCAAAAGAATAGGACATTCCCGCGCCACTCCGCGGGAGTAGTAGGCTGTCTCATCCGCCTTAGAGATACTACGGTTTTCTCATAGACGGGGATAGAGAGGATTGGATCGTTGATAATGATGAGCCAACTAACTTCCAGCAAACCATTCAGAGGACAGGCTCGGTAAAATGGCTGGATGCAATGCGTACCGAGATGGAGTCCATGTACACCTACAAAGTATGGACTTTGGATATTGCTCTAGAAGGGGTAAAACCCGTAGGCTGCAAATGGATCTTTAGAAAGAAGATTGGTGTAGATGGACAGGTTGAAACCTATAAGGCTAGACTTGTTGCAAAGGGATTTTGTCAAAGACCTGGTTTGGACTATGATGAAACCTTTTCTCCAGTGTCTATGCTCAAATCCATTCGGATCTTTCTTGCCATTGCTTCCTTCCACGATTATGAGATTTGGCAGATGGACGTAAAGACCGCTTTTCTAATTGGAAATTTGGAAGAGTGCGTCTATATGGACCGGCCGGAGGGTTTCATTCAGAGTGACAGCAGCGGGAAAGTGTGCAAGTTGCTTAAGTCCATCTATGGACTAAAGCAGGCATCGCGGAGTTGGAACATATGTTTTGATAATACGGTCAAAGAATTTAACTTTATCAAAAATCCAGATAAGCCATGCATTTATAGTAAGATTGTAGCAAGAACTGTAGTATTTCTCGTCTTGTATGTGGATGATATTCTATTGATAGGAAATGGCATTCCTATGCTACAATCTGTCAAAAGGTTCTTGTCACAAAAGTTCTCCATAAAAGACCTGGGTGATGTCTCTTACATTCTAAGGATCCAGATCTATCGTGATAGATCTAAGAGAATGTTGGGACTTTCACAGTCCAGGTACATCAACACCATACTGAAGAGATTCAGTATGGAAGATTCCAAGCGCGGTAATTTACCAGCTTGTCACGGAATCACCCTCTCCAAAGAGATGTCTCCCAAGATTGATTTGGAAAGGGATCGCATGTCTATTATACCCTACGCTTCTGCGGTGGGCTCTATAATGCATGCGATGTTGTGTACCAGACCAGATGTAGCTTATGCACTAAGTGTAGTAAACCAGTATCAGTAAAACCCTGGGGAGAAGCACTGGATAGTAGTAAAGAACATTCTCAAGCACCTGAGAAGGACTAAGGAAGTGTTCTTGGTTTACGGCGGAAAAGACCTCCAGATCGAGGCCTTTGCTGACTCCAGCTTCCAGAGTGACAAGGATGACTCTAAATCCATGTCGGGTTATGTCTTTACCCTTAATGGAGGGGCGTTCTGTTGGAAGAGTTCCAAGCAGGACACCGTTGCTGACTCGACGATGGAAGCGGAGTATATCGCAGCTTCTGATGCCGCAAAAGAAGCAGTCTGGATGAAGAAGTTCTTAACAGAACTTCAAGTGGTTCCGTCCATTGTTGATCCAATACCTCTGTATTGTGACAACAACGGGGCTATAGCTTTAGCAAAGGAACCCAGGTCCCATCAGAAGTCCAGACACATCTTGAGGCGGTATCACCTGATCAGGGAGATCGTGGATCGCTGGGAGATCGAGGTACGGAGAGTTGCTACTGAGGACAACATTGCAGATCCATTCACAAAGGCCATCTCTCGGACGTAGTTCGAGAGGCTATTCGAGATAATTGGTCTGCGATATGCCAGTACACGGCCTTAGTGCAAGTGGGAGATTGTTAGTGTAATATGCCCTAGAGGCCATTATATTATAGTACTAGTTTGTATATTGCATTTTGGAAGCTTGGGATATATACACGGATTTATGACAGTCTTGCTCGATATGGTAGTATGCTACTTGGTTTGTATCTATCTTAATATGTGTATATGTTTCTCTTGACGTATCGCTAATACATATTGGTAGAGCCCTTAGGATATTTGCTTGACTACCAGCGTTGTGATGGCAGTCACACTAGTGGGGGATGGGTAGTCTACAACCACATCTATATAAATTGTCCCTAGTCGTAGAATTATCGACACAGGGAATCGATACTCCAGAGTAGACTATTGCATACGCTTCTTATCCCAGGATGGGTGATGGTCTGTCCCACAGCCATCAGTACATCGTACTGGAGATAGTATGCAGGTGCTCATTGGGTTATGAGTTACACTGGACGGACTCATAGGGAACTGCTGGTTGGTACGATACCTATCGTCAGGTAGCAGTTACCAGGTGACATGAGTACAGCATAGTCCGTTGACTTGACACTGCGACTTCGCCTCAAGTGTGTTCCTACTGTTCTTAGATTATTACCCTACCACGGCTCTATTGAGTCATGCAAACAGGTAGTAGTTGGGTGCAGTCCCGAAGCGCTTGGAGGCAGTGGTGGTTAGATAGGATTTGTCTCTCCCCGTATTGGGACTTGATGTCGCGTTGTAATTCGGAAATCCATTACACAAATCCCCTGGCCAGGGCAAGCGAGATTTACTGGTAGGGATTCCAGTAGTTTCTAAGGGTGTTTTTGGCTGCACTCCGACATGACTTATTGCGTTATTAGGGGTCTGACGCTTGCCGCCATCCCTAGGCCCAATATGCGACACTCTTAGACGAACAGACCGGACTGTATGGAGATTGCCACAGACAGGCTCAGTAGGGGTACGGATGAGTTTGCTCGTTGGCCTTCTTATAGATACCTGGATAGCCATTACGTGCAGCTAGTACCGCCGACGCGCTTGTGGTTAAACCCACTGCCAGCGTACAGTCGAGTGTTTAGAGTCCCACACAGAGGGTTTCTCAGTTTCGGGCGAAAAGATGTAGTGGTTGTTTCCCCAAATCAGAGCAAAGCTCTGTTCAAATTCCAAGGCGGGAAATGAAGCAACGCTTCTGTTTTCCCCAATCAGAGCAAGGCTCTGTTTAAAATTCAAATTTTAAATAAAGGAAGCAACGCTTCAGTTGATCTGCGCTCTGCGCTGCGCGACACGTATCAGCGCAGTTGCGCTGCGCGACACGTGTCAGCGCAGTTGCGCTGCGCTCTGCGCTGCACGACACGTGTCAGCGCAGGTGCGCTGCGCTCTGCGCTGCGCGACACGTGTCAAGCGCAGGTGCGCTTGCGCCTACTGTGCCAGCACTTAAACAGAATTAAAATTCCAGAAAGTTCTTTCTAATCTTGTTAAAACAATAAGATTATCTTCTGTAAAACAGAGCCCTTGGATCAAAGATTCGACAGTGGGGAAATATCCCCAGATCAATCAGAGAAAGATCTCTGTAACCAACGTAACAAATCAATTGGCACTATATAAAGACCCCTAGACTCCAAGTCTAAAAGACATTGACATCAAGAGAGAGAGATACAGAGCTCTTAAAAAGAAAACTTTGAGAAGAAACTCAGAGAGATAAAAAAAAAGGTAAAAACCTTTAAAAAAAAGAAAGAATTTCTTCTAAAAAGATCGATGATCTAAGAACAAGATCAAGATCTTTAATAAAAAAAATAATAAAAAAGAAGTAATTTACTTCTTTACTAGATCGTTTGATCTATATAAAGGCATTGCCTTTTGATGAACCACTGGTTCTTGAAATTTGAGGTAAAACCTCTCTGGAAAACAAGAAAAACTTGTTTTCTTTGATCCAAATATTAAATAGTGCCTTGCACTTTCGATGTTTGCACTGTTGCGCTTCTTGGATTGGCGCAAGCCACCAGGGAGCGCCACGTGTCAATCACAGAATAGCTGCGCCGTGCGCTTCTAAAAACATAGCACTGCTCTCTTAAATTGGCGCAAGTCATCAGAGCGCGCCACGTGTCAGCAGCGCGCTAGCGCAGCGCACTGGCGCGGCGCACTGCACTAACAGACTTGCGCTCACCAGAGCGTGACACGTGTCACCCCCACATGAGTTTGCGCCTTGCGCTCCTCAATTGGCGCAAAGCGCCTGACAAGCCACGTGGGGCACTGTCAGAACAATAAATGCTCTGCATTATTAAAGAAGGGACAGAGCCTAAATAAAAAGCCTAACAGGCCTAATAAAAATGCAGCGCATTATTAAAAAGGGCAGAGCCCAAATAAAGGCCTGACAGGCCAAACACAAATAAAATGTTGAACATGTTCAACTGGACTTAGCCCAATTCTGGCCGTAAGTCCTCAAATTAAATTGAACTGAGCACAACTACTCTCTCAAATCGATTTACACTCGGTTCAAGGGTACATCTCTGAACTCCTCTGATATTTGTCGTTGTAATCCTTCAACGTCGTCAGAGAGGTGACGGTCCCGACAACCACACATTGCTACGGACTGTGGGGTCCCTAGACTCACGGACTAATGCATCCTTAAACCAATATTCATCCCCAAAACGGGAATGTCGGACTTATCCGTCCTTAAACCAATATCCTTCCCCAAAATGGGAATGCTGGACCACCATGTCCCTAAACTGGCAATGGATCACCATGTCCCTAAACTGGCAATAGACCACTATGTCCCTAAACTGGAACAATGGAGCCCAAATGCTCTTTTGTCGGATCTAAATGATCCTGTTAAGTCGATCTTAGTCTCAAATTATGCTAACGTATCCTTAACAAACGTTTAAGTTGATTTTAACCTCAAATATGGCTAACGCATCTTTAAATCAAAACTTTCAAAACAGACTTTAGTCCCAAATTGGACTATAGATCTCCCAACCAACTTTGGTTCAAGGGTACATCTCTGAACTCCTCTGACATCTGTCGTTGTAATCCTTCAACGTCGTCAGAGAGGTGATGGGTCCCGACGGCCATACATTCAATGGACCACTATGTCCCTAAACTAGAACAATGGAGCCCAAATGCTCTTTTGTCGGATCTAAATGATCCTGTTAAGTCGATCTTAGTCTCAAATTAGGCTAACGTATCCTTAACAAACGTTTAAGTTGATCTTAGCCTCAAATATGGCTAACGCATCCTTAAACCAAAACTTTCAAAACAGACTTTAGTCCCAAATTGGACTATAGATCTCCCAACCAACTTTGGTTCAAGGGTACATCTCTGAACTCCTCTGACATCTGTCGTTGTAATCCTTCAACGTCGTCAGAGAGGTGATGGGTCACGACGGCCATACATTCAATGGACCACCATGTCCCTAAACTGGAACAATAGAGCCCAAACGCTCTTTTGTCGGATCCAAACGATCCCGTTAAGTTGATCTTAGTCTCAAATTAGACTAACGTATTCTTAACAAACGTTTAAGTTGATCTTAGCCTTAAATATGGCTAACGTATCCTTAAACCAAAACCCAAACCCAAATCTAAGAAAATACGGATTTGGACTAATCCACGTCCTACGGGCGACGACATAAATTAGTCTCCGTATACAATCCACGGGCAACCACAAACAAAACAAACACCTACGACACGAAGTGAAATTCTGGAGAAGGAGAAAGTTGTTACCGCGATGCGGTAGCGTAATTAACTACAGGGGCTTGCGCCTGCAGGGAAGAGCGTCCCCACAATCAAAAACCCCTCAGACGAGGGAGAATCTGACAAAGTCTGCTACATCGGTCGTATCCGTCTAAACCTCTGATACACGGTGCCATAAATCAACTTGACATTTTCGGAGAGGTGGATGGATAAAACCAAATAGCATCTGCCCCGAATCTCAGGCAAGGCGTCTCAGTCGCCGCGCCGCCATTCGGAGGGGAACAGTGGTCGTATGTTTTTACGACAGGGTTCGATCACATATGTGTACTTGTGCGCATATGATGTTCGGGCGGACAAAACTAGTGGGATTTGGTTTAAGCCGGATCCTAGTATTTGATTATTGGATTAGTTTCGTCTCATTGTATTCGTGTTTCTCGGAATACGGATGAGGGTATGTATATACGGATGAGAGGGGCATTCTTGTAATTTGATCAAGATTGTTTCTTGGAATTTGACACCTCAATTATGGTTTTTCTTTATTGGTGAAATCTATTATGAGGTGGAGGAAATGAGAGAGAAAACTTTGTGGTATTTGAGTGAAATATGATTAGGGTTTCATGTTGACTTTCTTGGACATTTGTGAGATTAGAAGACTTAGATATTTTGAGATATTACTTGAGATATTTGTATGAGATATTTTCTTTTGGTTTAAAGTCAAAAACATAAGCCATTTTCACATTATCCTTTTCACTTGGTCATTCTACAGATACTTTTCTCTCTCTCATTTTCCTCAAGTTCCCTTCTCAAGTTTCAAACCCTAATTGCCTCATGCGTTGAGAATCCTAGGGTTTGTGAGACTACTAGACTCCTAATCACTCTCTACACATCCTAGGCTACTTAGTTTAGCACACCAAGTGACCTAGTTATCTCAAGTTAGAGGTTAAGCTCAAAGTTGGAACTCTCGGGTGGATCTTCTACGATTTGGAGAAGCCGACGAGGAGGCGCAATCCATTCTCACTTCGAGGAGCTCACGACTTGGAGAAGGAAAACGAGAACTTGAGGTATAACATTCTAACATGGTAGTTAAACCTCTAAGCTAGTTTGTTAGTTAGGGTTTAGTATCGATACTGGAGTTTAGTCGATGTTACGGAACACTTAAAAATTGTTTTTGCAAACTCCGCCTCCCCACGAACATGTGGGGTGTGTGGCATCGACTTACAAACATAATCTTTTGGTGCACAACCCAAGTGTGCATCTATGATGATGGTGGTGTGAACTCAAGTGAGCAAGTGTATTGTGCAAGTGGGCATGGGTGATCGATGAAGTGATAAAATTGTGATGTGATGGTTTAAAACTAAACATTTTCCCTACAAATCTCCAGATCAAATCTAATGAATTTATAAAAGAATTAAACAATACTGGAGAGATAGTGGAGAGGACATAAGATCACCATACAAAGACGGGCCACACCACTCCAATAAAAACCGCCAGAAATGGCCTATTTCCCGCTGCCGGCGGTCCCACTTGTGCTTCTTGCTTCCATTTTTCTTCTGATCATTCCAAGTTGTCACATCATCTCAAATTTATTGTTTTTTTTTATGAAGTACCTATATATACCAAAACAGAGAGCAAGCTTAGGAGCTATACTTAGACTACTCTTTTACACTTTCATTCTACATTTTTGTAATCTTGTTTAGTTCTTTTTACATAGTAGTTAGTTGGCTTGAGTTCCTTACATTCTCCTGATCTTGCAACCTCTTCAATAAGCTTTCAAGTTTAGCTTTTGGTTATTGAACTCATAGCTTGAACCTTGGACTTGAAGAATTAATAAAGCTTTAGTTTATTTGCATTTGGTTCAATTGCTTCTTAATATCTCCTTACTTTTTTTATTAGCACGCACTTACTTGCAATTTCCTTTTCTTTCTTTTTACTTATTTGTGATATTTTCTTTGATCTTTTCTTTCTTGTGTTTTCTTTTGATGTTTGTGATGGCTTGCGAATAATTGATCTTGTTAGATAATGAGAGGTGATGTTTAAGTTAGGTTTCTCTTTATACTTTCCTTTTCCCTTTAACTTACCTATTGAACTCCGTTCAAATCTCACGCAAGTATTCCGTTAGGCACCCTACGCTACCACGGTAGCGGTGATTCCTAAACGTGACTGGTTGCGTTTGGTTTGGCCGTAGGCGAAAGTTAAGAGACAAGAACGGAAGGACAAAGGTCAATAAGCCGGATTTCGCAAATACCGTGTTTAGGCATCCTAATCCACGTTATTGCCGATTACCTTAGCGTTAATAGTCAAGCGAGGTACAAAGCCAAGCATACAGATTTTCCTAACTTAAAAACTAACCTATCTCTACCCAATAACAAGTGTTATTTTGCATATACAAACATATAGGTTAGAATCGAATAATTCGGACCTTTGGCTTAACTCATGAAAACAAGAACCTAAAACGTACCTTCTCTCTGCGGACGACCTATACTCATCACGGCTAGCTACACGCGACGCCGTCTTGATTGCGGTATTTTTAAACTTAAATGCGACACATAAAATCCCTTACCAATCAAATGGCGCCGCTGCCGGGAAGACGGTAACGTTTTTGTTCTTATTATTTCGGGTTAATCTCTGTATATTTTGTTTATAAAATTAACAATATTCTGAAAAACGAAACTAAGAATAAAAAAAATTCAAAAACAAAAACAAAAATTTAATGTTTCGAACTTTTTGCTCTCTGTTATTTTGATCTGCTAACACTCTGAGATTAATTGAAAAAGTTATACTATAAAATTGGGAAACTATTAGAACATAGAGAATACTGTAGAAACTTGGAGCCAAAATTCTTCATTTTGACCACGGGTTTTGCCTTTTCCTCGCCTCTGGCAGCCACATCTTCATGATTTGCTCCAAAATTTTGCCATGGGCTCCTGTGTTCTATCATTATCCCATTTTTATAGTTTGATTTTCATAATTTTGTGTTTGCAGAAGATTGGCCACATATATCGCTTTTTCGCACTAAATGTCTGTTTTTCCGACATTTTCATATTTTAAGGAATTGCTGGGGGTAAAAACAATATTGGGAATTTCAAGTGTTGGAATTTGCAATGAGATTGCATACCTTCTATATGATAGTTGGATCCCGATACCCACTGCGAGTAAGTTACTCCTGGGAGAGTTTTCCACTTTACAATTAGCCGATCAATTAGGTGTCTAAGAAAGGTGTTGACGGGGTGATGTCCCTGTAGAAACAAGGTTATTTAATTAGTTCCATGTGACAACATGGGGAGACTCCCTCGGAGTGTTGGGTTACGCAAGCGCTCCTGCCATCAATCCATGGCCAAATACGGAACAAAAATTTTCAAAAACGGTGCTGACGGAACCATAGTCTACGAATCGACCCATAACCCTAGATAACAAAATATGCATAAGGTTAGAGTGATAATACCGAATTGATCCGTGTCCTTCGATATTCAACCACCTTCCCTAGCTTCGAGAGGCCTCCATAATCAATCTTGATCTCCGGTCTCCTTCCATCGAAGATGATCCACCCAAGGATTTATGAAACGAGCTCCTACTTCATAACCGAAGTAACTAGGGTATCTAGTTTGCCAAACTAGATAGCCAAGATGATGTAAAGTCAAATGAAGGATTAATTTGTCCCTAAACATCCTAGGTATCTCAACACATGAGAGGGTTAGGGTGGAGGAAGAAGAAGAAGCCATGAGAGATGAGAGTATGAAGCTAAGAAAAATCAAGTGAGAAAAACGGCTAAGTGTTGTGAGCTATTATTTGTTGTGAGCATATATAAAGCATGCTAGCAACTAAAGAAATCAACCTAAGAATAAATATCTCATGCTCTCACCATAAATATCTCACAACACAAACAAAAATACAACCATGCCACCATGAGTCACCACATGACTCACCACAATAAGTCATCAAGTGTGCATGGTTGAAGTTTAATGCCAAAAAACAAAAACTCACTCTCTCCGCCTCAATAAACATTTAAACCTAAATGTTTAATACAAAAAATGAAATGGCATCTTCAAAAAGTAATCTTGTAAAGAATTACAAGAATACCCCTCATCCGTATATACATACCCGCATCCGTATTCCGACAGAATACTAATACAATGAGACGAAAATAATACAACAATATAATATTAGGATCCGGCTTAAACCAAAGACCACTAGTATTATTCGTCTGGATCATGATCCATGCACAAGTGCACGTATATGATCGAACCCTGTCGTAAAACCATACGGCCTCTACATCGTTTCGCCCTAAGCAGGAAAACCCTCTGTGTGGGACTCTAAAGGCTCGTTAATATGCTGGCAGTGGGTTTAACCACAAGCACGTCAGCGGCACTAGCTGAACGTAATGGCTACCCAGGTATTGAGCGAAAGGGAGGCCAACGAGCAAACTCATCCTGAAACCCTTACTGAGTCTGAGAGTAACAATATCTGTACAGTACGGTCTGTTCGTCTTATGAGTATCGCATATCGAGTCTAGGGGGTGGATAAAGTCAGACCCATAATAACGTGGCATTTAGTGTCGGTATGAAGCCCATCACCACCTGAGAAACTACCGATCCTAGATCAGTAATTCTCGACTACCTTGGCCAAGGATTTCTGGTGATGGCCACCCGTGCATGACGCGACATCAACCCCCAATACCGGGAGAGACGAATCCTCTAACGATTTGCTCACTGCCTCCATGTGGCTCAGGACTGTACCCAACCAAAACCTGTTTGCACTACTCTTTTGAGTCGTGGTAGGGTAGTAATCAAAGCACAGTGGGAACTCACATGAGATAAATGATGATCTCTGGTCGATAGACTATCCTGTACACATGTCGCCTGGGAACTGCTATCTGACAATAGGTATAATACCAACTAGCATGTTCTCGGCGAGTCCGTCCGGTGTACTCATAACAAATGAGCACCTGTATACATCTTAGGTGAACAAACTGACACCAATGGCTTTTGAGACCAGCCATCGCCCTTCGTCGGGGTCTCGATCAGTATACACTAGTCTACTCTGGAATATCGATGCCCAGTCTCGAAACTCCGACGACTAGGGACATTTAAGGATGTGCTTATAGACTACCCAGCTCCTACGTATACGATCTCCATCATACGGTTGGCAGTCAAGCAAGAATCCTATGGGCTCTATCAACATGTAATAGTGATCTGTAATGCTACCTAATGTTGTACATGATGATAAAGACAAACCAGATAGCATACTATCAACTCAAGTAAGACTGTTCTACCGGTATAGGTCATCCCTCAATCATCATAATCAAATGCCCGCGACTATGATAATTGCCTTGAAGGTAGTATAGCCAACAATCTTCCACTTGCATTTAAGGCTAATTATTGCGGTGTCGCATACTCACAGCCCGTGTGATACCGAACACCCAACTCCTCTACTAATCAGTCTCGCAAAGCTCGTTTGCGAAACTATTATGTTCGAGAAATAGCCTCAGTGAGTGGATCTGCTGCAATGTTTCTTTTTGTATCTCTCTATATCTCAACTTCGAGGAGAAAGCTATCTCCCGAAATGAGTAATACCTGTCTTAGAATATGTATGGATATCTGATGTGACCCAGTTCACAAATGAACTCCAAATCCAGCAAATTTCTTAGATTGTATCTTCCACTGAATTTAATCAGTATCTTGTGCCATACCTTCCTCAGTATCCGCTTGGACCACCTGTCCAACATACTGTCCCTCAAAAGAGGGAAAACTAAATCTCTGACGGTCACTCTGTCATTCAAGTCACCTTGGAAGCCTGAAATGATAACCGTCTCCCAAAGGAAACTGCCATTACCATATCCTAAGAACATCCACTTATGTTCTTAACTGCTTCCCAACGTTTCTCCAG
Organism: Agapanthus africanus; assembly: GCA_030015575.1. Taxonomy (NCBI): domain Eukaryota; kingdom Viridiplantae; phylum Streptophyta; class Magnoliopsida; order Asparagales; family Amaryllidaceae; genus Agapanthus; species Agapanthus africanus. The sequence continues at coordinate 378,052,919 of CM057343.1, forward strand.
GATTGGATTAATATATATACTTATTTCATCTAGTGCAAAAACAATATCTGGTATGGTACCTGACATTACATGATTGACTCAATTGCCTAAGCAAGTGATATGCCAATCATGTAAATCCCTCTCCCTTTTAGTCTGAAAGACATCCTTTAGAGAGGGTGACTCCATCACCTGCAGGTACACTACCATGCCAGGAGTCTTCCATTCTAAAGCACCTTTAGAATAATGTCAAAGTACCCAGATTAGGACTCTTCCAAAATCTAGATCTAAAACTATAGATCTAGTAACCAGAAACCCTGATATTATATTCATGTCCTATATGGAGAAACAACTTTATGACAACCACAGTATAACCGATCATAGTATAGGAATTTCACTTCCTATGCATGTCATCCAAATACCAGGACATCACACCCTACTACCTTCTTACCAGATCCATCTCCTATTCTGATGAAGTCAAAGTCTATGACTGTCACATCAAAAATAGATGATCTTTCTCCGCTATAACTGCTTTAGTCTATAAATAAACATAAGCTACTTGCCCTCTATGCATTTGCTGCTCCCACTGACTACAACAGCCCTCTGGCAGAGTCATATACACGTGCATTTCTAAAGCCCGTTTAGAACGATGTTATACTCATCCTCCTGCCGGGTTTTATAGTCTAGAATAGCAGCAATAGCAAGTCTGGGTAAACAAGAACCTCCTTGTCACCGTTTATGAGAAGAAAGAAATACCTCTCCGGTGCCTGAGGTTACCCACCATATCTGCGGAGTGGCTAATGGAATGTCAAAACCAATTGAATATTTAGGTTCTATTAAATTTTCAGTAATCATTTATGGTTCTGGAATCACTTCCAGTTCTACCATACTCCTACTAATGTTTTCTGAAAAGAATCTATTTTACTAAAACTAGTGGCGAGTCAAGAACAATATCATTATTGATCTTCCATATGGTAGAAAATTAACCCTCGTCATAGCCCGGGACAACCCACAAACAGCCATTACTGAAACGTGCCTTGAGTTTATCCGGAGTCTGGTTTTAAGCATAAGCCGGACAACTCTATATACCTTAACATCGTTAAGGTATGAACCATTCTATATACAATATAGAATCAGGGGCACTAATTTAATTGGAACCAGATTCAAATCATGCAGCTGTCTCCAGTGCATGTCAACTAAATGGAAGGATGTCAATCAGCGTTACTCAACTAGGATTGCATCCAAATATGAGTAACCTGAAAGAGAAGTAAGTTCTCAAAACCATTATTATCAATGGAATACTAAATACAAGTATCTACATCTTCAATCACCTTGAAGAATCTTGATACTTGCAACAAATGGTTCTCCGCTTTATTCTTATACCTATAACTTCTCAAAACTTGGACCTTGTATTTCAACGAAATACTTGTCGAAAATTGGAGAAGTCATAAGTAAACAGAATATAGTACGAGCACCAACCCCTTTGTCCTAATGGACACTGGACAATATACAATATTTTGTATAAGTCTCCTGAGTTTAATAACTCATATCATGTGCATCGTAGGTTGAAAATTGTACTATGGTTAAGAAGAATTATACCGCTGTTGAATGCTCTCTTTACCCAATCACCAACTGATATAGGTAAATATCATAGACATAATTTCAAAAGGTTATATCTCACTTTATAAAATAAACGTACAGATATATCATTTTGAAATTGGTGCATAACTACGGATATTCAAAACCAAATATTTGCCGTATGGCAAAAACCCAGGCAATTTCCTCAAATATCACCAATTACAACGAATTCCGATATAATGAGGATATAATCCTCTAATTCCCAATATCTTACTCCTACTCATCATCTGTAATGCTATACAGACGTGAGAATCAAATCTGATAAATACATACCCTGGAGTAAGGATCTAATTGGGAAATCGGTTTTCAATTAACATTGCATAGGGAAACTGAAACATGAAAGGTTTCGAAGGGGTATCCAGGTATTTCTAGTAATGCCTCTTCCACTATCCAGATCCATGACTATTACCGTATATTTCTTTTCCATCTCTCCAATCCCTTTATATGTTTTTACTTATTACCTTCTGTACACTGCACTTAGGCTAAATGATTTTCTTCCTTCCATACCTTTTGGCACCAGCCTATGGTTCGGAAGAAGACTATCTAATATACGTAATAGGTGTACTCTCCTAATACAAGGAGCTCACTCCACCTGAGACAAGGTAAAAGGGAAAAGACAACCTGAATAATCCTATTCAATTTCTCCTGAACCGGAGAAATGCAAAGGTGAAGTAGGAGTGGCGATGATATACATGGCTTCGTCGTGAATGATAGCAGTCGCATTATACTTTACCATGTTTCTAATCCCTTTATTTATCTTTATTTATTACCTTCTATATACCACACTTAGGCTAATTGTTATCTTCCTTCTCTACCCTTCGGCACCAGCCTATGGTTTGGAAGAAGACTATCTAATAAGTGTAATAGGTGTACTCTCCTAATACCAGGAGCCCTCGCAATCTGAGAGAAGGTAAAGGGAAAAAACAACCGAATAGTCGTATTCAATTTCTCCAGAACCAGAAACCATCCACGAATCTGAAACAAGTTTCTTCGAGTTCGTATGTAACTATACGATGGTCTATCCAATAAAAGGGGATCTTCGTAGTAATACGGAGTGTTCTGGAGAAATGCAAAGAGTAATATAGGAGCGGCAATGATTTATGCGACTATGACAATCCAAAAGCCAAAGTGTTTTAAGAAGGTTCGGTTAACTTGGTTCATGAATTATAGTCTAGGGTCAGGTCAAGGTCGCTTCCAGAGAGAGAGAGAGAAAAGAAACACTCAGTGTGCACTTTAACCTAGATCAGAATGGTTAATCACTTTATCTAATCAGGATGTCTCCTAATGTTTCCTCGAATTCTTCTCCAAACCCAAAAAAAGAATTAGTCGGGATCATCTAAAATCACCCAAGGAGTAAACCAACTCATCAGTAGGAATCGGGATCCAACTATCATCGCATGGTAACTTGATGGAATCCACTCAAGTCACCACACTCTAGAAGGTATGCACATACCTGGCAAGTTTCTTGTATGTTTGAAACTCCCAATGTGATTTTTACCACAAGCGGCTTATGACCTTGACAGATGTCAACTTATCATAAGTCGCAAGTCAAGTTCAACCCGTTGTTGTCTTGGATTAACTTAGAACCACCCGCACGTGCCCTTGACAGAAGTTAAAATGACCGTGCAACTGTCCTAACTAATCGCATATCTTTGCAACAAACAAGTATTACCCAGCTACCAAGCACTGTGCCTTGACAGAGGTCAACATACACAGCATGAATACTAAATAATACCTGTAAGAAATGACAGAGGGCTACGGCTGGTTTTTGGCGAAAACCTTTAACGTAATGAACATGATATCATTGAAGGATCCAAGTGGTTTTACAAATATATAGTGGTGAAAACTTTTGCTAAAGAGGTCATTCCCGGTGAAGGGATCTCGGCTCTTTCCTCGTCGAATGAGGTGCAGGATATTCCAAACTGAATACCACGATGCAAAGCAAAAACAATCGACTACAGTGAAGTTATTATGTTGACGCAAACTTCCGCTCAAAGGGTCACTCCAGATGAAGGGATCTCGGCCCTTGCCTCGTGGAATAAGATGCTGGATATTCATAACCGAATACCGCTGTTCAAAGCAAAAGAAAACATCTGTAATGTCTGTTTTCAAAAAACTTGGTTCCAACAATATCAAATAGATTTGTTTTATCTTTGCATTGATTAGAATCAATGCAGTCCCATCAATTAATCATACCAGAAAAGAACGAAAAATATGATGTATGTATATGACACCCGCATTCGCCACTGGGCCCCGTCATCACCCGTTAGGTTACTTAACTAACGGCCGAGCGGGGGCTGAACTAGCGCGGATGCAAAACAGATATAACATCAACTAGTGTATATATATAAATATATATGAAAATGTCCCAGGCATGATATATAGCAACATCACATAATAGCGATAAGCATCACAGAACAAACGGATAATCTGGGAACCCCGGGTTTCCTTTAAGCCGCAAGTGAAACCCGACGTTCCCCTGGTCGTGCGGATAGCCTGTGCAATGAAAACCTAGACCCCTACGAGTGCGGCAAGTTACCCGCCAATCCCAGAAGTGAGGCAACCCCAATCAACAAAGTGAATGGGCCACCCAGCACTTCGCGGAATCCGGTTACTTGAGCACCCCTCCTTGGGTCAACCTTTACCCCCTATGAGTGCGGCGAATAGCCCGCCAATTCTAGAGTGAGGCCCCCTCCGTCTTAACGCCATGAGATGCGGGCCCGTTGCCCTCTAGAACCCGGCTATTCGTGCACTCCACCTTGGGGTAATCCTAGTACAGAAAAGTAAATAACTTCAAAAGTGACATCGACCACAATCCGGTCGTGCCCCAAACAAGTAATATACAAACTGGCAGTGACGGCAGTCCACATGTCGGACGCTCGCCCCACAATATCAAATGTATAAATAAATCCAAACAGTACTACCGTTGCACCCAAGCTATCCACACAACGATCCCACCACAACCACAGCACGATACAGAACATCAACGTGAATGTCACGTTCGTAAACCCATCTAAAAGCGCATATAGCAGTTAGACGAGTTGTACCTCTCTAATGACATTCACGGTCGCAGATAGTAATGTATGTACTGAAAACTACGACATTAGAATTCCCCACGCAATTAGCAAATAAACCAATTTCCAAAACCATGAAAAAAACGGCGAGCTAAAGTTCCAAAAACCAAACGTTTAAGCCATTTCGGAAGTCCGAATCAAAATGAGATGCGCTCGAACCTTCGCGAGGAGTTAGAGCACGAAATTAACTTCGAGTCGGGGGGCCTAAAAGGGATACCCTACCCCCCGAGGCCATGACGAGGTGGCCAGGGGCTGAGACAGACCCGAAACTGCCTAAGATGGGGCAGTTTCGGGTCCCCACCGCCAAGACCACCTTGTGGTAGTCTTAGGGAGTGGGCACAGCCGTTCGGTCCCCCCTTCCGGGGATTCCCCGGGGTGCCCATACACCACCCCGCGACTTCTCAGTTCAATCAGTGAGTCGGCGGGGTGTGTGTTGGGGTAAAAATTTACACCCCGGTTGACCGAGTCAAAGTCAAGGTCAACCCCCGAGCTAGGTGGGCCCAAGCCCAGGTCAAGCGGGCCCATGCCCAAGTCGAGCCCGCGGCCAGCCTCTTTCATGCCAACAACAAAATCATGTAATAAATAATTTTTATTTGATTTTTTATACATGAATGTATGCAAAATGGGCATAAAGGCAATATTTTGTAAGCCCATGGCTTATGTGCAAAAATGAAATGTCACATGAGCCATGGGATAGGAAAAATGCCATTTTGTGAAGCCCAAGGGGCTATATGTAAATATGTAAGCCTATAAAAGGCAACATGATGATGAATAAAAAAACCATTTTTTCCATTCTTTCAAAAAACCTAGGGTTTGTGCATTTTTCCCCTTTCTGAGGGTTCCAAACCTTCTTTTTTCTTTTGAATTAAATCAAGAGTTTTAATCTTCCTTTTCTAAAACTAAATAATTTTTCACCACAAAACCCATAAAGGGGAACTTGGATCTGTCATTAGATCTTAAAAAGAAGAGATCTTTAAAATCTCACATCTCTTGATCTTCAAGATCCGGCCAAACAAAGGAAGAAGAAGGAGACTCATCTCCAGAAACCCCACTTTGGGGAAGAACTAGGGCTCAAGGGGAGAAGCCCTTCATCAGCTTCAAAACATCCTAAGAGTTTAACTCCATATATATACATACATACATACATATATATATATATATATATATATATATATATATATAATAAATATTTCCTTTCTGAAGCATAGCTTCTGATTCTGGGACTAAAAGCCCTTTTTTTCTCGCCGGCGAGCGCCCACGTGCCGACACGTGGCGCGCTTGCGCTCAAGCGCCCAGCGCTCAAGCGCAAAGCGCCCACGTGCCGACATGTGGCGCGCTAGCGCTCTTGCGCTCAAAGCGCGGGCCCCACGCATCCTTTGGATGTCTTTTCCCCCTTTATATATATATATATACATGTATATATATACATATGTACACACACACATACTCCACGACACTGTCCCTGTTAGAAAAAAATTTCTAACGGGGCGCTGTCCCGCACCCCGCAAGGGGGCTGCTAGCCCCCTTGACTCCCAGCCCGCTATCCGGGTAGCGAGACCCCCGTAAAAACTCTGCGGGGCCCCCGATATATCCAAAACCCTTCAAAGCACAACACTACACATTGAGTTCGTATGACCAGTTTAACCCGTCAATCGGAGGTTCCTTCGCTCCAAAGGAGAGGGGTAATTAACGGCAGCTTAGTCCGCGGCTGCCGGAGATTCGGATCCCCACAATCATTAAACCCCGGCCTACCCTAGGTAGGGGGAATCTGTAATGCGCCTAACAAGCGCGCGCGTATTCCCATCTCAATGGGATGACAAAAAACACCCTACGGATTCTGGCACGCTCGGTGGGACCAATCTCTCCTCCCATATTTCGGGTTAAGCTTTCATGCGAACTCAATTGATATGCATATCAATTAACTGTACTAAAATCATGTTTTTTTTGTTGTGCAGGTTAACGTTCTCCAATTGCAATCTTCGGACGCAGCAAAGATGTCTCCAAGGATCAGCTCAGCTCTCAGCACGGCTCCCGTCTCATACACAATGAAGATAGACTCCAGGACGGTCCTCCTGGCAAGTCTCGGGCGACAATGGGAGGAGGAGCCGCTACCATTTGGCTCTATCATGTTCGTGTCAGCTAACGTCGTCCCAGCTCCTCAAGCTCTGGTAACAGACAGACCGGTCTCAAAGGGGAAAAGGCCGAATGTCATGGTCGCGAGGGCACCTCAGCCCAAGCACAAGTCCATTTCTGGAATACTCTCCATTGCTCCAGCTGGGGGCAAGGCCATCAACACCAACAAAGCAACAAGGCCTCTCGAGCAAGCTCCGGTGGTGCCCCTGACGACTGCTCGATCGGGTGTCTTCTCTAAGCTCCCCGCTAATAGACTCTCGGTGGATTCCCAGGAAATGGATGCCCGCCAAGCCCTTAAAATTGAGAAGCTAAGGAAGAAAAGGCTCAGATATAGAGCCAACAAAAGGGCTAGGGCTCCTGCTAGGCTGAACCTCATGAGGTTCGAAGAACAGGGTCACCCCGTCAAAGATGAGGAAATGGCTGGATATGTGGTCCACACTGTCTACATGGTGGGCATACGTAGCAAGAGCAAGGATGGGGCCACCACATCTCAAATCCAATCTGGCTTGAATGTGGTTGCCGCTTCCCAAGAACAGCCGCCTCCGCTGGGTGATGAAAACCTTCTCGATGAGGATGATAGGAGGAAAGACTCTTCGGTCCATGAGGAGTCGGGCTCGGAAAGCGAAGATGAGCCAATCTTCCGTCCCAAGAACGCAGAGCAGTAACTTCTCCAAGAGCTCCGAAAACAGCTCAGAAGCAAAGACAAGGAGATGGCCAAGCTCTACTCAAAGATCGACGACTTGACAAATGTCGTCTTACGGCTTACGACCCAACTTGCCTCTCAGCCGTCCAATCAAGCGCGGGGCTCTGCTCATGAACTGGGAAATGATGTCCCGAGACAGCCGACGCTTATTCCCTCAAATCCAAAGGTGGGCGGACCGCACGAAAGCCAGTCGCATCCTATCTCGGGAAATGTCTTGGCGGCCGATGACAGCAACCCGCTAACTCAAGATCAAATCATGGATTTGGTTACCAATAAAGTCAAAACATTGGTAGCCGAAGCCGGAGAGAAAAAGGATGCCAGCAGTAGCGGGAGACCATATCCTGCTCGGTACGATCTTGTGGAGTTTCCCACTGGCTATGTCGTCCCCAAATTTGAAAGGTTCGATGGGACGGGAAATGCGAACCGGCACATTGCCCAATTTAAAGCACCGTGCGCAAATACTGGGGGCAATGATGCGCTCCTTCTCCGTCAGTTTGTTAATAGCTTGACGGATGTTGCTTTTGATTTGTATGCAAGCATACCAGATGACTCGATCACGACGTTCGCTCAAATAGAATCCATGTTCAAGCAAAGGTTCATGAGTGTCAGTGATAAAATCACCATTGCCGACCTCGTAAGGACCGAGCCAAAGAACAACGAAAGCAACATGGATTTTATAGTCCGATGGCGCAATCTCTCTGTCAAATGTAAACTGCCATTGGAGCAAGACCAATTCGTCAGTCTTCTTATTGAAAATCTGAAGGACTGGATGAAACCTTTCCTGTGCACCGCAGGCCTTAAAACATTCCAAGAGCTGACCAAAAAGGTCCAAATGTTGGAACGCTCAAATCCCGAGTCCACTCAGGATCTTCAGTTCACAAACAGACCGAAACCTTAGAGGGACGACAACCGAAAGGGCGGGAGTTCTAACAGCACCGATTCTCTAAATAAGCAGAAAGCGGGCGGAGCAAAAACTAACAAATCTCGAGAGCCAACTTTGGAGGAAAGAAGAAATAAGATCTACTCTTTCCGAAGGGACAAGGTCCACAATTTTTCAAAGATGCTCTGAAGAATGGCCTGCAGCTACTAGAACCAAAAAGGCTAAGTGAAGCGAGTAGGACTGATCATCCTAACTTTTGCCCATACCACCGAGTGCTGGGGCACACTATTGAAGACTGTTGCATCTTCAAGGATTGGGTTGAGAAGCAATATAAGGCGGGAGAAATATCATTGTCCCCTGGCGTATTAACCAACGATCAAGCTGCGACCGCCAATTTCATACAAACGGAGACCGAAGTTCTTCGTGAAACTGATTCTCTCGGACATCTGCCTTTCTCTGAAAACAGTTGACCACCATGTCATTAAACTGGGAACCGTCGACCTCTAAGTTGTTAAACTGGGATTGTAAAAAATAAAAAAATGTAAATAAACAAAAAATGTGTAAATAAAGGGAAAATAAAGAAAAGCCGAAATGATGGGGCAACTCGCAATAAAAATCAGCGAGTGAAAATAAAAATGAAAATAAAGCCGAAATGATGCGGCAACTCGCAATAAAAATCGGCGAGTGAAAATAAAAATGAAAATAAAGCCGAAATGATGGGGCAACCGCGAATAAATAGCCGAAATGATAGGGCAATCGCGATCTTCGCGATAAGAAAAGCTGAAATGATAGAGCAATCGCGGTAAAACAAAAAAAACAAAAAAAAACAAACAAAACAAAGGCGAATGATGAGTCCCTCCTGGTACCATATTCCAGTGCAGCGATGCAGACGCCAACAAAAATTCAAATTTCCAAAATTCTCCAAGCCCTACGGTGAGTCCCTAAATTGACTACCGTATACAATCCACGGGCTCAAATAATTCTCATCACACTCATGCCCTACCACAATCACCAGTTACACGGCCGGTCTCTGCCTTTGGAATTATGCTCCATTGTGAAGACCCACTCATGTTTCCTAACGATACATGAGGAGAACAAACCTTTGTGGGATCCGTACGACTCATAAAGGAAAAACACACTTAGGAGTCCTCACGACTCCTAAGGAGAAAATGCACCTGCGAGATCCTTACGACTCGCAGGGAGAAAATGCTTTTATGGGACCCTCACGGCCCATAAAATTGAAAAGTCTTAGGTGAGAGGGATCTAAACATGTCTCCTAAGCCATCGCTCCCCAATCCCCAAGTGGCGAATGACGAGTCACTCCTGGTACCATATTCCACTGCAGCAATGCAGACGCCATCCAAATTCCAAATCCCAATGGCGAATGATGAGTCGCTCCTGGTAGCATATTCCAGTGCAGCGATGCAGACGCCAACAAAGTCCCGAAATGTTTCCGGCCTTACGGTCTGGATTATACATCCTGCAAAACCATATACAATCCACGGGCGTAAAACAATCCCAATCTCTCCAAAAATAATAAAATAAAAATAAAAAAAGGTATGTCCACAAGCAAAATGGGCACGGATGAAAACCCGAAAGGGCTCCGTGAGTAAAAACAGCAGGACTGCCGGCGAGTTTGTGAAAGCTCGAAAGGGCGCAAACTCGTGAAAAAGAGATGAAATGCACTCGCAAAGTCCTCTCGACTTTGTAAGGAGAAAATTCCAGCGTGAGATCCTTACGACTCACAAAGGAGCAATACACTTGGGAGTCCCCACGACTCCTAAGGAGAAAATACACCTACGAGATCCTTTCGACTCGTAGGGAGAAAATGCTTTTATGGGACCCTTACGGCCCATAAAATTGAAAAGTCTTAGGTGATAGGGATCTAAACCCGTCTCCTAAGCCACCAATTCCCAAATCCTCCCGGGGCAAATGATGAGTTGCTCCTGGCATTATTCCAGTGCAGCAATGCAGATGCCAAACAAAAACCAATTCCTAAATCCTCTCGGGGCAAATGATGAGTTGCTCCTGGCATTATTCCAGTGCAGCAATGCAGATGCCAAACAAAAATACCAATCCCAGAATTCTCTCATAACAAATGATGATTCGCTCCTGGTACCATATTCCAGTGTAGCGATGCTGATGTCGACTCAAATCAAAAAATCCAACCAACCAATTCCAACATCGACCTCTGCGTTGGACAACAGACACTCCGACTCGGGGATACGTCAACCAGCCGATACTCCACCTCGGGGAAACGTCAAGAAGACACTCCGTGTCGGGGGCACATCGACAACAGACACTCCGTCTCGGGGATACGTCAACCAGCCGATACTCCGCCTCGGGGAAACATCAAGCAGACACTCCGTGTCGGGGGAACATCAACAACAGACACTCCGTCTCGGGGATACGTCAACCAGCCGACACTCCGTGCCGGGGAAACGTCAAGCAGACACTCCGTCTCGGGAACACGTCAACCAGCGACACTCTGCAACGGGGAAACGTCCAACACAGACACTCCGCATCAGGGAAACGTCCAACAACGACACTCCGTGTCAGGGAAACGTCAAGCAGACACTCCGTGCCGGGGACACGTCAACCAGTGACACTATGCATCGGGGAAACGTCCAACACAGACACTCCGCATCAGGGAAACGTCAACCAGCGACACTCTGCATCGGGGAAACGTCCAACACAGACACTCCGCATCAGGGAAACGTCCAACAGTGACACTCCGTGCCGTGGAAACGTCAAGCAGACACTCCGTCTCGGGGACACGTCAACCAGCGACACTCTGCATCGGGGAAACGTCCAACACAGACACTCCGCATCAGGGAAACGTCAACCAGCGACACTCTGCATCGGGGAAACGTCTAACACAGACACTCCGCATCAGGGAAACGTCCAACAGCGACACTCCGTACAGGGGAAACGTCAAGCAGACACTCCGTCTTGGGGACACGTCAACCAGCGACACTCCGTGCCGGGGAAACGTCAAGCAGACACTCCGTGCCGGGGACACGTCTACCAAATCGCTTCGGATCAGAGCGTCGACCGTCCATGTCGCAAAAAGGGCAGTGCAGGCTTCCTACAAAGCAGGAACCAGATCTCTCCGGGCCAGGGAAACGTCTACCACGAACACTCCGTCTTGGAGACGCGTTAAGCGCCGACCGTCCATGTCGTAAAAAGGGCAGTACATCCCAAAAAGTGGGGACCAAAGAAAGTCGCCTCCACGCAAAAGAAGATCCATCAATTTCATACACACGACCCATATGTGCAGTGTGCATTCATTGATGGGGGCAGTTTGTTGGGGTAAAAATTTACACCCCGGTTGACCGAGTCAATGTTAAGGTCAACCCCCGAGCTAGGTGGGCCCAAGCCCAGGTCAAGTAGGCCCAAGCCCAGGTCGATCCTGCAGCCAGCCTCCCTCATGCCAACAACAAAATCATGTAATAAATAATTTTTATGTGATTTTTTATCCATGAATGTATGCAAAATGGGCATAAAGCCAATATTTTGTAAGCCCATGGCTTATGTGCAAAAAATAAATGTCACATGAGCCATGAGATAGGAAAAATGCCATTTTGTGAAGCCTAAGGGGCTATATGTAAATATGTAAGCCTATAAAAGGCAACATGATGATGAATAAAAAAAACATTTTTTTCTATTCTCTCAAAAAACCTAGGGTTTGTGCCTCTTTCCCCTTTCTGAGGGTTCCAAACCTTCTTCTTTCTTTTGAATTAAATCAAGAGTTTTACTCTTCCTTTTCCAAAACTAAATAGTTTTTCACCACAAAACCCGTAAAGGGAAACTTGGATCTATCATTAGATCTTAAAAAGAAGAGATCTTTAAAATCTCACAACTCTTGATCTTCAAGATCCGGCCAAACAAAGGAAGAAGAAGGAGACTCATCTCCAGAAACCCCACTTTGGGAAAGAACTAGGGCTCAAGGGGAGAAGCCTTTCATCAGCTTCAAAACATCCTAGGAGTTTAACTCCATATATATATATATATATATATATATATATATATATATATATAAAATAAATATTTCCTTTCTGAAGCATACCTTCTGGTTCTGGGACTAAAAGCCCCTTTTTTTCTCGCCGGCGCCAAAGCGCTCAAGCGCCAAGCGCCCATGTGCCAACACATGGCGGGCTGGCGCTCGAGCGCCCTGCGCTCAAGCGCAAAGCGCCCACGTGCTGACTTGCGCTTCAGCTCCCACGTGCCGACACGTGGCGTGCTTGCACTGAAGCGCAAAACGCCCACGTGCCGACACATGGCGCGTTTGCGCTCCAGCGCCCTACGCTCAAGTGCAAAGCGCCTACGTGCCGACACGTGGCGCGCTTGCGCTCCAGCGCCCTACGCTCAAGCGCAAAGCGCCTACGTGCCGACACGTGGCGCGCTTACGCTCAAGCGCCCACGTGCCGACACGTGGCGCGCTTACGCTCCAGCGCTCAAGCGCAAAGCGCCCATATGCCGACACGTGGCGCGCTAGCACTCTTGTGCTCAAAGCACTGGCCCCAGACATCTTTTGGATGTCTTTTCCCCCTTTATATATATATATATACATCTATATATATACATATGTATACATATGTACACACACACATACTCCACGACACTGTCCCTGTTAGAAAAAAATTTCTAACGGGGCGCTGCCCCGCACCCCGCAAGGGGGCTGCTAGCCCCCTTGACCCTTCAAAGCACAACACTACACATTGAGTTCGCATGACCAGTTTAACCCGTCAATCGGAGCTTCCCTCGCTCCAAAGGCGAGGGGTAATTAACGGCAGCTTAGTCCACGGCTGCCGAAGATTCGGATCCCCACAATCATTAATCCCTGTCCTACCCTAGGCAGGGGGAATCTGTAATGCGCCTGACAAGCGCGCGCGTATTCCCAACTCAATGGGGTGACGAAAAACACCATACAGTGTGCAAACTGTTAGTGTAATATGTCATAGAGGCATTATTGTATAGTACTAGTTTGTATATTACATTTTGGAAGCTTGGGATATATACACGGATTTATGACAGTCTTGCTCAATATGGTAGTATGCTACATGGTTTGTATCTATCTTGTGTATATATTTTTTGACGTATCGCTAATACATATTGGTAGAGCACTTAGGATCTTTGCTTGACTACCAGCGTTGTGATGGCAGTCACACTAGTGGGGGCTGGGTAGTCTACAAGCACATCCTTATAAAGTCCCTAATCGTAGGATTATCGATACAGGGCATCGATACTCCAGACTAGACTAGTGTATACGCTTCTCATCCCAGGAGGGGAGATGGTCTGTCCTACAGCCATCAGTACGTCGTACTGGAGATAGTATGCAGGTGCTCATTGGGTTATGAGTTACACTGGACGGACTCGTGGGGAACTGCTAGTTGGTACTATACCTATCGTCAGGTAGCAGTTCCCAGGTGACATGAGTATATCATAGTCCGTTGACTTGACACTGCTACTTCGCCTCAAGTGTATTCCCATTGTTCTTAGATTACTACCCTACCACATCTCTATTGAGTTGTACAAACAGGTAGTAGTTGGGTGCAGTCCCGAAGCAGTTGGAGGCAGTGGTGGTTAGATAGGATTCGTCTCTCCGGGTATTGGGGGTTGATATCGCGCTGTGTTTGGAAAACCATTACACATAGTCCCTGGCCAGGGCAAGCGAGATTTGCTGGTAGATACTCCAGTAGTTTCTCAGGGTTTTTTTGGGCTGCACTCCGACATGACTTATTGCGCTATTAGGGGTCTGGCGTTTTACTGTTCTCCTAGACCCGATATGCGATACTCTTATACAAACAGACCGGACTGTACGGAGATTGTCACAGACAGACTCGGTGGGAGTTCATATGAGTTTTCTCGTCGGCCTTCTTATCGACAGATACCTGGGTAGCCGTTACGTGCAGCTAGTACCGCTGACGTGCGTGTGGTTAAACCCACTGCCAGCGTACTGTCGAGTCTTTAGAGTCACACACAGAGGGTTTCCCTGCTTCGGGCGAAACGATGTAGAGGTCGTATGGTTTTACGACAGGGTTCGATCACATAGGTGTACTTGTGTGCATATGATGTTCGGGCAGAAAATACTATTAGGCTTTGGTTTAAGCTGGATCCCAGTATTTGATTATTGGATTAGTTTCGTCTCATTGTATTCTTGTTTCTTGGAATACGGATGCGGGTATGTATATACGGATGAGAGGGGCATTCTTGTAATTTGATCAAGATTGTTTCTTGAAGTGAAACACCTCAGTTAGGGTTTTTCTTTATTGATGAAATATTTTGTGAGGTGGAAGAAATGATGTGGGATACTTTGTGGTATTTTAGTGAAATGTGAACATGTCTTCATGTTGACTTCCTTGGTCTCTTGTGAGATATGAAGACTTAGATATTTTGAGATATTATTTGAGATATTTGTATGAGATATTTTCATTTGGTTTAAAGTAAAAAACATAACCCATTTTTTCAGATTACCATTATCATTATCATTCTACCGATACTTATCTCTCTCTCATTCTCCTCAAGCTTTCTTCACCTCCTCTCAAACCCTAATTGTCTCATGAGTTGAGAATCCTCGAGTTTGTAAGACAACTAGATCCCTAATCACTCTATACACACTCTAGGCTACTTAGTCTAGCATACCAAGTGACCTAGTTATCTCATCTTGGAGGTGAAAGCTCAAGGTAGACACTCTCGGGTGGATCTTCTTCGACTTGGAGAAACCGACGAGGGGGCGCGATCCATTCTCACTTCGAGGAGCTAACGACGAGGAGAAGGACAGCGAGGTGAAGAAGGACTTGTTACTTGAGGTATAACATTCTCAAATAGTAGGTAAACCTCCGATTAAGTTTGTTAGTTAGGGTTTAGTATCGATCCTGAAGTTTAGTCGACGTTACGATGCACTTAATAATTGTTTTTTTTTTTGCAAACTCCGCCTCCCCGCGAACACGTGGGGTGCGTCGCATCGACTTACAGCGGTATCAGAGCCGACTAAACCATAACTAACAGATTAAATGACAAGTAAAACTACAAAACCGAAATAACCCCAAAACATCGAAGCGTAGATTCTAGTTTCTGTTGATTTTTTACGAGGCTCTAAAATTTTTTTAAACAATTGCAGAGTTCTCCTCTACTTGTAAAATGAACACACACCAAAAATGAGACATTTTCCTCTGGAATGGACCGGCCACAAGGCCAAAAAATCCGGCCTCACCGGTTTTTTAGTGGGGGAATGCTTCGTGTTTTGTTATGTGGTCTTGTTACTTGGATCTAGGGTTTCAAGGGTTGTTTATTTTTGCCAATTTTGAATATGCTGTCAATTCTTTACTGTGGCTATACGGAGTGTTTTGAAGTCGCAGTTTTAACGTCATGTAATGTTTCAAGTAGTGATATATGTGTTCGTAAAATTCTGCTAATTGCTATATGTCGGTTAGTTGGGGGTTGCACATATCTGTGATACTTTTGTGGTTTGTGTATATGAATTTATTAGATCGTCGTGGATGAATAGCCGGGGATGTGAGATGAGGGTTTTTCATTCTTTCATTCGATATAAAATTTGTAAAGTGATGTAATATTATTTTGCGGGGCACATCCGTGTTGAGATTGTAGCCACCGTTGTATTATTTCTTTTACTGTTTTACGCTCCTAGGATACTTTGAAGTTCCGAGCGGCCTGCTCACTTTGATGAGGGAGGTTGCTTCACTTCGGGTATTTGGCGGGTAGTTTGTCGCACCCATAGGGGTCTGGGGTGGGGTTTGGCTATTCATCACGACTATGGAATCCGTCTTTTGTTATAGGCTTAAACGAAACGCGGAATTCCTACTATATCCAATATATTCATCTGTGATCTGGAATGCCTATTATTGCGTCTGACGAATGTATATTATTATATATATTATATAATAGACGTTGCTTATGTTTTGCATCCGCGCTAGTCCAGCCCCCAGCTCCGGCGTTAGTTATCTAACCTAACGGTGTAAGACGGGGCCCAATGGTGAATGCGGATGGCATAACCGTACGTTGTATTTTCTTCTTTTTCTGCAACGGTAGGTTAATTGATGGGACTGCATTACATTAATGCAAAGAAAACAAACCAAAGATGAATCGTTGGAACAATTTTAAACCACTTGATATTTTCAAAACAGCAAAATTTTTAAAATGCGGAGCTTAAACCACTCCTTTTAAAAGCTATCAGGTTCCTTCGATTATATCAAGTTCACTACGTTCACGGTTTTGCCAAAACCATTTGTAACCCTCCTTCATTTCAGTTGGATATTCAATAGTATTCAAGCTATGTATTTTGACATTCGCCAAGGAATAGTGATTGGTAGCTGCTGAATATTCATCTGTAGCATAGATAGATGCGTTAGTTTAGGACAGTCGTACTACTATTTTGGCCTTCGTCACGGGTATGTACGGGTGGGTTCAAATTAACCTGGACAATGACGGGTAGAACTTGATATGTGACTTATAATATGTTGGCCTTCGTCAAGGTTATAAGAGCATGGGGCAAAAATCCACATCGGGAGATTCTAAAGAAACTGAAACTTGCTAGTGTTTCATACCATTTGGAGTGTGATAATTTTGGTAGGATTCATTCGACTTTATCACACGATGATATTTGGATCATGATCCTACTGTGAGTATATGCTACTCCTCGGGAGATTTTTTCACTTAACGATCAATACTATAAACCAAGTAGGTGTCTAGAAAGGAGTTAGCGGGGCTACGCATCCAGGGAAAAGAGGTTATTTAATTAAGCAACTTTGCGAAAGCGTCGTAAAACCTCCCTTGAAGTACCGACACTGTCCTGGCTGAAAGGTTAAGCAAGTATTGTACGGTGAGATTAATCCTGACTAATTCTTCTTTTATGGTTTGAGAAAGAATTCGAGAAATGGTGCGAGCCATCCTGTTTAGATAAATTGAAAACCAATCTAAACTTGCAAGAGCATCATGCTAAAGTGTTTCTTCTATTTCTCCTAATTGCAGCAACCAAGATGACTGGCCTTAAGTTACTATTAGATAAAAATATATTGACATGGCCAAACTATAAAGATTGGCTCAGGAATGTCAAGATGGCAATCATATATGACAAATTAGGTTATATTCTTATTACTAAACCCCCCGCCATCCCAGGTCCAGATTCCAGTATAGCGGATAAGGAAATCCGTAAGACCTGGGAAATTGATAGCGCGAAATTCAAGTGCCTCGTGCTGGCCTCTATGGACAATGAACACCAGAGGCGGCACGAGAATATGGATTTTGAATCTATATTCCTCCATACCAAGGATTTATATGGAA
Source organism: Agapanthus africanus (assembly GCA_030015575.1). NCBI lineage: Eukaryota > Viridiplantae > Streptophyta > Magnoliopsida > Asparagales > Amaryllidaceae > Agapanthus > Agapanthus africanus. The sequence goes on from CM057343.1 coordinate 378,070,626, forward strand.
AGCAATCTCGTAATACAAGATACGAGACCTCAAAGAAGCCATTTCAGGCGAGGTCGGCTATCGGGTCATCTATAGGGGAACACATCCTTAAGATGATCGGCTACATTGAGGAGCTCACGAACCTAGGGACCACGTTAGAGAACGAGCTGTATACAGACTTGATTCTGCAGTCCCTCCCTTCTACCTACGCCCAGTTTATCTTGAATTTTAATATTCAAGGTAAAGAAGTTGAACTTCCGGAACTCCTCTACATGTTAAGGTGTGCTGAGGGCACCCTGCAGAAATCCAGAGAAACACCCACTCTGCTTGTTGGTAGAGCTTCCTCTTCTAGATCCAAGGCGAAAGCCAAGGGAAAGAAGAAGAAGACCCCCACCAAGCCGAGAGGCGGTGTTACTAAGGTGGAAGCGAAGGGCAAGGAAAAAGTGGTGGGGCTGACAGTAGGAAAGGAAGAATGCTTCTACTGTTATAAGAAGGGTCATTGGAAGAAATATTACAAGGCCTGGAGAGCCAAGAACCAGGACTCAAAGAAGGTTGTGGCTTCGGCTTCAGGTGTGTCTGTAATTAAAAACTGTATGTCAATCAACTCTACTTCCTGGGTATTGGATACCGGATCAGGATCTCATATCTGTAATTCTTCACAGGCACTGAGAAGCCGTAGGGTTCTGAAGACCGGTGATATGACTCTCAGGGTTGCTAACGGAGCGAGCGTGGATGCTGTGCCCATAGGGGAATATCACTTAGGGTTGATAAGTGGACATATTTTTGTTTTGCGCAACTGTTTTTGTGTACCTAGTTTGACTTGTAATATCATTTCTATATCTTTGTTATCTAAAGAAGGTTATGATTTTACATTTGTATGCGATGTCGTAAGCATCCACCTTAATCATGGTCTGATTGAGTCAGCTACACTGAACAACAGTATATACGTATTAAACCAACTTTAAATTTTCAATGTCCAGAACACACATAAAAGAAAGACTCTAGAATTAAATCAAGCTTTCTTATGGCATTGTAGACTGGGTAACATCAACGAAATAAGGATGACCAAGTTACATAAAGAAGGATATTTGGATCCGTTTGAATATCAATCTTATGCAACTTGTCAATCATGTCTCAAAGGAAAGATGACAAAAACTCCATTCACTGGACACGGAGTAAGGGCAAGCGAGCTCTTGGGACTCATACACAGCGATGTGTGTGGTCTAATGTCTACACATGCAAGAAGTGGTTATTCCTATTTCATTACTTTTACGGATGATTTCTCTAGGTATGGACATGTCTTCTTGATGAAACAAAAATCCGAGGCTTTTGAGAAATTCCGAGAATATAAGAATGAAGTGGAAAAACAAACCGGAAAAAATATCAAGACACTGAGATCTGATCGAGGTGGTGAATACTTGAGTGTCGAGTTTCTAGATTACCTAAAAGAGAATGGAATTCTCTCTCAGCTTACTCCTCCATACACGCCACAACACAACGGTGTATCGGAGAGACGAAACCGAACCTTATTGGATATGGTGCGTTCCATGATGAGTAACGCTGAGTTACCGCGATCATTCTGGGGCTATGCACTAGAATCAGCTGCATATCCTTTGAACAAGGTTCCTACCAAGACTGTGTTAGTGATATGTATGCCTTAGAGGCCATTACTGTACATACGATGTATATTGTAGTAGATGCTTAGACATATATATGGAGGACTTTCTTGCTCGACATGATAGTATGCTATCTGGTTGCTCTTTATCTTAACATGTACTCTAATTGTCTCTATGTTAAATATTGATAAAGCCCTTAGAATGAGTACTTGACTATCAGGACTATGATGCAGATCATACTAGTGGGGACAGTGTAGTCACTAAGTACATCCTTCAAATGTTCCTAGTCATAGGTGTATCGAGACAGGGCATCGATATACCAGAGTAGACGAGCATATAGCTTCTCGACCCATGTAGATGGGCGATGGTTGATCCCATATCCATTGGTGTTTGACATCAGAGATAGTATGCGGGTGCTCAGTGGAGACTGAGTACACTGGACGGACTCGCCGAGAACTCCCAGATGGTATTATACCTATCGTCATATGGCAGTTCTCCAGTGACACTGGTATAGGTTAGTCTGTAGACCCGAGATCGTCATAGAGTCTTGTGTGATTCCCACTGTGCTTTGATTTCCACCTTACCACGTTCAAGAGAACGTGCAAAACAGTGGCTTTTCGGTACAGTCTCGAATCGCATGGAAGAAATGAGCGATAGGAGGGGTTTCGTCTCTCCCGATATTGGGAGTTGATGTTGCGTTGTGTTCGATTGGCTATAACTGGAAATCCCTGGCCAGGGTTGCTGAGATTTACTGGTAAGTGTTATCAGTAGTTTCTCGAACCGTTATGGACCTCATATCGACACGACTTATCGGTTACTGGGGTCTAACGTTTACCACCCCTAGACTAGATATGCGACATGGCTGACGAAGAGACCAGACTGTACAGGAGTGTTACTGATTGGATTCACAGGAGAATGTACAGGCTTGCTTGTTGATCTTCTGATCGCTCAATACCTGGGTGGCTGTTACGTTTAGCTAACCGCTTGCAGCTTGTGGGTGTTTGATATGATCATCACCTACTGCCGGCGTATTGACGATTCTTTAGAGTCATACACAGAGGTTTCCTGGCTTAGGAAAAACGGAGCAGGAGCACATATGTGATATGTGCAGGACCGAGAATAATACTTGTATGTGATACCATATTCGAATCTCGCGATATATGATATCGGCCGGGTATATGTGATATAGCCGGGTCATCGGATCAAGTGTTGATTCGATGAACTGATACAGATTATATTAGTCGGTTATTTGATAATAGCCGGATTATCGGATTAAGTGTTGATTCGATAATTTAATGTATAATTATATATTTGATATATCACGTTACATTAACTAATATAAGCTCACTTAAAGATTCTTTTTCTCACATGATGATACATTGATATATATGTGATATATGTTAATTGTATTAGTTTCTTTTGTTACAAAATATTGTATATGTGATATATAATATTGTAACATGTTAGGGTTACAAATGCAACTAGAGATATAGTTTAAACCGTGCTAGGGTTTTAAATTAGGGTTAACATTTTATTACGGATAATTCATTTTCTTTTGGATGAGCTTTGAGGAAGCTTCATGATCCTTTGATTTTGTCCACCCTCTTTGTCTTATCCTTGATATTTGTTAACCTAAGTTTAGCCCTAGCCTATGGTTAATTCTCTACATGAGTTAGCCATGACACATATTTAACCATGGTTTCATTTCTAACCTCAACAATAATTCATTCATCACAACTTCATCTTCTTCCTCCTCACTCCAAAAGCTTTCTAGCTTTTCATTTGTGATGGATGTTTTGTGAGAAATTGAAAATAAAAGAGAGCAAAATTCCTACTTCATCATCCTCATCTATTCTAGCCACTTATGTTAGGGTGTTTGCTTCACTAATACTTGATTAGTGAAGTGGGAGCTTAAATTTGAGATTTTTCAAGGTAGATCATCTTGGATTAGAGAAGTCTTCGAGCAAGGATGCATCATTCTCTTCATGGAGCCTCTCTAGAGTCCAGGTACTTGATGATCGCAGCGAAGGGACCTCAACAAGGAGCTTATGAAGTGAAGGAACGGACTATAAAGGTTGTAATCCCTAAATCTTAGATGTTAAAGTGTTAACATGCTAGTATTGTTTGATTCTCTTGTTAAAGATCCTAGGTTTAAGGTTATCTATAATGGTAAAATTTGAAATTGGCATGTGAGATGCCACCCAAAACCCTGCTGCCATTGTAGGTAACCCAACAGTGGTATCATAGCTTAGCTAGAGAATTAGACGGACAAGTTTAGGATTATGAAACCAAAACAACTCCAAAACACCCGATATCAAACCCTTGTTTCTGTCGATTTTAAAATGAGCTCTAAAAATTTTTCAAATAAGTGCAGAATCATGTATGAGATACATAGTGAACATACCCCGAACCTGGACCCATGTGCTCGGATTTTGGCCGAGTACATGGCTAGGAAATCCGAGCAGGCCGGCCCCCAAGAGGGTTTTGAGCTCCAGTTTTGGGTGGTGTTCTAATCTCTAGGGTTTGGTACTTTAGGTGTTGTTTATTTTTGCTAAATTTGCATGAGATGTTTATTTACTATAAAGGTAATTCAGAGTGTTTCGTATTCGCAATTCTAGCTTTGTTTCGGTTTGTTTAGACGGTGTTAAAAACTTCGAATGGATATCAATAACTCACTTTTCCCCTGCCGGAAAATTTCCAAGTGTTGGATTTTTCCTTAGTTAAAGAACATTCAAATATCCTACAAGTAACATGGTGGACCCTCTAGAAGAACGAAATCTTAACTCGATTATGTGACCGTCAGAACCACCTCTAAACCCTAGGGTTTGTAGTAGTTCGGCATTGCCAAATGTGAGGCGTTGTTTTGACCCTTCTACGGCTGGTCCATTGGTACGGTGGCATATGATGAATGCTTTTAAACTAAGTTCAAGTGTTGAGCAAATAGGGAAATTTTGGGTGTTTGTTGATTCGATCGGAATGTTTAACGTCGTCTAACTTTTTTTGTAATATAATACAATATTTGGAATCCACAAATGTAGTTATGATATAACTAATTTGAATGTTATAAATCTAGCAGTTTAGTCTCATTTGATCGGTTGCCACGGGATTTTGATGCGATCAAAAGTCCGTCGCAATCACGTAGCATATGCGGATACTCGCCGGGTAAACTTAATAGATAACCACGCCCCATAGCCCCGACCAAGTGACTGTAGGAGAACCCCGTCGCCAAAAGCATCCGTTCGGGTGCTCGCGGCAGCGATATTCCGCCGTAGTGCACTTCGTCGAAGGCATCGGGGTGAGGCCGTCTAATAAAGTTTCCGACGAGCATTCGATCAGGATGTCGGGAATCTTGCTGAATTGCCCGACTTGATAATGAAAAGTGTTTTCGATAGTGAGACTAAAATGCGGGGTTTATAAATGTTAGGCATGCGATATCTAAGGAATTCATTTGGTTAGGCATGTGATGTCTAAGGAGGTTGCAGATTCCAACTGTTGTAGTTTTTCACTTTCTTTTCTGCGATTGTAAGTGTAATATGTGGTGTATCGCCGGTTTCGTTGCTATACATCAACTACAATTGGGATACGTATATTTACTTACGTTGATGACATGTGATGTTATGTGTTGCTGTGATATGTTATATTGGATCGTCGTGTTTTGAATAGCCGGGGGTTTAATGTGAGATGAGGGTTTTTATTTTCATTCATGTAAAATTCATTGTATGTAATATTCTTTTATTGGGGCACTTCCGAGTTTAGGATGATGTCACCATTGTATATTATTTACTTTTCCACATTAGGATAGACCCAAGGCGGGGAGCACAAGTAACCGGGTTCTAGGGTCCAGTGGGAGACCGTCTCGAGGAGTCGAGACCGGGTGTCCTAACTCTAGAATTGGTAGGGTTGTTTGCCGCTCTCGTAGGGGTCTACGGGTGTGGGATTGGCTATTCATCACAACCGTGGAATCCGTGTTTTATACAGGCTCAAAAATAAAATACGGACAACCTAGTGTATCCAATAATTCATATGTTTCTTCTGCTGTGATATCTGTGATGTGATCATTTGATATATTGATGAGATGAATACAGGATATAGTATATGTGATATATTATATAGGCGTTGCTTATGTTTTACACCCGCGCTAGCCCTGGCCCGCTCTGCCGTTAGTTACCTAACCTAACGGTATACGAGGGGACATCGAGGCGAATGCGGATGGCATAAGCATACGTTGTATTTATCTGTGATGTTTAGATAACTTAAAATGATGGGACTTCATTAATGAGATTAATGAAATAAAAGAAACCTGATGATGTTATGGAATCGAATTTTCAAAAACAGGTAACTCTAGTTGTTGCTTTGCATAGCGGTATTCCTTGTAGAATATCCAGCACCTTATTCGATAAGGAAAGAGCCGAGATCTCTTCACCGGAAGTGACCTCTTTAGCAATAACTGGCAGATACTACAACCCTCGGTTTGTCTTTTTGATTGCTTTTCTAGTTCTTGCTTTGCATAGCGGTATTGTGAATATCATGCACCTCATTCGACGAGGAAAGAGCCGAGATCCCTTCACCGGGAGTGACCTCTTTAGAAAAACTAGTAAAGGCCTCAAAAACACTCCATTTAAATCATTTGATTCTACAACGATATCATGTTAATTACGCAAAAGGTTTTCTTAAAAACCAGTCGTATCCCACCGTCATTTCAGATAAGTACTTCATAGTATTCGTGCTACGTTTGTTGGTTTTCGTCAAGGCGTAGTGTGCGGTAGCTATTTATGCTTATCTGCATAAGCATATGATGCGATTGAGTTAGGGTAGTCGTGCGACTATGTTGGCTTTCGTCAAGGGTCGTGCGGGTGGGTTTAATTCAATCGGGAAATGACGGGTTGAACTTGACTAGCCGCCTATAGTTTGTTGGCCTTCGTCAAGGTCATAGATTACTAGGGGTAAAATATTATCGAGAATTTCAAGTGTTGAAATTTGCAATGAGATTGCATACCTCCTATGAGATAGTTGAATCCCGATACCTACTGCGAGTAATAGTTACTCCTGGGAGAGTTTTACACATTACAAATAGCCGATCAAGTAGGTGTCTAGAAAGGTGTCAATGGGGTTACGCCCCTGGGAAAATGAGGTTTATTTTAATTAGGTCCGTGCGAAAGCACGGGGAACCTCTTTTAAAGTATCGGCACTGGCCTGGCTGAAAGATTGGCGAACTTGTAAGGTGTAATTAATCCCGGCTAGTCTTTCCTTTTAGGGTTTGAAGGAAGATTTGACTAAAACAGTGGGAGCCATCCTGATTAGATAAATTAATAATCAATCTAATCTTGCAAGAGCATACGCTGAGTGTTTTCTTCTCTCTCTCTCTCGGTAGCGACTATGTCACACCTTAATCAAGATAATAATACGGATGTATTGACCGAACCCGCTTGTTATAATGAGCTATGGAACATTGGTCCCACTCCAACTTATAATTCTTATAAGATCGAGCAGGAAATAGGGGATTACCAGAATTCCCGTGTCGCCCAAACGAAAAAAGTGTATGATGATGCATCTTCTTCTGGTGTGTTCATTACCGAGAACTGTTTCTCAGTTACCTTTACGTCCTGGGTATGAGATACCGGATCAGGATCCCGCAAATGTAATCTGTTACATGGGCTATAGATAGATAGAGAACTGAGAAAGGGTGATAAGTTTTAAGAGTTAAAAATGGTGCAAGCGTTGCAGCCAAGTATATTGGCAGTTATCACTCTGTATTACCAAATACATTGATTCTGAACGAATGTTATTAGATACCGAACCTGATATACAATATCATATCAGTCTCTTTTTAGTAAAGAATGATATAATTTTGTATTGTTGGATAATGTTTTGAACATTTCCTATATCAAGAGTTGATCCATTCAGGCACGTTATCTAAAAGCTTATACATTCTAAATCAAACTACAGTTCTTAATGTACAGAACACACACAAGAGGAAGAGTTCAGAAATGAACAAATCCTTTTTGAGGTATTGTAGACTAGGTCATATCAATATGATCCGACTAGCTGAAGTTACATACAGATGCATATTTAAATCAGTTTGAATTTACATCTTGTAAAACTTGCCAGTCATGTCACAAAGATAAGATGACCATAACTCCGTTTATTGGAAACAGAGAAAGAGTTAGTGAACTCTTAGGATTGATACATGATGATGTATGTACGTCCCCTGTCTACAAATGCCAGGACCGGTTCTTTGTACTTCATTACATTCACTGATGATCTCTCAAGATTCGAACATATGTTCCTGTTGAAACACAAGTCTGAAACTTTTGAGAAATTCAATGAATATAAGTTAGAAGTAGAGAACCAAAACGGGTATAAGTATTATATCCTATGATGAGATCAGGGAGGAGAATACTTGAGCACGGAATTCCTGGACTATTCTAAAGGAGAATGAGAATTCTCTATAAGCATTACTCCTCCGTATACACCACAGTACGTCGGTGCTGTTAGTTGTATGTATGCCCTAGAGGCCAGTATTGTACAGATGATGTATATTATATTGGATGCTTGGACATATAGAGAGAGGACTTTCTTGCTCGATATGATAGTATGCTATCTGGTTGCTCTTTATCTTAACATGTATACTTGTCTCTTGATACTGTCTTATAGTTACATGTTGGTAAAGCCCTTAGGATGTGTACTTGACTACCTGGACTATGGTGCAGATCATACTAGTGGGGACAGAGTAGTCCATAAGTACATCCTTTAATGTTCCTAGCCGTAGGTGTATCGAGACAGGGCATCGATATACCAGAGTAGACTAGCGTATACGCTTCTCGACCCATGAGATGGGCGATGGATGATCCTATATCCATTGGTGTTTGACATCAGAGATAGTATACGGATGCTCAGTAGAGACTGGGTACACTGGACGGACTCGCCGAGAACTCCCAGATGGTATTATACCTCACGTCAGATAGCAGTTCTCTGGTGACACTTGTGCGGGTTAGTCTGTAGACCCGAGATCGCCATAAAGTCTTGTGTGATTCCCACTGTGCTTTGATTTCCACCTTACCACGTCTAAGAGGGCATGCAAAACGGTGGTTTTTGGGTACAGTCCCGAGTCACATGGAGGCAATGAGCGATAGGAGGGGTTTCATATCTCCCGGTATTGGGGGTTGATGTTGCGCTGTGCTCGATTGGCCATAACAGGGAAGTCCCTGGCCAGGGCCAGTTTAAAGATTTACTGGTAAGCGTTACCCGTAGTTTCTCGACCCGTTATGCGCCTTATATCGGCACGACTTATCAGTTATTGGGGTCTGACGTTTACCACCCCTAGACTTGATATGCGACATATCAGACGAGGAGACCGGACTTTACGGTAGTGTCACTGTTTGGCTTTTACAGAAGTTGGAGCGGGCTTGCTTGCTGATCTTCTGATCGCTCAATACCCGGGTAGTCATTACGTCCAGCTAGTACCGCTGACGGCTTGTGGGTGTTTGATGTGATCATCACCTACTACCGGCGTATTGACGAGTCTTTAGAGTCCTACATAGAGGTTTTACTGGCTAAGGCAAAACGAAATAGGAGTGCATATATGATATGTGCGGGGCCGAGAATAATGCGTGTATGTGATACCGTATTCTATTCTCATGACTTTTTCTATCGGTCGGTTATATGTGATATAGCCGGGTTATCGAATCAAGTGTTGATTCGATAAGTCGATACATTGGATGTTAGTCGGTTATATGAGATATAACCGGATTATTAAGTCAAGTGTTGATTTAATAATTTAGTGTATAATTGTATATATATGTTATACTAATTTACATTAACTAACATTTGTTCACTTAAGGATTTTTCTCAAATGTGCACAACTTTAATATATATGTGATATATATTAAAATGTGTTTTCTTTTTGTATCATGGTTAATGATACATCTTTCATGGGTGTGTAAGACATACACCATTCTATTTATTATGGTGGGTTATAATTATTTAAGGTAATTACAAAATTAGTGGTGATTTGGAAAGAGCATGAAGCTTGTAGAAGCTTGTTTTGTTTTGACAAAGTCCACTAACTTTGTCTTTACTTTAGATTTTTGTTAACCTAACCATTTGGATTAGCCATGGTTATTTCTCTAAATGAGTTAGCATATGATACTTACTCACCATGGTTAGCTTTCTCACTTGATCATTATCTTTCTCATTTTATTTCTTCATCTTCTTTCTTGAGCTAAAAAGCTCTCTAGGGCTTGATCCAAAGTGAGAAACATTGTGAGAAAATAAATTCTAAAGTGAACCCACTTTCTATTTCTCCATCCTCTACTAGACTAGCACTTTAGTTTAGGGTGTTTACTTCACTAATTCTCTTGTTAGTGAAGTAGTAGCTTGAGTTGGTATTCCCTCGACGTAGATCATCTTCGGCCTCGAAGACTTCAAGCAAGGACGCTTCTTTCGCCTCGTGAAGCCATGCAAGAACCCAGGAGAACCATGATCGCAGCGAAGGGACCACAACAAGGAGCTTTAGAAGTGAAGGACCGATCTACAAAGGTTGTATTTCGTATTCACTTAGTTGTAAATGATATTTACTTGCATGTGATACCCTAATAGTCTAGCAAAGATCTTGTTTAGGGTTGTTAGGCACGGCTAAAATTTTAATCGGGCATGGTTGATGCCTTGTAGTACCTTGTTAGAGTGCCTAGTAACCCTACAGTGGTATCAAATCCTAGCTAGAGCATTAGGCGATGTGTATACGAAGTTAAAACCCCAATCGAACCCCGAAACGTCATTTTAACCCCCTCTCTGGACAAATTTTAAAAATGCGATTTTTTCTGTATTAAAAATACCTAAAAAATTCAGTAGGGAATTTTAGGTATTACTGTGAAAAACGACAAAGTAAGGCGTACGGATCGCCGCGGAACCGCGGCAATACCCTGCTTGTGCCGCGGATCCGCGGCCGTACAGTGAGCTTGTGCTTTGGGTTTTGCACAGTAATACCCGTATCTGTTATTGCTATTTTCTGGGTATTTTTAATCTGCCTCAAGTGTTGAGTATTCTGGGGATTATTTTGTATACGTTGATTCGATCAGAAAATTTAATTTCGTTATGTTTTCCGGATAATTTAGAAAGTATTAAAATGTTCGAACGGATATCATTGACTCATTTTTTCCCGGCACGAAAAACTTTCAAGTGTTGAATTTTTCTTGAGTTTAAATCTTTCGGAAAAACGTGCAAGTAACATGATGGACCCTCTAGAAGAACACAAACCTTAACTCGATTATGTGACCGTCTGAACCGCCTCTAAACCTTAGGGTTTGGGGCAGTACGGCGTGCCACATGTGAGGCGTTGGCTTGACCCTTCTACGGCTGGACCGTTGGTACTGTGACGTATTCTGGAATTTTTGAACTCCGCTCAAGTATTGAGATATTTAGGAAATCTTGGGTATTTGATTATTCGATCCGAAAGTTTAATACTGTCTATTTATCTGGAATGTGATACAATATGTGGAATTCATATAGTTAGGCATGAAATGCGAAGTATGTGATATTTCGGATTTACGATGTCTAAAGAGATTGTGGATTCCAAATGTTGTAGTTTTACACTTTCTTTTCTGCGACCGTAAGTGCAATATGTGATATCGCCGGTTTCGTTGCTATATGTCAACGACAATTGGGATGCGCATATTTACTTACGTTGATGACATGTGATGTTATGTGTTGCTGGATATGTTATATTGGATCGTCGTGTTCTGAATAGCCGGGGGTTTTATGTGAGATGAGGGTTTTTATTTTCATTCATGTAAAATTAAATGTATGTAATATTCTTTTATTGGGGCACTTCCGGGATGAGGTTGATGTCACCATTTGTATATTATTTACTTTTCCGCACTAGGATAGACCCAAGGAAGAGAGCACAAGTAACCGGGTTCTAGAGTCCAGTGGGAGACCAACTCGAGGAGTCGAGTCCGGGTCTCCTAACTCTAGAATTGGTAGGGTTGCTTGCCGCTCTCGTAAGGGTCTAGGGGTGTGGGTTTGGCTATTCATCGCGACCGTGGAATCCGTGTTTTATAGAGGCTCAAAATAAAACACAGACGTCCTAGTATATCCAATATTTTATATGTTTCTTCTGCTGCGATATCTGTGATGTGATCATTTGATATGTTGTGATAAATACTGTATATAGTATATATGATATATTATATAGACGTTACTTATGTTTTACACCCGCGCTAGCCCTGCCCCGCTCTGCCGTTAGTTACCTAACCTAACGGTGCACGAGGGGACATCGAGGCGAATGCGGATGGCATAAGTTTACGTCGTATTTATCTGTGATGTTTAGGTGACTTAAATGATGGGACTTCATTAATATGATTAATGAAAGAAAAGAAACCTAAAAGATGTTGTAGAATCAAATTTTTCAAAAAAAAGGGTAGCTACAGTTTTTGCTTTGCATAGCGATATATATGATATATCCTGCACCTTATTCGATGAGGAAAGAGCCGAGATCCCTTCACCGGGAGTGACCTCTTTAGCAAAACTGGCAGATGCTACAACACTCGGTTTCTCTTTTGATTGCTTTTGGAGTTTTTGCTTTGTATAGTGATATATATGATATGTCCTGCACTTTATTCGATGAGGAAAGAGCCGAGATCCCTTCACCGAGAGTGACCTCTTTAGCAAAACTAATGAAAGCCTCAAAATCACTCCATTTCAAAAATTCACTTGATTCTCCAACGATATCAAGTTCATTACGCAATAGGTTTTCAGAAAAACCTGTCGTAGCCCTCCGTCATTTCAGATAAGTTGTATATAGTATTCGTGCTGTATTTGTTGGCTTTCGTCAAGGTGTAGTGTGCGGTAGCTATATGCTGCTTATCTGCTGCATATGATGCGATTGGATTAGGGTAGTCGTACGGCTTTGTTAGCTTTCGTTAAGGGTCGTGCGGATGGGTTTAATTCAGTCAAGAAATGTACGGGTTGAACTTGACTAGCGGGCTATGGTTTGTTGGCTTTCGTCAAGGTCATAGCACATTAGGGGCAAAATATTATCGGGAATTTCAAGTGTTGAAATTTGCAATGAGATTGCATACCTTCTATGAGATAGTTGGATCCCGATACCCACTGCGAGTAATTGTTACTCCTGGGAGAGTTTTACACAGGACAATTAGCCAATCAAGTAGGTGTCTAGAAAGGTGTCAACGGGGTTACGCCTCTGGGAAAACGAGGTTTACTTTAATTAGGCATGTGCTAAAGCACGGGGAACCTCCCTCAAAGTACCGACACTAGCCTGGCTGAAAGATTGGCGAAATTGTAGGGTGTAATTAATCCCGGCTAGTCTTTCCTTTTAGGGTTTAAAGGAAGATTTGATAAAAACAGTGGGAGCCATCCTGATTAGATAAAATAATAACCAATCTAATCTTGCAAGAGCATACGCTAAAGTGTTTTTTTCTCTCTCTCTCCAGGTAGCGACCATATCATGCCTTAATAAAGATAATAATATGGATGTATTGACCGAACCCGCATGTTATACTGTGCTGGGGAACGTTGGTTCCGTTCTTTCTTATAAAAGTTATAAGACTGAACAGGATATAGGGGAATACCAGGATTCCCATGCCACACGAATGAAGAAAGTACATGTTGATGCATTTTCTTCGGGTGTGTTCGTTATAGAGAACTGTTTCTCCATTTGCTCTACGTCCTGGGTATTAGATACCGGGTCAGGATCCCATATATGTAATCAGTTACATGGGCTTAGGAAAGGTAGAGAACTTGGAGAAGGTGATAAAGACATAAGGGTTGGAAATGGTACAATTGTTACAGCTAAAACCGTCAGGGAATATCACCTTGTATTGCCAAATGGTAATACATTGATTCTGAACGAATGATATTACATGCCGAACCTAATATGCAACATTATATCAGTTTCTTTGTTGAGTAAAGAAGGATATAATTTTGTATTACATGATAATGTTATGAACATTTTTCTAAACCAAAAGTTGGTTGGATTAGGCATGATGTGCAATGGCATTTATGTTCTAAATCAATCAACAGTTCTGAGTATAACAAACACACACAAGAGGAAGAGTTCAGAAATGAACGAATCCTTCTTGTGGCAATATAGACTTGGTCATATAAATACGACACGGCTAGCTAAGTTGCATAAGGATGGATATTTGAAACCGTTCAAATTTTCATCTTATGACACTTACCAGTCATGTCTTAAAGGCAAGATGACCAAAACTCCGTTTACGGGACACGGAGAGAGAGTTACGGAACTCTTGGGACTGGTACATAGTGATGTATGCGGTCCCATGTCTACACATGCCAGGGATGGTTCTTCGTACTTCATTACATTCACTAATGATCTCTCAAGATACGTACATGTGTTCTTGATAAAACACAAGTCTGAACCTTTTGAGAAATTTAGAGAATTTAGAGAATATAAACAAGAAGTCGAGAACCAAACAGGGAAAAGTATTAAAATCTTTCGATCTGATCGAGGAGGTGAATACTTAAGCAATGAATTCCTGGACTTCCTAAAAGAGAATGGGATTCTCTCTCGGCTGACTCCTCCATATACACCACAGCACAACGGTGTATCAGAACGGAGGAACCGCACCCTATTAGATATGGTGCGCTCTATGATGAGCGCAGCTGAGTTACCTATTTCCTTCTGGGGGTATGCGCTAGAGACAGCCATACATCTATAATATGGCCCCCACCAAATCTGTGCCTACCACTCCATATGAGATATGGAAAGGGAAGAGACCATGTCTTAACTATGTTAAGATATGGGGTTGTCCAGCCTATGTCAAACGACAAAATCTGGACAAACTCGAGGCACGGTCTGTTCTATGCAAATTTATAGGATATCCCAAGAATTCACAAGGGTATATCTTCTACCACACTGAGGAACAAAGGGTGTTTGTTTCTCGGCATGCCACCTTTTTAGGAAAGGAATTTCTTGCAAAAGAGATTAGTGGTCATGAGGTAGAACTGGAAGAGGTTCCAGCTACAAAAGCTGCAACAGAAGATCTGGTGGAACCAGAAGATTCGGTAGTTCCCGATGAACCCCAGCCACTCCGCCGATCTAGTAGGGTTCCTCACCCACCTGAGAGATACTACGGTTTTCTCATGGATGGTGGGAGCGAGGATTGCATCATGGTTGATGATGACCCAACTAGCTTCGAGCAGGCCATCACGAGTGGTGACTCAGTGAAATGGCTGGATGCAATGCGGTCCGAGATGGAATCCATGCATACCAACAAAGTATGGACTTTGGAAGATGCTCCTGAAGGGGTAAAAACCATTGGGAGCAAGTGGATCTTCAAAAAAAAACTTGGTGTAGATGGGAAAGTTTAGACTTGTTGCAAAGGGTTTTCGTCAAAGACTAGGTGTGGACTATGACGAAACCTTTTCTCCAGTGGCTATGCTTAGATCCATCCGGATCATGCTTGCCATCGCTGCATATCATGACTACCAAATCTGGAAAATGAATGTTAAGACCGCCTTTCTAAACGGTGATTTAGTAGAGAGCGTGTACATGACTCGGCCAGAGGGCTTCGTAGCTAGTGGGAGCAGCAGGAAGGTGTGCAAGCTGCTTAAATCCATTTATGGATTAAAGTAAGCATCGCGGAGTTAGAACATCTGCTTTGACGTCGTTATCAAAGAGTTTGATTTCGTCAAAAACGTAGATGAACATTGTATCTACAAGAAGGTAGCAGAGAGTAAGGTTGTCTTCCTCGTATTGTACGTGGACGACATACTCTTGATTAGAAATGACATTCCTATGCTGCAATCGGTCAAGCTCTTCTTATCACAAAGATTCTCAATGAAAGATCTAGGTGATGCCTCCTGCATACTGGGAATTATGATCTATAGAGATAGATCTAAAAGGATATTGGGATTGTCCCAATCCAGGTACATTGACACCATACTAAAGAGGTTTAGTATGGAAGAATTCAAGCGTGGGAACTTACCCACGATCTCTAGACTCACTCTCTCCAAAGAGATGTCTCCCAAGACTGATTTGGAGAGAGCTCGCATGCAAGGGATACCCTATGCTTCGGCTGTAGGCTCTATCATATACGCGATGCTATGTACCAAACCCGATGTAGCACACTCACTAAGTGTAGTGAGTAGGTATCAAGCTGATCCTGGAGAGAATCACTGGACAGCTGTGAAGAGCATTCTCAAGTACTTACGAAGGACTAAAGAGATGCTCTTGGTGTATGATAACGGAGAACTCCAAGTGGAATCCTTTACCGATTCGAGCTTCCAGAGTGATAAGGACGACTCTAAGTCGCACTCGGGATTTGTCTTTACCCTTTACGGAGGGGCGGTTAGCTGGAAGAGTTCCAAGCAGGAAACCGTGGCAGACTCGACGATGGAGGCTGAATACATCGCTGCCAACGATGCTACCAAAGAGGCTGTCTGGATCAAGAAGTTCATTACTGAACTTGGTGTGGTTCCATCCATTGAGCATCCAATACCTTTGTATTGTGATAACAATGGAGCGGTGGCTTTGGCCAAGGAACCCAGGTCCCATCAGCGATCCAGGCATATTCTAAGGCGGTATCACCTAATCCGGGAGATAGTTGATTGCCAGGAGATCGAGGTCAGGAGGGTTGACATGAAGAACAACACTGCGGATCCACTCACGAAGGCCATTCCCCAGATACAGTTTGAGAGACTCTTCGGGATGCTTGGTATGCGATACTACAGCAGCTGGCCCTAGTGCAAGTGGGAGATTGTTAGTTGTATGTATGCCCTAGAGGCCAGTATTGTACAGATGATATATATTATATTAGATGCTTGGACATATATAGAGAGGACTTTCTTGCTCGATATGATAGTATGTTGTCTGGTTGCTCTTTATCTTAACATGTATACTTGTCTCTTAATACTGTCTTATAGTTACATGTTGGTAAAGCCTTTAGAATGTGTACTTGACTACCTGGACTATGATGCAGATCATACTAGTGGGGACAGAGTAGTCCATAAGTACATCCTTTAATGTTCCTAGTCGTAGGTGTATCGAGACAGGGCATCGATATACCAGAGTAGACTAGCGTATACGCTTCTCGACCCATGAGATGGGCGATGGATGATCCTATATCCATTGGTGTTTGACATCAGAGATGGTAACGAGTGCTCAGTGGAGACTGGGTACACTGGACGGACTCGCCGAGAACTCCCAGATGGTATTATACCTCACGTCAGATGGCAGTTCTCTGGTGACACCTGTGCGGGTTAGTCTGTAGACCCGAGATCGCCATAGAGTCTTGTGTGATTACCACTGTGCTTTGATTTCCACTTTACCACGTCCAAGAGGGCGTGCAAAACGGTGGTTTTTGGGTACAGTCCCGAGTCACATGGAGGCAATGAGCGATAGGAGGGGTTTCGTCTCTCCCGGTATTGGGGGTTGATATTGCGCTGTGCTCGATTGGCCATAACAGGGAAGTCCCTGGCCAGGGCCGGTTTAGAGATTTACTGGTAAGCGTTACCTGTAGTTTCTCGACCCGTTATGCGCCTCATATCGGCACGACTTATCGGTTATTGGGGTCTGACGTTTACCACCCCTAGACTTGATATGCGACATATCAGACGAGGAGACCAGACTGTACGGTAGTGTCACTGTTTGGCTTTTACAGGAGTTGGAGCGGGCTTGCTTGCTGATCTTCTGATTGCTCAATACCCGGGTAGCCGTTACGTCCAGCTAGTACCGCTGACGGCTTGTGGGTGTTTGATGTGATCACCACCTACTGCCGGCGTATTGACGAGTCTTTAGAGTCCTACATAGAGGTTTTACTGGCTCAGGCAAAACGAAATAGGAGCGCATATGTGATATGTGCGGGGCCGAGAATAATGCGTGTATGTGATACCGTATTCTATTCTCGCGACTTTTTCTATCGGTCGGTTATATGTGATATAGCCGGGTTATCGAATCAAGTGTTGATTCGATAAGTCGATACATTATATGTTAGTCGGTTATATGAGATATAACCGGATTATTAAGTCAAGTGTTGATTTAATAATTTAGTGTATAATTGTATATTTATGTTATACTAATTTACATTAACTAACATTTGTTCACTTAAGGATTTTTCTCACATGTGCATAACTTTAATATATATGTGATATATATTAAAATATGTTTTCTTTTTGTATCATGGTTGATGATACATCTTTCATGGGTGTGTAAGATATACACCATTCTATTTATTATGGTGGGTTATAATTATTTAAGGTAATTACAAAATTAGTGGAGATTTGGAAAGAGCATGAAGCTTGTAGAAGCTTGCTTTGCTTTGACAAAGTCCACTAACTTTGTCTTTACTTTAGATTTTTGTTAACCTAACCATTTGGATTAGCCATGGTTATGTCTCTACATGAGTTAGTATATGATACTCACTCACCATGGTTAGCTTTCTCACTTGATCATTATCTTTCTCATTTTATTTCTTCATCTTCTTCCTTGAGCTAAAAAGCTCTCTAGGGCTTGATCCAAAGTGAGAAACATTGTGATAAAATAAATTCTAAAGTGAACTCACTTCCTATTTCTCCATCCTCTACTAGACTAGCACTTTAGTTTAGGGTGTTTACTTCACTAATTCTCTAGTTAGTGAAGTAGTAGCTAGAGTTGGTATTCCCTCGACGTAGATCATCTTCGGCCTCGAAGACTTCAAGCAAGGACGCTCCTTTCGCCTCGTGAAGCCATGCAAGAGCCCAGGAGAGCCATGATCGCAACGAAGGGACCACAACAAGGAGCTTTAGAAGTGAAGGACCGATCTACAAAGGTTGTATTTCGTATTCACTTAGTCGTAAATGATATTTACTTGCATGTGATACCCTAATAGTCTAGCAAAGATCTTGGTTAGGGGTGTTAGGCACGGCTAAAATTTTAATCGGGCATAGTTGATGCCTTGTAGTATTTTGTTAGAGTGCCTAGTAACCCTACAGGTGCATCAGGGCGGAGTAAGCACACCCTATGTGATATGGTGTGCTCTATGATGAGTACTACTGGGTTGCCTATTTCTTTTTGGGGATATGCACTTGAGAAGCTGCATACCTATTGAATAGTGTTATAATCAAATCAGGTGCCTACCATTCCATATGTGATATGGTATGGGAAGAGCCCATCTCTTAAGGATGTTAAGATTTGGGGTCATCCGGCCTATGTCAAAAGCAAAATCCGGACAAACTCGAGGCAAGGACAGTTCTATCGAAGTTTGTTGGATATCCCAAGTATTCACAAGGGAATATCTTCTACCGAACGTAGGAACAAAAGTTGTTTTTGTTTCTGAGCATGCCACCTTTTGAAAATGGAATTTTTTGTGAAGAAATTAGTGGTTAAGAGATAGAACTGGAAGGAGTTCTAGCTATACAAACTGCAGCTGATAATTTGGTAACCTGGAGGATTCAATAGTTTCTAATGAACCTCAGCCTCTCCGCCGATCTGGTAGGGTTTCTCATCCATCTGAGAGATACTTCGGTTTCTCTATGACAGTAGGAGCGAGGATTGCATCATGAAATGATAACCCAACTAGTTTCGAGCAGGCCATCAAGAGTGCGGACTCTGTAAGAATGGCAGGATGCTTAGCGATCTGAGATGGAATCCATATACACCGATAAAGTATGGACTTTGGTTGCTTTATCTGAAGGGTTAAATCCCCTTACTTGGTGTACATGGAAAAGTTGAGACTTTCAAAGCAAAGCTTAAGTCCATCCAGATCTTACTTGCCATTTCTACATTCCATGACTATGATATCTGGCGGTTGGGTGTCATGACTACTTTTCTAAATAGTGATTTTGAAGAGAGCGTCTATAAGTACACATCCAAGAGAGCTTCGTAGACAATGGGAGCAGCGGAAACATATGCAAACTGTTTTATGGGATAAATCAGGTATCGCGGAGTTGGAACATCTGTTTTGATGTGGTAGTCAAAGAGTTTGACTTCATCAAAATGGTAGATGAACCTTGTATATACAAAAAGATAGTAGGGAGTATGTTGGTGTTCCTCGTATTGTACGTGGAAGATATACTCTTGATAGTGAAGGAGTTTCCTATGCTACGCTCGGTCAATCTCCTCTTATCACAAGGATTCTCTATATAGGATCAAGGTGATACCTCCTAAATCCTGGATTTTGGATTTATGAGATAGATCTAATTGGATGTTAGGATTCTCCCTAGGTGTAGTGAGATGGTATCAATCGATCTTAGGGAGAATCACTGGAATGCTTCCAGGGTGGTAAGGTCGACTAAATGTCAGTCACAGGCATTGTCTTTACCCTCAGTGAAGGGACGGTATGTTGGAAGAGTTCCAAGTTAGATACCGTGGCAAACTAGACGATTAAAGGCAAGATACATCGTTACCAAGGATGATACCAAAGATGCAGTCTGGATATATATAAGTTCATGAGATGAACTTCGTTCCTACCATTGTGTGACAATGGAGTTGTGGCTTATGCCTAGAAACCCCCGTCCCATCAGAGGTCCAGGCATATTCTTAGGCAGTATCACCTGATCATGGAGATGGTTGATCTCCCAGGAGATCGAGGATAGGAGAGTAGATACAGAGGACAACAGCGCGGATCCACTCACAAAGGCCTATTTCCCAGTAGAGACTTTTATGGGATGGTTGAGTATGAGATACTTCAACCACAGCGGATTGTTGGGTATGAGATACTACAACAGATGACCCTAGTGCAAGTGGGAGATTGTTAGTGATATGTATGCCGTAGAGGCCATTACTGTACATACGATGTATATTGCTGTGGATGCTTGGACATATATGTGGAGGGCTTTCTTGCTCGACATAATAGTATGCTATCTGGTTGCTCTTTATCTTAACATGTACTCTAATTGTCTATATGTTACATGTTGATAAAGCCCTTAGGATGAGTACTTGACTACCGGGACTATAATGCAGATCATATTAGTGGGGACAGTGTAGTCGCTAAGTACATCCTTCAAATGTTCCCAGTCGTAGGTGTATCGAGACAGGGCATCGATATACCAGAGGAGACTAGCGTATAGCTTCTCGATCCAAGTAGATGGGCGATGGATGATCCCATAGCCATTGGTGTTTGACATCAGAGATGGTATACGGGTGCTCAGTGGAGACTGAGTACACTGGACGGACTCGCCGAGAACTCTCAGATGGTATTATACCTATCGTCAGATGGCAGTTCTCTAGTGACACTGGTACATGTTAGTCTGTAGGACCGAGATCGTCATAGAGTCTTGTGTGATTCCCACTGTGCTTTGATTTCCACCTTACCACGTTCAAGAGAATGTGCAAAATGGTGGATTTTGGGTACAGACCCGAATCACATGGAGGCAATGAGCGATAGGAGGGGTTTCGTCTCTCCCGGTATTAGGAGTTGATGTTGCACTATGTTCGATTGGCTATAACTGGAAATACCTGGTCAGGGTTGCTGAGATTTACTGGTAAGTGTTATCAGTAGTTTCTTGAACCGTTATGGACCTCATATCGACACGACTTATCGGTTACTGGGGTCTGACATTTACCACCCCTAGACTAGATATACAACATATCAGACGAAGAGACCGGACTGTACTGGAGTGTTACTGATTGGATTCATAGGAGAATGTACAGGCTTGCTTGTTGATCTTCTGATCGCTCAATACCTGAGTGGCTGTTACGTTTAGCTGACCGCTTGCAGCTTGTGGGTGTTTGATATGATCATCAACTACTGCCGGCGTATTGACGATTCTTTAGAGTCTTACACAAAGGTTTCCTGGCTCAGACAAAACAGAGTAGGAGCACATATGTGATATGTGCAGGACCGAGAATAATACTTGTATGTGATACCGTATTCAATTCTCGCGATATATGATATCAGCCGAGTATATGTGATATAGCCGGGTCATCGGATCAAGTGTTGATTCGATGAACTGATACAGATTATATTAGTCGGTTATTTGATAATAGCCGGATTATCGGATCAAGTGTTGATTCGATAATTTAATGTATAATTATATATTTGATATATTACGTTACATTAACTAATATAAGCTTACTTAAAAATTCTTTTCTCAAATGATGATACATTGATATATATGTGATATATGCTAATTGTATTAGTTTCTTTTGTTACAAAATATTGTATATGTAATATATAATATTGCAACATGTTAGGGTTACAAATGCAACCAGGGTTTAGAGTTTAAACCATGCTAGGGTTTTAAATTAGGGTTAACATTTTATTATGGAAATTCATTTTCTTTTGGATGAGCTTTGAGGAAGCTTCATGATCCTTTGACTTTGTCCACCCTCTTTGTCTTATCCATGATATTTGTTAACCTAAGTTTAACCCTAGCCTATGGTTAATTCTCTACATGAGTTGCCATGACACATATTTAACCATGGTTGCATTTCTAACCTCAACAATAATTCATTCATCACAACTTCATCTTCTTCCTCCTCACTCCAAAAGCTTTCTAGCTTTTCATTTGTGATGGATGTTTTGTGAGAAATTGAAAATAAAAGAGAGCAAAATTCCTACTTCATCATCCTCATCTATTCTAGCCATTTAGATTATGGTGTTTGCTTCACTAATACTTGATTAGTGAAGTGTCACTAATACTTGATTAGTGAAGTGAGAGCTTGGGTTTGAAATTCTTCAAGGTAGATCATCTTGGATTAGTGAAGTCTTCAAGCAAGGATGCATCATTCTCTTCATGGAGCCTCTCTAGAGTCCGGGTACTTGATGATCGCAGCGAAGGGACCTCAACACGGAGCTTATAAAGCGAAGGAATGGACTACAAAGGTTGTAATCCCTAACTCTTAGATGTTAAAGTGTTAACATGTTTGTATTGTTTGATTCTCTTGTTAAAGATCCTAGCTTTAGGGTTATCTATAATGGCAAAATTTTAAATTGGCATGTGAGATGCCACCTAAAACCTTGCTGCCGTTGGAGGTAACCCAACAGACTGTGCCTACCACACCATATCAGATGTGGAGTGGGAAGAAACCTTGTCTTCTGTATTTAAAGATATGGGGATGTCCAGCTTTTGTCAAAAATCAGTATACGGACAAGCTCGAGACACGCTCAGTACTGTGTACGTTTGTGGGATACCCAAAGAACTCCAGGGGGTATCTTTTCTATTACGCAGAGGAACAAAAGGTTTTTGTTTCTCGTCATGCCCACTTTTTGGAAAATCAATTTTTAGAAAAGGAAATTAGTGGGAGCGCAATAGAACTGGAAGAAATTCCAGAACCACAATCTATTACTGAAAGCATGGTGGAACCAGTAGTTTCAAAGGAACAGGACTTTCCCGCGCCACTCAGCTGGAGTGGTAGGTTGTCTCATCCGCCAAGAGATACTACGGTTTTCTCGTAGACGGGGATAGAGAGGATTGCATCATTGATAATGATGAGCCAACTAACTTCCAGCAAGCCATTCAGAGGACAGTCTCGGTAAAATGGCTAGATGCAATGCGGACCGAGATGGAGTCCATGTGCACCTACAAAGTATGGACTTTGGACATTGCTCCAGAAGGGATAAAACCCGTAGGCTGCAAATGGATCTTCAGAAAGAAGATTGGTGTAGATAGACAGGTTGAAACCTATAAGGCTAAACTTGTTGCAAAAGGATTTCGTCAAAGACCTGGTTTGGACTATGATGAAACCTTTTCTCCAGTTGCTATGCTCAAATCCATCCGGATCTTTCTTTCCATTGCTGTCTTCCACGATTATGAGATTTTGCAGATGGACGTAAAGACCTCTTTTCTAAATGGATATTTGGAAGAATGCTGATCGATACGCTTTTGGCGTGTCGTATTTTAAGTTCTAAAGTTTAACTGTGATCAAGGACGGCGTCGCGTGTAGCTAGCCGTGGTGAGCATGGGTCGTCCGCAGGGAGACAGAGCGTTTTTGGTTCTTGTTATGACGAGTTAAAGCGAGTGGCGTAATTGTTCATATCTAACCTAAGTATATATATGCAAAATATAAGTTGTTAGGAAAAGATAATTTAGTGTAAGTTAGTGGATTCCGTACTCAATCCTTTGAGCCGAGCTTGACCAAATGAAACTAGAGCAATCGGCAACAACGTGGATTAAGGTGCTTAAGTACGGTATTTATGAAATCCGGCTTATTGACCCTTGTCCGTCCATTCTTGTCGCTTGGCTTTCGCCTCCGGCGAAACCGAACGCAACCAGTCGCAGTTAGAAATCACCGATACCTTGGTAGGGTTGGGTACCTAATGGAGCACTTGCGTATGGTTTGGGTGGAGTTCAATGGAAAATAACGGGCAAAAGAAATGAGAAACGAAAACCCTAACTTACACAACCATTCTATCTCCTAACAACACAATATTCGCAAACCAACAAAACAACAAAAAAAAGAGCAAAAGAAAAAATAAAAAGAAAAGAAAGGAACAACATTGCAAGAAAGTAAATGCAAGATAATAAATTGCAAGTAAGTAAATGGCATGGAAATAAAATTGCAAGTAAGTAAAGAGATAGAAACTACTAAGAACCCAAAATGCAAAATGAAAACTTTATTATGTCCAAGTGATACAACCTTTAGTTCAATAATCAAAACTTAAACTTGCAAGCTCAATGAAGAGGTTGCAAGATCAAGAGAAGGCAATGAGCTCAAGGGAAACTAGCTATGTACAAGAGCAAAATGAAAAGAGAAACAAAAAGTGTAACTATGTGAGACAATGTAAGACCCCTATTCCCTTGCTCACTGATCTGCTTTTATAGGCACAAAAGAAGAATAAATAAGCAATAAAAATAAGTTGATGTGACTGCAAGGGGTCGACAGAAGAAAGATGGAGCCATTTGAGCTTAAGGGGACCGGTGGGGCCGGTTTATATAGGGACGTCGCCGGGCCAATTTCGAGCATATGGGCTCATTCTTATTGTATGATATTGTGTGCTCTCGACAAGTCCACTGGCGCTGCTTGATTTGTGTATATAAACTCGGGTTGCACTCAAGGATTTGGAGGGAAACTTGATGCTTTTTAAATCACATCAAAAATTTTAGCATTTATCACACATCACTTCTCGTGTGCCCACTTGCTCCTCTTGCATCAAGGCAGCCCCACCTATGGTCTAAGCCATCAAAGAGCTAGTGCACACTTACTATGTGTTGGACCAAAATGTGTGTACACTTATTTATTTGCAAAAACTCTTTGAATATTGGTCGGTTTCAAGTTCCGGTTGCAGTGTCGGCTCACAAACGTTATATCTATGATTTTGAGTGTATTTCCAGAATTTTGTCACAGATACCTGTAATCTGTAATTACTAAGCAGACACTGTTAATAGTACCGATAAATACAAAAAATAGATAATGAATGAGTGGTATTAAAATGCATTTTTCTGAGATGAACAAGTGCGTCTATATGGACCAGCCAGAAGGTTTCATTCAGAGTGGGAGCAGCGGGAAAGTGTGCAAGTTGCTTAAGTCCATTTATGGACTAAAGCAGGCATCGCAGAGTTGGAACATTTGTTTTGATGAGATGATCAAAGAATTTGACTTTATCAAAAATCCAGATGAACCATACATCTATAGTAAGATTATAGAAAGAACTGTTGTATTTCTCGTCTTGTACGTGGATGGCATTCTCTTGATAGAAAATGACATTCCTATGCTACAATCTGTCAAAGGATTCTTGTCACAAAGGTTCTCCATGAAAGACCTGGGTGATGCCTCTTACATTATAGGGATCCAGATCTATCATGATAGATCTAAGAGAATGTTGGGACTTTCACAGTCCAGGTACATCGACACCATACTGAAGAGATTTAGTATGAAAGATTCAAAGCGCGGTAATTTACCGGCTTATCACGGAATCACCGTCTCCAAAGAGATGTCTCCCATGAGTGATTTGGAAAGGGATCGCATGTCTATTATACCCTACGCTTCTGCAGTAGGCTCTATAATGTATGTGATGTTGTGTACCAGACCAGATGTTGCTTACGCACTAAGTGTGGTAAGCCGGTATAAGTCAAACCCTGGGGAGAAGCACTGGATAGCAGTAAAGAACATTCTTAAGTACCTGAGAAGGAATAAGGAAATGTTCTTGGTGTACGGCAGAAAAGACCTCCAGATCGAAGCCTTTTCTGACTCCAGCTTCCAGAGTGACAAGGATGACTCCAAATCCATGCCGGGTTATGTCTTTACCCTTAATGGAGGGGTGGTCTGTTGGAAGAGTTCCAAGCAGGACACCGTTGCTAACTCGACGATGGAAAAGGAGTATATCGCAGCTTGTGATGCCGTAAAAGAAGCAGTCTGGATGAGAAAGTTCTTAACAGAACTTCAGGTGGTTCCGTCCATTTTTGATCCAATGCCTCTGTATTGTGACAACAACAGGGCTATAGCTTTAGCAAAGGAACCCAGGTCCCATCAGAAGTCCAGACACATCTTGAGGCGGTATCACCTGATCAGGGAGATCGTGGATCGCCGGGAGATCGAGGTGCGAAGAGTTGCTACTGAGGACAACACTGCAGATCCATTCACAAAGGCCATCTCTCAGACGCAGTTCGGGAGGCTATTCAAGATGATAGGCCTGCGATATGCCAGCACATGGCCTTAGTGCAAGTGGGAGATTGTTAGTGTAATATGCCCTAGAGGCCATTATTGTATAGTACTAGTTTGTATATTACATTTTGAAAGCTTGGGATATATACACGGATTTATGACAGTATTTCTCAATATGGTAGTATGCTACTTGGTTTGTATCTATCTTAATATGTCTATATGTTTTTTGACGTATCGCTAATACATATTGGTAGAGCCCTTAGGATCTTTACTTGACTACCAGCGTTGTGATGGCACACTAGTGGGGGCTGGGTAGTCTACAAGAACATCCTTATAAAGGTCCCTAGTCGTAGGATTATCGAGACAGGGCATTGATACTCCAGAGTAGACTAGTGTATACGCTTCTCATCCCAGGAGGGGAGATGGTCTGTCCTACAGCCATCGATACGTCGTACTGGAGATAGTATGCAGGTGCTCATTGGGTTATGAGATACACTGGACGGACTCATGGGGAACTTCTGGTTGGTACTATACCTATCGTTAGGTAGCAGTTCCCAGATGACATGAGTACAGCATAGTCCGTTGACTTGACACTGCTACTTTGCCTCAAGTGTGTTCCCACTGCTCTTAGATTACTACCCTACCACGGCTCTATTGAGTCGTGCAAACAGGTAGTAGTTGGGTGCAGTCCCAAAGCACTTGGAGGCAGTGGCGGTTAGATAGGATTCGTCTCTCCCGGTATTGGGGTTGATATCGCGCTGTGTTTGGAAAGCCATTACATAAAGTCCCTGGCCAGGGCAAGCGAGATTTGCTGGTAGGTACTACAGTAGTTTCTCAGGGTGTTTTTGGGCTGCACTCCGACACGACTTATTGCGCTATTAGGGGTCTGACGTTTTATTGCCCCTTAGGCTCGATATGAGATACTCTTAGACGAACAGACCGGACAATACGGAGATTGTCACAGACAGACTCAGTAGGAGTTCGGATGAGTTTGATCATCGGCCTTCTTATCGATGGATACCTAGGTAGCCGTTATGTACGGCTAGTACCGCTGACGTGCTTGTGGTTAAACCTACTGCCAGCATACTGTCGAGCCTTTAGAGTTCCACACAGAAGGTTTTCCTGCTTCGGGCGAAACGATGTAGAGGTCGTATGGTTTTACGACATGGTTCGATCACATAGGTGTACTTGTACGCATATGATGTTCGGACGGAAATTACTAGTGGGTTTTCATTTAAGCCGGATCCTAGTATTTGATTATTGGATTAGTTTCGTCTCATTGTATACATGTTTCTCGGAATACGGATGTGGGTATGTATATATGGATGAGAGGGGCATTCTTGTAATTTAATCAAGATTGTTTCTTGAAGTGAGATACCTCAATTAGGGTTTTTCTTTATTGATGAAATCTTTTGTGAGGTGGAGGAAATGAGGTGGGATACTTTGTGATATTTTAGTGAAATGTGAACATGGCTTCATGTTGACTTCCTTGGACTCCTGTGAGATATGAAGTCTTAGATATTTTGAGATATTATTTGAGATATTTCTATGAGATATTTTCATTTGTTTTAAATTCAATAACATAAGCCATTTTTTCACATTATCATTATCATTATCATTCTACAGATACTTATCTCTCTCTCATTCTCCTCAAGCTTTCTTCATCTCCTCTCAAACCCTAATTGTCTCATGAGTTAAGAATCCTAGGGTTTGTGAGACAACTAGATCCCTAATCACTCTCTACACACTCTAGGCTACTTAGTCTAGCACACCAAGTGACCTAGTTACCTTATCTTGGAGGTGAAAGCTCAAGGTAGACACTCTCGGGTGGCTCTTTTTCGACTTGGAGAAACCGATGAGGGGGCGCGATCGATTCTCACTTCGAGGAGCTCATGACGAGGAGAAGGACAGCGTGGCGAAGAAAGGACTTGTAACTTGAGGTTTAATAATCTCATGTAGTTGTTAAACCTCCGATTAAGTTTGTTAGTTAAGGTTTAGTATCAATCCTGGAGTTTAGTCGATGTTACGAAGCACTTAATAATCATATTTTGCAAACTCCGCCTCCCCGTGAACACGTGGGGTGTGTGGCATCGACTTATACAAACTTCTCAAACTTTCAGTTTTTGGAACTGTTTTTGTCGACAATTTTTACACGACAAAAACGTTGGATTTCTAATGTCGCAATGAATTAACTGAGGCTTATGGCGTGGCTCTGATACCATGTTGGGTTACGCAAGCGCCCCGGCCATCAATCCATGGCCAAATGCGGAACAAAAATTTTTAAAAACGGCGCTAACGGAACCCTATTCTACGGATCGACACATAAGCCCTAGATAACAAAACATGCATAAGGTTAGAGTGATTATTCCGAATTGATTTGTGTGCTTCGGTCTTCAACCACCTTCCCTAGCTCGTAGAGGCCTCCATGATCAAGCTTAATCTCCGGTCTACCTCCATCGAAGATGATCCACCTGAGGATTTATGAAACGAGCTCCTACTTCATAACCGAAGTAACTAGGGTATCTAGTTTGCCAAACTAGATAGTAAAGATGATGTAAAGTCAAATGAAGGATTAATTTGTCTCTAAACATCCTAGGTTTCTCAATACGTGAAAGGGTTAGGGTGGAAGAAGAAGATGAATCCATGAGAGATGAGAGTGTGAAGCTAAGAAAAATCAAGTGAGAAAAATGGCCAAGTGTTGTGAGCTATTATTTGTTGTAAGTATATATGAAGCATGCTAGCAACTAAAGAAAGAAACTCAAGAATAAATATTTCATGCTCTCACCACAAATATCTCACAATACAAACAAAAATCCAAGCATGCCACCATGAGTCACCACATAACTCACCACAATGAGTCATCAAGTGTGCATGCTTGAAGTTTAATGCCAAAAAACAAAAACTCGCTCTCTCAACCTCAATAAACATTTAAACCGAAATGTTTAATACAAAAAATGAAATGGCATCTTCAAAAAGTAATTGTGTAAAGAATTATAAAAATACCCCTCATCCGTATATACATACCCGCATCCGTATTCCGACAGAATACGAATACAATGAGATAAAAATAATCCAACAATATAATACTAGGACCCAGCTTAAACCAAAGCCCACTAATATTATCCATTCGGATCATGATCCGTGCACAAGTGCACGTATATGAACGAACCCTGCCGTAAAACAATACGGCATCTACATCATTTCGTCCTAAGCAGGGAAACCCTCTATGTAGGACTCTAAAGACTCGTTAATGCGCTGGAAGTGGGTTTAACCATAAGCACGTCAGCGGCACTAGCTGTACGCAACGGCAACCCGGGTATTGAGCGAAAAGGAGGCCAACGAGCAAACTCATCCTGAAACCCTTACTGAGCCTAAAAGTGACAACATCCGTACAGTCCGGTTC
This sequence comes from Agapanthus africanus, assembly GCA_030015575.1. NCBI lineage: Eukaryota > Viridiplantae > Streptophyta > Magnoliopsida > Asparagales > Amaryllidaceae > Agapanthus > Agapanthus africanus. The sequence goes on from CM057343.1 coordinate 378,100,126, forward strand.
ATTCGTCTTATGAGTATCGCATATCGAGTCTAGGGGGGTGGATAAAGTCAAACCCCTAATAACGTGACATTTAGTGTCGGTATGAAGCCCATCACCACCTGAGAAACTACCGAACCTAGATCAGTAATTCTCGACTACCTTGGTCAAGGATTTCTGGTGATGGCCACCCGTGCACAACACGACATCAACCCCCAATACCGGGAGAGACGAATCCTCCGAAGATCTGCTCACTGCCTTCATGTAGCTCGGGACTGTACCCAACTAAAATCTGTTTGCACGACTCCATTGAGCCGTGGTAGGGTAGTAATCAAAACACAGTAGAAACTCACACGAGACAAATGACGATCTCAGGTCGATAGACTAACCTGTACACATGTCACCTGGAAACTGCTTGTAAGTCGATGTGCAACACCCCACGACTTGCGGGGAGGCGGAAATATGAAAAACGATCTTGTTCTTTGCTTAAACATCGACTAACCGCATGAATCGGTACTAAACGATAACTAACGATATGCATAGAAGTTCTAAACTACTATGTGAAGTGATTATACCTAATGAACCGTGTCCTTCGTCTTTACATTCTCCACCTCCTCCTCGGCCTTCTCCAAGTAGTAGACGATCCACCCGAGAGCTTTACTTCAAGCTTCACCTCAAACTAGAGGTAACTAGGTTTCTTAAAGTGCTAATCTAAGTAACCTAGGTGATATAGAGTTGGATTATGGAATGATTAGCCTATTCTAATCCTTGATCTCAACACATGAGAGGGAAGGATTAGGGTTTGAAGAGAGAGAGCTTGAGGAGAGAGAAGGTGAGCATGAGAATGAGAATGAGATAATGATCTCTCATGATATATATGAAGCATTTATCTTTTACAAATAAATAAAAAATGGGATTTAACAACCATGCTTCATAAATACAAATGGGTGATTCATCTCCATGAGTCATTAAGCATTTATGATGCATTAATGACATGGATGAATCACACAAATGAGTCACTAATCTCATTTAATGCATATGCCACCTAAACCCCCAAGTCACCATCTTCTAGAAGCTTCTCGTGAAATTACGAGAACGCCCCTCCTATCCGTGAAAACACGGAAAAACTTTAGACTGTATAAATCCAATATCTCGATACTAGAATCTGGCTTAAACCAAAGCTGACTAGTAAAAACTGTCCGAAATTCGTATGTGCGTAAACACACGTATGCGTCCGAACCCTTGTCGTAAAACCATACGACCTCTATATCGTTTTGCCTGGAGCAGGGAAACTCTCTGTGTGGGACTCTAATGACTCGACTACAACGCTGGCAGTGGGTTTAACCACAGACAGAAAGCGGCACTAGCTGTACGTAACGGTCCCTAGGTAGATGTCGATAAGAAGGCCGACGAGGAAACCCATCCGAACTCCTACTGAGCCTGATGTGACAATCTCCGTACAGTCCGGTCTGTTCGTCTAAGACTATCACATGTCGGGCCTAAGGGGCGGCAAGCGTCAGTCCCTAAATTGCGGTATAAGTCGTGTCGGAGCGAAGCCCATTACACCCTGAGAAACTACTGGAACCTACCAGTAAATCTCGCTTGCCCTGGCCAGGGACTTTGCGTAATGGCTCACTGACTCAGCGCGATATCAACTCCCAATACCGGGAGAGACGAATCATGTCTAACTGCCACTGTCTCCAAGTGCTCGGGACTGCACCCAACTGCTACCTGTTTGCATGACTCCTTTGAGCCGTGGTAGGGTAGCAATCTAAGAACAGTGGGACACACCCGAGGCGAAGTAGCATTGTCAAGTCTGCGGACTATGCTGTACTCATGTCACCTGGGAACTGTTAACTGACGACTGGTATAAAACCCAACCAACAGTTCCCTGCGAGTCCTATCCGGTGTACCCGTAACCCAACGAGGACCTGTATACTATCTCCAGTACGACGTACTGACGGCTGTGGGACAGACCATCTCCCCAACTGGGATGAGAAGCATACACACTAGTCTACTCTGGAGTATGGATACCCTGTCTCGATAATCCTACGACTAGGGACCTGAATAAGGATGTGCCTGTAGACTACCCAGCCCCCATTAGTGTGACTGCCATCACAACGCTGGTAGTCAAGCAAGATCCTAAGAGCTCTATCAATACGTATACTCACATATTAAGATAGAAAAACCAAGTAGCATACTACTATGTTTAGCAAGACTGTTATATACATGTGAATATCCCAAGCTTCCATTAAGTAATATACAAACTAGTATGATACAATAATGGCCCCTAGGGCATATACACTAACAATCTCCCACTTGCACTAGGGCCATGTACTGGCGTATCGAAGACCGATGATCTCGAGTAGCCTCTCGAACTGAATCTGAGGTAGGGCCTTCGTGAATGGATCAGCAATGTTCTCTTCAGTAGCAACTCTCCGAACCTCGATCTCCCGACGATCAATGATCTCCCTGATCAGGTGATACCGCCTTAAGATGTGTCTGGACTTCTGATGGGACCTTGGTTCCTTTGCTAAAGCTATAGCTCCGTTGTTGTCGCAATATAGAGGTATTGGATCAACTATGGTAGGAACCACCTGAAGTTCTGTTAGCAACTTCTTCATCCAGACTGCTTCTTTTGCGGCATCGAAAGCAGCAATATACTCCGCTTCCATCGTCGAGTCAGCAACGGTGTCCTGCTTGGAGCTCTTCCAGCACACCGCCCCTCCATTGAGGGTAAAGACATAACCCGACATGGACTTGGAATCTTACTTATCACTCTGGAAGCCAGAATCAGCAAAGGCCTCTAACTTGAGGTCTTTTCCGCCGTAAACCAAGAACATCTCCTTAGTCCTTCTCAAGTATTTGAGAATGTTCTTTACTGCTATCCAGTGATTCTCCCCTGGGTCTGACTGATACCGGCTTACCACGCTCAGTGCGTAAGCTACATCTGGTCTGGTACAAAACATCGCATACATTATAGAGCCTACCGCAGAAGCGTAGGGTATAATAGACATGCGTTCCCTTTCCAAATCAGTCTTGGGAGACATCTCTTTGGAGAGGGTGATTCCGTGACAAGCGGTAGATTACCGCGCTTAGAATCTTCCATACTGAATCTTTTCAGTATAGTGTTGATATACCTGGACTGCAAAAGTCCCAACATCCTCTTGGATCTATCACGATAGATCCGGATCCCCAGAATGTAAGAGGCATCACCCAGGTCTTTCATGGAGAACCTGTGTGACAAGAATCCTTTGACAGATTGTAGCATAGGAATGTCATTTCCTATCAATAGAATGTCATCCACGTACAAGACGAGGAATACGACACTTCTGGCCACAACTTTACTATATATACATGGTTCATCTGGATTTTTGATAAAGTCATATTCTTTGACTGTTTCATCAAAACAGATGTTCCAACTCCGCGATGCTTGCTTTAGTCCATAAATGGACTTAAGCAACTTGCAAACTTTTCCGCTGCTCCCACTCTGATTGAAACCTTCTGGCTGATCCATATAGATGCACTCTTTTAAATTACCATTCAGAAAAGCCGTCTTTACGTCCATCTGCCAGATTTCATAATCATGGAAGGCAGCAATAGCAAGAAGGACCCGAATGGATTTGAGCATAGCCACTGGAGAAAAAGTTTCGTCATAGTCCAAACCAGGTCTTTGACGAAAACCCTTTGCAACAAGTCTAGCCTTATAGGTTTCCACCTGTCCATCTACACCAATCTTTTTCTTGAAGATCCATTTGCATCCTATAGGTTTTACCCCATCTGGAGCAAAGTCCAAAGTCCATACTTTTTTGGTGTACATAGACTCCATTTCGGTACACATTGCATCTAGCCATCGTACCGAGTCGCCGCTCTGGATGGCCTGCTGGAAGCTAGTAGGTTCATCATCATCAATGATGCAATCCTCTCTATCCCCATCTATGAGAAAACTGTAGTATCTTTCAGGCGGATAAGACGGCCTACTACTCCTGCGGAGGAGTGCGGGAATGTCCTGTTCTTCTTGAACTTCTGGTTCTACCAAACTTTCAGTAGTAGTTTGTGGTTCTGGAATTTCTTCCAGTTCTATTTCGCTCCCACTTATTTCCTTTTCTAAAAACTGCTGTTCTAGAAAATGGGCATTACGAGAAACAAAAACCTTCTGTTCCTCTGCGTAATAGAAATAATATCCCTTGGAGTTCTTTGGATATCCCACAAACTGACATTTCACTGATCGTGCCTCGAGCTTGTCCACATGATGCTTTTTAACAAAAGCTGGACATCCCCATATCTTCAGATGCTGAAGATGGGGTTTCTTCCCACTCCACATCTGATATGGAGTGATAGGCACAGTCTTGGTAGGAGCCCTGTTCAAAAGATATGCCGCTGATTCTAGCGCATAACTCCAGAAAGATCGCGGTAACTCAGCATTACTTATCATGGATCGTACCATATCCAATAGGGTTCGATTCCGTCTCTCCGATACACCATTATGCTGTGGAGTGTATGGAGGAGTAAGCTGAGAGAGAATTCCTTTCTCTTTTAGGTAACCTAGGAACTCGGCACTTAAGTATCCACCACCTCGATCAGATCTTAGTGTCTTGATACTTTTGCCGGTTTGGATTTCTACTTCATTCTTATACTCCTGGAATTTTTCAAAAGACTCGGATTTATGTTTCATCAGATAAATGAATCCGTACCTTGAATAATCATTCGTAAAAGTAATGAAATAGGAAAAACCACCTCTTGCATGTGTAGACATTGGACCGCATACATCGCTGTGTACGAGTCCTAAGAGCTCGCTCGCTCTTACTACATGTCCAGTGAATGGAGTCTTTGTCATCTTTCCTTTGAGACATGATTCACAAGTGGCATAAGTTTGATATTCGAACGAGTCTAAATATCCTTCTCTATGTAACTTAGTTAACCTTGTCTCATTGATGTGACCTAGTCTACAATGCCATAAGAAAGCCTTATTTAAATCTGGAGACTTTCTTTTTAGTGTGTTCTGGACATTGAAAATCTGGAGTTGGTTTAAGACATATATACCGTTATCCAGTGTACCGGACCCAATCAAACTATGATTAAGGTGGATGTTAACAACATCGCTTACAAACGTGAAATCATAACCTTTATTTGATAACAAGGAAACTGATATGATATTACACGTTAAACTAGGTACACAAAAACAGTTATGTAAAACCAAAATATGTCCACTCGTCAATCCCAGGTGATAATCCCCGACGGACACAGCTCCTACGCTAGCTCCGTTAGCAACCTTTAGGGTCATATCACCTTCCTTCAGCATTCTACGGTTTCTTAGTGCCTGCAATGAATTGCATATATGAGATCCTGATCCGGTATCCAATACCCAGGAAGTAGAGTTGATTGACAAACAATTCTCAATTACAAACACACCTGAAGTCGAAGCCACAGCTTGCTTCGGTCCCTGGTTCCTGGCGTTCCACGCCTTGCAATCTTTCTTCCAGTGCCCTTTCCTGTGACAATGGAAGCACTCATCCTGGGCCACTACCGGCACCGCAAGATTTTTCTTTCCCTTCCCTCCCACCTTACTAACACCTCCTCTAGATTTGGTGGCGGCCTTCTTCTTCCTTCCTTTGGCCCTTGCCTTGGACCCGGAAGAAGATGCACCGCTAACAAACATAGCGAGTGTTTCCCTTGCCTTCTGCAAGGTGCCCTCTGCACTCCTCAACATGTTAAGGAGTTCCGGAAGTTCAACTTCTTTTATTTGAATGTTGAAGTTCAGAATAAACTGGGCGTAGGTGGAAGGAAGGGACTGGAGAATAAGGTCTGTATAAAGCTCATTATCCAAAGTCATCCCAAGGTCTGCGAGCTCTTCTATATAGCCTATCATCTTTAGGACATGTTGTCCTACCGATGATCCGACGGCCAACCTCGCTCGAAACAAGTTCTTTGAGGTCTCGTATCTTGCTATACGAGATTGCTCTCCATAAAGTTCCTTTGTATGGAGAAATATGGCATCTAATTCCATATCATCGTGCCTCCTCTGATGTTCATTGTTCATCGAGGCAAGCACGATACACTTGGCCTTCGCGCAATCATACTCCCAGGTTTTGCGGATTTCCTTATCCGCATTACTGGATTTGGGACCTGGGACTGCAGGTGCCTTAGTGGTGAGGACGTACCCCAATTTGTCATAGGTCAAAGCAATTTTGACATTCCGCAGCCAATCTTTATAGTTTGGCCCTGTCAGTATATTTTTCTCTAAAAGTAACTTAAGTCCAGTCATTTTCAGGGTCGCTGCAATTAGGAGAGAGAGAAGAAAACACTTTAACATGATGCTCTTGCAAGTTTAGAGTGGTTTTTAGTTTATCTAAACTGGATGGCTCCCACTGTTTTTCGAATCCTTCCCCAAACCATAAAAGAAGAATTAGCCAGGACTATTCTCACCGTACAATACTTGCTTAACCGTTCAGCCAGGCCAGTGTCGATACTTCGAGGGAGGTTTTCCAACGCTTTCGCGAAGTTCCTTAATTAAATAACCTCTTTTCTCTGGGGGCGTAGCCCCGCTGACACCTTTCTAGACACCTACTTGGTTTATAGCATTGATCGTTAAATGACGAATATCCTGATAAGTAGCATATACTCACAGTAGGATCGGAATCCAAATATCATCGTCTGATAATGCTGAAGGAATCCTACCAACATTCATCAAACTCCAAATGGTATGCATCTCTTTGCAAATTTCAGTTTCTTTAGAAATTCCCGATATATGTTTTTGCCCCATGCTCTTCTGACCTTGGCTTTGGTCAAAATGTCATAAGTCACATGTCAAGTTCTACCCGTCATTATCTTGTCAATTTGAACTCATCCGTACATACCCCTGACTTTGGTCAAATGATAATACGACTGTCCCAAACTAACTCATCTATCTATGCAACAAATGAATACCCAGCAGCTACCAAACACTATGCCTTGACTTTGGCCAAAATACATAGCTTGAATACTACTGAATACCCAAATGAAATGACGGAGGGCTACGAATGGTTTTGGCGAAACCATGAACGTAGTGAACTTGATATAACTGAAGGAACCTGGTAGCTTTTTAAAAGGAGTGGTTAAAGCTCCGCAATTTTAAAAAAATATCTTCTGTTTAAAATTAACCGAGTGGTTTCTTTTAAATTGTTCCAACGATTAAACTTTGGTTTATTTTCTTTGCATTACTAATAATGCGTCCCATCATTAACCTATCATTGCAGAAAACAACGAAAATACAACGTCCTCTTATGCCATCCGCATTCGCCTCTGGGTCCCGTCATCACCCGTTAGGTTACTTAACTAACGACAGAGCGGGGGCTGGGCTAGCGCGGGTGTAAAACATAAGTGACGTCTAAATAGCTATCATATATAGATATTGTACATTCGTCAGACGCAATAATAGGCATTCCAGATCTCAGATGAACATTATTGGATATACAAGCAATCCGCGTTTGTTTAGAGCCTGCAACAAAAGACGGATTACACAGTTGTGATGAATAGCCATTACCCCACCCTAGACCCCTACGGGTACGACAAACTACCCGCCAAGTACCCGAAGTGAAGCGGTCTCCCTCAACAAAGTGAGTAGGCCACTAAACACTTCAAAGTACCCGGTAGTTTGTGTACCCAACCTTGGGTCTGTCCTAGGAGCAAAAACAGTAAAATGAAATAATACAACGGTGGCTACAACCGCAATCTGGATGTGCTCCGCAAAATAATATTACAACAGATTACATTTACATTGAATGAATTAAAATAATAACCCATTACAAAACCCCGGCTAATCATCACAACAGTCCAATACAGTTCATAATCACAAACAGTAAAATCCATTACAGAAATGTGCAACCTCCTGTCAACCGACATACTAGCAGTTAGGGGAGGTTTACGAACACATTATACAATCACAGATATAATCAAATTAGCAAACATCGTATAATTTCGATCGAGCAAACATATCAGATTCTACTCCCAAAACATCTCTGTGCACCTGAGACTTTGAGCAGAAAATAAACATTCCAGAAAATACAAAAATATCACAGAAGAATAACTGGAGCAAACTGGGTCGAATCGGCCCCAACTCGGCCGCGGATCCACGGTGGATTGGTGGGACCGGCCGCGATTCCGCGGTCATATGGCCGATTCACAAACCCATTTTTCTCCAGTGTTCTTTTATCTCTCTGCTTGTTATTCTGCAGCAACCTGAAAAATTTTTAGAGCCTGTTTTAAATTCGACAGAAACATGGTGATATCGATGTGTTTTCCGGTTCGTTTTGCGTTCGAAATTCATATAACTTTGCTAATAAGTTAATTATTGTTTAGCGAGGCTCTGATACCACTGTAAGTCGATGTGCAACACCCCACGACTTGCGGGGAGGCGGAAATATGAAAAACGATCTTGTTCTTTGCTTAAACATCGACTAACCGCATGAATCGGTGCTAAACGATAACTAACGATATGCATAGAAGTTCTAAACTACTTTGTGAAGTGATTATACCTAATGAATCGTGTCCTTCGTCTTTACGTTCTCCACCTCCTCCTCGGCCTTCTCCAAGTAGTAGACAATCCACCCGAGAGCTTTACTTCAAGCTTCACCTCAAACTAGAGATAACTAGGTTTCTTAAAGTGCTAATCTAAGTAACCTAGGTGATATAGAGTTGGATTATGGAATGATTAGTCTATTCTAATCTTTGATCTCAACACATGAGAGGGGAGGATTAGGGTTTGAAGAGAGAGAGCTTGAGGAGAGAGAAGGTGAGCATGAGAATGAGAATGAGATAATGATCTCTCATGATATATATGAAGCATTTATCTTTTACAAATAAATAGAAAATGGGATTTAACAACCATGCTTCATAAATACAAATGGGTGATTCATCTCCATGAGTCATTAAGCATTTATGATGCATTAATGACATGGATGAATCACACAAATGAGTCACTAATCTCATTTAATGCATATGCCACCTAAACCCCCAAGTCACCATCTTCTATAAGCTTCTCGTGAAATTACAAGAACGCTCCTCCTATCCGTGAAAACACGGTAAAACTTTAGACTGTATAAATCCAATATCCCGATACTAGAATCTGGCTTAAACCAAAGCCGACTAGTAAAAACTGTCCGAAAGTCGTACGTGCGTAAACACACGTATGCGTCCGAACCCTTGTCGTAAAACCATACGACCTCTATATCGTTTCGCCTGGAGCAGGGAAACTCTCTGTGTGGGACTCTAATGACTCGACTACTACGCTGGCAGTGGGTTTAACCACAGACCGCAAGCGGTACTAGCTGTACGTAACGGTCCCCAGGTAGATGTCGATAAGAAGGCCGATGAGGAAACCCATCCGAACTCCTACTGAGCCTGATGTGACAATCTCCGTACAGTCCGGTCTGTTCGTCTAAGACTATCGCATATCGAGCCTAGGGGGCGGCAAGCGTCAGTCCCCAAATAGCGGTATAAGTCGTGTCGGAGCGAAGCCCATTACACCCTGAGAAACTACTGGAACCTACCAGTAAATCTCGCTTGCCCTGGCCAGGGACTTTGCGTAATGGCTCTCTGACTCAGCGCGATATCAACTCCCAATACCGGGAGAGACGAATCCTGTCTAACTGCCACTGCCTCCAAGTGCTCGGGACTGCACCCAACTGCTACCTGTTTGCACGACTCTTTTGAGCCGTGGTAGGGTAGTAATCTAAGAACAGTGGGACACACTCGAGGCGAAGTAGTAGTGTCAAGTCTGCGGACTATGCTGTACTCATGTCACCTGGGAACTGTTAACTGACGACTGGTATAAAACCCAACCAACAGTTCCCTGCGAGTCCTATCCGGTGTACCCGTAACCCAACGAGCACCTGTATACTATCTCCAGTACGACGTACTGACGGCTGTGGGAAAGACCATCTCCCCAACTGGGATGAGAAGCGTACACACTAGTCTACTCCGGAGTATGGATACCCTGTCTCGATAATCCTACGACTAGGGACCTGAATAAGGATGTGCTTGTAGACTACCCAGCCCCCATTAGTGTGACTGCCATCACAACGCTGGTAGTCAAGCAAGATCCTAAGAGCTCTATCAATACGTATACTCACATATTAAGATAGAAAAACCAAGTAGCATACTACTATGTATAGCAAGACTGTTATATACATGTGAATATCCTAAGCTTCCATTAAGTAATATACAAACTAATATGATACAATAATGGCCCCTAGGGCATATAAACTAACACTGTTATCTGACAATATGTATAATACCAACTAGCATGTTCCCGGCGAGTCCGTCCGGTGTACTCATAACAAATGAGCACATGCATACGTCTTAGGTGAACAAACTGACACCAATGGCTTGTGAGACCGGCCACCGCCCCTCGTCGGGATCTCGATCAGTATACACTAGTCTACTTTGGAGTATCAATGCCCAGTCTCGAAACTCCGATGACTAAGGACATTTAAGGATGTGCTTATAGACTACCCAGCTCCCACGTATATGATCGCCATCATACTGCTGGCTGTCAAGCAAGAATCCTATGAGCTCTATCAACATGTAATAGTGATCTATAATGCCACCTAATACTATAGATGATGATAAAGACAAACCAGATAATATACTATCAACTTAAGTAAGACTGTTCTACCGGTATAGGTCCTCTCTCAATCATCATAATCACATGCCTGCGACTATGATAATTGCCTTGAGGGCAGTATAGCCAACACGGAATACCAATACCTGCCTGGCCGAACGATTGGCGAACTTGTAGGGTGTAATTAATCCCAGCTAATCTTACTTTTTACGGTTTGAAGGTAGATTTGATAAAAACAGTGGGAGCCATCCTGATCAGATAAAATAATAACTAATCTAATCTTGCAAAGAGTGCATGCAAAGTGATTATCCTTCTCTCTCCTGGTAGCGACCATTGACATGCCTTAATCAAGATAAATAATATGGATGTATTGACCGAAACCACTTATTATACTGGGCTAGGTTCCGCTCTATCTTATGACTGTCATAAGTCTGAGCAAGGAATTGGGGAATATCCAAATTCCCACGCTACCCAAACGAAGAATAAGCATGTTGATGCATCATCTTTGGGTGTGTTCATAACCGAGAACCGTTTCTCAGTTTGCTCTACGTCCTGGGTATTGGATACCGGATCAGGATCCCATGTATGTAATTTGTTACATGGGCTAAGGATATGTAGAGAACTGGGAAAATGTGATATGTCTCTAATAGTAGAGAATGGTGCAATTGTTCCAGCTAAAGCGTTGGCGAATATCACCTTATATTACCAAGTGGTAACACAATGATTCTGAGCGACTGTTATTTCGTACCAAAACTATTGTGAATATTTTTCTAAATCAAGTGTTGATTGGGTATGGTACGTTATATAACGGTAAATACATTCTAAATCACAACATAGTTCTAAGTATACAGAACACACACAAGAGGAACAATTCAAAAATGAAAGAATCCTTCTTGTGGCATTGTAGACTAGATCATATCAATGCGACAAGACTGGCAGAGTTGCATAAGGATGCATATTTGAATCCGTTCGAATTTAGATCTTATGAAACTTACCAGTCATGTCTCAAAGGATAGATGACCAAATCTCCGTTTACTGGACACGGAGAAAGAGCTACTGAACTCTTGGGACAGATACACGGTGATGTATGTGGTCCTATGTCTACACATGCCAGGAATGGTTGCTCATACTTTATTATATTCACCGATGATCTCTCAAGATACGAACATATGTTCCTGTTGAAACACAAATCTGAATCTTTTGAGAAATTCAAGGAATATAAGTATGAAGTTCAGATGGGTAAAAGTATTAAAATTCTTCGATATGATCGAGGAGGAGAATACTTAAGCACGGAGTTCCTGGATTATTTAAAAGAGAATATGAGTCTCTCTCAGCTTATTCCTCCGTATACACCACATCACAATAGAGTTTCGGAGCGGAAGAATCGCACCCTATTAGATATGGTGTGCTCTATGATGAGTAATGCTGAGTTGCCAATTTCCTTTCGGGGTTATACACTTGAGATAGCCGCATACCTATTGAATAGAGTTCCGACCAAATCCGTTGCCTACCACTCTATATGAGATATGGAATGGTAAGAGACCATCTCTTAAATGAGTTAAGATATGGGGTTGTCCGGCCTATGTTAAAAAGCAAAATCCGGACAAGCTCAAGGCAAGGTCAGTTCTGTGCAAGTTTGTAGGATACCCCAAACATTCGCATAGGTATATCTTCTACCATTCTGAGGAACAAAAAGTGTTTGTTTCTCAACATGCCACCTTTTTAGAAAAGGAATTTCTTGTAAAAGAAATTAGTGGTAATGAGGTAGAACTGGAAGAAGTTCCAGGTATACAAACTATAACTGACAATTTGGTAGAACCGGAGGATTCAATAGTCCCCGACGAACTTCAGCCACTCCGCAGATCTAGTAGGGTTCCTAATCCACCTGAGAGGTACTACGGTTTTCTCATAGACGGTGGGAGCGAGGATTGCATCATGGAAGATGATGACCCAACTAGTTTCGAGCATGCCATCACAAGTGGGGACTCTGTGAAATGGCCAGTTACTATGCGATCCGAGATGGAATCCATATACACCAACAAAATATGGACTTTGGAAGTTGCTCCTGAAAGGGTAAAACACATCGGGAGCAAGTGGATCTTGAGAAGATAATGGTGTAGATGGAAAGTTAAGACTTTAAAAGCTATACTTGTAGCAAAAGGTTTTCGTCAACGACCAGGTGTCAACTATGATAAAACCTTTTCTCCAGTGGCTATGCTTAAGTCCATCAGGATCCTACTTGCCGTTGCTGCATACCATAACTACGAAATATGGCACTTGGACATCAATACCGCTTTTCTAAATGGTGATTTAGAAGAGAGCGTGTACATGACACAGACAGAGGGCTTCGTAGACAGTGGGAGCAGCGGAAGCGTATGCAAGCTGCTCAAATCAATCTAGGGACTAAAGCAGGCATCGCGGATCTGGAACATTTGTTTTGATGAAGCTGTCAAAGAGTTTGACTTCATCAAAAATGTAGATGAACAATGTATATATAAGAAGGTAGTAAAGAGTAAGGTTGTCTTCCTCGTATTGTAAATGGATGATATACTCTTGATAGGAAACGATATTCCTATGCTACACTCGGTCAAGCTCTTCTTATCACAAGTTCTCTATAAAAGATCTAAGTGATGCCTCCTACATCCTGGGGATATAAATCTATAGAGATAGATCTAGACGGATATTGGGAACGTCCCAATCCAGGTACAAAGACACCATACTAAAGAGGTTTAGTATGGAAGATTCTAAGCGTGGTAATTTACCCGCTTATTAAGGAATCACTCTCTTCAAATAGATATCTCCCAAGAATGATTTGGAGAGGGCTTGCATGCAAGGGATACCCTATACTTCGGCAGTCGGGTCAATCATTTATGCGATGTTATGTACCAGACCGGATGTAGCTTACTCACTAGGTGTAGTGAATAGATATCAATCAGATTCTGGGGAGAAATATTGGACAGCTATGAAGAACATTCTTAAGTACTTGAGAAGGACTAAAGAGATGTTCTTGGTGTATGGTAACGGTGAACTTCAGATGAAGTCCTTTACCGATTCGAGCTTCCAGAGTGATAAGGACGACAGTAAGTCGGTCTTGGGTTTTGTCTTCACCCTCAGTGGAGAGACGGTATGTTGGAAGAGTTCCAAGCTAGATACTGTAGCAGACTCGACGATGAATGCTGAATACATTGCCACCAACGATACTGCCAAAGAGGCTGTCTGGATGAAGAAGTTCATAAGATGAACTTGGTGAGGTTCCATCCATTAAGCATCCAATACCTGTGTATTATTATAACAATGGAACTGTGGCCTTGGCAAAGGAACCCCGGTCTCATCAGAGATCCAGACATATTCATAGGCAGTATCACCTGATCAGGGAGATAGTAGATCGCCGGGAGATCGAGGTCAGGAGAGTTGACACAGCGGATCCACTCACCAGGGCCCTCCCCCAGATGATAATCGAGAGAATTTTTGGGATGTTGGGTATAGGCTTGACTACCAGGACTATGATGGGTAATCCACAAGCACATCCTTCAAATGATCCCAGTCGAGAGAATATCGAGACAGGGTAGCGATATTCCAGAGTAGACTAGTGTGTAGGTTTCTTGACCCTGTATGGAGCGATGGTTGATCCCATATCCATTGATGTTTGACATCAAAGATTGTATACAGCTGCTCATTAGATAATGGGTACACCGAACAGGACTTGCCGAGAACTCCTAAATGGTACTATACCTATCGTCAGATAGCAGTTCTATGGTGACATTGGTACAGGTTAGTCTGTAGACTCGATATCGTCATAGAGTCTTTTATGGTTCCCACTGTGCTTTGATTTTCTCCCAACCACGGCTCAAAGGAGTCGTGCAAACAGGTGGATTTTGGGTATAGTCCCGAGTCACATGGAGGAAATGAGCGATAGGAGGAGTTTCGTCTCTTCCGGTATAGAGAGTTGATGTTGCGCTATACTCAATTGGCTATAACAGCAAGTCCCTGGATAGGGCTGTTGATGGGATTTACTTACAAGTGTTATCAGTAGTTTCTCTTACCGTTATAGGCCTTACATCGGCATGACTTATCAAGTTATTGGGATCTGACGATTCCACCCCCAGAATCGATATGTGACATATCAGGCGAAGAGACCGGACTGTATGGTAAGTGTTATCTATAGGCTTCATGGGAGTTTGGACAAGTGTCACGACCCGAAAGTACGGAACATGACCGGCACTTAAATTACGAAACGTCTCGAGGCGTACGTAATCTAAGTAAGCCGAAAACCCAGAAATCCAAACCAAGAAAAGTAGTAGAGTGAAGGAAAACCAATTTAAAATCAAGTAGTTTTAATAGCATAAGCCGAGTTATGCGGTTTTTTAAAAACATCAAAAATTTCCTGAATATTTCGGCAGAGTCTCCTTTGTAAATACTGGCTCCCAAACGGGATACAACATGAATAGTATACGAAATCAATAAAAAGGCATCCCCAAGCGGGAGCTAGCTCTTCGTCAATCGACGGTCACAACCACACAAGCAATATAATATACAACGCCAACGGCGAGGATCAAAATTCAAAAGGAAACTCAAAACCATAAGAAAACCACTAAAATATAACGCGCGACTCTAGGGTCGAAGGAATAACATTACTGGTCTCTATCTCAAAATAAATACATGTTTGGTTGATGGAACTTCTAGATACAACAGAATAATGATATACAAGATATATAATGGGGGTACGATACAAGTAAACTCACCTACTAGCAAATCACCCGAACGAAACTATGCCCGCAAAGCCGTAATGAAACCTGTACGGCAAACCTGCAAGAAACTGGGGCACAACGGGGGTGAGTTGCCAACTCGTGAATAGAAAAACATCTACGGAAAGGAATCGCATAAATAACGCAACCTAGGTCAATGATCATAATAAATCCTCAATTATATATATAACATGCAACCTATAACAAGGCTAGGGTAAATATCTAACCCGAGTGTAATCTCATGTGCCCGTGTCAGTGCCTCAGGTAGCAATATATCATATGAATGAGGTATGAATGCATAAAAACAGAATACACGTAAATGAAGAAACTGTTTTCATAATCTAGTGAGATTTCCTTTGTATTTTTAAAATGAGATATCATAAATGAAATCAGCATAAAACAGTGCCTAGCATCGGCACAAAACGTAACCCCAATATCTCGATATCTCTGTATCACAGTCTCTGTACCTCAATATCTCGAAATCTCAATGTCTCAATCACAATATCTAGGGCGCCGTCAGTCCAGACCGGCCCCTACCATCCATCTCAAGACCATGACGGTATCCTCCGGATATCCGACGCGTCGGGTAAAATCACCGGTAGGTAGTGCTCCCCTGCCAGGCTCACATCATCATCATCACGCGCTTCTTGCCCCGGGGTACCTTACCGGGTCCACCATGTACCCGAAACGGTTCATCCGTCTCCTCGAATCGGGTCTCGAAATCCATCAGCAAACTCATGGTGGACGACTCATACATCATGGGAAAAACCGCACTTTTTATTTAAAAAGGAAGAAATCAGTTTATATAAGTTTTGCGGTTTTCCCCCTAAATCCAGAAAATCTCATGGAAATCCGAATCCAAATCATCAATAGCATGTAAAACCATGAATATAGGCATAACAATGAATAACAGTATGCATGAAGTGGCAAGTAATAACTACAATGTTAAGCTGGCATATAAGGCAGGTACACTAATATCATGTCAAAGTACTAACTAACAAGCTAAGTCAAGCAATAATCTTTTCTAAGGTGTACGTGACATGGCAATTACCGATGAAGATGTGTGTGAGCCGGCAAGTAAGTGTACGTGGTACATACGCATCATCGGTAATAGTGCTGGTATCCTAACAATATGATATCAACATTGCATTAAGAAATTATAACATAAGTATGCGATGCGAAGCGAACCACAATAATAAGCGGGAGCTGAATACAAGACGCAACTGTAACTAACCTGCATTAATCTAATATAAGTCCTACAAATGGTGCCTTTTGAAATAACACGAATCATGGGGTTTTGAAAATAGGGGCTATGGTGTTTTTTATGAAAAGATACGTCATTTGAAATATCCGTAGGATCCCTTGGGCTGTCTTTTAAAATACCCACGATTCGTTAGTTTTTGAAATAGGTAAGAATCGAATCTAATCTAATAACTAAACTAAACTAAAGGGCTAAGCTAACAAGCTGGACTACAGGTAAGGAAACCGCCTAACATCTGAGTCGATCCATATACATACCTGTATATATATATTAGTCGGTGATCCCGCCTCAATAATATCATATCTGATACGATATCTACAATCAGACATCCCAAGTCAAGAGTGCGGATCAATCATCAATATAGCTCGTACGTAAATCCGGCGTACGGCATCCCAAATCTGGGTATGGGTCAATATCACATTCATCATACTATTCACCTTATCCTCTTTATCAAATATCATGATCGGGGTACTGATCTACGTCTAGTACAATACTGATACCGCCTAAGTATGCATGCACGTGTGTGAAACACTACGTCAAGACCCGTTACAACGTCATGTCGTATCTCAAATACGAACCCTGCTATATCACCGATCTCACGGCCTCAAATCAAATCTCATCGACTCATCTTAAATCCCAAGTACATCCTCATTATCCATGCATGTGTATATGAATGTACATATGCATAGTCCCATACCTACGCATATATACATATATACACATCCCAATCTACGCACAAGGAAGTAAAGTATGCAAGTCTGTGTGTGCGTATGTGGGTATAACAACTACTCTAGGCTTTCGCAACTAACCCAAAGGTACTCCATGAACACATAAACATAACATGAATGAACATTCTCGTATCATAAGACACCTATATAAACATATATATATGAGCTACACTACGGACTGCGGGGGTGCTATACGCCATCCACCCGACTTCTCCCCGTAGATATAAATCTACTCACCTGGTCCTCGCTCGCCGGTGCCGACGTCACCACGCGCTTGCTTGTCGTCTCGAAATCTTCGTAAGGGTACCTACATATCATAACGCACCGTATCGCATTAAAATCCGACTCATGACTAAAACGACACACGAATCCCATATAGGTCAAAATCTATGGCTGCTTTCACAAATCAACCCAAAAACCCTCGACGTCGGCGTACAAACGCCAAACCATCGAGAAAAACCCAAACACACTCATTTGCACGATCACAAGCACTAATTATACTGTAAAATAGGTTAAAATTCACAAAAACCCCAAACTCACTTTAAAAGCCATTTTTCCGAAAATCTAGTAAGCAAATATTACCCGTTTTAGTACAAAACCCGACGTTTAAACAAATCTAGCGGCCATAATACTTATTAAACATCTCAAATAAGTCATAAAAACAATTTCCACAATTTAATCTCATTAAATTTCATTAACCTCAAAATTCTAGTTTACAATATACCCAATTTTAACAATTTTATAGCAAAAATGCACAATAACAATCTAGCTTAGATTTGCATGATCTAAAACATTAAACTACAATTAATAATGTTAATGAAGTCATGAAAAACCTAATTAGATTTTTAGTCTAACATTTGCAATAAATTTCCAAAACCTAGTTTGCATAAAATTCCAATTTTAACAATTTCAAGCATCAATTGGTAAACTAGCAACTGGGTTAGTTTTAGCATAACATTAATATGTCAAAAAATATCACACAACTATAATCTCACATCATAAAACCCTAAGTTGCATTCAATCCCTTTCTAGAATTTCCAAACTTGCAACAAAAGCCTAATTTACACTTAAATAAATTAGCTTTAAGGAATTAACTAACAAATTAAGCTAAAGATTTAGAAATTATACCCAAAACATTTGAAGATTCATAAGCACCCATAGCCTCCCAAATTGAAATCTTGTTCCCTAGATCCATTCTAGATAGGCAAATGAGAAATGGGTAAGAGTTGGATTTTGATTTCGGTGATCTTTTACTTGATTTTTGAAGAAGTTTTTGAAGGATTTTGGAGATGAGATAAGGTGGTGAAATGGGGGGAATTAGGTGCAGAATTTCGGCCAGAGGAGAGGAGAGGGAGAGATGAGGGGATTTGTGTGGAAATTCCAAGGTCAATGCCCTCACAAATTACCATAATACCCCTACCCTTTTAATATATATAAAAAAAACCCTTTTTACACCATTTTTTCACATGATTTAAGGTCAAAAAGAGGGAAATAAAATTCTTGGGCTGATACAATAGTGTGGGGCCAGCCAAGAGGAGTGAGGGTGAGTGTGAGAGACTTTACAAAAAAATTCTATGCAAAAAGACCCCCCACAATACCATATTTGCAAGTTTTAGTTCAAAATAATTATATTTTTGTTTTCCATAAAAAAAACCAATTAAAACTTGAAATAAAATACTAAAAAATTATATTACAACTAGATTTTAATTAACATGATTTTAAAGATTAAAATTATCCCATTTAAATTTGTATTTATCGCTAATTTAATGTATTTTCTTACCGGCTTAAAATAATATTAAAAATATTTTTTTTCAGAAAATTTGAAATTTCACCAGTGGCTCAATAAACACCAAATACTAGCAATTATATAGCTAGAATATGTATATTTAATTTTTATAATAAGATATTTGTATTTTGACTTTTTACAAAAAACACCCCTTATTTTACCGATTTTCCGAAATTTCACCGAAACGATTTTCAAAACGCTACAACAAGCTTGCTTGTTGATTTTCAATTCGCTCAATACCTGAGTAGCCGTTATATCCAGCTAGTACTGCTGACGGCTTGTGGGTGACTGATGTGATCATCACCTACTGCTGGCGTATTGACGAGTCTTTAGAGTCCCATATAGAAGTTTCCTGGTTCAAGCGAAACGAAGTAGAGCACATATACTGACATGTGCGGGGGGCTAATTAAATACGAGTATGAGATACCGTATTGTAATCTGGCGGCTATTTCTTATCAGTTAGGTTATATGTGATATAACCGGATTATTGAATCAAGTGTTGATTTGATAATGTGATATACAAATAAATGATATTAGTCGGTTATATGTGATATAACCGGATTATTAAATCAAATGTTGATTTAATAATATGATATATATTTATATTTGATATAATTGTATATTAACTAATATTATAGCTCACTAATTATTCTTCATAATATATATATATATATATATATATATATATATATATATATATATATTTGTGTGTGTGTGTGTGTGTGTATATATACACACACACACACAAATATATATATATATTTGTGTGTGTGTGTGTGTGTATATTTGTGTGTGTGTGTATTATATGAAGCATGGCATGGATTTTCTATTTTTGGAAATTAGAAATGATGAGGTGGAAAATGGGGAGATTTTGGAGGAATGGGTATAGCATGGCTTGCTCATTATTTTATTAGCCATTCTTCACTATTGAAGCATGACTTAATAAAAGTATTATGTTTTATTTGGATGGTTCAATAAGTGTATGGATGAGGCAAGCCATTCTAGACTTGAGTTCATTTTTCTTACATGAGAGCTTATGTGATCAGTTGCTCTCTAGCTCTCTCCATCTTCTTCACCTTTACATCCAAGCCCAATCCCTCACATAAGTTGTGAACCCTTGAACTTGTGAGAACCCTAGTGAGCAAACAACACCCCTACTTTACCATCATACACTAGATAAGCGTTTTGGTGTAGTGTGTTTATTTCACTAAAGAGTTTAGTGAAGAGATAGCTTGGATTAGCGGACCTCGGGTGGATCATCTTCGGCACAAAGGTCATCGAAGCAAGTTCGATCAACCTTCAAGTGAAGCCTAGTGGAGTCGCGTGGACTACAACCCGGAGCTTTAGAAGAGAAGGACACTGTCTACAAAGGTTGTACCCATCCATCTATTAATATAATTTCTTGATATCATAGTTAAACCCTAATCATCTAGTTTAAGATCCTGGTTAGTGTAGATTAGCACACCGAAAATTTTAAAAACGGCATGCATGATGCTAGTAAAACTCAGTGGTGGTGTTAGCATACACTTTAAAGTACTGCACCGTCATTTCTCTTCACCTTCGGGAGATCAAATCCTAATACGTCGTAAAAATGTATGAAGGAACCCATGCATCCTTCATAAACAATTGGAGAACCTGTGACCGAGAATCCATGATACGTCTTCAAGAGTGATCGACGTCTCTCTAATGGGTAAATGAAAAATGTTCGTCTCGGGTCGTTATCTCTTAACTAATGCAGATATCAACGTTAGGTCATGTTGTTGGTAGCCAACTGATCAGTCAGAGGCCATTGCACAGGCATGCTCGTAAATTCGAGCACAACAAGAGTTCCCCTAACTTTACCACTCCAAATAGCTTCAAAGATATGATTTTCTTGATTATACAATACAACATTATTCATGGGGCCAGGATTGTATTGAATAGATGATGCCTGAGATACTTGGGATGTTGATGGCTATACAGGATTGACTACATTCACCTTTGCTTGTATTTTCCTTCTTTTGATACGTTCTTGGAAAAGTTCTTTACGAATATTTTTTGGCGGAGAAAGAGGAGGAGGATGAGTCGTCTTAGCCCTCTTTTGTGTAGCCCTCTGTGGTGTAACCCTCTTGGATGTATATTTGCGTTTACCGACCATTATAACTACATAATAAACTCAAAAATAATAAATATATTAACAAAAAACCCTATATAAATAAAACCAAATCCTAAACTAATAAAGTCATTGACTTATATGATAAAATCGATCCAAGAAGACAGTAAAAATGAATTGAATGCACATATCATCTTGATTACTTCATACAAAATTCCATGTGGTATTCCAAGGGTTATCATTCGACACGGAAATGTTACAGAATGTTAAAAACCTATCATAATTAATAGTAAGAGAGAAGCACTTAATCAACTTCTACTAGAAATACTAGTAATTATTCCAGACGTAATGATCTCGAAATTAATGACCAAAACAAAATGCCACACGAAGATTATGCATTGCTTAATGCAAACATATTTAACTATAGCATGGATTTTCATATACATCTTATGCACGAACTTAGAATCTAAGCTGCATGAAGTAGACAACTACAATACCCTACACATCACGAAACTTATTCATGAAAGGGAGGTTTAAGGTTTAACAGCCATTTGCATAATCAATAATGAAGATTGGTTAATACATGATAAGCTAGGGTTCCAAAATCGATACAAGAAATATGAGAATACCCAGCAATTCAAATCACAGAAAAAAGCCCAAAATTACATCTGAGAAAGCTAATAAAATCCTCCAAATAGTAGCAAATCATATACTAATTAAATTAAATTAATTACCTTGAGATTGATCCACGAATCAAGAGAATTCCAGCAAGATCGTAATTCAAATCACAGCAAAAATTGTTTTGATTTGGATCCCAACCCTTAAACCGCTAAAATAGTTCTGAAGCTGGTCGAGTGATATCTCTTTTTATTAAATTGTAACCGCTATTTAAACGAGCAGTTTAATCTGAGCCGTTCGATTTGAACCAATAGTTAAAATAGCAGTTAAAATTAACGGCTCGGATATGTTGGATAAAACAATTTATCAAACGTTGTGTAATGTTCCGATCCGCGTGTGTGCGTGCGTACATTGGGAAAGATTCCCTACTTCTCGCTTTTTTTGGTCTCATTTGATTGCAAAATTATCTCGATGTCCCCGATCATCTCTATAAATAGCAATCTATCCAATGTGGACTTAATTTCCTGAGAAAAATGATCAAAATTATCTCCAAGCCCCTAAGTATCTCTATAAATTGCAATATGTCCTATGTGGACAAATTTGTTCAGAAATTGACTCCAATACCAAAGTTTTCTTTTTTTTTGGATAGGATCCAACGCTATTTTGTTAGTCCTTACTCCTTACACTTAGGCATGGGCAATATTCACTTTGGCAAGCCTATCTGACCCTTCATTATGAAAAACACATTGCAATCTTCCATATTATGTTGAATAAAGCTTAAGTATATCATTAACTATTCCATGTTACAATTTGCTGTCTTCGAAATCTCTATCAAAGGATTAATATTTTTCAAATGTCAATCACTAAATATCACAAAATAATGACTAATTAGCACAAATTCATAGTGTTCTTTCCTTACTCATCCATATTGATTTTTATTGAGATCGAAAATGGAAATAAAAATTCACCACTAAATTTTAATTAACCGAATTGTTGAATAAACTTTGTGATAAACTTCATTTGCTAAGGGTTCCAAGCCTTTTACAAAAAGGCTTATAATTTTTTTTTTATATTCTAAACAAGATTTATTAAATATTCTTATGTTCTTATCACAAGTTTTAAACAGTTTATAATCCTGATTTTTCTTGCAATTCAATCAACCAACTCATCTTTCATAATATAAATGATTCATCCAAAAATTATGCCCGGCTTGATTGGTTGTGATTAATACGTTGTCGATTCCCGATTTCAATTTGTTAATTATATTGTTGTTTACATCGTGAGCTGTCTTATCATCAATTTTATTGTCATTATTACATTTATTAATCTAGAAATGAAAATAGGGATGTTAAGAATTTTGTGGTGTCAATCTTAAATGTCTTTATTGCCGTAAATTTTTGCAATTCCATACGATATCCTCTTCGTGTCTTATTTACATTTACCATATCATGCAAAATATCAATATAGAATCATTGCAGCATTTGAAAATATTGGAATATTCCCTCTTCCTCCCATATTTTGGCGGCTTAGGGCTAGCATTGAAAAAGTAATTTCCAATCCTTGCTGATTAATGATTGATCCGTCTGTCCCTTAAGTTCTAAAAATAGTTTGTATTTCAACCTAGCTACCTGAAATTATTTGGGCTTTTCGATAGTTATTTCATGAGATGTCTGTGGAAAAGTGCTTTTAAGAACATGTGAAGCATATACCATATTTGCTACAAATAAGATTTTTTTCGCAGAACATCCTGCACTTTTTTGGTCAACAGACTATGAAGATTAGGATAAATGATATTGATTTAATAAGGACTTGATTTACCTGATTACTTAAAATAGAAAAAGAGAACATTTTAAATTCATAAACTTTACGTGGGTATAAATTGATGATAGATTGATTGTTTTTTAATTGGCTGCCTTGGACTTAAAAGACTTTAAAATTTAGTTAGCGGTCCATTCACGATAAATAGTTCGGCTATGATTTTCATAATATCCTAAATTCGACCTAATTAATTAGCGTGTTGAGTCAATTAACAAAATTAACAAGTTTTAATCAGTTGGAGCATGATGATGCTCGATATCGACGATCTCCCAGATCGTGACATGTGGCAGATGATGTGTCCTAGAGCTCAGAAAAAAAGGCCTACAGAGGCCAATCAGGTCACCCCTGTGCCCAACCCCCATTCACAAATTGGCTTCCTCGGCCTCCCAGCTAGCATCCGAGCTACCACAAGACCAAGATGCCTCGCTCTCCCGCTAGTGCCCGAGCTCTCCCGCCGAGGCCATTTTCCTCAATCTCATCGACCGACCGACGGCACCACTCGCAGGCGTAACCGCCGCTCCGCGAATCTCTCCATGCGCGAGATCTGCGCCGGCCACATCCCACGTTCCACGCCATTACGATCCCCATTAACAAGCATGTCCCGCCATTAATAGGAAGATCTGCTTATCACGCGGGCGTGACGTCGGGAGCGTAACGGACGGCGTGATTCTCGCCCCTGCCCCTGCATGCTACCGCCGCTATATAAACCCTTCTCCGAGAGGGATCAAGTAAGCACTTTCTGCTCCACTTAAGCCATTACTCTGCTCGGATCTTATTATTGACTTGATCGTCGGAGGGTCCTCGGTGGTACCAAACCACCCCGGGACTTCCTTGTAGGTACTCAGCGCAAATCTCCTCAAACCCATTGAGATCAACACATCGCAGGAGATCACTCTCCTGATAAAATCTCAGCCGTCAATCGCAGCCGTTGGCAGATCAACGGAAGACAACTTCTGAAGGAGACCGAAAAGGCCCTCCATCAGCCGGCGCCGTCTGTGGGAAACTAACTCCACAAAAACAAAAGTTCATCTTTCGATCTCCAACCACATGGCGAGCGATCGCCCTGAAGATCCAAGCACCAGCCGCCGCCTCCCCCTCAACGGAGGCGCGGATGAACCTCCCCCGGCAATTGTCATCAACGCCCTTACCGGCCGAATAGACCGACTAGCGTCCATTGTGGAGGCGCTCGTCCGCATCCAAACGGCAGAGCCTGAACCCTAGATCGTCGCTCCTCTGCCTCAATAAGACTTCGCCCGTGTCGGCACGGCCGACCACCGACAAGCTACCTCCCACGGCCACAGATCTCCTGGACCGGTATTGTTGGATATAGTGCCCTCAGAGTCAATTATTGGATCACGGACACGTGATTGCAATGATTGAGGGAGGACTTATACCGGTAGGACAGTCTTACTCGAGATGATAGTATGCTATCTGGTTTATCTTTATCAACGTGTACTGTTTTAGGTGACCTTACAAGTCGCTATTACACGTTGATAAAGCCCTTAGGATTCTTGCTTGACTACCAGCAGTATGATAGCGATCATATACGTGGGAGCTGGGGTCTATAAGCACATCCTTAAAGTGTTCCCTAGTCATGGGAGTATTCGAGACAGGGCATCGATACTCCGGAGTAGACTAGTGTATACAGTCGAGACCCCGACGAGGGGCGGTGGCCGGTCTCACAAGCTACTGGTGTCAGTTGGTTCACCTAAGATGTATACAGGTGCTCATTGGGTTATGAGTATACCGGACAGGACTCGCCGGGAACATACTAGTTGGTTTTATACCTGACGTCAGATAGCAGTTCCCTAGTGACATGTGTACAGGTTAGTTCATCGGCCTGAGATCGTCATTTGTCTCATGTGAGTTCCCACTGTACTTTGATTACTACCCTACCACGGCTCAAAAGAGTCGTGCAAACAGGTTTTAGTTGGGTACAGTCCCGAGCCACATGGAGGCAGTGAGCGGATCTGCAGGAGTTCGTCTCTCCCGGTATTGGGGGTGAGGTCGCGCTGTGTCTAGGAGAGCCATTACACGAAATCCTTGGCCAAGGCAGGAGATTTACTGATAGGTATTCCAATAGTATCTCAGGGTGTTCGGGGCTACACTCCGACACGACTTGTACCGCTTTTGGGGGTCTGACTTTTACCAACCCCGTAGGCCCGCCATGCGATACTCATAAACGAACGGACCAGACTGTACGGATATTGTCACTGACAGGCTCAGTAGGGTGTCAGGATGAGTTCGCTCATCGACTTCCCTTTTGGTCAATACCTGGTAGCCCGTTACGTACGGCTAATACCTCTGACGTGCTAGTGGTTAAATCCACAGCCAAAGTATTGATGAGTCTTTAGAGTCCCCCACAGACAGTTTCTCAAGTTTCGGGCGAAACGCTGTAGAGGCCGTATGGATATATGGCAGGGTTCGATCTTATACGTGCGGTATTGCACGGATCATGATCGGACGGATAATACTAGCGGGCTTTGGTTTAAGCCGGATCCTAGTATTATACAGTGTAGATTTTGTCTCATTGCATTTGTATTCGGTCGCAATACAAATGCGGGTATGTATATACAGTCGCCGGGTTTTCCTGTAATTTATTACCGGATCACTTTTTGAAGTTGCCAGTTTGCATTCCGTTTCGGACATTTTTCCTTTATTCCTTCTTGGCTGAAATTCCTTTGATGGGAGGGGCTTATTTGCAAATGTGCAAATTAGCAAACTGGAGGGTGTTTTTTGTAAGTGGTTGCTTCATGATCATTCTAGATTGATGTTGACTCCATTGGTTCATCATTACTTACTTTTTGAGATGAGATGGGTTTTTGATTTGACATTGTTGTGATCATTGTTCCTTATGATCACCCTTTTCTCTTTCTTGCATTATTACTCACTTCCTCTCTCATTTTGCAAGCACGGCCGGCCACAAAAGAGATGGGGGGCTGTCCAAATTTTTGGAGAGGGAAATTGTTCTCATTTTCTTGCACAAAATTTTTTGTTCATCTCCCAAGCTTATTACTCTACCTCCACATCCAAATGGCAACTTCAAGCAACCCCTCGAGACATAGCGTTCTACAATCAGTCTACAGCAACCTTGGACATGTCGGTTTGCCAACTTCGTGTCCGAGTTGCCTCGGTTCAGAGGTGGGAGACCGTAAAAAGACTCAGTGATGTGCTGCCCTTTCCGACGAGGAGACCGGAGATCAGAGATGCCGCGGGGAGATCGGGATGGTGGTCGAAGACCGAAGGACACGGATCGCTCGGTATAGCTCTCTACCCTTTCTCTAGTTAGCTAGTAGTAGGTTAATGGTCCGATCCGGGTTTATAGTCCGCGGTAGCGCTGGTTTCTAATTAAAGAAAAGTTTTTGTTTCTGCATTTTGGTCTCGGACAGACGGCCGGAGCGCTACCGTAGACTTACATGGTATCAGAGCCACGCCATTAAACTTTACTACCTTGCTCTAACGTGTTTAGAACTTCGATCGAACAAAAATTCCGAAACCTCGTTTTCAAATGCATCAGTTTCTGTCGATTCTGTTTTGTTGTCAAAAAAATATTTGGTATGTTGCAGAAATACGTGCAGGGTTTTCAGAGAACACTGCAAAATTTTGGTACAATGATCTTACTGTATTGCCACGGAACCGCGGCCGTAACCCCATTTTGGCCGCGGTTCCGCCGCTGAACGGTAGCCTCGCTGCACCATATTTTTACAGTAGGTCTCTGACATGAAAAAGAGGTTTCTGGAATATTCTGTTTGGGCCCAGATTTATTTTGAGTGTTACAGTTGTGCTTGGGGCCCACTTCGGGAAATTTAGTCGATCGAAAATTTTAAACATGTTAGTTCACAGTATTTACATTATATCTGCGACCGTGAATGTCACTTGATCGGTAAATCCTGTCTAACTGCTATAGCTCTTTTAGAAGGATTTGCGAACGTGACATTCACGTTGATGTTCTGTGTTGTGCTGTGATGTTACGGATTTGTCGTGGTGGATATCCTGGATGCAATGTTAGTACAGTTTGGTTGTATATGTACATTTGATATTGCGGGACGAGCGTCCGACATGTGGACTGCCGTCACTACCTGTTTGTATATTATTCTTTTTGGGGCACGACCGGGCTGAGGTCGATGTACCCGTTGTATATATTTTACTTTCTGTACTAGGATTACCCCGCGGTGGGGTGCACGGATAGCCGAATTCTAGAGGGCAACGAGCCAGCATCTCATGGCTTTGAGATGGAGGGGGCTTTACTCTAGAATTGGCGGGCTATTCGCCGCACTCGTAGGGGGTATAGGTTGACCCAAGGAGGGGTGCTCAAGTTACCGGATTCCGTGAAGTGCTGGGTGGTCCATTCACGTTGTTCAAAGGGGCTGCCTCGCTTCAGGTTTTGGCGGGTAACTTGCCGCGCCCGTAGGGGTCTAGGATTTCATTGCACAGGCTATCCACACGACCAGGGGAACGTCGGATTTCAGTAGCGGCTCTATGAAACCCGGGGATCCCAGATATCTGTATTGTTCTGTGATGCTTATTACATTTCTGTGATGTTGCATTTTATCACGCCATGAGCGAATATTATATATTAATATATATACTAGTAGATGTTGTATATGTTTTGCATCCGCGCTAGTCCAGTCCCCGCTCTGTCGTTAGTTAAGTAACGTAACGAGTAATGACGGGACCCAGTGGCGAATGGGGATGGCATATACGTACATCATTATTTTCGTTCTTTATTGGTGTGATTAATTGATAGGGCTGCATTGATTCGGATCAATGCAAGCTAAACAAACCTATTTTGACGTTGTCAGAACAATTTTCAAAAAGCTGTTATTGCAAGGACGCTCTCTTTTGTTTTGCACAGTGGTATTCGGTTATGAATATTCAGCACCTCAGTCGACGAGGCAAGGGCCGAGATCCTTTCACCGAGAGTGACCTCTTGGACAGAAGTTTGTGTCAGGGCAATAACTTCACTATAACCGATTGCCTTTTTGCTTTGCATCGTAGTATTCAGTTGGAATATCCTGCACCTCATTCTACGGGGAAAGAGCCGAGATCCCTTCACCGGGAGTGACCTCTTTAGCAAAGGTTTTCATCACTAGATTTTTATAAAAAGCTATCCGGTTCCTTCGACGATATCAAGTTCATTACGTTAAAGGTTTTTCGCCAAAAACTATACGTAGCCCTCCGTCATTTCTTATGGGTATTATTTAGTATTCATGCTGAGTTTGTTGACTCCGTCAAGGCATAGTGTACGGTAGCTAAGTGGTGCTTGTTTGTAGCAAGGATATGGGGTTGTTTTAGGACAGTCGTATAGCCTTGTTGACCTTCGTCAAGGGCTTGTACGGGTGGGTTCAAATTAACCTGGACAATGACGGGTAGAACTTGACATGTGACTTATGATTTGTTGACCTTCGTCAAGGTCATAAGAGTATGGGGTAAAAATCACATCGGGGGCTTCTAAAGAAACTGAAACTTGCCAGGCATGTGCATACCTTCTGGAGTGTGATAACGTGAGTGGATTCCATCACGTTATCACGCGATGATAGTTGGATCCCGATTCCCACTGATGAGTTGGTTTACTCCTCGGGTGATCCCGACTAATTCTTCTTTTAGGTTTGGAGGAGAATTTGAGGTTATAGTGGGAGGTTTCCTGATTAGATAAATTGGTAACCATTCTAATCTAGGTTAGAGTGCACGATGAGTGTTTCTTTTCTCTCGCTCTTTGGCAGCGACCATAGCCTGACCCTAGACTATGACTCAGTGACCAAGTTGACCGAACCTTCTTATAACACTGGCTTTTGGATTGTCAGAGTTGCATACCTCATTGCGACTCCTACTTTTACCCTTTTCTCCAGAACACCCCGTATTACTACGAACGTCCACTTCCATTGGATAAAACCATCGTATGGTTATATACGAACTCGAAGCAACTTGTTCCAGATTCGAGGATGGTTTCCGGTTCTGGAGAAAAACAATAGGACTATTCAGTTGTCTTTTCTTTTTACCTTCTCTCAGGTTGCGAGTGCTCCTTCGATTAGGGGATAGTACACCTGTTACGCTTATTGGATAGTCTTCTTCCGAACCTTAGACTGGTGCCGAACGGTAGGGAATGAAGAAAGCCGATTAGCCTAAGTATGGTGTACAGAAGGTATTAAATAAAGACAAATAAAGGGATTAGAAAGAGGGCAAAGTAAAATGCGACTGCTATTCACGACCAAACCAAGTATTTCATCGCCAATCCTATATCACCTTTGTATTTCTCCAGAACACTCCGTATCTCTACGAAGATCCACAGTTTTTTGGATACTCCATCGTATGGTTATATACGAACTCGAAAGGAACTTGTTCCAGTTCGGGGATGGATTCTGGTTCAGGAGAAATAGGAATAAGGTTTATTCGGTTGTCTTTTATTTTCACCATCTCTCGCATTGCGGGTGCTCCTAGGATTAGGACAGTACACCTGTTATGCTTATTGGATAGTCTTCTTCCAAACCATAGGCTGGTGCCGAACGGTAGGGAAGAAAGAAAACCATTTAGCCTAACGAAAGTGTACAGAAGGTAATGACTAAAGACATATGAAGGGATTTGGAGAGATGGCAAGGAAATATACGGTTACAGTTGTGAATCTGGATAATGGAAGAGGCATTACTAGGAATACCCGAATACCCCTTCGAAACATTTTTATGTTTCAGTTTCACTGTGTATTGTTAAAAGAAAACTGATTTCCCAATTAGACCTTGCTACAGGGTATGTATTTACCAGCTTTGATTCTCACGTCTGTATGGTTTTACAGATGATGAGAGGGAGTAAGTTATTGGGAATTAGGTGATCATCCGCATTATATCGGAATTCGTTGTAATTGATGATATTTGAGGAAATCGCCTGGGCTGTTTATTTGGTTTTGAATATCCGTTGTTATGCACCAATTTCAAATTAATATATCTGTATGTCTATTTTTATAGTGTGAGATATACTTTTTTGAAATTATGTCGATGACATTTACCTATATCAGTTGATGGTTAGGTAAGGAGCATTAAACAGCGGTGTAATTCTTCATAACCATAGTACAGTTTTCAACCTACGACGCACAGCGGTTGAGTTATTCAACTCAGGGGACTTATACAGAGTATTGTATGTTGTCCAGTGTCCATTAGGACAGAGGGGTTGGTCCTCGTATTATATTATGTTTACTTATGACTTCTTTAGTTCTTAAACAAGTGTTTCGTAGAAACACAAGGTTTGAGTTTTGAGAAGTTATAGGTATAAGAGTAAAGTAGAGAACCAGATGTTGCAAGCATCAGGATTCTTCAAGGTGATCGAAGATGTAGATACTTGTGTATGGTATTCAGTTAATAGTAATGATTAAGAGAACTTTCTTCTCTTTCAGATTACTAATAATTGGAAGCACTCCTAAGTTGAGTAATGCTGATCGGCCTCTCTCCATTTAGTTGACATGCATTGGAGACAGCTGCATGATTTGAATCTGGTTCCAATTAAATCAGTGCCTCTGTTTCTATATTGGATATAGAATAGTTCATATCTTAACAATGTTAAGGTACGGGGAGTTGTCCGGCTTATGGTTAAAACCAGACTCTGGATAACTCAAGGCACGTTTCTGTAATGGCTGTTTGTGGGTTGACCCGGGCTATGATGAGGGTTGACTTTCTACCATCTGGAAGATCAATAGTGATATTGTTCTTGACTCGCCACAGTTTTAATAAAAATGGATTTTTTCAGAAAACAGAAGTGGGAGTATAGTAGAACTGGAAGTGATTCCAGAACCGCAAACGATTACTGAAAATTTGATAAGAACCTAAAAGATTCAATCTGGTTTTACATTCCATTGGCCACTCCGTAGATATGGTGGGTAACCTCAGGCACTCGAGAAGTACTTCGGTATGCTCAAAGACGGCGACAGGGAGATTCTTGTTTACCCAGATTTGACACTACTGTTGTTCCAGGCTATGAGACCCGGCAGGAGGATGAGTATAGCGTCGTTCTGAACTGGCTTTAGAAGTGCACGTGTATATGACTCTGCCAGAGGGTTGTCGTAGTCAGTGGGAGCAGCGGAAGCATAGTGGACAAGTAACTTATGTCTATTTATAGACTAAAGCAGATATA
Organism: Agapanthus africanus; assembly: GCA_030015575.1. Lineage (NCBI taxonomy): Eukaryota > Viridiplantae > Streptophyta > Magnoliopsida > Asparagales > Amaryllidaceae > Agapanthus > Agapanthus africanus. Next base: position 378,131,865 of record CM057343.1, read on the forward strand.
GCGGAGATAGATCATCTATTTCTGATGTGACAGTCATAGGTTTGACTTCATTAGAATAGGGGATGGATCTGTTAAGAAGGTAGTAGGGTGTGATGTCCTGGTATTTGGATGACATACATAGAGTAGGAAGTGAAATTCCTATACTACGATCGGTTATACTTTGGTCGTCACACAGTGGTTTCTCCACAAAGGACATGGATTTCATATCAGACATTCTGATTACTAGATCTATGGTTTTAGATCTAGATTTGGGTAGTTTCCCAATCTGGGTACTTAGACAGTATTCTAAAGGTGTTTTAGAATGGACAACTCCTGGCACGGTGGTGTACCTGCAGGTGAAGGAGTCACCCTCTCCAAAGGTGTCTTACAGACTAAAGGGGAGAGGGATGCGCATGATTGGCAGATCACTTGCTTAGGCAATTGAGTTGATCATGAGATGTCAAGTACCACACCAGACGTTGTTTTTGCACTGGATGCAATAAGTTGATATTAATCCTATCCTGGAGAAACGTTCGGAAGCAGTTTTAGAACATAAGTGGATGTTCTAGGGATATGATAACGACAGCCTCATTCAGGAGACAGTTATCATTCCAGACTTCCAAGGTGACATGGATGACAGAGTGGCTGTCAGAGTTATAGTTTTCCCTCTGACGAGGGGCAGTATTTTGGACAGGTGGTCCAAGCGGATATTGAGGGAAGCATGGCGCAGGATACTGATTGGTTTCAGTTGACGATACAGTCTAAGAAGTTTGGATTTGGAGTTCATTTATGAACTAGGTCCCATCAGATATCCAGACATATTCTAAGACAGGTATTGCTCATTTCGGGAGATGGCTTTCTCCGCGAACTTGAGATAAAGAGAGACATAGAAAGAAATATCAGGGCGGATCCACTCACTGAGGCTATTCTTCGAACGCAATAGTTTCGCAAACGGGCTTTGTGAGACTGATTAGTAGAGGAGTTGGGTGTTCGGTATCACACGGGCTGTGAGTATGCGACATCGTAATAATTAGCCTTTAGTGCAAGTGGGAGATTGTTGGATATAGTGCCCTCAGAGTCAATTATTGGATCACAAGCACGTGATTGCAATGATTGAGGGAAGACCTATACCGGTAGGACAGTCTACTCAAGATGATAGTATGCTATCTGGTTTATCTTTATCATCGTGTACTGCTTTAGGTGACCTTACAAGTCGCTATTACATGTTGATAGAGCCCATAGGATTCTAGCTTGACTACCAGCAGTATGATGGCGATCATATACGTGGGAGCTAGGGTCTATAAGCACATCCTTAAAGTGGTTCCTAGTCGTGGGAGTATTCGAGACAGTGCATCGATACTCCGGAGTAGACTAGTGTATACAGTCGAGACCCCGACGAGGGGCGGTGGCCGGTCTCACAAGCCACTGGTGTCAGTTGGTTCACCTAAGATGTATAAAGGTGCTCATTGGGTTATGAGTACACCGGACAGGACTCGCCGGGAACATGCTAGTTGGTTTTATACCTGACGTCAGATAGCAGTTCCCTGGTGACATGTGTACAGGTTAGTTCATCGACCTGAGATCGTTATTTATCTCGTGTGAGTTCCCACTGTACTTTGATTACTACCCTACCATGGCTCAAAGGAGTCGTGCAAAAAGGTTTTAGTTGGGTACAGTCCCGAGCCACATGGAGGCAGTGAGCGGATCTGCAGGGGTTCGTCTCTCCCGGTATTGGGGGTGAGGTCGCGCTGTGTCTAGGAGAGCCATTACACGAAGTCCTTGGCCAAGGCAGGAGATTTACTGGTAGGTATTCCAGTAGTATCTCAGGGTGTTCTGGGATACACTCCGACACGACTTGTACCGCTTTTGGGGGTCTGACTTTTACCAACCCCGTAGGCCCGCCATGCGATGCTCATAGACGAACGGACCGGACTGTACGAATATTGTCACTGACAGGCTCAGTAGGGTGTCAGGATGAGTTCGCTCATCGACTTCCCTTTTTGTCAATACCTGGTAGCCCATTACGTACGGCTAATACCTGTGACGTGCTAGTGGTTAAATCCACAGCCAAAGTATTGACGAGTCTTTAGAGTCCCCCACAGACAGTTTCTCAAGTTTCGGGCGAAATGCTGTAGAGGCCGTATGGATATATGGCAGGGTACGATCTTATACGTGCGGTATTGCACGGATCATGATCGGACGGATAATACTAGCGGGCTTTGGTTTAAGCCGGATCCTAGTATTATATAGTGTAGATTTTGTCTCATTGCATTTGTATTCGATCGCAATACAAATGCGGGTATGTATATACAGTCGCGGGGTTTTCCTGTAATTTATTACCGGATCACTTTTTGAAGTTGCCAGTTTGCATTCCGTTTCGGCCATTTCTCCTTTGTTCCTTCTTGGCTGAAATTCCTTTGATGGGAGGGGCTTATTTGCAAATATGCAAATTAGCAAACTGGAGGGTGTTTTTTGTAAGTGGTTGCTTCATGATCGTTCTAGATTGAGCTTGACTCCATTGGTTCATCATTACTTGCTTTTTGAGATGAGATGGGTTTTTGATTTGACATTGTTGTGATCATTGTTCCTCATGATCACCCTTTTCTCTTTCTTGCATTATTACTGACTTCCTCTCTCATTTTGCAAGCACGACCGGCCACAAAAGAGATGGGTGGCTGTCCAAATTTTTGGAGAGGGAAATTGTTCTCATTTGCTTGCACAAAATCTTTTTGTTCATCTCCCAAGCTTATTACTCCACCTCCACATCCAAATGGCAACTTCAAGCAACCCCTCGAGACATAGCGTTCTACACTCAGTCTACAGCAACCTTGGACATGTTGGCTTGCCAACTTCGTGTCCGAGTTGCCTCGGTTCAGAGGTGGGAGCCCGTAAAAAGACTCGGTGATGTGGTGCCCTTTCCGACGAGGAGACCGGAGATCCGAGATGCCGCGGGAAGATCGGGATGGTGGCCGAAGACCGAAGGACACGGATCGCTCGGTATTGCTCTTTACCCTTTCTCTAGTTAGCTAATAGTAGGTTAATGGTCCGATCCGGATTTATAGTCCGCGGTAGCGCCGGTTTCTAGTTAAAGAAAAGATTTTGTTTCCACATTTTGGCCTCGGACAGACGGCCGGGACGCTACCGTAGACTTACAGGTATTCTCTACGGCCCGTCGGGCGCCCCACAACTCCACACCAAGATCCGCCGCCAGAGCGCCTCGCCTCGAGCCTCGAGCCTCCTCGAGACCCTTACCCTCCCGAGGAGATGTCGGTCAGCTCGCCTGTTCTCAGGTATGATCAACACCCCCTCCCTCAATGGGGTCGCAAGGACGGGGCTCGCTACGGCGGCTCGAGGGCTACCTCGCCCGGGAATCTGAGGAACCTCATCGAGAGGAACTGAGGACGCGCCCAGACGCAGGTCTCCCACAGCAGAGGTCAGGGATCGGGGGGTGCTGAATTCTCGGGGTACCACGGCCGACTCGACGCCCTCGAGAAGAAGATCGAGGGCATACGTCGGGAAGGTCACCTCTCGGGCGACGGGGCTAAGTACACCACCGACTCGCTCACCAAGCCATTCACCGAGGAGCTGCTCGTCGTCCATGTCTCTTCGTGCAACAAGCCCCCAAAGGTCTCTCTCTGTGACAGGAAAACCGACCCGAAGGACCATTTGGATGCTTTCACCGTGGTGATGAGCTTCCAAGACCACTCCGACGCCGCCCAGTGCCGAGCTTTCCTGGCCACCCTGATCTGCTCCAGGCGGGACTTGTTCTGAGGAATCGAGCCAGGTTCGATCTCAACCTTCGATGAGCTGGCCACTCAGTTCCTCGGCCACTTCGTCGGGAACCGTCGGCAAAAGCGCACGGTCGACTATCTCTTCACAATCAAGAGCGGGGATAAGGAAACGTTCAAAGCTTACGTCACCCGCTTCTACAACGCCCTTCTTGAGGTCCCCGAGTACCGAGACGAAACGGTCATCACGGCACTCAGGTCGGGTCTTAGGCACAAGGACCGGCTATGCTCCTTTGCACTGGCGCAACCTAAGACCATGGCCGAAGTGAAGGCATGGACCGAGCGCGAAGTCCAGCTCGAGTCCGAGGTGAATGCGAACCTTCCACGGGTAGACCGACCCGAACAGAAGAAGAGGGCAAGGGAAAAGAGACCAGAGCGTCAGCAGCCCTATCATCCGAAGTTCCAGGAGTACACCATGCTCAACGTCTCCCAAGTAGTGCTACTGGAGGAGGCTAAGGGCGAAGGGTTCTTCAAGTTCCCTCCGATTCCGCATCAGGCCTCGAAGCGACCCTGGGGCCCCTACTGCGGTTTCCACAGGTCGCTCGACCACTCTACGGAGAGTTGCAAGCAGCTCCGGGACTATATCGAGGAGCTCATCCGATCATGGCACCTCGCCGCCTACCTGAGGGATAAACGGCAAGCCGACCGCGAGCAGGAGCAGCGTCCCCCTCCCGCTGAGCTGACCATCGGCCAAATCATGCTCGTATCAACAAATGATACGTCCGGCACCCGCGGAGCCCAATACCCTCTGCCGAGCACGGAGACCAACAAACATCCGAAGGGCTCGGACTGTGCAGATAAGCTCATCTACTAGCATGTACTTCTTTTTCAAAGGCAATGTAAACTCTTCCTAGAATCTGCTGCTTATGTAATAAAAAAGATCAATGGAACATTGCGAAAAAGAAGAAAAAAGTCTTATTTATTCAAAAAAAAGGGTACTATGGGCTTCTCAGCCATACATCGAAAAAATACAACAGCAGGGGAAAGGGGTGCAGAGAGCACTGCTCGTGGTACTCCGAGAAGATTTCCGCCAGCCGAGACCTCGCGGAATCCAGCCTCTGCCCTCGATTCCCCCCACGCGCGTTGGCATCGTGTTGGATGTATATGCCCTAGAGGCCGGTATTGTATATGTATACAAATGGATATTAGGGATATGTATGTACAGAACAATCTTGCTCAGTTTTATAGTATATTATTTGACTTGTCTTTATCGGGATATGTGTACTTATTTGTATTGTTGTTATATCTAGCTTGCACATATTGATAAAGAATCGATACGGTGGTATAATATAGTGGTTTGTCTTTATCTTAACATGGCATATGTCATACTCGTTATTACATATTATGGTTACATGTTAATAAAGCCCCTAGGATCTTGCTTGACTACCTGCGTTGTGATGGCGATCATACTTGTGGGAGCAGGATAGTCCATAAGTATATCCTTAAATGGTCCCCAGTCGCGTGAGTATCGAGACTGGGCACTGATACTCCAGAGTAGACTGGTGTGTACGTTTCTACCCCGTCGAGGGGATGGTTGGTCCTGCAGCCATTGGTCTGATGCACCTAAGATCGTATATAGGTGCTCACTGGGTATGAGTACAATGGACAGACTCGCCGAGAACTTCCATGTGGTACTATACTTATCGTCAGATAGAAGTTCTCAGGTGACATGTGTACAGGTTAGTCTTTAGATCCGAGATCGGCATTTGTCTCATGTGAGTTCCCACTGAACTTTGATCACTACCCTACCACGGCTCTACTGAGTCGTGCAATCAGGTTTTGGTTGGGTTCAGTCCCGAACCATATGGAGGCAGTGAGCGATTGTCGGGGATTCGTCTCTCCCGGTATAGGGAGTCGATATCATACTGTAATTCGATTGGTCAGGACCATAAGACCTTGGCCAAGGCACTTAGGATTTACTGATAGGTTGATCAGTAGTTTCCCGGATTGGTCCTGAGCCACATCGGCATGACTTATCAGGTTGTTAGGGTCTGACGTTCACCATCCCCTAGACCTGGTATGCGATACTCTTTGACGAAGAGACCGGACTGTACGGATATTGTCACGGATAGGCTCAGTAGGAGATCCGGATGAGTTTGCTCGCCGGCCTTCCTTTTCGACAGGTATCTGGGCAGCCGTTACGTACAGCTAGTGCCGCTGACATGCTTGTGGTTAAACCCACTGCCAGAGTACTGTCGAGTCTTTAGAGTCCCACACAGAGGGTTTTCCTGATCCAGGAAAAACGATGTAGTAGCCGTATTGGATACGTGAAGGGTTCGATCGATTGATGTACTTAGTACTCGGATTTTCGATCGGACAGTTTGTAATATTAGCCGGCTCGGGTTTGAGCCGGATTATTAAATCAGGTATTGATTTAATAATTTACATATATGTATTTCGATATATATATTCTAGTATTATGTTCTTCGTGTTATTCTATCTCTTTTGGGCATTCGGATTTTTATCTGATTGCCGGTATATTTGTACAGTAGACTGAAATCCGTATTTACTACAGATTTCCTTCTAGAAGGTGGCCACCTCATTATGTATTTTCCTTTTATTTGATAATTGGAAATGAGGTGTAAAGTAAAAGGTATGGGAGGAATGGTGATGACCATGCTTTAATAATTCACAAATGAATTTATAATTCATTTGAAGTTACTATTGAAGTATGGTTGTTAATTGTTTATTGAAAGAATTCACACACAAAACCAAGGTGTGTGATTTTCTCTCACTTCATTCTTCATTTTTCTTTGAGCTCTCATTTTCTCTTGAGTTCCTCCCTCCTCTTGCTTTCTTCCATTTTCATCTTCTTCCTCTTCACTAACATTCTCATGTGTTGAGAAACAAGTGAAGAGGTTAGAAAAGAGATAGCAAACACTTAGACACCCTCCACTACATCCTAAACTACTTGGTTTAGAAACCCAAGTTCTCTAGTTTTTCCTTATAGCTATTTGGTTAGGAGCTAGAGCCATGGATCATACTTCCCGGGTGGATCATCTACGACAAAGCAAGGCCGGAGAACAAGCTCGATCCTGGAGGACCGATGGAGTCGGAGTTGGGGATCAAGCAAGTTCAAGGAGACCACTTGGAGCACATGACGAGGAGAGAAAACCGAAGGACTTGAGCCTCTTGGTATATCTTCTTTCATAGTAGATAGCTCTTCTAGTGTAGCTAGTTAGTTTTATGGAAAGATCCGGGTTTTAGAGTTAAACTAGTGCTAAGTTTTTGTTCGTTAGAAAAATTTTGTTCCGCATTTGGCCACGGAAGTTAGCCGGGGCACTAGGGTAACCCTTCATGGTATCAGAGCCACCCATAAAACCTATACTAGCTTGTCTAAACGTGTTTAAAATAACGATCGACCGAAAATTCCAAAAACCGCATTTCATTTCATGTAGTTTCTGTCGTTTTTTAAACGTGCTCGAAAAATCAATTTTATGGTCTCAGAAAATTATGCAGGCTTTTTTAAGACCCCTGAAGAAATTTGGTCACGTGATCCCTCCAAACCGCTGCGGAACCGCCGCGTAAACCCCCCTACTAGCGGCGGTTCCGCGGCTGTTTTGGGGCCCACGTGAACAAAATTTCTTCTGGGCCTCTTATTTTTGGAATTGTGGTTTCTGGGATAATTATTTTCTGAGCCCAGTTTTGTTACAGTGTTGGTTTAATACTTAAGGCCCACTTGGAAAGTTTAGTCGATCGTAATTTTAAAATACGTATTTTATTTTCAATACATTCACTTTTATCTGGGACCGGGAATGTCACTCGATCGATAAAACTCGTCTGATTGCTATATGTCCCTTTAGACGGGTTTTGCGAACGTGACATTCGCATTGATGTTGTGTGCTTGTGCTGTGATTGTGGTTGGATTGTCGTGGTGGATAGCGTGTGGTGCAATGTTAGAAATACAGTTTATAATTTCATTTGTACATTTGTTATTGCGGGGCAAGCGTCCGACTTGTGGACTGCCGTCTTTGCCAGCTTGTATATTATTTTGGGGCACGACCGGGCTGAGGTCGATGCCACCGTTTGTACATATTATTTTATTATTTCTGTACTAGGATTACCCCGCGGAGGAGTGCACGAATAGCCGGATTCTAGAAGGCAACGAGCCCGCATCTCTTGGCGTAGAGACGGAGGGGGCTTCTTTCTCATGGCGTTGAGATGGAGGGGGCTTCATTCTAAAATTGGCGCACTATTCGCTGCACTCGTAGAGGGTACAGGTTTTCATTGCACAGGCTATCCACACGACCGGGAACGTCGGGTTTTATTTGCGGCTCAAATGAAACCCGGGGCTCCAAGATTATCCACCATTCTGCATTGTTATCTGTGATGTTGTTTATTATCATGCCTGAAACGAGTGTTATATATACATATATATAATATAGTAGTTGTTATATATGTTTTGCACCCGCGCTAGTCCAAACCCCGCTCTGTCGTTAGTTAAGTAACCTAACGGGTGATGACGAGGTCCCGTGGCAAATGCGGATGGTATATACGTACATTTTATTTTCGTTCTTTTCTGGTGTGATAGGTTACAAATTGATGGGACCGCATTAATTTTAATTAATGCAAGATAATAAACCTAAAAGATGTTGTTGGAACCAAACTTTAAAAACTGACATTACAGATGTTCTCTTTTGCTTTGCATAGTGATATTCAGTTTGGAATATCCAGCACCTCATTCGACGAGGAAAGGGCCGAGATCCTTTTACCGGGAGTGACCCCTTGAGTAAAAGTTTGCGTCAGGGTAATAACTTCACTATAGTCGATTATTTTTTGCTTTGCATCATGGTATTCAGTTTGGAATATCCCGCACCTCATTCGATGAGGAAAGAGCCGAGATCCCTTCACAGGGAGTGACCTCTTTAGCAAAGGTTTTCGCTACTATATATTTACAAAACTACTCAAGTTCCTTCGACGATATCAAGTTCATTACGTTAACAGGTTTTTCGCCAAAAACCCAGCCATAGCCCTCCGTCATTTCAAATGAGTTGTACCTAGTATTCGTGCTGCGTTTGTTGGTCTTTGTCAAGGCGTAGTGTACGGTAGCTAGATATTGCTTGTTTGTTGTATAGTAAGATGCGATTATCTAGGACAGTCGTACAACCTTGTTGGCCTTTTTCAAGGGTATGTACGGGTGGGTCGAGATTAATCCAGGATAATGACGGGTTGATCTTGACTAGTGGATTATGATTTATTGGCCTTTGTCAAGGTCATAAACCGCTAGGGGCAAAAACCACATCGGGAGTTTCAAACATACAGGAAACTTGCAGATTTAGCATACCTTCTGGAGTGTAGTGACTAGAGTGGATTACATCTAGTGCATCACAAAATGATAGTTGGATCCCGATCCCACTGATGAGTAGGATTACTCTCGGGAGATTATCACACTTAACAATCAATGCTATAAACCAAGTAGGTGTCTAGAAAGGTGTTAGCGGGGCTACGCCTCCAGGAAAAAGAGGTCATGTAATTAAGGAACTTCGTGAAAGCGTTGGAAAACCTCCCTCGAAGTACCAACACCAGCCTGGCTGAAAGGTTAAGCAAGTATTGTGACGTGCTATTAATCCTGACTAGTTCTTCTTTTAGGGTTTGAAGAAGAATTTGAGGAAACAGTGGGAGCCATCCTGGTTAGATAAATTAATAAACCAATCTAATCTTGCAAAAGCGCACGCTGAGTGTTTTCCCTCTCTCTCTCTAGGTAGAAACTATTTCACGGTCTAATCAAGATAATAAAATGTATCGCTTGACCGATCCAAATTCTTATTCGGGGCTGGGGAACGTCGGTTCAGCTCTAACTTATGACAACTGTCATATTTATGAGCAAGGGAAAGAGGAAAGTTTGAATTCCTTGATAACCCCATCGAAGAAGAAACACACTGTTGCGTCTTCTTCAGGTGTTCTTGTTATTTAGAACTGTTTTTCGGTCAGTCCTACCTCCTGGATACTAGATACCGGATCATGATCTCATATCTGTAATTTATTGCAGGGACTGAGAAAAAGTAGGAAAGTTGGACCTGGTGATATGTCCCTCAGGGTAGGGAATGGAGCACAAGTTAATGCTGCGGCCGTCGGTGAATATCACCTAGTGTTGCCAAATGGCAATGCTATGATTTTGAACAATTGCTACTATGTACCTTCCATGCTTTGCAACATCATATCAGTTTCTTTACTTGATAAAGATGGATATAACTTTGTTCTTGATAGAAATATCATGAACATTTACCTTGATAAGGTATTGGTTGCAGAAGGTACACTGTGTAATGGTATCTATGTTCTAAATCAAAATACGGTTCTCAATGTACAAAACACACGCAAGAGGAAGAGTTCAGATATGAATGAATCCTACTTGTAGCATTATTGACTTGGTCATATCGGAGAGAAAAGACTGAGTAAGTTACATAAAGATAGACTCTTGAATACGTTCGAATTTTCATCTTATGAAACTTGTCAGTCTTGTCTTAAAGGAAAGATGACCAAATCTCCGTTCACCGGACATGGAGAAAGAGCAGCAGAGCTCTTGGGACTCATACACAGTGATGTATGTGGTCCGATGTCTATACATGCAAGGGGTGGGTTCTCGTACTTCATCACATTCACTGACGATCTCTTTAGATTCGGATATGTGTATATTATGAAACACAAATCTGAAGCTATTGAGAAATTCAAAGAATTCAGAAACGAAGTAGAGAACCAGACTAGCAAAAGTATCAAGATCCTCCGATCTGATAGAAGTGAAGAGTACTTAAGCACGAAATTCCTAGAATACTTAAAAGAGAAAGGAATTCTCTCTCAGCTTACTCCACCGTATACACCACAACACAATAGTGTGTCGGAGAGGAGGAATCGTACCCTGTTGGACATGGTTCGCTCCATGATGAGTGATGCTGAGTTGCCTCTTTCATTCTGGGGACATGCGCTTCAAACAGCGGCATATCTTTTGAATCAGGTTCCTTCCAAATCTGTGCCTAAAACTCCGTTTGAAATATGGAAAGGAAAGGTGCCATGTCTTAAGGGTATTAAGATATGGGGTTGTCCGGCCTATGTGAAAACACAGAAACCGGATAAGCTAGAGGCACGATCAGTCTTATGTAAGTTTGTTCGATATCCAATGCATTTGCATGGATACCTATTCTACCACACTGAGGAACAAAAGGTGTTTGTTGCTCGCTACGCTGTCTTCTTAAAAAAGGAATTTCTTGCAAAAGAAATTAGTAAGAGTACGGTAGAACTGGAAGAAATTCCAGAAGAACAAACTATAGTTGAAGGTTTGGATGAACCAAAAGATTCAATAACCTCGGACGTACCTCAGCCACTCCGCAGATCTAGTAGGATTTCTCATCCGCCCGAGAGATACTACGGTTTTCTCATAGATGGGGATCGAGAGGATTGCATCTTGGAAGAAGATGATCCTAATAGTTTCAGGCAGGCCATTATTAGTAGGGACTCTGATAAGTGTCTGGATGCTATGCAATCTGAAATAGAGTCCATGTACACCAATAAAGTGTGGACCTGGAAGTTGCTCCACCTGGGGTAAAACCCGTTGGATGCAAATGGATCTACAAGAAGAAACTTGGTGTAGATGGACAGGTGGAAACCTATAAGGCTAGACTCGTTGCAAAAGGTTTTCGTCAAAGACCAGGAGTGGACTATGACGAAACCTTTTCTCCAGTTGCTATGCTCAAATCCATTAGGATCTTGCTTGCCATTGCTGCCTTCCATGACTATGAGATCTGGCAGATAGACGTAAAAACGTCTTTTCTAAATGGAAGTTCAGAAGAGTGCGTTTATATGGATCAGCCAGAAGGTTTTGTAGACAATGGGAGCAGCGGGAAGGTGTGCAAGTTACTCAAATCCATTTACGGATTGAAGCAAGTATTGCGGAGCTGGAACATCTGTTTTGGTGAGACAGTCAAGGACTTTGACTTCATCAAGAACGAAGATGAGCCATGTATATATAAGAAGATTGTAAGACGAACTGTCGTATTCCTAGTCTTGTACGTGGACGACATTCTTTTGATAGGAAATGACATTCCTATGCTACAATCGGTCAAGCTATTCTTATCACAAAGGTTCTCTATAAAAGACCTAGGTGATGCCTCGTACACTCTGGGGATCAAGATCTACAGAGATAGATCCAAGAGATTATTGGGACTTTCGCAGTCCAGGTACATAGAGACCGTACTAAAGAGATTTAGTATGGAAGATTCCAAGCGCGGTAATATACCCGCATTGCACGGAATCACCCTCTCCAAGGAGATGTCTTCCAAGACTGACGAGGAGAGGGTTCGCATGGGCACTATACCCTACGCTTTGGCGGTAGGATCTATAATGTATGTGATGCTATGTACAAGACCAGATGTAGCTTACGCGTTGAGCGTGGTGAGCCGGTATCAGTCAGACCCAGGTGAGAACCACTGGACAGCAGTAAAGAACATTCTTAAGTACCTGAGAAGGACTAAGGAGATGTTCCTGGTTTACGGTAATGGAGACCTCAGGGTCGAGTCCTTTACCGGCTCAAACTTCCAGAGTGACAAGGATGACAGCAAGTCTGTCTCGGGTTTTGTGTTTACCCTCAACGGAGGGGCGGTATGTTGGAAGAGTTCCAAACAGGATACCGTCACAGACTCGACGATGAAGGCTGAATACATTGCAGCAAACGATGCCGCAAAAGAGGCGGTTTGGATGAAGAAGTTCATAGCTGAACTTCAGGTAGTTCCGTCCATTGTTGACCCAATACTTTTGTATTGCGATAACAATGGGGCTATAGCTTTAGAGAAGGAACCACGGTCCCATCAGAAATCCAGGCACATCTTAAGGCGGTATCACCTGATCAGGGAGATCGTAGATCGCCAGGAGATCGAGGTCCGGAGAGTGGATACGAAAGACAACACGGCGGATCCATTTACAAAGGCCCTCCCTCAAGCATAGGTCGAGCAACTTTTTGGGATGTTGGGTATGCGGTACGCCAGCAACTGGCCTTAGAGCAGACGTTGGGTATTCGGTACACCAATCACTGGCCTTTAGTGCAAGTGGGAGATTGTTGGATGTATATGCCCTAGAGGCCAGTATTGTATATGTATACAAATGGATACTAGGGACATGTATGTACAGAACAATCTTGCTCAGTTTTATAGTATATTATTTGACTTGTCTTTATCGGGATATGTGTATTTATTTGTATTGTTGTTATATCTAGCTTGCATATATTGATAAAGACTCGATTCGGTGGTATACTATAGTGGTTTGTCATTATCTTAACATGGCATATATCATACTCGTTATTACATATTGCGGTTACATGTTGATAAAGCCCCTAGGATCTTGCTTGACTACCCGCGTTGTGATGGCGATCATACTTATGGGAGCAGGGTAGTCTATAAGTACATCCTTAAATGGTCCCCAGTCGCATGAGTATCGAGACTGGGCACTGATACTCCAAAGTAGACTGGTGTGTACGTTTCTACCCTGTCGGGGGGACGGTTGGTCCCGCAGCCATTGGTCTGATGCACCTAAGATCGTATACAGGTGCTCACTGGGTGTGAGTACACTGGACAGACTCGCCGAGAACTTCCATGTGGTACTATACCTATCGTCATATGGAAGTTCTCAGGTGACATGTGTACAGGTTAGTCTTTGGACCCGAGATCGGCATTTGTCTTGTGTGAGTTCCCACTGAACTTTGATCACTACCCTACCACGGCTCTACTGAGTCGTGCAATCAGGTTTTGGTTGGGTTCGGTCCCAAGCCACATGGAGGCAGTGAGCGATTGTCGGGGATTCGTCTCTCCCGGTATAGGGAGTCGATATCGTACTGTAATTTGATTGGTCAGGACCATAAGACCTTGGCCAAGGTACTTGGGATTTACTGATAGGTTGATCAGTAGTTTCCCGGATTGGTCCTGAGCCACATCGGCACGACTTATCAAGTTGTTAGGGTCTGACGTTCACCATCCCGTAGACCTGGTATGCGATACTCTTTGACGAAGAGACCGGACTGTACGGATATTGTCACGGATAGGCTCAGTAGGAGATCCGGATGAGTTTGCTCGTCGGCCTTCCTTTTCGACAGGTACCTGGGCAGCCGTTACGTACAGCTAGTGCCGCTGACATGCTTGTGGTTAAACCCACTGCCAGAGTACTGTCGAGTCTTTAGAATCCCACACAGAGGGTTTTCCTGATCCAGGCAAAACGATGTAGTAGCCGTATTGGATACGTGCAGGGTTCGATCGATTGATGTACTTAGTACTCGGATTTTCGATCGGACAGTTTGTAATACTAGCCGGCTCGGGTTTGAGCCGGATTATTAAATCAGATATTGATTTAATAATTTACATATATGTATTTCGATATATATATTCTAGTATTACGTTCTTCGTGTTATTCTATCTCTCTTGGGCTTTCGAATTTTTATCTGATTGCCGGCATATTTGTACAGTAGACTGAAATCCGTATTTACTACAGATTTCCTTCTAGAAGGTGGCCACTTCATTATGTATTTTCCTTTTATTTGATAATTAGAAATGAGGTGTAAAGTAAAAGGTATGGGAGGAATGGTGATGACCATGCTTTAATAATTCACAAATGAATTTATAATTCATTTGGAGTTACTATTGAAGTATGGTTGTTAATTGTTTATTGAAAGAATTCACACAAAAAACCAAGGGGTGTGATTTTCTCTCACTTCATGCTTCATTTTTCTTTGAGCTCTCATTTTCTCTTGAGTTCCTCCTGGTTACCGCCGAAAACCGGGAAGACTGGACGTCTTTCCTGGATCTGGGGGCAGATACCAATTGGTGCTATCCGTCCACCTCTCCGAAGATGCCAAGTTGATTTATGGCACCGTGTATCGAAGGTTTAGACGGATGCGTCCGATGTAGCAGACTTCGTCAGATCCCCCCTCGCTCAATGGGTTTTTGATTGTGGGGACGCTCTTCCCTGCAGACGCAAGCCCCTGCAGTTAATTACGCTACCGCATCGTGGTAACCACTTTCTCCTTCTCTAGATGGTCACTTCGTGCCGTGTGTGTTTGTTTTTTGTTCGGTTGCCCGTGGATTGTATACGGAGACTAAGTTATGCCGTCGCCCGTAGGACGTTGATTAGACCAAATCCGTATCTTTCTTAGATTTGGTTTGGGGGTGTGTGTTTAAGGATATGTTAACCTTATTTGAGGCTAAGATCGACTTAAACGTTCGTTATGGACACGTTAGTCTAATTTTAGACTAAGATCGACTTAACGGGATCGTTTAGATCCGACAAGAGAGCAATTGGGGGCTCTATTGTTTAGTTTAGTGACGTTGCGGTCGATACGTAGTTTAAGGACATTGCGGTCCAATGTTAGTTTTAAGACGTTGCGGTCAAGGTTAAGGACATCATAGTCCGTGAGCTTTAGGACCTCACAGTCCGATGTTAGTTTTAAGACATCGCGGTCAAGGTTAAGGACATCATAGTCCATGAGCTTAAGGACCTCACAGTCCGATATTAATTTTAAACAATACGGTCAAGGTTAAGGACATCATAGTCCATGAGTTTAAGGACCCCACAGTCCGTAGCAGTGTGTGGTTGTCGGGACCCGTCACCTCTCTGACGACGTTGAGGGATTACAACGACAGATATCAGAGGAGTAAAGAGATATACCCTCGAACCGGGTGTAAATTGATCGGAAGAGCTGTTGGGCCCAGTTCAATTTAAATTGAGGACTTATGGCCAAAATTGGGTTAAGTCCAGTTAAAAATGTTCAACATTTTATTCATATTTGGCCTGTTAAGCCTTTACTTGGGCTCTGCCCTTTAAAACAATGCATAGCTTTGGGCTTTTTAATTAAATGCATAGCATTTATATTTGGCCTGTTAGGCCTTTACTTGGGCTCTGCCCTTTTTGCACAGCATTTAAATTGGTCTGATAGACTTTTCTTGGGCTCTGCCTTTTTTTTAATAATAATGCATAGCATTTTAGTGGTCTGACAATGCGCCATGTGGCTTGTCAGGCGCTTTGCGCCAATTAAAGAGCGCAAGGCGCCAACGCATGTGGAGGTGACACGTGTCACGCTCTGGCAAGCGCAAGTCTGTTAGCGCAGTGCGCTGTGCTAGTGCGCTGCTGACACGTGGCGCGCTCTGGTGCAGTACGCCATGCCAAGAGCGCAGTGCTTTGTTTTTAGGAGCGCAAAGCGCAGATTGACACGTGGCGCTCTCTGGTGACTTGCGCCAGTCCAAGGAGCGCAACATCGCAAATTAAGAGTGCAGGGCACTGTTCAATAGCGCAGAGCGCATCTTGATCAAATTTAGATCAAAGAAAAGAATATTTTTAGTTCTAAAGAGGTTCTACCTCAAGTTTCAAGAACCAATGGTTCATCAAAAGGCTGTGCCTTTATATAGATCAAAAGATCTAGAAATGAAGTAAATTACTTCTTTTATTTCTTTGTGATTGGATCTTTTTTTATCTTTTTTCTTTTTTGTAATGAAGATCTTGATCTTGTTCTTAGATCTTTGATCTTTTTAGAAGAAATTCTTCTTTTTGTGAGATGTTTTCATCTCTGTTCTTCCAAGAATTTAATTCTTTACCTTGAAGAAAATGATCTTTCTTCAAAGGCCTTCCTTTCAAATTTTTCAGAGTTCTCCCTCTTCTCTATTTCTCTGTCTCTATGAGACTTGGAGTGTATGGGCCTTTATATAGGGCCAATTGGTTTGTTGAGTTAGTTACAGAGATCTTTCTCTGATTGATCTGGGGATATTTCCCCACCGTTGGATCTTATATCCTAAGGCCTCTGTTTTACAGAAGATAATTTTCTTATTTTAATAAGGCTGGAAAGATCCTTCTAGAATTTTAATTCTGATTAATTAAATAATTTATTATTTAAATGCTGGCGCAGTTGGCGCAAGCGCACCTGCGCTTGACACGTGTCGCGCAGCGCCACCGCGCTAGCGCACCTGCGCTGACGCGTGTCGCGCAGCGCAGAGCGCAGCGCCACCGCGCTAGCGCACCACCGTTTGACACGTGGCGTGTAGCGCAGACCGCAAGTTATCTGAAGCGTTGCTTCCTTTATTTGAATTTTAAAACAGAGGCTTGCTCTAATTGGGGTGTGCTGCCTTGGGCCAGCGCCCCTTGCGCTGGCGTGTCTGCTGTTGACATGTGGCGCTCTGCGCGCAGCGCAAGAGATCTGAAGCGTTGCTTCACCTTTTGAATTTGAAATTCAAACAGAGCTTTGCTTTGATTGGGGAAACAAATCCCCCCCACCGTTGTGCTCACGTGGCGCACACGCGAGTGCAGCGGTGGCAACATCTGATCCATTGGATCGATTCAGGAGTTGAAGAGGAGCTTGAGCACCTATAAATAGGACCCTTGGTCCTTAGCAGATGATTATCATCTTCAAGAATTTTATTTTCAGAGCCTTGCTCTTGCTTTCAAGAACTTTTAAGAGTTAAACTCTAGAAAAAATTTAGGTAAAAATTAACTTAAATTAATTTTATTTAACAGAGCCTTGCTCTCATAGATCTTTTGATCTAAAGAAAACACTTTTGGGGTTTCATAAATAGAGCTTTGCTCTCAAGAATTTGTTTCAGGGTTTCTTAACCCATGAACAGAGCTTTGCTAATTGACAAAACATAGATCTTTTGATCTTCTGATGATGAACTCGTAAGAGTTTTTCATGGATATTTAAGATCCCAAACTTTAATTTTTAGGAGTAAATTTTCCTTTGATGGATTTTTCCATCATTATTACAGAGCTAGGCTCTTTAAGGAATTTTATTCCCTTATGACCAAAGTTTGACAAGTGTCACTCTGTGACAGAGCTTTGCTCTGAAAAGCGAGATTTTCTCCTTGTCTCAAGGGATTTCTCATTTAATGAGAATATTCTTTTGAGGATCTCCTCATTAATTGACAGTCTCATCCAATGATGAGGCTGTCTTATTAACTGATGCATTGTCATCTGGATTTTGTGGGTCCCCCTTTGGGTCCCTTCTCCACTGCATTGCAGTGTGGTATAAATTTTAAAGTGCCAAGCATTGGAATTTTTTGAAATTAACTTATGATACTGATAACTGAATTTCGCCTTTTCTTGCAGGCACCATGTCTGCTGATCTTTCGTTCCCATTTGTTCGCTCAAAGGGAGGATTCCCTAAGGCGCCGGTGGACCGGGAGGTTCTCGCTCTCATTAAGGATCACGACCCTGAGTATGAGAACCTTCACCTGTGGGGTAGGTGGTGTAGCGAGATTATCAAGGGTCGCCGAAGCTTCTTTTGTGCGACGCCGTCAGAGCCGATCTCATCGATCCCGTATGCGGATGTACCCCCGGTGAAGTATGCCATGGAGGTCGTAAATTGGAACTCGGAGGATCTTCTTCAGCCTTCGATTGCTGCCATCCCCGTGCAGCCGCTGGCAGCCGTGGATATTCTGGGGCGGCGCATATGCCAGGGTGAGTCGCGTCCTTAGGGACAACCTTATAACATCGGGTTGACCCCTCGACAACCGGCCGGGTATTTGCAGTGGGCCAGGTACATCTTGTCAGCGAAGCGGACGTATTTGATGAAGATTGGTTTGTATCCCGCATTCTACGCCTCACTATTCGAGTACCCTGCTCCTCCGACGTGGTGGGTTAAGGCATTCGTAGAACAATGGAACATCCCCACCCATACCTTTCTTCTGTCGGACAGGGAAGCCTCCATCCCCCTGGAGGAATTTGCTGAGATCTCGGGTTTGCCAGTGAGGGGGGAGCATTATGAAGAGTTACTTCCTCCTCACGAATACGTCTTCGCCACCAAGTCGCTGGTAATGGGCCTAACGCCGGAGAATGCTATTCAGCACCAGTTCCCGTGTCTGGTAAAGGTGCTGAATATGTATGAATGTCTCTACTTGGAGTCGGGAGGCCGGGGAGTTAGTTTCGCCAACTTCATCGCCCGCTTTCTTCGACCGGAGATTCTATCACAGCGGGGCGAAAAATTTGCCAAGCTCAATGACCCCTTCGGCTTCGGCTTGGATCGTCGACCAGCACTGGAAGACGACCAAAAGGGTTTTTATCTTCCCGACGCTGCGATCATGCCCTTATCGGAAATCGCCGCCCCGGGCATCGACGAAGAGACCTTCTTTCTCGGGTTTCTGGGGTTATGGCTGTGCTGGTTCGCGCTCCCCATGCACCCGCGTTATATGAGGCCGTCTGTCTTCTATCCAGTGCATCGGATGGTGGCTGGTATACAGTTGTCGACTGGAATCGTCGGGTTGGCCCATTTGTACCATGGACTCAGCGTGGCGGCGGACGCCAATGAACCCGGGGTGCAACCCGCCAATCTCCAGATGCACTACTTTACTTCATGGATGGAAATGCATGTGCTCGGGGTTTTCGGTGTTCACATGAGGCCCTCGTTCTACGAGAAGTGCAGACTCCCGAAAGTCATGCGGTTAATTGGCGCTTCCATTGTGAATCCGCCCCCGCGGGAGGCTAGGGGGTTACTTCTTCATCCGCGCACGGTCGGAGCGGGCATCTTTTTTACAGACAAGGTCATGACCATTGGTCCAGAGACCTCCAAGGCGGTGTTGGCGCTGCGTGATGGTTTCAAGGACGGGGCCTCCGTATTGAAAGCCCGGGAGATTCTTCACTTATACTCCATCCGGCCGGGCTTCCTGGTGTTCAGGCAAAACGATATGGCGCTCTTTATGAGGTACAACCCCCATCGGTTCGCCTAGCAGTTAAGTTATAACTAGGGGGTCCCACTGGAGGCATTTTTGGAAGAGCCTGCGGCTACCAGGGAGGGGATACGGAATGCACTACACCACTTCATGCGGTTAAACACGGGCTCCCATTTCTTCATCAGCGAGCCAAGTTGCGTTCCAAGGGCCCTCAACGTGTACGGGGCTTGGTATCAGCACGCAATGGGTGCTGTTATCCGGGAAGAGAAGCGGCTACTGATTGACCGCAAGGGTGTGCCCCCCACCAGCGATTGCAAAGCCCCCTAAAGCCAAGGACCCATGTTGTTCTTCCGCTGAGAGGAGATGCTGGAGATGAGCCTCCACGCGTGCTGAGCCCCCCGCGCGGATTGCTACGTGATACCGTGGACGTGCCCCCAGTGCCCCGTGCTCCGGTGGAGATGGTGAATGTGGTTTCGCCTGAGTCTGGCATGGGCTCGGACATCGGGACCCACCGTCCTAAGGTGCCCACGAAACATAAATTGATTTTGGGTGCACCCGGGGCTCGCGTGCAGAAGAGGAAGAAGAAGTCGATCCTCTCTGCTGACGTTGTGTTCGGTCAGGAACCTCATGCTCCTTATAGCGAGGGCTTGGGTGAGTACGGGACCAACGAGGGATTATTTATGCCGCCAGACGACACTGATCTGCGGCTGCCATCGCAGCTTCAGAGCGATTGGCGAGGCACGATGCGTGGTTGGCTAAACTTGCGCAATCGGGTAATCACTAGTTGTATTTTTCCGTCATTGCATCGTACCTCTATCATTGTTTTTTGACTAACGCTTTTCCTTCTTTTAACATGCATTTCTACCGAAGAAGCTATCGCTGCTTCCCTCAAAACTTTCCAGGAGGAGGAACGACTCAGAGCATCTTTAGGCCTTGGTACATTTCGGTTTACTATGCCTCTCCTTCCATTTTTTATGAGTAATCTGACCCCCTCTTTGTCTTATCGCAGGGACCACAAGACCTATCTCGCAAACTGATGCAGGAATTCTCTCCGGGCCAGCTACCGATGTTCCAGCCTCTTCGGAATTGCCGCAAGAGACCCAACTCAAAAAGCCGATGATAGATGCCTTGAAGGCTCTGGAGGCAACTCTGAACGCGGACGACGACGCCTTGCTGAAGGAGGCTTCCAAGAGGTCCGTCGTGACGGCCCAGGAGGAGAAGAAGCGCTTGAGGCGCGCAGCGAAGGAGCGTAGCGCTGCTTTAGCCGTGGGAGCGGGCCCAAGCGCCGTTACTCCTGCTGCTACTCTTTCCGAGGATCCCCCGGTCGCCTTGTCTACTGCTCATAGATGGGCGGCGCGTGCAGCTCGGGAAGCCAACGATCAATCCACCTCAGGTACTGTGTTTTTTGAGGCTTCGTTGTAAGAGTTGTAAAACTATTGGTTCTTATACATCTTGTCCTGCAGGGCCGAGTCTAACTGAAGGAGCGGCGGAAACCGTTGAGCCTGAGGGGACGGTGGAGAAGGTAGCAAATGATCCCGAGGCGACGGTAAGCGGTGCAGCCGTAGTCGCCGGGCCTGAGCTAGTGGCTGATGAGACAGTCATGACTGCCATGCCTGAGAAGGCTGCCGATGTCGAGCCCGAGGGGGTGGTGGGTGATGACTGCTACGGCAGAGCCTGAGGTAGTAGTGGATGAAATGGCTGTTACGGACGAGCCTATGGCAACGGTGGACGAGACGTCTGCGACCGCTGAGCCCGGGGTGGTAGCGGATAAAACGGGCATGATCGCTGAGCACGAGATGGCCGTTCTTTCCCAAGAGTCGGGCACCGCTCATGGTTCCTTGTCGACTCCCGGCTTCGCGAGCGTGACAACGGCTCCTGTAGAGTCGGGCGATGAGGCAACAGGAGGTGAGACCATCCCAATGGAGGAGGGAGACGCCACCGTTGAATCAAGTGACGCCCTCGTTAGGGTTCCGGCCGGCGACTCTTCAGGTAAATCTTGGGCCACCGCCCTTCTTTCTTTATTCTGCAATCTTTCCTAATAAAGTTTATCTTGCTTCTAATGCAGGTGTGGCTAGTGCTGACATTGAGCTGCTCGAGACAGCGCTGTCAGTTACCGTCCTGACGGTGACCACCCCCCTGCCTTCTCTCGTACCATCGCAAATGCTGGAAGGTATGGATTTGTAACCCATTAGTCTTATCCCTCAGGCGTATAATTAATATAATGACGTTGCGTTATCGCGTTTTTGCAGGAGTCCTTTTTGACCACCTCTACCAGGTGTTGCATCCCCACTTCTCCTTCCCGTCAGAGCTTGCTTCATCTAGTGGCGCGGGTGAGTATAGTTTTCAATTAATGCTCTTTCTTTTTCCAATAATGAACTTGTTTCTGATTTTTTCTTGTCCTGATTGCAGTGCTACAGATTGAAGGAGGAGATAAAAGATCGGTTGCGCCGCCGGTCCTCCCAGCTTTGCCGCCTGCTGCAGCTAGTATAGTAAATTCCACTGTTCATGAATCTCTTGCATTTTTAGGTCTATCATCTGATTGTGATTTGTTTTGCAGCTATCGCTCCAGTTCTGGTTTCTTTCAAGTCCCGCATTATGATGCCGGCAGGCCCATTCTCCCGACGTCCATCCTCAAAGGGTGCTGCGATGAATTTGAGTATGCTGAGCGGATGCGTCGAGGAGCTTGACGCAGAAGCTCCTGTATCTGCCGCAGATTTCGCTGCTGAGGTTAATCCGATGCTGGCGACGCTTGTAAATTTCCATAATGAAGGCGTCGTCGAGTCTTGGGTTAACCACTGCAGGGAGATCGAGGCCCGCCTGCATCAGCTGGAGCTTATGCGCCCTGCCCCCGAGGTTTTGGCCACGAGTACTCAACGGGCGGCATGGATCGAGCAGAGCGCTTCTTAATTATGCCATCTGGAACAAGAAGCGGCTTTAAGGCGGAGGGAATGCCAAGTGACCTCAAGCGAGTCTGCTCGACTGCGTGCTGAGGTCGACGCGAACGCTGCCCGGGTGAAGGCCATCTTTGAGGGTCTTCTGCAAAGTATTTCTGATGGGCTAACACTGAAGCAGAAGCTCGATGCCGTCGAGCATGATGCCCAAGGTCACGAAGCAGCTCAGTGAGCCGTCGAAGAACAACTTTCATCCTACATGCAACAACGGGCCCAGGTGGAAGCAGAGTTGGCTGCGGCAGCCGATCAGGAGAAGGCGTTGAAGGAAGTGCAAGAGCAGCTTGCGGATTTGTTGAAGACGCTTCCTTCTCCATGAACATTTTGTATCATTTGTAATTATAAATAAAATGTACTTGTTTCTTTTATTCTTTAACACGATGTAACTTGTACTCAATTGGATTCATGAATAAAAGATATACATTCTTCATAATGTCTTGTGTCATTTCTCCGCTTTCTTCTTTCTTGCTGTGTTGTTTGCCATGCGATTTTAACAAGTGCAATCCGCAGATATAACTGTCAATCTTATGCTTTTTGTAGAGTGGCGATGGCTTAGAAAACAGGGTTAGGGTCTGTCGCCTAAGACTCTTCAACTTTATGAGCCGTAAGGGTCTCATAAAGATTTTTCTCCTTACGGGTCGAGAGGATCCCGTAGGTGCGTTTTCTCCTTAGGAATCATGAGGATTCCTAAGTGTGTTTTCCCTTGAGAGTCGTAAGGATCTCACAAGAGGATTTACTCCCGTACGAGTCGTGAGGACCCGCAAGTGATGGGTGAAGTTAGCCTTGTCCGTTGTTAGTTTTAAGACATTACGGTCGAGTCTAAGGACATCATAGTCCGTGGATTTAAAGACTCCACAGTCCGACGTTAGTTTTAAGACATCACGGTCGAGCTTAAGGACATCATAGTCCGTGGATTTAAGGACTCCACCGTCCGCGAAATGTGTGGTTACTGGGACCCGTCACCTCTTTGAAGACGTTGAGGAATTACAACAACAAATATCAAAGGAGTGACGAGATGTACCCTTGAACCAAGGTAAAATCAGTTTGAAGTCGTTTCGTTTGATTGTTTAGTTTTAAGACATCACGGTCGAGGTTAAGGACATCATAGTCCGTGAGTTTAAGGATCTCACAGTCCGATGTTTGCTCTGGATGCTTCCCACGGGTTCACTGCCATTTTTGGCGAGGACCAGGCCTCGCTCTGGACGTTTTCCATGGGGTCAGAAGTGACGTTATCCGTGTTCCACATAACCAGGAATTTGCACTAGATGCTTCACACGAGTTCACTGCCGTGTTTGGCGAGGATTAGGATCCGCTCTGGACGTTTTCCATAGGGTCAGAAGTGACGTTATCCATGTTCTACGTAACCAAGAATTTGCACTAGATGCTTCACGCGGGTTCACTGCCGTGTTTTGCGAGGACTAGGCTCCGCTCTGGATGCTTCACACGGGTTCACTGCCGTGCTCTGCGAGGACCAGGATCCGCTCTGGACGTTTTCCACGGGGTCAGAAGTGACGTTATCCGTGTTCCACGTAACCAGGAATTTGCACTAGATGCTTCACACGGGTTCACTGCCGTGTTCGGCGAGGACTAGGCTCCGCTGTGGATGCTTCATACGGGTTCACTGCCCTGCTCTGCGAGGACCAGGATCCGCTCTGGACGCTTTCCACGTGGTCAGAAGTGACGTTATCCGCGTTCCACGTAACCAGAAATTTGCACTAGATACTTCACACGGGTTCACTGCCGTGTTCGGCGAGGACTAGGCTCCGCTCTGGGTGTTCTCCACGGGTCAGAAGTGACGTTATCTGCGTTCCACGTAACCAGGAATTTGCACTAGATGCTTCACACGGGTTCACTGCCGTGTTCGGCGAGGACTAGGCTCCGCTCTGGGTGTTTTCCATGGGGTCAGAAGTGACGTTATCCGTGTTCCACGTGACCAGGAATTTTGTCGATTATATCCGCATTTCACGGAGTTAGGATTTGACTCTCGGTCACCTGTATACCGTCGAGTTATAGAACTGGGAGTTACCGCTGTTCCGCTTTGCTTGATGTTGTGTCTGCTGCAATGAGACGAATGTTGAGATGATCTCTAGGCTATCTGTGACCCGTCGAGATTTGGCTTCTTCTTCTGATGAAACCTGGGAGGAGGAGTGTGATTCCCTCTTTGTTTGCGCCCCTGGATTGTATACATGGATTGATGTGACATCACCTGTAGGGCGTAAATTTCATTTTTATTTTTATTCTATCTTTTTCCGCAATGCTCTATCATTTCAGCTTTTATATCGCGGAGGTCGCGATTGCCCCATCATTTCGGCTATTTTTCGCGGTGCCCAACCATTTCAGCTATTTATTTTCTTTTTACTCGCTGCTTTTTATTGCGAGTTGCCCAATCATTTCGGCTATTTTGCATGCATACATTTTTACTTGCTGATTTTGTCTGCAAGTTGCCCTATCATTTCGGCTATTTCATATGCATGTGTGACTTGCTGGCTTTTCGCCGCAAGCTTGGGATTAGACACCGATTTCGGCATCAGCATCGCTACAACTGGGATGTTGCCAGGAGCGAATCATCATTTGCCTCTGTCGATTTCAGACAAAGGTGGCTTAGTAAACAGGGTTAGGATTCTGTCGACTAAGGCTTTTGACTTCATAAGCCGTAAGAGTCTCACAAAGGTATTTCTCCCTACAAGTCGTGAGCATCTCGTAGGTGTGTTTTCTCCTTGGGAATCGTGAGGATTCCTAAGTGTATGTTCTCATGTAAGTCATATGGATCTTACAAGAGAGTTTTCTCCTTTTAAGTCGAGAGGACTCATAAGGGTTGTTCACCATGCGAACATATCCCTAGTCACGGATGGGACTTGGTTAGGGAAATGTTTATTCGCACCCGTGGATTGTATATAATAGTCAGTATCGAGCCGCTTGTAGGGCAATATTGGAAGTTGTGGGGGTTGCTTAAGAACATGTTCAGGTCTCTGTAACTTAAGACTTTCAAATCTTATGAGCCGTGAGGGTCCCATAAGAGAGTTCTCCTTACGAGTCGTGAGGATCTCGCAAGTGTAATTTCTCCTTAGGAATCGTGGGGATCCCTAAGTGTGTTATTCCCTTGTGAGTCGTAAGGATCTCACGCAGGTGGTTTCTCCTCACAAGGTCGAGAGGACCCTGTAAGTGTCTTTTAACGAGGTTGCGCCCTTTCGAGTTTTCACAAACACCCGCCGGTGACCTTGCTGTTTTTACTCACGGAGCCCTTTCGGGTTTTCATCCGTACCCATTTTGCTTATGGACATACCATTTTCTTTTTTTTATTCTCTTTTTTTTTATATAACGAGATTGCGCTCTTTTGGGTTTTCACAAACACTCACTGGTAGCCCTGCTGTTTTTACTCACGGAGCCCTTTCGGGTTTTCATCCGTGCCCGTTTTGCTTATGGACATACCGTTTTTTTATGTATTTATTTATTTATTTATTTTATCAGCTTCGGGATGCTGCGATCCGCCATAGCTTCTTGACATCTTGGTCAACAGCTAGTTTTAGGACATAGTGGTCCTCATTAGTTTAAGGACGTTTCGGTCCACTGTTAGTTTAAGAACGTTTCGGTCCATTAATCAGCTACTACTTATAGAGTTTTGAACTTAGGAAGATAGCGAGAGGAAATAGTCGTCGTCAACTATCATTGACCTAGGCCGTAACTCGTTAGGCGTAGTATTTCTTCATGAAGCGGCCGTTTATCGGTCTGAAAGGTCTTTCGCCATGCATGTCCATGAGTAGATAGGCTCCACCCTGGTAGACCTTGTCTATTATGTATGGGCCTTCATAGTTCGGCTCGAATTTTCCTCGCTTAGCGCAATTGGGGATCATAGGTCTTTTGACCACTAGTACGAGTTCGCCTTGGCGGAATGTCCTCGGCCTGGTCAATCTTTCATATGAGCGCGTTATCTTTGCTTTATAAGCCTCTTGATTTTGTTGCGCCAGGAGCCGGGTTTCATCAAGGGCATCAAGTTCCTCAAGCCGAAGGTGAGCGTTCTCTTCGTACGTTAGCTCATAACGGACTGCCACTCGTAGAGAGGGAAACTCTATCTCGAGGGGGAGTACCGCTTCTGTACCGAATACCAACGCGTACGGAGTTGTGTTCGTGGCCGTCTTGAACGTGGTTCGATATGCCCAGAGAGCTTCATGCAGTCTCTCGTGCCAGTCCTTTTTATTTCGGGACACCGTCTTCTTCACGATCTTTGTCAGGGTCTTATTGAAAGCCTCAGCTAGACCGTTAGCTCAAGGATTATAAACTGAGGAGTATCTCCAGTCTATGTTGTGCTGTTGTGCGAAGCAGCTGATTTTATGGCTTCTGTAGGCTGGCCTATTATCAGATATGATCTGTCGCGGACTCCCAAACCGATAAATGACGTGCGTCTTGAAGAAATGGAGGATATTCTCCGTCTTCACTTCCCTCAGCGGTACCACTTCTGCCCATTTGGAGAAGTAGTCAGTCGTCACCAAAATGAATCGATGTCCCCTGGACGACGCTAGTTCAATGGGGCCGATTATGTCAGTTCCCCACATTTCGAATGGCCAGCTAGCCACCGTTGGGTGTAGTGGATTTGGATGTTGGTGTATAAAGTCCCCATGGATCTGGCATGAGTGGCATTGCTTCGCATACTCTAAGCAGTCCTGAATCATCGTGGGCCAGTAGTAGCCCATCCGTTTAATCTTCAATTTCATCTTTGGGCCTGGTTGGTGAGAACCGCAGAGTCCGTCATGAACTTCCTGAACGACTCTCTTTGCCTCTTCAGGTCCCAGGCATCTCAACCACAGAGAATCAAACGACCTCTTGTACAGAGTATCATTGACGAAGGCGAAAGATAAGGCTCGCTTCATGAGCTGATGTTTTGAGGACGCATCTTCAGGCGTTCGACGGGATTTGAAGTAGTCTATAAAGACTTCTCTCCAATCTTCAGCCATTTCTTGGTCTTTTATCTGCAGGGCCGTCTGCTCAGTCGTTTCCCTTTTCTCGGATGATTCCGGAGATATTTCCGCCGGTGCAAGAACCCGACGGCTTTGCAAAACGATCCTTACATCATCGAGGTTCTCGTCAGCCAATTCTTTAGCAAGCTTGGCTAATGCATCTGCTTTGCTATTTTCCGCACGCGGTATGCTTTCCAAGGTGTAGGAAGGAATTTGGGTCAACAGTTGCTGCACCTTTTCGCCGTACTTCACCAACTCTGGTTTGCATGTTTGGTAGTCATCATTTACTTGACTGACGACCACTTGGGAATCTCCATATATGAGGAGGTTCTCAATTCCCATGTCGATGGCGATCTCGAGGCCTGCTATCAAAGCTTCATACTCGGCTTCATTGTTCGTCCTTGGCTCTGTCAAGGAAAAAGCAAAGCGCATTATCCCTCCTTGCGGGGTCACGAAGATAAGGCCTACCCCTGATTTGATTATAGGCGTATTTTGTTTGCGCTTCTTCATGAATGACGCTCCATCAAAATAAAGTTCCCATCGGGTATCACCTCCGTCGATCGTGTTAAAAGCATGTTCGTCTGGAAGTTCGCAATTCAAAGGGGAATCGGCCGGTATCGGATGTTCAGCGAGAAAGTCGGCGATGGCCTGGCCTTTCACTGCCTTAAGAGGTTGATAAGTTATTTAGAACTCCATCAAGAGCAAGGCCCATTTAGCGAGCCGGCCTGTCAATATAGCCTTTGACATCAAGTATTTGAGAGGGTCCACCTTCGATATGAGGCGGACTTCATGCGCCAATGCATAGTGCCGGAGTTTTGTTATCGTAAAGATCAACGCCAAGCAGTGTTTTTCGATGGGAGAGTAATTGCTTTCTGCCCCCAGTAGAACTCGACTCAAATAGTATAGGGCTCTCTCCTTCCCTTGGTCGTTCTCTTGTGCCCATAATGCGCCTAAAGAACCTTCGAGGGCTGTTGTATAAAGAATGAGGGGCTTTCCCTTGACCGAAGCGGCCAACACCGGCGGGTTCTGCAAATACTGCTTGATTTCATCCAGCGCGCCTTGGCATTTGTGATCCCAGACGAACGGGGTCCCTTTCTTCATCACGTGACTGTATGGACAGCACTTGCCAGAGAGATTGGCTATAAATCGCTGGATATATGCGAGCTTCCCTTGAAGAGACCGCAATTGTTTAAGAGTCCTTGGTGGAGGCATTTCCATGATCGCCTTGATCTTTGACGGATCTATCTCGATACCTCGGTGTCGGACGATGAATCCTAGGAATTTGCCCGAGGAAACTCCGAATGCGTATTTGAGTGGGTTCATCTTTAAGTTATATTTCCGAAGGCGTTGAAACACGATCTTCAAATGCTCGAGATGTTCCTCGTATGATTTGCTTTTGACCACGAGGTCGTCGATATAGCATTCGACGATTTCATGTATGAGGTCATCGAAGATCTTCGTCATGGCCCTCTGATAGGTGGCACCGGCGTTCTTTAGACCGAAGGGCATCACTTTATAGCAAAATATACCCAAAGGGGTCCGGAAAGCGGTGTGCTTCTGGTCCTCAGGATGCATCTTTATCTGATTATATCCTAATGAGCCGTCCATGAAGGAGAAAATTTCATGAGTGGACGTGTTATCTATCATCAGCTCAGTGACCGGTACTGTGAAATCGTCTTTCGAGCAGGCTTTATTGAGATCCCGGAAGTCTACGCAGATGCGCACCGTCCCATTCTTCTTCATCACCGGGACGATGTTAGAGATCCAATCAGGGTACTGAACCTCTTGGATGAAGCCGAAGTCGATCAGCTTCTTGACCTCGGCGTTGATGCTCATCTCAAGCTCGAGCCGCATTCTTCTCGGTGCTTGTTTGATTGGCTTGACATTCGGGGATATTGCCAATTTGTGGACCGCAATCTCTGGATCTAATCCTGGCATTTCGGAATAGTTCCATGCGAAGCAATCTCTATGCTGTATAAGCACGTCTTTTAGCGCAGCCACCCTCTCTTCAGACAATAGCTCACCGACGACTGTCGGCCGCGGGTCACTCGTCGTCCCCAAATCAATTTTCTTGAGGTTATCTGCAGTAGTGTGTATTCCATCTTCCAGCTCTTTCGGCGCCGGTGGAAACTATGAGATCACCTCGTCATCATTGTTTTCGAAGCACCAGGGAAGGTCATCCATATTCTCGGGTTCTTCTCTTGATATCGTTATCATATGACAAGTACGAGGTCGCTTCCAAGACCGATGTGGGTCTGGTTCTACTCTCGTGACTTTGGGTTCATGCTTTTGCGGCGGAGTTATCTTCCAACTGTCGGATAAAGCGAACTTACCGAGCTGATATTGATCTTCGACCTAGTTCTTGAAGGTGAAGCAATCTTAGAGAGGATGACCTATTACTCGGTAATAAGAGCAATAGTTTGGGTGAGAGACTTCGCCTGCTTGCTCAGGGTGTTTAGACTCCGGCAGTGTAAGTATTTGATGTTTTATAGCGAGGTCAAGTATCTTCTTTGTCTTGTCTTGAGGAAAAGAGTATGCTCGACTCATCTTCTTCATAAGGGATAGATCCGGACTGCTTGATTCCCGCTCGCGTGACTTCTTGGTCCCGCTTTGTCGTTGCTGAATGCCTTTCCATTTTTTGACTTGTTTTTGCCTCTGCGTCGGGCCTTTTTTACAACAGGTTGACAGGGAGCGGCATTTTCGTCTTTCACAGCCTGTTGGAGGAGGCGTTGCGTCCTGGATTTCTCGTAGATGGCCATTTCGCGGTTGTGGTCGTCTCGGACTTTTTGACCAGCTTCCCTTATAAGCTTGTCCATTTGTTCTTCGAACGACGGACTGGGCATTTTTATGTCGGGGACTTTTTCTGGTTCAGGATTAGCACTTTCCCATTGATCATCTCCTTCTTCATCAAAGTCATATACGACGTAGCAGTCGCGGAGTAGCTCCCGTTTCTTGGACCGAACATATCCAAGCCCGATCGCTTCCATTCTCCTGTTGGGCAACTTGCGCTGAGTTCCATGAACGTTCCAGATCCTGTCATAGAACTTAGCTTTTCGAGCGGTCTGTTTGAAGGGTATCCCTTGGCGCTTCAACAGCCTTTTCAAGTCTTCTGTGTAATATCTAGGCAGACGGATGGGCTGAAGCCTGTCAAGTGTAGGATCCGCACCGTGCCAGATTTCTTTCTCCCCTTTGGTTTCCCCGGAGCGGTAAAATAGGATCTCCTTTTCGCCTTCTCTCCTGGGACGGACGTAAAACGTCTGTAGCTCTTCCACACTGTAGGTATCAAGCGCATCCAATTCCTTATGATGTTTGGGCAGAACCATGGCAACTTGCAAACTTTGCTCTTCATCAGCGAATATTCGTATTGAAGGCCGAGCAGAGAATATAGCATTAACCTCGTCTTCTGAGTCGCTACCGAAGATTAACACAGGAGCGGACGGTCCTGGCTTGTTGTACTGGGGTGGGCCTGAATAAATCATCTCTTCCTCTTCCTCAGTATCACTCCCGAAAACAGGAATGGTGGTGATAGCTTTGTTCTCCGGTTTATGACATCTCTCCGTGTCTTCAAAATCTGGCAAGAAGTATTTTGCATCTTCATACTTGCGGACTTCGTTCACGGAGAATGGATTCAGCTCTCCTGTCACGGTATACTCGAGACCATCCTTGAAGTATTTCATACACTGATGTTGTGTAGAAGGGATGATGTTGTACTCGTGTAACCAAGGCCGGCCAAGCAAAGCGTTGTAGCATGTCTTGGCTTCAATGACATGAAATTTAACATCCGTGATAAGTAGCCCAAATCGTAATGTCAATATCACAGACCCAAGAGTCCGCGATGACTGGGAATCAAAACCGGATATGGTGATTTTATCACAAGCGAGATGCTGGACCCTCATGCAGATTTCCTTTAACACCCGCACGTTAAGGAGATTAACGGAAGACCTATTGTCGACCAGGATTTTGCCTATTTTTATATCGTGGTAGTACCCTGAGACATAGAGGGGACGGTTGTGCTCGCACGTCCCAAGGAGTAGGTCTTCATCACCGAAGGTGATATTGGCTGTGTGTACTTCCTCCGACTCGTCCTTCATCTTTTCTTCGGCAAGGAAAGCCTGGAACTACTCTGGCTCTTGTAGCACCTTGATCAATGAATCTCCCGCTTCTTTTGATAGTAGAAGGGCGTCAAGAATACTGAGCTGCGAGGGTAACTTCCTCAAGTGTGCTAGAACATTGTAGTCCACCTTACTCTTCTTTGGCGGGTCCTTGGCAGTCAGCTCTTTCATGACTTGGTCGTCCAGGGCGATATCCTCGGAGACCTTTTCTTTTCCCTTATCTCTTTTACTCATGGATCCAAGATTCTTTTCTGGAAGCGTATGGTTGCGCAGCTGGATATTTTCACAGACCTTCGGTTCTTCCTCCTCTCGCAATTCGGATTCTTTAAAGAGGGGGTCAAGTGTCATTTCTTCGTCAGAGTCGCTCCCGAATGTGAGAATTTGCGATCCCTCGGCGTTGACTGTGCGACAGTTGCCAGTATTTCTTTTATGCTCCTCAGCCGCACTCCTTTGCTCCCGACGAGTTTTGCATTTCATCCGCTTAAAGTGTTGCCGGTGAGCAACATAACCCTGGCACCATCTTTTAAAAGCATTGCACTCCTCGGTGGGGTGCAAAATCTTTCGATGATACAAGCAGTAGCTCAGATGTGTTTCTATTTCACCAGGAGTGTTTCCTTCATAGGGTGGTAGCTTCATTCCTATTGATATGGCTTTAGCAAACCTTTTCCTCGTCTTGAATTTGTTTTTATCCGCAACGGATGTCTTTTGATTTGGCGGGAGTGTCTCGACTCTTTCGTCTAGTCGCCGGCGCTTGGCTCTTTCAGATATGGCCGTCTCGCGCTTCCGATCGGCTTTACTTTTTAAGAGAGCTTCGTTGAGGAATGCATTAATTGTTTTATCTGATGGCCCCAGAAGTTCCGGCTTAGGATCTGTCCCCAGCTTCTCAGTGCAAGGAGTTTTCTCATCGTCTGTAAACGAGTGGGAGATCATATGACAACTTGCTACGTAACCCTCAGATTCATCCGACGAGCTTTCTCCATCATCTTCCTCCTGAAAGGCGTGGCTGAGGAACTCTTGGAGCATGATGGGAGTCCATGCCTTCTGATTATACTCCTCCAGTGCGTCAATCTGTTTCTGCAGGTCCGTGCGCTTGTCGCCAGGCTTCACGGGCTTCTTGGATTTCTTCTTCTTTTTCTTTGAAGATTTTAACGGCTGGGTGTGAGTGCTTGGGCCATCACCACCGATCTTTGGAGTTGGGCGCAGCTTCAGCATCCCTTCGATGATCTGGGGTTCCAGCGGGTTCTTCCACCTGATCGCTGGGCATGTCTGGAGATCATTCAGCATCCTTTTGGTTTTGGCTGACAGCACGACCTCCCATGGAGCTTCTTTAACAAAAGAACAAGTTGCCGCCGGTGTGTCCGTCTTCTTTAAAGTGTGCGGCTGTGGTGGGTTTACCTTCCACTTCTCGGACAGCGCAAACTTGCCTTGTAGGTATTGATCCTCGATCCATCCCTTGAAGAAGAAACAATCCTCGATCGGGTGAGTTACCGTTTGATGGTAAGGGTGATTTGTACGAAAGAGTGTGTTTGTAGTGTAACCGCAATCAGAACGGTGTCGCGTGTAGCTAGACCGAGGTGAGTACGGGTCGTCCTCTGGGAAACGTGGAACCTTTTACTTTTACTTTAGATGTGTTGAGAAAGAGAGAAGGGTTAAAGAATTTTATAGAATGGTTTCTAGATCTACGTTAAACAAGAATGTAAAATATAGATCTAGATTATTTTAAGGATGTAGTTAATATAATAAGAGGGCTTGTAGGGTTCGTTAGGATTTAGTAGTTATGGACGATTAATTAAAAGTTATCCTTTTTATCCTTTAATAGATTTAAAACTAGAACGACGGTGATGCGTGTAGATTAGGGTTTCTGGAGGGAAAAGGAATCCCACTCTTAACCCTTATCTCGATACGGAACTCCGTTCATATCTAGCCTTTACCAAAACAATTATTAATCTAATCTCTAATCGCGATCGGAACTAACAAAGAATTGTTAGCGCGTCCGATTAGGATGTTAATAATTCTTTTGATAAAGTTCATAAACTTTATAGGACTTAAAAAAGATTTAGGGATGTTCATCATCCATTAGCCTACCCTAATCCTACGAACCCTAACAAGCGGAGAATTACTCGCGCATGTTGGGAGAAAAAGTGATGGAAAGAAATTGCATAATTAAACTACGAAGAAATAGAATAAGAAAAAGAAAGCTACCTTTATTAATCAACAATATTCATTACACTTTGATTCCTTAGAAAATGATTACAAAGACTAGTTTGCTTCTCGATCTCTTCTAAGGAGGTAGACGAACAGTTGATGATCAGTCTGGATGCGTGAGCCGTCTGGGACTTCGTGATCGCGTCGACTTGATAAATATTCCAAGAGGCTCTCGGTCTTTATTTATAGTCCCAAAGCCAGAAAGTCAGCTTCTAAAATTGGAAACTAACTGTAAAGATTTTCCCACAAAAATTGCAAACCCTAACTCATCTAATATGCGGCGGATCCGCGGTCCAAGGGGGGTTTGGCCGCGGATCCGCGGTCAAGGGTCAAGATCACTTGATCAAAATTTTGGAGCTTGCTCCTTGTGACATGTGGCGATCCTTGGAACCTTCAGAATTTGGAAATCTTTTCTTTTCTTCTGCCAGAATTGATTTCTTACTTTTGATTCCTTAATTAGGCAGGTTAGCTTTAACAACTTGATTTCCTTGATTTAAGACTTGAAAATTCTGCACAACAACTCAACAAATAATATTTAGTAGACTTAGTTCTACTAGGATTAGGTCAATAATATTATATACATTTTCCTACCAAATGCTAATTATAATACATCAACATATGGAAAATATTATTTTATACATAAACCCTCATATGTATGATATATTATAATAAAGTCCTTTTTAATATGAAAATGGTAGGAAAAATGTAATAACAAATGTGCAGTTTTATCAACTGAACAAATACCCCCAAACTTATTTTTGATCGTCCCGAGCAAACTAGTTTATTCAAGAGGAGAAAAAGAAAGGAGAAAACTAAGCACACTTTCGTAGGCAGACACGATTGCACTGAGCACGTGCAACAAGCCGTTAAACCTCTAGTTGTCCATAGTAGGAGGAGTGTTGTCTCCTGAGGGTTTTCAGCGGATTACACCCACAAAATCCTATAACAAAAAAGAGATGATGAAATTTACATATAAAGATAAGAACCATAAAAGAAAGACTTTGAAAATAAGAGTTTCCAACTACACTAGCTTTTCAGTTGTCATGAGCCCTATCTTAATAGTCATGAAAAAATGTTAGAAATCACATCATCCCTCAATAAAACATCGTCTTTATTCTTCATTCCTATCTTTCTTCCAAATATTGATCATATACCCCTACGTGTGTGTATAGAACATCCCTACACTCGGAGAATTCAATTCAAGCTATCATACTCTTGTCCATCTACCTTAGTACTTTTTAATTTGATGAATACTTAGGTTTGCTCACACATTTTCATGCGACCGTTAATATTTCTTGAGGTACTAACCGACCGATTACTCATGTGCTTGCTGATTATGTGATAATATTTTCCTCGTCTTGCACCACCTAAGGCTTAGCAGTGACCCCCAGACCAGTTGGCCTTAGGGCACTAGGTGAAGAGGCACCCTCGCTATATTTTTTTATTGCTGCCTTGGCGATAACAAAACCAGTGTTCATTTTTTTTTATTTTCACCATTTTTATATTTTCTTCATTTTTTTTCATTTCCTTCATACTTTGGCTTTTAGACAAGAGCATTTCAAGGTATTCTCTACTATCCCGAGTTTCAAGACGTGTGTAAGTGCAAAATAGTAGGGTATCAACATTCAAATGTTTGGCTTCCAGAATAGAAACTATTTTTCAGACTTATTTTTATCCTCAGATTAGTGACTTCCTTCATCTTACTAACCCTTGGGACAACAGCTCATAACTACTTATTACTAGTTCATTTAAGAAAACTTCTAATTTTCTTGGTTTTCTTAAACTATTCCTATCTTTTGGATGTAATTTTTCACTTTCTACTCTTTTGTTATAAAATAAAAATAAAAAAATATGTGCTTATATATAGTATAATGCAAAGTATGTGTAAATAAGCACAAACCTCCCCCAAACTTGTTTTCAACAGTGTCCTCACTATTGCTATCTGCTGGATCACAAAAACCTGTAAGCTTGGAAGGACATTATTAAAGGGGGCAAGAATATATGAAAGTGAAAATGCTCCCCCAAACTTATTTTTGGCTCACAATGTTGTAAAAATCATTTTCTTTCAAGAGCCAAAATATACCACCCCCCCAAACTTGAGTTAAATAATGTTAAGCAATTAAAATCATTGGGGGGTAAAGTTATTGGTCAAAATAAAGCCTTACAAAGACCAAAAATCAACACCAACCATTCAAAAATTGTATCGATGAAGCACCAAGGTTGGTGGAAGAACATGTCACCTTTCGACATGAAGAAGTGGGGAGGTGATAAGAGGTGTGATGGAAAAGGATTGCGTCTCAATTTGGAGAGACGGCACAGTGATAGTGATGATGGATTACTCGCATTATCATGAATTTCCA
Organism: Agapanthus africanus; assembly: GCA_030015575.1. NCBI lineage: Eukaryota > Viridiplantae > Streptophyta > Magnoliopsida > Asparagales > Amaryllidaceae > Agapanthus > Agapanthus africanus. The sequence goes on from CM057343.1 coordinate 378,167,829, forward strand.
GAAGAAGGGGTGGAGGTTTAATCTCTTTGTCTTGGAGTTGATTCATCTCAACACCCGTGTCTTGTAAAAATACGAGTTCATCAGCGAAAATTTCCTCAAAACTTTCATCGATACCCCGAAGAATAATGTCATCAGAAAAAATGAGGTGATCGTCAGACTCTATAAAAAGTTCCTCATCAGCGTTAGATGTTGACCCGGACAACTCGGTGGAAGAGTCCGTACCAAGCAACAACACATGAAAAGAGTCAGAATTATGAGGTTGATCAAATTCGCTGCTGTCGACATCCATTAATTCGACAGAACACACATGAGCATAGGGTTCGGAGGGTTCACTTCCCAACTTGTAAATGTTAAGCTCAATTGACTTCTTTCCAAAGGATAAGGTCATAGAGCCGTTTCTACAATTGATTACTGCGTTAGACGTGGCCAAAAAGGGTCGACCGAGTATCACCGGGATTTGATTGCGTGGGTTTGCTACAGGTTGTATATCTATAACGATAAAGTCTATAGGGAATATGAATTCCCCGACTTTGATTAACACATCCTCTAGCTCACCCCTAGGTTGGGTGATAGATCGATCGGCCATCTGAAGAGTGCAATGCGCAGGTTTTAACTCTCCGATCCCTAATTGCTCATAAACAGAATACAGAAGCAAGTTAATACAAGCACCTAGATCGAGTAGAGCACGATTGATATTTTTACCCCCAATGGAAATAGAAATTGTAGGACTTCCGGGGTCCTTTCGTTTCTTGGGTAGTTGTTGTGTAAAAGCAGTGCTCACATTACTCGCAAGGAAAACTTTTTTAGGTACTTGAACTTTTCTCTTCCTAGTGCACAAGTCCTTAAGGATTTTCGCATATGACGAAACTTGTTGAATAGCATATAGGAGAGGAATGTTTATGTTAACTTGCTTAAAAATTTCCACAATCTTCTCCATTTGTGGACTTGGTCTGTTACCCCTTAACCTGTTTGGATAAGGTGCTTTATCAATAAGGGTTTGGTCCAACATTGGAGAGGATTATGGGGACGGATTGGATCCCAGAATTGGAGTGGGGATCGTTTTAGGTAGATTCGAGAAAATGGGCGAAGGGTTCGAGCCTTGGGGAAAACGGAGAATAGGCTCGGGTGAAAGTGGAAGACTAGACGAATTAGGGGAAGAAGAAGAAGCTGGGGTATCATTGGTATCACTATCATCGCATTGCTCACCCACTCGGTTATTCAGCACTTTTCCCGATCTCAACGTGGTAACAGCACTCACATTATGATTTTATGAATGGCCAGGATTCGGTATGGGTTGAGATGGGAGTTTCCCTTTCTCTCTCGTACTCATTGCGGCGTTTAACTGTGCGATTTGGTTTTCTAATGATTTAATACTCTCAACATGGGAGGCGGAGTTTTTCGTTATGGTATCAATAGAAGACCTCATCTCAGCCGAAAATTGCATGGATTGTTTCATGAACATATCCAAAGTTTGTGCAAGTGAGTTGTCAGTACCGGCCACTTGTGGTGCAGAAATGTTGGCCGGATTTTGGAAATTCTGTGACGGAAAGGGGGGCTGATTCTATGGTTGCGGTTGCTGTGGAGGAGGTCTTTGATAATTGCTTTGTTGGTTTTGGTTCCACGCAAAGTTAGGATGATTCCTCCATCCTTGATTGTACGTGGAAGAATAAGGGTCGTTTCTAGGTCGCTGCTGAAAAGCAGCATTAGCTTGAAATGATGCATTAATAGGACATTCTTCTGTTAAGTGTGAAGGATCCGAACAGCAACCACAGACGGTCTTAGGAAGCGTGACCTGATTTAGGGAGAATGATGAGAACTTGTTTTCAATAGCGTCGAGTTTCTTCTGTATCGCTGCCATTTCGGCTTTTACTGCGATAGAAATATCGAGCTGGTGAATACCTCCCTTAGTTGAAGGTGGTCTTACGCTTTCCCACTGCAAAGTGTGTTCAGCAAGGTCTTCCAGATATTTCCAAGCTTCACCGTCGTCTTTAGACATGAAATTGCATTGACAATTTGTTTCAAGCATCTGCTTTGTCGCTGGATTAATGCCCTCATATATAATCCGACATAAATCCCATCTTTGTATTCCGTGATGGGGGCATTGGACAAGAAGATCTTTGAAACGTTCAAAGCACTTCCAAAATGGTTCATTGGGAAGCTGGGTGAACTGGTTGATCTCGCTCCTAATATGGGCAGTCTTATGGTTTGGGTAAAACTTCTTAAGAAATGCTATGACAAATTCATCCCAATTAGTGATAGAGTGTGCGGCGGTATTATAAAGCCATTTTTCTGCCAAGTCGCACAGTGTGAATGGGAGAAAACGTAAGCGCATAGCATCTAAAGTCAATTGTGAAGTACCCATCATTGCGCATACGTTTTCGAATTTGGTGATGAAAACGTACGCGTCTTCCGACTCAAACTCGTGAAATTTGGGTAGCAGATTGATGTAGTGGGGTTTAATTTCGAAATTATCCCCGTTAGGTGGTGGAAGAGATAGACAAGTGGGAAGAGGACCACGGATAGGATAGCATCTCTCTTGGAGAGAGATGCGCGGTGGATTCTGCGCACCTACGGGCGGTGGCAGCGTGGTGTTATAATTTGATGGAGTGCCGTCCATCTCGGTCGTGGTGTGTGGTGGGGGAAAAGAGGATGAAGAAGAAGTACCGACTTTGGAGTCGATAGAAGGAACACGGACAAGACGGGCATTAGGATCCCGTGTCCAGCCGAGCATGCACTAAGCGGGTTTAGTGCAAGTGGCAGCGTGTGTGTGATTTAAAATTGGTTTGTTTTGAAAAAGTGGGACTCAAGACAAATCACTCTAAAATGCACAAGCAACCCTAGAACTAAGGTCACCTAGGTCCAGTCTCTAGACCGTTCCTAGACTTCCAAAGGACAAGCTGCAGGATCAATCCTCTACCGCCTCCGTACTACCCTTGTAGGCAGATAAGTGCCAGGTAAGTGGGAAGGAACCACAGTAGTGGGCCTAATTAAAAACCACTAGCCTTTGACACACTTGCCTAGGCACTACAAAAGTAATGCGGATAAACGATAGATTACCCACGACCTTCCTCTGTCTTTATTGAGCGCGACAATCCTTAGAGTCTGGTCTAGATATTTTTTAAATTAATGAAGGGTTGATGCAGATGCTTGGTTTGTGATTTGTGGGGCTTAGGAAGGGTGATGAAATCCCCACCTAATCTGGATTTTGGTCTTGCCCCTTAAAAATCCGTATTAAAATATGCAAAAACAAACCGCAAAACAAAACTTTGCAAAAAGATTTTTGAGCGGCGAATATTTTGCAAAGAATCCTGCAGAAAATAGATTTTATTGGATTTGAGAGGAGAGAGAAGGAGTTAGAATTTTACCAGAGAAGTGTGAAACCCTAGATCTCCTGTTTCCTCAAGTCCGTGACTCCAGATTCCCTCGCAAAATTCACACACAAATCGTTAAATATGCAATTTGCAGTTTTGTTTTAATAATGATATGAATCGTCTAAGAATTCAACACAAATAGTAAGAATAAAAAATTACGCACGTATCCCCGTCAACGGCGCCATTTAATTTGTACGAAAGAGTGTGTTTGTAGTGTAACCGCAATTAGAACAGTGTCGCGTGTAGCTAGACCGAGGTGAGTACGGGTCGTCCTCTGGGAAACGTGGAACCTTTTACTTTTACTTTAGATGTGTTGAGAAAGAGAGGAGGGTTAAAGAATTTTATAGAATAGTTTCTAGATTTACGTTAAACAAGAATGTAAAATATAGATCTAGATTATTTTAAGGATGTAGTTAATATAATAAGAGGGCTTGTAGGGTTCGTTAGGATTTAGTAGTTATGGACGATTAATTAAAAGTTGCCCTTTTTTATCCTTTAATAGATTTAAAACTAGAACGACGGAGATGCGTGTAGATTAGGGTTTTTGGAGGGAAAAGGAATCCCACTATTAAACCTTATCTCGACACAGAACTCCGTTCATATCTAGCTTTTACCAAAACAATCATTAATCTAATTTCTAATCGCGGTCGGAACTAACAAAGAATTGTTAGCGCGTCCGATTAGGATGTTAATAATTCTTTTGATAAAGTTCATAAACTTTATAGGAATTAAAAAGGGTTTAGGGATGTTCATCATCCATTATCCTACCCTAATCCTACGAACCCTAACAAGCGGAGAATTACTCGCGCATGTTGGGAGAAAAAGAGATGGAAAGAAATTGCATAATTAAACTACGAAGAAATAGAATAAGAAAAAGAAAGCTACCTTTATTAATCAACAATATTCATTACACTTTGATTCCTTAGAAAATGATTACAAAGACTAGTTTGCTTCTCGATCTCTTCCTAGGAGGTAGACGAACAGTTGATGATCAGTCTGGATGCGTGAGCCGTCTAGGACTTCGTGATCGCGTCGACTTGATAAATATTCCAAGAGGCTCTCGGTCTTTATTTATAGTCCCAAAGCCAGAAAGTCAGCTTCTAAAATTGGAAACTAACTGTAAAGATTTTCCCACAAAAATTGCAAACCCTAACTCATCTAACATGCGGCGGATCCGCGGCCCAAGGGGGGTTTGGCCGCGGATCCGCGGTCAAGGGTCAAGATCACTTGATCAAAATTTTGGGGCTTGCTCCTTGTGACATGTGGCGATCCTTGGAACCTTCAGAATTTGGAAATCTTTTCTTTTCTTCTGCCAGAATTGATTTCTTACTTTTGATTCCTTAATTAGGCAGGTTAGCTTTAACAACTTGATTTCCTTGATTTAAGACTTGAAAATTCTGCACAACAACTCAACAAATAATATTTAGTAGACTTAGTTCTACTAGGATTAGCTCAATAATATTATATACATTTTCCTACCAAATGCTAATTATAATACATCAACATATGGAAAATATTATTTTTACACATAAACCATCATATGTATGATATATTATAATAAAGTCCTTTTTAATATGAAAATGGTAGGAAAAATGTATTAACAAATGTACAGTTTTATCAACTGAACAAAGGGCAATAATTAGGATTATTCACTTCACTGGTTGCGGCGGTCACCTGGGATTCGGCAAACTGATAAGCCTGTTGCGCATAGCCAGCTCGAACAGCCTCTTCGTCTTGTCCCGTGGGAACGAGTAAGGACGCTTCATTTTTTCATTGTAATAGCGTCGTCTCACCTCCAGTTGATCTGCTAGCTTTGGGGAACTGGGCTGTTGTTGGGTGTTCGCAACGAAGGTCGCCTTCCCTTTACCCTTGTCGTTTCGAGGTTCCGGCTTCGGGGGAGACGGTCTGTAACCCATTTGATCCATCTGGGCTAGCTTATCAATTAAAGCCTGGAACGTAGTCAGTTTAAAGAACATCATGAACTGTGAGATAGTTGCATGAGGATCTAGGGTGCCCATGAACATGCCCACCGCTGGTGCTTCTTCGATGCGCTGCTCGCACTTCGATCACAAGTTCCGCCATCGGATTGTATATTGAACCCAAGTTTCGCCCGGCTTTACTCTTGCATTGATCAAAGCTGTTATTGGAGTACGTTCGCTGGCGCTTGCGAAACGCTGGGTAAACAACAACTCCATTTCAGCGAAAGTTTTGACGGAGTCGTTCTGATGCTCGGAGTACCATTCAAACGCCGTCTCCGATAAGCTGCCGATGAATTGGGGGAGCAAGAGTTTATCATCGCCGCCGGTGTTGCCACAAAGGGCCCTGAACTGGGCAACATGTTGATGGGGATTGCCCGTCCCCTTGTAGACATGGAACTTCGGGATCGTATAGCCCGGCGGGTACTTGATCTGATCATACCAGCTCGGATATGGTCGCCCCGTTTTGACAACTTGGCCGGCCGCTTCATTTGCCTGGTGAACTCGTATTTGTTGAGCAATATAATCATCCAGGGCGGCTTTGGAGATTGTTTCCTCATTGGCTGTTGAAAGAGCCGGAGGTGGATTTGACGTTTCTCCTCAATCATCTTCATGGATAATCGGAGGATCTTCGGCTGGAGGATCCGGCTGTATCATCATCCCAACTATGTCTTGAAACAGAAGAGCCATCTGCATTATATTGGCCGCTTGTTCTACAACTTCCTTGTCCTTCTTCTCGAGCATTCTGCGAAGGAATTCAGCGTCAGTCTCGTGTTCGCGACGTTGTTCCGACGACGTCTCCAGGCTTTCTTTTGGCCCGGTGAGTGCGGCCATTGCAGTCAGCATCTCCTGGAGTTTCTGCTGCTGCAGTTCCTGGGCGCTTGTGATGGATCGAGTGAGTGGTCGGTGGCTCGTCGAAGCACGACTATCTTCCTTCCCAGATGCCATGTAAACGGTATGGACCACCATGCTCCCAGACTTAGGGCGTTTGGTTTCAGTGCTGTGGACTTTTGCTGCAGGCATGGGGGTCTTCTCCGGCCTTCTTTTCTTATGAACAGCGGAAGTTGAGGGGGCCGTCGAGGTGGGTACCCAGATGGCTTTTCGTGGCTTGGCAGGATGGCTTACTTCCTGTTGGACCTTCAGCTTTTTTGCTGGCGGGAGAAATTTAGATCGATCACCGAGTCTCGGGCCTGCCGCCAGACTTTATAGATCCTGGAGGACAGTCGTTGAGGGGATTAGGGAAGTTCTGGATTTGCTTCTGTAACCTTCTCTAGTAGAGTAGGAGACCTCTTCAGTACAGCGGTAGGATAATTCCTACGCACCTTATTTAGCAGTTCAAAGTTGTTCCTAGTTGGAACAGCAGCATTAATTTCTGCCGTCGGGGCTGGTGGAGTTATCCCAGAAGGGGAGCTTCCTCCTGACTTCCTCACACGGCGCCAGTGGCGACGTCGAGCATGTCGAGCTGTGGGAATTGGTTCGGTGACGGGGACGGCCTTATCTTGCCCCCTGTTCAGGTGAGGGGCTGCTGCCGGTGTCAGCCTATTAAAGACTGATGCCTTTTGAGTAGCCGGAGCGGGAGTAGGAGTTGGGACGGTCAGTCTTGTGAAGACCGACCTCTTAGCAGGAGAAGCCGCCTTGACTACTTCAGGAGCAGATTTGGTTACTCTCTTTTGAATAACCTTCTCTTGGATCACAAGCTTCATTGTGAGCCCGCAGGAGTTTTGGCCCGGTCTAGAGAAGACCGAGACACTGGTGTTGGGCGACCCGTTGAGTGGGGCCGCAGCAGCTGTAAGTCGATCGAAGACCGACTTCTTAGGAGCTTCTGGTACGGGAACTGAGGAAGTGAAGCTCATTGGCGGGAGCATGGTCCCGAAAAACAGTCCAGGAGTAGCCTGAGTGATTTGTTCTACCGGCATCGTGAACAGTGATGCCGCTTAAGGTCCATAGGCTACACCTCCAGGTGAGGCGGAGCGTCAGTTGCAGTTGCAGTTGGAGCAGTTCGAGCAGGTAAATGCCATTGCTGTTTGCTTTCTGCGCTAAGCAAGAGACCAAATCTTAGTAACTTGAAACCCGAGGGCAACCATTAATAAACCGCGATTCGTTCGCGAATACGACACAAAAAGTGTGGAGTGGAAAGAGGAAAAGGTCCCACCGGGCGTGCCAGAATCTGGTTACCGCCGGAAACCGGGAAGACTGGACGTCCTTCCTGGATCTGGGGACAGATGCCAATTGGTGTTATCCGTCCACTTCTCTGAAGATGCCAAATTGATTTATGGCACCGTGTATCGAAGGTTTAGACGGATGCGTCCAATGTAGCAAACTTCGTCAGAACTCCCCTCGCTCGAGGGGTTTTTGATTGTGGGGACGCTCTTCCCTGCAGGCGCAAGCCCCTGCAGTTAATTACGCTACCACATCGCGGTAACCACTTTCTCCTTCTCCAGATGGTCACTTCGTGTCGTGTGTGTTTGTTTTGTGTTCGGTTGCCCGTGGATTGTATACGGAGACTAAGTTATGCCGTCGCCCGTAGGACGTGGATTAGTCCAAATCCGTATTTTTCTTAGATTTGGTTTGGGGGGGTGTGTTTAAGGATACGTTAACCTTATTTGAGGCTAAGATCGACTTAAACGTTCGTTAAGGACACATTAGTCTAATTTTAGACTAAGATCGACTTAACGGGATCATTTAGATCCGACAAGAGAGTAATTGGGGGCTCTATTGTTTAGTTTAGTGACGTTGCGGTCGATAGGTAGTTTAAGAACATTGCAGTCCAATGTTAGTTTTAAGACGTTGCGGTCAAGGTTAAGGACATCATATTCCGTGAGCTTTAGGACCTCACGGTCCGATGTTAGTTTTAAGACATCGCGGTCAAGGTTAAGGACATCATAGTCCATGAGCTTAAGGACCTCACAGTCCGATATTAATTTTAAGACATTACGGTCAAGGTTAAGGACATCATAGTCCATGAGTTTAAGGACCCCACAGTCCGTAGCAGTGTGTGGTTTTCGGGACCCGTCACTTCTCTGACGACATTGAGGGATTACAACGACAGATATCAGAAGAGTAAAGAGATGTACCCTCGAACCGGGTGTAAATTGATCGGAAGAGCTGTTGGGCTCAGTTCAATTTAAATTGAGGACTTATGGCCAAAATTGGGCTAAGTCCGGTTAAAAATGTTCAACATTTTATTCATATTTGGCCTGTTAAGCCTTTAGTTGGGCTCTGCCCTTTTAAACAATGCATAGCATTGGGCTTTTTAATTAAATGCATAGCATTTATATTTGGCATGTTAGGCCTTTACTTGGGCTCTGCCCTTTTTGCACAGCATTTAAATTGGTCTGATACACTTTTCTTGGGCTCTGCCCTTTTTAATAATAATGCATAGCATTTTAGTGGTCTGACAGTGCGCCACGTGGCTTGTCAGGCGCTTTGCGCCAATTAAAGAGCGCAAGGTGCCAGCGCATATGGAGGTGACACGTGTCACGCTCTGGCGAGCGCATGTCTGTTAGCGCAGTGCGCTGCGCCAGTGTGCTGTGCTAGTGCGCTGCTGGCACGTGTCGTGCTCTGGTGCAGTACGCCATGCCAAGAGCGCAGTGCTTTGTTTTTAGGAGCGCAAAGCGCAGATTGACACGTGGTGCTCTCTGGTGACTTGCGCCAGTCCAATAAGCGCAACAGCGCAAATTAAGAGTGCAGGGCACTGTTCAATAGTGCAGAGCGCATCTTGGTCAAATTTAGATCAAAGAAAAGAATCTTTTTAGTTCTAAAGAGGTTCTACCTCAAGATTCAAGAACCAATGGTTCATCAAAAAGCTGTGCCTTTATATAGATCAAAAGATCTAGAAATGAAGTAAATTACTTCTTTTATTTCTTTGTGATTGAATCTTTTTGATCTTTTTTCTTTTTTGTAATGAAGATCTTGATCTTGATCTTGTTCTTAGATCTTTGATCTTTTTATAAGAAATTCTTCTTTTTGTGAGATGTTTTCATCTCTGTTCTTCTAAGAATTTAATTCTTTACCTTGAAGAAGATGATCTTCTTTCCTCAAAGGCTTGCCTTTCAAATTTTTCAGAGTTCTCCCTCTTCTCTATTTCTCTGTCTCTATGAGACTTGGAGTCTAGGGGCCTTTATATAGGGCCAATTGGTTTGTTGAGTTAGTTACAGAGATCTTTCTCTGATTGATCTGGGGATATTTCCCCACCGTTGGATCTTTGATCCTAAGGCCTCTGTTTTACAGAAGATATTCTTCTTATTTTAATAAGGCTGGAAAGATCCTTCTAGAATTTTAATTCTGATTAATTAAATAATTTATTATTTAAATGCTGGCGCAGTTGGCGCAAGCGCACCTGTGCTTGACACGTGTCGCGCAGCGCAGAGCGCAGCGCAGAGCGCAACTGCTCTGGCGCACCTGCGCTGACACGTGTCGCGCAGCGCAGAGCGCAATGCAACTGCGCTAGCGCACCACTGTTTGACACGTGGCGTGCAGCGCAGAGCGCAAATTATCTGAAGCGTTGCTTCCTTTATTTGAATTTTAAAACAGAGCCTTGCTCTGATTGGGGTGCGCTGCCTTAGGCGCAGCGTCCTTTGCGCTGGCGTGTCTGCTGTTGACACGTGGCGCTCTGCGCGCAGCGCAAGAGATCTGAAGCATTGCTTCACCTTTTGAATTTGAAATTCAAACAGAGCTTTGATATGATTGAGGGAAACACCTCCTTCCTCATGCTTTCTTCCATATTCATCTTCTTCCTCTTCACTAACATTCTCATGTGTTGAGAAACAAGTGAAAAGGTTAGAAAAGAGATAGCAAACACTTAGACACCCTCCACTACATCCTAGACTACTTGGTTTAGCAACTCAAGTTCTCTAGTTTCTCCTTATAGCTATTTGGTTAGGAGCTAGAGCCATAGATCATACTCCCTGGGTGGATCATCTACGACAAAGCAAGGCCAGAGAACAAGCTCAATCCTGGAGGACTGATGGAGCCGGAGTTGGAGATCAAGCAAGTTCAAGGAGACCACTTGGAGCACATGACGAGGAGAGAAGACCGAAGGACTTGAGCCTCTTGGTATATCTTCTTTCATAGTAGATAGCTCTCCTAGTGTAGCTAGTTGGTTTTATGGAAAGATCCGGGTTTTAGAGTTAAACTAGAGCCAAGTTTTTGTTCGTTAAAAAAATTTTGTTCCACATTTGGCCACGGAAGTTGGCCGGGGCACTAGGGTAACCCTTCACATCGAGCCTCAATGGGTAGCACTCACGGAGGAGCGCCACCGAGCGGTTCAGCCGACCCACAGAGATCAGGCTAAAACGCCTCAGAGACCGTAGCTTGCCCACGGCCTCGTCTTGGAGATGCTCAGACAGGGGGTTGTAGAGCCCCGACGACGCTCTTTAAATGGAGTACATCAGCAGCTGCAGCAGGGGCGAGCGCCGGGGGAGAAGCCGGCCGAAGTGATCCTCGATGCTGCCAAAAACCAGCTGCACCGTGTCCTCGGTGCAGATCCGGTCGTAGAGGTACACGTTTTCGAAGTGAATGATGTCTGGGATGGTGAAGGGGAAGTCTTCCATCTTTACGATTTGCTTGTAAAGAGAGGAAGGACCAACACTCCCTCCGCTTTATAGCCCGCTGCGCTCCCAAAGGACCCAACAACCGCCAGTTTACACCCACAAAGGTGTCGCCACACGGCAAACATTAAGCTTTTTCTGGAGAAATCGAAATGACGCGGCTCTGGTGCTTCACCTCCCCCATGCATTCAATGTGCATGTTACGCGTATTCGCCATGACTGTTCCTATTCCCCATCCCAACACCGGGAAGGTCGGACAGAACGTCATGAAGAGGCAACCGCGCAGCTTCACTGCCCGGTTATTCTTAGCAGTCCTCCTACGGCCCCTCCAGCGCTAAGGATCAAAGCCCTCGTCTAGAGGCAGCCGCGCAGCTACCCTTCATGGCTATCCCTAACCGGTAGCTTCCCTACAAACAACGCCAGGGATCAAATCCCGCGCCAAAAGGCAACCGCGCAGCTTCACTGCCCGGTTATCCTTAGTAGGCCTCCTACGGCCCCTTCAACGCTGAGGATCAAAGCCCTCGCCTAGAGGCAGCTGAGCGGCTACCCTGCTCAGCTATCCCCGGCTGGAAGCTCCCTACCCATGACGCCAGGGATCAAAGCCCTCGCCAAGAGGCACCGGGCAGTAACCTTGCTCGGCCCCATCCTAACGGACAAAAGCCCTCGCCAAGAGGCACCGGGCAGTAACCCTGCCCGGCCCCCATCCTTAGTAGGCTTCTTACAGCCCCTCCCGCGCTAAGGATCAAAGTATTCCTTAGAGGCGGCCGAGCCCGACCCTTGCTCGGCTATCACCGGCTGGTAGCTTCCTACTACAAACGACAGGGATCAAAGCCCTCGCCAAGAGGCACCGGACAATAACACTGCTCGGCCCCCGTCCTGAAGGATCAAAACCTTCGCAAGAGGCAACTGGACCCGCCCATGTTCGGTCATCCTCGGCTGGTAGCTCCCTACCCACGACGCAAGAGATCTAAGCCCTCGCCAAGAGGCAGCGAGCGGCTATCCTGCTCGGTCATCCCCGGCTGGTAGCTCCCTACCCACACGCCAGGGATCCAAGCCCTCGCCAAGAGGTACCGAGCGGATAGCCTACTCGGTCATCCCAGGCTAGTAGCTCCCTACCCAAGACGCTAGGGATCAAAGCTCTCACCAAGAGGCACCGAGCGGCTACCCTGCTCGGTCATCCCTGGCTGGTAACTCCCTACCCATGACGCCAGGGATCCAAGCCCCCGCTAAGAGGCACCGAGCGGCTACCCTGCTCGGTCATCCCAGGCTGGTAGCTCCCAACCCACGACGCCAGGGATCAAAGCCCTCGCCAAGAGGCACCGAGCTGCTACCCTGCTCGGTCATCCCCGGCTGGTAGCTCCCTACCCACGACGCCAAGGATCCAAGCCCTCGCCAAGAGGCACCGGGCAATAACCCTGCTCGGCCCCCGTCCTGAAGGATCAAAGCCCTCATCTAGAGGCAGCCGCGCAGCTACCCTGCCCGGCTATCCTAGCTAGTAGCTTCCCTACACACAACGCCAGGGATCAAAGCCCTCGCCAAGAGGCAACCGCGCAGCTTCACTGCCGGTTATCCTTAGCAGGCCTCCTATGGCCCCTTCAACGCTAAGGATCAAAGCCCTCTCCTAGAGGAAGCCGAGCGGCTACCCTGCTCGGCTATCCCCGGCTGGTAGCTCCCTACGAATGAAGCCAGGGATCAAAGCCCTCGCTAAGATGCACCGGGCAGTAACCCTGCTCGGCCCCATCCTAAAGGACAAAAGCCCTCGCCGAGAGGCACCGGACAGTAACCCTGCCTGGCCCCTATCCTTAGTAGGCTTCTTACAGCCCCTCCCGCGCTAAGGATCAAAGTCCTCCCTAGAGGCGGCCGAGCCCGACCCTTGCTTGGCTATCCCCGGCTAGTAGCTTCCTACCACAACCGACAGGGATCAAAGCCCTCACCAAGAAGCACCGGGCAGTAACCCTGCTCGGCCCCCATCCTGAAGGATCAAAGCCCTCGCAAGAGGCAACCGGACCCGCCTTTGTTTGGTCATCCTCGGCTGGTAGCTCCCTACCCACGACGCCAGGGATCCAAGCCTTCGCCAAGAGGCACCAAGCGGCTACCCTGCTCGGTCATCCCCGGCTCGCAGCTCCCTACCCACGACGCCAGGGATCCAAGACCTCGCCAAGAGGCACCGAGCGGCTACCCTGCTCGGTCATCCCAAGCTAGTAGCTCCCTACCCACGACGCCAGGGATCAAAGCCCTCGCCAAGAGGCACCGAGCGGCTACCCTGCTCGGTCATCCCCGGCCGGTAGCTCCCTACCCACGATGCCAGGGATCTAAGCCCTCGCCAAGCATCAGGCAGTAACCCTACTCGGCCCCTGTCCTGAAGGATCAAAGCCCTCGCAAGAGGCAACCGGACCTGCCCTTGTTCGGTCATCCCCGGCTGGTAGCTCCCTACCCACGACGCCAGGGATCTAAGCCCTCGCCAAGAGGCACCGAGCGGCTACCCTGCTCGGTCATCCCCGGCTGGTATCTCCCTACCCACAACGCTAGGGATCCAAGCCCTCACTAAGAGGCACCGAGCGGCTACCCTGCTCAGTCATCCCAGGCCGGTAGCTCCCTACCCACGAAGCCAGGGATCAAAGCCCTCGCTAAGAGGCACCGAGCGTCTACCCTGCTCGGTTATCCCCGGCTGGTAGCTCCCTATACATGACGCCAGAGATCCAAGCCTTCGCCAAGAGGCAGCCGAGCGGCTACCCTACTCGGTCATCCCCGGCTGGTAGCTCCCTACCCACGACACCAGGGATCAAAACCTTCGCCAAGAGGCATCTGAAGCCCTCAGAGTGAGGACACCGAGATCTCTTCGGCTCGGCACATCTGCAGCGGACAGCCTACCGCCCATCAAATGCCGTGGATCTAAAGCACTTTCCAAGAGACACCAGGTCTATATAAGCCTGGGCGATCCCCCTCGACTTCGGGGCTATGGAGATACCTTCTTTCCAACAGCCTTTTGCACGCTTGGCAAGTGATCGAAATCAACTCGACGCGCGATCGCCAGACGAAGAACTGACCTGACATGGAAGCTCAACAGTGCAAGTCCGAATATTCTACGAGTATTCTTCACAAACAAAGGATAATATGCAAGCAATGAAACATCAAAAGTTTTATTCGCACAAACAAAATTCTTTACAAGGGTATTGGGGGCTCCCCAGCCTTACAAAATTCCCGATGAGACAAAATAAAAGAAGCAGGAAGACGAGGGGCTTCAGGCCTCGGGGCCAGGCGTGACCCCGGGAGCCTCAATATCTACCACGGCTCGGGCAGGGTCCTCGACCACTTCCTCGTCAGGGACCTCTTCTTCTCCGAGGTCGTCCCCCTGCTCGTCGGCACCCGCGAGGGGGTATTCAGCCCGGAGCTCTTCATCAGCGAACTCCGGCATCCGGGCCTTAACGGCATCGAGGCCTCGTGCCAGATGTTGGTAGTGGCCATGGCTAGGTCAGAGTAGTATTCCTTCGACTTCTTATAGTCCTCCACCGCCTTAGCCGCCCCGAGATTGGCCCGCTTCACCTCTTCGGCCACAACCTTCAACTCCTTCTGGAGGGTCTCCACCGTCTTCTTCATGGTGCCGATGAGCACCCTGGCGTCCTGGAGCATGGCCTCGGCGGCCAGGGTGGCCTCATAGTGCCGAGCAGCCTCCTGCTTCGAGTCCGCCGCCACCCGCGTCGCAGCGGCCACCTCCTGCTTCCTGGCCGCCACCTCGCCCTCCAGGACGGAGACCCTCGCCATCGCCGCCTCCAGCTCCCGCTTGGAGCTCTCCTCCAGCGAGGTAAGCTGGCCCGCGGCCTTCATCGCCAGGGTTATCACCTCTTCCTCCATGCGGATGGCGATGGCGACATGTTGGAGGACCTGAGATAATCAAAGAGAGGTCAGAAAGACAAACGAGGCACCAAATCTCATGAACAGCCGAGCGCTTACCTGCACGGCCTCCAGGGCAATGGACGCCATCTGGCCTCTGAGGGTCCCCCCGGGGACCCTACCCCTGGCAACTTCTCAATGTCGAACAGCAGGCTGTCGGCGACGGCGAGCCTCGAGGGCACCGCAAAGCGGAGGCCCTCCTCCTCCACCATGATCGGGGAGGACGGGGTCCGAGGAACCCTTCGGAGGACCCACTTGAAGGGGGCTGATGGAGACCCGGCCTCCTCCTCCGAAGGTGGGTCCTCCTGTTCACGCACCCGCTTCTGGCTAATCGCTATACTGGACTCCGGGGCGGAACCCGCCCCCGAATGCTGAGGAGGTACAGCCACCGGAGGCACCGGGACGGCGGCCGAAGGAACTGGGACAGGCTTCGAGCGGGAAGAGCCGACGCCTCCAGCCTTCGAGCCCTTCTTCGGCTGCCGCATGGAGGCTCGGAGTTCGTTCATATCCATGAGTTCTGCACAAAACAAGATGCAGTGGAGTCAGCGCCGCATACAAAAATAAAGCAAAACGCAAGCCTAACACACCGACGAACTCGACGGGGCTGAGCCCGGCCCAACTCAAGCCCGCTCAGATAGCAGCACGTCAGGTCGGGGAATGGGCTCCCACGACGCCACTCTCACCGCGATGGAGTTATTGGACTGATTTCCCGGGAAGCACTTATCCCTTGACCATTGGGTCGACACGGGCCAGTCCTTACCCTCGGTCGACGCAACAAAGAAGAACTTCTTCTTCCAGTGATGGATGGAAGAAGGCAGGACTACAACTCCTGACTCGGAAGCACCCCCCTGTCGCTTCCTAAAGGAGAGGTAGACCCACCTCGGGTCGCCCGCTCGACCCCCAGGATGATTTTTGAAGTAGAGAGAGGAATCAAGGATGGAAAGACTGAAGGGGACCTCCTGTAGCTTCAGGCGGACCAGGAACCCGAGGAGGATCCTCCATGAGTTCGGCACTAACTGGCCCGGAGCTAACACGAAGAAGTTCAGCGCTTCGACGACCTCCGGAGAGAAGGGCAGGCGCATTCCGCTCCAAAAGGCTTCCAGGTACAGGGCGATCTCCCTACCCCGTACTTGGTCTGCCCTCTCTCCTTCCTTGGGCAAGCGAAGCGTATAGCCAGAAGAGATATGGAAGCGATCCCGAGCGTTGGCAAGCTCATCCTTGTGCCTCATCAAAGACAGCATGCCAGGAGTGGCGTCCGCCGCCTCCTCCCTGGGGACTGCCCCAGTCGCATGATCCCGGGAAGAGGATCTGACCCTTGCTCCCCGGGAAGACTCGGGCTCGACTGGAGGGTCCCTAGAGCCTACTCCCACCACATCTACAGACTCTACAAAGAAAAACATCTAACTTGGAGAAGAGGGATCCTTGGGAGGCAAAAGCAGAAGAAAGAAGAAGAGCGCCGAGCTATCAGGACATAAAGCGAGGAAAGTATGAAGAGATAGGGGCCCTGGAGTGGACCCCCATCCCTATCTATTGCTGCCATCGCCCTCATCCAACGGCGCCCTTCATCTCCCACCAAATCGACTCCTCACGTCCGACGAACCCGATTGCTCCACCTGTCGCTCCAGCATTGGGCTGCATCCCATCAGACGCCGTAGGTCTGCAAACACGTCGAGTCGCCCAACCGACGCTCGACACGTGGACCGTCGCTTCAGTGACGGAACGCACGGACTGGCGCACCTTCCTTTAATGCAGAGATCTCGCCCATGATTCGCTAGCAGAAAAGACAATAGATTGCCTGGGACACGTCCCAACGATATCTTCAAAGGGAGCTCACCACGGGTGGCCCGGCAGTCCACTCTTGACCCGACCCGTCAGCTGATCGGGACAAGAGTGGGGGGCTAATGATGATGCTCGATATCGGTGATCTCCCAGATCGTGACACATGGCAGATGACGTGTTCCAAAGCTCAGAAGAAAGGGCCTACAGGGGCCGACCAGGCCACCCCTGTGCCCGACCCCCATGCACAAATTGGCTTCCTCGGCCTCCCAACTCGCCTCCGAGCTACCACAAGACCAAGATGCCTCGGCTCTTCCGCTCGTCCCCGAGCTCTCTCGCCGAGGCCATTTTCCTCGGTTTCATCGACCGACCAACGGCACCAGTCGCAGGCGTAACCGCCGCTCCGCGAGTCTCGCCATGCGCGAGATCTCCGTCAGCCATATCCCACATTCCACGCTATTACGATCCCCATTAACGAGCTTGTCCCTCCATTAATAGGAAGATCCGCTTATCACGCGGGCGTGACTTCGGGAGCATAACGGCCGGCGTGATTCTCGCGCCTGCCCCTGCATGCTACCGCCGCTATGTAAACCCCTCTCCCAGAAAGATCAAGTAAGCATTTTTTGCTCCACTTAAGCCGTTACTCTGCTCGGATCTTGTTACTGACTTGATCGTCGGAGGGTCATCAGGGGCACCAAACCACCCCGGGACTTCCTTACAGGTATTCGGCGCAAATCTCCTCAAACCCATTGTGATCCACACATCACAGGAGATCACGCTCCAGATCAAATCCCAGCCGTCAATCGCAGCCGTCAGCAGATCAACGGAAGACAACATCTGAAGGAGACCGAAAAGGCCCTCCATCAGAGCACGATAATTATATATCGTTTTTGCGCATTTTTTTGCAGCTTTTCAATATCTAAAATAATGTTTGAATTTCAATTCGGTAGAAAATAACTATCCAACTATCTTTGTAATAGATAATAGAATAGAATATTTCTTTTCCAACTAATAAAGAATAGAATATAATAATTCTTACATGGACACATATGGATAGTTAAGAATAAAATTTGTAGGATTTAAGCTGTAATCGAATACCTCAAAACACATCTATATCCCTTCCAACAAAAGTTCAGTAATCTTTCGACTTGATCCATTGTTTTCATTGTTCGGTACGAGAATATGCATTCAATGCTTATTTTATTTATTTATATATTTACTTTAGGAATACTTGGTTATATATAAAAAAAAAATTTAACTTTTAACTGGACTAAATATTAAATAGTGAGGAAGAAAATATTGAGGATTAAAAAATTTAGTTTTGAGTTACTTTTTCTAAGCCGGTGGAATATTTAGTCTTTTTTGGAAATACTACAGCTTGCACCACCTTTACTACTTAAACTAGAAATTAGATTGGAAAATTACAATATGGCTTTCAAAGGTTTTATGTAATATGCAAGAAATTCAAAAAAAAATCTAAGGGATAAATCACAGGTAAGGCCTACCGATAGGATGTAGTTTAACTCTATATATATTTATTTAGGATATTTCCTTCTTCTTTTTTGTTTTTTCTTCCTTTTTTGGATTTTGAAAAAATTAGAGCAACAATAAAAATGAAAATCTTATGATATTCAACTAATTTTATTAATTATTTACAGCTCCATTCATGACCTATCTTCTCAAGAATCATTCTACCAATTAAATTTCCAACAAAGTAAATAAAATTTTAGATAGATGATTGCATAAATGTGTAATTTGAACTATGATTCCGCGCATGGCATGAGGCTCATGTAGTCATTAAATGTGAGGATTGAACATATTATTAGGAGACAATTTTTTCAATGATCAACAAGTTCATTTACCTTCCGTGGGATAGTTGATACGATCCAATGTTGATAAAGGCTTAAGATCCAAATCTACACCAAATATCACATAGTTTTAATGCTTTTGTTAGTAATTACTAACGCGGAAAGTTAAATCTTCATATCTTTTTCTTTTGATGGATAATTGATGATTGCTTTATATCGGAAATTGATTTGATATTATATTAAAGACAAGAATCATACGAAATTGATTAATCAAACCGATTACTTGTCTTAATATGATAATTGTTTTCTATGTTTTTCAAATATACAGAAATCTTGTAAATATTATGTATGGGAAAGATATGAATAAAATAATTATTTCTTGCTCAACAATACAGAGCATTAACTTTCTTCAACACATATTGATGGATGTTCTTTTCGGGTCTCCCTCAGATGTTGTCTTCCGTCGATCTCCCGGTGGATTTGGAAGGTGATCTCCTGCAGCGTGCGCGTCTCAATGGGTTTTGAGGAGATCGGTGATTTGAGGAGTTTTAACGCCGAGTACATGCGAAGAAGTTCCGGGGTAGTTTGGTACCACCGAGGACCCTCCGACGATCAAGTTAGTACGAGATCCGAGCAGAGTAACGGCTAAGTGGAGTAAAAATGACTTACTTGACCCCTCTGTGATGGGGGTTATATAGTGGCGGCAGCGCGCAGCAGGCGCGAGAATCTCGCTGGCAGTTCCGCTCCCGACGTCACGCCCGAGTAAAGAGCGGATCGCCCATTAATGGGGATCGCGATGGCGTGGAACGTGGGACGTTGCTGGCGGAGAATCTGCGCATGACGAGATTTGCGGAGCGGCAGTTACGCCTGTGAGTGGTGGAGTTGGTCGGTCGGAGGACCGAGGAAGATGGCCTCGGCTGGGGGGCTCGGGAACGAGCGAGAGGGCCGAGGAGTCTTGGTCCTGAGGCAGCTCGGGGTGAGCTGAGAGGCCGAGGAGGCCAAATTTCAGGGGGCTCTGAGGTGAGCTAGCTTGCGTTTGTAGGTCGGGTACAGGGGTGGCCTGGTCGGCCCCTGTGGCCCTTTCTTCTGAGTTCTGGGACACACCATCTGCCATGTGTCATGATCTTGGAGACCGCCAATATTGAGCATCATCACATATTTTCTTTCTTTCATAATTATTATTGTAATTTTATTAGTAATCAAATGATTATATATTTTATAAAACCAGCACAGGCAGCTTTCATTTCTGGGGTATGGCTTGATTTGCAACTTTTTTATTTAAGTGCTAAAGGCTTTTTATTCTTAAGTACACTAGCCAAGCACAATAATATCGGTGCAGCGAAAAGATGGTCACTTCGTCTATCAATAAATAAATAACAAAATCTTATTTTTTTCTTTTCATTACCATTGCCATACTAGGACTATTGATATTTGATATTTTCTTTTTTTATATTGTGTGTATATGTAATGAGAAATATGTAAAAAAACGTCAACCGCGTTAAAATATATTACATATAGTGCAATGTACATATAGTGCAATGTATTTATTGTCTTATGATATGTGATCATTTGAGCGGAATGAGAGTTTTAATTCAGACCTTAGATTTCTTGGTTAGGTGCTTATTTAATTATTTATTAATAGAAATTAATGTATTTATACTGACAAATAATAAAAGGTACACTTTGAACCTAACAAAAGATTCGTTATATTTTGGTGCCTGAAGAAATGGGCCATATCTCACTTTCACTTTACTAAAACCTCATGATTTCTCCACATGTGGCTTGCTTGGCCAATGCATTATGACAGTCTATTATTTCCTCATGACATGTTAAGTAAATTATATGTCATGGTCAAGCTAAGTCATGGAAAACATATTATTTATTCCAAAAAATTGCTACGCTTTTGATTGCTTGCAATGTTTCGGCTCAAAAAACATATAAAGAATATAATGCTATTGTCAGTGTTCTTGCTTGCTAAGCACTCACCCAAGGATGCTCCGTGTCTTATCCATCATTTGCTTGTTTAAAAATAAAATTATTGTCGAATTGGATCTTTCTTCTTTACCAAGATTGATAACAAGCTCGTTCTAATGTAAAAGAGTAATACACTTTGTTTGCATTACAGTGTTTAAATTTTAATAGTAGTACTTCTAGTATCTTATATGAGGTTACGAACAGTATGTCCCCTTCATTTTTGTATTTCAATTTTTATTAACAAAATTTTAGGCTCTAGTCCAGAAGAAATTATTCGGTGTGCCGGGTATAATACATCCAGGCAGGAGGTGAGAGAGAGGAGGGGGTTTCGGACAGTCTTGGGCAGCGTATGGAACCCACACTTCTATTTCTTCTGTCTCTTGCCCGGATGTATATTGCCGGCACGTAGAATAATTTTTCCTAACGCAAAACCCTACCAGGAAGTTTGTGTTTAAAAAAGGCCTAAGGGGATAAAACCTTGAATCTTTGTTAAACCATGATAAGATTTTTGTCATCAAACTCCTCCAAACTATATGTGTCGAATATAATGCTCTCAAGACTGTAAGGTTCTTAGGCACTAGAACAAGATTCTACGAAGCAAAACATGCCGAATTTAAAATTTTCAAGTGCCAAAATAACCTAAATAAGGATCTTTACTAGAGAATTAGGGTTATAAAACGACAAGCAAATATCTTTACTTCTAAGTGAACTAGGAATACAACCTTTGTAGACCGGTCCTTCACTTCAATAGCTCCTTGTACTAGTCCCTTTGCTCCATGTAGTGATCTACCGGACTCTAGCATGGCTTCTCAAGGTGAAAAAAACGAACTTGCTTGAAGTCTTCAAGGCTGAAAATGATCTACGTCGAGGAGATAGTAACTCAAGCTACTACTTCACTAATGAGAGATTAGTGAAGCTAACATCCTATACTAAACTGCTAATCTAATAGAGGATGATAATGTAGGATTTTTTCTCACTTTAGAATTAATTTTCTCACTTTTATTTCTCAGTTGAACAAAACCTAGAGAGCTCTTGAGCTTTGAAGAAGAAAATGAAGAGAGATAATGTTGTGAAAGCGAATGGCAACCATGGGTGAGTTTGTATCATATATCTAACTCATGTAGAGACATAACCATGGCTAAATTATAATGGTTAGGTTAATAAATATATTTAGTAAGACAAAATTAGTGGACCAAGTCAATGCACCCACAAGTTTCTACAAGCTTCATGCATGTGACTAATTATCTACTAATTTGGATTTACTTTAAATACTTAAACCCTCCATTATAATTAGTATGGTGTAAGTCTCATACACCCATGTAGTGTGTATCATCAACCATGACACAAAAATAAAACACAATTAATATATATCACATATATATTAAGTGTGCACATGTGAGAAAAATAAATGCTTAAGTGAGCTAATATTAGTTAATGTAAACTAATATATTAAATATAAAATTATACACTAAATTATCAAATCAACACTTGATTTAATAATCCGGCTATATCATATATAACCGACTAATATTATATGTACCAACTTATCGAATCAATACTTGATTCGATAACCCGGTTATATCATATATAACCGACCGATACAAATATCACGAGAATAAAATACGGTATCACATGCTCGTATTAATCTCGGTCCCGCACATATCACATATATGCTCCTACTTCGTTTTGCCTGAGCCAGTAAAACCTCTGTGTAGGACTCTAAAAACTCGTCAATACGCCGGCAGTAGGTGATGATCATATCAAGCACCCACAAGCCGTCAGCGGTACTAGCTGGACATAACGGCTACCCGGGTATTGAGCGATCAGAAGATCAACAAGCAAACCTGCTCTAGCTCCTATAAAGCCTGTCAGTAACACTACCGTACAGTCCGGACTCTTCGTCTGAGATGTCGCATATCCAGTCTAGGAGTGGTAAACGTCAGACCCCAATAACTCGATAAGTCATGCCGATACGAGGCTCATAACGGGTCGAGAAACTACTAATAACACTTACCAGTAAATCTTTAAATCATCCTTGGCCAGGGACTTCCGGTTACAGCCAATCGAGCACAGCACGACATCTACCCCCAATACTGGGAGAGACGAAATCCCCTCCTATTGCTCATTGCCTCCATGTGACTCGGGACTGTACCCAAAAACCACCGTTTTGCACGTCCTCTTGAACGTGGTAAGGTAAAAATCAAAGCACAGTGGGAATCACTCTATGACGATCTCGGGTCTACAGACTAAACTGTACAGGTGTCACCAGAGAACTGATATCTGACGTCATGTATAATACCATCTAGGAGTTCTCAGTGAATCCGTCTAGTGTACCCAGTCTCCACTGAGCACCCGTACACCATCTCTGATGTCAAACACCAATGGATATGGGATCATCCATCGTCCATCTTATGGGTCGAGAAGCGTATACGCTAGTCTACTCTGGTATATCGATACCCTGTCTCGATACACCCACGACTTGGAATATTAAAGGATAAACTTATGGACTACCATGGCCCCACTAGTATGATCTGCATCATAATCCTGGTAGTCAAGTACACATCCTAAAAGCTTTACCAACATGCAACCATGAGACAGTATCAAGAGACAAGTATACAAGTTAAGATAAAGAGCAACCAGATAGCATACTATCATGTCGAGTAAGAAAGTCCTCTCTATATATGTCTAAGCATCCACTATAATATACATCATATGTACAATAATGGCCTCTAAGGCATACATTGCACTAGGGCCAGCTGTTGTAGTATCGCATACCCAACATCCCGAAAAGTCTCTCAAATTGTATCTGGGGTATGGCCTTCGTGAGTGGATCCGCAGTGTTGTCCTTCGTATCAACTCTCCTGACCTCGATCTCGCGGCGATCAACTATCTTCCGGATCAGGTGATACCGCCTCAGAATATGCCTGGATCTTTGATGCGACCTGAGTTCCTTGGCCAAAACCACAGCTCCATTGTTATCATAATACAAAGGTATTAGATGCTCAATGGATGGAACCACTCGAAGTTCAGTTATGAAATTCTTCATCCAGACAGCCTCTTTGGCAGCATCGTTGGCAGCGATGTATTCAGCCTCCATCGTCGAGTCTGCCACGGTTTCCTCTTTGGAACTCTTCCAACACACCGCCCCTCCATTGAGGGTAAAAACAAATCTCGAGTGCGACTTAGAGTCCTCCTTATCACTTTGGAAGATTGAATCGGTAAAGGACTCCACCTGGAGTTCTCCGTTACCATACACCAAGAACATCTCTTTAGCCCTTCTTAAGAACTTAAGAATGTTCTTCAAAACTGTCTAGTGACTCTCTCCAGGATTTGCTTTATACCTTCTCACTACACTTAGTGAGTATGCTACATCGGGTCCGGTACATAGCATCGCGTACATGATAGAGCCTACTGCCGAAGCATAGGGTATCCCTTGCATGCGAGATCTCTCCAAATCAGTTTTAGGAGACATCTCTTTGGAGAGAGTGAGTCCAGAGTGTAGGGTTCCTAGGCACACACTAGAGGTCTCACAAGGCATCAACCATGCCAATTTCAAAATTTACAAGTGCCGAGAAACCCTAATACGGATCGTTAACTAGAGTTTAGGCGAAACATGCAACTAGTTAACAACTTAACTAAGTGAACAGAAATACAACCTTTGTAGATCCGGTCCTCCACCTCCATAGCTCCGTGATGAAGTCCCCTCGCTGTCCATATCGGAATCCAAGACTCTCACAGTGGTTTCATCGGAGAAAAGACCGGGCTAGGTCGCCAACTTCGATGCCAAAGATGATCTACGTCGAGGCAACTCAAGATCAAACTCCAACTTCACCAAGTCATGAAACTTGTGAAGAAAACACCCTATACTACTTGGCGAGTGGTAGAGGATGAAGAAATAGGAAGTGGATTCACTTTAGAATTGGATTTCTCACTCATTTCATCAAGTTGCCATTAATGGTAGCAAAGGTTTTCTTCATCTTTGAAGAAGAAGAAGAAGAAGAAGATAATATAAGTATATTTCAAATAGAAAATAAAATGAATACTTATCATATGGCAACCATGGTCAAGTGTAGAGAATGAACTATGGTTAGTTTGAATGGTTAGGGTTAAGCATGAAGACAAAATGGTCACTTAGTCAAAGCTTCATGAAGCTTCAATAACAAACAAAGAAAGCCACCATTTCTCTTCATCTTTCAAAAAGGAATAATAAATAAATAAATAGTTAATAAAATCAAAACCCTAAACATTACATAACCATGGTTTAATCATACACTTAACCAAGTTTGCATGTATCATCAAACATGATACAAACAAGTGCACAAAAGTATATCACATATACAACTTGTGTATTTCAAGTGAGAAAATCCATTTAAAGTGAACTAATATTAGTTAATGTAAAGTAATATATCAAATATATAATTATACATTAAATCATTAAATCAACACATGATTTAACGATCCGGTCATATCGCATATAACCGACTAATATCCAATATATCGGCTTATCGAATCAATCTTTGATTCGATAACTAGGTTATATCGCATACAACCAATCGATACATTCATCGCGAGAATGGAATACGGTATCACATACACGCATTATTCTCGGTCCTGCACATATTGTTAGTGTATATGCCCTAGAGGCCATTACTGTATCATACTGGTTTGTATATTACTTAATGGAAGCTTGGGATATTCACCTTGTATATACAATCTTGCTCAAAATAGTAGTATGCTACTTGGTTTGTTTCTACTTCAATGTGTACATGTGTTTATTTTATCATATCACTTATACGCATTAGTGGAGCCCTTAGGATCTTTGCTTGATTACCAGCGTTGTGATGACAGTCACACTAGTGGGGGCTGGGTAATCTATAAGCACATCCTTATACTGGTCCCTAGTCGCAGTACTATCGAGACAGGGCATCGATACTCCGGAGTAGACTGGCGCATGCGCTTCTCATCCCAGTGTGGAAGACGGTCTGTCCCACAGCCGTCAGTACGTCGTACTTGAGATAGTATGCGGGTGCTCGTTAGGTTACGAGTACACTGGACAGGACTCATCGGGAACTGACAAGTTGGTATTATACCTATCGTCAGTTATCAGTTCCCAGGTGACATGAGTACAGCTTAGTCCGCTGACTTGACACTGGCACTTCGCCTCGAGTGTGTTCCCACTGTATTTTGATTACTACCCTACCACGGCTCAAAGGAGTCGTGCAAACAGGTGGTAGTTGGGTGCAGTCCCGAAGCACTTGGAGGCAGTGACGGTTAGACAGGATTCATCTCTCCCGGTATTGGGGGTTGACATCGCGCTGTGTCTAGGAGAGCCATTACACGAGTAGTCCCTGGCCAGGGCAAGCGAGATATACTGGTAGGTTTCCAGTGTTATCTCAGGGTGTTTTGGGCTTCACTCCGACACGACTTGTACCGCTATTAGGGGACTGACGTTTACCGCCCCCTTAGGCCCGACATGCGATGTATCAGACGAACAGACCGGACTGTACGGAGACTGTCACATTCAGACTCAGTAGGAGTTCAGATGGGGTTCACCTCGTCAGTCTTCTTATCGGCATCTACCTGGGGACCGTTACGCACAGCTAGTGCCGCTTGCGGTCTGTGGTTAAACCCACTGCCAACGTAAGTGTCGAGTCTTTAGAGTCCCACACAGGGGGCTATTCGCCTCTGGGCAAAACAGAGTAGAGGTTGCATGGTTTTGCGACAGGGTTCGTTCTCATCCGCGCACTTGTGCACGTTTGGAGTCCGGACAGATATTACTAGCAGGCGCTGGTTTGGGCCAGACACTGGTATATGTTTTGGGGTTAATTTTATCTCTTAGTATTCATGTTCCTCGGAACAAGAATGCGGGTGTGTATGCACAGTTGATTGAGGCGGAGGAAGAGGATATTCATTAGGGTTTCGGAACGGGTGTGTGTGCACAGTTGACAGTCGTCTTTTTCCAAACCCTAATGAATTTATGTTATATCAATTAATAATATTAATTAAATGAAATTGTGTCATGGTTGGTTTTGTTGACTTGTTGACCAAGGTTGACTTGTTGACCATGGTTGACTTGTTGACCATCATCATTACATATCAAAGATGCTCTTTGATTTTAGCAAAACCATTTAATGAATGTAATGATAATGGTCATTCCAAACCTTCCATCAACTATTTCATTTTTATTATTATTGTTAATTTGATAATTCTTTTCATTTTTTGTTATGGTTGTAAAATGAGAAGGATATTATTCATTCTATCATAACACTTCTCTCTCCTTTCTTCTTCTTCCTCCTCCTCTAGTTCAAAGAGCTCCCTTCTCATGTGTTGAGAATCCATCTCCTTGAGATAAAAACACCCCAAAGCCACTCTCTACTCACTCTAGGGTTAGAGGTTTAGCAAGCCAAAGATCCTAGTTCACTCAAAGTTCGAGAAAGAGCCCGAAGGTTGAACCCTCAGGTGGATCCATCTTTGACGGAAGAAGGCGACGAGGAAAGCACCATCAACCCCTACAAAGGTTTCAAGAAGAAGGAGTTCAAGTTAGGTATAACCTTCTTTCCGAGTAGCTAACTCTCTTTAGCTTTGTAGCTAGTTTAGTTTAGAAAAGATCCCGACTTTTGCTAGTCCATGTTGCCCCATGCGCTAAAAATTTGATTTTTATACCGTTTCCGCCTCCCCGCAAGAACCGAGGTTGGCAACGTGGACTTACAGTGGTATCAGAGCCTAACTAAACTAAAACTAGCTTAGTAGTAAAGTGTATGGAAGTTCGAACGGAAAAATCGCAAAAACCGGAAAATCAAAACCCTAACTTTCTGTTGAAATTTTTTGTGCTCTAAAATTAAAAAGTTTTACTCCTAAAATCGGCTCAGGGTTTTGTGAGAACACACACCAAAAATGATCCCCTGATTCCCTCAAACCGCCGCGGTTCCGCGGCGATAGGTATGCATTTGCCGCGGAACCGCCGCCGTTTTGACTCCTCTCGTGATCGGGTTTTGTGCAGTGTTCTTCTGGTAGGGTTTTGGGATTTTTCAGATGGTTTATTTGTGCCCAGGTTTTCCAGAAAAGAAATTTGTTTTTGGGGGCCTATAAATCCGTATTTTTATCGAACTTTATTACACTTTGACTATAATGGTTATATCTGTGATGTTTATATGTATTGAACGTCGGCTAATCGCTATATGTCGATTAGTCGGGGTTATACATATCTGTGATCTGTGTTTGATGATGGTTTGTGTATATGAATGTGTTGGACTGTCGCGGGTGAATAGCCGGGGTGGATGTGAGATGAGTGTTTCTTTTTCTTTCATTCATTGTAAAATGTAAATTGATGTAATATTATTATTTGTATGGCCGCACAACGGGTCGGGGTTGTAGCCGTCATTGTATAATTCTTTTTACTGTTTTTGCTCCTAGGATAGACCCATGGAGGGGTGTACAAACTACCGGATATCTCGAAGTGCCGAGTGACCTACTCACGGCGATGAGGGAGGTTGCTCCACTTCGGGGTACTTGGCGGGTAGTTTGCCGCACCCGTAGGGGTCTTGGGTAGGGTTTTGGCTATTCACCGCGACCATGTAATCCGCTTTTCGTTGCAGGCTCGAAAGGATTGCGGATTCCTAGTATATCCAATGTATTCATCTGTGATCTGTAATGTCTATCATTGCTATATATATTAATAACTATTTAGGCGTTGCTTGTGTTTTACAGCCGCGCTAGCCCAGCCCCCGCTCTGTCGTTACTTAAGTAACCTAACGGGTGATGACGGGACCCCGTGGCGAATGCGAATGGCATAAGCGTACGTCATATTTTGGTTGTTTTCTGCAATGGTAGGATTATATGATGGGACGCATTAAAAGAACTAATGCAAGAATATCACGCATTAAAAGAACTAATGCAAGATAATAAACCATGCTAGAGTAGTTGGAACACTTTCGAAAAACCACTCGGTTCTTTTCAAAACTAACTTTTAAATGCGGAGCTTGAGCCACTCCTTTTAAAAGCTATCTCGTTCCATCGATTATATCAAGTTCACTACGTTCACGGTTTAGCCAAAACCATTCGTAGCCCTCCGTCGTTTCACATGAATAGTCAATAGTATTCAAGCTGTGTTTGTTGGCCAAAGTCAAGGCATAGTGATTGGTAGCTATTAGGTATTCATGTGCAGCATAGATAGATGCGTTGATTTGAAACAGTCGTACTACCTTGTTGGCCAAAGTCAAGGGTAGGTACGGGTGGATTCAAATTAACCTGGAGAATGACGGGTAGAACTTGACATGTGACTTATGATTTGTTGGCCAAAGTCAAGGTCATAAGAGCATGGGGCAAAAATCCACATCGGGAGTTTCATAAGTACTGAAACTTGCTAGATTTGCATACCATTTGGAGTGTGATGATTCTGGTAGAATTCCTTCAGTTTCGTCACGCGATGATATTTGGATCCCGATCCTACTGTGAGTATATGCTACTCCTCGGGAAATTTCTCACTAAACGATCAATGCTATAAACCTAGTAGGTGCCTAGAAAGGTGTTAGCGGGGCTACGCCCCCAGGGAAAAGAGGTTCTTAAATTAAGGAACTTCGCGAAAGCGTTGGAAAACCTCCCTCGAAGTACCGACACTGGCCTGGTTGAACGGTTAAGCAAGTATTGTGCGGTGGGATTGATCCCGACTAATTCTTCCTTTATGGTTTGAGGAGGGATTCGAGAGACAGTGGGAGCCATCCTGTTTAGACAAATTAAAAACCATTCTAAACTTGCAAGAGCATCGTGCTGAGTGTTTCTTCTCTCTCTTCTAATTGCAGCGACCAATCAATATGACTGGACTTAAGTTACTTCTAGATAAAAACATACTAACAGGGCCAAACTACAAAGATTGGCTCAGGAATGTCAAGATGGCAATCACTTACGACAAGCTGGGGTATCTTCTTACCACCAAAGCTCCCCCCGTCCCAGGTCCCACCTCCAGCGTCGCGGATAAGGAAATCCGTAAGACTTGGGAGATTGATTGCGCGAAGGCCAAGTGCCTCGTGCTTGCCTCTATGGACAACGAACATCAGAGGAGGCACGAGAATATGGACCTGGAATCCATATTTCTCCATACAAAAGAACTGTATGGAGAGCAGTCTTGTATCGCAAGATACGAAATATCGAAAAAGTTATTTTCGGCAAGATTGGCCGTCGGATCATCGGTAGCGGAACACGTGCTTAAGATGATTGGCTACATTGAGGAGCTCGCAGAACTTGGGACCACGTAGGAGAGTGAGCTCTATACGGACTTGATTCTCCAGTCCCTTCCTTCCACTTACGCCCAGTTTATACTGAACTTCAACTTACAAGAAAAAGAATTTGAACTTTCAGAACTCCTCAACATGCTGAGGAGCGCAGAGGGCACCCTACAGAAAGGTAGGGAAACACCCACTTTGTTTAAAGGAGGATCTTCTTCTTCTAGGTCCAAGGTGAAAGCCAAGGGAAAGAAGAAGAAAGCCCCCGCCAAACCAAGGGGCGGTGTTAGTAAAGTGGATACGAAGGGAAAGGTAAAGGCAACAAAGATAGCGGGGAAGCTTGTGGGTAAAGAAGAATGCTTCTATTGTCATAAGAGTGGACACTGGAAGAAAGATTGCAGGGCTTGGAAAGCCAGGACACAGGAACTGAAGCAGGTTGCGGCTTCAGCTTCAGGTGTGTATGTTATTGAAAACTGTCTTTCGATAAACTCTACTTCCTGGGTATTGGATACCGGATCAGGATCTCATATCTGTAATTCTTTGCAGGCGTTGAGAAACCGTAGGTTTTTGAAGGCAGGTGACATGACCCTCAGAGTTGCGAACGGAGCTAGCATGGATGCTAAGGCCGTAGGGGACTATCACCTGGGAATGACAGATGGGCATGTTTTGGTTTTGCGTAATTTCTTTTTTGTACCCAACGCAACTTGTAATATCATTTCTGTATCTTTGGTTTCTAAAGAAGGTTATGAATTTGCGTTTATAAGTAATGTTGTAAACATTCACCTTAATCAAGTTCTGATTGGGTCAGGTACACTGAGCAATGGTATATACGTATTAAACCAACCACAGATTTTCAATGTCCAGAATACACACAAAAGAAAGTCTCCAGATATTAATCAGACTTTCTTATGGCATTGTAGACTGGGTCACATCAATGAGAGAAGGTTGACTAAGTTACATACAGAAGGATATTTGGATCCGTTCGAATATCAATCATATGCCACTTGTCAATCCTGTCTCAAAGGAAAGATGACAAAGGCTCCGTTCACTGGACACGGAGTAAGAGCGAGCGAGCTCTTGGGACTCGTACACAGCGACGTGTGCGGTCCAATGTCTACACATGCGCGAAGCGGTTATTCTTACTTCATTATTTTTACGGATGACTTTTCAAGGTACGGTTATGTCTTCTTAATGAAACATAAGTCCGAAGCTTTTGAAAAGTTCCAGGAATATAAGAATGAAGTAGAAAAACAAACGGGCAAAAGTATCAAGATTCTAAGATCGGATCGAGGTGGTGAATACTTGAGTGCCGAGTTCCTGAACTATTTAAAAGAGAACGGAATTCTCTCTCAGCTTACTCCTCCATACACTCCGCAACATAACGGTGTATCGGAGAGACGGAACCGAACCCTATTGGATATGGTACGGTCCATGATGAGTAACGCTGAGTTGCCACGATCTTTCTGGGGGTATGCGCTAGAATCAGCTGCATACCTTTTGAACCGAGTTCCTACTAAAACTATGCCTACCACACCATTTGAGATGTGGTGTAGGAAGAGGCCCCATCTTAATCACATTAAGACATGGGGATGTCCAGCTTTTGTCAAAAAGCAGCATGCGGACAAGCTCGAGACACGCTCAGTACAGTGCAAGTTTGTGGGATATCCAAAGAACTCCAAGGGATATTTCTTCTACTGTGAAGAGGAACAAAAGGTTTTTGTTTCTCGTCATGCCTACTTCATGGAAACTGAGTTTTTGGAAAACCAGATAAGTGGGAGCACAGTAGAACTGGAAGAAATTCCAGAACCACAGACTATTACTGAAAGTTTAGTGGAACCAGAAGGTTCAAAAGAACAGGACATTCCTACGCCGCTCCGCAGGAGTAGTAGGCAGTCTCATCCGCCCGAGAGATACTACGGTTTTCTCATAGACGGGGATAGAAAGGATTGCATCATAGATTATGATGAGCCTACTAGCTTCCAGCAGGCCGTTCAGAGCGTTGACTCGGTAAAATGGCTGGATGCAATGCGGACCGAAATGGAGTCCATGTACACCAATAAAGTATGGACGTTGGACATTGCTCCAGACGGGGTAAAACCCGTAGGATGCAAGTGGATCTTCAAAAGGAAGATTGGTGTAGATGGACAGGTTGAGACCTATAAAGCTAGACTTGTAGCAAAGGGTTTTTGTCAAAGACCTGGTTTGGACTATGACGAAACCTTTTCTCCAGTGGCTATGCTGAAATCCATTCGGATCCTTCTTGCCATTGCTGCCTTCCACGATTATGAGATTTGGCAAATGGACGTAAAGACCTCTTTTCTAAATGGAAATTTAGAGGAGTGTGTCTATATGGACCAGCCAGAGGGTTTCATTCAGAGTGGGAGCAGCGGAAAGGTGTGCAAGTTGCTTAAGTCCATCTATGGACTAAAGCAGGCATCGCGGAGTAGGAACATCTGCTTTGATGAGACGGTCAAAGAATTTGGCTTTATCAAAAATCCAGATGAACCATGCATCTATAGTAGATTTGTAGCGAGAACTGTAGTATTCCTCGTTTTATACATGGATGACATTCTCTTAATAGGAAATGACATTCCTATGCTACAATCTGTCAAGGGATTCTTGTCACACAGGTTCTCCATGAAATACCTGGGTGATGCCTCATACATCCTGGGGATCTGGATCCATCGTGATAGATCCAAGAGGATATTAGGACTTTCACAGTCCAGGTACATCGACACCATACTGAAAAGATTCAGTATGGAAGATTCCAAGCGCGGTAACCTACCGGCTTGTCACGGGATCACCCTCTCTAAAGAGATGTCTCCCAAGACTGATTTGGAGAGGGATCGCATGTCTATTATACCCTACGCTTCTGCGGTAGGCTCTATAATGTATGCGATGTTGTGTACCAGACCGGATATAGCTTATGCACTGAGTGTGGTAAGCCGGTATCAGTCAAACCCTGGGGAGAAACACTGGATAGCGGTAAAGAACATTCTCAAGTACCTGAGAAGGACTAAGGAGATGTTCTTGGTGTATGGCGGAAAAGACCTCCAGATCGAGGCCTTTGCTGACTCCAGCTTCCAGAGTGACAAGGATGATTCCAAGTCCATGTCGGGTTTTGTCTTTACCCTCAATGGAGGGGCGGTGTGTTGGAAGAGTTCCAAACAGGAAACCGTTGCAGACTCGACGATGGAAGCGGAATACATCGCTGCATCTGATGCCGCAAAAGAAGCTGTCTGGATGAGGAAGTTCTTGAAAGAACTTCAGGTGGTTCCGTCTATTGTTGACCCAATACCTCTGTATTGCGACAACAACGGGGCTATAGCTTTAGCGAAGGAACCCAGGTCCCATCAGAGATCCAGACACATCTTGAGGCGGTATCACCTAATCAGGGAGATCGTGGATCGCCAGGATTTCGAGGTTCGGAGGGTTGCTTCGGAAGAAAACACTGCAAATCCATTCACCAAGGCCCTGCCCCAGACTCAGTTCGAGCGGCTGATCGAGATGATAGGTCTTCGATACGCCAGTACATGGCCTTAGTGCAAGTGGGAGATTGTTAGTGTATATGCCCTAGAGGCCATTACTGTATCATACTGGTTTGTATATTACTTAATGGAAGCTTGGGATATTCACCTTGTATATACAATCTTGCTCAAAATAGTAGTATGCTACTTGGTTTGTTTCTACTTCAATGTGTACATGTGTTTATTTTATCATATCACTTATACGCATTAGTGGAGCCCTTAGGATCTTTGCTTGATTACCAGCGTTGTGATGGCAGTCACACTAGTGGGGGCTGGGTAATCTATAAGCACATCCTTATACTGGTCCCTAGTCGCAGGACTATCGAGACAGGGCATCGATACTCCGGAGTAGACTGGCGCATGCGCTTCTCATCCCAGTATGGGAGATGGTCTGTCCCACAGCCGTCAGTAAGTCGTACTTGAGATAGTATGCGGGTGCTCGTTAGGTTACGAGTACACTGGACAGGACTCGTCGGGAACTGACAAGTTGGTATTATACCTATCGTCAGTTATCAGTTCCCAGGTGACATGAGTACAGCTTAGTCCGCTGACTTGACACTGGCACTTCGCCTCGAGTGTGTTCCCACTGTATTTTGATTACTACCCTACCACGGCTCAAAGGAGTCGTGCAAACAGGTGGTAGTTGGGTGTAGTCCCGAAGCACTTGGAGGCAGTGACGGTTAGACAGGATTCGTCTCTCCCGGTATTGGGGGTTGACATCGCGCTGTGTCTAGGAGAGCCATTATACGAGTAGTCCCTGGCCAGGGCAAGCGAGATATACTGGTAGGTTTCCAGTGTTATCTCAGGGTGTTTTGGGCTTCACTCCGACACGACTTGTAC
Source organism: Agapanthus africanus (assembly GCA_030015575.1). NCBI lineage: Eukaryota > Viridiplantae > Streptophyta > Magnoliopsida > Asparagales > Amaryllidaceae > Agapanthus > Agapanthus africanus. Next base: position 378,201,759 of record CM057343.1, read on the forward strand.
CGCTATTAGGGGACTGACGTTTACCGCCCTCCTAGGCCCGACATGCGATGTATCAGACGAACAGACCGGACTGTACGGAGACTGTCACATTCAGACTCAGTAGGAGTTCAGATGGGGTTCGCCTCGTCAGTCTTCTTATCGGCATCTACCTGGGGACCGTTACGCACAGCTAGTGCCGCTTGCGGTCTGTGGTTAAACCCACTGCCAGCGTAAGTGTCGAGTCTTTAGAGTCCCACACAGGGGGCTATTCGTCTCTGGGCAAAACAGAGTAGAGGTTGCATGGTTTTGCGACAGGGTTCGTTCTCATCCGCGCACTTGTGCACGTTTGGAGTCCAGACAGATATTACTAGCAGGCGCTGGTTTGGGCCAGACACTGGTATATGTTTTGGGGTTGATTTTATCTCTTAGAATTCATGTTACTCGGAACAAGAATGCGGGTGTGTATGCACAGTTGATTGAGGCGGAGGAAGAGGATATTCATTAGGGTTTCGGAACGGGTGCGTGTGCACAGTTGACAGTCGTCTTTTTCCAAACCCTAATGAATTTATGTTATATCAATTAATAATATTAATTAAATGAAATTGTGTCATGGTTGGTTTTGTTGACTTGTTGACCAAGGTTGACTTGTTGACCATGGTTGAAAGTTTGACCATCATCATTACATATCAAAGATGCTCTTTGATTCTAGCAAAACCATTTAATGAATGTAATGATAATGGTCATTCCAAACCTTCCATCAACTATTTCATTTTTATTATTATTGTTAATTTGATAATTCTTTTCATTTTTTGTTATGGTTGTAAAATGAGAAGGATATTATTCATTCTATCATAACACTTCTCTCTCCTCTCTTCTTCTTCCTCCTCCTCTAGTTCAAGGAGCTCCCTTCTCATGTGTTGAGAATCCATCTCCTTGAGATAAAAACACCCCAAAGCCACTCTCTACTCACTCTAGGGTTAGAGGTTTAGCAAGCCAAAGATCCTAGTTCACTCAAAGTTCGAGAAAGAGCCCGAAGGTTGAACCCTCAGGTGGATCCATCTTTGACGGAAGAAGGCGACGAGGAAAGCACCATCAACCCCTACAAAGGTTTCAAGAAGAAGGAGTTCAAGTTAGGTATAACCTCCTTTCCGAGTAGCTAACTCTCTTTAGCTTTGTAGCTAGTTTAGTTTAGAAAAGATCCCGACTTTTGCTAGTCCATGTTGCCCCATGCGCTAAAAATTTGATTTTTATACCGTTTCCGCCTCCCCGCAAGAACCGGGGTTGGCAACGTGGACTTACACATATCTCATATGCGCTCCTATTTCGTTTCGCTTGAGCCAGGAAACCTCTGTGTAGGACTCTAAAGACTCGTCAATACGCCGGCAGCAGATGATGATCATATCAAACACCCACAAGCCGCAAGCGGTCTGCTAAACGTAACGGCCACCCGGGTATTGAGCGATCAGAAGATCGACGAGCAAGCCCACTCACACTCCTGTGAATCCAACCAGTAACACTTACCGTACAGTCCGGTCCTGTTAGTCTGATATGTCGCATATCTCGCCTAGGGGTGGTAAACGTCAGACCCCAATAGCTCGATAAGTCGTGTCGATATGAGGTCTATAACAGTTCGAGAAACTACTGGTAACACTTACCAGTAAATCTCAGCAACCCTGGCCAGGGATTTCCGGTTATAGCCAATCGAACACAGCGCAACATCAACTCCCTATACCGGGAGAGACGAATCCCCTCCTATCGCTCATTGCCTCCATGTGATTCGGGACTGTACCCAAAAACCACCGTTTTGCACGCCCTCTTGGACATGGTAAGGTGGAAATCAAAGCACAGTGGGAATCACACAAGACTCTATGGCGATCTCGGGTCAACAGACTACTCTGTACCAGTGTCACCAGAGAACTGCCATCTGACGTAAGGTTTAATACCATCTGGGAGTTCTCGGCGAGTACGTTCAGTGTACCCAGTCTCCACTGAGCACCCGCATACCATCTCTGATGTCAAACACCAATGGATATGGGATCATCCATTGCCCATCACATGGGTCGAGAAGATATACTCTAGTCTACTCTGAAATATCGATGCCCCGTCTCGATATTCCCACGACTAGGAACATTGAAGGATGTACTCTTGGACTACCCAGGCCTCACTAGTATGATCTGCATCATAGTCCTGGAAGTCAAGTACACATCCTAAGGGCTTTATCAACATGTAACAGAGAGATAGAAAGTATACATGTTAAGATAAAGAGCAACCAGATAGCGTACTATCATGTCGAGCAAGAAAGTCCTACCTATATATGTCCCAGCATCCACTACAATATACATCCAATGTACAGTAATGGCCTCTAGGGCATACATATAACTAACAATCTCCCACTTGCATTAGGGCCATCTGTAGCAGTGGTTGCAGTATCACATACTCAACCATCCCATATAAGTCTCTCTCGGGGAAAAAGCCTTTGTGAGTGGATCCGCCGTGTTGTCCTCTGAGTCTACTTTCCTAACCTCGATCTCCTTGGAGATCAACCATCTCCATGATCATGTGATACTGCCTTAGAATATGTCTGGATCACTGATGGGACAGGCGTTCCCTGGCATAAGCCACAACTCCATTGTCACACAATGGGAGGAACTAAGTTCATCTCATGAACTGATATACACCCAGACAGCCTCTTTGGTAGCATCTTAAGTAGCGATGTATCCAGCCTTTATTGTCTAGTATGCCACGGTATGTAGCTTGGAACTCTTCCAACATACCGTCCTTTTACTAAGGGTAAAGACAATGCCTGTGACTGACATTCAGTCGTCTTTATCACCCTGGAACCCTTCCAGTGATTCTCCCTAGGATCGATTGATACCATCTCACTACATCTAGTGAGTATCCTAACATCCAATTACATCTATCTCATAGATGAAAACTCAGGATTTAGGAGGTATCATTTTGATCTTATGTGGAGAATCATTGTGATAAGCGGAGATTGATCGAGCGTAGCATAGGAAACTCCTTCCCTATCAAGAGTATGTCATCCACGTACTCTACGAGGATCGTCACCATACTCCCTACTACTTTTTTGTTTATACAAGGTTCATCTACCATTTTGATGATGTCAAACTCTTTGACTAATCCATCAAAACAGATGTTCCAACTCCGCGATGCCTGCTTTATCACATAAAACATCTTGCACACGTATCCGCTGCTCCCACTGTCTACGAGGCCCTCTGGCTGTGTACTTATAGACGCCCTCTTCTAAAACATCATTTAGAAAAGATGTCATGACACCCAACCGCCAGATATCGTAGTCATGGTATGTAGCCGTGGCAAGTAGGATCCGGATGGACTTAAGCATAGGCACTGGAAAAGGTTTCATCATTATCCATGCCTGGTCGATGACGAAAACCTTTAACAAGTCTTGCTTTGAAAGTCTCAACTTTTCCATCTACACCAAGTAATCTTCTCAAGATATACTTGCTCCTGATGGGGATTTAACCCTTCAGATAAAGCAACCAAAGTCCATACTTTGTTGATGCACATGGATTCCATCTCAGATCGCTAAGCATCCAGCCATTCTTACAGAGTCCCTACTCTCGATGGCCTGCCCGAAACTAGTTGGGTCATCATCTCATGATGCAATCCTCTCTCCCACTGTCATAGAGAAACATAAGTATCTCTCAGGTGGGTGAGAAACCCTACTAGATCGGCGGAGAGGCTGAGGTTCGTTGGTAACTATTGAATCCTTTGGTTTTATCAAATCATCTGCTGTAGTTTGTATAGCTGGAACCTTTCCAGTTCTACATTACAGACCTTGCCTCGAGCTTGTCTGGATTTTGCTTTTAGACATAGGCCGGTCAACCCCAAATCTTAACTAGCTTAAGACATGGGCTCTTCCCATACCATATCTTATATGGAGTAGTAGGCTGTGATATGATTCGAACCTAATTCAATAAGTATGCAGCTTCTCAAGTGCATAACCCCCAAAAGGAAATAGGAAACTCAGTAGTACTCATCATAGAGCACACCATATCACATAGGGTGCTATTGCTCCACCCCGATATACCATCGTGCTATGGTGTATACGGAGGAGTAATGCTAAGAGAGAATCTCATTCTCCTTTAGAAAAGTCCAAGAATTCCGTGCTCAAGTATTCTCCTCCTTGATCTCATCAAAGGGCATAATACTTATACCCGTATTTTGGTTCTCTACTTCTAACATATATTCTGTGAATATCTCAAAAGGTTCGGACTTGTGTTTCAACAGGAACATAGGTCTGAATCTCGAAAGATCATCAGAGAATGTAATGAAGTATAAAGAACCAGTCCTGGCATGTGTAGACAGGGGACCTTACATACATCCTCATGTATCAGTCCCAAGAGTTCACTAACTCTTTCTCTGTTTCCAGTAAACGGAGCTATGGTCATCTTATCTTTGTGACATGACTGACAAGTTTCACAAGATGTAAATTCAAACTGATTTAAATATGCATCTATATGTAACTTCAGCTAGTCGGGTCGCATTGATATGACCTAGTCTACAATACCTCAAGAAGAATTCGTTCATTTCTGAACTCTTCCTCTTGTGTGTGTTCTGTATACTAAGAACTGTAGTTTGATTTAGAACATCAATGCTTTTTAGATAACGTGCCTGAACCGATTAACTCTTGATATAGGAAATGTTCAAAACATTATCCAACAATACAAAATTTTATCATTTCTTTACTAATAAAGAGACTGATATGATTTTGTATATCAGGTTCGGTATCTAATAACATTCGTTCAAAATCAATGTATATAGAATACAGGGTGATAGTGACCAACAGACTTGGCTGCAACACTTGCCCCGTTTTCTGTCTCATGAAACTTATCACCCGTTCTCAGTTTTCTACCCTTTTGTAGCCCTATGTAACAGATTACATATCTGGGATCCTGATCCCGTATCAAATACCCAGGATTCAGAGGATACTGAGAAACAGTTCTTTGTAATGAACACACCTAAAGGAGATGCATCATATGCACTTTCTTCGTTTGGACGGCATGGGAATTCTAGTATTCCCCTATTTCCTGCTCGGTCTTATAACAATTATAAGTTGGAGCGGGACCAACGTTCCCCAGCTCAGTATAACAAGCGGGTTCGGTCAATACATCCATATTATTATCTTGATTAAGGCATGATATGGTCGCTACCTGGAGAGAGAGAGAAGAAAACACTCTGCGTGCGCTCTTGCAAGATCAGATTGGTTATATATTTTATCTAATCAGGATGGCTCCCACTGTTTTTATCAAATCTTCCTTCAAACCTTAAAAGGAAAGACTAGCCAGGATTAATTACACTCTACAAGTTCGTCAATCTTTCAGCCAGGCCAGTGTCGGTACTTTGAGGGAGGTTCCCCGTGCTTTCGCACGGACCTAATTACAGTAAACCTCGTTTTCCCAGAGGCATAACCCCGTTGACACCTTTCTAGACACCTACTTGATCGGCTAATTGCAAAGTGCAAAACTCTCTCAGGAGTAACAATTACTCGCAGTGGGTATTGGGATCCAACTATCACATAGAAGGTATGCAATCTCATTGCAAATTTCAACACTTGAAACTCGCGATAAAGGTTTTTACCCCTAGCACTTATGACCTTAACTATGGTCAACAAATCATAAGCACTAGTCAAGTTCTACCCGTCATTTCGTGATTAATTAGACCCACCCACATGACCCTTAACTAAGGTCAACAAAGTCACACGACTGTCCTAACTAATCGCATCATATGCGGTGTAGGAAGACATCACTTAGCTACCGTACACTGTGTCTTAACTAAGGTCAACAAACACAGCACGAATACTAAGTACTCTACTTCCTAAAATGACGGAGGGTTGCGAATGGTTTTTATGAAAACCTTTAACGCTTTGAACTTGATCTCGTTGCGGAATCAAATGGTTTTTAAATGGAATGTTTTTGAGGCTTTTCTAGTTTTGCTTAAGGGGTCACTCCCGGTGAAGGGATCGTCGGCCCTTTCCTCGTCGAATGAGGTGCGAGATATATCATATATATCACTGTGCAAAGCAGAAACTATAGAAGCGATCAAAAGACAAACCGAGTGTTGTAGCATCTGCCAGTTATTGCTAAAGGAGTCACTCCCGGTGAAGGGATCTCGGTCCTTTCCTCATCGAATAAGGTGCAGGATGTTCTATAATGAACACCGCGATGCAAAGCAAGAACTGTAGCTACCTGTTTTATTTTGAAATTTGATTCCACAACATCAATTAGGTTTATTTTCTTTCATTAATCTCATTAATGAATATCCAATCATTTAAGTCCACCTAAACATCACAGATAAATATAACGTACGCTTATGCCATCCGCATTCGCCTCGATGTCCCGTCTGCACCGTTAGGTTAGGTAACTAACGCCAGAGCGAGGCAGGGCTAGCGCGGGTGTAAAACATAAGCAATGTCTATAAAATATATCATATATACTATATACTATATCTATCTGAACAAATCACATGATCACATCACAGATAACGCAGCAGAAAATATCATATGAAATATTGGATATACTAGGACGTCCGTGTTTTTTAATACGAGCCAGTATAAAACACGGATTCCACGGTCGTGATGAATAGTCAATCCCACACCCCTAGACCCCTACGAGAGCGGCAAGCAACCCTACCAATTCTAGGGTTAGGAGACCCGGACTCGACTCCTCGAGATGGTCTCCCACTGGACCCTAGAACCCGGTTACTTGTGCTCCCCTCCTTGGGTCTATCCTAATGCAGAAAAGTAAATAATATACAAATGGTGACATCATCCGCAACCTGGAAGTGTCCCAATAAAAGAATATTACATACAAGTTTTTTACATGAATGAAAATGAAAAACACTCATCTCACATAAAAAACCTCCGGCTATTCGAACACGACGATCCAATATAACATATCCAGCAACACATAACATCACATGTCATCAACGTAAGTAAATATGCGCATCCTAATTGTCGTTGACATATAGCAACGAAATCGGCGACATCACATATTACACTTACGGTCACAGAAAAGAAAGTGTAAAACTACAACAGTTGGAATCTGCAACCTGCATAGACATCGCATGCCTAATCAAATGAATTCCTTAGACATCGTATGCCTAACAATTATAAACCCTGCATTTTAATCTCAAAATCGAAAACACTTTTCAATATCAAGTCGGGCAATTCAACAAGATTCCCGACATCCTGATCGAATACTCGTCGCAAACTTTAGTAGACGGCCGCACCCCCGATACCGTCGACGAAGTGCACCAAGGCGGAACACCGCTATCGCGAGCACCCGAACGGATGCTTTCGGCAACGGGGTTCTCCTACAGTCACTTGGTCGGGGCTAAGGGGTGTAGCTGTCTATTAAGTTTATCAGCGAGTATCCGCGTACGCTACGTGATTGCGATGGACTTTTGATCGCATCAAAATTCCGTGGCAACCGATCAAGTGAGACTAAAGTGCTATGTTTATAACATTCATATTAGTTATCTCATAACTACTTGTGAATTCCAATTATTGTATCACATTCCGGATAAATAGAAAATGTCAAACTTTCCGATCGAACAATCGAACACCCAAGTTTTCCCGAAATAGCTCAACACATGAAACAAGTTTAAAAACATTCACTTCATGCCTCAGTACCAACGGTCCAGCCGTAGAAGGGTCAAGCCAACGCCTCACATATGGCACGCCGTACTGCCCCAAACCCTAAGGTTCGAAGGGCAGTTCAAGACGGTCATATAATCGAGTTAAGGTTTGTTGTCTTCTAGAGGGTCCATCGCGTTACTTGCACTACTTAGAACGTCTTTAAACCACGGAAAAATCCAACACTTGGAAATTTCCCGACAGGGGAAAAATTGGGTATTTATATCCGGTCGAACTTTTTAACATATTCAAAAATTATCCGAAAAACACATAGACAAAATTAGACAATCCGATTGAATAATCGAATCCCCAAAACAACCCCAGAAAAACTCAACTGTTGAGTAAAATATAAAAATTTCCAGAAGACTCAGCACTTCAATACAAGAATTACTGTGCAAGCCACGTGGTCTAACTCACCAAAATGGCCGCCGAACTGCCGCGAAACCCAGGGTGGGGCCACGGTTCCGCGGCGCTTTGGTCGATTTAGCATCACGTGCTTCACAGTAACTCATAGAATTCCCTGCTGAATTTTTTGGCAATTTTTAATTCACAAAAATCCAAAGTTTCAGAAAATTTCCAGAGAGCAATTTGAGTTAGGGTTTCGATATTCGTTCGGATTTCAAACGTCGTCTACGCTTCGCCTAAGGCTCTAGCTAGTCTCTGATACCATTGTAAGGTTCCTAGGCACACATTAGAGGTCTCACAAGGCATCAACCATGCCAATTTCAAAATTTACAAGTGCCGAGAAACCCTAATACGGATCGTTAACTAGAGTTTAGGCGAAACATGCAACTAGTTAACAACTTAATTAAGTGAACAGAAATACAACCTTTGTAGATCCGGTCCTCCACCTCCATAGCTCCGTGATGAAGTCCCCTCGCTGTCCATATCGGAATCCAAGACTCTCACGGTGGTTTCATCGGAGAAAAGACCGGGCTAGGTCGCCAACTTCGATGCCGAAGATGATCTACGTCGAGGCAACTCAAGATCAAACTCCAACTTCACCAAGTCATGAAACTTGTGAAGAAAACACCCTATACTACTTGGCGAGTGGTAGAGGATGAAGAAATAGGAAGTGGGTTCACTTTAGAATTGGATTTCTCACTCATTTCATCAAGTTGCCATTAATGGTAGCAAAGGTTTTCTTCATCTTTGAAGAAGAAGAAGAAGAAGAAGATAATATGATAAGTATATTTCAAATAGAAAATAAAATGAATACTTATCATATGGCAACCATGGTCAAGTGTAGAGAATTAACTATGGTTAGTTTGAATGGTTAGGGTTAAGCATGAAGACAAAATGGTCACTTAGTCAAAGCTTCATGAAGCTTCAAAAACAAACAAAGAAAGCCACCATTTCTCTTCATCTTTCAAAAAGGAATAATAAATAAATAAATAGTTAATAAAATCAAAACCCTAAACATTACATAACCATGGTTTAATCATACACTTAACCAAGTTTGCATTATCATCAAACATGATACAAACAAGTGCACAAAAGTATATCACATATACAACTTATGTATTTCAAGTGAGAAAATCCATTTAAAGTGAACTAATATTAGTTAATGTAAAGTAATATATCAAATATATAATTATACATTAAATCATTAAATCAACACTTGATTTAACGATCCGGTCATATCGCATATAACCGACTAATATCCAATGTATCGGTTTATCGAACCAATCTTTGATTCGATAACTAGGTTATATCGCATACAACCAATCGATACATTCATCGTGAGAATGGAATACGGTATCACATACACGCATTATTCTCGGTCCTGCACATATCTCATATGCGCTCCTATTTCATTTCGCTTGAGCCAGGAAACCTCTGTGTAGGACTCTAAAGACTCGTCAATACGCCGGCAGCAGATGATGATCATATCAAACACCCACAAGCCGCAAGCGGTCTGCTAAACGTAACGGCCACCCGGGTATTGAGCGATCAGAAGATCGACGAGTAAGCCCGCTCACACTCCTATGAATCCAACCAGTAACACTTACCGTACAGTCCGGTCCTGTTCGTCTGATATGTCGCATATCTCGCCTAGGGGTGGTAAACGTCAGACCCCAATAGCTCGATAAGTCGTGTCGATATGAGGTCTATAACAGTTAACTACTGGTAACACTTACCAGTAAATCTCAGCAACCCTGGCCAGGGATTTCCGGTTATAGCCAATCGAACACAGCGCAACATCAACTCCCTATACCGGGAGAGACGAATCCCTTCCTATCGCTCATTGCCTCCATGTGATTCGGGACTGTACCCAAAAACCACCGTTTTGCACGCCCTCTTGGACGTGGTAAGGTGGAAATCAAAGCACAGTGGGAATCACACAAGACTCTATGACGATCTCGGGTCAACAGACTACTCTGTACCAGTGTCACCAGAGAACTGCCATCTGACGTAAGGTTTAATACCATCTGGGAGTTCTCGGCGAGTCCGTTCAGTGTACCCAGTCTCCACTGAGCACCCGCATACCATCTCTGATGTCAAACACCAATGGATATGGGATCATCCATCGCCCATCACATGGGTCGAGAAGATATACGCTAGTCTACTCTGGAATATCGATGCCCCGTCTCGATATTCCCACGACTAGGAACATTGAAGGATATACTCTTGGACTATCCAGGCCCCACTAGTATGATCTGCATCATAGTCCTGGAAGTCGAGTACACATCCTAAGGGCTTTATCAACATGTAACAGAGAGATAGAAAGTATACATGTTAAGATAAAGAGCAACCAGATAGCGTACTATCATGTCGAGCAAGAAAGTCCTACCTATATATGTCCCAGCATCCACTACAATATACATCCAATGTACAGTAATGGCCTCTAGGGCATACATATAACTAACACAGAGATCGTGGGTAAATTCCCACGCTTGGATTCTTCCATACTAAACCTCTTTAGTATGGTGTCAATGTACATGGATTGGGACAATCCCAGTATCTGTTTAGATCTATCTCTATAGATCCTAATCCCCAAAATGCAAGAGGCATCACCTAGATCTTTCATTGAGAATCTTTGTGATAAGAAAATCTTGACCGAGTGCAGTATAGGAACATCATTTTCTATCAAGAGTATGTCGTCCACGTACAATATGAGGAAGACAACCTTACTCTCTGCCACCTTCTTGTAGATACAAGGTTCATCTACATTCTTGATGAAGTCAAACTCTTTGACTACCACATCAAAACAGATGTTCCAGCTCTACGATGCCCGCTTTAACCCGTAGATGGATTTAAGCAGCTTGTACACCTTTCTGCTGCTCCCACTGTCTATGAAGCCTTCTGGCTGAGTCATGTACACACACTCCTCTAAATCACTATTTGAAAGGCGGTCTTAACATCCATCTGCCATATTTCGTAGTCATGGTATGGAGCAATGGCAAGTAAGATCCGGATGGACTTAAGCATAGCCACAGGAGAAAAGGTTTCGTCATAATCCACACCTGGTCGTTGACGAAAACCCTTTGCAACAAGTCTAGCTTTGAAAGTCTCAACTTTTCTATCTACACCAAGTTTTTTCTTAAAGATCCATTTGCTCCTAATGGGTTTTAACCCTTCAGGAGCAATTTCTAAAGTCCATACTTTGTTGGTGTACATGGATTCCATTTCAGATCGCATTGCATCCAACCATTTCACAGAGTCGCCACTCGTGATGGCCTGCTCGAAGCTAGTCGGGTCATCATCTTTCATGATGCAGTCCTCGCTCCCACCATCAATGAGTAAAACGTAGTATCTCTCAGGTGGATGAGGAACCCTACTAGGTCGGTGGAGAGGCTGAGGTTCGTTAGCAACTATCGAATCCTCTGGTTCCATTAAATCTTCAGTTTTAGTTTGTTCTGCTGGAACTTCTTCCAGCTCTACCTCTTCGCCACTAATTTCTTTTGCAAGAAATTCCTTTTCTAAAAAGGTGGTATGTTGAGCAACAAACACTTTTTGTTGTTCACTGTGGTAGAATAGATATCCATTCAAATGTTTAAGATATCCAACAAACTTACAAAGAACTGATCGTGCCTCGTGTTTGTCCGGATTTTGCCTTTTGACATAGGTCGGACAACCCCATATCTTAACTCGTTTAAGATATGGTCTCTTTCCACTCCATATCTCATATGGTGTGGTAGGTACGGATTTAGATGGAAATTGATTCAATATGTATGTTGTTGTCTCAAGCGTATAGCCCCAAAAGGAAATAGGTAACTCAGCAGAGCTCATCATAGAGCGCACCATATCTAATAGGGTGCGATTCCTCCGTTCCGATACACCGTTGTGCTGTGGTGTATACGGAGGAGTAAGCTGAGAGAGAATCCAATTCTCTTTTAGAAAGTCCAGGAACTCTGTGCTTAAGTATTCACCTCCTCGATCAGATCGTAGGATTTTAATACTTTTATCCGTTTGGTTCTCGACTTCGGATTTATGTTCCTTGAATTTCTCAAAAGCTTCAGACTTGTGTTTCATCAGGAATACATGCCCGTATCTTGAGAGATCGTCAGTGAATGTAATGAAGTACGAAAAACCTTTCCTGGCATGTGTAGACATAGGACCACATACATCACTATGTATCAGTCCTAAGAGCTCACTAGCTCTTTCTCCGTGTCCTGTAAACGGAGTTTTGGTCATTTTGCCTTTGAGACATGACTGGAAAGTGTCATAAGATGAAAATTCGAACGGATTCAAATATCCATACTTATGTAACTTAGCTAGTCGTGTCGCATTGATATGACCTAGTCTACAATGCCATAAGAAGGATTCGTTCATTTCTGAACTCTTCCTCTTGTGTGTGTTTTGTATGTTAAGAACTGTGATTTGATTTAGAACGTATATGCCATTAATTAACGAGCCTGATCCAATCAACTTTTTATTCAGGAAGATGTTCATAACATTATCCAGTACTACAAAATTATATCCTTCTTTACTTAATGAAGAAACTGATATAATATTGTATATCAGGGTCGGTATGTAATAGCTTTCGTTCAGAATCAATGTATTACCATTTGGTAATACAAGGTGATATTCGCCAACTGCTTTGGCTGCAACATTTGCACCATTCCCTACTCTTACGGAATGATCACCCATTCCCAGTTCTCTACCTTTCCTCAGCCCATGTAACATATTACATATGTGGGATCCCAATCCGGTATCTAATACTCAGGACGTAGAGTGAACTGAGAAACAGTTCTCGATAACAAACACATCCGAAGAAGATGCATCAACATGCTTATTCTTCGTTTGGGCGGCGTGGGAATCCGGATATTCCCTTATTTCCTGCTCGGACTTATAACAATTATAAGTTGGAGCGGGACCAACGTTTCCCTGCTCAGTATAACAAGTGGGTTCGATCGATACATCTATATTATTATCTTGATTAAGGCCTGACATGGTCGCTACCTGGAGAGAGAGAAAAGAAAACACTTTAGCGTATGCTCTTACAAAATCAGATTGGTTATTATTTTATCTAATCAGGATGGCTCTCGCTGTTTTTATCAAATCTTCCTTCAAACTCTAAAAGGAAAGACTAGCCGGGATTAATTACACCCTACAATTTCACCAATCTTTCAGCCAGGTCAGTGTCGGTACTTTGAGGGAGGTTCCCCGTGCTTTCGCACGGACCTAATTAAAGTAAACCTCGTTTTTCCAGAGGCATAGCCCCGTTGATACCTTTCTGGACACCTACTTGATCGGTTAATTGTCTTGTGTAAAACTCTCCCAGGAGTAACTCTTACTCCCAGTGGGTATCGGGATCCAACTATCTCATAGAAGGTATGCAATCTCCTTGCAAATTTCAACACTTGAAATTCCCGATAATATTTTGCCCCTAACCTCCTATGATCTTGACAAAGGCCAACAAACCATAGGACGCTAGTAAAGTTCAACCCGTCATTTCCTGATTGAATTAAACCCACCCGCACGACCCTTGATAAAGGCCAACAAGGTCGTATGACTACCCTAATCTAATCGCATCACATGCTTAAGCAGATAAGCACCATTTAGCTACCGCACACTACGCCTTGACAAAGGCCAACAAACGCAGCACGAATACTAAGTAGTACTTATCTGAAATGACGGAGGGCTACGACAGGTTTTCAGAAAATCTTTTGCGTAATGAACTTGATATCGTTATAGAATCGTGTGATTTTTGAAAAGGAGTGTTTTTGAGGCTTTTACTAGTTTTGTTAAAGAGGTCACTCCCGGTGAAGGGATCTTGGCTCTTTCCTTATCGAATAAAATGCAGGATATTTCACAAATATCACTATGCAAAGCAACAACTATAAAAGCAATCAAAAACAAAACCGAGTGAGTTGTACCATATGCTAGTTTTGCTAAAAAGGTCACTCCCGGTGAAAGGATCTCGGCTCTTTCCTTATCGAATAAGCTGTTGGATATTCTACAAGGAATACCGCTATGGAAAGCAAAAACTAGAGCTACCCTTTTTGAAAATTTGATTCTACAACAACTTTTAGCTTTCTTTTCTTTCATTAATCTTATTAATGAAGTCCCGTCATTTATGCTTCCTAAGCATCACAGAAGAAACGAAAATACAATGTACGCTTATGCCATCCGCATTCGCCACAGTGTCCCGTTATGCACCGTTAGGTTACTTAACTAACGGCATACCGGGACGGGACTAGTGCAGGTGCAAAACATAAGCAGCGTCTATTATATATCTCATATATAATATATAGCCATTCGTCTCAGAATCCACAGTGATCACATCACAGAATATCAGCAGCAGAAGATAACATATGAAATATTGGATATACTAGGAGGTCCCTGTTTTATTTTGAGCCTGTATAAATTACGGATTCCATGGTCGCGATGAATAGCCAAACCCACATCTCTAGACCCCTACGAGAGCAGCAAGCAACCCTACCAATTCTAGAGTTAAGAGACCCGGACTCGGCTCCTCGAGTTGGTCTCCCACTGGACTCTAGAACCTGGTTACTTGTGCTCCCCTCCTTGGGTCTATCCTAATGCGGAAAAGTAAATAATATACATCAATGGTGACATCATTCTCAACCCGGAAGTGCCCCAATAAAATAATATTACATACAAGCTTTTACATGAATGAAAATGAAAAACTCTCATCTCACATAAAAACCCCCGGCTATTTAAAAATGGCGATCCAATATAACATATCACAGCAACACATAACATCTCATGTCATCAACGTAAGTAAATATGCGTATCCCAATTGTCGTTGACATATAACAACGAAACCGGCGATACCATACATATTACACTTACGGTCACAGAAAAGAAAGTGTAAAACTACAACATTTGGAATCCACAATCTCTTTAGACATCAAAAACCCGACATATCACATATCTCGGATTTCATGCCTAACAATATGAATTCTAAATATTGTATCTCATTACAGAAAGCTAGACGACATTAAACAATTCGATCGAATCAACGAATTTCCAAAATTCCCAGAGAGCTCAACACTTAAGCACTATTAAAAATTCTCAGAAGCATGCCCCAGTACCAATGGACCAACCGTTGAAGTGCCGTCCCTTGCCTCCTTAGTGGCGCCGAAGAACCGCCGCCAAAACCATGTTTTGGCCACGGTTTCGCGGTCACTAAAGCGAGTTAGGGACTCGTTCTTCAAGAGGGTCCATAGAATTACCTGCATGATTTTCTGAATATTTTTAATATGAAAATTTCAACTTTTGAATTTTTTTTTTGAAAGTGGGAAAATTCGGTTATTCGAAATTCGTTCGGACTTTTAATTTCGCCTACGCAATGCCTAATGCTCTAGCTACACTCTGATACCACTGTAAGGTTCTTAGGCACTAGAACAAGGTTCTACAAGGCATCAAACATGCCGTATTAAAAATTTTCAAGTGCCAAACAACCTAAGCAAGGATCTTTACTAAAGAATTAAGGTTATAAAACGACAAGTAAACATCTTTACTTCTAAATGAACTAGAAATACAACCTTTGTAGACCGATCCTTCACTTCAATAGCTCCTTGTAGTAGTCCCTTTGCTCCAAGAAGTGATCTACCGGACTCTAGAATGGCTTCTCAAGATGAAAGGAACGAACTTGCTTGAAGTCTTCGAGGCCGAAGATGATCTACGTCGAGAAGACACTAACTCAAGTTACTACTTCACTAATGAGAGATTAGTGAAACTAACACCCTATACTAAAGTACTAATCTAGTAGAGGAAGATGTGGTAGGATTTTTTCTCACTTTAGAATTAATTTTCTCACTTTTATTTCTCACTTGAACAAAACCTAGAGAGCTCTTGAGCTTTGAAGAAGAAGATGAAGAGAGATAATGTTGTGAGAGTGAATGGCAACCATAGGTGAGTTTGTATCATATATCTAACTCATGTAGAGACATAACCATGGCTAAATTATAATGGTTAGGTTAATAAATATATTTAACAAGACAAAATTAGTGGACCAAGTCAATGCACCCACAAGCTTCTACAAGTTTCATGCATGTGACTAATTATCCACTAATTTGGATTTACTTTAAATATTTAAACCCTCCATTATAATTAGTATGGTGTAAGTCTTATACACCCATGTAGTGTGTATCATCAACCATGACACAAAAATAAAACACAATTAATATATATCACATATATATTAAGTGTGCACATGTGAGAAAAATAAATGCTTAATGAGCTAATATAGTTAATGTAAACTAGTATATCCAATATACAATAAATTATCAAGTCAACACTTGATTTAATAATCTGGCTATATCACATATAACCGACTAATATTATATGTACTAAGTTATTGAATCAACACTTGATTCGATAACCCGGCTATATCACATATAACCGACCGATACAAATATCGCGAGAATAAAATACGGTATCACATGCTCGTATTAATCTCGGTCCCGCACATATCACATATGTGCTCCTACTTCGTTTTGCCTGAGCCAGTAAAACCTCTGTGTAGGACTCTAAAGACTCGTCAATACGCCGGCAGTAGGTGATGGTCATATCAAGCACCCACAAGCCGTCAGCGGTACTAACTGGACGTAACGGCTTCCCGGGTATTGAGCGATCAGAAGATCAACAAGCAAGCCTGCTCTAGCTCCTATAAAGCCTGCCAGTAACACTATCGTACAGTCCGGTCTCTTCGTCTGAGATGTCGCATATCTAGTCTAGGGGTGGTAAACGTCAGACCCTAATAACACGATAATTCATGCCGATACGAGGCTCATAACGGGTCGAGAAACTACTGAGAACACTTACCAGTAAATCTCTAAATCAGCCTTGGCCAGGGACTTCCAGTTATAGCCAATCAAGCACAGCAAGACATCTACCCCTAATACCGGGAGAGACGAAATCCCCTCGTATCGCTCACTGCCTCCATATGACTCAGGACTGTACCCAAAAACCACCGTTTTGCACGTCCTCTTGAACGTGGTAACGTGGAAATCAAAGCACAGTGGGAATCATACAAGACTCTATGATGATCTCGGGTCTATAGACTAACCTGTACCAGTGTCACCAGAGAACTGCTATCTGACGTCAGATATAATACTATCTAGGAGTTCTCGGCGTGTCTGTCCAGTGTATCCAGTCTCCACTGAGCACCCATACACCATCTCTGATGTCAAACATCAATGGATATGGGATCATCCATCACCCATCTCATGGGTCGAGAAGCGTATACGCTAGTCTACTGTGGTATATCGATGCCCTGTCTCGATACACCCACGACTAGGAACATTCAAGGATGAACTTATAGACTACCATGGCCTCACTAGTATGATCTGCATCATAATCCTGATAGTCAAGTACACATCCTAAGGGCTTTACCAACATGCAACCATAAGACAGTATCAAGAGACAAGTATACATGTTAAAATAAAGAGCAACCAGATAGCATACTATCATGTTGAGCAAGAAAGTCCTCTCTATATATGTACAATAATGGCCTCTAGGGCATACATACAACTAACAAAGACAATTATTGTAATTGCAGGAACGTGATTATGATAATTAAAGGATGACCTATACAGGTAGAACAGTTTTACTCGAGATGATAATATGCTATCTGATTTGTCTTTATCATTGATGTGTCTTTATCATTGTAACTGTTATCAGTAGTTTCTCGTACCGTTATAGGCCTTACATCGGCATGACTTATCAAGTTATTGGGGTCTGACGATTCCACCCATAGACTGTTGGGTTACCTACAACGGCAGCAAGGTTTCGGGAGGCATCATCCATACCAAGTTTAAATTTTTGCCATCCTAGATAATCCTAACAATGAATCTTAAGCTAAAGAATCAAACTAAACAACATGTTAACAACTTAACATCTAAGATTTTAGGAATTACAACCTTTGTAGTCCGTTCCTTCGCTTCATAAGCTTCGAGTTGAGATCCCTTCGCAGCGATCATCAAGCTCCCGGACTCTAGAGAGGCTCCATGAGGTGAATGAGGCATTCTTGCTTGAAGACTTCACAATCCAAGATGATCTATTTTGAGAATACAAAAACCCAAGCTTTCACTTCACTAATGAGGTATTAGTGAAGCAAACACCCTAATCTAAGTAACTAGAATAGATGAGGATGATGAAGTAAGAATTTTGCTCTCTTTTGTTTTCTTTTTATCACAAACAATCATCCCAAAATAAAAAGCTAGAAAGCTTTTGTGAGAGGAAGAAGAAAATGAAGTGTGATGAAATGAATTATTAATGAGGTTAGAAAAGCAACCATAGGTTAAGCATGGCATGCTTAACCCTTGTAGAGAATAAACCATAGGCTAGGCTTAAAAGGTTAGGTTAACAAATATATAGCAAATATCTAAAGAGTGGACAAAGTCAACATAACAAAATGTCTTAACTTTAATCCATAATTTAGAATTAACTAAAGAGAAAATGTTAACCCTAATTTAAATCCTAGCATGGTTTAATCTCATAAACCCAAGTTGCATTTGTAACCTAGCATGCTACAATATTATATATGTTGCGCCACGGCAGCGCCCCGGGCTCGTACTCGAGGCCAAAATGCGGAATCAAAATTTTTCCTTACTCGGAAACCGGCGCTACCGCGGACAAAGAAAACCCGGATCGTTTACCATTAACCTAATACTAGCAATCAAGAGATAGGGTGAGAAGTATACCGAGTGATCCGAGTCCTCCGGTCTTCTCGTCATCGTCCCGATCTCCCGCGGAAAGTCTTGCCTCCACATCGTCGCCTCCTCGCCGGAAAGGGCACCACAACGCCTGCGTCTTTTACGGGCTCCCGCCTCAATACCGAGGCAACTCGAGCATGAAGCCGGCAACTCGACATGCTCAAGATATGCTGTAGAATGTGTAGTGTAGTGTCTCACTTGGGGTTTGTTGCCATTTGAAGATGATGGAGAAAATGAGATAAGAAAAATGGTACTTGCATTTTTCTAGCATGAATGAGATCAAGAAATGAAACTCTCAAGAAGAAGCTCTCTTCTTCTTCTTCTCTCTTTCTTTTTCCTCTCATGAAAAACTTATCATTTTTCTCAAGTGAGAAGAAGAATGGTGGAGGAATGAATATCAAGCATGAAGGGAGGTGATGGTAGGAGCACAAGTGGTGACCATAGCCAAACATGATCATTACAAACTTACATCAACCATTCTTATCAATTCTAATCAAAATAAAGCATGAAAAGATCAAGGAAAAGAATGGCATCTAAAGATGCTATCATAATAAATACATATGCAAGAAACCCCCCTCCTCAAATGTAATTTGCAAAACTGCAAATTACCCCCTCCATCAGAAAAGTCCGGCCGGGAAAGAACAAAGGAAAACCGGCCGGAACGGAATGCAAACAGGCAACTCCAGAAAACTGGTCCCGTAATAAATTACAGGAAAACCCCGATACTGTGCATACACACCCGCATCTGTATTCCGTCCGGATACAAATGCAATGAGACAAAATCTATACTGTACTAAACTAGGACCGGCTTAAGCCAAAGCCGGCTAGTAAAATCCGTTCGATCCTGATCCGTGCAATACCGCATGTATCAGATCAAACTCTGCCATATAACTATACGGCCACTAGTACAAAACTGTCCGATCCTGATCCGTGCAATACCGCACGTATCTGATCGGACCCTGCCATATCTCCATACGGCCTCTACAGCGTTTCGCCCGAAAGTTGAGTAACTGTAAGTGTGGTGGACTCTAAAGACTCGTCAATACAATGGCTGTGGATTTAACCACTAGCACGTCAGAGGTATAAGACAATACGTAACGGGCCACCAGCTATTGACCAAAAGGGACGTCGATAAGCGAACTCATCCTGACACCCTACTGAGCCTGTCAGTGACAATATCCGTACAGTCCGGTCCGTTCGTCTATGAGGATCACATGTCGGGCCTAGGGGGTTGGTAAAAGTCAGACCCCCAAAGACGGTACAAGTCGTGTCGGAGTATAGCCCAGAACGCCCTGAGATACTACTGGAATACCTACCAGTAAATCTCCTGCCTCGGCCGAGGGCTTTGCGTAATGGCTCTCCTAGACACAGCGCGACCTCACCCCCAATACCGGGAGAGACGAACCCCTGCAGATCCGCTCACCGCCTCCATGTGGCTCGGGACTGTACCCAACTAAAACCTGTTTGCACGACTCCTTTGAGCCGTGGTAGGGTAGTAATCAAAGCACAGTGGGAACTCACACGAGACAAATGACGATCTCAGGTCGATGAACTAACCTGTACACATGTCACCTGGGAACTGCTATCTGACGTATGGTATAATCCCAACTAGCAGGTTCCCGGCGAGTCCTGTCCGGTGTACTCATAACCCAATGAGCACCTGTATACATCTTAGGTGAACCAACTGACACCAGTGGCTTGTGAGACCGGCCACCGCCCCTCGTCGGGGTCTCGACTGTATACACTAGTCTACTAATGGAGTATCGATGCCCTGTCTCGAAACTCCTACGACTAGGGACCTTTTAAGGATGCGCTTATAGACTACCAGCTCCCACGTATATGATCGCCATCATACTGCTGGTAGTCAAGCAAGAATCCTAGGGGCTCTATCAACGTGTAATAGCGACATGTCAGGTCACCTAAAGCAGTACACGATGATAAAGATAAACCAGATAGCATACTATCATCTCGAGTAAGACTGTCCTACCGGGATAGGTCCTCCCTCAATCATTGCAATCACGTGCCTGTGATCCAATAATTGACTCTGAGGGCACTATCTCCAACAATCTCCCACTTGCACTCAAGGCTAATTATTGCGATGTCGCATACTCACAGCCCGTGTGTTACCGAACACCCAACTCCTCTACAAGTCAGTCTCACAAAGCTCGTTTGTGAAACTATTGCGTTCGAGGAATAGCCTCAGTGAGTGGATCCGCTCTGTTGTTTCTTTCTATGTCTCTCTAAATCTCAAGTTCGCGGAGAATACCATCTCCCGAAATGAGCAATACCTGTCTTAGAATGTCTGGATGTCTGATGGGACCTAGCTCATAAATGAACTCCAAATCCAAACTTCTTAGACTGTATCGTCAACTGAACTTAATCCGTATCCTGCGCCATGCCTCCCTCAGTATTGCCTTGGATCACCTGTCCAAAATACTGCCCCTCGTTAGAGGGAAAACTAAAACTCTGACAACCTCCTTGTCGTCCATGTCACCTTGGAAGCCTGGAGTGATAACCGTCTCCTAAAGGAGGCAGCCGTTATCATATCCCTAGAACATTCACTTATGTTCTAAAACTGCTTCCGACTGTTTCTCCAGGATTGGATCAATATCAACTTATTGCATCTACTGCAAGAACAACATCTGGTGTGGTACTTGATATCTCATGATTGACTTAATTGCCTAAGCAAGTGATCTGCCAATCATGAGTATCCATCTCCCCTTTAGTCTATAAGACACCTTTAGAGAGGGTGACTCCATCAACTGCAGGTACATTACCGTGTCAGGAGTCGTCCATTTTAAATACTCATAGAATGCTGTCAAGGTACCCAGATTGGGAAACCACCCAAATCTAGATCTAGTAACCAGTATGTCTGATATAATATCCAAGTCCTATGTGGAGAAAACACTGTGTGACGACCAAAGTATAACCGATCGTAGTATAGGAATATCACTTCCTACTACCTTCTCAACAGATCCACCCCTTATTCTGATGACGTCAAACCTATGACTGTCACATCAGAAATAGATGATCTATCTCCGCTACATCTGCTTTAGTCTATAAATAGACATAAGCCTGATGTCCACCAATGCTTCCGCTGCTCCCACTGACTATGACAACCCTCTGGCAGAGTCATATAGACGTGCACTTCTAAAGCTAGTTTAGAACGACGCTATACTCATCCTCCCACCGGGTCTCGCAGCCTGGAACAACAACAATGGCAAGTGTGGGTAAACAAGAACTTCCCTGTCACCGTCCTTGAGGCTACCGGAGTACCTCTCGGGTGCCTGAAGTTACCCACCGTATCTGCGGAGTGGCTAATGGAATGTCAAACCAGATTGAATCTTTAGGTTGTTTATCAAATCTTCAGTAATCGTTTGCGGTTCTGGAATCACTTCCAGTTCTACCATACTCCCACTAATTTTTCTGAAAAAATCCATTTTTAATAAAAACTGTGGCGAGTCTAGAACAATATTGCTATTGTTCATCCAGATGGTAGAAAGTCAACCCTCGTCATAGCCTGGGTCAACCCACAAACAGCCATTACAGAAACGTGCCTTGAGTTGTCCAGTGTCTGTTTTTTAATCATAAGCCGGACAACTCCCCGTACCTTAACAACGTTAAGATATGAACTGTTCTATATCCAATATAGAACCAGAGGCACTGATTCAATTGAACCAGATTCAATTCATGCAGCTATCTCCAGTGCATGTAAACTAAATGGAAGGAGGCCGATCAGCGTTACTCAACTTAGGAATGCTTCCAATTATGAGTAACCTGAAAGAAAAGCCAGTTCTCTTAATCATTACTATCAACTGAACACCATACATAAGTATCTACATCTTCGATCACTTTGAAGAATCCCGATACTTGCTACACCTGGTTCTCTACTCTATTCAAATACCTATAACTCCTAAAAAATTAGACCCTGTGTTCCTACGAAACACATGTCTAAGAATTAGAGAAGTTAAAAGTAAACAGAATATAGTATGAGGACCAACCCCTCTGTCCTAATGGACACTGGACGACATACAATACTCTGTATAAGTCCACTGAGTCTAACAACTCTTTCACTGTGTGTCGTAGATTGAAAACTGTACTTATGGTTAAGAAGAATTACACCGCTGTTTAATGCTCCTTACCTAACCATCCACTGATATAGGTAAATGTCATCGACATAAAATCAAAAGGTATATCTCACTCTATGAAAATAGACGTATAGATATATCAATTTGAAATTGGTGCACAACAGCGGATATTCAAAACCAAATATTTGCCGACCGGCAAACAGCCCAGATGATCTCCTCAAATATCACCGATTACTACGAATCCTGATATAATGAGGATGGTCACCTAATTCCCAATAACTTACTCCCACTCAGCATCTGTAAAACCATACAGATGTGAGAATCCAACCTGGTAAATACATACCCTGGAGCAAGTGTCTAATCGGGAAATCAATTTTCTTTTAACATCACACAGTGAAACTGAAACATTGAAATGTTTCGTCGGGGTATCCTGGTATTCCTAGTAATGCCTCTTCCATTATCCAGATTCACAACTGTAACCTTGTAATTCTTTGCCATCTTTCTAAATCCCTTTCTATGTCTTTAGTCATTACCTTCTGTACACCCCCTTAATCCAAATGGTTTTCTTCCTTCCCTACCATTCGGCACCAGCCTATGGTTTGGAAGAAGACTATCCAAAAAGCATAAAGGGTGTACTGTCCTATTCCTAGGAGCACTCGCAATGCGAGAGAAGGTGAAGATAAAAGACACCTGAATGTACTTTATTCCTATTTCTCCTGAACCAGGATCCATCCCCGAACTGGAACAAGTTCCTTTCGAGTTCGTATATAACCATACGATGGATTATCCAATAAACTGTGGATCTTCGTAGTGACACGGAGTGTCCTTGAGAAATACAAAGGTGATTTAGGATTGGCGAAGAAATACTTGGTTTGGTCGTGAATATCAGTCGCAATTTGCTTTGCCCTCCTACTAATCCCTTGCTTTGTCATAACTTAATACCTTCTGCACACCATCGTTATGCTAATTGGTTTTCTTCATTCCTTACCGGTCGCACCAGCCTAAGGTTTGGAAGAAGACTATCCAATTTGCGTAATAGGTGTGCTATCTCCTAAACCAAGGAGTACTCGCAATGAGAGAAGGTGAAAAGAAAAGACAACTGAATAATCCTATTCGTTTTCTCCAGAACCAGAAACCATCCTCGAAGTCCTTCGAGTTCGTATCTAACCATACGATGGTTTTGTCCAATGGAAGTGGACGTTCGCAGTAATACGGGGTGTCCTGGAGAAAAGGGTAAAAGTAGGAGTGGCAATGAGGTCTGCAACTCTGACAATCCAAAAGCCGGTGTTAAGAAGGTTCGGTCAACTTGGTCACTGAGTCAAAGTCCAGGGTCGGGTCAATGGTCGCTGCCAAAGAGAGAGAGAAAAGAAACACTCAGCGTGCACTCTAACCTAGATCAGAATGATTATCACTTTTTCTAATCAGGAATCCTCCCACTGTAACTCAAATTCTCCTCCAAACCTGAAAGAAGAATTAGTCGGGGTCACCCGAGGAGTAAACTAACTCATCAGTGGGAATCGGGATCCAACTATCATCGCATGATAACTTGACGGAATCCACTCAAGTCACCACACTCCAGAAGGTATGCGCATGCCTGGCAAGTTTCAGTTCTTTTGAAACTCCCGATAAGATTTTTACCCCTAGGACCCAAGTGACCTTAACTGAGCCAACATATCAAAGGATCCTAGTCAAGTTCAACCCGTCATTATCTTGATTGCATTAGACCCACCCGCACGAGTCCTTGACTGAGCCAAAATGACCGTACGACTGTCCTAACCAATCACATATCCATGCAACAGAAAGACACTACATAGCTACCGAACACTACGCCTCGGCTAAGCACGACATACGCAGCACGAATACTAAGTAATACCAATCTGAAATGACGGAGGGCTACGACTGGTTTTTGGCGAAAAACCTTTAACGTAATGAACTTGATATCGTTGAACGAACTGCACAACTTTTTATAAAATATAGTGACGAAAACCTTTACTAAAGAGGTCACTCCCGGTGAAAGGATCTCGGCTCTTTCCCCGTAGAATGAGGTGCAGGATATTCCAAATGAATACCACGATGCAAAGCAAAAGTAATCGGCTATAGTGAAGTTAATGCCCTGACGCAAACCTCTGTCCAAGGGGTCACTCCCGGTGAAGGGATCTCGGCCCTTGCCTCGTCGACTGAGGAGCAGGATATTCCAAATGAATACCACGATGCAAAACAAAAGTGAACGTCCTTGCAATAACAGTTTTTTGAAAAGTGTTCCAACAACATTAAATTAGGTTTGTTTATCTTGCATTGATCCGAATCAACGCAGTCCCATCAATTGATCACACCACAAAGAACGAAAATATACTGACGTACGTATATGCCATCCGCATTCGCCACTGGGTCCCGTCATCACCCGTTAGGTTAGCTTACTAACGGCAGAGTGGGGACTGGACTAGCGTGGATGAAAAACATATACAACATCTACTAATATATATACCAATATATAGTATTTCGCTCAAGACGTGAATAAAATGCAACATCACAGACATGTACAGCATTACAGAACAATACAGATATCTGGAAGCCCCGGGTTTCACAGAGCCGCTGCTGAAACCCGACGTTCCCCTGGTCGTGTGGATAGCCTGTGCAATGAAATCCTAGACCCCTACGGGCGCGGCAAGTCACCCGCCAAAACCTGAAGCGAGGCAGCCCCCTTCAGCACCGTGAATGGACCACCCAGCACTTCACGGAATCCGGTAACTTGGGCACCCCTCCTGGGTCAACCTGTACCCCCTACGAGTGCGACGAATAGCCCGCCAATTCCAGACTGAAGCCCCCTCCGTCTCAATGCCCTGAGATGCGGGCCCGTTGCCCTCTAGAACCCTGCTATCCGTGCACCCCTCCGCGGGGCAACCCTAGTACAGAAAGTAAAATATACATACACCGGGTACATCGACCGCAACCAGGTCGTGCCCCAAAAGAATAATACAATCAGGCAGTGACGGCAGTCCACATGTCGGACGCTCGCCCCGCAATATCAAATGTACATCATACAACAGCACTGTACTAGCATTGCATCCAGGCTATCCCCCACGACCGATCCGCAACATCACAGCATAAACATAGAACATCAACGTGAAAGTCACGTTCGCAAATCCGTCTAACCGGGCTATAGCAGTTAGACCGGATTTTCCGATCGAGTGACATTCACGGTCGCAGATATAATGTAAATACTGTGAAAAATGTGTTTAAAATTTTCCGATTGACCAAAAAATTAACAAGTGGGCCCCCAATCAAAACTGTAGCATTCACAGAAAACCTGGGCCTAATTTTAATATTCCAAAACCCCTAATTTTAGCCCATAAGCCCACTGCAAAAAAATAATCATACGAACCCAAAATCCTGCGGCGGAAGCGCGGCCAAAAGGTGGTTTTGGCCGCCCTTCCGCGGTCGTACGGAGTGATCGCTTTACCAAATTTTTGCAGTATTCTTAGAACTCCCTGCACATCAGTCTGAGACCACCTGAAAAATTTTTAGACTCCAAAAAATTTCGACAGAAACTGATTGTGCTAGAAAAATACGGTTTTTGGAAATTTTGGTCGATCGGAAACGTAAACACATCAAACGAAGCTAGGTAAGGTTAATGGCGTGGCTCTGATACCATGTTGCGCCACGGCAGCGCCCCGGGCTCGTACTCGAGGCCAAAATGCGGAATCAAAATTTTTCCTTACTCGGAAACCGGCGCTACCGCGGACAAAGAAAACCCGGATCGTTTACCATTAACCTAATACTAGCAATCAAGAGATAGGGTGAGAAGTATACCGAATGATCCGAGTCCTCCGGTCTTCTCGTCATCGTCCCGATCTCCCGCGGAAAGTCT
Source organism: Agapanthus africanus (assembly GCA_030015575.1). NCBI lineage: Eukaryota > Viridiplantae > Streptophyta > Magnoliopsida > Asparagales > Amaryllidaceae > Agapanthus > Agapanthus africanus. The sequence continues at coordinate 378,228,504 of CM057343.1, forward strand.
TGCCTCCACATCGTCGCCTCCTCGCCGGAAAGGGCACCACAACGCCTGCGTCTTTTACGGGCTCCCGCCTCAATACCGAGGCAACTCGAGCATGAAGCCGGCAACTCGACATGCTCAAGATATGCTGTAGAATGTGTAGTGTAGTGTCTCACTTGGGGTTTGTTGCCATTTGAAGATGATGGAGAAAATGAGATAAGAAAAATGGTACTTGCATTTTTCTAGCATGAATGAGATCAAGAAATGAAACTCTCAAGAAGAAGCTCTCTTCTTCTTCTTCTCTCTTTCTTTTTCCTCTCATGAAAAACTTATCATTTTTCTCAAGTGAGAAGAAGAATGGTGGAGGAATGAATATCAAGCATGAAGGGAGGTGATGGTAGGAGCACAAGTGGTGACCATAGCCAAACATGATCATTACAAACTTACATCAACCATTCTTATCAATTCTAATCAAAATAAAGCATGAAAAGATCAAGGAAAAGAATGGCATCTAAAGATGCTATCATAATAAATACATATGCAAGAAACCCCCCTCCTCAAATGTAATTTGCAAAACTGCAAATTACCCCCTCCATCAGAAAAGTCCGGCCGGGAAAGAACAAAGGAAAACCGGCCGGAACGGAATGCAAACAGGCAACTCCAGAAAACTGGTCCCGTAATAAATTACAGGAAAACCCCGATACTGTGCATACACACCCGCATCTGTATTCCTTCCGGATACAAATGCAATGAGACAAAATCTACACTGTACTAAACTAGGACCGGCTTAAGCCAAAGCCGGCTAGTAAAATCCGTTCGATCCTGATCCGTGCAATACCGCATGTATCAGATCAAACTCTGCCATATAACTATACGGCCACTAGTACAAAACTGTCCGATCCTGATCCGTGCAATACCGCACGTATCTGATCGGACCCTGCCATATCTCCATACGGCCTCTACAGCGTTTCGCCCGAAAGCTGAGTAACTGTAAGTGTGGTGGACTCTAAAGACTCGTCAATACAATGGCTGTGGATTTAACCACTAGCACGTCAGAGGTATAAGCCAATACGTAACGGGCCACCAGCTATTGACCAAAAGGGACGTCGATAAGCGAACTCATCCTGACACCCTACTGAGCCTGTCAGTGACAATATCCGTACAGTCCGGTCCGTTCGTCTATGAGGATCACATGTCGGGCCTAGGGGGTTGGTAAAAGTCAGACCCCCAAAGACGGTACAAGTCGTATCGGAGTGTAGCCCAGAACGCCCTGAGATACTACTGGAATACCTACCAGTAAATCTCCTGCCTCGGCCGAGGGCTTTGCGTAATGGCTCTCCTAGACACAGCGCGACCTCACCCCCAATACCGGGAGAGACGAACCCCTGCAGATCCGCTCACCGCCTCCATGTGGCTCGGGACTGTACCCAACTAAAACCTGTTTGCACGACTCCTTTGAGCCGTGGTAGGGTAGTAATCAAAGCACAGTGGGAACTCACACGAGACAAATGACGATCTCAGGTCGATGAACTAACATGTACACATGTCACCTGGGAACTGCTATCTGACGTATGGTATAATCCCAACTAGCAGGTTCCCGGCGAGTCCTGTCCGGTGTACTCATAACCCAATGAGCACCTGTATACATCTTAGGTGAACCAACTGACACCAGTGGCTTGTGAGACCGGCCACCGCCCCTCGTCGGGGTCTCGACTGTATACACTAGTCTACTAATGGAGTATCGATGCCCTGTCTCGAAACTCCTACGACTAGGGACCTTTTAAGGATGTGCTTATAGACTACCAGCTCCCACGTATATGATCGCCATCATACTGCTGGTAGTCAAGCAAGAATCCTTGGGGCTCTATCAACGTGTAATAGCGACATGTCAGGTCACCTAAAGCAGTACACGATGATAAAGATAAACCAGATAGCATACTATCATCTCGAGTAAGACTGTCCTACCGGGATAGGTCCTCCCTCAATCATTGCAATCACGTGCCTGTGATCCAATAATTGACTCTGAGGGCACTATCTCCAACAATATATCACATATATAATGTTTAATGTAACAAAAGAAAATATACAATTAACATATATCACACACATATATATATTAATGTATCATCAAGTGAGAAAAAGAATCATTTAAGTAAGCTTATATTAGTTAATGTAATGTGATTGTTAGAATTTTTGCGTGCTTAGTTAATTACCGCAATCATGACGGTTTCGCTTGGTAGGTAGCCGGTTGAGTACGGGTCGTCCGCAGGGAGATGGGAATCTTTTTCTATGTGCTTTAACAAGTTAAGTCCAAATGTCCAGGTTTATTTGAGATTAACCATGTGCTGAAATATATATATAAAGAGAGCTTGTTAGGGTTGGGATCAGGTTAGTTTGAGTAAGGAGTCGCTCACTTTTTTCGTTGCCACTCTTAATATCGGTGTTACGGTAATCGAAAAAAACGGGGATTAGCACGACTTGGAAGGAAACTTGCGAGTATAAGCTAGGCTTTCCAACGCTTAGTTTCTTCCTTTTGGTTCTTGTCCGTCCGTTCTTGGCTCTTAGCCTTAACCTTCGGTTAATTCAATTACAACCGGTCTCGCTAAGGAATCACCGCTATCATGTAGGATAGGGTGCCGTAGGGAGCGGATTATGGTTCAATTAACGGGAGTCCGAATTAAGATGTTGGGCAAGAAAAGAGTGAGAGAGATTTCCTTCTCTCAAATTTTCCTTATCCTACCCTAACAAGTGAGAAACTACTCACCCATTAACAAGAAAAAGAAAATAAAACAAAGGAGGAAGATAGAAAGAAAGGGGTTAGAAAATCACAACTAGCTATTTGAGACCTCACTTTGGCAAGGATCATACTCAAGTATCATGGTTGTAAAGATAAAGAAAAATAGAAGAAGAAAGAAAGAAAACAACAAAATAACAACAACTAGATTAGCAAATGAAAATTACAAGCAAGATAATAGAACAAAATTACAAGACAAGCATGTTAAAGAAAAGAACTCTTCTTTTATTCATCACTCATAAAGCTCACTACAAGTTTTAATGGAGAAAAATGAAAAGAGGAGGAAGAACTACAAAATCTAATCATAAAATCTAATACAAAGAAAAGCACCCCTTTTGTTTGGGTTTGAGCTGGGCTATTTATAGGCAGGAAACTGAAACCCTAGGGATATAATCTGCCCCCAAATACAATTACAAAACTACCCTAAAAAACCGAGTCAACACTGAGTTGACTCGGCCGCGGATCCGCCGCATATGTGCTATGTTGGCCGCGGATCCGCGGCCATTTGGTTGAATTGTTGGCTCATTTTTCTGGGGTTCTCCATGTTGCTGTTCTCTTCTGTTTGGTGCACTTGGTTTCTTAGAAACTCTTCATTTTTCTTCCAGATTTTCACCAGATCAGAAAGGTGAATTGATGTGAACTTTTTGCCTTGGTTTTCTTGAGCTCCGCGTAGAAGTCTTGGATCTTGTGCTGCCCTTGTGCTTTGTGCATGAAAATTACAAATGATTTACCATTTTGTCCCTTGAACTAGTAGGCGGCATTATACGGATAGTGCGCGGAGACCCGTATTTATCTGTGGTTGGCAGAAGTCCTGAATTTGTTGCGCTTTTTTCACGAATTTCACTGCTTAGAGCTGAGAACATGTAACCTGAAATTATTTAACAAATACGGATCAAGAGTACCTACCTATATGCAATGTGATTAAGAATGGGCGGTATAAAAATGCAAAAATCTGATATGAACAAATACCCCCAAACTTATCTTTTGCTTGTCCCGAGCAAAGCCTTTTTATTCATAAAAATCCTAACCTCACTTTCGCAGGGAACGCGATTGCACTGAGCATATGCAACAAGCCGTTAAACCTCTAGGTGTCCCTAGTAGGAGGAGTGTTGTCTTCTGAGGGTTTTCAGCGGATACTACCCACAAAATCCGATCAAATTGGCCGTTGACTGTAATTCTACAATTCAGTATTCTAGCAAGAAATTCTATCATCTTCAACTTAGAAATCATCAACCCGTGTTTTTCACTCTTCCTATCCATTTAACATAAGGTCCTATACGTTTTGCAAGTTTATAAAGCTCTCAACATTTCTTGAGTTTTCCTTCTAAGGCGCAATCTTAACTCAGGAATTTTTATCATCTCTACTGAAGATATAAGCCCTATCTTTTATTTCTATCTCTCCTCCAAACTCCAATCATATACCCCTACGTATATGTAATTATTACCTCTACACTTGGAAATTCAATTCAAGTTATGATACCCTTGCCTTAATACCTAGTACTACTTCTTTTCATTAATGATGGACGGTTTTGCTCATACACCTTTCATGCGACTATTAATGCTTCTTGAGGCACTAACATCCGATTACTGAATGTATGAGCTTAAAGCGTAAATAGCAGTCTCTAGGTCTTGTTTTTATTCTTTTTTTTTATTTCAAGACCGGATATATTTTCATTGATGCTCTTTTGGTGGTTAGCTTTAATTTCTGTTTTTTCTTTCATACTAGGTTTTCAGGCAAGAGTATTTCTAGGTATCCTCTACTATCCCAAGTTTCAAGGTGCGTGTATATGCGATTTGTAGGGTATATATTTTCAGAAATTGGACTTAAGGTTTAGAATTATTTTTCAGACTTACATTTCAAATAGAGTTTTCAATACTCTTCCCTCATTTCGACTTAGCCCAAGAACTGAACTCAAAATTTGCTTATTTCTAAATAAACTGCAAGGAAGTATATTTTCTACAGTTAGACTTCAAGAAAGGTTATTTTTAGGGTTTTTAATTTACTAAGTTTAAGATCTAGTTTTTCTAACTAGTCAACCGTTATGTCAAACTCGAGTCAAATATGGCCAATATTGAAATTTTCTATTCTTTTTAATTAATTTTTGTTTTGTTTTTATATGCAATACAGAAAAATAAGATACGGAATTAAATATGCAGAAAAAAAAACAAATATTTACAAAAAAAACGTGTAGATGCAATGCAAAGATAACTATTTATAATCCTCACCCCCAAATTTATTGATAGCAGTGTCCTCACTGCTCCCTGCGGCGTCTACTAGACGCGGCTTCACTTGTTCTTGCCTCACCTCTATCTGCCCCCCGTCCCCTCGATCGTGAGAGTGATCGTTCCTCTCTTGCCAACAAGGTGGATATTCTCTGCTCCAGACTCGTTAGTCGCTGATCAAAATTAGTCAGCATCCCTATCATTCGTTCTACCCTCCTATGGGTTCGTCGAATTAAGCGCGCTTGCGCAGCGGGGGTGAGCTCTTCATCGCTCGCTGTGGAGCTCGAGCTAGGGGTCTTGGCCGTCACATTCTCGGCCGGCTCGGTGCGCGACCATAAATCATGAAGTCGTGTGTAGGATGTGGAGACACCCTCAAGAAGGGGTCGAACGGGAACCCCACCATGCAGGTAAAATTCAAAATCCTCAACAGGGAGGAAATGGCGACACAGTTGTGTCACCAACATCGAGCATGGATAATTGGCCGCCCGTTTGCCGGCGCCAATTGGGTGAAGCAACACGATGCACATGTCGTAGCTAGGGTTTCTGGTCATTAAAGTGTACACTATGTGAAGAGATGGTGTAAAAAATGTTGTGTTGTGCGAACTTCCGAAAATATTGTTTTGTGCCCAACCGCACACAGTTAAAACGTTCGCAAAAAGCTTGCGAGCCTGAAAGCCCTTTCTGGGCTCCCTAGAACAGTCATTTCCCATTAAGGGTAGGTAGTCCTCAAATCGGAGGGGTTGGTCGTGTTGGAGATAGTGCCCTCAGAGTCAATTATTAGGTCACAGGTACGTGATTGTAATGATTGAGGGAGGACCTATCCCGGTAGGACAGTTTTACTCGAGATGATAGTATGCTATCTGGTTTACCTTTATCATCGTGTACTGCTTTAGGTGACCTGACACGTCGCTATTACACGTTGATAGAGCCCCTAGGATTCATGCTTGACCACCAGCAGTATGAGGGCGATCATATAAGTGGGAGCTGGGGGTCTACAAGCATATCCTTAAAAGGTCCCTAGTCGTGGGAGTTTCGAGACCGGGCATCGATACTCCATTAGTAGACTAGTGTATACAGTCGAGACCCCGACGAGGGGCGGTGGCCGGTCTCACAAGCCACTGGTGTCAGTTGGATCACCTAAGATGTATACAGGTGCTCATTGGGTTATGAGTACACCGGACAGGACTCGCCGGGAACATGCTAGTTGGTCATATACCAGACGTCAGATGGCAGTTCCCTGGTGACATGTGTGCAGGTTAGTTCATCGACCTGGGGATCGTCATTTGTCTCGTGTGAGTTCCCACTGTACTTTGATTACTACCCTACCACGGCTCAAAGGAGTCGTGCAAACAGGTTTTAGTTGGGTACAGTCCCGAGCCACATGGAGGCAGTGAGCGTATCTTCAGGGGTTCGTCTCTCCCGGTATTGGGGGTGAGGTCGTACTGTGTCTAGGAGAGCCATTACACAAAGTCCTTGGCCAAGGCAAGGAGATTTACTGGTAGGTATTCCAGTAGTATCTCAGTGTGTTCTGGGCTACACTCCGACACGACTTGTACCGCTTTTGGGGGTCTGACTTTTACCAACCCCCTAGGCCCGCCATGCGATGCTCATAGACGAACGGACCGGACTGCACGGATATTGTCACTGACAGGCTCAGTTGGGTGTCGGGGTGAGCTTCCTCATCGACGTCCCATTTGGTCAGTACCTGGTAGCCCGTCACGTATTGGCTTATACCTCTGACGTGCTAGTGGTTAAATCCACAACCAAGGTGTTGACGAGTCTTTAGAGTCCCCCACATTCAGTTACTCAGCTTTCGGGCGAAAGGTTGTAGAGGCCGTATGGAGATATGGCAAGGTCCGATCAGATACGTGCGGTATTGCACGGATCAGGATCGGACAGTTTGTACTATAGGCCGTATGGTTATATAGCAGGGTTCGATCAGATACGTGCGGTATTGCACGGATCAGGATCGAACGGATATTACTGGCCGGCTTTGGTATAAGCCGGATCCTAGTATAGTACAGTGTAGAGTTTGTCTCATTGCATTTGTATTTCGGTCGAAATACAGATGCGGGTGTGTATGCACAGTATCGGGGTTTTCCTGTAATTTATTACGGGACCTGTTTTCTGGAGTTGCCAGTTTGCTTTCCGTTTCGGCCAATTTCCTTTGTATCGTTCATTGGCCGAAGATTGGTGGAGGAGGGTTTATTTGCATTGTTGCAAATAAGCTTTTGTGGAAGGGGGTCTTTGCATGTTTCCTTGTATCATGATGGTGCACCATTCTTTTGACCTTGACTTGTATCTTCATGATGGCATGACTTTTAAGCCATCATGTTTGATGATGGTTGGTGTTTGAGTGTGGATGTATTTTGTTATCATGTTCTTTCATGATTCCCTTTTTGCATTATTGTTATGGTTGCACCACTCATTCCTTGGCTCACTCTCTCTCATTCTCTCCATTGACCTCTCATGGCCGGCCAAGCTTGGAGGAGGGGTTGCCCATTTTTGTAGTGGGGATTTTTGCTCTCTTGATGTTAGAAAAATCCCCAAACTCCTCCACATATTACTATCTCATTCCTCCACCATTTGGCAACTCCTTCAACCCCATTAGAGACAATAGCCTACTACATATTCTACAGCGAACCTTGGGCACGTCGAGTAGCCGGCTTCGTGCCCGAGTTGCCTCGGCATTGAGGTGGGAGCCCGTAAAAGAAGAAGGCGATGTGGTGCACTTCCGGCGACGAGGAAGAGACGGGACTTTTCCGCAGGAGATCGGGACCATAACGAGAAGACCGGAGGACTTGGATCGTCGGTATATCTCTAACCCATCTTCTTGTTAGCTTAGACTTGTTAATGGTAACGATCCGGGTGTTTAGTGCGCGGTGGTGCCGGTTTGCTAAGTCCGCAAATTTTAAGTTTACCACCGTTTCCGCATTCCGGCGTCGGATTGACAGCCGGGGCGCCGCCGTGCACTTACAGTGGTATCAGAGCCTTGCCATTAACTTAGTCTAGCTTTGTGTAATGTGTTTTTTAGTTCCGATCGATCGAAATGTCCAAAAACCCGTATTTGCCCACATCAGTTTTCTGTTGGAAATTTTTGGTGTCGAAAAATTTTTCAGGTTGTAAAATATTGATGTACTGGAAAATCTAAGAGCTCTGTAAAAATTCGACGAAGTAACCCCACAGTCGGAGCGCGGAACCGCCGCGAAAACCACCTTCCCGCCGCCCTTCCGCCGCGCACTGTGGAGATCACTTCACCAATTTTTTACAGAGGCCTTCTGGGCTTAAAATATGGGTTTTGGAATATTAAAATTGGGCCCAGGATTTCTGTGAGTGCTACAGTTTTGATTGGGGGCCCACTTGTTAATTTTTGATCGATCGGATATTTTAAACACATTTTTCACAGTATTTACATTATATCTGCGACCGTGAATGTCACTTGATCGGTAAATCCGGTCTAACTGCTATAGCCCGGTTAGACGGATTTGCGAACGTGACTTTCACGTTGATGTTCTATGTTTATGCTGTGATGTTGCGGATCGGTCGTGGGGGATAGCCTGGATGCAATGCTAGTACAGTTGTGATTGTATTATGTACATTTGATATTGCGGGGCGAGCGTCCGACATGTGGACTGCCGTCACTGCCTGATTGTATTATTATTTTGGGGCACGACCTGGTTGCGGTCGATGTACCCGTTGTATGTATATTTTACTTTCTGTACTAGGATTGCCCCGCGGAGGGGTGCACGGATAGCCGGGTTCTAGAGGGCAACAAGCCCGCATCTCATGGCATTGAGACGGAGGGGGCTTCACTCTGGGATTGGCGGGCTATTCGCCGCACTCGTAGGGGGTACAGGTTGACCCAGGAGGGGTGCCCAAGTTGCCGGATTCCGTGAAGTGCTGGGTGGTCCATTCACGGCGCTGAAGGGGGCTGCCTCGCTTCAGGTTTTGGCGGGTGACTTGCCGCGCCCGTAGGGGTCTAGGATTTCATTGCACAGGCTATCCACACGACCAGGGGAACGTCGGGTTTCAGCGGCTCTGTGAAACCCGGGGATCCCAGATATCTGTATTGTTTCTGTGATGCTGTTCATTCTCTGTGATGTTGCATTTTATTCACGCCTTGAGCGAAATATAATATATTGGTATATATATTAGTAGATGTTGTATATGTTTTACATCCGCGCTAGTCCAGTCCCCGCTCTGTCGTTAGTTAGCTAACCTAACGGGTAATGACGGGACCCAGTGGCGAATGCGGATGGCATATACGTACATCAGTATATTTTCGTTCTTTTTGGTGTGATCAATTGATGGGACTGCATTGATTCGGATCAATGCAAGTTAAAAACAAACCTAATCTGATGTTGTTGGAACACTTTTCAAAAAGCTGTTATTGCAAGGACGTTTACGTTTGTTTTGCATCGTGGTATTCATTAGAATATCCTGCTCCTCAGTCGACGAGGCAAGGGCCGAGATCCCTTCACCGGGAGTGACCCCTTGGACAAAAGTTTGCGTCAGGGCATTAACTTCACTATAGCCGAGTACTTTTGCTTTGCACCGTGATATTCAGTTGGAATATCCTGCACCCCATTCTACGGGGAAAGAGCCGAGATCCCTTCACCGGGAGTGACCTCTTTAGCAAAGGTTTTCGTCACTATATTTTCTAAAAAGCTATCCGTTCCTTCAACGATATCAAGTTCATTACATTAAAGGTTTTCGCCAGAAACCATTCGTAGCCCTCCATCATTTCAGTTAAATATTCGGTAGTATTCAAGCTATGTATTTTGACCTCACGCCAAGGCATAGTGTTTGGTAGCTGCCGGGTATTTATCTGTTGCATAGATAGATGCGTTGGTTTGGGACAGTCGTACTACTATTTTGGCCTACGTCAAGGGTATGTACGGGTGGGTTCAGATTAACCTGGATAATGATGGGTAGAACTTGACATGTGACTTATGATATTTTGACCTCACGCCAAGGTCATAAGAGCATGGGGCAGAAATCACATCGGGAGTTTCAAAAGTACTGAAACTTGCCAGATATGTGCATACCTTCTGGAGTGTGATACCGTGAGCGGATTCCGTCACGTTGTCATGCGATGAGAGTTGGATCCCGATTCCCACTGATGAGTTAGTTTACTCCTCGGGTGACCCCGACTAATTCTTCTTTCAGGTTTGGAGGAGAATTTGAGGTACAGTGGGAGGTTTCCAGATTAGATAAATTGGTGACCATTCTGATCTAGGTTAGAGTGCACGCTGAGTGTTTCTTTTCTCTCTCTCTTTGGCATCGACCATTGACCCGACCCTAAGACTTTGACTCAGTGACCAAGTTGACCGAACCTTCTTAAACACCGGCTTTTGGATTGTCAGAGTTGCAAACCTCATTGCCACTCCTACTTTTACCCTTTTCTCCAGGACACCCCGTTTTACTACGAACGTCCACTTCCATTGGACAAAACCATCGTATGGTTAGATACGAACTCGAAAGAATTTATTCGAGGATGGTTTCCGGTTCTGGAGAAAACGGATAGGATTATTCAGTTGTCTTTTCGTTTTACCCTCTCTCAGGTTACGAGTACTCCTTGGTTTAGGGGTAGTACACCTATTACGCAAATTGGATTGTCTTCTTCCAAACCTTAGGCTGGTGCCAACCGGTAGGGAATGAAGAAAACCAATTAGCATAACGATGGTGTGCAGAAGGTATTAAGTTCAGACAAAGCAAGGGATTAGTAAGAGGGCAAAGTAAATTGCAACAGATTTTCACGACCAAACCAAATATTTCGTTACCACTCCCACATCACCTTTGTATTTCTCCAGGACACTCTGTATCACTACGAAGATCCACAGTTTATTTGGATACTCCATCGTATGGTTATATACGAACTCGAATGGAACTTGTTCCAGTTCGGGGATGGATTCTGGTTCAGGAGAAATAGGAATAAGGTTTATTCGGTTGTCTTTTATCTTCACCCTCTCTCATTGCGAGTGTTCCTAGGATTGGGACAGTACACCCATTATGCTTATTGGATAGTCTTCTTCCAAACCATAGGCTGGTGCCGAACGGTAGGGAAGGAAGAAAACCATTTGGCCTAAAGGGGTGTGCAGAAGGTAATGACTAAAGACATATGAAGGGATTTGGAGAGCTGGCAAAGAATTATACGGTTACAGTCGTGATTCTGGAAGAGGCATTACTAGGAATACCAGAATACCCCATCGGAACATTTCAATGTTTCAGTTTCACTGTGTAATGTTAAAGGAAAACTGATTTCCCGATTAGATACTTACTCCAGGGTATGTATTTACCAGGTACGATTCTCACATCTGTATGGTTTTACAGATGATGAGTGGGAGTAAGTTATTGGGAATTGGGTGATTATCCTCATTATATCGGGATTCGTTGTAATCAGTGATATTTGAGGAAATCACCTGGGCTGTTTGCCGGTCGGCAAATATTTGGTTTTGAATATCCGCTGTTATGCACCAATTTCAAATTGATATATCTGTACGTCTATTTTCATAGAGTGAGATATACCTTTCTGAAATTATGTCTACGACATTTACCTATATCAGTGGATGGTTAGGGAAGGAGCATTAAACAGCGGTGTAATTCTTCTTAACCATAAGTACAGTTTTCAACCTACGACACACAGTGAATGAGTTATCAGACTCAAGGGACTTGTACAGAGTATTGTATGATGTCCAGGGTCCATCAGGACAGAGGGGTTGGTCCTCGTACTATATTCGGTTTACTTATGACTTCTCTAGTTTTTAGACAAGTGTTTCGTGGAAACACAGGGTCCGAATTTGGAGAAGTTATAGGTATTTGAATAGAGTAGAGAACCAGGTATAGCAAGTATCGGGATTCTTCAAAGAGATCGAAGATGTAGATACTTATGTATGGTATTCAGTTGATAGTAATGATAAAGAGATCTTGCTTCTCTTTCAGGTTACTCATAATTGGAAGTATTCCTAAGTTGAGTAACGCTGATCGGTCTCCTTCCATTTAGTTGACATGCGCTGGGGACAGCTGCATGATTTGAATCTGGTTCAATTAAATCAGTGCCTCTGGTTCTATATTGGATATAGAACAGTTCATATCTTAACGATGTTAAGGTACGGGGAGTTGTCCGGTTTATGCTTAAAACCAGACACTGGACAACTCAAGGCACGTTTCTGTAATGGCTGTTTGTGGGTTGACCCAGGCCATGACGCGGGTTGACTTTCTACTATCTGGATGAACAATAGCGATATTGTTCTAGACTCGCCACAGTTTTATTAAAAATGGATTTTTTCAGAAAAACAGTAGTGGGAGTATGGTAGAACTGGAAGTGATTCCAGAACCACAAACGATTACTGAAGATTTGATAAGGAACCTAAATATTCAATCTGAATTGACATTCCATTGGCCACTCCGCAGATAAGGTGGGTAACTTCAGGCACCCGAGAGGTACTACGGTAGCCTCAAGGACGGTGACAGGGAAGTTCTTGTTTACCCACAATTACCATTGCTGTTGTTCCAGGATGCGAGACCCGGCGGGAGGATGAGTATAGCGTCGTTCTAAACTAGTTTTAGAAGTGTACGTCTATATGACTCTGCCAGAGGGTTGTCGTAGTCAGTGGGAGCAGCGGAAGCATTGGTGGACAAGTTGCTTATGTCTATTTATAGACTAGAGCAGATGTAGCGGAGATAGATCATCTATTTCTGACGTGACAGTCATGGGTTTGACTTCATCAGAATAGGGGATGGATCTGTTGAGAAGGTAGTAGGGTGTGATACCCTGGTATTTGGATGATATCCACAGAATAGGAAAAGAAACTCCTATACTACAATCGGTTATACTTTGGTCGTCACACAGTGGTTTCTCTACCTGGGACTTGGATTTTACATCAGACATACTGGTTACTAGATCTATGGTTTTAGATCTAGATTTGGGTGGTTTCCCAATCAGGGTACTTGACAGCATTCTAAGAGTATTTAGGATGGACGACTCCTGGCACGGTAGTGTACCTGCAGGTAATGGAGTCACCCTCTCCAAAGGTGTCTTACAGACTAAAGGGGAGAGGGACGGGCATGATTGGCAGATCACTTGCTCAGGCAATTGAGTCAATCCTGAGATGTCAAGTACCACACCAGATGTTGTTCTTGCACTAGATGCAATAAGTTGACATTAATCCAATCCTGGAGAAACAGTCGGAAGCAGTTTTAGAACATAAGTGGATGTTCTAGGGAGATGATAACGACAGCCTCATTCAGGAGACAGTTATCATTCCAGGCTTCCAAGGTGACATGGACGACAAGGAGGTTGTCAGAGTTATAGTTTTCCTTCTGATGAGGGGCAGTATTTTGGACAGGTGGTCCAAGGCAATACTGAGGGAGGCATGGCGCGCAGGACACTGATTAAGTTCAGTTGTCAATACAGTCTAAGAAGTTTGGATTTGGAGTTCATTTATGAGCTAGGTCCCATCAGACATCCAAACATATTCTGAGACAGGTATTGCTCTTTTCGGGAGATGGCTTTCTCCGCGAATTTGAGATATAGAGAGACATAGAAAGAAACAACTAAGCGGATCCACTCACTGAGGCTATTCCTCGAACGTAATAGTTCCGCAAACGAGCTTTGTGAGACTGACTAGTAGAGGAGTTGGATGTTCGGTATCACACGGGCTGTGAGTATGCGACATCGCAATAATTAGCCTTGAGTGCAAGTGGGAGATTGTTGGAGATAGTGCCCTCAGAGTCAATTATTAGGTCACAGGTACGTGATTGTAATGATTGAGGGAGGACCTATCCCGGTAGGACAGTCTTACTCGAGATGATAGTATGCTATGTGGTTTACCTTTATCATCGTGTACTGCTTTAGATGACCTGACACGTCGCTATTACACGTTGATAGAGCCCCTAGGATTCATGCTTGACCACCAGCAGTATGAGGGCGATCATATAAGTGGGAGCTGGGGGTCTACAAGCATATCCTTAAAAGGTCCCTAGTCGTGGGAGTTTCGAGACCGGGCATCGATACTCCATTAGTAGACTAGTGTATACAGTCGAGACCCCGACGAGGGGCGGTGGCCGGTCTCACAAGCCACTGGTGTCAGTTGGATCACCTAAGATGTATACAGGTGCTCATTGGGTTATGAGTACACCGGACAGGACTCGCCGGGAACATGCTAGTTGGTCATATACCAGACGTCAGATGGCAGTTCCCTGGTGACATGTGTGCAGGTTAGTTCATCGACTTGGGGATCGTCATTTGTCTCGTGTGAGTTCCCACTGTACTTTGATTACTACCCTACCACGGCTCAAAGGAGTCGTGCAAACAGGTTTTAGTTGGGTACAGTCCCGAGCCACATGGAGGCAGTGAGCGTATCTTCAGGGGTTCGTCTCTCCCGGTATTGGGGGTGAGGTCGTACTGTGTCTAGGAGAGCCATTACACAAAGTCCTTGGCCAAGGCAAGGAGATTTACTGGTAGGTATTCCAGTAGTATCTCAGTGTGTTCTGGGCTACACTCCGACACGACTTGTACCGCTTTTGGGGGTCTGACTTTTACCAACCCCCTAGGCCCGCCATGCGATGCTCATAGACGAACGGACCGGACTGCACGGATATTGTCACTGACAGGCTCAGTTGGGTGTCGGGGTGAGCTTCCTCATCGACGTCCCATTTGGTCAGTACCTGGTAGCCCGTCACGTATTGGCTTATACCTCTGACGTGCTAGTGGTTAAATCCACAACCAAGGTGTTGACGAGTCTTTAGAGTCCCCCACATTCAGTTACTCAGCTTTCGGGCGAAAGGTTGTAGAGGCCGTATGGAGATATGGCAAGGTCCGATCAGATACGTGCGGTATTGCACGGATCAGGATCGGACAGTTTGTACTATAGGCCGTATGGTTATATGGCAGGGTTCGATCAGATACGTGCGGTATTGCACGGATCAGGATCGAACGGATATTACTGGCCGGCTTTGGTATAAGCCGGATCCTAGTATAGTACAGTGTAGAGTTTGTCTCATTGCATTTGTATTTCGGTCGAAATACAGATGCGGGTGTGTATGCACAGTATCGGGGTTTTCCTGTAATTTATTACGGGACCTGTTTTCTGGAGTTGCCAGTTTGCTTTCCGTTTCGGCCAATTTCCTTTGTATCGTTCATTGGCCGAAGATTGGTGGAGGAGGGTTTATTTGCATTGTTGCAAATAAGCTTTTGTGGAAGGGGGTCTTTGCATGTTTCCTTGTATCATGATGGTGCACCATTCTTTTGACCTTGACTTGTATCTTCATGATGGCATGACTTTTAAGCCATCATGTTTGATGATGGTTGGTGTTTGAGTGTGGATGTATTTTGTTATCATGTTCTTTCATGATTCCCTTTTTGCATTATTGTTATGGTTGCACCACTCATTCCTTGGCTCACTCTCTCTCATTCTCTCCATTGACCTCTCATGGCCGGCCAAGCTTGGAGGAGGGGTTGCCCATTTTTGTAGTGGGGATTTTTGCTCTCTTGATGTTAGAAAAATCCCCAAACTCCTCCACATATTACTATCTCATTCCTCCACCATTTGGCAACTCCTTCAACCCCATTAGAGACAATAGCCTACTACATATTCTACAGCGAACCTTGGGCACGTCGAGTAGCCGGCTTCGTGCCCGAGTTGCCTCGGCATTGAGGTGGGAGCCCGTAAAAGAAGAAGGCGATGTGGTGCACTTCCGGCGACGAGGAGGAGACGGGACTTTTCCGCAGGAGATCGGGACCATAACGAGAAGACCGGAGGACTTGGATCGTCGGTATATCTCTAACCCATCTTCTTGTTAGCTTAGACTTGTTAATGGTAACGATCCGGGTGTTTAGTGCGCGGTGGTGCCGGTTTGCTAAGTCCGCAAATTTTAAGTTTACCACCGTTTCCGCATTCCGGCGTCGGATTGACAGCCGGGGCGCCGCCGTGCACTTACAGGTCGTGAATGGGGAGTCGTGGTATTAAGGTAATTTCATGAATGAAGTCCCTATCGATTAAAATTTCACGATCCCCCTACAGTAATCTAAGGTACCAGTGTTGTGCTAAACACCCTTCCTCCATACATTCATAAAAATGTGCAATAAGATCCGGAAGCGTGAATGCGTTCGGATGGATAAATAACAAAAATTTCCATCCACGCTTTCGGATCTCGTCACCGAAATAACTACCGTAAACATTATGCGCAAACAATTGGGAGAAATCCTTTTCAAATTGCAAGGTAGGGGCCATGACAGAGAGCAAATACAGAAAATAGGAAATTTACGAGGAGAAAAATTGTGAAAACCTCCTCAGAAATTTTCAGAGGGCGACGCAACAAAGAGGCGGCGGTTGCGCAGCAAGAATGGGCTTCGGCGGCGGTTCCACGGCAGGGAAGGGAGATCTCTGTGTGTTTTTCGCGGTAGCGGCTAGGGTTTTATTTTAGGGTTAGAATGAGGCTCTGGAAATGCAGCAGGGGGTCGAGATTTATTTATAGGGGCTGTTGGACATTTGTACAAAAGTCCCCCCCAAAAGAATAATTAAATAAAAGAATTAAAAATTGTTGTTTTATTTTATTTGAGTTATGGTTCTGAACATTTACAAAAATACCCCCCGAAAATTTAGAATTTTTTTATTTTATAAATAATTACAAGTGGGAAATTTAAAAAAATTGGTATAAACATACCCTCAAACTTATTTGAAACCGTGTTTTCACTATTTATGGCTGAATAACCGAAATTTGGGGGTAGGCGGAGGAAGATGAGTCAAATGTAAACCGGCTCCTGCAACATCAGGAGCTCTTCCGATGGGTCTACGGTGAGGAACGATTTTAACCTGTGTCCATTCACTTTGAATAGTGAACCGTCCTCTGGATTTTCCAAATCCACCGCGCTGTGCGGATATACAGTCCGCACAAAGAATGGTCCTTTCCAGCGAGATCTGAGCTTCCCAGGATGGAAATGTAGTCGGGTGTCGTAAAGAAGCACCTTTGAGTAGGTGCGAAAGTTTTGCGCCTAAGGTGTTTATCATGAAATACCTTCGTTTGGTTCTTAACGACAACCGCGTTTTCGTAAGCTTCATCCCGAAGCTCGTTCAATTTGTTGAGCTACAGCTTCCGATGGCTACCCGCATCTTCAAGAGATAGATTCAGCTCTTTGATCGCCCAAAATGTGCGATGCTAGATTTCCACTGGAAGGTGGCAAGCCTTCCCGTAAACAAGCCGATAAGGAGACATGCCAAGATCGGTCTTATAAGCAGTTCGAAATGCCCAAAGGGCATCAGTGAGTTTTAAAAACCAATCCTTACGGTTCTTGGAAACCGTTTTCTCCAAAAACTGTTTGATTTGCCGATTAGACACTTCGGCTTGCCCACATGTTTAGGGGTGATAGGGCGTGGATAGCTTATGATTAATGGAGTATTTCCACATCAAGGCCACAAAAGTCCTATTACAGAAATGTGTTCCATTGTCATTAATGATCGCGCGGGGGTGTCCAAACCGGGAAAAGATGTTTTCCTTAATGAATCTAACGACAACCTTGTTGTCGTTGGTCTGGATGGGCACAGCCTCGACCAATTTAGAGACGTAATCAACAGCTAGAAGAATATACAGGTTCCTAAAAGAGCTGGGAAACGGCCCCATGAAGTCAATACCCCAAACATCGAAAATCTCGACAACCAAGATTGGTTAGAGCGGCATCTCGTTCCTCCTGGATATCCGGCCCAAGTGTTGGCACCGAGAGCAAGTCTTGCAGTAATCATGAGCGTCTTTGAAGGGTTGTGGCCAGTAGAAGCCACACTGCAAGATCTTCTCGGCTGTCTTTCTTGGGCCAAAATGCCCGCCACACGCTTGATCGTGGCAAAATGACAGCATGCTCTTGAACTCATTATCAGGCACACACCGACGAATAATCTGGTCGGGACAGTACTTGAACAGATAAGGTTCGTCCCAGTAAAAGTGTTTCACTTGGGATAAGAATCGAAGTCTGTCCTGACTTGACCATTCGTTCGGTAGTAATCTTGTTGCCAAATAGTTCACAATATCTGCAAACCAGGGTTCGCACGATACTGTCAAGAGTTGTTCATCCGGAAAAACATCGTTTATTGGAAGTGGAAGCGTCGGCGAAGAAGGGAGTCGTGAAAGATGGTCGGCCACTACGTTTTCACATCCTCTTTTGTCCTTGATGACAAGGTCAAACTCTTGAAGCAAGAGGATCAAACGTATCAACCGAGATTTTTTGTCCTTCTTCACAAAAAGATGGCATAGAGTAGAATGTCCGTGTAGACGATGGCTAGAGAGCCGATCAAGTAAGGCCTGATTTTTTCTAATGCAAGCACAACAGCCAATAATTCCTTCTCGGTTGTTGTGTAATTCAGTTGGGCATCGTTCAGGGTTCGGCTAGCATAGTAGATTACGTGCGGCATCTTATCGATGTGCTGTCCTAGGACCGCACCGATGGCAAAGTCATATGCATTGCACATAATCTCAAATGGATACGTCCAGTCAGGTGAAGAAAGAGCAGGAGCAGAAGTGAGTGAGCTTTTCAGCAATTCGAACGCTGTCACACAGCTTGAGTTAAAGTCAAATGTGGTGTTCTTGGCCAGCAGAAGAGTCAAGGGTTTAGCAATCTTGCTAAAATCCTTGATAAACCGTCTATAGAAACCGGCATGGCCAAGGAAAGCTCGGACGTCTCTGACGCATCTGGGAGGAGGGAGATTAGAAATGACTTCAATCTTCACTTTGTCTACCTCAATGCCATTTTGCGAGATGATATGTCCTAAGACAATACCTTCGCGCACCATGAAATGGAACTTCTCCCAGTTTAAAGTGAGGTTCTTGTCCTTACATCGGGTAAGGACATCTTCTAGATGCAGCAAACACTCGTCAAAGGAATCGCCGAAGATGGAGAAATCGTCCATAAATATCTCCAAGAATTTCTCCACCATGTCTGAGAAGATTCCCATCATACACCGCTGGAAGGTAGCGGGCGCATTGCATAACCCAAAGGGCATGCGGCGATATGTAAATGTGCCGAAAGTACAGGTGAACGTGGTTTTGTCCTGGTTTTTTCGGTGATGGGAATCTGGTTATAGCCGGAGTAGCCATCCAGAAAGCAATAGTACTCGTGTCCAGCCAATCGTTCTAGCATTTGGTCAATGAATAGTAGCGGAAAGTGGTTTTTCCACATTGCGGCGTTGAGTTTTCTATAATCAATGCATACTCGCTACCCAGTCTGGGTGCGAGTGGGGATTAACTCGTTCGCCTCATTGGTGATGACCGTTATGCCCGACTTCTTGGGGACAACATGAATGGGGCTGACCCACTGGATATCAGAGATAGGGTAAATGATACCACTATCCAGACACTTGACGATTTCTTTTTTCACAGCCTCCTTCATGACTGGATTGAGTCGCCTTTGTGGATCCCTGGCTAGTTTGGCATCATCCATCATATGGATATGATGTTCAACGATCAGGGGAGTAATCCTCTTGATGTCCGCCATTGTCCAGCCAAAAGCATGCCGATTGTTGTGCAAGACCGTTAGAAGGGCTTTCTCCTGCTCTGGAGCTAGAGAAGCCGAGATGATGACATGGAGGGTCTCGTTCTTAACTAAGTAAGCGTACTTGAGGTGAGACATCAACGGCTTGAGTTCGAGCGTTGGAGGTGAAACGATTGAGGACAAGATCGGCGAGAATGTCTCGAACTCAAAGGATTCTAGCAGAAGTTCAAAACGAGTGTAAATGACCGAGTTGGATGGTTCATCTAACGCATCCGAAAATTCAAAGGATTCAAGCTCGGGTGGCGACAAACCAAGATCGTTCGAGAAAGTGAAACACTCATAATCACTATCGGGAGCAGAAGCAGCAGCAGGTTCAAAGAGGAACGCACTAGTGGCGTCAAGATTGCTGTGATCGAACAAAAACTCCTCGAATTCACAGTCCTCTGGGGTGATCTCCTGGATCAAACAAACGTCTAGTATATGAGCATTAGGTTCGGAGGGCTGATTCCCCAACCTAAAATTTTTGAGTTCAATTGTCATGTTTCCAAAAGATAATTTCATCGAACCATTTTGACAATTGATCACAGCATTTAAGATTGCAAGGAATGGGAGACCGAGTATCACCAGAATTTGATTCCGAGGGTTAGCTACAGGCTGTGTGTCTAAAACAATGAAATCAACGGGGAATATGAAGTCCTCTAGCTTTATTAACACATCCTCTAGCTCACCCCTAGGATGGGTGATAGATCGGTCGGCCATTTGGAGAGTACAGTGTGTGGGTTTCAACTCTCCTACACCTACTTGCTCATATACTGAGTACGGAAGCAAGTTAACACTGGCACCAAGATCCAAAAGTGCGCGGTTGATGTTCTTATCCCTAATGGTGATTGAAATCATAGGAAAGCCAGGGTCCTTCCGTTTTTGAGGTAAAGATTGGGTAAGAGCATCACTCACGGCACTAGCTAAGAAAACTTTCTTGGGTACTTGAGATTTCCTCTTCTTAGTGCACAAGTCCTTCAAGATTTTTGCGTAGGAAGGGACTTGTTGGACTGCATCTAAGAGGGGAATATTAATGTTAACCTGTTTAAACAACTCCAGAATCTTCTCCATTTATGGATTTTGTTTATTAGACCTCAATCGGTTTGGAAATGGAACGTTTTTGAAATTGGTTGAGTCCAATGCTTGTGGAGGAGATTGTGGAGTTGGAACGGATCCCAGAGCTGGAGTTTTCGTAGAGTGAGATGTGGGTCCGTTAGGAGCAGCAGAAGAAGAAGAGCCTTTTGTTGGAGATAGTGCCCTCAGAGTCAATTATTAGGTCACAGGTACGTGATTGCAATGATTGATGGAGGACCTATCCCGGTAAGACAGTCTTACTCGAGATGATAGTATGCTATCTGGTTTACCTTTATCATCGTGTACTGCTTTAAGTGACCTGGCAAGTCGCTATTACACGTTGGTAGAGCCCCTAGGGTACTTTCTTGACCACCAGCAGTATGAGGGCGATCATATAAGTGGGAGCTGAGGTCTATAAGCATATCCTTAAATGGTCCCTAGTCGTGTGAGTTTCGAGACAGGGCATCGATACTCCAGAGTAGACTAGTGTATACAGTCGAGACCCCGACGAGGGGCGGTGGCCGGTCTCACAAGCCATTGGTGTCAGTTGGATCACCTAAGATGTATACAGGTGCTCATTGGGTTATGAGTACACCGGACAGGACTCGCCGGGAACATGCTAGTTGGTCATATACCAGACGTCAGATGGCAGTTCCCTGGTGACATGTGTGCAGGTTAGTTCATCGACCTGGGGATCGTCATTTGTCTCGTGTGAGTTCCCACTGTACTTTGATTACTACCCTACCACGGCTCAAAGGAGTCGTGCAAACAGGTTTTAGTTGGGTACAGTCCCGAGCCACATGGAGGCAGTGAGCGTATCTTCAGGGGTTCGTCTCTCCCGGTATTGGGGGTGAGGTCGTGCTGTGTCTAGGAGAGCCATTACACAAAGCCCTCGGCCGAGGCAAGGAGATTTACTGGTAGGTATTCCAGTAGTATCTCAGGGTGTTCTGGGCTACACTCCGACACGACTTGTACCGCTTTTGGGGGTCTGACTTTTACCAACCCCCTAGGCCCGCCATGCGATGCTCATAGACGAACGGACCGGACTGTACGGATATTGTCACTGACAGGCTCAGTAGGGAGTCAGGCTGAGTTCGCTCACAGACGTCCCTTTTGGTCAATACCTGGTAGCCCGTTATGTATTGGCTTATACCTCTAACGTGCTAGTGGTTAAATCCACAACCAAGGTGTTGATGAGTCTTTAGAGTCCCACACATTCAGTTACTCAGCTTTCGGGCGAAAGGTTGTAGAGGCCGTATGGAGATATGGCAAGGTCCGATCAGATACGTGAGGTATTGTACGGATCAGGATCGGACAGTTTGTACTACAGGCCGTATGGATATATGGCAGGGTTCGATCAGATACGTGCGGTATTGCACGGATCAGGATCGAACGGATATTACTAGCCGGTTTTGGTATAAGCCGGATCCTAGTATAGTACAGTGTAGATTTTGTCTCATTGCATTTGTATTTCGGTCGAAATACAGATGCGGGTGTGTATGCACAATATCGGGGTTTTCCTGTAATTTATTACGGGACCAGTTTTCTGGAGTTGCCAGTTTGCTTTCCGTTTCGGCCGATTTTCATTGTTCCGTTCATTGGCCGAAGATTGGTGGAGGAGGGCTTATTTGCATTGTTGCAAATAGGCATTTGTGGAGGGGGTCTTTTGCATATTGCCTTGTCATGATCACTTGACCTTTTGACTTCATGATGAGAGCTCCATACCTTGACTTCTTGTATCTTCATGATGGCATGACTTTGGAGCCATCATGCTTGTGATGATGGTTGTGTTGAGTGTTGGGTTTTTGTGGTGATCATTTGACTTTTCATCGTCACTCACTTTCCACCCACCCCCTTGTCTTTGTTCTTTCTCTCTCCAATCACATATGGGGGGGCCGGCCATTCCTAGAGGATAGGATTCATTTCATTTGGTGGTGGGATTTTTGTATCTTGAGCTTTGAGAAATCCCTACAACTCCCTCTCCAAAAGTTCACTTCAATTCCTCCACAAAAGGCAATTCCTACAACCCCAAATGAGACTTTTTCTCTAGATATTCTACAGCGAACCTTGGGCACGTCGAGTAGCCGGCTTCGTGCCCGAGTTGCCTCGGCATTGAGGTGGGAGCCCGTAAACGATGTAGGCGATGTGGTGCACTTCCGGCGACGAGGAGGAGACGGGACATTCCGCAGGAGATCGGGACGACGAGAAGACCGGAGGACTCGGATCTGCCGGTATACTTCTCTTCCCTATCTTGTAGTTAGCTAGGACTAATTAGTGGTTCGATCCGGGTATTAGTGCGCGGCGGTTTGCCAGTACTGAAAAATTTATAGTTTATCACCGCTTCCGCATTTGGCCGTCGGATTGACGGCCGGAGCGCCGCCGTGCACTTACAGTGGTATCAGAGCTTCGCCATTAACTTAGTCTAGCTTGGTTTAATGTGTTTGCAATTCGGATCGATCAAAAATCCCAAAACCCGCATTTCCTTCAGCATCAGTTTCTGTTGAAAATTTTTGGTCTCGAAAATTTTTTCAGGTTGTAAAATATTGATGTACTAGAAATTGTAAGACTACTGTACAAATTCGACGCACTGATCTTCTAACCAGAGCGCGGAACCGCGGCCAAAACCCACTTGTTGCCGCGGTTCCGCCGCAGTATGGAGGAATCAGTGGGTTGGGTTTTTACAGTGGGCTTCTGGGGAGATTTTAGGGGTTTTGGAATATTAAAATTGGGCCCAGAATTTCTGTGAGTGCTACAGTATTGCTTGGGGGCCCACTTGTTAATTTTTGATTGATCGGATATTTTAAACACATTATTTCACAGTATTTACATTATATCTGCGACCGTGAATGTCACTTGATCGGTAAATCCGGTCTAACTGCTATAGCCCGGTTAGACGGATTTGCGAACGTGACTTTCACGTTGATGTTTTGTTTTTGCTGTGATGTTGCGGATCGGTCGTGGGGGATAGCCTGGATGCAATGCTAGTACAGTGTTGTTGTATTATGTACATTTGATATTGCGGGGCGAGCGTCCGACATGAGGACTGCCGTCACTGCCTGTTTGTATTATTTTTTTGGGGCACGGCCAGGTTGCGGTCGATGTACCCGTTGTATGTATATTTTACTTTCTGTACTAGGATTGCCCCGCGGAGGGGTACACGGATAGCCGGGTTCTAGAGGGCAACAAGCCCGCATCTCATGGCATTGGGACGGAGGGGGCTTCACTCTAGGATTGGCGGGCTATTCGCCGCACTCGTAGGGGGTACAGGTTGACCCAGGAGGGGTGCCCAAGTTACCGGATTCCGTGAAGTGCTGGGTGGTCCATTCACGGAGCTGAAGGGGGCTGCCTCGCTTCAGGTTTTGGCGGGTAACTTGCCGCGCCCGTAGGGGTCTAGGATTTCATTGCACAGGCTATCCACACGACCAGGGGAACGTCGGGTTTCAGCGGCTCTGTGAAACCCGGGGATCCCAGATATCTGTATTGTTTCTGTGATGCTGTACATTTCTGTGATGTTGCATTTTATTCACGCCTTGAGCGAAATATAATATATTGGTATATATATTAGTAGATGTTGTATATGTTTTGCATCCGCGCTAGTCCAGTCCCCGCTCTGTCGTTAGTTAGCTAACCTAACGGGTAATGACGGGACCCAGTGGCGAATGCGGATGGCATATACGTACATCAGTATATTTTCGTTCTTTTTGGTGTGATCAATTGATGGGACTGCATTGATTCGGATCAATGCAAGTTAAAAACAAACCTAATCTGATGTTGTTGGAACAACTTTTCAAAAAGCTGTTATTGCAAGGACGTTCACTTTTGTTTTGCATCGTGGTATTCAGTTGGAATATCCTGCTCCTCAGTCGACGAGGCAAGGGCCGAGATCCCTTCACCGGGAGTGACCCCTTGGACAAAAAGTTTGCGTCAGGGCATTAACTTCACTATAGCCGATTGCTTTTGCTTTGCATCGCGGTATTCATTTGGAATATCCTGCACCCCATTCTACGGGGAAAGAGCCGAGATCCCTTCACCGGGAGTGACCTCTTTAGCAACGGTTTTCGTCACTATATTTTCAAAAAGCTATCCGTTCCTTCAACGATATCAAGTTCTTTACGTTAAAGGTTTTTCGCCAGAAACCATTCGTAGCCCTCTGTCATTTCATATGGGTGGTCAATAGTATTCAAGCTGTGTATGTTGGCCAAAGTCAAGGCACAGTGATTGGTAGCTATTGGGTATTCATATGCAGCATAGATAGATGCGTTGGTTTGGAACAGTCGTACTGCCATGTTGGCCAAAGTCAAGGGTATGTACGGGTGGATTCAAATTAACCTGGAGAATGACGGGTAGAACTTGACATGTGACTTATGATATGTTGGCCAAAGTCAAGGTCATAAGAGCATGGGGCAGAAATCACATCGGGAGTTTCAAAAGAACTGAAACTTGCCAGATATGCGCATACCTTCTGGAGTGTGATGACGTGAGCGGATTCCGTTACGTTATCATGCGATGAGAGTTGGATCCCGATTCCCACTGATGAGTTAGTTTACTCCTCGGGTGATCCCGACTAATTCTTCTTTCAGGTTTGGAGGAGAATTTGAGGTACAGTGGGAGGTTTCCTGATTAGATAAATTGGTAACCATTCTGATCTAGGTTAGAGTGCACGCTGAGTGTTTCTTTTCTCTCTCTCTTTGGCAGCGACCATTGACCCGACCCTAAGACTTTGACTCAGAGACCAAGTTGACCGAACCTTCTTAACACTGGCTTTTGGATTGTCAGAGTTGCAAACCTCATTGCCACTTCCTACTTTTACCCTTTTCTCCAGGACACCCCGCATTACTGCGAACGTCCACTTCCATTGGACAAAACCATCGTATGGTTAGATACGAACTCGAAAGAATTTATTCGAGGATGGTTTCCGGTTCTGGAGAAAACGGATAGGATTATTCAGTTGTCTTTTCCTTTTACCCTCTCTCAGGTTACGAGTACTCCTTGGTTTAGGGGTAGTACACCTATTACGCAAATTGGATTGTCTTCTTCCAAACCTTAGGCTGGTGCCGACCGGTAGGGAATGAAGAAAACCAATTAGCCTAATGATGGTGTACAGAAGGTATTAAGTTCAGACAAAGCAAGGGATTAGTAAGAGGGCAAAGTAAATTGCAACAGATTTTCACGATCAAACCAAATATTCCTTCGCCAATCCTAAAATCACCTTTGTATTTCTCCAGGACACTCCGTATCGCTACGAAGATCCACAGTTTATTTGGATACTCCATCGTATGGTTATATACGAACTCGAAAGGAACTTGTTCCAGTTCGGGGATGGATTCTGGTCCAGGAGAAATAGGAATAAGGTTTATTCGGTTGTCTTTTATCTTCACCCTCTCTCATTGCGAGTGTTCCTAGGATTGGGACAGTACATCCATTATGCTTATTGGATAGTCTTCTTCCAAACCATAGGCTGGTGCCGAACGGTAGGGAAGGAAGAAAACCATTTGGCCTAAAGGGGTGTACAGAAGGTAAAGACTAAAGACATATGAAGGGATTTGGAGAGGTGGCAAAGAACTATACGGTTACAGTCGTGAATCTGGAAGAGGCATTACTAGGAATACCAGATTACCCCAACGGAACATTTCAATGTTTCAGTTTCACTGTGTAATGTTAAAGGAAAACTGATTTCCCAATTAGTCCTTACTCCAGGGTATGTATTTACCAGGTACGATTCTCACATCTGTATGTCTTTACAGATGATGAGTGGGAGTAAGTTATTGGGAATTGGGTGATTATCCTCATTATATCGGGATTCGTTGTAATCGGTGATATTTGAGGAAATCACCTGGGCTGTTTGCCGGTCGGCAAATATTTGGTTTTGAATATCCGCAGTTATGCACCAATTTCAAATTGATATATCTGTACGTCTATTTTCATAGAGTGGGATATACCTTTCTGAAATTATGTCTACGACATTTACCTATATCAGTGGATGATTAGGTAAGGAGCATTAAACAGCGGTGTAATTCTTCTTAACCATAAGTACAGTTTTCAACCTACGACACACAGTGAATGAGTTTTCAGACTCAAGGGACTTATACAGAGTATTGTATGTTGTCCAGGGTCCATCAGGACAGAGGGGTTGGTCCTCGTACTATATTCGGTTTACTTATGACTTCTCTAGTTTTTAGACAAGTGTTTCGCGGAAACACAGGGTCCGAATTTTGAGAAGTTATAGGTATTTGAATACAGTAGAGAACCAGGTGTAGCAAGTATCGGGATTCTTCAAAGAGATCGAAGATGTAGATACTTGTGTTTGGTATTAAGTTAATAGTAATGACTAAGAGAACTTGCTTCTTTTTCAGGTTACTCGTAATTGGAAGCATTCCTAAGTGGAGTAACGCTGATCGGCCTCCTTCCATTTAGTTGACATGCACTGGAGACAGTTGCATGATTTGAATCTGGTTCAATTAAATCAGTGCCTCTGGTCCTATATGGGATATAAAACAGTTCATATCTTAACGATGTTAAGGTACGGGGAGTTGTCCGGCTTATGCTTAAAACCAGACACTGGACAACTCAAGGCACGTTTCTGTAATGGCTGTTTGTGGGTTGACCCAGGCTATGACGCGGGTTGACTTTCTACCATCTGAATGAACAATAGCAATATTGTTCTAGGCTCGCCACAGTTTTATTAAAAATGGATTTTTTCAGGAAAACAGTAGTGGGAGTATGGTAGAACTGGAAGTGATTCCAGAACCACAAACGATTTCTGAAGATTTGATAGGAACCTAAAGATTCAATCTGGATTGACATTCCATTGGCCACTCCGCAGATAAGGTGGGTAACTTCAGGCACCCGAGAGGTACTACGGTAGCCTCAAGGACGGTGACAGGGAAGTTCTTGTTTACCCACAATTACCATTGCTGTTGTTCTAGGCTGCGAGACCCGGCGGGAGGATGAGTATAGCGTCGTTCTAAACTAGTTTTAGAAGTGTACGTCTATATGACTCTGCCAGAGGGTTGTCGTAGTCAGTGGGAGCAGCAGAAGCATTGGTGGACAGGTAGCTTATGTCTATTTACAGACTGAAGCACCAGTAGCGGAGATAGATCATCTATTTCTGACATGACAGTCATGGGTTTGACTTCATCAGAATAGCGGATGGATCTGTTGAGAAGGTAGTAGGGCATGATGTCCTGGTATTTGGATGACATGCACAGAGTAGGAAAAGAAACTCCTATACTACGATCGGTTATACTTTGGTCGTCACACAGTGGTTTCTCCACATGGGACTTGGACATTATATCAGACATTCTGGTTACTAGATCTATGGTCTTAGATCTAGATTTGGGTAGTCTCCCAATCAGGGTACTTAGACAGCATTCTAAGAGTATTTAGAATGGACGACTCCTGGCACGGTAGTGTACCTGCAGGTGATGGAGTCACCCTCTCTAAAGGTGTCTTACAGACTAAAGGGGAGAGGGATGTGCATGATTGGCAGATCACTTGCTCAGGCAATTGAGTCAATCATGAGATGTCAAGTACCACACCAGATATTGTTCTTGCACTAGATACAATAAGTTGACATTGATCCAATCCTGGAGAAACAGTCGGAAGCAGTTTTAGAACATAAGTGCATGTTCTAGGGATATGATAACGACAGCCTCATGCAGGAGACAGTTATCAATCCAGGCTTCCAAGGTGACATGGATGACAAGGAGGTTGTCAGAGTTATAGTTTTCCTTCTGACGAGGGGCAGTATTTTGGACAGGTGGTCCAAGGCAATACTGAGGTAGGCATGGCGCAGGATACTGATTAAGTTCAGTTGACGATACAGTCTAAGAAGTTTGGATTTGGAGTTCATTTATGAGCTAAGTCCCATCAGACATCCAGACATATTCTAAGACAGGTATTGCTCATTTCGGGAGATGGCTTTCTCCGCGAACTTGAGATATAGAGAGACATGGAAAGAGACAACAAAGCGGATCCACTCATTAAGGCTATTCCTCGAACGCAATAGTTTCGCAAACGAGCTTTGTAAGACTGACTAGTAGAGGAGTTGGGTGTTCGGTATCACACGGGCTGTGAGTATGCGACATCGCAATAATTAGCCTTGAGTGCAAGTGGGAGATTGTTGGAGATAGTGCCCTCAGAGTCAATTATTAGGTCACAGGTACGTGATTGCAATGATTGATGGAGGACCTATCCCGGTAGGACAGTCTTACTCGAGATGATAGTATGCTATCTGGTTTACCTTTATCATCGTGTACTGCTTTAAGTGACCTGACAAGTCGCTATTACACGTTGGTAGATCCCCTAGGGTACTTGCTTGACCACCAGCAGTATGAGGGCAATCATATAAGTGGGAGCTGAGGTCTATAAGCATATCCTTAAATGGTCCATAGTCGTGTGAGTTTCGAGACAGGGCATCGATACTCCAGAGTAGACTAGTGTATACAGTCGAGACCCCGACGAGGGACGGTGGCCGGTCTCACAAGCCATTGGTGTCAGTTGGATCACCTAAGATGTATACAGGTGCTCATTGGGTTATGAGTACACCGGACAGGACTCGCCGGGAACATGCTAGTTGGTCATATACCAGACGTCAGATGGCAGTTCCCTGGTGACATGTGTGCAGGTTAGTTCATCGACCTGGGGATCGTCATTTGTCTCGTGTGAGTTCCCACTGTACTTTGATTACTACCCTACCACGGCTCAAAGGAGTCGTGCAAACAGGTTTTAGTTGGGTACAGTCCCGAGCCACATGGAGGCAGTGAGCGTATCTTCAGGGGTTCGTCTCTCCCGGTATTGGGGGTGAGGTCGTGCTGTGTCTAGGAGAGCCATTACACAAAGCCCTCGGCCGAGGCAAGGAGATTTACTGGTAGGTATTCCAGTAGTATCTCAGGGTGTTCTGGGCTACACTCCGACACGACTTGTACCGCTTTTGGGGGTCTGACTTTTACCAACCCCCTAGGCCCGCCATGCGATGCTCATAGACGAACGGACCGGACTGTACGGATATTGTCACTGACAGGCTCAGTAGGGAGTCAGGCTGAGTTCGCTCACAGACGTCCCTTTTGGTCAATACCTGGTAGCCCGTTATGTATTGGCTTATACCTCTAACGTGCTAGTGGTTAAATCCACAACCAAGGTGTTGATGAGTCTTTAGAGTCCCCCACATTCAGTTACTCAGCTTTCGGGCGAAAGGTTGTAGAGGCCGTATGGAGATATGGTAAGGTCCGATCAGATACGTGCGGTATTGCACGGATCAGGATCGGACAGTTTGTACTACAGGCCGTATGGATATATGGCAGGGTTCGATCAGATATGTGCGGTATTGCACGGATCAGGATCGAACGGATATTACTAGCCGGTTTTGGTATAAGCCGGATCCTAGTATAGTACAGTGTAGATTTTGTCTCATTGCATTTGTATTTCGGTCGAAATACAGATGCGGGTGTGTATGCACAATATCGGGGTTTTCCTGTAATTTATTACGGGACCAGTTTTCTGGAGTTGCCAGTTTGCTTTCCGTTTCGGCCGATTTTCATTGTTCCGTTCATTGGCCGAAGATTGGTGGAGGAGGGCTTATTTGCATTGTTGCAAATAGGCATTTGTGGAGGGGGTCTTTTGCATATTGCCTTGTCATGATCACTTGACCTTTTGACTTCATGATGAGAGCTCCATACCTTGACTTCTTGTATCTTCATGATGCATGACTTTGGAGCCATCATGCTTGTGATGATGGTTGTGTTGAGTGTTGGGTTTTTGTGGTGATCATTTGACTTTTCATCATCACTCACTTTCCACCCACCCCCTTGTCTTTGTTCTTTCTCTCTCCAATCACATATGGGGGGGCGGCCATTCCTAGAGGATGGGATTCATTTCATTTGGTGGTGGGATTTTTGTATCTTGAGCTTTGAGAAATCCCTACAACTCCCTCTCCAAAAGTTCACTTCAATTCCTCCACAAAAGGCAATTCCTACAACCCCAAATGAGACTTTTTCTCTAGATATTCTACAGCGAACCTTGGGCACGTCGAGTAGCCGGCTTCGTGCCCGAGTTGCCTCGGCATTGAGGTGGGAGCCCGTAAACGATGTAGGCGATGTGGTGCACTTCCGGCGACGAGGAGGAGACGGGACATTCCGCAGGAGATCGGGACGACGACGAGAAGACCGGAGGACTCGGATCTGCCGGTATACTTCTCTTCCCTATCTTGTAGTTAGCTAGGACTAATTAGTGGTTCGATCCGGGTATTAGTGCGCGGCGGTTTGCCAGTACTGAAAAATTTATAGTTTATCACCGCTTCCGCATTTGGCCGTCGGATTGACGGCCGGGGCGCCGCCGTGCACTTACACCTTTTGAAGAATGGAGAACAGGCTTAGAAGACGAAGAAGAAGAAGAAGAAACGGCCGGGGTGTCATCATTTGTGCCGACGTTGTTGTGCATCATCCTTCCAGATCTCAACATAGTTACGGCACTCACATTATGGTTCTGTTGTTCAAGAGCAACATGTACATTATGTGGGTGACCAGGATTTGGGAGTGGTTGAGATGGAAGCTTCCCTTTCTCTCGCTCGCTTAAAGCGGCATTCAGTTGTGCAATCTGGGCTTCGATGGTTTTGACACTTTTCCCGTGTGCAGCAGTATGTTGCACCAAAAACTGAATGGAAGACTGGATGTTGGCGGTGGATTGAGTTGATTTCTTTACAAACGCCTCCAGACTCCGTTCTAGCGAGGAAACCTTATCGTTGTTTGACGGAACAAAGTTGTTTTGAGGAAAAGAATTGTTTGGTGCAAAGTTGTTCGTCGGATTTTGAAATGGCTGGGGTTGGAAGGGCTGCTGAAATTAATGTTGAGTTTGTTGCTGAGCTTGTTGTTGAGGAGGAGGAGGCCTCTGGAAGTTGTTGTGGCCTTGGAATTGATGATGGTTCTGATTCCAGGCGAAATTGGGGTGGTTCCTCCAACCAGGATTGTAAGTGGAAGAGTATGGATCATTTCTTGGTCTTTGCTGAAATGCAGTATTGACCTGATCCAGTCCTTGAGCAGGTAGGTTTTAAGGACACTCTTCGGTCAAATGTGATGGGTTAGAACAACAAGCGCAGATGGTACGAAAGGGAAAAGCAGGGGCAGGAGAAGGAGATGAGAATTTGCTCTCAATTGCTTCCAGTTTTCGTGTGATTGCTGCTATCTCGGCCTTCATTGCAATTGAGATATCAGGTTGATGAACGCCTGCCCTAGAGAGATCGGGAGAAGTAGAAGAAGCGTTCTGTCTGGTGCTTTCCCACTGAAGCGTTTGTTCAATGAGATCGTCGAAGAATTGCCAAGCCTCCTCGTCAGATTTGGATAGGAAGTGGCCTTGACAAATGGTTTCCAGCAACTGCTTAGTTGCTGGATTCAGGCCCTCGTATAAGGTCTGGCAAAGTTGCCATCTCTCAATACCGTGATGAGGGCACTGAACAAGAAGGTCTTTGTATCGGTCAAAGCACTTCTAAAAAGGTTCGGTAGGAAGCTGGGAAAATTTGTTGATTTCGTTTCGGATTCTCGATGTCTTGTGGTTCGGGTAGAACTTTTTAAGAAAAGCTTTTACAAACTCATCCCAACTGGGTATGGAATGCGATGCGGTGCTATACAGTCATTTCTCAGCAAGGTCACACAGAATGAAAGGAATGACTCATAGCTGTATAGCATCGTCGGACAGTTGGGTTGTCTTCATCATTGCACAGACGTTCTGAAACTTGTTGATGAAGATGTAAGCATCTTCGGATTCAAGCCCGTGAAATTTGGGCAACATATTGATGAAGTGGGGCTTAATTTTGAAATTAACTCCATTGGCCGGCGGAAGTGAAAGACAGGTAGGAAGTGCAGAGCGGGTGGGATAGAAACGATCCTGGAGCGCTATTCGCTGTGGCGCTTCAACAGGAGGTGGTTGCGGGTTATTCACACCCAGATGAGGTGGAATTAGTCCCGGGGGAGGTAAAAGGATGTTAAGGGGAAATCCTGACATCTCAGAAGAAGAATTTGGTGATGATGATGGTGAAGGTGAGGATGTATGAACAGAATCCCGGTCAACATCGGAGTTGGCCGACAAAGGTAAAGGTGAAAGAGGTGTGGAGGGAGTTTCGACATCGGAGTCGATCGCGTAGTCGGTAGCGACTAACGAAACGCGGACTTGGCGGGCACTAGTGTCCCGAGTCTAACCGGACATACACTAAACAAATTTAGTATAGTCAAAGCATAGAATATGAGGGTAAGAAAACGTCAATGGAGAAATGCGGATGAAAGGTAGGTGAAATGGGATTCTGGCGACAAAGGGCGAGTTTTTTTTATAAAAGCTTTTGTTTTGTTGTTGTTTTTTTTAGAAAGAGTTTTGCAAAAATATGTACGGACTTACGGCACTACTTCAAACATTCATAGTCAAAACATGCACAACCATACCTAGAGCTATGGTCTTCAAAGTCCACTAGACTGCTCCTAACTGTTCCAAGTGACAAGTTGTGAGATAACCTTCAAACCGTCTCTTCACTGCCAATTGTGGCCAGGTAAGCACAAGTGAAGAAAGGAGGGTTCCGCTCACGAATCACCGTGAGACGGGCCTTTTAAAATTACCTTTATCACTTGTCTAGCCTAGGCACCATAAAGTCAAGTTTAGATAAACGATCAAATGCCCACAGCCTTCCTCTGTCCTATTGAGCACGACAATCCTTAGTTGGCTGAGTCTAGATATTTTTTAATTAAGCTCAAGGGTAATGCGTATGCTTTTAGTGATTTTTGGGGTCTTAGGAAAGGTGATGAAATCCCCACCCAATCTGAATTGGTGTTATAGCCCCTTAAAGTCCGTATTATTTATGCAAAACAGTAACAAACAAAAATCTAAAACACTTGCAAAAAATTTATTTGGCGGCGGCGCAAAGAATCCTGCACAAATACAATATTATTAGAGAGGGGAAAAGAGTTTGTGCAAAGAATGCTGCAGAAAGAATAGTTCAGTGGAGTTCAGAGGAGTGGAGAAGAGGGTTGAAATACACACAGAGAATTTGGGGTGTTGACGTCACTGTTTGACCGCGGTTCCGCGGTCAAACCTGTGCTTATGCCGCGGTTCTGCGGCTTGATATTGAGGTTGGAACTTCAAATTTCTTCCCTGTGCTTCTTATGTTCTCCTCTTCCTGTTTAGAGCCCCTAAAGCTTAGCTTGGTCACTGAATTTGCTCCAGAATTTTACAGCAAGCCGTTGGTTTCGTCTTGATCCGCCGTGGTGTAGCCGCGAGATATTGGTCTAACTCCCCACGACTTTGGCACTGAACTTGACCTTCTTCCTATCCTGCACACTTGCAAAAAAACTAATCAAAAATAATAAGATGATTTTTACAATATATATATATATATATATTTTTGTTTTTGGTTATATGTATATTAACAAATTAACCCGAAATTACACAAAAAAATAAACTACCGTCTCTCCGGCAACG
This sequence comes from Agapanthus africanus, assembly GCA_030015575.1. Taxonomy (NCBI): domain Eukaryota; kingdom Viridiplantae; phylum Streptophyta; class Magnoliopsida; order Asparagales; family Amaryllidaceae; genus Agapanthus; species Agapanthus africanus. Next base: position 378,262,544 of record CM057343.1, read on the forward strand.
GCGCTATTTGATTGTTAGAATTTTTGCGTGCTTAGCTGTCACGACCCGAAAGGTACGGAACGTGACTGGTACTTAAATTACGAACTTCTCAAGGCGGACGTAATCTAAGTAAACCAAAGTCCAGAAATCAAAACCAAGTAAGCAGTAGAGTGAAGGAAAACTAATTTATTGAAAGCGATTTTAACTCAAATAGTCACATCAAGCTTTTTAAAAGCAAAATCCATTTTTCCGAAAATTTCGGCAGAGTCTCCTTCGTAAATACTGGCCCCCAAACGGGTACAAACAGGAATATATATGAATACAAGAAATAAGGCATCCCCAAGCGGGAGCTAGCTCTTCGCACCAAGGCGGACACAAATCCCACGCAATATAAATCAGCAATATGCAAAATAAGCATAAAAAGGCACAAGTAATAAGCAACACGTCGGCTCAAGTGAGCGCGACCCAAAGAAACAATATACATGCCCACAAATCTCACTGTCTCTCCTCTAAGTCAATATACATAAGTACTTGTAGATGATACAGTAGATAGAGTACACTAGATACAATGAATGTATAAGGTGGAAGAATAAATAAACATATAACCCACCTACGAGCAAAAATCCACAAATCAACGCAAAAGGAGGAAGTGCGCCCGCCGGTACAGTGCTGATGGATCAAACCTGCAAAAAGGCTGTGGCACAACGGGGGTGAGTTGCCAACTCGTGAGTAATATGTATCATCTATAATGACTATCGTAAGCATGTGCGCAAAGTGTCACAATTCTACAACATTGATATGGTATGAAGTACTAGCTTGTATGCGACATGAATGCTATGTAACACGTGATCTGAATATGCTGATATGAGGAAATCATTATTTTCATATTAGGAAAATTTCTGTGAAATATCTGAGGAAATATCATATGAATTCAACAGAAATTCGTGTCAAGCATCGACACCCCAAATGAATAACTCAATGTCCCAAAGTATCTGTATCCAATATCCAGGCCCCAGCCGTCCGGCTGGTCCGTCTCAAAATATCAATATCTCAACATCTCACGACCACGGTCGGTATCCTCTGGATATCCGCCGCGTCAACAATCACCGCTAGGTAGTCTGCCCCTGCCAGGCTCATCGTCTACTACTAGAACTTCTTGCCCCGGGGTACCTTACCGGGCCCACCATGTACCCGAGACGGTTCATCCAACTCCTCGAAATGGATCTCGAAAACCAACAGAAAACTCATGGTGGACGACACATGTATCATGTCATGAGAAAAATCGCAACTTTCAATGTTTAAAATAATATCAGGTTTGTTAAATCCTTGCGGCTTTTCCCCAAAATCTCATAAATCTCAATTATTGAAATCCTCCAGAAGAAAGTACCATGAGTATACATGTCAATGATGATGAATGCTTATGGTATCAACAGTGCGACTGCAACATATGACATAAAGACTATGTATGACCGAATGATGTAATGAGGTAGATGCATATGACTAGCAATTCTACATGTTCATCTTGCGGAATTTACTATATTAGTACTGGTTTATATGTCTTATATGGTGAAAGTATTCTAAATTCCGATCTAAACAAGTTATCTAGTGTTTGTGGCATAGCAATTACCAAGGCGTGTGTGTTCGCATGAATAGTGCTCGTGCAGCATAAAACTCTGGTAATGGTGCAAGTGTCCTATGCGATGAAGTTGCACAATTATATATATAATGAATTGAGCAAGCCAATTATTTCCTGTGTCGCATATTTCATTTAATGGTTTCAATGGTTTTTATACGATGAAATTAGCACAATATGGATATACAGGTCATGCAGTGCCGTAAAATAGGTAACTAGAACTACATGCAACAAGCTGGTATTACTAGAAATTCTAAATTATCGGGCGTCTCGCGCCATCCAAACGATTTTCCCCGTAGATGTATACATCTACTCACCGGAAATCCCCAGCTAGCTTGATCCAATCACCGCTTTCCCTTTTCGTGCCGCGTCCGAAATCTCCGCGACCGATCCTGGAATTTGCACAACACAAAACAAAAGGTTACACATCATGAAACGACGCATGTCACAAAATGAAAGGGTCAACGTCAACGGGTTAGGCACATTGTGCACAAGGTGCGTGGAACACACACGAAAAACACTACAGCCTTAACTAAAATTGTCGTTTCGGACCAACCGCCAAAACTAAACACGATCAAACCAAGTTTCGCATTCACATACCCTAAAAGTCATAGGAGATGCCAATAATATAATCAAAATCTCAAAATTAGTTCACCACTTAATTTTTATAAAAACCTAGTAAGCACTAAAAATTCCAAATTCGTGCAAACATCGCGGATTTGCGATAAAGTGCTCACATCATCGCACAATCATCCAATCCACACAACTAGCTAGCCACAACACTCAATTTAACCCATTTACCATGCTTCAAAACATATTTCCATAAACAACCCTTTCTTGATTTTATAAACTAGCACTTCTAATCAAAATCCATACTAGAAAAACCTAGATGAACACTAATTTGAAGCCCAATAAGCAAGCTAACCTCTTAGATTAGGTTAGCATAACAACTAGATAGCAAAATAGAATTAATTAACTTAGTAATGGTTTTCTAAAACCCTAGTTTAAACTCAAACCATTCACTTTAAAAAAACTAGATTAGAAATTAGCAATGAAATTTAACACTAAAACAAATTTCATTCAAGGAAACAAACCATAAGTATCAAATGGGTCAAGATTATACCTCACTTTCCTAGGGATCTAGCAAGAGAATTTGCCTCCAATGATGGCCTCATAGCACCAAGATTCAAGCTAGAAAAGCCAAGGAGAAAGGGATGAAGAATGGGAATTAAATTGTGAGATTAAAAATGGAATTTTTGAAGCAATTTGTGAAGTTTTTTGAAGGAAAAAGAAGGGAAATTTGGGGGGGGACAGCAACAGTTTTGGCAGCAAGGAGGGATGGGGAGAAGTGTGGGGTGATATGGGTTTTTGTCAAAGTCAAAGCCACCCCATTCTCAAAGCAACCATACCCCCAAATTAATATATTTTAATCTAAACACAAGGTTTTATTCAAAAGAGATGAAGACAAATTGAGGGGGGGAATGGGTTGTTGCCAAGGTGGTGGGGCCGGCCAATATGAGGGGTGAGGTTGTGAGAGAGTGTATAAAAAAATTCTATACAAAAAGGCCCCCACAAGCTCAAAATTGCAAGTTTTAGTTTAATTATTTAAAATTTTAATTTTCTTTGATTATAACTAATTAGAACTAGGAAATAACATACTAAAAATTTATATTACAAACTAGATTTTAGTTTTCATAGTTCTAAAGCAAGTAATTAGCCAATTCAAATTTGTATTTATCGCTAATTTAATGTATTTTTAACAGCTTAAAATAATATGAAAATAGTAAATTAGGGAAAAATTTTAAACGACCAGAAATTTATAAATAACTCATTAGCTAATAAAAACTTGCAATTACCTATCCAAATTAGGTATAAATAGGCCTATATTGAAAAATAATTATAAAGACAATTTACGGAAAAATACCAAATATTTACCGATTTTCAGGAAAATACCAAAACGACTTTTCAAGGCGTTACAATCTTCTCCCCTTAAAAAAATTCGGTCCCCGAATTTAAAAATCTAGCTACGCGTACCTTCAAAGAGTTGGGGATATTTCTTTCTCATCTCGCCCTCGGTCTCCCAGGTGACCTCCTCGCTGTTCGGGCCACGCCAAAGGATCTTGACGGTCGGTATAACCTTCGATCTTAATTTCTTCACCTGCCGATCCAGGATGACCACCGGTTGCACTGCAAAAGAAAGGTCACGCTTCAGCTGGATCGTCGCGTGCTGAATCGTATGAGAAGGGTCGTGAAGGTACTTGCGGAGCATCGAAACGTGGAAGACGGGGTGAACATCAGGAAAGCTGGGTGGAAGAGCCAAACGATACGCAACTGCGCTGACACGCTCGAGGTTCTCAAAGGGACCCACAAATCTGGAACTAAGCTTTCCTTTTCGCCCAAATCGCATCACGCCCTTCATCGGAGAGACCCTCAGAAAAACATGATCGCCAACTGCGAACTCTAGTCTGCGACGGCGTCTGTCCGCATACGATTTCTGTCTGCTCTGAGCTGCTCTCATCTGATCTCGAATCAACTGTATCTTCACGGTCATCTCCTCAACAATCTGCGGCCCCAAAATACTGCTCTCACTGAGCTCTGTCCAACAGACGGGCAATCTGCATCTCCTCCCATATAAGGCCTCGAAAGGTGTCATCTGAATAGTATCCTGAAAGCTGTTGTTGTAGGAGAACTCCACTAAGGGTAAATGATGATCCCAGCTACCTCCGAAGTCTAAAACGCACGCTCGGAGTATGTTCTCAAGAGTCTGAATAGTCCGCTCTAACTGGCCGTCGGTCTGCGGATGAAATGCTGTGCTGAAACTCAATCGGGTGCCTAACGCCTCCTGAAGTCTCTGCCATAGTCGGCTGGTAAACTGGGTGCCTCGGTCGGACACAATACAAGTCGGGATGCCATGCAACCGTACGATCTCGTCGATGTAAATCTGGGCATACTGAGCAAAACCGAAAGTGGTCTTCACTGGCAGAAAGTGAGCCGCTTTCTTCAATCGATCCACGATCACCCAAATGGAGTCATACCCTCGACTGGTCCTGGGTAAACCCACGATGAAGTCCATAGAAATATGTTCCCATTTCCACTCTGGAATGGGCAAAGGCTGCAACTCTCCCGCGGGCCTCTGGTGCTCTGCCTTGACTTGCTGACAAGTCAGGCATCTCGACACAAAATCAGTGGCGTCCCTCTTCATTCTGTCCCACCAATAAACATCTCGCAAATCGTGGTACATCTTGGTGGAACCGGGATGAATGCTATACCTCGATCTATGGGCCTTCTCAAGAATCTCACGCCGTAGTCCCTCAGAATCTGGTACGCACAATCGAGTCCCAAATCGCAGTAACCCCTGATCATCGATCACGAACTTGGAAACTCTGCCCTGCCGAACCTGCTCTATGATATCTGAAAGACGGTCATCACCGTGCTGTGCCTCTCGAATACGGTCAAGCAACTGCGGACGTGCATGAACATGCGCAAGGTGTCCCTCTGTCGGAGTGAACTCGAACTCAACTCGGCTGTCGCATAAAATCTGTCAATCTGCTGACGACTGCCTCTGTATGGTGCTCAAACAGGATAAACTACCTCCGGGCCTCCGACTCAAAGCATCTGCCACCACGTTCGCCTTTCCCGGATGGTAAAGGATCTCACAATCATAATCTTTCACTAGCTCCATCCAACGGCGCTGTCTCAGATTCAGGTCTCGCTGCTGAAATATATACTTCAAGCTCTTGTGGTCCGTAAATATCTGGCACGACTCGCCGTATAGGTAATGTCTCCAGATCTTGAGTGCAAACACCACTGCAGCCATCTCTAAATCATGCGTAGGATAGTTCTGTTCATGTGTCTTCAGCTGCCGAGAAGCATACGCAATAACCCTGTCGTGCTGCATCAATACGCAACCTAGTCCCACTCGAGAAGCGTCGCAATAAACCACGAATCCACCCGATCCCGAAGGCAATGACAACACTGGTGCAATAGTCAGATGAGTCTTCAACTGCTGGAAGCTATGTTCGCACGCCTCGGTCCAATCAAAAGGAACTCCCTTCCGGGTCAACCCGGTCAACGGTGCAGCAATACAGGAGAAGTCCTGAACAAATCACCGGTAGTAGCCAGCCAGGCCTAGGAAACTGTAGATCTCTGAAACTAATACTGGTCTGGGCCAATGCTGAACGGCTTCGATCTTCTTCAGGTCCACACATATGCCATCTCTCGTAATCACGTAACCCAAGAAATCAACGCTGTCAAGCCAAAACGCGCACTTGGAAAATTTCACGAACAGCTGGTGCTCCCTCAAAGTCTGTAATGTGATCCGCAAGTGCTGCTCGTGGTCCTCTCGGCTCTGGGAATACACCAAAATGTCATCAATAAACACGATGATGAACATGTCTAGATACGGCCTGAAAATGCAGTTCATCAAATCCATAAACACGGCCGGTGCATTGGTGAGTCCGAACGACATCACCAAAAACTCATAGTGTCCGTAACGTGTGTGGAAAGCCGTCCTCGGAATATCCTCCTGCCGCACCCGCAACTGATGGTAACCCGATCGCAAGTCAATCCTCGAAAAGTATCCCGTACCCTGAAGCTGGTCAAACAAATCATCGATACGTGGTAAGGGATATCTCTTCCGTACGGTAACCCTGTTCAGCTGGCGGTAATCAATGCACAAGTGCAAACTGCCGTCTTTCTTCTTGACGAACAGGACAGGAGCATCCCACGGAGACACACTAGGTCGAATAAGCTCTTTATCTAACAAATCCTGCAACTGATCCTTCAGCTCTCTAAGCTCCGTAGGGGCCATCCGATAAGGCGGTATGGAAATAGGCCCCGAGCCGGGAATCAAATCGATACAGAACTCAACATCACGCTCAGGCGGTAACCCAGGGAGCTCATCAGGGAAAACATCAGGGAACTCACTAACAATCGAGACCTGGTCCAAAGGAACCTCTGCAGCTCGAGAATCACAAACATAAGCTGACATCCTTTCCGCAAGAGCTGACCAGCGCGAAGAGACAGAATCAAGCTGGGAAGGGTGACGCTGTGGTCTCCCTGAATAACAAGGACTGGCTCTCCCAGAAAGCTAAGTCTGACTGCCTTCTCACGGCAGTCCACAGATGCATAATAAGTGGCCAGCCAGTCCATGCCCGGAAGCACATCAAAGTTCAATATATCGAGGAGAATCAAATCAACCGACGAATCCCTCTCCCCGATACGAACGGAACACAATCGAAACACAAAACGAGCGACAAACGACTCGCCTACCTGAGTAATAACAACAAGCGGTTGATCTAACGATGATGACTCATGGCCCAACATCGGTGAAAAGTGTGTAGATACATACGAATGTGTGGAACCTGGGTCGAATAATACCCGCGCGTCGAAAGAATATACTGGCAAGGTACCTGTCACAACGGCATTGGATGCCTGCGCATCCTGCGGAGTCAAAGCGAACACTCGGGCCTGTCCTCCACCAATAGCTGGCTATCCTCGGCCTCGGCCTCCTCGTCCTCTCTGAATAGGACCGCCACATCCACGGCCTCTGGGGGCTCCTAACTGATGTGGAGCATCACCAGGGGCAGGAAGTAGGGCTCTCTGAGGAGGTGGTAAAGGTAGTAAAGTCACGTGTGGAACTGTCGCCGCTCCCTATCGTCTCACCGGACAGTCTCTGATACGATGGTGCGGACTCCCGCACCCAAAACATCCTGGCAACGCCTGCTGTCCCTGCGAATAAGAACCAAATAGCTGACCCCGTCCAACTCCTCTACCGCCACCATCACTCGGATAGAATCTGGTACGATGCCTCTGAGCTGGCATATCGGTACGAATCCTCTTCGGCCCAGAAACGGCCGAAGTCTCTAAAATGCGCGCCTCTATTCGTAATGTCGTGTCCATAACAGCTGCATAAGTGTCAAAGTGCTGGGCACCGATGGCAAGAAATAACTGTGTGTCGAGTCCCTGCACAAACCTCTTTACCCTCTTCTCTTCGGTATCAACTAAGTACGGAGCATATCGGGACAACTGAGTAAACTGGATATCGTACTCGGACACTGTCATCCCTGAAGTCTTGATCAAAGCCTCAAAACTACGAGCCCGCGCATCACGAACGCTCTCTGGAAGGAAACGGGCTAGAAATACTGTTGTGAACTCGGCCCAAGTCATAGGAAGTAGCCCTGCAGCTCGACCTCTCTCGACTGACTCCCACCATGTCTGTACAAGGCCCTCCAGACGGAAACCCGTAAGCTCCACCCATCTATCGTCGGAACATCTGAGTGAACGGCAAATCCTAGCTAAATTGTCAAGGAATGTCCGCGGATCCTCCGCTGCATCGGTGTCGGTGAAGACTGGGGGTCTCAGTCTCATGAAATCCTGTAGTGATACTGGAATAGCCACTGTAGTAGTAGGAGCGACTGTCTGGGCAGCAGGTACTATCATAGTCTGTGCTGTGGTAGGTACGTCCTCCGATCTCTGTGCACGACTGGCCTCTACTAAGGATCCAACCATCTGTCGTAACTCCTGCATACCTCCCATCATCTATCGTAACTCCTCCATACCAGACTCTAGCTAATCTATGCAGCATGGGGAAGGCGGATCAGTCTGTCCCTGAGGCGTAGGTATGCCACCATGCTTGGTCCTCGTCTCGGACGAGCCTTCTCGGATCTCATTTCGGGCGGCAGCCCTCTACACTCTCGTAGCCTTCGGCGGCATAGTGGCTGGTACAGGAAACAAGATGATAAGAACAGTGCAATAGAATCATAGGATACACGGAATTGAAGAAGGAATTTCCAAGCAAGTATATCATAAAGTCACCTAGGCGGAGTACCATATCGCAAATATGCCGCGGACATACACACGCTACGTTACCCTGCTTAAGTCACTTACTCCATCTACCAATGGTCATTATACACTCAGAAAGGTAAAACCTATCGCTCTGATACCAACTTTGTCACGACCCGAAAGGTACGGAACGTGACTGGCACTTAAATTACGAACTTCTTAAGACGGACGTAATCTAAGTAAGCCAAACTCCAGAAATCAAAACCAAGTAAGCAGTAGAGTGAAGGAAAACCAATTTATTGAAAGCGATTTTAACTCAAATAGTCAAATCAAGCTTTTTAAAAGCAACATCCATTTTTCCTAAAATTTCGCCAGAGTCTCCTTTGTAAATACTGCCCCCCAAACGGGTACAAACAGGAATATATATGAATACAAGAAATAAGGTATCCCCAAGCGGGAGCTAGCTCTTCGCACCTAGGCGGACACAAATCCCACGCAATATAAATCAGCAATATGTAAAATAAGCATAAAAAGGCACAAGTAATAAGCAACACGTCGGCTTAAGTGAGCGCGACCCAAAGAAATAATATACATGCCCACAAATCTCACTGTCTCGCCTTTAAGTCAATATACATCGGTACTGGTAGATGATACAGTAGATGGAGTACACTAGATACAATGAATGTATAAGGTGGAAGACAAAATAAATATATAACCTACCTACAAGCAAAAATCCACAAATCCACGCAAAAGGAGGAAGTGCGCCCGCCGGTACAGTGCTGACGAATCGGACTTGCAAAAAGGCTGTGACACAACGGGGGTGAGTTACCAACTCGTGAGTAATATGTATCATCTATAAAGACTATCGTAAGCATATGCGCAAAATGTCACAATTCTACAATATTGATATGGTATGAAGTACTAGCATGTATGCGACATGAATGCAATGTAACACTTGATCTGAATATACTGATATGAGGAAATAATTATTTTCATCTTAGGAAAATTTCTGTGAAATATCTGAGGAAATATCATATGAAATCAACAGAAATCCGTGTCAAGCATCGACACCCCAAATGAATAACTCAATGTCCCAAAGTATCTGTATCCAATATCCCGGCCCCAGCCGTTCGGCTGGTCCGTCTCAAAATATCAATATCCCAACATCTCACGACCACGGTCGGTATCCTCTGGATATTCGCCGCGTCAACAATCACCGATAGGTAGTCTGCCCCTGCCAGGCTCATCGTCTACTACTCGAACTTCTTGCCCCAGGATACCTTACCGGGCCCACCATGTACCCGAGACGGTTCATCCAACTCCTCGAAATGGGTCTCGAAAACCAACAGAAAAACTCATGGTGGACGACACATGTATCATGTCATGAGAAAAATCGCAACTTTCAATGTTTAAAATAATATCGGGTTTATTAAATCCTTGCGGCTTTTCCCCAAAATCTCATAAATCTCAAATACCGAAATCCTCCAGAAGAAAGTACCATGAGTATACATGTCAATGATGATGAATGCCTATGGTATCAACAGTGCGACTGCAATATATGACATAAAGACTATGTATAACCGAATGATGTAATGAGGTACATGCATATGACTAGCAATTCTACATGTTCATCTTGCGGAATTTACTATATTAGTACTGGTTTATATGTCTTATATAGTGAAATTATTCTAAATTCCTATTTAAACAAGTTATTTAGTGTTTGTGGCATAGCAATTACCAAGGCGTGTGTGTTCGCATGAGTAATGCTCGTGCAGTATAAAACCCTGGTAATGGTGCAAGTGTCCTATACGATGAAGTTGCACAATTATATATATAATGAATTAAGCAGGCCAATTATTTCCTGTGTCGCATATTTCATTTAAATGGTTTCAATTGTTTTTGTACGATGAAATTTTCATAATATAGATATACAGGTCATGAAGTGCCATAAAATAGGTAACTAGAACTACATGCAACAAGCTGGTATTACTAGAAATTCTAAATTATCGGGCGCCTCGCGTCATCCAAACGATTTTCCCCGTAGATGTATACATCTACTCACCGGAAATCCCCAGCTAGCTTGATCCAATCACCGCTTTCCCTTTTCGTGCCGCATCCAAAATCTCCTCGACCGATCCTGGAATTTGCACAACACAAAACATAAGGTTACACATCCTGAAATGACGCATGTCACAAAATGAAAAGGGCAACGTCAACGGGTTAGGCACATTGTGCACAAGGTGCGCGGAACACTACATCCTTAACTAAAATTGTCGTTTCGGACCAACCGCCAAAACTAAACCCGATCAAACCAAGTTTCGCATTCACATACCCTAAAAGTCGTAGGAGATGCCAATAATATAATCAAAATCTCAAAATTAGTTCACCTCTTAATTTTTATAAAAACCTAGTAAGCACAAAAAATTCCAAATTCGTGCAAATATCGCGGATTTGCGATAAAGTTCTCACATCATCGCACAATCATCCAATCCACACAACTAGCTAGCCACAACACTCAATTTAACACATTTACCATGCTTCAAAACCTATTTCCATAAACAACCCTTTCTTGATTTTATAAACTAGCACTTCCAATCAAAATCCATACTAGAAAAATCTGGATTAACACTAATTTGAAGCCCAATAAGTAAGCTAATCTCTTAGATTAGGTTAGCAACTAGATAGCAAAATAGAATTAATTAACTTAGTAATGGTTTTCTAAAACCCTAGTTTAAACTCAAACCATTCACTTTAAAAAAAACTAGATTAGAAATTAGCAATGAAATTTAACACTAAAACAAATTTCATTCAAGGAAACAAACCATAAGTATCAAATGGGTCAAGATTATACCTCACTTTCCTAGGGATCTAGCAAGAGAATTTGCCTCCAATGGTGGCCTCATAGCACCAAGATTCAAGCTAGAAAAGCCAAGGAGAAAGGGATGAAGAATGGGAATTAAATTGTGAGATTAAAAATGGAATTTTTGAAGCAATTTGTGAAGTTTTTTGAAGGAAAAAGAGGGGAAATTTGGGGGGGGGGGGAGGACAGCAGCAGTTTCGGCAGCAAGGAGGGATGGGGAGAAGTGTGGGGTGATGTGGGTTTTTGTCAAAGTCAAAGCCACCCCATTCTCAAAGTAACCATACCCTCAAATTAATATATTTTAATCAAAACACAATATTTTATTCAAAAGAGATGAATACAAATTGAGGGGGGGTATGGGCTGTTGCCAAGGTGGTGGGGCCGGCCAATATGAGGGGTGAGATTGTGAGAGAGTGTACAAAAAAATTCTATGCAAAAAGACCCCCCCACAAGCTCAAAATTGCAAGTTTTAGTTTAATTATTTAAAATTTTAATTTCCTTTGATTATAACTAATTAGAACTAGAAAATAACATACCAAAAATTTATATTACAAACTAGATTTTAGTTGTCATGGTTCTAAAGAAAGTAATTAGCCCATTCAAATTTGTATTTATCGCTAATTTAATGTATTTTTAACAGCTTAAAATAATATTAAAAATAGTCAATTAGGGAAAAAAATTTAAACGACCAGAAATTTATAAGCAACTCATTAGCTACTACAAACTAGCAATTACCTATCCAAATTAGATATAAATAGGCCTATATTGAAAAATAATTATAAACACAATTTACGGAAAAATACCAAATATTTACCGATTTTCGGGAAAATACCAAGACTTTTCAAGGCGTTACATTAGTTAATTACCGCAATCAAGACCGTTTTGCTTGGTAGCTAGCCGGTTGAGTACGGGTCGTGCGCAGGAGATGGAAATCTTTTTCTATGTGCTTTCACGAGTTAAGTCCAAATGTCCAGGTTTGTTTGAGATTAACTATGTGCTGAAATATGTATAAAGATAGCTTGTTAGGGTTGGGATTAGGTTAGTTTGAGTTAGGAGTCGCTCACTTCTTTCGTTGCCACTCTTAATATCGGTGTTACGGTAATCGGCAATAATGGGGACTAGCATGACTAGGAATGAAACTTGCGAGTATAAGCTAGGCTTTCCAATGCTTAATTTCATCCTTTTGGTCCTTATCCGTCCGTTCTTGGCTCTTAGCCTTAACCTCCGGTTAATTCAATCACAACCGGTCTCGCTAAGGAATCACCGCTATCATGTAGGATAGGGTGTCGTAGGGAGCGGATTGTGGTTCAATTAACGGGAGTCCGAATTAAGATGTTGGGCAAGAAAAGAGTGAGAAAGATTTCCTTCTCTCAAAATTTCCTTATCCTACCCTAACAAGTGAGAAACTACTCACCCATTAACAAGAAAAAGAAAATAAAACAAAGGAGGAAGATAGAAAGAAAGGGGTTAAAAAATCACGACTAGCTATTTGAGACCTCACTTTAGTAAGGATCATACTCAAGCATCATGGTTGTAAAGATAAAGAAAAATAGAAGAAGAAAGAAAGCAAACAATAAAATAACAACAACTAGATTAGCAAATGAAAATTACCAGCAAGATAATAGAACAAAATTACAAGACAAGCATGTTAAAGAAAAGAACTCTTCTTTTATTCATCATTCATAAAGCTCACTACGAGTTTTAATGGAGAAAGATGAAAAGAGGAAGAAGAACTACAAAATCTAATCCTAAAATCTAATACAAAGAAAAGCACCCCTTTTGTTTGGCATTGAGCTGGGCTATTTATAGGCAGGAAAATGAAACCCTAGGGATACAATCTGCCCCCAAATACAATTACAAAAATACCCTCAAAAACCGAGTCAACACTGAGTTGACTCGGCCGCGGATCCGCCGCATATGTGCCATGTTGGTCGTGGATCCGCGGCCATTTGGTTGAATTGTTGGCTCATTTTTTTTAGGGTTCATCATATTGCTGTTCTCTTCTGTTTGGTGCACTTGATTTCTCAAGAACTCTTCATTTTTCTTCCAGATTTTCAGCAGATTAGAAAGGTGAATTGATGTGGACTTTTTGCCTTGGTTTTCTTGAGCCCCGCGTAGAAGTCTTGGATCTTGTGCGGCCATTGTATTTTGTGCATGAAAATGACTAATGATTTGCCATTTTGCCCCTTGAACTGGTAGGAGGCATTATACGGATAGTGCGCGGAGACCCGTATTTATCTGTGGTTGGCGGAAGTCCTGAATTTGTTGCGCTTTTTTCATGAATTTCACTGTTTAGAGCTGAGAACCTGTAAGATGCAATTATTTAGCAAACACAGATCAAGAGTACCTACCTATATGCAATGTGATTAAGAATGGGCGGTATAAAAATGCAAAAATCTGATATGGACATAATGTAATATATCAAATATATATATAGAATAAACACATGATCCGATAATCCGGCTATTTTGCAAATAACTGACTAATATAATATGTATCGGTTCATCGAATCAACACTTAATCTGATGACCCGGCTATATCACATATACCCGGCCGATATCATATATCGCGAGAATAGAATACGGTATCTCATATTGTATTAATCTTGGTCCCGCACATATCACATATGTGCCCCTACTCCGTTTCGCCTAAGCCAGGAAACCTCTGTGTAGGACTCTAAAGACTCGTCAATACGCCGGCAGTAGGTGATAATCATATCAAACACCCACAAGCTGCAAGCGGTCAGCTAAACATAACAGCCAACTGGGTATTGAGCTATCAGAAGATCAACAAGCAAGCCTGTACATACTCCTGTGAATCCAATCAGTAACACTCTCGTACAGTCTGGTCTCTTCGTCTGATATGTCGCATATCCAGTCTAGGGGTGGTGAACGTCAGACCTCAGTAACCGATAAGTCGTGTCGATATGAGGCTCATAACGGGTCGAGAAACTACTGATAACACTTACCAGTAGATCTCCATATCAGCCTTGGCCAGGGACTTCCAGTTATAGCCAATCGAACACAGCACAACATCAACCCCCAATACCGGGAGAGACGAAACCCCTCCTATCACTCATTGCCTCCATGTGATTCGGGACTGTACCCAAAAGCCATCGTTTTGCACATTCTCATGAACGTGGTAAGGTGGAAATCAAAGCACAGTGGGAATCACACAAGACTCTATGACGATCTCGGGTCTACAGACTAACATGTACTAGCGTCACTAAAGAACTGCTATCTGATGATAGGTATAATACAATCTAGGAGTTCTCGGCGAGTCCGTTCAGTGTACCCAGTCTCCACTGAGCACCCGTATACCATCTTTGATGTCAAACACCAATAGATATGGGATCATCCATTGCCCATCATATGGGTCAAGATGCGTATACGCTAGTCTACTCTGGAGTATCGATGCCCTGTCTCGATACACCTTCGACTAGGAACAATTATAGGATGTACTCATTGACTACTCTGGCCCCACTAGTATGATCTGCATCATAGTCCTAGTAGTCAAGTACATATCCTAAGGGCTTTATCAACATGTGAGAGTAAGACGGTAATAAAATACAAGTCAACATATTAAGACAAACTGAAACTAGATAGCATACTATCAAATCAAGCAAGAAAGTCCTCTCTATATATATCCATGCATCCATTATAATATACATCATATGTACAACAATGGTCTCTAGGGCATATACATAACTAACAATCTCCCACTTGCACTAAGACCAGCTGTTGTAGTATCTCATACCCAACATCCCGAAGAGTCTCTCAACTTGTATCTGGGGTATGGCCTTCATGAGTGGATCCGCAGTGTTGTCCTTCGTGTCAACTCTCCTGACCTCGATCTCTTGGCAATCAACTATCTCCCGGATCAGGTGATACCGCCTCAGAATATGTCTGGATTTCTGATGGGATCTGGGTTCCTTGGCAAAAGCCACAGCTCTATTGTTATCACAATAAAAAGGTATTAGATGCTCAATGGACGTAACCACTCCATGTTCAGTTATGAACTTCTTCATCCAGACAGCCTCTTTGGCAGCATCGTTGGCAGTGATGTATTCAGCCTCCATCATCGAGTCTGCCACGGTTTCCTGTTTGGAACTCTTCTAACAAACCGCCCCTCCATTGAGGGTGAAGACAAATCCTGAGTGCGACTTAGAGTCGTCCTTATCACTTTGGAAGCTCGAATCAGTAATGGACTCCACCTGGAGTTCTCCGTTACCATACACCAAGAACATCTCCTTAGTCTTTCCCAAGTACTTGAGAATGTTCTTCACAACTGTCCACTGACTCTCTCCTGGATCTGCATGATACCTACTCACTACACTTAGTGAGTATGCTACATCGGGTCAGGTACATAGCATCGCGTACATGATAGAGCCTACTGCCAAAGCATAGGGTATCCCTTGCATGTGAGCTCTCTCCAAATCAGTCTTAGGAGACATCTCTTTGGAGAGAGTGAGTCCAGAGATCGTGGGTAAATACCCACGCTTAGATTCTTCCATACTAAACCTCTTTAGTATGGTGTCAATGTACCTGGATTGGGATAATCTCAGTATCTATTTAGATCTATCTCTATAGATCTTAATCCCCAAAATGCAGGAGGCATCGCCTAGATCTTTCATTAAGAATCTATGTGATAAGAAGAGCTTGACCGAGTGCAGCATAGGAATATCATTTCCTATCAAGAGTATGTCATCTACGTACAATACGAGGAAGACAACCTTACTCTCTGCAACCTTCTTGTAAATACAAGGTTCATCAACGTTTTTGATGAAGTCAAACTCTTTGACTACAACATCAAAACAGATGTTCCAACTCCACGATACTTGCTTCAACCCGTAGATAGATTTAAGAAGCTTGCACACCTTACCGCTGCTCCCAGTATCTACAAAGCCCTCGGGCTAAGTCATGTACACGCACTCCTCTAAATCACCATTTAGAGAGGCGGTCTTAACATCCATCTGCTAAATTTCATAGTCATGGTATGCAGCAATGGCATGTAGGATCCGGATGGTCTTAAGCATAGCCACTGGAGAAAAGGTTTCGTCATAATCCACATCTGGTCGTTGACAAAAACCCTTTGCAATAAGTCTAGCTCTGAAAGTCTTAACTTTTCCATCTACACCGAGTTTCTTCTTAAAGATCCATTTGCTCCCAATGGGTTTTACCCCTTCACGAGTAACTTCCAAAGTCCATACTTTATTGGTGTACATGGATTCCATCTCAGATCGCATTGCATCCAGCTATTTCACAGAGTCTCCACTCGTGATGGCCAGCTCGAAACTAGTCGGGTCATCATCTTCCAAGATGCAATCCTCGCTCCCACCATCAATGAGAAAACCATAGTATCTTTCAGGTGAATGAGGAACCCTACTAGATCGGCGGAGAGGCTGGGGTTCGTTGGGAGCTATCGAATCCTCTGGTCCCACTAAATCATCAGTTGTAGCCTGTGCTGCTGGAACTTCTTCCAGTTCTAGCTCATTGCCACTATATTGTTTCATAAGAAAACTCTTTTCTAAGAAGGTGGCATGTCGAGAAACAAACACTTTTTGTTCCTCGGAGTGGTAGAAGATATAGCCTTGCGAATGCCTGGGATATCTAATAAACTTGCACAGAACTGACCTTGTCTCGAGCTTGTCCGGATTTTGTCTTTTCACATATGCCGGACAACCCCATATCTTAACATAATTAAGATATGGTCTCTTTCCTTTCCATATCTCATATGGAGTGGTTGGCACGGATTTGGTGGGAACCATATTCAATAAGTCTGCAGCTGTTTCCAATGCATACCTCCAGAAGGAAATAGGTAACTCAGCAGTGCTCATCATAGAGCGCACCATATCTAATAGGGTGCGATTTATCTGCTTTGATACACTATTGTGCTGTGGTGTATACGGAAGAGTAAGCTGAGAGAGAATCCTATTCTCTTTTAGATAGTTCAGGAACTCATTGAGCAAGTATTCTCCTCCTTGATCAGATCGAAGGATGTTAATACTTTTACCCGTTTAGTTCTCTACTTCGTTCTTTGAATTTCTCAAAAGCTTCAGACTTGTGTTTCAACAGGAACACATGTTCGTATCTTGAGAGATCGTCAGTGAATGCAATGAAGTAAGAGGAACCATTTCTGGCATGTGTAGACATGGGACCGCATACATCACTATGTATCAGTCCCAAGAGTTCTGTAACTCTTTCTCCGTGTCCACTAAACGTAGTTTTGGTCATTTTGCCTTTGAGACATGACTGACAAGTGTCATAAGATGAAAATTCGAACGGATTCAAATATCCATCCTTATGTAACTTAGCTAGTCGTGTCGCATTGATATGACCTAGTCTACAATGCCACAAGAAGGATTCATTCATTTCTGAACTCTTCCTTTTGTGTGTGTTTTGCACATTAAGTACTGTAGTTTGATTGAGAACGTATATATCATTATTTAACGAGCCTGATTTAATCAACTTTTGATTCAGGAAGATGTTCATAACATTATCCTGTACTACAAAATTATATCCTTCCTTACTCAATAAAGAAACTGATATAAGATTGCATATCAGGGTCGGAATGTAATAGCATTCGTTTAGAATCAATGTATTACCATTTGGTAATATAAGGTGATATTCGCCAACAGCCTTGGCTGCAACATTTGCACCATTCTCTACTCTTATGGAATGATCACCCTCTCCCAGTTCTTTATCTTTACGTAGCCCATGTAACATATTACATATATGGGATCCCGATCCGGTATCTAATACCCAGAACGTAGAGTGAACTGAGAAACAGTTCTCGATAACAAATACACCCGAAGAAGATGCATCAACATGCTTGTTCTTCATTTGGGTGACGTGGGATTCCGGATATTCCCCTATTTCCTGCTCAATCTTATAACAGTTATAAGAAAGAACGGAACCAACGTTCCCCTGCTCAGTATAATAAGCGGGTTCAGTCAATACATCCATATTATTATCTTGATAAAGTCCTGACATGGTCGCTACCTGGAGAGAGAGAGAGAAGAAAACACTTTAGTGTATGCTCTTGTAAGATTAAATTGGTTATTATCTTATCTAATCAGGATGGCTCCCACTGGTTTTATCAAATCTTCCTCAAAACCCTAAAAGGTAAGACTAGCCGGGATTAATTACACTTTACAAGTTCGCCAATCTTTCAGCCAGGTCAGTGTTGGTACTTTGAGGGAGGTTCCCCGTACTTTCGCACGGACCTAATTAAAATAAACCTCATTTTCCCAGAGGCATAACCTCGTTAACACCTTCCTAGTCACCTACTTGATCGGCTAATTGTCCTGTGTAAAACTCTTCCAGGAGTAACTCTTATTCGCAGTGGGTATCAGGATCCAACTATCTCATAGAAGGTATGCAATCCCATTGCAAATTTCAACACTTGAAATTCCCGATAATACTTTTACCCCTAGCGTGCTATGACCTTGACGCATGCCAAACAACCCATGGTCCACTAGTCAAGTTTAACCCGTACATTTTCTGATTGAATTAAACCCACCCGTACGACCCTTGACGCAAGACAAACAACACCGTATGAATAACCTAATCTAATCGCATCTCATGCTACAGATAAGAAGTAATCAGCTACCATACACTACGCCTTGACGCATGCCAAACTACCATAGAACGAATACTAAATATTACTTATCTGAAATGACGGAGGGTCACGACGGGTTTTTATGAAAACCTTTCGCGTAATGAACTTGATATCATTGTAGAAACAAGTGATTTTGAAAAGGAATGTTTTTGAAGTTTTTTCTAGTTTTTCTAAAGAGGTCACTCCCGGTGAAGGGATCTCGGCTCTTTTCTTATCGAATAAGGTGCATGATATTTCACAAATACCACTATACAAAGCAAGAACTATAGAAGCAATCAAAAACAAAAGCGAGTGAGTTGTAGCATCTGCTAGTTTTGCTAAAGAGGTCACTCCCGGTGAAGGGATCTCGGCTCTTTCCTTATCGAATAAGGTGCTGGATATTCTACAAGGAATACCGCTATGCAAAGCAAAAACTAGAGCTACCCTTTTTGAAAATTTGATTCTACAACATTTTTTAGGTTTCTTTTTTTCATTAGTCTCGTTAATGAAGTCCCATCATTTAAGCTTCCTAAGCATCACAGCAGAAACGAAAATACAACGTACTCTTATGCCATCCGCATTCGCCACTGTGTCCCGTTATGCATCGTTCGGTTACTTAACTAACGGCATACCGGGGTGAGACTAGCGCGGGTGCAAAACATAAGCAACGTTTATTATATATCATATATACAATAATAAAGCATTCGTCTCACGCATATAAAATGATCACATCACAGAATATCAGCAGCAGAAGATAGCATATGAAATATTGGATATACTAGGAGGTCCGTGTTTTATTTTGAGCCTGTATAAAACACGGATTCCACGGTCGCGATGAATAGTCAAACCCACATCCCTAGACCCTTACGAGAGCGGCAAGCAACCCTCCCAATTCTAGGGTTAGGAGACCCGGTCTCGACTCATCGAGATGGCCTTCTACTGGACCCTAGAACCCGGTTGCTTATGCCCTTCTCCTTGGGTCTATCCTAATACGGAAAAGTAAATAATATACAATGGTGAAATCATCCTCAACCCGAAATTTCCCCAATAAAAGAATATTACATACAAATGAATTTTACATGAATGAAAATGAAAATCCTTATCTCACATAAAACCCCCGGCTATTCAAAACACGACGATCCAATATAACATATCACAGCAACACATAACATTACATGTCATCAACGTAAACAAATATGCGTATCCCAATTGTCGTTGATGTATAGAAATGAAACCGGCGATACACCACATATTACACTTACGGTCACAGGAAAGAAAGTGAAAAATCACATTATTTGGAATCCACAATCACCTTAGACATCATAAACCCGAAATATCACATATTACGGATTTCATGCCTAACTATATGAATTCCACATATTGTATGACATTTCAGAAAAAAACTAGATGATATTAAACATTATGATCGAATCAACAAACACCCAAAATTTCCTAAAACGCTCAAAATTTCCTAAAACGCTCAACATTTGAACGTAGTTTAGAAGTATCCATCACATGCCACAGTAGCAATGAACCAGCCGTAGAAGGGTCAACCAATGTCTCACTTGTGGCACCGCTAAACTACCATAAACCCTAGGTTTTAGTGGCGGTTTTGACGGTCACAAAATCGAGTTAAGGTTTTGTTCTTCTAGAGGGTTCACCGTATCACTTGCACGATATTTGAATGTTCTTTAATTAAGGAAAAATCCAACACTTGAAAATTTTTCGGCAAGGGTTAAAGTGGGTATTTGATATCCGATCGAACTTTTTAACACGGTCTAAATAACCCGAAAACTAAATAGAATTACGAATACGAAACACTCCGAATTGCCTCTGTAAAAAGATAACATCACATGCAAATTTAGCAAAAACAAACAATACCTGAATTACCAAACCCCAGAGACTAGAACACTACCCAAAATCCACTATTGGGCCGAGCAGGCCGGAAATATAGTGCATGTGGCCGGCCAAAATCCGGCGGGGTAGGGTGAGTTTTGGACAGTGTTCATTATGTATCTCATACATCATTCTGCAACAGTTTGAAAAAAAATTTGACACTGAAATTTTTTACAGAAACTAGGGTTTGACGTCGGGTGTTTCGGAGTTGTTTCGGTTTCGTAATCCTACACCTATCCGTCTAATTCTCTAGTTAGGCTCTGATACCACTGTTGGGTTACCTACAACGGCAGCAAGCTTTCGGGAGGCATCATCCATACCAAGTTTAAATTTTTGCCATTCTAGATAACCCTAACCATGAATCTTAAGCTAAAGAATCAAACTAAACAACATGTTAACAACTTAACATCTAAGATTTTAGGGATTGCAACCTTTGTAGTCCGTTCCTTCGCTTCATAAGCTTCGAGTTGAGGTCACTTCGCTGCGATCATCAAGCTCCCGGACTCTAGAGAGGCTCCATGAGGTGAATGAAGCATCCTTACTTGAAGACTTCATAATCCAAGATGATCTACCTTGAGGAAACACAAACCCAAGCTTTCACTTCACTAATGAGGTATTAGTGAAGCAAAAACCCTAATCTAAGTGGCCATAATAGTGTTAGTTGTATGTATGCCCTAGAGACCAGTATTGTACAGATGATGTATATTATATTGGATGCTTGGACATATATAGAGAGGACTTTCTTGCTCGATATGATAGTATGCTATCTGGTTGCTCTTTATCTTAACATGTATACTTGTCTCTTGATACTGTCTTATAGCTACATGTTGATAAAGCCCTTAGGATGTGTACTTGACTACCTGGACTGTGATGCAGATCATATTAGTGGGGACAGTGTAGTCCATAAGTACATCCTTCAAGGTCCCTAGTTGTGGGTGTATCGAGACGGGGCATCGATATACCAGAGTAGACTAGCGTATACGCTTCTCGACCCATGAGATGGGCGATGGATGATCCCATATCCATTGGTGTTTGACATCGGAGATGGTATACGGGTGCTTTGTGGAGACTGGGTACACTGGATGGACTCGCCGAGAACTCCCAGATGGTATTATACCTCACGTCAGATGGCAGTTCTCTGGTGACACTTGAGCAGGTTAGTCTGTAGACCAGAGATCGTCATAGAGTCTTGTGTGATTCCCACTGTGCTTTGATTTCCACCTTACCACATCCAAGAGGGCGTGCAAAACGGTGGGTTTTGGGTACAGTCCCGAGTCATATGGAGGCAATGAGCGATAAGAGGGGTTTCGTCTCTCCCGATATTGGGGGTTGATGTTGCGCTGTGCTCGATTGGCCATAACAGGGAAGTCCCTTGCCAGGGCTGAGTTAGAGATTTACTGGTAAGTGTTACCAGTAGTTTCTCGACCCGTTATGAGCCTCACATCGGCACAACTTATCGGTTTTTGGGGTCTGACGTTTACCACCCCTAGACTTGATATGCGACATATCAGACGAGGAGACTGGACTGTACGGGAAGTGTTACCGGCAGGCTTTTACAGGAGTTGGAGCGGGCTTGCTTGCTGATCTTCTGATTGCTCAATACCCGGGTAGCCGTTACGTCCGGCTAATACCGTTGACGGCTTATGGGTGCTTGATGTGATCATCACCTACTGCCGGCGTATTGACGAGTCTTTAGAGTCCTACATAGAGGTTTTACTGGCTCAGGCAAAACGAAATAGGAGCACGTATGTGATATGTGCGAGACCGAGAATAAATGCATGTATGTGATACCGTATTCTATTCTCGTGACTTTTTGTATCGGTCGGTTATATATGATATGACCGGGTTATCGAATCAAGTGTTGATTCGATAAGTCGATACAATGGATGTTAGTCGGTTATATGAGATATGACCGGATTATTAAGTCAAGTGTTGATTTAATAATTAAGTGTATAATTGTATATTAGATATACTAGTTTACATTTACTAACACATGTTCACTTAAGGATTTTTCTCACATGAACACAACTTCTATATATATTTGATATATATTAAAATGTGTTTTCATTTTTGTATCATGGTTGATAATACATCATACATGGGTGTGCAAGACATACACTATACTATTTTAGATGGTGGTTAATATTTATTTAAGGTAATTACAAATTAGTGGAGCTTAGGTCATAAGCATGAACTTGTAGAAGCTTGTGGATGCTTTGACAAAGTCCACCAAATTTGTTTTACTTTAGATTTTTCTTAACTTAACCATTTTGAATTAGCTATGGTTATGTCTCTACAAGAGTTAGTATATGATACTCACTCACCATGGTTAGACTTCTCACTTGATCATTATCCTCATCTCTTTCTTTTCTTCTTCTTCTTCATTGTTAAAAGAAAAAAGCTTGCTAGGGTTTGATCAAAAGTGAGAAAGATTGTGAGAAATAAAATTCTAAAGAGAATCCACTTCCTATTTCTCCATCCTCTACTAGACTAGCACTTTAGTTTAGGGTGTTTGCTTCACTAATTCTCAAGTTTGTGAAGTAGGAGCTTGAGTTGGCATCCCCTCGACGTAGATCATCTTCGGCCTCGAAGACTTCAAGCAAGGATGCGTCTTTCACCTCGTGAAGCCATGCAAGGGTCCGGGAGAACCACGATCGCAGCAAAGGGACTTCAACAAGGAGATAAAGAAGTGAAGGACCGATCTACAAAGGTTGTATTTCGTATTCACTTAGTTATAAAAGTTATTTACTTGCTATATGTTTCGCCTAATCTTTAGTATACGATCTTGCTTAGGGTTGTTCGGCACATAAAAATTTAATTTTGGCATGGTCGATGCCTTGTAGAGCTTTGTTAGTGTGCCTAGTAACCCTACAGTGGTATCAGAGCCTAGCTAGAGCATTAGGTGATGTGTTAACGAAGTTAAAGCTCCGAACGAACCCGAACACGTCAAAATGAACCCCTCTCTGTACATTTTTTAAAATCTGTGTTTTTCCAGTATTAAAAATACCTAAAAAATTCAGCAGGGTTTTCTAAGAATTGTAGTAAAAAAAGACAGCATGTTCCGTACAATCCACCACGGAACCGCGGTCGTACCCTGCTTGGGCCGCGGTTCCGCGGCCGTAAAGAGGAACTATGCCATCATTTTTATACTGTAATTTCTTTTTCTGTAATTGCTATTTTCTGGGTATTTTTAATCTGACTCAAGTGTTGAATATTTTAGGGTTTATTTTGTAATCGTCGATTCGATCGGAGAAATTAATTTTGTTATGTTATTCCGGATAATTTAGAAAGTATTAAAATGTTTGAACGGATATCATTAACTCCATTTTTCCAAGCACGAAAAATATTCAAGTGTTGAATTTTTCTCGGGTTTAAATCTTTCGGAAAAACGTGCATGTGACGCGATGGACCCTATAGAAGACAACAAATCTTAACTCGATTATGTGACCGTCTTGAACTGCTTTTTGAACCTTAGGGTTTGGGGCAGTACGGCGTGCCACATGTGAGGCGTTGGCTTGACACTTCTACGGCTGGACCGTTGCTACTGTGACGTATTCTGGAACTTTTGAACTCCGCTCAAGTGTTGAGCTATTAAAGAAATCTTGGGTATTTGATTATTCGATCGGAAAGTTTAATACTGTCTATTTATTTGGAATGTGATACAATATGTGGAATTCATACAGTTAGGCATGAAATGCTAAATATGTGATATTTCAGATTTACGATGTCTAAAGAGATTGTGGATTCCAAATGTTGTAGTTTTACACTTTCTTTTCTGCGACCGTAAGTGTAATATGTGATATCGCCGGTTTCGTTACTATATATCAACGACAATTAGGATGCGCATATTTACTTACGTTGATGACATGTGATATTATGTGTTGCTGGATATGTTATATTGGATCGTCGCGTTCTGAATAGCCGGGTTTTTTTTATGTGAGATGAGAGTTTTTATTTTCATTCATGTAAAATTAAATGTATGTAATATTCTTTTATTGGGGCACTTCCGGGATGAGGTCGATGTCACCATTTGTATATTATTTACTTTTCCGCACTAGAATAGACCCAAGGAGGAGAGCATAAGTAACCGGGTTCTAGAGTCCAGTGGGAGACCAACTCGAGGAGTCGAGTCCGGGTCTCCTAACTCTAGAATTGGTAGGGTTGCCTGCCGCTCTCGTAGGGGTCTAGGGGTGTGGGTTTGGCTATTCGTCACGACCGTGGAATCCGTATTTTATAGAGGCTCAAAATAAAACACGGACGTCCCAGTATATCCAATGTTTCATATGTTTCTTCTACTGCGATATCTGTGATGTAATCATTTGATATTCTGTGATAAATACTGTATATAGTATATATGATATATTATATAGACGTTACTTATGTTTTACACCCGCGCTAGCCCTGCCCTGCTCTGCCGTTAGTTACCTAACCTAACAGTGCACGAGGGGACATCGAGGCGAATGCGGGTGGCATAAGTATACATCGTATTTATCTGTGATGTTTAGGTGACTTAAATGATGGGACTTCATTAATGTGATTAATGAAAGAAAAGAAACCTAAAAGATGTTGCAGAATCAAACTTTAATAAAAAAAAAGGGTAGCTACAGTTTTGCTATGCATAGCGATATATATGATATATACTGCACCTTATTCGATGAGGAAAAAGCCGAGATCCCTTCACCGGGAGTGACCTCTTTTGCAAAACTGGCAGATGCTACAACACTCGGTTTTCTTTTGATTGCTTTTGGAGTTTTGCTTTGCATAGTGATGTATATAATATATCCTGCACCTTATTCCATAAGGAAAGAGCCGAGATCCCTTCACCGGGAGTGACCTATTTAGCAGAACTAATGAAAGCCTCAAAATCACTCCATTTCAAAATTTCACATGATTCTACAACGATATCAAGTTCATTACGCAATAGGTTTTCAGAAAAACCTGTCGTAGCCCTCCGTCATTTCAGATAAGTCCTACTTAGTATTCGTGCTACGTTTGTTGGCCTGCATCAAGGCGTAGTGTGCGGTAGCTAACTAGTATTTATCTGCTTATGAATATGATGCAGATTGGATTAGGGTAGTCGTGCGACTTTGTTGGCCTGCGTCAAGAGTCGTACGGGTGGGTTTAATTCAATCAAGAAATGACAGGTTGAACTTGACTAGCGCACTATGGTTTGTTGGCCCGCGTCAAGGTCATGGGACGCTAGGGGCAAAATATTATCGGGAATTTCAAGTGTTGAGATTTGCAATGAGATTGCATACCTTCTATGAGATAGTTGGATCCCGATACCCAATGCGAGTAATTGTTACTCCTGGGAGAGTTTTACACAGGACAATTAGCCAATCAAGTAGGTGTCTAGAAAGGTGTCAACGGGGTTACGCCTCTGGGAAAACGAGGTTTACTTTAATTAGGTCCGTGCGAAAGCACGGGGAACCTCCCTCAAAGTACCGACACTGGCCTGGCTGAAAGATTGGCGAAATTGTAGGGTGTAATTAATCCCGGCTAGTCTTTCCTTTTAGGGTTTGAAGAAAGATTTGATAAAAAACAGTGGGAGCCATCCTAATTAGATAAAATAATAACCAATCTGATCTTGCAAGAGCATACGCTAAAGTGTTTTCTTCTCTTTCTCTCTAGGTAGCGACCATTTCATGCCTTAATCAAGATAATAATATGGATGTATTGACCGAACCCGCATGTTATACTGTGCTGGGGAACGTTGGTTCCGTTGTTTCTTATAAGAGTTATAGGACTGAATAGGATATAGGGGAATACCAGGATTCCTATGCCACCCGTGTGAAGAAAGTACATGTTGATGCATTTTCTTCGGGTGTGTTCGTTACGGAGAACTGTTTCTCCATTTGCTCTACGTCCTGGGTATTAGATACCAGGTCAGGATCCCATATATGTAATCAGTTACATGGGCTTAGGAAAGGTTGAGAACTTGGAGAAGGTGATAAAGACATAAGGGTTGGAAATGGTGCAATTGTTGCAGCTAAAACCGTCAGGGAATATCACCTTGTATTGCCAACTGGTAATACATTGGTTCTGAACGAATGCTATTACATGCCGAACCTGATATGCAAAATTATATCGGTTTCTTTACTAAGTAAAGAGGGATATAATTTTGTATTACAGGATAATGTTATGAACATTTTCCTTAACCAAAAGTTGGTTGGATCAGGCACGTTGTGCAATGGCATTTATGTTCTAAATCAATCAACAGTTCTGAGCATAACAAACATACAAAAGAGGAAGAGTTCAGAACTGAACGAATCCTTCTTGTGGCATTATAGACTGGGTCACATCAATGCGACACGACTAGCTAAGTTGCATAAGGATGGATATTTAAATCCGTTTGAATTTTCATCTCATGATACTTGCCAGTCATGTCTCAAAGGAAAGATGACCAAAGCTCCGTTTACGGGACACGGAGAAAGAGTTACAGAACTCATGGGACTGATACATGGTGATGTATACGGCCCCATGTCTACACATGCCAGGAATGGTTCTGCGTACTTCATTACATTCACTGACGATCTCTCTAGATTCGGATATGTGTTCTTGATAAAACACAAATCAGAAACTTTTGAGAAATTTAGAGAATATAAACAAGAAGTCGAGAACCAAACCGGAAAAAGTATTAAAATCCTTCGATCTGATCGAGGAGGTGAATACTTGAGCAATGAATTCCTGGACTTCCTAAAAAAGAATGGGATTCTCTCTCAGCTGACTCCTCCATATATACCGCAGCACAACGGTGTATCAGAACGGAGGAACCGCACCCTATTAGATATGGTGCGCTCTATGATGAGCACAGCTGAGTTACCTATTTCCTTCTGGGGTATGCACTGGAAACAGCTGCAGACCTATTGAATATGGTTCCCACCAAATCTGTGCCAACCACTCCATATGAGATATGGAAAGGAAAGAGACCATGTCTTAATTATGTTAAGATATGGGGTTGTCCGGCCTATATAAAAACACAAAATCCGGACAAACTCGCGGCAAGGTCCATTCTGTGTAAGTTTATTGGATATCCTAAACATTCGCGCGGGTATAACTTCTACCACACCGACGAACAAAAGGTGTTTTCTTCTCGACATGCCACCTTTTTGGAAAAGGAATTTCTTGTAAAAGAAATTAGTGGCAAAGTGGTAGAGCTGGAAGAGGTTCCAGATACACAAACTGCAACTGAAGATTTAGTGGAACCGGAGGATTCGGTAGTTCTCAATGAACCCCAGTCACTCCGTCGATCTAGTAGGGTTCCTCGCCCACCTGAGAGATACTACGGTTTTCTCATGGATAGTAGGAGCAAGGATTGCATCATGGTTGATGATGACCCAACTAGCTTCGAGCAGGCCATCACGAGTGGAGACTCAGTGAAATGGCTGGATGCAATGCAGTCCGAGATGGAATCCATATACACCAACAATGTATGGACTTTGGAAGTTGCTCCTGAAGGGGTAAAACCCATTGGGAGCAAGTGGATCTTCAAGAAAAAACTTGGTGTAGATGGGAAAGTGGAGACTTTCAAAGCTAGACTTGTTGCAAAGGGTTTTCGTCAAAGACCAGGTGTGGACTATGACGAAACCTTTTCTCCAGTGGCTATGCTTAAATCCATCCGGATCATGCTTGCCATCGCTGCATATCATGATTACGAAATCTGGCAAATGGATGTTAAGACCGCCTTTCTAAACGGTGATTTAGAAGAGTGCGTGTACATGACTCAGCCAGAGGGCTTCGTAGATAGTGGGAGCAGCGGGAAGGTGTGCAAGCTGCTTAAATCCATTTATGGATTAAAGCAAGCATCGCGGAGTTGAAAAATCTGCTTTGATATCGTTATCAAAGAGTTTGATTTCCTCAAAAACGTAGATGAACCTTGTATCGACAAGAAGGTGGCAGAGAGTAAGGTTGTCTTCCTCGTATTGTACGTCGACGACATACTCTTGATAGGAAATGACATTCCTATGCTGCAATCAGTCAAGCTCTTCTTATCACAAAGATTCTCAATGAAAGATCTTGGTGATGCCTCCTGCATATTGGGAAATATGATCTATAGAGATAGATCTGAAAGGATATTGGGATTGTCCCAATCCAGGTACATTGACACCATACTAAAGAGGTTTAGTATGGAAGAATCCAAGCTTGGGAACTTACCCACGATCTCTGGAGTCACTCTCTCCAAAAAGATGTCTCCCAAGACTGATTTGGAGAGAGCTCGCATGCAAGGTATACCCTATGCTTCAGCTGTAGGCTCTATCATGTACGTGATGCTTTGTACCAGACCCGATGTAGCATACTCACTAAGTGTAGTGAGTAGGTATCAAGCTGATCCTGGAGAGAGTCACTGGACAGCTGTGAAGAGGATTCTCAAGTACTTACGAAGGACTAAAGAGATGCTCTTGGTGTATGGTAACGGAGAACTCCAAGTGGAGTCCTTTACCGATTCGAGCTTCCAGAGTGATAAGGACGACTCTAAGTCGCAGTCGGGATTTGTCTTTACCCTTTACGGAGGGGCGGTTAGTTGGAAGAGTTCCAAGCAGGAAACCGTGGCAGACTCGACGATGGAGGCTGAATACATCGCTGCCAACGATGCTGCCAAAGAGGCGGTCTGGATCAAGAAGTTCATTACTGAACATGGAGTAGTTCCATCCATTGAGCATCTAATACCTTTGTATTGTAATAACAATGGAGCGGTGGCTTTGGCCAAGGAATCCAGGTCCCATCAGCGATCTAGGCATATTCTGAGGCGGTATCACCTGATCCGGGAGATAGTTGATCGCCGGGAGATCGAGGTCAGGAGGGTTGACACGAAGAACAACACAGCGGATCCACTCACGAAGGCCATTCCCCAGATACAGTTTGAGAGACTCTTCGGGATGCTCGGTATGCGATACTACAGCAGCTGGCCCTAGTGCAAGTGGGAGATTGTTAGTTGTATGTATGCCCTAGAGGCCAGTATTGCACAGATGATGTATATTATATTGAATCTTTTGGGCTAAAAAGTCCCTTGAGCCGTGGAATCCCTTTGTCTTGATTCTTGGACATATATAGAGAGGAATTTCTTGCTCGATATGATAGTATGCTATCTGGTTGCTCTTTATCTTAACATGTATACTTGTCTCTTAATACTGTCTGATAGCTACATGTTGATAAAGCCCTTAGGATGTGTACTTGACTACCTGGACTGTGATGCAGATCATACTAGTGGGGACAGTGTAGTCTATAAGTACATCCTTCAAGGTCCCTAGTCGTGGGTGTATCGAGACGGGGCATCGATATACCAGAGTAGACTAGCGTATACGCTTCTCGACCCATGAGATGGGCGATGGATGATCCCATATCCATTGGTGTTTGACATCAGAGATGGTATACGGGTGCTTTGTGGAGACTGGGTACACTGGACGGACTCGCCGAGAACTCCCAGATGGTATTATACCTCACGTCAGATGGCAGTTCTCTGGTGACATTTGCGCAGGTTAGTCTGTAGACCCGGGATCGTCATAGAGTCTTGTGTGATTCCCACTGTGCTTTGATTTCCACCTTAACACGTCCA
Organism: Agapanthus africanus; assembly: GCA_030015575.1. Classification (NCBI taxonomy): domain Eukaryota; kingdom Viridiplantae; phylum Streptophyta; class Magnoliopsida; order Asparagales; family Amaryllidaceae; genus Agapanthus; species Agapanthus africanus. The sequence continues at coordinate 378,292,847 of CM057343.1, forward strand.
AGAGGGCGTGCAAAACGGTGGTTTTTGGGTACAGTCCCGAGTCACATGGAGGCAATGAGCGATAGGAGGGGTTTCGTCTCTCCCGGTATTGGGGGTTGATGTTGCACTGTACTCGATTGGCCATAACAGGGAAGTCCCTGGCAAGGGCTGAATTAGAGATTTACTGGTAAGTGTTACCAGTAGTTTCTCGACCCGTTATGAGCCTCACATCGACACGACTTATCGGTTATTGGGGTCTGACGTTTAACACCCCTAGACTTTATATGCGACATAACAGACGAAGAGACCGGACTGTACGGGAAGTGTTACCGGCAGGCTTTTACAGGAGTTGGAGCAGGCTTGCTTGCTGATCTTCTGATCGCTCAATACCCGGGTAGCCGTTACATCCATCTAGTACCGCTGACGGCTTGTGGGTGCTTGATGTGATCATCACCTACTTCCGGCGTATTGACGAGTCTTTAGAGTCCTACATAGAGGTTTAACTGGCTCAGGCAAAACGAAATAGGAGCACGTATGTGATATGTGCGAGACCGAGAATAAATGCGTGTATGTGATACCGTATTCTATTCTCGCGACTTTTTGTATCGGTCGGTTATATATGATATGACCGGGTTATCGAATCAAGTGTTGATTTGATAAGTCGATACAATGGATGTTAGTCGGTTATATGAGATATGACCGGATTATTAAGTCAAGTGTTGATTTAATAATTAAGTGTATAATTGTATATTAGATATACTAGTTTACATTTACTAACACATGTTCACTTAAGGATTTTTTCTCACATGAACACAACTTCTATATATATTTGATATATATTAAAATGTGTTTTCTTTTTTGTATCATGGTTGATGATACATCATACATAGGTGTGCAAGACATACACCATACTATTTTAGATGGTGGTTAATATTTATTTAAGGTAATTACAAATTAGTGGAGCTTAGGTCATAAGCATGAAGCTTGTAGAAGCTTGTGGATGCTTTGACAAAGTCCACCAAATTTGTTTTACTTTAGATTTTTCTTAACCTAACCATTTTGAATTAGCTATGGTTATATCTCTACAAGAGTTAGTATATGATACTCACCCACCATGGTTAGACTTCTCACTTGATCATTATCCTCATCTCTTTCTTTTCTTCTTCTTCTTCATTGTTAAAAGAAAAAAGCTTGCTAGGGTTTGATCAAAAATGAGAAAGATTGTGAGAAATAAAATTCTAAAGAGAACCCACTTCCTATTTCTCCATCCTCTACTAGACTAGCACTTTAGTTTAGGGTGTTTGCTTCACTAATTCTCAAGTTAGTGAAGTAGGAGCTTGAGTTGGCATCCCCTCGACGTAGATCATCTTCGGCCTCGAAGACTTCATGCAAGGACGCGTCTTTCGTCTCGTGATGCCATGCAAAGGTCCGGGAGAACCACGATCGCAGCGAAGGGACTTTAACAAGGAGCTAAAGAAGTGAAGGACCGATCTACAAAGGTTGTATTTCGTATTCACTTAGTTGTAAAAGTTGTTTACTTGCTATATGTTTCGCCTAATCTCTAGTATACGATCTTGCTTAGGGTTGTTCGGCACATAAAAATTTAATTTTGGAATGGTCGATGCCTTGTAGCGCCTTGTTAGTGTGCCTAGTAACCCTACAAATAGATGAGAATGATGAAGTAGTAATTTTTCTCTCTTTTGTTTTCTTTTTCTCACAAACAATCATCACAAAATAAAAAGCTAGAAAGCTTTTGTGAGAGGAAGAAGAAGATGAAGTGTGATGAAATGAATTATTATTGAGGTTAGAAAAGCAACCATAGGTTAAGCATGGCATGCTTAACCCTTTTAGAGTGCTTAACCCTTTTAGAGAATAAACCATAGGCTAGGGTTAAAAGGTTAGGATAACAAATATGTAGCAAATATCTAAAGAGTGGACAAAGTCAACATAACAAAATATCTTAACTTTAATCCATAATTCAGAATTAACTAAAAAGAAAATGTTAACCCTAATTTAAACCCTAGCATGGTTTAATCTCATAAACCCTAGTTGCATTTGTAACCTAGCATGCTACAATATTATATATTACATATATAATGTTTAATGTAACAAAGGAAAATAATACAATTAACATATATCACATATAGATCAATATAACATCAAGTGAGAAAAAGAATCATTTACGTGAGCTTATATTAGTTAATGTAGTGTAATTTATCAAAGATATAATTATACATTAAATTATCGAATCAACACTTGATCCGATAATCCGGCTACTTTGCAAATAACCGACTAATATAATATGTATCGGTTCATCGAATCAACACTTGATCCGATGACCCTGCTATATCACATATATCCGGCCGATATCATATATCGCGAGAATAGAATACGGTATCTCATATCGTATTAATCTCGGTCCCGCACATATCACATATGTGCTCCTACTCCGTTTCGCCTGAGCCAGGAAACCTCTGTGTAGGACTCTAAAGACTCGTCAATACGCCGGCAATAGGTGATGATCATATTAAACACCCACAAGCTGCAAGCGGTCAGCTAAATGTAACAGCCACTCGGGTATTGAGTGATCAGAAGATCAACAAGCAAGCCTGTACATACTCCTGTGAATCCAATCAGTAACACTCCCGTACATTCCGATCTCTTCGTTTGATATGTCGCATATCTAGTCTAGGGGTGGTAAACGTCAGACCCCAGTAACCGATAAGTCGTGTCGATATGAGGCTCATAACGGGTCGAGAAACTACTGATAACACTTACCAGTAGATCTCCATATCAACCCTGGTCAGGGACTTCCTGTTATAGCCAATCGAACACAGCGCAACATCAACCCCCAATACCGGGAGAGATGAAACCCCTCCTATCGCTCATTTCCTCCATGTGATTTAGGACTGTACCCAAAAGCCACCATTTTGCACATTCTCATGAATGTGGTAAGGTGGAAATCAAAGCACAATGGGAATCACACAAGACTCTATGACGATCTCGGGTCTACAGACTAACCTATACCAGTGTCACCATAGAACAACTATCTGGCGATAGGTATAATACCATCTAGAAGTTCTCGGCGAGTCCGTTCAGTGTACCCAGTCTCCACTGAGAACCCATATACCATCTTTGATGTTAAACACCAATCGAAGTGGGATCATCCATTGCCCATCATATGGGTCAAGATGCGTATACGCTAGTCTACTCTGGAGTATCGATGCCCTGTCTCGATACACTCTCAACTAGGAACAATTATACGATGTACTCGTTGACTATGCTGGCCCCACTAGTATGATCTGCATCATAGTCCTAGTTGTCAAGTACATATTCTAAGGACTTTATCAACATGTAAGAGCAAGACAGTAATACAATACAAGTTAACAAGTTAAGATAAAGTGAAACCAGATATCATACTATCATATCGAGCAAGAAAGTCCTCTCTCTATATATTCAAGCATCCATTATAATATATATCATATGTACAACAATGGCCTCTAAGGCAAATACATAACTAACACAAACTCGATATGTGACATATCAGACGAAGAGACCGGACTGTACGGTAAGTGTTACCTATAGGCTTCATGGGAGTTTGGACAAGCTTGCTTGTTGATCTTCTATTCGCTCAATACCTGAGTAACCGTTACGTCCAGGTAGTACCGCTGACGGCTTGTAGATGACTGATGTGATCATCACCTATTGCCGGCGTATTGACGAGTCATTAGAATCCCACATAGAAGTTTCCTTGTTCAAGCGAAACGAAGTAGGGCACATATGTTGATATGTGCGGGGGCCTGATTAAATACGAGTAGGAGATACCGTATTGTAATCTGGCGGCTATTTGTTATCAGTTAGGTTATATGTGATATAACTGGATTATTGAATCAAGTGTTAATTTGATAATGTGACATACAGATAAATGATATTAGTCGGTTATATGTGATATAACCGGATTATTAAATCAAGTGTTGATTTAATAATATGATATATATTTATATTTGATATAATTGTATATTAACTATTATTATAACTCACTAATTATTCTTAATAATATATATATTAATATATATATATATATAAAGCATGGCATGGATTTTCTATTTTTGGAAAATAGAAATGAGGAGGTGGAAAATGGGGAGACTTTGGAGGACTGGGTATAGTATGGTTTACTCATTATTTTAGTAGCCATTCTTCACTATTGAAGCATGGCTTAATAAAAGTATTATGTTTTATTTGGATGGTTCAATAAGGGTATGGATGAGGCAAGCCATTCTAGACATGAGTTCATTTTTCTTACATGAGAGCTCATATGATAAGTTGCTCTCTAGCTCTCTACATCTTCTTCACCTCCACCTCCAAGCTCAATCTCTCACATGAGTTGTGAACCCTTGAGCTTGTGAGAACCCTAGTGAGTAAACAAAACCCCTACTTCACCATCCTATACTAGATTAGCGCTTTGGTATGGTGTGTTTATTTCATTAAAGAGTTTAGTGAAGAGGTAGTGTCACGACCCGAAATGGAACGTGACTGGCACTTGAATCATATGAAGTCTATAGGACCCCATCTAATTCAAGTAAACCAAAATCCCAGAAATCTAAACCATTTAAAAGAAAACTTGAAGGAAATCTTAGTTTTTAAGCAAGTGGTTTAAATAAAATAAATGGCCTTAAACATTTAAAAACAATATCATATTTTCTCGAAAATTTCGGCAGAGTCCCCTTTGTAAAAACTGGCCCCAAACGGGTACAAACATGAATAATATACATAATGAATAAAGGCATCCCCAAGCGGAAGCTAGCTCTTCGCCAATTGGCGGATACAACCACGCAAGCAATATAATATACAACACCGAAGGGCGAGGATCAAAACTTATAAGAAAACCAATATCCACCAGAAAACCATAATAATACAAGCGCGACTCTAAGGTCGAAAGAATATACACTGATCTTCTAAGTCTAAAAATTAATACAAGGCAGGTTGATAGAGTTACTAGATACAACTGAATATAAATAAAGTACAATGGTGGTCACGATACAAGTGAACGCACCTACCAAGCAATCACCCGGAAGGAAGCAGTGTGCCATCAAAGCCGCCAAGGAAAACTGTACGGCAAAACCTGCAAGAACTTTGGCACAACGGGGGAGAGTGGCCAACTCGAGAGTAAAAAATATCACCGAGCAGAAATCGCATGTATGACTCTATCCTAGATCATACCATAATAATATCCTCAAAATATAACCCTGAAACCATCTACACATATGTGTAATATCAAGTGCTCATGTCAGTGCCTCAGGTAGCAATATATTATATATATGATGTATGAATGCATGAAAACAGAATACAATTGAATGAGAAAACTGTTTTCTTATCTTAGTGGGATTTATGTATAAAAATCGAAGTATCATCAATGAAATCAACAGAGAATCAGTTTCTAGCATCGACACAAAATATATATCTCACTATCTCAATATCTCAGGCTCCGGCAATCCGGACTGGCCCGTATCATCAAATCTCAATATCTAGGGCTCTGGCAATCCGGACTGGCCCATATCATCAAATCTCAAAACCACGTCGATATCCTCCGGATATCCGGCGTGTCACAATAACCGGTCGGTATTGCTCCCCTGCCGGGTTCAACGCTATCATCTGCGACCAGCTTGCCCCGGGGTACCGCACCGGGTCCACCATGCACCCACAGACGGTTCCTCCTCCTCTTCGAATCGGGTGTATGATATCGCTCAAGAGCCGAGAAAACTCATGGTGGACATATCTCACATCATAACATGAGAGAACCGCAATTTCTATCTTTTGAAAATGATAATGAGTTTATAAAATCCTTACGGTTTCTCCAAATCCATAAATCTCATGGAAAATCCGAATCCCATAATCACAAGTCAGTAAATGGTGAATACCATAATATTGCATGACAATGAATATATGAATGCATCGGATATCAAACAAAGAATGCAATAATTAAACTAGCATATAAAAGCAAGCGCACTAGTACTATGTCGAAACTATCAGCTAGCAAATTATACTAATGAAATAATGTTTTCTAATGTGTGTGAGCCGGCAAGCAGGTGTACGTGGAGCATACGCATAATCGGTAATGGTGCTGGTGTCCTGACAGCATGATTTTATAATAACTAATGAAAACACAAATAAGCATGCGATGCGATGCGAATAGCCAAAATATACGAAAAATGAATTATAAACGCAATAATAAAGAATGTACAATATATATATATATATGAGTCATACAGTTTTGGCATTTGAAATAACACGAATCGTTGTGTTTAGAAAATAGGGGCTACGATGTTTTTAAGAAAAAGGTACGTCTTTTGAAATATCCGTAGTATCTCTTGATCTGTCTTTAAAATACTCACGATTCGTTAGTTTTGAAATAAGTATGACTCGAGCCTAGTCTAAAATCTACGAAGTAAACTACAGGACTAAACTAACAGACTAGTCAAAAAGGTAAGGAAAACCACCTAAGTCTGAGTCGATATATATATATCTAATAGTCGGTGATCCTGCCTCAATAGTGTCACGTACGATACAATATATAATATGACATTCTCGAGTCAAAAGTGCAGATCTATCATCATATTTATAACTCGTACGGTAAATCCATCGCACGGCATCCCAAATCTGGGTACGGGTCGAATATCACATTTGTCTCATTATTCATCTGGAATCATTATCATCATATCCTGAATTAGGGGTACTGATCTAAAGTCTAGTACATAACGATACCATCAACATATATATATGCGTATGTATGAAAACACGTCGCCTAAATATCTTCTATAATATCATGTCGTATCTCATAATACGAACCAAGTCACATCACCGATCTCGTGGTATCATGCCCAATCACACCGACTCATCTCCAAGTACCATATACTATCATCATCATCATCCATGTATGTATATATATATATATATATATGCGCGTGTGTGTGCGTGTGTGCAAATCTTAACTCTAGGGTTTCGCGACTAAGAAGCTAAACTAAGTTACTTATAATTACCCTAAAACTAACACATGAACACCTAAACCTATCTTGATAATCATGAGTCTCACAATACACACATAGGTTAAAACCTATGGTCTACGCATGCAAGAAGAACCAATAACCCTCGATATCGACGTACAAACTTCAATCGATCGAGACAACACATAAATACCTAAGTTCAAGTTACAGAATTCGCAAAACCGAAATCAGAAACGGTGTTAAACACTTCTAGATTTTACCCTAGGTGATATTAGCCAATTTTGCATGCGTGGAGGGTCTAGTTTATTGAGAATGGAGCCATGGACGAAGCAAGAATCCAAACTGAGGTACCCAGGCCGCAAATTGCGGCCTCCTAGATTAAATCTGCGGCCACACAGTAAAATTGGGGTCTCAGGGTTAGCTTCCTAGGTTCCTGCTTGTATCACTGTAATTGCTAAATAATTTTTAGAGTCTCCGAGTCACAGCGGATCCTTAAATATCAACTCAATTCCCATAATATTCCGATATCGAGATTTCTAAGTTCGAGTCTTAGGTTTAAATCTCTTGTTTCAGTCCATAAAACTAACATTACAGGGGTTAAGGTCACTATTAAATCTCAATTGCACCATCCTAACTCAAATCAAACCCTAACCTCAACTTGGAATTTTCCAAGTTCACTAAACCTCACATAAAAAATTCTAAACTAAATTAGAAGCTAAAGTAAATGAATAACTATACTAATGGTGAAGGAAATATCTCATTTAGCAACTCAAGAATTTTCTTGAGTTACCCATAGTGCTCAAAATCCAAACTTTCTTAGTCTCCCATGCTTGTAGTGAGCTAGTGCACATTTTTAATGAAGGAAATGAAATGTTTTGATATGGGATTGAGGTTGTGGTAAGGAGGTAGAGGAGGGGGGAGTGAGAGGGCAGCCATAAGAGAAAGGAGAAGGAAAAATGATGAAGGGAATGGAAATGGCATAATGAGCCATGGTCAACACTAGACCCCTCACCCTCTCTCTCTCTTCTCTCTCTTGCCCATAGCTCCTATGTTTATTCTTTTCCCTTTTCTTTTATCTTATCTTTTCTTTTATTTATATAAAACAATAGAAAATCCAAATGAAACCATGCACAATTTAGGATTTAACCAAGTTTTTAAAAAAATGTAACAAGTGTTAGCAAATAAGATATGGTGCATGTCATGCACAAACATGATGAATGCAAGATTAGTGAAAATTAATTAAGTTTAGAAATAACTTGTATATAATTAATTATAAAAATTTATAATTTGCCTAAATCACATAAATCCCTCTAAAAATCACCATTCACTTTATTTTTCCAATACTTATCCAATCTATTGCTATATAATTATACCATATCATTAAAATATTCATAATATTTATTATTTTAATTATTTAAATTCCCAAAAATAATATTTTATTTTTCTGAAATATTGCAGTCTTCCCTCCTTAAATAAATTCGGTCCCCGAATTTAAATTTAAACTCCTCAAATACTAAAACATTTCAGTAAAATGATCAAGTTATCGGGGCTCTGAAATGATAAATACATAAAATATATCGTAGCGCAATGCATGTGCATGAAAAACGAGTGTATAATTCAAAATCAAAACTCTGTCAAGCATTCCGCAATCATCGGAGTTATGGTGGAGACACCAATGTCAAAGTCCAATACGAAAACCAACATGATATACATCAAAACTATACATGTACGCATAGTTGTGAATTCATCAAAACATCTGAAATAAATGCATGCCAAACTCCCTTTTTTTTCAAATCGCTATGCGATATGCGTATCACAACACCAGTAGCGGGTGTCTATTGTAAGAAAATAACTATATATATCCTTTGTTTAACATACACGTCCCGCCGTTTTGAAAATAATTTAGAAAGGTTTTCTTTATAAAATGTTTTGTGCCATCTCGGATACGTAGGTAAATACTGAGACTATAGCTCTGTTCCCTGATTTAAAATCAGGAAAAGTTTCAGAAGAGGCATCACGTGCTCACACGTGACCAGTGGTCACGTGTTGGCACATGATGGCTAAGTAGCGGCAAAGAACATAGCACGGAAGAGGAGTCCTTTCAGGGGGTCGCGCTCGCACGTGACCGGGGGTCGCGCGCTCGCACGTGACCGGGGGTCGCGCGCTCGCACGTGACCAAAGGTCATGTGGCCGCACGTGACTGGCTTTAAAAGCCTTGCTGTTAAATAGAATTAAATTCTGAAAAAAAGATCATTTAAATCTTTCCAAAATGGAGAAGAATTGTGTGAAACCGTTGGATTGAGAATCCGAGGGTGATTAAATATCACCAATTTATGGAAAAATCTTTGACATGGAAAGATTTCCCCTAAATCTCACCGAAATAATAAAGAAATATCTTTGGATTTAAAATCCAACGGTGAATAAAATGCACCTAATAATCTAAAGGCCCAGATCAATGATGAAAATAAATCAAATCTCTCAATAAACAAATCAAATCTTTCAATGAAAGATTTACTAAACAGATTGATTCTTTTCCTTCTCCTATAAATAGGAGCCAAAGGCGAGAGTTTTGGAGAGAGAGAGATACACGGAGAGAAATATAGAGCCTTGGAATCTTGAACTTCGAAGAAAAAAAAGAAGAATTTGATTCTCTGAAAAGAAAAACCCTAGGTAAGAAAAGAAAGGGGAAAAAAGCTTCAAAAAGAGAATCTAATTCTCAATCCAAGAGTTTAACTCTTATAAAAGAAAAGAACTTAGCTCTTTCTCTGGTTGAAGATCTGCAAAGTGCACATCTCCCCATAAATTGAGAATTTAATTCTCATTGGGTTGAGATCCTGCCATGCAGATCTAAAATATAGAGAAGGAATTGAGTTTTGAGAATTTAATTCTTACAGAATTATAGGAACTTAATTCCTTTGAGATAAAATTAGGTTTTAACCCTATATTATAGAAATTTAATTCCTTCAAAATGGACAGAACTAGGGTTTAACCCTAATTGAGAACTTAATTCTCTCAAACTCACAGGAATTTAATTCCCTTAAAAAAATTAGGGTTTCACCCTATGCCAGAATTTAATTCTTTACATATATGGGAAATTTAATTCCTACAGAAAAAAGTAGGGTTTAACCCTATCTAAGAATAGAATATAATTCTTCGAAAGAAAGTAGGAATTTAATTCCTTTAAATTTATTGCTAGGGTTTAACCCTATGAAGAATTTAATTCTTAAAAGATGAACAGATCTTTAAAACATGCAAAGAACCAGAGTCACGAGCTACCACGTGACCCCTGTAAAGATCCACAGAAAAGAACTTTGAGGCAACGCCTCACGTGCCCCACGTGACCCCTGAAGTACACAAAGAAAAAGCAAAAAAACAGAAGCTATGGGCGCTCTCACGTGCTACCACGTGACCCCTTGGCAAAAGCTCTAACAGACAAACACCCAAATTCTCATCACGTGACAGCACGTGATGCTCCAAAGTATTCAATACTTTTTGGCAGAACAAAATGGAGGGAATCAGGGCACTCTCACGTGTCCCCATGTGACCCTTCTTTCTTAGTGTTTAACACTAATTTGAAAACCCTGTTTCCAGTGTTTAACACTGATTTTTTTAGTATTTAACACTAATTTGAAAACCCTATTTCCGGTGTTCAACACTAATTTTCTTAGTGTTTAACTCTAATTTGAAAACTCTGTTTCCAGTGTTTAACACTGATTTTCTTAGTGTTTAACACTAATTTGAAAACCCTGTTTCCAGTGTTCAACACTGACTTTCTTAGTGTTTAACACTAATTTGAAAACTCTGTTTCCAGTGTTTAACACTGATTTTCTTAGTGTTTAACACTAATTTGAAAACCATGTTTCCAGTGTTTAACACTGATTTTCTTAATAATTAACACTAATTTGAACAACCCTATTTGCAGTGTTTAACACTATTACCTTCTGATGTTTGACACTACATCAAGAACTATATTTCCAGTGTTTAACACTGATTGTACTCTTAGTGTTTAATACTAGTTTAAGAAATCTATCTCTAGTGCTTAATACTTTTGATCTTTAGTGTTTAACACTACTCTTAGCCAAGTTGGCTGATTTTTCAGAGGCAAAGCCTCTCCTTCAATGGACCAACAGAGGGCCAATATTCCAAACATGATTGGACTTAGCCCAAGAAGGCCATAAGTCCTCAAACCAGACTCAACTGAACCAATATGCTCATAACCTAATAAATTGGTCTTGGTTCCAAATTGGACTACAAATCACTTAATCTACTTTGGTTCAAGGGTACATCTCTTCACTCCTTTGATACTTGTCATTGTAAGTCCTCGACGTCTTCAAAGAGGTGACGGGTCCCGGCAACCACATATTGATATGGACTGTGGGGTCCTTAAACTCATGGACTATGATGTCCTTAATCTTGACCGTGATGTCTTAAAACTAACGCCGGACTGTGGAGTCCTTAAATCCTCGGACTATGATGTCCTTAACCTTGACCGGGATGTCTTAAAACTAACAACGGACTATGAGGTCCTTAACCTTGACCGCAATGTCTTAAAACTAACATTGGACCGCAATGTCCTTAAACTACCTATTGACCGCAATGTCACTAAACAAAACAACAGGGCTCCCCTAATTGCTCTCTTGTTGGATCTAAACGATCTCGTTAAGTCGATTTTAGTCTAAAACTAGACTAACGTATCCTTAACAAACGTTTATGTCGATCTTAGTCTCAAATGAGGCTAACGTTTCCTTAAACCCAAACCCCCAAACCCAAATCTAAAATAATACGAATTTGGACTAGTCCACGCCCTACGGACGACGACATAACTCAGTCTCCGTATACAATCCACGGGCAACCAAACACAAAACAAACACACACGACGTGAAGTGACCATCTGGAGAAGGAGAAAGTTGTTACCGCAATGCGGTAGCGTAATTAACTGCAGGGGCTTGCGCCTGCAGGGAAGAGCGTCCCCACAATCAAAAAACCCTCAAGCGAGGGGGGATCTGACGAAGTCTGCTACATCGGACGCATCCGTCTAAACCTCCGATACACGGTGCCGTGAATCAACTTGGTATCTTCGGAGAGGTGGACAGATAGCACCAATTAGCATCTGCCCCGAATCTCAGGCAAGACGTCCCTGCGTCGCGCCATTTTTCGGAGGGGAACAGATTCTGGCACGCCCGGTGGGACCTTTTCCTCCGAAAGATGGGGCGTGCAGAATCTGTTCCCCTCCGAAAGACGGCGCGACGCAGGGACGTCTTGCCTGAGATTCGGGGCAGATGCTAATTGGTGCTATCCGTCCACCTCTCCGAAGATACCAAGTTGATTCACGGCACCGTGTATCGGAGGTTTAGACGGATACGTCCGATGTAGCAGACTTCGTCAGTTTCCCCCTCGCTTGAGGGGTTTTTGATTATGGGGATGCTCTTACCTGCAGGCGCAAGCCCCTACAGTTAATTACGCTACCGTATTGCGGTAACAACTTTCTCCTTCTCTAAATGGTCACTTCGCGTCGTGTGTGTTTGTTTTGTGTTTGGTTGCCCGTGGATTGTATACGGCGACTGAGTTATGTCGTCGCCCGTAGGGCGTGGACTAGTCCAAATCTGTATTATCTTAGATTTGGGTTTGGGGGTTTGGGTTTAAGGATACGTTAGCCTCATTTGAGACTAAGATCGACTTAAACGTTTGTTAAGGATATGTTAGTCTAGTTTTATACTAAGATCGACTTAACGGGATCGTTTAGATCCAACAAGAGAGCAATTAGGGGATTCATGTTGTTTAGTTTAGTGACATTGCGGTCAATAGGTAGTTTAAGAACATTGCGGTCCAATATTAGTTTTAAGACATTGCGGTCAAGGTTAAGGACCTCATAGTCCGTTGTTAGTTTTAAGGCATCCCGGTCAAGGTTAAGGACATCATAGTCCGTGGATTTAAGGACTCCACAGTCCAATGTTAGTTTTAAGACATCACGGTCAAGGTTAAGGACATCATAGTCCGTGGATTTAAGGACTCCACAGTCCGATGTGTGGTTACCGGGACCCGTCACCTCTTTGAAGACGTTGAGGAATTACAACGATAAATATCAAAGGAGTGAAGAGTTGTACCCTTGAACCAAGGTAAAATCAGTCTAGAATTATGGTGGTTGATCGTTAGTTTTAAGACATTACGGTCGAGGTTAAGGACATCATAGTCCGTGGATTTTAAGGACTCCACAGTCCGATGTTTGCTCTGGATGCTTCACACGGGTTCACTGCCGTGTTCGGCGAGGACCAGGCTCCCTCTGGGCGTTTTCCGCGGGGTCAAAGATGTTAGTTATATGTATGCCCTAGAGGCCATTGCTATTCATAGGATGTATATTGTAGTGGATGCTTAGACATATATAGGGAGGACTTTCTTGCTCGACATGATAGTATGCTATCTGGTTGCTCTTTACCTTAATGTGTACACTGATTGTCTCTCTGTTATATGTTGGTAAAGCCCTTAGGATGTGTACTTGACTACCTGGACTATGATGTGGATCATACTAGTGGGGACATGGTAGTCCATAAGTACATCCTTCTAGGTCCCTAGTCGTGGGTGTATCGAGACGAGGCATCGATATATCAGAGTAGACTAGCGTATACATTCTCGACCCATACAGATAGGCGATGGATGATCCCATATCCATTGGTGTTTGACATCAGAGATGATATACGGGTGCTCAGTGGAGACTGGGTACACTAGACGGACTCGCCGAGAACTCCCAGATGGTATTATACCTTACGTCAGATGGCAGTTCTCTGGTAACACTGGTACAGGTTAGTCTGTAGACCCAAGATCGTCATAGAGTTTTGTGTGATTCCCATTGTGCTTTGATTTCCACCTTACCACATCCAAGAGGGCGTGCAAAATGGTGGTTTTTGGGTACAGTCCCGAATCACATGGAGGCAATGAGCGATAGGAGGGGATTCTTCTCTCCCGGTATAGGGAGTTGATGTTGCGCTGTGTTCGATTGGCTATAACCGGAAATCCCTGTCCAGGGTTGCTGAGATTTACTGGTAAGTGTTACCAGTAGTTTCTCGAACTGTTATAAACCTCATATCGACACGACTTATCGAGCTATTGGGGTCTGACGTTTACCACCCCTAGGATAGATATGCGACATATCAGACGACGAGACCGGACTGTACGGTAAGTGTTACTGGTTGGATTCACAGGAGTGTGAGTGGGCTTGCTCGTCGATCTTCTGATCGCTCAATACCCGGGTGGCCGTTACGTTTAGCAGACCGCTTGCGGCTTGTGGGTGTTTGATATGATCATCACCTGCTGCCGGCGTATTGACGAGTCTTTAGAGTCATACACAGAGGTTTCCTGGCTCAAGCGAAACGAAATAGGAGCGCATATGAGATATGTGCGGGACCGAGAATTATACCAGTATGTGATACTGTATTCTATTCTCACGATTTGTATCATTGGTCGGTTATATGTGATATAGCCGAGTTACCGAATCAAGTGTTGATTCGATACATTGATACACTTGATATTAGTCGGTTATATGCGATATGACCGGATCGTTAAATCAAGTGTTGATTTAATGATTTAATGTAAAATTATATATTTGATATATTACTTTACATTAACTAGTATTTGTTCACTTAAGATGGATTTTCTCACTTGATGTGCACATTGTATATATGATATAGTTTGGTGCACTAGTTTGTATCATGTTTGATGATACATGCAAACTTGGGTGTATGTTTGATTAAACCATGGTTAGTTAATGGTTGGGGTTTCATTTGCTTTATTTATTTATTTATTTTTGGCTTAAGATAAAATGGTGGCTTTCCTTGGATTTTGTTGAAGCTTCATGAAGCTTTGAAAAAGCTTTGACCATTTTGTTTTATTCCTTAAACCTAACCATTAAACCTAACCCTATTTTATTCTCTACACTTGACCATGGTTGAGATATGATAAGAATCACCTTATTTTCTATTTTCCAATAATTCATATCATATCATCTTCTTCTTCTTCTTCTTCTTCTTGAAGAAGAAAGAAGCTTGCTAGCTTCAATGGTGATTTGAGAAAAAGAGTGAGAAATCCAATTCTAAAGTGAACCCACTTCCTATTTCTTCATCCTCTACCACTTACCAAGTAGTATAGGGTGTTTTCTTCACAAGTTTCTTGACTTGGTGAAGTTGGAGCTTGATCTTGAGTTGCCTCGACGTAGATCATCTTCGGCATCGAAGTCGACGACCTAGCCCGATCATTTTTTCGATGAAACCACCGTGAGAGTCCGGGATCCGATGGGTACAGCGGAGGGACTTCATCACGGAGCTATGGAGGTGGAGGACCTGATCTACAAAGGTTGTATTTCCGTTCACTTTTAAAGTAAAGTCGTTTGCTCGCATTTGTTTTCGCCTAATATCTAGTTAACGATTCGTATTAGGGTTTCTCGGCACTGGAAAATTTTGAAATTGGTATGGTTGATGTCTTGTGAGACCTCATTAGTGTGCCTAGGAACCCTACAGTGGTATCAGAGCCTAGCTAGAGCCTTAAGCGATGGGTATACGAAGTTAGAAACCCGATTGAACCCGAAACCCTAATCTATAATCCTTCTCTGTACATTTTCTGGAAATGTGGATTTTTCCCAATTAAAAATACCCAAAAAATTCAGCAGGCAATTTTATGAGTTACTGTGAAATTCGTGCTCGTAATTCGATGAAACTGCCGCGGAACCGCGGCATTAGCATGCCTAATGCGGCGGTTCCGCGGTAGTAAGGTAGGTTCTTGCAATAAAATTTGCACAGTAATTCATACATTTTAGTGCTGTATTTTCTGGGATATTTTAACTTTTACTCAAGAGTTGAATTTTCTGGGTTGTATTGGGGACTCGGTGTTTCGATCGGGAAGTTTAACTTCGTCTGTGTTTTTCCGGATAATTTTAGAAAATCTTGAAAAGTTCGACCGGATATAAATACCCAATTTTTCCCCTGTCGGGAAATTTCCAAGTGTTGGATTTTTCCGTGGTTTAAAGACGTTCTAAGTAGTGCAAGTAACGCGATGGACCCTCTAGAAGACAACAAACCTTAACTCGATTATGTGACCGTCTTGAACTGCCCTTTGAACTTTAGGGTTTGGGGCAGTACGGCATACCACATGTGAGTCGTTGGCTTGACCCTTCTACGGCTGGACCGTTGGTACTGAGGCATGAACTGGATGTTTTTAAACCTATTTCATATGTTGGGCTGTATCGGAAAAACTTGGGTGTTTGGTTGTTCGATCGGAAAGTTTAACATTTTCTATTTATCTGGAATGTGATACAATAATTGGAATCCACAAGTAGTTATGAGATAACTGATTTGAATGTTATAAACATAGCAGTTTAGTCTCACTTGATCGGTTGCCACGGAATTTTGATGCGATCAAAAGTCCGTCGTAATCACGTAGCGTACGCGGATACTCGCCGGATAAACTTAATAGACAGCCATGCCCCATATCCCCGACCAAGTGACTGTAGGAGAACCCCGTCGCCGAAAGAATCCGTTCGGGTGCTCGCGGTAGCGGTGTTCCGCCTTGGTGCACTTAGTCGACGGTATCGGAGGTGCGGCCGTCTACTAAAGTTTGCGATAAGCATTCGATCAGGATGTCGGGAATCTTGTTGAATTGCCCGACTTGGTATTGAAAAGTGTTTTCGATTTTGAGACTAAAATGTGGAGTTTATAATTGTTAGGCATGCGATGTCTAAGGAATTCATTTGATTAGGCATGCGATGTCTAAAGATGTTGTGGATTCCAACTGTTGTAGTTTTACACTTTTTTTTCTGTGACCGTAAGTGTAATATGTGATATCGCCGGTTTCGTTGCTATATGTCAACGACAATTGGGATACGCATATTTACTTACGTTGATGACATGTGATATTATGTGTTGCTGGATATGTTATATTGGATCGTCGTGTTTGAATAGCCGGGGTTTTTTATGTGAGATGAGTGTTTTTCATTTTCATTCATGTAAAAACTTGTATGTAATATTCTTTTATTGGGGCACTTCCAGGTTGCGGAAGATGTCACCTTTTGTATATTATTTACTTTTCCGCACCAGGATAGACCCAAGGAGGAGGCACAAGTAACCGGGTTCTGGAGTCCAGTGGGAGACCAACTCGAGGAGTCGAGTCCGGGTCTCCTAACTCTAGAATTGGTAGGGTTGCTTACCGCTCTCGTAGGGGTCTAGGGGTGTGGGTTTGGCTATTCATCGCGACCGTGGAATCCGTGTTTTATACTGGCTCGTATTGAAAACACGGACGTCCTAGTATATCCAATGTTTCATATGTCTCTTCTGCTGCGATATCTGTGATGTGATCATGTGATATGTTCTGTGATAAATACTGTATATAGTATATATGATATATTATATAAACATTACTTATGTTTTACACCCGCACTAGCCCTGCCCCGCTCTGCCGTTAGTTACCTAACCTAACGGTGCACGAGGGGACATCGAGGCGAATGCGGATGGCATAAGTGTACGTTGTATTTATCTATGATGTTTAGGTACTTAAATGATGGGACTTCATTAATGTGATTAATGAAAGTAAAAGAAACCTAAAGATGTTGTAGAATCGAATTTCAAAAATAAAACAGGTAGCTACAGTTCTTGCTTTGCACAGCGGTATATATGATATATCCTGCACCTTATTCGATGAGGAAAGGACCGAGATCCCTTCACCGGGAGTGACTCCTTTAGCAATAACTGGCAGATGCTACACCCCTCGGTTTGTCTTTTGATTGCTTTTAAGAATTTTTGCTTTGCACAGCGATATATATGATATATCCCGCACCTTATTCGATGAGGAAAGGGCCGACGATCCCTTCACCGGGAGTGACCCCTTTAGCAAAACTAGAAAAGCCTCGAAAACACTCCATTTCAAAATCATTTGATTCTACAATGATATCAAGTTCATTACGCAATAGGTTTTCAGAAAAACCTGTCGTAGCCCTCCGTCATTTCAGATAAGTACTAGTTAGTATTCGTGCTACGTTTGTTGACTATGTTAAGGCGTAGTGTGCGGTAGCTAATTAGTGCTTATCTGCATAAGCATATGATGCGATTGAATTAGGGTAGTCGTGCGACTTTGTTGACTATGTTAAGGGTCGTGCGGGTGGGTTTAATTTAATCGGGAAATGACGGGTTGAACTTGACTAGCACTTATAATTTGTTGACTATGTTAAGGTCATATAGCTGCTAGGGGCAAAATATTATCGGGAATTTCAAGTGTTGAAATTTGCAATGAGATTGCATACCTTCTATGAGATAGTTGGATCCCGATACCCGCTGGGAGTAAGAGTTACTACTGGAAGAGTTTTACACATTACAATTAACCGATCATGTAGGTGTCTAGAAAGGTGTTAACGAGGTTACGCTTATGGGAAAACGAGGTTTACATTAATTAGGTTCGTGTGAAAGCACGGGGGACCTCCCTCAAAGTACTGACACTGGCCTGGCTGAAAGATTGGCGAACTTGTAGCGTGTAATTAATCCCGGCTAGTCTTTCCTTTTAGGGTTTGAAGGAAGATTTGATAAAAACAGTGGGAGCCATCCTGATTAGATAAAATAATAACCAATCTGATCTTGCAAGAGCATACGCTGAGTGTTTTCTTCTCTCTCTCTCCAGGTAGCGACCATATCATGCCTTAATCAAGATAATAATACGGAATATTGACCGAACCCGCTTGTTATACTGAGCTGGGGAACGTTGGTCCCGCTCCAACTTATAATTGTTATAAGACAGAGCAGGAAATAGAGGAATACCAAGATTCCCATGCCGCCCAAACGAAGAAAGTGCATATGATGCATCTTCTTCGGGTGTGTTCGTTACAAAGAACTGTTTCTCTGTATCATCTACGTCCTGGGTATTTGATACCGGATCAGGATCCCAGATATGTAATCTGTTACATAGGGCTACAGATAGGTAGAGAACTGAGAACGGGTGATAAGTTTCATGAGGCAGAAAACGGGGCAAGTGTTGCAGCCAAGTCTGTTGGTCAATGTTACCCTGTATTCCAAATACATTGATTCTGAACGAATGTTATTAGATACTGAACCTGATATACAAAATCATATCACTCTCTTTATTAGTAAAGAAATGATAAAATTTTGTATTGTTGGATAATGTTTTGAACATTTCCTATATCAAAAGTTGATCGGTTCAGGCACATTATCTAAAAGCATTGATGTTCTAAATCAAACTACAGTTCTTAGTATACGGAACACACACAAGAGGAAGAGTTCAGAAATGAACGGATCCTTCTTGAGGTATTGTAGACTAGGTCATATCAATGCGACCCGACTGGCTGAAGTTACATTTAGATGTATATTTAAATCAGTTTGAATTTACATCTTGTGAAACTTGCCAGTCATATCACAAAGATAAGATGACCATAGCTCCGTTTACTGGAAACAGAGAAAGAGTTAGTAAACTCTTGGGACTGATACATGATGATGTACGTAAGGTCCCCCGTCTACACATGCCAGGACCGGTTCTTTGTACTTCATTACATTCTCTGATGATCTCTCAAGATTCAGTCATATGTTCCTGTTGAAACACAAGTCCGAACCTTTTGAGATATTCACAGAATATAAGTTAGAAGTAGAGAACCAATACGGGTATAAGTATTATGTCCTTTGATGAGATCAAGGAGGAGAATACTTGTGCATAGAATTCCTGGACTATTCTAAAGGAGAATGAGATTCTCTCTCAGCATTACTCCTCCGTATACACCATAGCACGATGGTATATCGGGGCGGAGCAATTGCACCCTATTCGATATGGTGCGCTCTATCGTGAGTACTACTGAGTTACCTATTTCCTTTTGGGAGTTATGCACTTGAGAAGCTGCATACCTATTGAATAGGGTTCAAATCAAATCAGTTGCCTACCACTTCATATGTGATATGGAAAGGGAAGAGCCCATATCTTAAGTTTGTTAAGATTTGGGGTTGTCTGGCCTATGTTTAAAAGAAAAATCCGGACAAGCTCGAGGCAAGGTCTGTAATGTAGAACTGGAAAGGTTCCAGCTATACAAACTACAGCAGATGATTTGATAAAACCAAAGGATTCAATAGTTACCAACGAACCTCAGCCTCTCCGCCGATCTAGTAGGGTTCCTCACCCACCTGAGAGATACTTCGGTTTCTCTATGACAGTGGGTGCGAGGATTGCATCATGAGATGATGACCCAACTAGTTTCGAGCTGGCCATCAGGAGTGGGACTCTGTAAGAATGGCTGGATGCTTAGCGATCTGAGATGGAATCCATGTACACCAACAAAGTATGGACTTTGGTTGCTGTATCTAAAGGGTTAAATCCCCATCAGGAGCAAGTATATCTTGAGAAGATTATTTGGTGTACATGGAAAAGTTAAGACTTTCAAAGCTAGACTTGTTAAAGGTTTGCATCATTGACCAGGTATGGATTTTGTTGAAACCTTTTCTAAGTAGCTATGCTTAAGTCCATCCAGATCCTACTTGCCATGGCTACATACCATAACTACGATATCTGGTGGTTGGGTGTCTTGACTGTTTTTCTAAATGATGATTTGGAAGAAAGCGTCTATAAGTACACAGCCAGAGGGCTTCGTAGACAGTGGGAGTAGCGGAAACGTATGCAAGATGTTTTATGTAATAAAGCAGGCATCGCGGAGTTGGAAAGTCTGTTTTGATGTGTTAGTCAAAGAGTTTGACATCATCAAAATGGTAGATGAACCTTGTATATACAAAAGGGTAGTAGGGAGTATGGTCGTGATCTTCGTAGAG
The DNA here is from genome assembly GCA_030015575.1 of Agapanthus africanus. Taxonomy (NCBI): domain Eukaryota; kingdom Viridiplantae; phylum Streptophyta; class Magnoliopsida; order Asparagales; family Amaryllidaceae; genus Agapanthus; species Agapanthus africanus. Next base: position 378,313,617 of record CM057343.1, read on the forward strand.
TACGTGGATGACATACTCTTGATAGGGAAGGAGTTTCCTATGCTATGCTCGGTCAATCTCCGCTTATCACAAGGATTCTCCATATAGGATCAAAGTGATACCTCCTAAATCCTGAGTTTTCATCTATGAGATAGATGTAATTGGATGTTAGGATTCTCACTAGCAATAGTGAGATGGTATCAATCGATCCTGGGGAGAATCACTGGAAAGGTTCCAGGGTGATAAACACGACTGAATGCCAGTCACAGGCATTGTCTTTACCCTCAGTGGAGGGACGGTATGTTGGAAGAGTTCCAAGCTAAATACCGTGGCTTACTAGACGATAAAGGCTGGATACATCGCTACTTAAGATGCTACCAAAGAGGCTGTCTGGGTGTATATTTGTTCATGAGATGAACTTAGTTCCTCCCATTGTGTGATAATGGAGTTGTGGCTTATGCCAAGGAACGTTCGTCCCATCAGTGATCCAGACACATTTTGAGGCAGTGTCACCTGATCATGGAGATGGTTGATCTCCAAGGGATCGAGGTTAGGAGAGTAGACTCAGAGGACAACACGGCGGATCCACTCACAAAGGCCTTTTCCCAGAGAGAGACTATTATGGGATGGTTAAGTATGAGATACTACAACCACTGCTATCAGATGGCCCTAGTGCAAGTGAGAGATTGTTAGTTATATGTATGCCCTAGAGGCCATTGCTATACATAGGATGTATATTGTAGTGGATGCTTGGACATATATAGCGAGGACTTTCTTGCTCAACATGATAGTATGCTATCTGGTTGCTCTTTACCTTAACGTGTACACTGATTGTCTCTCTGTTACATGTTGGTAAAGCCCTTAGGATGTGTACTTGACTACCTGGACTATGATGCGGATCATACTAGTGGGGACATGGTAGTCCATAAGTACATCCTTCAAGGTCCCTAGTCGTGGGTGTATCGAGACGGGGCATCGATATACCAGAGTAGACTAGCGTATACCTTCTCGACCCATACAGATGGGCGATGGATGATCCCATATCCATTGGTGTTTGACATCAGAGATGATATACGGGTGCTCAGTGGAGACTGGGTACACTGGACGGACTCGCCGAGAACTCCAAGATGGTATTATACCTTACGTCAGATGGCAGTTCTCTGGTGACATTGGTACAGGTTAGTCTGTAGACCCGAGATCGTCATAGAGTCTTGTGTGATTCCCACTGTGCTTTGATTTCCACCTTACCACGTCCAAGAGGGCGTGCAAAACGGTGGTTTTTGGGTACATTCCCGAATCACATGGAGGCAATGAGCGATAGGAGGGGATTCGTCTCTCCCGGTATAGGGAGTTGATGTTGCGCTGTGTTCGATTGGCTATAACCGGAAATCCCTGGCCAGGGTTGCAGAGATTTACCGGTAAGTGTTACCAGTAGTTTCTCGAACTGTTATAGACCTCATATCGACACGACTTATCGAGCTATTGGGGTCTGACGTTTACCACCCCTAGGCGAGATATGCGACATATCAGACGACGAGACCGGACTGTACGGTAAGTGTTACTGGTTGGATTCACAGGAGTGTGAGCGGGCTTGCTCGTCGATCTTCTGATCGCTCAATACCCGGGTGGCCGTTACGTTTAGCAGACCGCTTGCGGCTTGTGGGTGTTTGATATGATCATCACCTGCTGCCGGCGTATTGACGAGTCTTTAGAGTCCTACACAGAGGTTTCCTGGCTCAAGTGAAATGAAATAGGAGCGCATATGAGATATGTACGGGACCGAGAATTATACCAGTATGTGATACTATATTCTATTCTCGCGATTTGTATCATTGGTCGGTTATATGTGATATAGCCGGGTTACCGAATCAAGTGTTGATTCGATACATTGATACACTTGATATTAGTCGGTTATATGCGATATGACCGGATCGTTAAATCAAGTGTTGATTTAATGATTTAATGTATAATTATATATTTGATATATTACTTTACATTAACTAGTATTTGTTCACTTAAGATGGATTTTCTCACTTGATGTGCACATTGTATATATGATATAGTTTTGTGCACTAGTTTGTATCATGTTTGATGATACATGCAAACTTGGGTGTATGTTTGATTAAACCATGGTTAGTTAATGGTTAGGGTTTCATTTGGTTTATTTATTTATTTATTTATTTCTTTTTGGCTTAAGATAAAATGGTGGATTTCTTTGGATTTTGTTGAAGCTTCATGAAGCTTTGAAAAAGCTTTGACCATTTTGTTTTATTCCTTAAACCTAACCATTAAACCTAACCCTAGTTAATCTCTACACTTGACCATGGTTGAGATATGATAAGAATCACCTTATTTTCTATTTTCCAATAATTCATATCATATCATCTTCTTCTTCTTCTTCTTGAAGAAGAAAGAAGCTTGCTAGCTTCAATGGTGATTTGAGAAAAAGAGTGAGAAATCTAATTCTAAAGTGAACCCACTTCCTATTTCTTCATCCTCTACCACTTGCCAAGTAGTATAGGGTGTTTTCTTCACAAGTTTCTTGACTTGGTGAAGTTAGAGCTTGATCTTGAGTTGTCTCGACGTAGATCATCTTCAGCATCGAAGTCGACGACCTAGCCCGATCATTTCTTCGATGAAACCACCGCGAGAGTCCGGGATCCGATGGGTACAGCGGAGGGACTTCATCACAGAGCTATGGAGGTGGAGGACCGGATCTACAAAGGTTGTATTTCCGTTCACTTTTAGAGTAAAGTCATTTGCTCGCATTTGTTTTCGCCTAATATCTAGTTAACGATCCGTATTAGGGTTTCTCGGCACCGGAAAATTTTGAAATTGGCATGGTTGATGCCTTGTGAGACCTCATTAGTGTGCCTAGGAACCCTACAAAAGAGTGACGTTATCCGCGTTCCACATGAACAAGAATTTTGCACTAGATGCTTCACACGGGTTCACTGCCATATTCGGCGATGACTAGGCTCCGCTCTGGATGCTTCACACGGGTTCACTGCTGTGCTCTGCGAGGACCAAGATCTGGTCTGGACGTTTTCCACGGGGTCAAAGAGTGACGTTATCCGCGTTCCACGTGACCAGGAATTTTGCACTAGATACTTCACACGGGTTCATTGCCGTATTCGGCGAGAACTAGGCTCCGCTCTAGATGCTTCACATGGGTTCACTGCCGTGCTCTACGAGGACTAGGATCCTCTCTGGACATTTTCCACGGGGTCAAAGAGTGACGTTATCCGCGTTCCACGTGACCAGGAATCTTGCACTAGATGGTTCACGCGGGTTCATTGCCGTGTTCGGCAAGAACTAGGCTCCGCTCTGGACATTTTCTGCGGGGTCAAAGAGTGACGTTATCCGCGTTCCACGTGACCAGGAATTTTGCTCTGGATGCTTCCCACTGGTTCACTGCTGTGTTCGGCGAGGACCAGGCTCCGCTCTGGACGTTTTCCACAGGGTCAAAGAGTGACGTTATCCGCGTTCCACATGACCAGGAATTTTGCACTAAATGCTTCACACGGGTTCACTGCCATGTTCGGCGAGGACTAGGCTCTGCTCTGGATGCTTCACACGAGTTCACTGCCGTGCTCTGCGAGGACCAGGATCCGCTCTGGATGTTTTCCACGGGGTCAAAGAGTGACGTTATCCGCGTTTCACATGACCAGAAATTTTGCGCTAGATACTTCACACGGGTTCACTGCCGTGTTCGGCGAGGACTAGGCTCCGCTCTGGACGTTTTCCGCTGGGTCAAAGAGTGACGTTATTCGCGTTCCACGTGAGCAGGAATTTTGCTCTGGATACTTCCCACGGGTTCACTGCCGTGTTCAGCGAGGACCAGGCTCTGCTCTGGACGTTTTCCACGGGGCCAAAGAGTGACGTTATCCGCGTTCCAAGTGACCAGGAATTTTGTTGATTATATCCGCATTTCACGGGGTTAGGATTTGACTTTCGGTGATCTGTACAGCGCCGAGTCATAGAACTGGGAGCTGCCGCTGTTCCGCTTTGCTCGAGCTCGTATTTGCCGCAATGAGACGAATGTTGAGACAATCTTTGTGGCTCGTCGAGATTTGGCTTCTTCTTATGATGAAACCTGGGGGAGGAGTATGACCCCTTCCTAGTTTGCGCCCCTGGATTGTATACAGGGATTGATATAGCATCTCCTGTAGGGCAAAAATTTCATTTTTATTTTATTTCTTTTTCCGCGATGCTCTATCATTTCAGCTTTTATATCGCGACGGCCGCGATTGCCCCATCATTTCGGCTATTTTTTTCGTGGTGCCCAATCATTCCGGCTATTTATTTCATTTTTACTCGCTGCTTTTTATTGCGAGTTACCCCATCATTTCGGCTATTTTTTTTACTTTTACTCACTACTTTTTATTGCGAGTTGCCCCATCATTTCGGCTATTTTTTATTTTTACTCGCTGCTTTTTATTAATAGGTCCCCCATCATTTCGGCTATTTTTTTATTTTTACTCACTGTTTTTTTATTGCGAGTTGCCCCATCATTTCGGCTATTTCATATGCATTGTTGGCTCGTTGACTTTTTGCCACGAGTATGGAACTTGGAATCTGACGCCAATCTCAGCATCAGCATCGCTATAACTGGAATATTGCCAGGAGCGAATCATCATTTGCCATGAAAGGACTTGGAATTTGATACCGATTTAGGCATCAGCATCGCTACAACTGGGATATTGCCAGGAGCGAATCATCACTTGCCTCTGTTGATGTTGAACAAAGGTGGCTTAGCGAACAGGGTTAGGATCCCATCGACTAAGACTTTTGACTTCATGTGCCGTAAGGGTCTCACAAAGGTATTTCTCCCTACAAGTCGTGAGGATCTCGTAGGTGTGTTTTCTCCTTAGGAATCGTGAGGATTCCTAAGTGCATGTTCCCCTGTAAGTCGTAAGGATCTTACAAAAGGGTTTTCTCCTTATAAGTCGATAGGACTTACAAGGGTTGTTCACCGTATGGACATATCCCCAGTCACGGATGGGACTTGGTTAGGGAAATTTTTATTCGCGCCCGTGGATTGTATACAAGGGTCAGTATTGAGCCGCTTGTAGGGCATTATCGAAGGTTGTGAGGGTTGCTTAAGAACAGGTTAAGCTTTCTGTAACTTAAGACTTTCAAATCTTATGAGCCGTGAGGGTCCCATAAGAGAGTTCTCCTTACGAGTCGTGAGGATCTCGCAAGTGTAATTTTTCCTTAGGGATCGTGAGGATCCCTAATTGTGTTGCTCCCTTGTGAGTCGTAAGGATCTCACGCGAGTGGTTTCTCCTTACAAGGTCGAGAGGACCCTGCAAGTGTCTCTTAACGAGGTTGCGCCCTTTCGGGTTTTCACAAACACTCGCCGGTAGCCCTGCTGTTTTTACTCACGGAGCCCTTTCGGGTTTTCATCCGTGCCCATTTTGCTTATGGACATACCGTCTTTTTTTTTATTTTTTTTATTTTTTTTAATTCTTTTTTTTATCATGTCAGCCTGAAGATGCTGCGGTAGTAGTTTAAAGACATTGCGGTCATTTGCAAGTTTTAGGACATTGCGGTCCAATGCCAGTTTTAGGACATAATGGTCCACCATCGCCGTATTTGAGGCGAATCTTTAGTTTATTGACTTTTCAGTCTATGGGGCTTTCTCTATGACTGAGCATGATGCCCCCGGCGTGTCCACCTTTTTAGGAGCATGAGGCTGTGGCGGGCTCACCTTCCAGTCTTCAGACAGCGTGAACTTGCCCTGCTGGTGTTGGTCTTCTACCCAGTTTTTGAAGACGTAGCAGTTTTCGATCGGATGGCTCAATACTTGGTGGTAAAGGCAGTAATTAGGATCGTTGACATCATTCAATTGCAGCCGGTATTTCGGCTTCGGTAGAGTGATAAGCATGTTGCATACTGCTAGTTTGAACAGTCTCCTTGTTTCATCCTGGGGAAATGAGTAAGGACGTTTCAACTTTTCATATAGAGGTTGCCGCTTGTTGTTTCGGTAAACAACCGGACTAGGGCCACTCGATTGCTGTTGAGTGTTGGCGACGAGGGCTGTTTTTCCCTTCCCCTTATCTTTTTTGTTCGATCCCTTGTTTGCGGGTCCGAGATTTTTTTCGGGTATCGTACGATTGCACGGCTAAATGTTCTTGCAACTCCCTAATACTTTCATTTTAGAAATGGATTCCTTGAAGAGAGGGTTGAGGATGACTTCTTCGTCAGAGTCGCTTCCAAAGGTGATAACTTGTGATCCCTTGGTGTCGGCTGTGTGACAGTTGTCGGCGGCTCTTTTATGCTCATCTGTCGCGCTTTTCTGTTTCTGACGAGCCTTGCGCTTCACTTGTTGAACGTGTCGTCGATGGGCATCATATCCCTACCACCACTTATTAAAGGTTGTGCATTCCTCGGTGGGGTGTGCAATCCTCTGATGGTATAAGCAGAAATTAGGATGTATGTCCACTTCATCAAGACGTATATTGCCAGGGGAATTTCCCTTGAGAGAGGGCAACTTCATTCCTACTGCCAGGGCCCTAGCGAATTGATTCCTTATTTTAAGTTTGCTTTTGCTGGCGATAGGGACGCTTTGCTCCAGTCGGGATGTCTCGACTCTTTCCTCCAGACATTGGCGTCTGGCCTTTTCAAATATAGCCAGTTCGCGCTTTCGATTGGCTTTGCTCTCCTGACGGGCTTCGTTTAGGAATGCATCAATCATTTCGTCTGATGGTCCCAGAGGTTCTGGTTCGGGACTTGCCCCCGGTTTCTCGGTGCAAGGAGCTTCTTTATCGTCTATCGAGTGAGAGATCACACGGCTGCTTGCCACATAATCCTCAAGTTCATCCGACAAGTCTTTGTTATCACCTTCGTCCTCAGGGACGTGGTTGAGGAATTCTCGGAGTGTGACTGGGGTCAGCGTCTTCTGATTATATTCTTCCGGTGCGTCAATACGTTTTTGCAGATCCGTGTGCTTGTCATCAAACCGCGGAACTTTTTCTATAAACTAGCATGACGCTCCCGGCACTTCTACCCTTTTAGGAGCATGAGGCTGTGGCGGGCTCACCTTCCAGTTCTCGGATAGCGCGAAATTGCCCTGTTGGTATTGATCTTCAACCCAGTTTTTGAAGACGAAGTAATTTTCGATTGGATGGCTTACTGCTTGATGGTAAGGGCAGTAATTAGGGTTGTTGAGATCGCCTGGCCGCAACAGACGTTTTGGGCTCGGCAGATTGATGAGTCTGTTGTGCATTGCCAGTTCGAACAGTCTTCTCATTTTATCTTGAGGAAACGAGTAAGGACGTCCTAGCCTCTCCTCGAGGGATAGGCGTGGACGCATAATTCTTTGACGGACAACCGGCTTCAAGTTGCTCGGCTGTTGTTGAGCATTGGCGACGACGATCGCTTTACCTTTCCCCTTTTCACTTTGGGAGTCCGGCTTTGGAGCAGACGGTCCATGGCCTATCTGGTCCATTTGAGCAAGCTTGTCAATCAATGCCTGGAAAGTCGTCGGCTTGAAGAACATCATGAATTGCGAGATGGTTGCTTGCGGATCAAGAGTGTCCACGAACATGCCTACCGCAGGTGCTTCTTCAATGCGTTGTTCGCACTTTGACCACAAATTTCGCCACCGTATTGCATATTGAACCCACGTTTCGCCTGGCCTTACCCTGGCGTTGATCAACGCGGTGATTGGGGTATGCTCGCTGGCGCTTGCAAATCTTTGTGTAAACAGCAGCTCCATTTCCGCAAATATTTTGACAGAGTCGTTAGGTACCTCCGAGTACCATCCGAAGGCCATTTCCGCTAAGCTGCCGAAGAATTGGCGAAGTAACAGTTTATCATCGTCTCCGGTGTTGCCGCAAAGAGTCCTGAATTGAGAGACATGCTGATGTGGATTCCCCGTCCCTTTATATACATGAAATTTAGGGATCGTATATCCCGGCGGGTAACTGATTTGGTCATACCAGCCCGGATAGGGTCGTCCAGTTTTAACAATTTTCTGGCGAGCCGCTTCATTTGCCTGGTGAGATCGTATCTGTTGAGCTATGTAGTCTTCCAGAGCGTTCTTGGAAATGGTTTCCTCCTTGGCCGCTGAAAGAGCCGGAGGAGGATTAGATGTTTCCCCTCCGTCGTCTCCAACATTGATTGGAGGGTTTTCAGCTGGAGGGTCCGGCTGTAATATCATCCCTACCATATCTTGGAAGAGGAGCGCGATTTGTTTTATATTAGCCGCTTGCTCTGCGGCTTCTTTGTCCTTCTTTTCGAGGACTCTGCGTAAGAATTCAGCGTCGGTTTCTTGTTCATGACACTGTTCTGATGATGCCTCCGAGCTCTCTTTTGGCCCGGTAAGTGCGGCCATTGTAGTCATCATTTCCTGAAGTTTCTGTTGCTGCTCCTTGGCTTTAGTCACGGATCGGGTAAGCGGTCGGTGACCCGTCGAAGCGCGGCTATCCTCCTTCCCAGATGTCATGTAAACAGTGTGCACCACCATGCCCCCAGACTTGGGGCGTTTAGATTCAGTGTCTCTGCGATTTGCCAAAGACACAGGGATATTCTCCGGCCTCCTTCTTCTGTGAGCGGTCGAAGCTGAGGGGACCGTTGCTTTGGGCACCCAGGTGGTCGTCGTCTTTCGTTTCTTGACAGGGGGATTTTCTTCCTTCCGGACCTTCATCTTTTTCTGTCGATGAGAAAAATGCGGATCAATCACTGATTCTCGGACCCGTCGCCAAGTCTTGTAGATCCTGGAAGACAGCCGTTGAGGAAACTGCTCCGGTTTTTCCGGTTTTGCTTCCACGACGGCCTCTACCGGTGGAGGAGATCTTTTGAGCACCACAGTTGGAGAATTTCTACGTACCTTGTTCAGCAATTCAAAGCTGTTCCTGGTTGGAACAGAAGCATCGATCCCCACCGTTAGAGCTGGCGGAGTTATCCCAGAGGGGGAGTTGCCCCGAGCCTTCCTCACTCGGCGCCAGTGGCGACGTCGAGCGTGTCGTGCGGATGGAGTTGTTTCAGCTATAAGGGTGACTTCGTCTTGCCCCCTCTGGGCAGGGGAAGAAGCTTTGAGGACCTCGCCTGGAGCAGCAACCGGAATGGCCAGCCTTATAAAAACTGACTTCTTGGAAGGAGGAGCTTTTCCAATAATTTCGTTCGCTTGAGCCGGGATGGCTATCCGCTTTGAGATGGCAGCTTCGGGTATCACGGGCTTGTAGACGTTCTGGCCCAGTCTGTTGAAAACTGAGGTATTAAAGTTGGGCGACCCGTTGAGAGGGGCCACGGCAGTAGCAAGCCGATCAAAGACCGACTTCTTTGGAGCTTCTTGCGATGTCATTGGGGCATTGAAGCTTATTGGTGGGAGCAGGGTCCCGAAGAATAGTCCAGCGGTGGCTTGAGTTACCTGCACCACTGGCATCTTGAAAAGGGAGGCCGCTTGGGGCCCATAAGTCACTCCTCCAGTAAGGACGAAGCGAGAGTTGCAGTTGCAGGTAGTGCAGTTTGAAACCATTGATCTTCTGTTTTCTGCACGGAGCAAGACACCAAATCTTAGTACCTCGAATCCACAGGCAACCACAGCAAACCGCGATTCGTTCGTGAACACGACACACGAAGTGTGGAGTGGAAAGAGGAAGAGGTCCCACCAGGCGTGCCAGAATCTGTTCCCCTCTGAATCACGGAGACGTGATAAACGTCTTGCCTGAGATTCGGGGAAGATGCTAATTGGTGCTATCCGTCCACCTCTCCGAAGAAGCCAAGTTGATTTATGGCACCATGTATCGAAGGTTTGAACAGATGCGGCCGATGTAGCAGACTTCGTCAGATTCCGCCTCGTTTGAGGGGGTTTTGATTGTGGGGACGCTCTTCCCTGCAGGCGCAAGCCCTTGCAGTTAATTACGCTACCGCATCGCTGTAACAACTTTCTCCTTCTCCAGATGGTCACTTCGTGTCTTGGGTGTTTGTTTTGTTTGTGGTTGCCCATGGATTGTATACGGAGACTAATTTATGTCATCGCCCGTAGGACGTGGATTAGTCCAAATCCGTGTTTTCTTAGATTTAGGATTGGGGGTTGGGTTTAAGGATACGTTAGTCTCATTTGAGATTAAGATCAACTTAAACGTTTGTTAAGGATACATTAGTCTAATTTCAGACTAAGATCAACTTAACGAGATCGTTTAGATCCGACAAAAGAGCGTTTGGGCTCTATTGTTTTACAGTGGGTTTATTGATTGTCAGGACCCGCCGCCTCTCTGAAGACGTTGAAGAGTTACAACGACATATATCAGAGGTGTGACGAGATGTACCCTTGAACCAATGTCAGTTGAAGAATCTGTAGTTGGATTGATTTAAGGATCATTAGTCTCGTTTGAGATTAAGATCAAATTAAGTGGTTGTTAAGGATACGTTAGTCTCATTTTAGACTAAGATCAACTTAACGAGATCGTTTAGATCCAACAAAAGAGCATTTGGACTCTATTGTTTAGTTTAGATACATTGCGGTCGATTACCAGTTTAAGGACATGGTGGTCCATCACCAGTTTAAGGACATAGTGGTCCAATATCAGTTTAAGGACACGGTGGTCCAAGGTTAAGGACATCATAGTCCGTGAGTTTTAAGACCTCACAGTCAAGGTTAAGGACATCATAGTCCGTGAGTTTTAAGACCTCACAGTCAAGGTTAAGGACATCATAGTCCGTGATTTTTAAGACCTCGCAGTCAAGGTTAAGGACATCATAGTCCATGAGTTTAAAGACCTCACAGTCAAGGTTAAGGACAGCATAGTCCATGGGCTTAAGGACCCCACAGTCCAGTTTAAAGACGTTATAGTCTATGAAATGTGCGGTTGTCGGGACCCGTCCCCTCTCTGAAGACGTTGAAGGATTACAACGACAAATATCAGAGGAGTGAAGAGATGTACCCTCGAACCAAAGTGGATTAAGTGAGCTGTAGTCCAATTTGGAACTAAGATCAATTAATTAGAATTGTGAGCACATGGGCTCAGTTAAATCTGAATTGAGGACTTATGGCCAACTTTGGCTAAGTCCAATTGGATTTGAAGTGTTGGCCTTTTGTTGGACCATTAAACATTTGTCTGGGTTCAAGCCCACATTATTTAGCAATGTTAAATCAGAGTTTGAGGGCTCTGAGAACATTTTTATCTTTGATTGACCAGTAGAGATTATAGTTCTGATTTTTACTCAAATTTGAATGGGAGGCTTTGCCTCTGGAAAATTAGCCAATTTGGCTAAAAGCAGCGTTAAACACTGGAGAACCTCAGTATTGAACATTGGAGATAAACTCTCAAATTAGTGTTAAGCACTAAAAGATAATCAGTGTTAAACACTGGAAATATAATCCCCCAAATTAGTGTTAAACACTAGCAAACAACAGTGTTAAACACTGGAAATGAAGTTGTCAAATTAGTGTTACACACTAGAAAACACAAACACTGGGTATAAAGTTCTCGAATTAGTGTTAAACACTAAAGAAAGAGGGGTTACGCGGGGATACGTGAGAGTGCCCAAAGGTGGGACCAGATCCCCTTTTACCTCGTTCTGCAATTAAGTGTTAAACACTTTTTATTATTTTTATTTTGAGCCTTACGTGTTGACACGTGATGGAGATTTATGCGCTGACTGTTAAAGCGTTTGCCAATGGGTCATGTGGTAACACGTGAGAGCGCCCAAAACCTTCATTTCCTTTGCTTTTTCTTTCTGCGTTTTGGGAGTCACATGGGAGCACGTGAGGCATTGCCTCAAAGCTGTCTCCTTTTTTTATTTTTGGGGATCTTTTTAGGGGTCATATGGGGACACGTGACCTAGTTTTATTCCTTCTTTTCTGATCACTGCGGATTGGGGTCACGTGTCATCACGTGACCAATGTTCTTTATGTGCATGGAGATTTTTCAAGTCTCTTTATTTTAAGAATTAAATTCTCTGTAGGGTTAAACCCTAATTTTGTTTTGGAGGAATTAAATTTCTATATATGTAAAAGAATTAAATTCTTATGTAGGGTTAAACCCTAATTTCATTTTAAGAGGAATTAAATTCCTGTAATTTTGAGAGAATTAAATTCTCAATTAGGGTTAAACCCTAGTTCTGTTCATCTTGAAGGAATTAAATTCCAATGTGTTTGGGAGAATTAAATTCTTATATAGGGTTAAACCCTAACTTTGTTTTGGGAGAATTAAATTCTCTAAACTCAATTCCCCCTCTAACTTTCGGATCTGCATGGCAGGATCTCAACCCGATGAGAATTAAATTCTCAACTTATGTGGAGATGTGCTCTTTGCAGATCTTCAACCAGAGGAAGAACTAAGTTCTTTTGCAAAAGAGTTAAACTCTTAGATCTTTGAGAATTAAATTCTCTGTTTGAAATTTTGATCCTCTTTCTTTTCTCACCTAGGGTTTTTCTCTGTTGAGAATTAAATTCCCCTTCCTTTTCTCTCTGCAATTTCAAGATCCTAGAAATTCTCTATCTTTCTTCTCTTCTTGGTTCCTATTTATAGGAGAAAGAAAAGAATCAATTTGTTTAATAAATCTTTCATTGAAAGATTTTGTTTGTTTTCATAATTAATATAATCCTTTAGATCACACAGTGAATTTTATTCACCGTTGGATTTTAAATCCAAAGATATTATGTTTGTTATTTCTGGTGAGATTTAGGGGAAATCTTTCCATGTCCAAGATTTTTCCATAAATTGGTGATATTTAATCACCCTCGGATTCTCAATCCAACGGTTTCACACAATTCTTCTCCATTTTGGAAAGATTTAAATGATCTTTTTCAGAATTTAATTCTGTTTAACAGCAAGGCTTTTAAAGCCAGTCACGTGCGGCCACATGACCCCCGGTCACGTGTAAGCACGCGACCCCCGGTCACGTGTAAGCACGTGACCCCCTGAAGGGACTCCTCTTTCGCGCTATGTTCTTTGCCGCTGCTTAACCATCACGTGCTAATACGTGACCACTGGTCACGTATGAGCACGTGATGTCTCTTCTGAAGCTTTTCTTGATTTTAAATCAGGGAACAAGCTCCTTTTTGGAAATCCCTTCGATAACTATCAATGCAAGCAAAATATGTTCAGGTACTGTCCTCGGACTAGTCCTGCTCAGTCACTATACCAAATAGTAATTATCATAAAACATACTGCTCCAAAAAAAATCAATCACAAAATGTATATAAGGACGCCATGTGTGTCTGGTGCGCACAGAAATCGAAATCCATGAATGTGTCATACATGTGCACAAAAAAAATCTAAGTGCAACGGGTGTGCACGAAAACACCAGTCAAAGGCAACGGTGTGCCTGACAACAATATCAGGTGTATCTAATATACACGAAGAATCCCGATTTAGTGCATCTGGTGTGCACCAAAATCGCATCAAGTGCGTCAAGTATGCGCAAAATCTAACTCAAGTGCATAAGGTATACGAAAATAATATCGAATATCACAATCGAAATCAACGGTATACAACAAACCTCAATCCAAATCAGGTATACCGTGGTATATAATCTCACAACCATGTGCATCAGTGTGCACAAAATCGAATCAAAATACTAAAAGTGCATGAAAACTATGCCGAAAGCACAAGTCAAATCACATGCATACCATAGGCATGAAATCCAAATCAACATCTCGAATGACATCAAATCGAAGTCAAGGCAACTGTGGTGCACAAAATCTCAATCATGCAAATAAATCGCCCAAATTACCGAAATCAAAGATGACGGAAACAATCCCGCTCCGGCATATCTTTCTAAAGATCTCTAGCCAACTATCATGGTCACTCATAACATGTATCGTCGACAATGTCGAACTCTGGCCTACTGGGTGTGTGTAGTACGACTGATCCTGGGTCCAAGTCTTCTCATTTAATATTTCCAGAAAGATCTTGTCGGGGTCTCTCCAATTCTCGTTTTTGTTGAACTGCCCGGAAGTCATCACGCTTTACTAAATATGTTTCTTGTTCCGGAACGGCTGCATCCTCATCGCGACTCCTTCTGGAAGATATATCCATATACAACGCCTCTGCATGCGTATCACATCTCTGATGTCAACTGAGTGGAACGCCATCTCGTCGAAAGCTCTTACGAACCTCTTACTCCACTTTTCTCTAATGTTGACTGATTCGGACTCATCTCTTCGTGGCTGCATGGACTGCGCTCCAACGGCTATACTCATATCTGGAGTCTCCCAAGCAATGTATCTCATCACATGATATCCGAACGACGTCGAACTTTTCGATCGATTCGTCAAAGTCCCATAATTCCCCGAGAGATCAACTCTTGAGTACAGTTTAATAATATCCAGTACATGCTACAGTACCTGTGGACCAACCATAGATGGGCAAACCTAAGCCTCATTAATGGCACCGTGGAATTGCCGCAAACCCTAAGATTCAAAAGCGTTCCCATGGTCATTATATCGAGTTAGGGTTTCATTCTTATAGAGGGTCCATACAACTACTTGCATATTTTTACCTTAAACTTGGAAACATGGGTTTCTGGCATTCGATCGTTTTCTTTCGACTCTCAACGTACCTGCGTGAAGTTTTCTCTAGCTGGAACCAATCAATCTGATGACCTGGCATAGGGGTATGCAACGAACCACATGTCCTAGTCACTCATCCTCGGGTGACTAGCGATCTTCTATCATATCTCTAAGTATAAACTCGTGCTGTAATAGCTTCAAACATCTAGGGCGATATCTTGGCAGTCGCAAGAACAACTGAATCATTCGTCCGCACGCTGAACAGTGCATCAATCATCAAGAATAACGGTGCATTGACGGTCATCACATTCTGGCTGGCCTCTAGCAGTGCCAAATCCTCTGGTGCTAATCTGCATGTTCGAAAAATGTTGTAAAGCAATTCATCAAACGCTCAAGGCTAAAACACAATAAAACGACACATCTATGCAATCGTGTGTCGTCGGAATTTTTCCCTGGTCAGTCCTCGTCCAAAAAGAGCTCATGCTGACTGCAACTCTGGCTGCAGCTCTCTCTGCCCGTGAAATCATGGTAGCAAAAACCATAAACCGATATCGATGATGATAGATCATCGGAATGAATATAATACTGTGTAAGAAAATGTACATCCTAAGGCTTCTTAAGCGGAGTAGCGTATCGTAAGTATGCCGCGGAACATACACACAGTACGTCACTCTACTTAAGTCACCTACTCCATCAACCAAGATTAACCTACGCGACGAACGGGTCTAATACCCCATTGACCAAGTCTAAGTTCCGTAAGGTCAAGCCTAGGTTCCGAATAAATATACGCCCTAAACTCCGCATAGTCAAATATAGACTCGAACAAAGGTTAAACCTAGCGCTCTGATACCAACTTTGTCACGACCCGAAATGGCACGTACTGGCACTTGAATCATATGAAGTCTATAGGACCCATCCAATTCAAGTAAGCCAAAATCCCAGAAATCTAAACTATTTAAAAGAACAAGTGAAGGAAAACTTAGTTTCTAAGCAAGTGGTTAAATAAAATAAATGGCATTAAACATTTAAAAACAACATCATATTTTCCCGAAAATTTCGGCAGAGTCTCCTTTGTAAAAACTGGCCCCAAACGGGTACAAACATGAATAATATACATAATGAATAATGGCATCCCCAAGCGGGAGCTAGCTCTTCGCCAATTGGCGGATACAACCACACAAGTAATATAATATACAACGCCAAAAGGCGAGGATCAAAACTCAGAAGAAAACCAATAACCACCAGAAAACCATAATAATACAAGCGCGATTCTAAGGTCGAAAGAATATATACTGGTCTTCTAAGTCTAAAAATTAATACAAGGCTGGTTGATGGAGTTACTAGATACAACTGAATAAAAATAAAGTACAATGGTGGTCACGATGCAAGTGAACGCACCTACCAAGCAATCACCCGGAAGGAAGCAGTGTTCCAGCAAAGCCGCCAAGGAAAACTGTACGGCAAAACCTGCAAGAACTGTGGCACAACGAGGGTGAGTTGCCAACTCGTGAGTAGAAAACATCACCGAGCAAAAATCGCATGTATGACTCTATCCTAGGTCATACCATAATAAAATCCTCAAAATATAACCCTGAAACCATCTGCACATAAGTGTAATATCAAGTGCTCGTGTCAGTGCCTCAAGTAGCAACATATCATATATATGATGTATGAATGCATGAAAACAGAATACAATTGAATGAGAAAACTATTTTCTTATCTCAATGAGATTTATGTATAAAAGTCAAAGTATCATCAATGAAATCAACAAAAAATCAATGTCTAACATCGACACAAAATATATATCTCGCTATCTCAATATCTCAGACTCCGGAAATCCGGACTGGCCTGTATCATCAAATCTTAATATCTAGGGCTCCAGCAAACCGGACTGGCCCATATCATCAAATCTCAAGACCACGTCGGTATCCTCCGGATAACCGGCGCGTCATAATAACCGGTCGGTAATGCTCCCCTGCCGGGCTCAACGCCATCATCTGCGACCATCTTGCCCCAGGGTACCGCACCGAGTCCACCATGCACCCACAGACGGTTCCTCCTTCTCCTCGAATCGGGTGTATGATATCGCTCAGACATATCTCACATCATAACATGAGAGAACCGCAATTTCTATCTTTTGAAAATGATAATGAGTTTATAAAATCCTTGCGGTTTCTCCAAATCCATAAATCTCTTGGAAAATCCGAATCCCATATCACAAGTCAGTAAACAGTGAATACCATAATATTGCATGACAATGAATATATGAATGCATCGGATATCTAACAAAGAATGCAATAATTAAACTAGCATATAAAAGCAAGCGCACTAGTACTATGTCGAAACTATCAGCTAGAAAATTATACTAATGAAATAGTGTTTTCTAATATGTACGTGATATGGCAATTACCGATGATGATGTGTGTGAGCCGGAAAGCAGGTGTACGTGGAGCATACGCATCATCGGTAATGGTGTTGGTGTCCTGACAGCATGATTTTATAATAACTAATGAAAACACAAATAAGCATGCAATGCGATACGAATAGCCAGAATATATGGAAAACGAATTGTAAACACAATAATAAAGAATGTACAATATATATAAGAGTCATACAGTTTTGGCATTTGAAATAACACGAATCGTGGTGTTTAGAAAATAGGGGTTACGGTGTTTTTAAGAGAAGGTACATCCTTTGAAATATCCGTAGTATCCCTCGGCCTGTCTTTAAAATACTCACGACTCGCTAGTTTTGGAAATAAGTATGACTCGAGCCCAGTCTAAAATCTACAAAGTAAACTACAGGACTAAACTAACAGACTAGTCGAAAGTGTTAGTAAAACCACCTAAGTCTGAGTCGATATATATATATATATATATATATATATATAATAGTCGGTGATCCCGCCTCAATAGTGTCACAATCACATCGACTCATCTCCAAGTACCATATACTATCATCATCATCCATGTATATGTATATATATATATATATATATATATATATATATATATATATATATATATATATTTATATATACTCACATACATATATATATGTATGTATGTATGTGTGTGTGTGTGTGTGTATATATGTGTGTGTGTGTGTGTGTGTGTGTGTGTGTGTGTGTCTCCCCATATATGCACAAGTAAAACAAATGTATACGCGTGTGTGTGCGTATGTGCAAATCTTAACTCTAGGGTTTCGCGACTAAGAACCTAAACTAAGTTACTTCTAATTACACTAAAACTAACCCATGAACACCTAAAACCTATCTTGATAATCATGAGTCTCACAATACATATAAATATATATACGTATTCGTATACTACACTAAGAAACTGCGGGGGTGCTATACGCCATCCACCAGACTTCCCCCGTAGATATATATCTACTCACCTTGATCCTTGCTTGCCGAAATCGATGTCGCCATTCTCTTCTTCATCGTCTGAAATCCACGTGAGGGTACCTACATATCAACATATAATATCGTAAACCGAAATCATGGATAAAAACCAAAATGGCACACGATACACACATAGGTTAAAACTTATGGTCTACGCATGCAAGAAGGACTAATAACCCTCGATATCGACGTACAAACGCCAATCAATCGAGACAACACATAAATACCCAAGTTCAAGTTACAAAATTCACAAAACCGAAATCAGAAACGGTGTAAACACTTCCAAATTTTACCCTAGGTGATATTAGCCAATTTTGCATATGTTGAGGGTCTAGTTTATTGAGAATAGAGCTATGGACGAAGCACGAATCCAAACTGAGGTACCCAGGCTGCAAATTGCGGCCTCCTAGGTTAAATCTGCGGCCACACAGTAAAATTGGGGTCTCAGGTCTCGGGGTTATCTTCCTAGGTGCCAGCTTATATCACTGTAATTGCTAAATAATTTTTAGAGTCTCCGGATCACAGCAAATCCTTAAATATCAACACAATTCCCACAATATTCCAATATCGGGGTTTCTAAGTTCGAGTCTTGGGTTTAAATCTCTTGTTTCAGTCCATAAAACTAACACTACAGGGGTGAGGGTCACTATTAAATCTCAATTGCACCATCCCAACTCAAATCAAAGCCTAACCTCAACATGGAATTTTCCAAGTTCACTAAATCTCACATAAACATTTCTAAACTAAATTAGAAGCTAAAGTAAATGAATAACTATTCTAATGGTGAAGGAAATACCTCATTTGGCAACTCAAGAATTTTCTTGAGTTACCCCTACTGCTCAAAATCCAAACTTTCTTGGCCCCCCATGCTTGTAGTGAGCTAGTGCACATTTTAATTGAAGGGAATGAAGTATTTTGATGTGGGATTGAGGTTGTGGTGAGGAGGTAGAGGAGAGAGGAGTGAGAGGGCAGCTATGAGAGAAAGGAGAAGGAAAAATGATGAAGGGAATGGAAATGGCATAATGAGCCATGGTCAACACAAGACCCCTCACCCTCTCTCTCTTCTCTCTCTTGCTCATACCTCTTTTGTTTATTCTTTTCCCTTTTCTTTTATCTTTTCTTTTCTTTTCTTTTCTTTATATAAAACAATAGAAAGCCCAAATGAAACCATGCACAATTTAAGATTTAACCAAGTTTTTCAAAAAATGTAACAAGTGTTGGCAAATAAGATACGGTGCATGTCATGCACAAACATGATAAATGCAAGATTAGTGAAAATTAATCAAGTTTAGAAATAACTTATATATAATTAATTATAAAAATTTATAATTTGCCTAAATCACATAAATCACTCTAAAAATCACCGTTCAATTTATTTTTCCAATATTTATCCAATCTATTGGTATATAATTATACCACATCATTAAAATATTCATAATATTTATTATTTAAATTTATTAAATTCCAAAAAATAATATTTATTTTTCTGAAATGTTACGGGTAGATTGGATTAGCGGATTTCGGATGGATCATCTTCGGCACGAAGGTAGTCGAAGCAAGTTCGTTCAACCTTCAAGTGGTGCCTAGTGGAGTCGTGTGGACTACAACCCGGAGCTTTAGAAGAGAATGACACGATCTCCAAAGGTTGTAGCCATCCATCTCTGAGTATAGTTTCTTGATATCATTGTTAAACCCTAATCATCTAGTTTAAGATCTTGGTTAGTGTAGATTAGCATCCCGAAATTTTTTAAAAACCATGCTTGATGCTAGTAAAATCCCGTGGTGGTGCTAACATACACTTTAAAGTACTGCGCCGTCTTTCATCTTCTCCTTCGAGAGATCAACTCCTAATACGTCGTAAAAATGTATGAAGGAACCCATGCATCCTTCATAAACAATTGGAGAACCTGTGACCGAGAGACTGAGAATCCATGATACGTCTTCAAGAGTGATCGACACCTCTCCAATTGGTAAATGAAAAGTGTTTGTCTCGGATTGTCATCTCTTAACTAATGCAGATATCAACATTAGGTTATGTTGTTGGTGGCCAACTTTACGATACTCACCAAATCCCCATTCGTCCAATAATTCGATCCGCTGATCAGTCAGAGACCATTGCACAGGCATGCTCGTAGATTCAAGCACAACAAAAGTTCCCCAATTTTTACCACTCCAAATAGCTTCGAGGATATGATTTTCTTGAGTATACAATACAACATTATTCATGGGACCATGGTTGTATTGAATAGATGATGCCTGAGATGCTTGGGATGTTGATGGCTGTGTAGGATTGACTACATTCATCTTTGATTGTATTTTCCTTCTTTTGATACATTCTTGGAAAAGTTCTTTACGAATATTTTTTGGTTGAGATAGAGGAGAAGGATGAGTCGGCTTAGCCCTCTTTTGTGTAGCCCTCTGTGGTGTAACCCCCTTGGCTGTATATTTGCGTTTACCGACCATTATAACTACATAATAAACTCAAAATTCATAAATATATTAACAAAGAAACCTATATAAATAAGACGAAATCCTAAACTAATAAAGTCATTGACTTATATGATAAAATCGATCCAAGAAGACAGTAAAAATGAATTAAATGCACGTATCATCTTGATTACTTCATACAAAATTCCATGTGGTATTCCAAGGGTTATCATTCGACACGGAAATATTACAGAATGTTAAAATACCTATCATAATTAATAGTAAGAAAGAAGCACTTAATCAACTTCTACTAGAAATACTAGTAATTATTTCAGACGTAATGATCTCCAAATTAATGACCAAAACAAAATGACCAAAACAAAATGCCACACGAAAATTAGGCATTGCTTAATGCAAACATATTTAACTATAGCATGGATTTACATATACATCTTATGCACAAACTTAGAATCTAAGCTGCATGAAGTAGACAACTACAATACCCTACACATCAGGAAACTTATTCATGAAAGAGAGGTTTGAGGTTTAACAGCCATTTTCATAATCAATTATGAAGATTGGTTAATACATGATAAGCTAGGGTTCCAAAATCAATCCAAGAAATATGAGAATACCCAGCAATTCAAATCACAGGAAAAAGTCCAAAATTACATCTGAGAAATCTAACAAAATCCCCCATATATTAGCAAATCATATACTAATAAAATTAAATTAATTACATCGATCCACGAATCAAGAGAATTCCAGCAAGATCGCAATTCAAATCACAGCAAAATTCGTTTTGATTTGGATCTCAACCGTTAAACCGCTAAAATAGTTCTGAAGCTGGTCGAGTGATGCATCTTTTTATTAAATTGTAGCCGCTATTTAAAGGATCGGTTTAATCTGAGCCGTCCGATTTGAACCAATAGTTAAAATAACGGTTAAAATTAACTGCTCGGATATGTTGGATAAATCGATTTATCAAACGTTTGTGTAATGTTCCAATCCGCGTGTGCACGTACATTGGGAAAGTTCCCCGCTTCTGGCTTTTTCTGTCTCGTTTGATTGCAAAATTATATCGACATCCCCGAGCATCTCTATAAATAGCAATCTATCCAATGTGGACTTAATTTCCTCAGAAAAATGAGCAAAATTATCTCCAAGCCTCTAAGTATCTCTATAAATTGCAATATGTCCTATGTGGACAAATTTGTTCAGAAATTGATTCCAATACCAATTTTTTTTGGGGTGTTTTGGATAGGATCCAACTCCATTTTGTCAGTCCTTACTCCTTACACATATAGGCATTGCCATAGTCACAAATTCGTCGTTCGGGTATAATTCGGCAAAGTCAAAATTTCGGATTCGAAGAACTATCCGGAAAAAATCGGCAGGTATTCGGGAAAGATTTGGTAAGTGTTCGGGAAATATTCGGAAAGGATTTCGAGCAAGAAATTAATATATGAGACGCTGGGTTTTGATTTTGTGAATTACTTGCTGTTTTTTGAATTATTCGCTGTTTTTTCACATAATTCAGGAATAATTCGCGAATTCTTCATGAATAATTCACGAATTATTCGGTCGGCCTGCCGATTAATTCGGCGATTAAGTCGGGTGATCAAAATTTTACGATTTATTCACGAATTCGGCGAATAATCCACGAATTATGTGACTATGATCATAAAAACATGGGTAATTTTTGATAGGATCCAACACCATTTAATTAACTGAATTGTTGAATAAACTTTGTGATAAACTTCATTTGCTAAGGGTTCCGAGCCTGTTACAAAAAGGCTTATAATTTTTGTATTATATTCCAAACAAGATTTATTAAATATTCTTGTGTTCTTATCACAAGTTTTAAACAGTTTATAATCCTGAATTTTCTTGCAATTCAATCAACCAACTCATCTTTCATAATATAAATGATTCATCCAAAAATTATGCCCGGCTTGATGGGTTGTGATTAATACGTTGTCGATTCCCGATTTCAATTTGTTAATTATGTTGTTATTTACTTTGTAGTTGTCTTATCATCAATTTTATTGTCATTATTACATTTATTAATCTAGAAATTAAAATAGGGATGTTATGTTTTTGTGGTGTCAATCTTAAATGGCTTTATTGCCGTAATTTTTTGTAATACCATGCGACATCCTCTTCATGTCTTATTTACATTTACCATATCATGCAAAATATCAATATAGAATCATTACAGCATTTGAAAATATTGGAATATTCCCTCTTCCCTCTTCCCTTCCATATTTTGGCGGTGATGATGCTCGATATCGGAGATCTTCCAGATCGTGACACGTGGCTGATGACGTGTCCCGAAGCCCGCAAGGAAGGATCAAGGACGGCACGTCGGAGGAACACCCGGGTCTGTCATCCATGGACGCGGCCGACCTTCTGGGCCGTCCACACCACTCTTATGCCCGCCTTGCAAACAACCGTTGGCTCGCCTCCGAGCCTCATGCACATTTGGCCTTCTCGGCCCTCTCTGCTCGCCTCCGGGCTACCACAGAACCAAGATAGCTCGACTTCCCACTCGGTCCCGAGCCCCCGCCGAGCTCATCTTCCTCAGTCCCCTCAACCGACCAACGGCATCATTCGCAGGTGCTTCCGCCTCGCCTCCGCGAATCTCGCCATGCACGAGATATCCGCTGCCCACGATCCCGCGTTCAACGCTATCACGATCCTCATTAACGAGCATGTCTCTCCATTAATGGGAGATCCCGCCCATCACGCGGGCGTGACGTCGGGGGAATAATGGCCGGCGTGATTCTCGTACCCGCCTGCCTGCTGCCTGCAAGCTTACCTACGGCAGCAGTAAGGTTTCGGGAGGTATCGTCCATGCAAAATTAAAATTTTTCCGTTTTAGCTAACCCTAACATGAATCGTAAACTAGAAATATACGGAAAGTAATATGCAAACACTTTGCAATAAGAAGTGAGCAAGGAATACAACCTTTGTAGACCGGTTCTTCACTTCATAAGCTCCGTGTAGTAGTCCCCTTCGCTGCGATCGTAAACTCCGGACTCTAGAGAGGCTCCACGAAGAAATGGACATGCTTCCTTCGATGACTTCGAGGCCGAAGATGATCTACGTCGAAGAGACACTAACCCAAGCTATTTCTTCACTAGGTCAAGAACTTTGTGAAGAGAACATACTATACTAAATGGCAAGTAGCAAAGGATGATGGAGTAAGAAGTGGGCTCACTGTAGAATTGATTTTCTCACACTTTTTCTCATAACTCCATGGAAGCTAGAAAGTTTTTTAAGAGGAAGAAGTAGAAGAAGTTGAACTCAAGTTAATAATTCATCCAAATGAATTATGTAACCATGGGTGAGTTAAGTCCTCATGCTTAACTCATGTAGAGAATTAACCAAGCTATAAGGTTAAGGGTTGGGTTAAATAATATCTTAAGGAATGACAAAAGAGTTGACTTTGTCAATGTTTCTACAAGCTTCAAGCAAGCTTGAGAACAATGACCAAGTCTTCTCTCTTTTGTTATTTCTTAAGAATTAAACAAAACCCTAATTTAACCTTTGGATGGTCTAAGTCTCATACACACATCTTGTATGTATCATCAAGTATGACACAAACATGTACACTTGTATATATCACATATATACAATGTGCACAATCTAGTAAGAAAAGAAATCTTAAGTGAGTTAATACTAGTTAATGTATTGTAATATATCTAATATATAATTATACATTAAATTATTAAATCAACTCTTGATTTAATAATCCGACTATAACCGACTGATATCATGTGTAACAACTTATCGAATCAACACTTGATCCGATAACCCGGCTATATCGCATATAACCGACCAATGCAACAAATCGCGAGAATAGTGTAGGGTTACTAGGCACTCTCACAAGGGTCTACAAGGCATCAACCATACCCGATTTAAATTTTAGACGTGCTGAACAATCCTAACCAAGATCTTAAACTAGAGATTAGGTGAAACAAAGCAAGTAAACAACTTTACTTCTAAGAGTTTGGGATTACAACCTTTGTAATCTGGTCCTTCACTTCTAAAGCTCCGTGTTGAGGTCCCTTCACTGCGATCATCGAGTATCCGGACTCTAGAGAGGCTCCACAAAAGAAAGATGCAAGCTCAAGCCCAAGCTTTTGCTTTGCTAATCAAGTATTAGTAAAGTAAACACCCTAATCTAAGTGGTTAGAATAGATGAGGATGATGAAGTAGGAATTTAGCTCTCATTTATTTTCTATTTCACACTCATTTTCATCACATCATAAAAAGCTAGAAAGCTTTTTCATGAGAGAAGAAGGAAGAAGAAGAACCAATCTCTTTGTGATGAATAATCAATAACTCAAGTGTGAGGTTAGAAATGCAACCATGGTATAAGTGAGAAGAAGTAACCCTTGTAGAGATTTAACTAAGGTTAAAGGGTTGTGTTGGGTTAAACAAATATCTTTAGAAAAAATCATAACAAATATCTTTGCTTAAAACAAAAGCAAAGCTTGTAGAAGCTACTAGAAAGTTTAACCCTAATCCAAACCCTAACCATGTTTAATCTCCACAAAACATGTTGCATTTGTAACCTTAACTTGTTACAATATTATATATTATAAATATAATATATTTTGTAACAAAATAAAATAATACAATTAACATATATCACATATATATCAATGTATTACCCAAGTGAGAAAAAGAGTATTTTAGTGAGCTTATATTAGTTAATGTAATTTAATATATCAAATATATAATTATACATTAAATTATCGAATCAACACTTGATCCGATAATCCGGCTATTTCACAAATAACCGACTAATATAATCTGTATCAGTTCATCGAATCAACACTTGATCCGATGACCCGGCTATATCACATATACCTGGCCGATATCTCATATCACGAGAATCTAATACGGTATCACATACATGTATTGTTCTCGGTCCCGCACATATCATATATGTGCTCCTACTCCGTTTTTCCTGAGCCAAGAAACCTCTGTGTAGGACTCTAAAGAATCGTCAATACGCCGGCAGTAGGTGATGATCATATCAAACACCCACAAGCTGCAAGCGGTCAGCTAAACGTAACAGCCACCCAGGTATTGAGCGATCAGAAAATCAACAAGCAAGCATGTACATTCTCCTGCGAATCCAATCAATAACACTCCCGTAAAGTCCGGTCTCTTCGTCTGATATGTCGCATATCTCGTCTAGGGGTGGTAAACGTAAGACCCCAGTAGCTTGATAAGTCGTGTCGATATGAGGTCTATAATAGTTCGAGAAACTACTGATAACACTTACCAGTAAATCTCAGCAACCCTGGCCAGGAATTTCCAGTTATAGCCAATCGAACACAGCGCAACATCAACTCCCTATACCGGGAGAGACGAAACCCCTCCTATCGCTCATTGCCTCCATGTAATTCGGGACTGTACCCAAAAGCCACCTTTTTGCACGCCCTCTTGGACGTGGTATGATGGAAATCAAAGCACAGTGGGAATCATACAAGACTCTATGACGATCTCGAGTCTACAGACTAACCTGTACCAGTGTCACCAGAGAACTTCCATCTGACGTGAGGTATAATACCATCTGGGAGTTCTCGGCGAGTCCGTCCAGTGTACCCAGTTTCTACTGAGCACCCGTATACCTTCTCTGATGTCAAACACCAATGGATATGGGATCATCCATCGCCCATCATATGGGTCAAGAAGCGCATACGCTAGTCTACTCTGGAGTATCGATGCCCTGTCTCGGTACTCCCACGACTAGGAACATTTGAAGGATGTACTTGGCGACTACTCTGTCCCCACTAGTATGATCTGCATCATAGTCCTGGTAGTCAAGTACTCATCCTAAGGTCTTTATCAACATGTAACATAGAGACAATCAGAGTACATGTTAAGATAAAGTGCAACCAGATAGCATACTATCATGTCGAGCAAGAAAGTCCTCTCTATATATGTCCAAGCATCCACTACAATATACATCATATGTACAGTAATGGCCTCTAGGGCATACATATAACTAACAATTTCCCACTTGCACTAGGGTCATCTGTTGTGGTATCACATACCCAACAATTAACTGTGGTTGAAGTATCTCATACTCAACCATCCCATAAAAGTATCTACTGGGAAATAGGCCTTTGTGAGTGGATCCGCGTTGTTGTCCTCTGTGTCTGCTCTCCTAACCTCGATCTCCCTGGAGATCAACCATCTCCATGATCAGGTGATACTGCCTAAGAATTATATCCGGATTTCTGATGGGACGGGGGTTCCTTGGCATAAACCACAACTCTATTGTCACACAATGGTAGGAACGAAATTCATCTCATGAACTTATATATATCCAGACTGCCTCTTTGGTAGCATCTTTGGTAACGATGTATCTTGCCTTTAATCGTCTAGTAAGTCATGGTATCTAGCTTGGAACTCTTCCAATATACCGTCCCTCCAATGAGGATAAAGACAATGCCTGTGACTGACATTCAGTCGTCCTTATCACCCTGGAACCTTTTCCAGTGATTCTCCTCAGGATCAATTGATACCATCTCACTACATCTAGTGAGAATCCTAACATCTAATTAGATCTATCTCATAGATCCAAAACCAAGGATTCAGGAGGTATCGCTTTGATCCTATATGGAGAATCCTTGTGATAAGCGGAGATTGACCAAGCGTAGCATAGGAAACCCCTTCCCTATCAAGAGTATGTCATCCACGTACTCTACGAGGATCATCACCATACTCTCTACTACCTGTTTGTATATACAAGGTGTAAGCCCGCGGGGGCGCCCCGGCCGTCGACCCGACGCCGGAAACGCGGAAAACAAAAACTTTGCGAACTTTGCAAAACGGCACCGCCGCGGACTTTTTACCCGGATCGGGCCATTAACCTAGCTAGCTAGCAAAATAGAAAAGAGTAGAGATGCTATACCAAGCGATCCGTGTCCTTCGGTCTTCGTCTCCACTCCGATCTCTTGCGGAATCTCCGTCACCTCCTCGCTCGTCGGAAAGGGGCACCACGTAGCCGGAATCTTTTACGGGCTCCCGCCTCTTGACCGAGGCAACTCGGGCGCGAAGTTGGCTAGCCGACGCGTCCAAGGCTTGCTATAGAATAGTGTAGTGAGTTGTCTCTTTAGGGTTTATGGAAGTTGCCTTGATGGAGGGATTTGAGGAGGAGAATGAATGAATGAAGCTTGGGATTATTGCAAGCATAAAAGCATGAAATGAGATGAAGAATATATCTATCACCAATCAACCTCTCTCTCTCTCTTTCTACAAGATGTGGCCGGCCCCCTCTCCATCAAATTAGATTGGAGAGAGAAAAGAGAATGGCATAAAACAATATGATTAATTAAGAAAAGAAAATGAGAGATATGAATGGAAAAATGGTCACCCTTCATTCTCATCAAAGTCCACTCACAAGATAAGCAAATGAAATGACCAAAAGGGAATCTCATGATGAAGAGGATAATCATGAAGCCACATATGCAAGAAAGCCCCTCCACTAAGTGTTAATTGCAAACTTGCAATTAACACCTTCCAACAAGAAAGTCCGACCGAGAAGGAATGAAGGAAAACCGGTCGGAACGGAACACAAACTGGCAACTTCATAAAACCGATCCCGTAATAAATTACAGGAAAACCCCGCTACTGCAAATACATGCCCGCATTTGTATTCCCACTGAACACAAATGCAAAGAGATAAAACTACACTATCTAATACTAAGATCCGGCTTAAGCCAAAGCCGGCTAGTAAAAAACCGTCCGATCACGATCCGTGCAATACCGCACGTATCAGATCGAACCCTGCCATATCTCCATACGGCCTCTACAGCGTTTCGCCCGAAACTTGAGTAACTGTCTGTGTGGTGGACTCTAAAGACTCGTCAATACTATGGCTGTAGATTTAACCACTAGCACGTCAGAGGTATAAGCCATACGTGACGGGCCACCAGCTATTGACCAAAAGGGACGTCGATGAGCGAACTCATCCTGACACCCTACTGAGCCTGTCAGTGACAATATCCGTACAGTCCGGTCCGTTCGTCTATGAGCATCGCATGGCGGGCCTAGGGGGTTGGTAAAAGTCAGACCCCCAAAAGCGGTACAAGTCGTGTCGGAGTGTAGCCCAGAACACCCTGAGATACTACTGGAATACCTACCAGCAAATCTCCTGCCTTGGCCAAGGACTTTTCATGTTCTGGCTCTCCTAGACACAGCACGACCTCACCCCCAATACCGGGAGAGACGAACCCCTGCAGATCCGCTCACTGCCTCCATGTGGCTCGGGACTGTACCCAACTAAAACCTGTTTGCACGACTCCTTTGAGCCGTGGTAGGGTAGTAATCAAAGTACAGTGGGAACTCACACGAGACAAATGACGATCCCAGGTCGATGAACTAACCTGTACACATGTCACCTGGGAACTGCTATCTGACGTCTGGTATATCCCAACTAGCAGGTTCCCGGCGAGTCCTGTCCGGTGTACTCATAACCCAATGAGCACCTGTATACATCTTAGGTGAATCAACTGACACCAGTGGCTTGTGAGACCGGCCACCGCCCCTCGTCGGGGTCTCGACTGTATACACTAGTCTACTATGGAGAATCGATGCCCTGTCTCGAAACTCCCTCGACTAGGGACCATTTAAGGATGTGCTTATAGACCCCAGCTCCCACTTATATGATCGCCCTCATACTGCTGGAAGTCAAGCAAGAATCCTAGGGGCTTTATCAACGTGTAATAGCGACTCGTAAGGTCACCTAAAGCAGTACACGATGATAAAGATAAACCAGATAGCATACTATCATCTCGAGTAAGACTGTCCTACCGGGATAGGTCCTCCCCTCAATCATTGCAATCACGTGCCTGTGATCCAATAATTGACTCTGAGGGCACTATCTCCAACAATCTCCCACTTGCACTCGAGGCTAATTATTGCGATGTCGCATACTCACAGCCCGTGTGATACCGAACACCCAACTCCTCTACTAGTCAGTCTCACAAAGCCCGTTTGCGAAACTATTGCGTTCGAGGAATAGCCTCAGTGAGTGGATCCGCTTTGATGTTTCTTTCTATGTCTCTCTATATCTCATGTTCGCAGAGAAAACTATCTCCCGAAAACGAGCAATACCTGTCCTAGAATGTCTGGATGTCTGATGGGACCTAGTTCAGAAATGAACTCCAAATCCAAACTTCTTAGACTGTATCGTCAACTGAATTTAATCAGTATCATGCGCCATACCTTCCCTCAGTATCCACCTGGATCACCTGTCCAAAATACTGCCCCTCGTCAGAGGAAAAACTATAACTCTGACAGCCACTCTGCCATCCAGGTCACCTTGGAAGCCTGGAATGATAACCGTCTCGTAAAGGAGGCTGCCGTTATCAATTCCCTAGAACATCAACTTATGTTCTAAAACTGCTTCCGACTGTTTCTCCAGGATTGGATCAATATCAACTTATTGCACCTACTGCAAGAACAACATCTGGTGTGGTACTTGACATCTCATGATTGACTCAATTGCCTAAGCAAGTGATCTGTCAATCATGCGTATCCCTCTCCCCTTTAGTCTGTAAGACACCTTTAGAGAGGGTGACTCCATTACCTGCAGGTACACTACCGTGCCAGGAGTCGTCCATTCTAAATACTCATAGAATGCGGTCAAAGTACCCAGATTGGGAAACCACCCAAATCTAGATCTAAAACCATAAATCTAGTAACCAGAATGTCTGATATAATATCCAAGTCCTATGTGGAGAAACTACTGTGTGACGACCAAAGTATAACCGATCGTAGTATAGGAATATCACTTCCTACTCTGTGTATGTCATCAAACACCAGGACATCACACCCTACTACCATCTTAACAGATCCATCCCCTATTCTGATGAAGTCAAACCTATGACTTCACATCAGAAATAGATGATCTATCTCCGTTATATCTGCTTTAGTCTATGAATAGACATAAGCCTGATGTCCACCAATGCTTCCGCTGCTCCAACTGACTACGACAACCCTCTGGCAGAATCATATATACGTACGCTTCTAAAACCAGTTTAGAACGACGCTATACTCATTCTCCTGCCGGGTCTCACAGTCTGGAACAACAGCAATGGCAAGTCTGGGTAAACAAGAACCTCTCTGCCACTGTCCTTGAGTATACCGAAGTACCTCTCGGGTGCCTGAGGTTACCCACCTTATCTGCGGAGTGGCCAATGGAATGTCAATCCATATTGAATCTTTAGGTTCCTTATCAAATCTTCAGTAATCGTTTGCGGTTCTGGAATCACTTCCAGTTCTACCATACTCCCACTACTGTTTTCTGAAAAAAAAACATTTTTGATAAAACTGTGGCGAGTCAAGAACAATATCACTATTGATCTTCCAGATGGTAGAGAGTCAACCCTCGTCATAGCCCGGGTCAACCCACAAACAGCCACTACTGAAACGTGCCTTGAGTTGTCCAGTGTCTGGTTTTAAGCATAAGCCGGACAACTCCCCGTATCTTAACAATGTCAAGATATGAACTGTTCTAAATCCAAGAACCAGAGGCACTGATTTAATTGAACCAGATTCAAATCATGCAGCTGTCTCCAGTGCATGTCAAGTAAATGGAAGAGAGGCCGATCAGCGTTACTCAACTTAGGAGTACTTCCAATTATGAGTAACCTGAAAGAGAAGCCAGTTCTCTTAATCATTACTATCAACTGAATACCATACACAAGTATCCACATCTTCGATCAGCTTGAAGAATCCCGATACTTGCAACACTTGGTTCTCTACTTTACTCTTATACCTATAACTCCTCAAAACTTAGACCCTGTGTTTCTACGAAACACATGTCTAAGAACTAGAGAAGTTAAAAGTAAACAGAATATAGTACGAGGACCAACCCCTCTGTCCTAATGGACACTGGACAATATACAATACTCTGTATAAGTCCCCTGAGTCTAGTGACTCATTCACTGTGTGTCGTAGGTTGAAAACTGTACTTTTGGTTAAGAAGAATTACACCGTTGTTCAATGCTCCTTACCTAACTATCCACTGATATAGGTAAATGTCATAGACATAATTTCAAAAAGATATGTCTCACTCTATAAAAATAGACGTACAGATATATCAATTTGAAATTGGTGCATAACAACGGATATTCAAAACCAAATATCTGCCGACCGGCAAACAACCCAGGTGGCTTCCTCAAATATCACCAATTCCAACGAATCCCGATATAATGAGGATGGTCACCTAATTCCCAACAACTTACTCCCACTCATCATCTGTAAAACCATACAGATGTGAGAATCATACCTGGTAAATACATACCCTGGAGCAAGTGCCTAATTGGGAAATCAGTTTTCTTTTAACAGTACACAGTGAAACTGAAACATTGAAATGTTTCGATGGGGTATGCTGGTATTCCTAGTAATGCCTCTTCCATTATCCAGATTCACAACTATAACTGTATAATTCTTTGTCACCTCTCCAAATCCCTTTACATGTCTTTAGTCATTACCTTCTGTACACCCCTTTAGGCCAAATGGTTTTCTTCCTTCCCTACCGTTCGGCACCAGCCTATGGTTTGGAAGAAGACTATCCAGAAAGCATAATGGGTGTACTGTCCTAATCCGAGGAGCACTCGCAATGCGAGAGAAGGTGAGGATAAAAGACAACCGAATGTACCTAATTCATAGGTGATTTAGGATTGACAAAGAAGTACATGGTTAGGTTGTGAATAACAGTCGCAATTTACTTTGCCCTCTTACTAATCCCTTGCTTTGTCTGAACTTAATACCTTCTGTACACCGTTTAGGCTAATTGACTTTCTTCATTCCCTACCGGTCGGCACCAGCCTAGGGTCTGGAAGAAGACTATCCAATTTGCGTAATAGGTGTACTACTCCTAAACCAAGGAGTACTCGCAACCTGAGAGAAGGTGAAAAGAAAAGACAACTGAATAGTCTTATTCGTTTTCTCCAGAACCGGAAACCATCCTCGAAGTCATTCGAGTTCGTATATAACCATACGATGGTTTTGTCCAATGGAAGTGGACGTTCGTAGTAATACGGGGTGTCCCGGAGAAAAGAGTAAAAGTAGGAGTGGCAAAGAGGTCTGCAACTCTGACAATCCAAAAGCCAGTGTTAAGTAGGTTCGGTCAACTTGGTCACTGAGTCATAGTCTAGGGTCGGGTCAATGGTCGCTGCCAGAGAGAGAGAAAAGAAACACTCAGCGTGCACTCTAACCTAGATCAGAATGGTTACCAATTTATCTAATCTGGAAACCTCCCACTGTAACGTCAAATTCTTCTCCAAACCTGAAAGAAGAATTAGCCGGGATAACCCGAGGAGTAAACCAACTCATCAGTGGGAATCGGGATCCAACTCTCATCGCATGATAACGTGACGGAATCCGCTCACGTTATCACACTCCAGAAGGTATGCGCATATCTGGCAAGTTTCAGTTCTTTTGAAACTCCCGATGTGGATTTTTACCCCATGCTCTTATGACCTGGGCGTGAGGTCAAAATATCATAAGTCACATGTCAAGTTCTACCCGTCATTATCCTGGTTAATTTGAACCCACCCGTACATACCCTTGACGTAGGCCAAAATAGTAGTACGACTGTCCCAAACTAACGCATCTATCTATGCAACAGATAAATACCCGGCAGCTACCAAACACTATGCCTTGGCGTGAGGTCAAAATACATAGCTTGAATACTACCGAATATTTAACTGAAATGACAGAGGGCTACGAATGGTTTCTGGCGAAAACCTTTAACGTAATGAACTTGATATCGCTGAAGGAACGGATAGCTTTATAAAAATATAGTGACGACAACCTTTGCTAAAGAGGTCACTCCCGGTGAAGGGATCTCGGCTCTTTCCCCGTAGAATGAGGTGCAGGATATTCCAACTGAATACCACGGTGCAAAGCAAAAGTAATCGGCTATAGTGAAGTTAATGCCCTGACGCAAACTTTTGTCCAAGGGGTCACTCCCGGTGAAGGGATCTCGGCCCTTGCCTCGTCGACTGAGGAGCAGGATATTCCAACTGAATACCACTGTGCAAAACAAAAGAGAACGCCCTTGCAATAACAGCTTTTTGAAAAAGTGTTCCAACAACATCAGAATAGGTTTGTTTATCTTGCATTGATCCGAATCAACGCAGTCCCATCAATTGATCACACCACAAAGAACGAAAATATACTGATGTACGTATATGCCATCCGCATTCGCCACTGGGTCCCGTCATCACCCGTTAGGTTAGCTAACTAACGGCAGAGCGGGGACTGGACTAGCGCGGATGAAAAACATATACAACATCTACTAATATATATGATATATAATTTTCGCTCAAGGCGTGAGAAAAGCAACAAAGAAATGTATAGCAACACAGATCAATACAGATATCTGGGATCCCCGGGTTTCACAGAGCCGCTGAAACCCGACGTTCCCCTGGTCGTGTGGATAGCCTGTGCAATGAAAATCCTAGACCCCTAAGGGCGCGGCAAGTCACCCGCCAAAACCTGAAGCGAGGCAGCCCCCTTCAGCTACGTGAATGGACCACCCAGCACTTCACGGAATCCGGTAACTTGGGCACCCCTCCTGGGTCAACCCTATACCCCCTACGAGTGCGGCGAATAGCCCGCCAATCCTAGAGTGAAGCCCCCTCCGTCTCAATGCCATGAGATGCGGGCTTGTTGCCCTCCAGAACCCGGCTACCCGTGCACCCCTCCGCGGGGTAATCCTAGTACAGAAAGTAAAATATACATACAACGGGTACATCGACCGCAACCAGGTCGTGCCCCAAAATAATAATACAAACAGGCAGTGACGGCAGTCCACATGTCGGACGCTCGCCCCGCAATATCAAATGTACATATAAAACAAAACTGCACTACCACTGCAACCAGGCTATCCTCCACGACCGATCCGCAACAACACAGTACAATCACAGAACATCAACGTGAAAGTCACGTTCGCAAATCCGTCTAACCGGGCTATAGCAGTTAGACGGGATTTACCGATCAAGTGACATTCACGGTCGCAGATATAAAGTAAATACTGTGAACTAGCATGTTTAAAATATCCGATCGAACAAATTTATCAAAGTGGGCCCCCAAAAAGAACTGTAGCAATTACAGAAAACCTGGGCCCAAATAAAATATCCCAAAAGCCCTATTTCTATACCACAAGCTTACTGGGAAAATTTGGTGCCACAATTCCTCTTATCCGCCGCGCAAGCGCGGCCAAACCAGGGTTTTGGCCGCGCTTCCGCGGTGGAACTGAGGAATTAGTGGATCGTATTTTCCCAGATTTCTTATAATTGCTTGTACATGCCTCTGCAACAACCTGAAAAATTTTAGGAGCTCAAAAAATTTCAACAGAGAACACATGTGCACAAAAATACGGTTTTTGGGGATTTTGTTCGATCGGGTTCTAAACATGCTAGAGCAAGCTAGGGAAGGTTAACGGCGTGGCTCTGATACCATTGTAAGCCCGCGGGGGCGCCCCGGCCGTCGACCCGACGCCGGAAACGCGGAAAACAAAAACTTTGCGAACTTTGCAAAACGGCACCGCCGCGGACTTTTTACCCGGATCGGGCCATTAACCTAGCTAGATAGCAAAATAGAAAAGAGTAGAGATGCTATACCAAGCGATCCGTGTCCTTCGGTCTTCGTCTCCACTCCGATCTCTTGCGGAATCTCCGTCACCTCCTCGCTCGTCGGAAAGGGGCACCACGTAGCCGGAATCTTTTACGGGCTCCCGCCTCTTGACCGAGGCAACTCGGGCGCGAAGTTGGCTAGCCGACGCGTCCAAGGCTTGCTATAGAATAGTGTAGTGAGTTGTCTCTTTAGGGTTTATGGAAGTTGCCTTGATGGAGGGATTTGAGGAGGAGAATGAATGAATGAAGCTTGGGATTATTGCAAGCATAAAAACATGAAATGGGATGAAGAATATATCTATCACCAATCAACCTCTCTCTCTCTCTTTCTACAAGATGTGGCCGGCCCCCTCTCCATCAAATTAGATTGGAGAGAGAAAAGAGAATGGCATAAAACAATATGATTAATTAAGAAAAGAAAATGAGAGATATGAATGGAAAAATGGTCACCCTTCATTCTCATCAAAGTCCACTCACAAGATAAGCAAATGAAATGACCAAAAGGGAATCTCATGATGAAGAGGATAATCATGAAGCCACATATGCAAGAAAGCCCCTCCACTAAGTGTTAATTGCAAACTTGCAATTAACACCTTCCAACAAGAAAGTCCGACCGAGAAGGAATGAAGGAAAACCGGTCGGAACGGAACACAAACTGGCAACTTCATAAAACCGATCCCGTAATAAATTACAGGAAAACCCTGCTACTGCAAATACATGCCCGCATTTGTATTCCCACTGAACACAAATGCAAAGAGATAAAACTACACTATCTAATACTAAGATCCGGCTTAAGCCAAAGCCGGCTAGTAAAAAACCGTCCGATCACGATCCGTGCAATACCGCACGTATCAGATCGAACCCTGCCATATCTCCATACGGCCTCTACAGCGTTTCGCCCGAAACTTGAGTAACTGTCTGTGTGGTGGACTCTAAAGACTCGTCAATACTATGGCTGTGGATTTAACCACTAGCACGTCAGAGGTATAAGCCATACGTGACGGGCCACCAGCTATTGACCAAAAGGGACGTCGATGAGCGAACTCATCCTGACACCCTACTGAGCCTGTCAGTGACAATATCCGTACAGTCCGGTCCGTTCGTCTATGAGCATCGCATGGCGGGCCTAGGGGGTTGGTAAAAGTCAGACCCCCAAAAGCGGTACAAGTCGTGTCGGAGTGTAGCCCAGAACACCCTGAGATACTACTGGAATACCTACCAGCAAATCTCCTGCCTTGGCCAAGGACTTTTCATGTTCTGGCTCTCCTAGACACAGCACGACCTCACCCCCAATACCGGGAGAGACGAACCCCTGCAGATCCGCTCACTGCCTCCATGTGGCTCGGGACTGTACCCAACTAAAACCTGTTTGCACGACTCCTTTGAGCCGTGGTAGGGTAGTAATCAAAGTACAGTGGGAACTCACACGAGACAAATGACGATCCCAGGTCGATGAACTAACCTGTACACATGTCACCTGGGAACTGCTATCTGACGTCTGGTATATCCCAACTAGCAGGTTCCCGGCGAGTCCTGTCCGGTGTACTCATAACCCAATGAGCACCTGTATACATCTTAGGTGAATCAACTGACACCAGTGGCTTGTGAGACCGGCCACCGCCCCTCGTCGGGGTCTCGACTGTATACACTAGTCTACTGTGGAGAATCGATGCCCTGTCTCGAAACTCCCTCGACTAGGGACCATTTAAGGATGTGCTTATAGACCCCAGCTCCCACTTATATGATCGCCCTCATACTGCTGGAAGTCAAGCAAGAATCCTAGGGGCTTTATCAACGTGTAATAGCGACTCGTAAGGTCACCTAAAGCAGTACACGATGATAAAGATAAACCAGATAGCATACTATCATCTCGAGTAAGACTGTCCTACCGGGATAGGTCCTCCCCTCAATCATTGCAATCACGTGCCTGTGATCCAATAATTGACTCTGAGGGCACTATCTCCAACACAAGGTTCATCTACCATTTTGATGAAGTCAAACTCTTTGACTACCACATCAAAACAGACGTTCCAACTCCGCAATACCTGCTTTATCCCATAAATCATCTTGCACACGTTTCTGCTGCTCCCACTATCTACGAAGCCCTCTGGCTGTGTACTTATAAACGCTCTCTTCCAAAACATCATTTAGAAAAGCTGTCATGACACCCAATCGCCAGAAATTGTAGTCATGGTATGTAGCAATGGCAAGTAGGATCTGGATGGACTTAAGCATAGCTTTGAAAGTCTCAAATTTTCCATGCACACCAAGTAATCTTCTCAAGATATACTTGCTTCTGATGGGGATTTAACCCTTCAGATAAAGCAACCAAAGTCCATACTTTGTTGGTGTATAAGGATTCCATCTCAGATCACTAAGCATCCAGCCATTCTTACAGAGTCCCACTCCTGATGGCCTGCTCGAAACTAGTTGGGTCATCATCTCATGATGCAATCCTCGCTCCCACTGTCATAAAGAAAACCGAAGTATCTCTTTCAGGTGGGTGAGGAACCCTACTAGATCGGCGGAGAGGCTGAGGTTCGTTGGAAACTATTGAATCCTTCGGCTTCTACCAAATCATCAGCTGCGGTTTGTATAGCTGGAACTCTTTCCAGTTCTACCTCATGACCACTAATTTTTTTTACAAGAAATTCCCTTTCACAAAGGTGGCATGCTGAGAAACAAAACATCTTTTGTTCCTCGGTTAGGTAGAAGATATTCCCTTGCGTATGCTTAGGATATCCAACAAACTTTCACAGAACTGACTTTGCCTCGAGTTTGTCCAGATTATGCTTTTAGACATAGGCTGGACAACCCCAAATCTTAACATACTTAAGATATGGGCTCTTCCCATTCCATATCACATATGAAGTGGTAGGAAACTGATTTGATTAAAACCCTATTCAAAAGGTATGCAGTTTCTCAAGTGCATAACTCCCAAAAGGAAATAGTAAACTCAGTAGTACTCATCATAGAGCGCACCATATCTAATAGGGTGTGTTTGCTCCGCCCCGATACAACGAGGTGCTATGGTGTATACGGAGGAGTAATACTGAGAGAGAATCTCATTCTCCTTTAGAATAGTCCAGGAATCCTGTGCTCAAGTATTCTCCTCCCTGATCACATCAAAGGACATAATACTTATACCCGTTTTGGTTCTCTACTTCTAACTCATATTCATTGAATTTCTCAAAAGGTTCAGACTTGTGTTTCAACCGGAACATATGTCCGAATCTTGAGAGATAAACAGTGAATGTAATGAAGTATAAAGAACCGGTCTTGACATGTATAGACAGGGGACCTTACGTACATCATCATGTATCAATCCCAAGAGTTCAGTAACTCTTTCTCTGTTTCCAATAAACAGAGGTATGTTCATCTTATCTTTGTGACATGACCGGCAAGTTTCACAAGATGTAAATTCAAATAGATTTAAATATGCATCTAAATGTAACTTAGCTAGTCGGGTCGCATTGATATGACCTAGTCTACAATGCCTCAAGAAGGATTCGTTCATTTTTGAACTCTTCCTCTTGTGTGTGTGTTGTATACTAAAAATTGTAGTTTGATTTAGAATGTCTATGCTTTTAGATAACGTGCCTGAACCGATCAACTCTTGATATAGGAAATGTTCAAAACATTATCCAACAATACAAAATTATATCCTTCTTTACTAATAAAGAGACTGATATGATGTTGTATATCAGGTTCGGTATCTAATAACATTCATTCAGAATCAATGTATTCTGGTAATACAGGGTGACAACTGCCAACAGACTTGGCTTGCAACAATTGCACCGTTTCCAACTCTTGAAACTTATCACCCATTTTCAGTCCTCTACCTTTTTGTAGCCCATGTAACAGATTACATTTGCGGGATCCTGATCTGGTATCACTTACCCAGGACGTAAAGGATATTAAGAAACAGTTCTATGTAATGAACACACCCGAAGAAGATGCATCAGCACGCACTTTCATCGTTTGGACGGCTTGGGAATTCTGGCAATCCCCTATTTCCTGCTCTGTCTTATAACAATTATAAGTTGGAGCGGGACCAACGTTCCCCAGCTCAGTATAACAAGCGGGTTCGGTCAATTCATCCGTATTATTATCTTGATTAAGGCATGATATGGTCGCTACCTGGAGAGAGAGAGAAGAAAACACTCAGTGTATGCTGTTGCAAGATTAGATTGGTTATTAATATACCTAATCAGGATGTCTCTCACTGTTTTAGTCAAATCTTCCTTCAAACCCTAAAAAGGAAAGACTAGCCGGGATTAATTATACCCTATAAGTTCGCCAATCTTTCAGCCAGGCTAGTGCCGGTACTTTGAAGGAGGTTTCCCGTGCTTTCGCACAGACCTATTAAAGTAAACCTCGTTTTCCCAGGGGCGTAACCCCGTTGACACCTTTCTAGACACCTACATGATCGGCTAATTATAATGTGTAAAATTCTCCCAGGAGTAACTCTTACTCACAGCAGGTATCGGGATCCAACTATCTCATAGAAGATATGCAATCTCATTGCAAATTTCAACACTTGAAATTCCCGATATTTTGCCCCAAGCGATCTATAACCTTGACTAAGTCAACAAACCATAGACCGCAAGTAAAGTTCAACCTGTCATTTCCTGATTGAATTAAACACATCCGCATGACCCTTGACTAAGTCAACAAAGCCGCACGACTACCCTAATCCAATTGCATCATATGCTTTGCAGATAAGCACTAATCAGCTACCGCACACTATGCCTTGACTAAGTCAACAAACGAAGCACGAATACTAACTATTACTTATCTGAAATGACGGAGAGCTACGACAGGTTTTTAAGAAAACCTTTTGTGTAATGAACTTCATATCGTTGTAGAATCGAGTGATTTTAAATGGAGTGTTTTTTAGGCCTTTTCAAGTTTTGCTAAAGAGGTCACTCCCGGTGAAGGGATCGTTGGCTCTTTCCTCATCGAATAAGGTGCAGGATATTTCACAAATATCACTATGCAAAACAAAAAACATAGAAGCAATCAAAAAACAAACCGAGTATGCAGCATCTTCTAGTTTCGTTAAAGATGTCACGCCCCGCTTCCCAGAGTACGCTAAGATGGGCACGTGACATAGCCAACCATACTACCTGTGGATAGGAAAAATCCCTCCACAGTCACATTACGGCTGTAGAGATATCAAGAACAGGAAAGTAAACTAAACTATCTAGTACATGTCCATGAGCCAGAATGAATGAGTCAAGAAATAATAATATGCGGAAGCAAAAGATACAATAAATGAAACACCTGGAAAGTAAGACTGCATACCAACAGGATCTTCACCGCTCGGTCTAACAGCGGCAATACTCCTGATCAGTCTGCAACAAAGGTAGAGGATCTGGGCCATGAAAAACCCAGACGTCAGTGCGTCGTAATATCAAACAATAATATAATCAGGAGGTAACAAGACATGCAGGTATGAGTATGAACAGTAATAAAAGTATAACAGTATCACGAATAAGGGACAGTGAAGGGTATAAGCACATATGATGTGCAGTGAGTAATCTAAACTGTGCTACTGGGTTATCTATTCTAAAGTCTTCGAAATCAATTAATGTAATTCTCATCGTAACCCATCGGTGATTATTCCGTAACGCCCGGAAAAACAGCAAACAATAGGTATTCCGTAACGCCCGGAAAAACGGCAAACAATAGGTATTCCGTAACGCCCGGAAAACGGCAAACAATAGGTATTCCGTAACGCCCGGAAAAACGGCAAACAATAGCTATTCCGTAAAGACTGGAAAAACGGCAAACAATATGATATCCCTTTGAGTTACGTTCGGTTACATTCTTGATTTCCCCATACCCCCAAGTTATGTGTTCAAGTCAGGTATTAATAAATCTAAAGCTAGTGCCAACACAGGATCAAGCAGGAACAGGTATGTCTATACAAACAACAGGATATGTCCATCGGGACAACATGTCAGAATTGTCGGCATTAGAAACAGGATCAGGCAACATGTCAAGTAGTGATATATCAGGTCATGTCAGGTTGTGTACATGTATCAAGTCATGTCAAGTAGTGATGTATCAGGTCACATCAAGTAGTTTACAAGTATCAAACGGATGCTCATAATAAAACTGTAACAAGTACGGGTGCACAAATAAAGCATGGATACACAAATATTTATCAGCGATTACATTATGACTATGTAGGATGCACAAGATCAAGTATGGGATACTAATGTAACAGTAAAATGAGATAATATGGTCTCGGCGTGCAACTAGATATGTAAAAAAACGTATGGATACAGACGGATACTATAAAACTGTAAATCGGTAAAATTTGCTGAATATTAAAACGCATGTACTATTATTTATTAAATAGATATTGATATAATAATATTAACACATATAACATATTCAAATCGATTAATAACTATAAAAGTGGTATTGATTAACCATGTACAAGAAAGTTCCGTTCAGAAATTCAGCGTCACCCTGATTTGTAAAATAGCTTAAAAATAACAAACGTTATCCAAAAGGGACGTGTCTTATACCAAAACAAAGATAATTCAATAAGATTTTCATTTTTATAAGTTTAAGTATCTCAGGTTGTTCCTACAAAAAGTTATGAACATTTGAAGTTGAAAGTTTGTTCCTGGAATTTCTCTGGACAGCAGTTTAGAGATATTTTCATTTGCATTTTACGTTATTTAAACAATTTATTTTGCAAGTAAATATTTTATAGAGTTATAGTATTCTGAGTTAGCTTCGTAACGAACTAAAAAACGTATACTAATGATTTTTCTATGATTTATAATGAATTTTATAAGGTAAGGTGTACAGTAAATTTCAGATTTGTCATATCCGATTTTTCAACGACGTTTCATGTGTAAACTATAAAATTTTCAAATGTATAACATTATAAAATGAAGATTATAAACTAATTAAAGATAATAATAAGAAATATTACGACGATATATATTTTAAATGATATGGATGCAGTATAATGTAATCTAGTATGTCACAGGATAAGTTTTCATGATCTAAATTTAAAATGATATAAACGGATGCAAACGGAACATCGAAACGTTATAAAATTAAACATGGGGTACTAGATTTAAACTATAGGTATGGTATTTATTTAAATAGGTATAAAATGAATTATATAGCATGTAGCAAGATTAACTTGCCTAGACGGAACAAGAACGGATGTGTACGGAACGTCCTTCATCGGCGAAATGTCGCGACGCGCGCACGGTACACGGAACGGTTCCAAACAACGCACGAGGGTGATCACGCAAGTCAGGTACGTTCACTGGATCACTCGGATCGTCAGCGACGAGCACGGCTCCGGCGGTGATCACCGGAATCAAGAAACAAGATCAAGAAAAGAAAGAAGAAAGAAGAAGAAGAAGCAAGAAGAAGAGGTTCTGTATTAAATAAGGAAAGAAAAATTAAATAAATAAAATATATATAAATATATATATGCAGAGGAGAGAGACAGAGAAAGGGGTTGTTAGTTTGTTAGGAAATTAGATTTAAAATTTTAAAAGATTTTTAGATTTAAAATTTTAGATAAGAGGTTTCAGTTTGTTAAAGAAATCGTATGAAAATATTTAAACTAAATTTTAAAATTAAATAAATTGAATTTTGGAGGGATACAAAAATATTTCAAAACGCGTCCGGGGCGGGTCTAAAAATTCAGTTTTAAAATACGAAAAATATACATGTCGACCAAAATAAAAAAATGAATGTCCGGATAACGAAAAATGCAAACCCTCAAGAACGGATGCACGCACGTGCGCGTAGCCATCCAAACAAGTCCGTTTCGTTGAACGGGACGGAGAACAAGATGCGTGGATGCTACCACGGGGCTAGGGGTATCATGCTCGCCATGCAATGTATTTTTAAAATATTTTATGTGACTTAAAATGTTATATTGTAAAAATGCAAATGCCAGATAAAATGCCAGTATGCAGTATACATGAGATGCACGTGTCTATGTAACAAGTCAGGGTAATCTATAAATATGAATCAAACAGGTTCAAGCAAGTGGGTCGGGTCGAATGCAATGTATAAAGTAACTACCATTCGTACCCAAACACGATAAATCAAGAATAGACCATGGATAAGTAAATACGGAAAATGGAATTGGTATAAATGAATTCGGGTGTTACATTATACCCAACTACAAAAGAATTTCGTCCTCGAAATTCTAAGAACAGGATAGGATAAACAAACAAGAAATTTCAAGAATAGATGTGGAAACATCTGCCAGATTTCATCTTCTAGTTCCCAAGTTGGTTCTCCATGCGAGCAATTACTTTAAGAAACAAGAGGGATAACTTCATTCTTAAGAACCTTTTCACTTTGATCCATAATCGACATGGGTTAGCTCCTCAAAAGTCATGCCTTCACATACAGTCAGCTCCGAATGATCCCACACATGTGTTTTATCTCGAACATATTTACGAAGTTGAGATATGTGAAACACGTCATCACCATTCGCCAAGGATTGCGGTAACGCTAAACGATCAGCCACTTCTCCAACACGTTCCAAGATCTCAAAAGGTCCAACGAATCGAGAACTAAGCTTTCCTCGACTTCCGAAACGGATCACCCCTCTAGTCGGTGATATCTGCAAGAATACCAAATCACCAACGACGAACTCTAGAGGTCTTCTTGATATATCTGCCCAACTCTTTTGTCGGTCTTGTGCTGCTTTCATATGATTCCGGATAGTGTTAACCTTCTCAACTGTTTGCACGATCAAATCCGGTCCCAACAATCTTCGTTCTCTAACATCGTCCAGCAAACAGGTGAACGACACTTGCGACCGTATAAAGCATCGAATGGAGCCAACTGAATAGTCGCCTAAAACTGTTGTTGTAAGAAAACTCCACCAAAAGTAGATGATCCTCCCATGAACCCTTGAAATCTAACATGCAAGCTCTCAACATGTCTTCAAGAGTTTGGATCGTTCTCTCCGACTGGCCATCTGTCTAGGGATGATAAGCTGTATTAAACTTCAATCGAGTCCCCAAACTTTC
This sequence comes from Agapanthus africanus, assembly GCA_030015575.1. Classification (NCBI taxonomy): domain Eukaryota; kingdom Viridiplantae; phylum Streptophyta; class Magnoliopsida; order Asparagales; family Amaryllidaceae; genus Agapanthus; species Agapanthus africanus. The sequence goes on from CM057343.1 coordinate 378,357,612, forward strand.
CTGAAAGCTCCTCCAAAAGTGTGATAAAAAATGAGTGTCACGGTCGGACACGGTGCTCACCGGTACTCCATGCAATTTTACAATCTCCTGCATGTACCGTTCTGCCAAAACTTCTGTTGATTGACCAACTCGAAAAGGGATGAAATAAGCGGCCTTGGTCAATCTATCAACAATCACCCAAACTGCATTGTTGCCTTTTGGACTCCGCGGTAAAGCCGTCACGAAATCCATGGTTATATGTTCCCACTTACACTGAGGAATCGGAAGTGGTTGCAATAAACCAGCAGCCCTTTGATGTTCAGCCTTAACTTGCTGACACACCAAGCACTCTGCTACAAAGCGGGCAATCTCCCGTTTCATGCCTTCCCACCAGAAATGTTGTTGTATATCTCGGTACATCTTCGTGCCTCCTGGATGTACGGAACATGCGGAATTGTGCGCCTCCTTCATAAATTCTTCGCGAATATCTCCTTTTGGCACACACAAACGGCTACCATATCGCAACGAACCATCTTCATGAATTAACAAGTCCGTTCGAAGTCCAGCTTCAACCTGTTCTCGAAACCTTTGCAATCTTGGGTTTTTCGACTGCGCTGCTTTAATACTCTCGATCAATGACGACTGTACTTGCAGCGATATCAACTATCCCGAAGAATGCGGTAGCGCGATCTCCAACTCGAATCTCCGAAAGTCTTCAATAAGTTCCCTTTGTGCAGTCAACATCTGAATTGCTGGCAACCGACTAAGTGCATCCGGCACAACATTAACTTCACTGGATGGTACTTAAGATCAAGATCATAGTCAGCCATCAGCTCCAACCATCTACGCTTCCTCATATTAAGCTCCTTCTGTGTGAACACATACTTCAGGTTTTTGTGATCAGTGAATACTTCGACCCTTTCGCCCAATAAGTAGTATCTCCAATCTTCAAAGCGAACACTACAGCTGCTAGCTCCAAGTCAAGAGTTGGGTGATTCTTCTCATGGGTCTTCAACTGTCTCGATGCGTAAGCTATAATCTTCCCATGCTGCATCAAAACATATCCCAAACCTTTCCCAAATGCGTCGCTATAAATCACCAATTCTCCGAAACCGTCTGGTACGGTTAAAATAAGAGCGGTTATCCATTCTTGCCTCAACGCCTCAAAGGCTGACGCACACTTATCCGTCCACACCAATGGTACCTCCTTGCGCGTAAGCTTGGTCAGAGGCTCAACCAAACGAGTACAATTCTCCACAAACCTTCTATAATACCCGGCAAGTCCAAGGAAACTTCTTACCTCCGCAACATTCTTCGGAATCGGCCAATCTCGAACTGCTGTAGTCCTTCGGGATCAACAGCGATTCCATCTCCAGCCTCAACGTGCCCCAAAACTTCACTTCTTCCAGCCAAACTCGCACTTGCTCATCTTTGCATATAATTTTTCTTGTCTCAACGTCTGCAGTGCGATTTTCAAGTGTTCTACATGCTCTTCAATGCTCCTCGAGTAAACCAGAATATCATCAATGAACACCACTCTAAACTGGTCCAAGAATGGTGAAGAGATTCGGTTCATCAAGTCCATGAATATCGCCGGTGCATTCGTTACTCCGAAGGGCATCACTAAATACTCGTAATGTCCATACCGAGTTCTGAACGCAGTCTTGCAAATATCCTCTGACTTAACTCGGACCTGATGATATCCAAATCGCAAATCCAGCTTCGAGAATACCCTCGCGTCACTAAGCTGCCCAAATAATTCGCCAGTGCGAGGGATTGGGTACTTATACTCAATAATCACCTGGTTTTAAATTCTCGATAATCGATGCACATTCTCCTTGTGCCATCTTTCTTCTTTACTAGAAGAACTGGAGCTCTCCAAAGTGAGTTGCTGCTGCGAATCCACTCCTTCTCTAGCAATTCGGCAACCTGCTTCTTGACTTCTTCCAACTCCACTGGTGCCATCGGGTAATACGCCTTTGAGATTGGCGCTGCACCAGGAACAAAATCAATCGCGAACTCTACATCTCGCTTCGGCGGTAAACCTGATATGTCTTCAAACACGTCCATGAAATCTCGAACAACAGCTGGCGCTTCTTCCTTAATAACTTCCATCGACGTACGGACATTGTTTGTCGGCCTAGCCCTAAGCTCGACTGGCCCGACAGAACAGCTTCCTCCAGCAAAATAAACTCTGGATGTCCGGGAATCTGGAGAATCGCTTTCCTTTCCTTACAATCAATATGAGCGTGGAAAGTGTCGCGAAAATCCATTCCCAAGACAACAAAAAACAAAGGGGGTGCACCAGAATTGAATAATTCTAATGCGAGGAAAACATGAACAAGTAAGATACCAAAATGACTTCAACCGAAATCAAGATACTGAAGAGGATTAAGCACGGTAAACATAATTTAAGCTGGCGATAAAACAAGAACTGGTAAGCAAGAGAAGCAAGGGGATACAACGACCATGAAATAAGGAAGTGAATCAAGACTAGAACTCCAAGTTACTTAAATAGAGTACCGCATTGTAACCATGCTGCAATTCATGGGTACAATTACATAACTCTACTCAAGTCGCCCAAATCCTAGTATCAGAATCAAAGAAAATGGAGAAACAATAGAGAACCAAAAAGGTTTCAAGTCGAGATGCAAAGTGGTTTGCATATCGTCAAGGCGAAAGATAAAAGAAAGATATGATTCAAGAATCATGATAGCAAGGTGGCAGGACATGTTCCTAATCACGAGCATTCTGATTCGTATATTGGGTCCAATACCCAACTACAAAAGAATCAAACTCGATTAACCTATATCCTATGGCTCTGATACCAAAAGAACCATGTCACGCCCCGCTTCCCAGAGTACGCTAAGATGGGCACGTGACATAGCCAACCATGCTACATGTGGATAGGAAAAATCCCTCCACGGTCACATTACGGCTGTAGAGATATCAAGAACAGGAAAGTAAACTAAAATATCTAGTACATGTCCATGAGCCAGAATGAATGAGTCAAGAAATAATAATATGCGGAAGCAAAAGATACAATAAATGAAACACCTGGAAAGTAAGACTGCATACCAACAGGATCTTCACCGCTCGGTCTAACAGCGGCAATACTCCTGATCAGTCTGCAACAAAGGTAGAGGATCTGGGCCATGCAAAACCCAGACGTCAGTGCGTCCTAATATCAAACAATAATATAATCAGGAGGTAACAAGACATGCAGGCATGAGTATGAACAGTAATAAAAGTATAACAGTATCACGAATAAGGGACAGTAAAGGGTATAAGCACATGTGATGTGCAGTGAGTAATCTAAACTGTGCTACTGGGTTATCTATTCTAAAGTCTTCGAAATCAATTAATGTAATCCTCATCGTAACCCATCGGTGATTATTCCGTAACGCCCGGAAAAACGGCAAACAATAGGTATTCCGTAACGCCCGGAAAAACGGCAAACAATAGCTATTCCGTAACGCCCGGAAAAACGGCAAACAATATGATATCCCTTTGAGTTACGTTCGGTTACATTCTTGATTTCCCCATACCCCCAAGTTATGTGTTCAAGCCAGGTATTAATAAATCTAAAGCTAATGCCAACACAGGATCAAGCAGGAACAGGTATGTCTATACAGACAACAGGATATGTCCATCAGGACAACATGTCAGAATTGTCGACATTAGAAACAGGATCAGGTAACATGTCAAGTAGTGATATATCAGGTCATGTCAGGTTGTGTACATGTATCAAGTCATGTCAAGTAGTGATGTATCAGGTCACATCAAGTAGTTTACAAGTATCAAACGGATGCTCATAATAAAACTGTAACAAGTACGGGTGCACAAATAAAGCATGGATACACAAATATTTATCAGGGATTACATTATGACTATGTAGGATGTACAAGGTCAAGTATGGGATACTAATGTAACAGTAAAATGAGATAATATGGTCTCGGCGTGCAACTAGATATGTAAAAAAACGTATGGATACAGACGGATACTATAAAACTGTAAATCGGTAAAATTTGCTGAATATTAAAACACATGTACTATTATTTATTAAATAGATATTGATATAATAATATTAACATGTATAACATATTCAAACCGATTAATAACTATAAAAGTGGTATTGATTAACCATGCACAAGAAAGTTCCGTTCAGAAATTCAGCGTCACCCTGATTTGTAAAATAGCTTAAAAATAACAAACGTTATCCAAAAGGGACGTGTATTATACCAAAACAAAGATAATTCAATAAGGTTTTCATTTTTATAAGTTTAAGTATCTCAGGTTCTTCCTACAAAATGTTATGAACATTTGAAGTTGAAAGTTTGCTGCTGGAATTTCCCTGGACAGCAGTTTAGAGATATTTTCATTTGCATTTTACGTTATTTAAACAATTTATTTTGCAAGTAAATATTTCATAGAGTTATAGTATTCTGCTTTATCTTCGTAACGAACTAAAGAACGTATACTAATGATTTTTCTATGATTTATAATGAATTTTATAAGGTAAGGTGTACAGTAAATTTCAGATTTGTCATATCCGATTTTTCAACGACGTTTCATGTGTAAACTATAAGATTTTCAAATGTATAACATTATAAAATGAAGATTATAAACTAATTAAAGATAATAATAAGAAATATTACGACGATATATATTTTAAATGATATGGATGCAGTATAATGTAATCTAGTATGTCACAGGATAAGTTTTCATGATCTAAATTTAAAATGATATAAACGGATGCAAACGGAACATCGAAACGTTATAAAATTAAACATGGGGTACTAGATTTAAACTATAGGTATGGTATTTATTTAAATAGGTATAAAATGAATTATATAGCATGTAGCAAGATTAACTTGCCTAGACGGAACAAGAACGGATGTGTACGGAACGTCCTTCATCGGCGAAATGTCGCGACGCGCGCACAGTACACGAAACGGTTCCAAACAACGCACGAGGGTGATCACGCAAGTCAGGTACGTTCACTGGATCACTCGGATCGTCAGCGACGAGCACGGCTCCGGCGGTGATTACCGGAATCAAGAAACAAGATCTAGAAAATAAAGAAGAAAGAAGAAGAAGCAAGAAGAAGAGGTTCTGTATTAAGTAAGGAAAAAAAATTAAATAAATAAAATATATGTAAATATATATATGCAGAGGAGAGAGAGAGAGAAAGGGGTTGTTAGTTTGTTAGGAAATTAGATTTAAAATTTTACAAGATTTTTAGATTTAAAATTTTAGATAAGAGGTTTCAGTTTGTTAAAGAAATCGTATGAAAATATTTAAACTAAATTTTAAAATTAAATAAATTGAATTTTGGCAGGATACAAAAATATTTCAAAACGCGCCCGGGTCAGGTCTAAAAATTCAGTTTTAAAATACGAAAAATATACATGTCGACCAAAATAAAAAAATGAATATCCGGATAACGAAAAATGCAAACCCTCAAGAACGGATGCACGCACGTGCGCGTAGCCATCCAAACAAATCCGTTTCACTGAACGGGACGAGAACAAGATGCGCGGATGCAACCACGGGGCTAGGGGTATCATGCAGACCATGCAATGTATTTTTAAAATTTTTTATGTGACTTAAAATGTTATATTGTAAAAATGCAAATGCCAGATAAAATACCAGTATGCAGTATACATGAGATGCACGTGTCTATGTAACAAGTCAGGGTAATCTATAAATATGAATCAAACAGGTTCAAGCAAGCGGGTCGGGTCGAATGCAATGTACAAAGTAACTACCATTCGTACCCAAACACGATAAATCAAGAATAGACCATGGATAAGTAAATACGGAAACTGGAATTGGTATAAATGAACTCGGGTGTTACAAAAGAGGTCACTTCCGGTGAAGGGATCTCGGCTCTTTCCTTATCGAATAAGGTGCTGGATGTTCTACAAGGAACACCGCTATGCAAAATAAGAACTAGAGCTACCAGTTTTTAAACAAGTTTCTACAACATCTTTAGGTTTCTTTTATTTCATTAATCTCATTAATGAAGTCCCATTTAATTATTCTTCACAAGCATCACATTTGAAACGAATCAGCAATATAATATATATCCCATATATATAATATAAACATTCGTCTCAGGCAGTAATATGATCTCATCACAGAACATTACAGCAGAAGAACATATATGAAATATTGGATATACTAGGACGCCCGTGTTATAATATGAGCATGTATAAAATAAGGATTCCACGGTCGCGATGAATAGCCAAACCCACATCCCTAGACCCTTACGAGAGCAGCAAATAACCCTGCCAGTTTTAGAGTTAGGAGACCCGGTCTCGACTCCTCGAGATGGTCTCCCACTGGACCCTAGAACCCGGTTACTTGTGCTCCCCTCCTTGGGTCTATCCCAATGCGGAAAAGTAAATAATATACAATGGTGACATCATCCTCAGCCCGGAAGGGCCCCAATAAAAGAATATTACATACAATGAATTTTACATGAATGAAAAAGAAAAACTCTCATCTCACATAAAACCCCCGGCTATTCAAGACACGACGATCCAATATAACATATCACAGCAACACATAACATCACATGTTATCAACGTAAGTAAATATATGTATCCCAATTGTCGTTGATGTATAGCAACGAAACCGGCGATACACCACATATTACATTTACGGTCGCAGAAAAGAAAGTGTAAAACTACAACAGTTGGAATCCGCAACCTCCTTAGACATCGCATGCCTAACCAAATGAATTCCTTAGATATCACATGCCTAACAATTATAAACCCTGCAATTTAGTCTCAATATCGAAAACACTTTTCAATATCTAGTCGGGCAATTCAACAAGATTCCCGACAACCTGATCGAATGCTCGTCGAAAACTATAGTAGACGACCGCACCCCCGATGCCATCGACGAAGTGCATTAAGGCGGCACACCGCTGCCGCGAGCACCGAACGGATGCTTTTGGCGACGGTGTAACAACCCTAAATTTCCTATACAAGTTTTTACAAAAAAAAATTCAAAAATCCATAAAGGGATATTTATTGCCTGAGCACAAGACTTAAGTAATTAATTAGCAATTTAATTACAAGAAGGAGCTTGTAGCTCATTGGTAATACCTTGCATTGCTGAACCAAGCCACCAAAGTTCAAATCCCATGCCCCACATTATTTTTAATATTATTTTTGTTTTAAATTTTTAGAAGTCCAACAGTCAACACGTGATAACTCCAGAATTTTCCACTACACCCACAAAAATAAATATACCAGAGGTTACACCAGACGACCTCCCCCCACTTCCCTGACCTCCGACTCGGCCCGACTCGGGCGGCGGATCGGCCAACTCGGCACGGCGCCGCCGGCCGGACTCGGCCGGACGGCCGAGTCCCCAACATCAAAGTTGGGGCTCTTCATCTTCTAAACCCCCCTGTACACTTCATTTTCCTAGGTCGGTTCCTGAGAGGTCATAAAACCCTATTTACTCCATTTTATTACAATTTATCACATTATTTTTACATTTTTTCAATTTAACTCTTCATCTACCCTAACCCTAGCCTAACCCTATAAATACCATCCCTACCCTTTACCCTCTCACCCTAAAACTCTGAGCCCACTATCTCAAAATTCCAAGAATCGTGTGTACTTTGAAAACGAGCTCGAGGCGAAGCTCCGGCGAAATCTACGGCGAACTTCCGGCGATCGTTTTAGGAACTACCGGCGACGACGCAACACATCGGTGATTCCACTACTTTCCTCTCACCCTCTTGTGTGTCCTAAAACCCGTAAGTCCCAATTTCTACCTATCTCTTCTATCTAAAAATACGGATTTACAAAACCTAACGGAATTGGACAAATCCGATTTCCGATTCGGTTTCTCATAAAACTTCACTTCTCGTTAATACAATCATGCTTAAACTCTCTCATGTTGACTATTAAACACTAACCAACCAAATTGATCAAGTTTCATTACATGAAACGATGGCTATTTCAAGTTATCGTATTTTTCACTTAAATACCACATTGTCTCAATTCTACATTTAACTCCATTAAACTTGCTATACCTTTAAGTAAATCATGAGATAACGACCTACCTCCTCACACACCCATATACAACCTAACACGATACCATCAAAAACTTAGAATACGGGAAAACAAACATTTTCATTTAAATACCCTTTACTTAATAAAACCATTTCTAAAAGATTTAGTATTGATACACCTTTACAAATAGATACCACTTATTATGAAAATAGGATAAGTTGTGGACATCATTCGTTTATCTAAACCTGGCTTTGTGGTGTCTAGGCTCGGCAAGTGAGAAAGGTAACTTTAAAAGGCCCGTCTCACGGTGATTCGTGAGCGGATCCCTCCTTTCTTCACTTGTACTTATCTGGTCACAATTGGCGGTGAAGAGGCAGTTTGACGCATCTCACAACTTGTCATTTTGGACCAGTTAGGAATAGTCTAGTTGACCTAGGAGACCCTAAAACATAGAATACGATAAATTGACATCTGTACAAATAAATACCATTTACTTAATAAAACTGTTTTCTAAAGGATTTAGTATTTCTACAAATCTTTGCAACGCGCCGCTACAACTCATTTTAGGGAACCCATTCGGGATGGTGCGGATTATTGCACATCATCGGGCTTAGTAGTGCGAGATTCAGATCTCCGCAAGGAGCATTCGGTCTCGAAAGATTTAAAATACGACATCTTAAGAAAATGAGATTTTGAGAATATAAAATATTTATTAAAATTATTTTTGTATAAATATATATATATATTTATTATTAAAATACCTATTTTGTTATGATATAAATATTCCACCTTTTTCTAAAAAATCACAAGAATCAATTTTACACTAAAATACCATAAATTCCACACAAATCAATATTACAAATAAATACCTTTATTTATGAAATTAGGATATGTTCACTAAAAATATCACAATGTAAAATATACATTCATTACAACTCTAAAGATGAATAATAAATACTTGAGGTGTATTTTGAAAAGTATATAAAAGTATTTTTACATAAAACCCCCTCAAGTTCTATAAATTACTCTAAGGACCCTAGTAAACATATGTTTAAGCGGGACCAATCTCTTGAGCCTCAGGGAGCCGGAGAAGTGGATGCTTGCCTATCTAAGGTAGAAAAATTAATAAAAACATTCAGGACTTCTAGTTACTTTGCTAGTTATCGGACTCAGTTTGAGTCTCATTATAATCTGATTTGAATATGATTCAAGTACAATTTACAATTTATTTACAGTCTACAATCTATAATCTACAATTTTCAATATTATAATTCAACATGAATCCATGAATCCAATTATCAATCTATACAACTTGACCGAACCGAACCATGGATATACATTCCATTTACATGATCCCCAGTTTACATCCAGTTTACATGATTCTACAGTTACATCCGTTTACTAATATCATGGTTTCGGCAAGTCATCCAATTATACAATTCAATTTACAAGACATTACAATGCAATACAATACTATCAATACAATAACTACACGGGGTATTGGGGATAGTTCATTCATGAATTCAACATAATCTCAAGAGTCCCCCTAAATCATGAATCCATATCTACTAACACAAGCAAGCAATCATGAGGGCCCGTATTTCCATGCTCCTGGACTGTGGCCTGTTGAGTTTGGAATACTTCGACAACGGTCGAAGTCCCGCTACTAACATATCATTTGGGCCCGTGGTTCCCTACCCTTGGATTACAGCCTGTTGGGTTTGAGAACACTATTGAGATTAGTTGACATTCACCCTTGAACTTACGATAACAACAGCATTAACAATATAACAATATAATACAACTATAAAAGCTACTCTCTCTCTATCTTACTCTCTGTCAATTCCATTTCTTCTCTTTGGGACTTACCGAGCGATTTGTTCGCTGACGACATTCTCCTTCTTTCTTCTTTGAATGTCGTCAGGTGTTTCGGACCTTTTGGAGACGGAGCCTAGCGCTGAAGACTTGGACCAGTTCAGTGAAGACCCCGAGCTCTAGTCATTATACACTTTCCATTTCAGTACTTTTTCATTTCTGTTATGCCATTGTTTAGGCATCGCTATATTCCATGTCTTTACTTTTCCATGCATTGTACAAACGAATGTTAATAAATAAAGTTGTTGTTCAGTTCATATCTTTTGTCTCTTGTGTATTTACTTTATATTACTTATTTACGCTTAGCGTATGTACTTCTGAGTATATACGTAGCGGACCAGTCGCGTCCCCTTCGCCGTATACCGGGAAGCGGGGCGAGACAGACGGGGTTCTCCTACAGTCACTTGGTCGGGGCTATGGGGCATGGCTGTCTATTAAGTTTACCCGGCGAGTATCCGTGTATGCTACGTGATTGCGACGGACTTTTGATCGCATCAAAATCCCGTTGCAACCGATCAACTAAGACTAAACTGCTAGATTTATAACATTCAAATTAGTTATCTCATAACTACTTATGGATTCCAAATATTGTATCACAATCCAGATAAATAGACAATGTTAAACTTTCCGATTGAATAAACAAACACCCAAAATTTCTCAAATGGCTCAACACTTGAGCGGAGTTTAAAAGCATCCATCACATGCCACAGTACCAATGGTCCAGCCGTAGAAGCGTCAAACCAACACCTCACATGTGGCAACGCCGTACTGCCCCAAAACCTAAGGTTTAGAGACGGTTCAGACGGTCACATAATCGAGTTAAGGTTTGTGTTCTTCTAGAGGGTCCATCGCGTTACTTGCACGACTAAGAACGTTCTTAAAATATGGAAAAATCCAACACTTGGAAATTTTCCGGCAGGGGAAAATGAGTTATTGATATCCGTTCGAACTTTTTAACACGTTCTAAAATTACCCGGAAAAACATAAACGAAATTAAACTTTCCGATCGAATCAACGAGTTCCCAATACATCCCAAAAAACTCAACACTTGAGTAAAATTAAAAATTCCCAGAAACATGCAAAAGTACCTACGGATCAACTGTTCAAAAACTATCCCTCAATCCCCAAGACCTGCCGCGGAACCGCCGCCAATACCCTGGTTTGGCCGCGGTTCCGCGGCGCTTTGATGGATTTAGGGTGTCATTTTTCACACATATCCATAAAATCACCCGCTTAATTTTCTGAGTATTTTTAATATGAAAAATGTCAACTTTTGAAAATTTTTCCAGAAACTAGGTTTTATCGGTTATTCGGAGTTCGATCGGACTTTAAACTTTGCCCCGACTTCGTCTAAAGCTCTAGCTTGGCTCTGATACCACTTTAGGGTTACTAGGCACTCTCATAAGGGTCTACAAGGCATCAACCATGCCCGATTTAAATTTTAGACGTGCCGAACAAGCCTAACCAAGATCTTAAACTAGAGATTAGGAGAAACAAAGCAAGTAAACAACTTTACTTCTAAGAGTTTGGGATTACAACCTTTGTAGTCCGGTCCTTCACTTCTAAAGCTCCGTGTTGAGGTCCTTTCGCTGCGATCATCGAGTATCCGGACTCTAGAGAGGCTCCACAAAAGAATGCAAGTTTGCTTCCGATCTTCGATAACAAAGATGATCTACCTTGAAGAAACTCAAGCCCAAGGTTTTGCTTTGCTAATCAAGTATTAGCAAAGCAAACAACCTAATCTAAGTGGCTAGAATAGATGAGGATGATGAAGTAGGAATTTAGCTCTTATTTATTTTCTATTTCTCACTCATTTTCATCACTTCATAAAAAGCTAGAAACCTTTTTCATGAGAGAAGAAGGAAGAAGAAGAACCAATCTCTTTGTGATGAATAATCAATAACTCAAGTGTGAGGTTAGAAATGCAACCATGGTTTAAGTGAGAAGAAATAACCCTTATAGAGATTTAACTAAGGTTAAAGGGTTGGGTTGGGTTAAACAAATATCTTTAGAAAAAATCATAACAAATATCTTTGCTTAAAACAAAAGCAAAGCTTCTAGAAACTACTAGAAAGTTTAACCCTAATCCAAACCCTAACCATATTTAATCTCCACAAAACATGTTGCATTTGTAACCTTAACTTGTTACAATATTATATATTATATATATAATATATTTTGTAAAAAATAAAATAATACAATTAACATATATCACATATATATACATGTATTACCCGAGTGAGAAAAAGAATATTTTAGTGAGCTTATATTAGTTAATATAATTTAATATATCAAATATATAATTATACATTAAATTATCGAATCAACACTTGATCCGATAATCCGGCTATTTCACAAATAACCGACTACTATAACATGTATCAGTTCATCGAATCAACACTTGATCTGATGACCCGGCTATATCACATATACCTGGCCGATATCTCATATCACGAGAATCTAATACGGTATCATATACATGTATTGTTCTCGGTCCCGCACATATCATATATGTGCTCCTACTCCGTTTTGCCTGAGCCAAGAAACCTCTGTGTAGGATTCTAAAGAATCGTCAATACGCCGGCAGTAGGTGATGATCATATCAAACACCCACAAGTTGCAAGTGGTCAGCTAAACGTAACAGCCACCCAGGTATTGAGCGATCAGAAGATCAACAAGCAAGCCTGTACATTCTTCTGCTAATCCAATCAGTAACACTCCCGTACAGTCCGGTCTCTTCGTCTGATATGTCGCATATCTCGCCTAGGGGTGGTAAACGTCAGACCCCAGTAGCTTGATAAGTCATGTCGATATGAGGTCTATAATAGTTCGAGAAACTACTGATAACATTTACCAGTAAATTTCAGCAACCCTGGCCAGAGATTTCCAGTTATAGCCAATCGAACACAGTGCAACATCAACTCCCTATATCGGGAGAGACGAAACCCCTCCTATCGCTCATTGCCTCCATGTGATTTGGGACTGTACCCAAAAGCCACCTTTTTGTACGCCCTCTTGGACGTAGTATGATGGAAATCAAAGCACAGTGGGAATCACACAAGACTCTATGACGATCTCGGGTCTACAAACTAACCTGTACCAGTGTCACCAGAGAACTGCCATCTGATGTGAGGTATAATACCATCTGGGAGTTCTCGGTGAATCCGTCCAGTATACCCAGTCTCTACTGAGCACCCGTATACCTTCTCTGATGTCAAACACCAATAGATATGGGATCATCCATCGCCCATCATATGGGTCAAGAGGCGCATACGCTAGTCTACTCTGGAGTATCGATGCCCTGTCTCGGTACTGCCACGACTAGGAACATTTGAAGGATGTACTTGGTGACTACTCTGTCGCTACTAGTATGATCTGCATCATAGTCCTGGTAGTCAAGTACTCATCCTAAGGACTTTATCAACATGTAACATAGAGACAATCAGAGTACATGTTAAGATAAAGTGCAACCCGATAGCATACTATCATGTTGAGCAAGAAAGTCCTCCATTTATATATCCAAGCATCCACTACAATATACATCGTATGTACAGTAATGGCCTTTAGGGCATACATATCACTAACAATCTCCCACTTGCACTAGGGCCATCTATTGTAGTATCTCATAACCAACAATTAGCAGCAGTTGAAGTATCTCATACTCAACCATCCCATAAAAGTCTCTACTGGAAAATAGGCCTTTGTGAGTGGATCCGTGCTGTTTTCCTCTGTGTCTACTCTCCTTAACCTTGATCTCCATGGAGATCATCCATCTCCATGATCAGGTGATAGTTCCTTTAGAATATGTCTGGATCATTGATGGGACGGGGGTTTCTAGGCCTAAACCATATCTCCATTGTCACACAATGGTAGGAACGAAGTTCATCTCATGAACTTATATATATCCAGACTGCCTCTTTGGTAACATCCTTGGTAGCAATGTAGCCAGCCTTTATCGTCTAGTATGCCTCGGTATCTGTCACGTCCCGAATAGCACGTGACTGGCCCTTGAATCATATGAAGTCTATAGGACCTCATCTAATTCAAGTAAGCCAAAAGCCCAGAAATCTAAAACCATTTTTAATAATAAATGAAAGAAAACTAGTTTTAAAGAAGTGAAGAAAACATGTTTTAAAAATAAGGTTTTTAAGTAAGCAAGCCAAATATGTATTTTTAAAATCTCAAGTCTTTTCTGGAAAATTCGGCAGAGTTTTCTTTGTAAATACTGGCCCCAACGGGGTACAACAAGAATAATATATGCACAATAATAAAAGGCATCCCCAAGCGGGAGCTAGCTCTTCGTCAATCGACGGTCACAACCACGCAAGCAATATAATATACAACGCCGAAGGGCGAGGATCAACACTCAAAAGGAAACTCAAAATTATCAAGAAAACCAATATACTACAACACGCGACTCTAAGGTCGAAATAATAACAACTGGTTTTCTAAGTCTGAAACAATATACAAGTTTGGTTGATAGAATTACTAGATACAATTGATTAAAATATATACAAGGGTGGTCACGATGCGAGTGAACCCACCTACCAAAGCAATCACCCAGAAAGGAAGCAGTGTGCCTGAAAGCCACAATGAAACCTGTACGGCAAAACCTGCAAGAACTGTGGCACAACGGGGGTGAGTTGCCAACTCGTGAATAGAAAACATCACAGAGCAGAAATCGTATGTATAACTCATCCTAGGTCAAACGATCAGTAATAATATATATATCCTCAATATGATAAAGTCTAAAGCATGATAAGGTGGCAAGGGTAAACATCTATACATCAGTGTAATACCAAGTGCTCGTGTCAGTGCCTCAGGTAGCAATATATCATAAGTATGAGGTATGATCAATGTAATCAATGTCAACTGTATCAGGAAGTCTATGAGTATGTAGATATCATCCAACTATGTGATCAATGTCATCAATGTCAACTATAGGTATGTGGATATCATCCAACTATGTGATCAATGTCATCAATGTCAACTGTATGTATGTGGATCTTGTCCACGTGTCACCCAATGACATAAAGCATCATGCATGTAAATATCATAAAGCATATGCATGGAAGTATGAGGATATAAATCAACATGTGTCCCTCGCGACATATCAAAATCATGGAACCTGAGTGTCTAGCATCGATACTCGAAAACATCATGAAAGCTGTGCCTAGCATCGGCGCGTAAATCTTCATACATATAGGGCTCCGTCAGTCCGGATCAACCCACGGGCTCCGTCAGTCCGGATCATCCCATATCATCTCTCGACTCCGATCGGTATCCTCCGAATATCGGCCGAGCCCAAATATAATCACCGGTAGGTAGTACTCCCCTGCCAGGCTCACCGTCCAACATATACGAGTCTTCTTTCCCCGGGGTATCTCACCGGGTCCACCATGTACCCGCAGACGGTGCCTACCGCTCCTCGAATTGGGTTTCACATGTCACTCTCAAAACCGAGAAAACACATGGTGGACGCACTGAAATATCATATCAAGGGTAACCGGGTTTTTAAAACAATACATACTCTCTTTTGAAATAACCATGGTTCCCAAATCCAGAAATATCATGGAAACAACATATCTCAATGCGTATAATCATAAAGCATAATGTATGCGACATATAAAAGAAATGTAAGCATATCAGTATATCATGCAACATAAAACAGTAATATGCACATATCGAGGGAAAACCGCTCCTTTAAAATGAATCAGTTTTTAAAATGGATCTTGCGGTTCCCAAATCTCCAAATCAAGCAAGAATCATCTATGTATGTCCAAATACGTATGTATGTAAGTATGGGTGTACAATATGTGTATACGCAAGTACGAGTGTACAATATGTGTATACGCAAGTACGAGTGTACAATATGTATGTACGCAAGTACGAGTGTACAATATGTATGTACGCAAGTACGAGTGTACAATATGTATGTATGCAAGTATGTCAAGCAAGGAGTCATATCCCGATGCAATAGTCCTACTGTGTAATGACATGGCAATTATCGATTATGAAGTGTGTGAGCCGGCAAGTAGGTGTACGTGGAACATACAAATCATCGATAATGGTATTGGTGTCCTGACAACATGGGTTTAATATAACAATAAACACATTTAAACATGCAATGCGATGCGAATAGCAAGAATATGCAAAAATCGAATAATAAACGCAACAGTGAAGAATCTACATCAATATGTAAATGTTATACAGTTTTGCCATTTGAAATAAGACGAATCGGGGTTTTTAGAAAATAAGGGCTACGGTGTTTTTAAGAAAGATGCTTCTTTTGAAAATATCCTTAGAATCCCTTAGCCTGTTTTTAAAATACTTACGATTTGTTAGTTTTGAAATAGGTATGACCCGGGTCTAGTCTAACATCTACTAAGTAACTACAGATCTAACTAACAAGCTAATCAAACGGGTATGGAAACCACCTAAATCTGAGTCGATATATACATACATATAATAGTCGGTGATCCCGCCTCAATAGTATCAAGTACGATACAATATATCATATGACATCCTCGAGTCAAAAGTGTGGATCTATCATCAATATAAAGCTCGTACGGTAATCCATCGTACGGCATCCCAAATCTGGGTAGGGTCAATATCACATTCATCTCATCATTTATCTGGTATCCTTATCATCATATCTCATGATCTGGGGTATTGATCTAAGTCTAGTACAACTGATACCATATATATATGCGTGTGTAAAACACACGTCCAAAGGCCCGCTAAAATCTCATATCGTATCTCATCATACGAACCACAACATATCACCGATCTCATGGCACCATGCCCAAACTCATCGACTCATCTCCGAATATCATCCACTATCCTCATCATCCATGTGTAGGTATACGTATATATATATAGTCCTATACCTATCTGTGTATATATATGTATATATACGTATCCCCATATACGCACCAGTATAACAAGTAGGCATGTGTGTGCATGTGAGTGTAAACCTATTCTAGGGTTCGCGACTAAGAAGCTATACTAGTTCACTTCTAATAACCCTAATCTAACTATTAAACACCTATTCATATCTTGAATAACCATGTCACACGTAAAGCTATCATATGTATAGTATATATAACATACTAAACATCGAACTACGGGGGTGTTATATGCCATCTACCCGACTTCCCCCATAGATATAATCTACTCACCTTGATCTTGCTTGCCGATGTCGATGTCGCCATCATCTTCTTCATCGTCTCGAATCATCGTGGGGGGTACCTACATATCATACGCATCGTATCGCATTAAAACCAAATCGAAACCAAAACGACACGCGGAACTCACATAGGTCAAAACCTATGGTCTACTCCCGCAAATCAACCCGATATCACTCGATATGGACATACAAATGTCACGTGATCGAGATAAAGCACAAATTCAAAAATCCAGAATTTAAAATACGGAAAACCATTGCTCGAATCAAAGCAGCAACTAGAGAAAGTGGTCCCAGATTTTGACTCAGGCCAAAACAAGGCAAGCAAACAACACTGGGGTGATATATAGTGTGAATATGACCTACTGAAGCAACTTGGGCACCTAATTTATCAGGGAGGCCGGCCACATACCACAAAATTCCGTCCAGGCCGGTTTTGCTAGGGAGTTAGGGTCTCTTCTGGTCAGGGTGGTCTCATACTGGTCCAATTTGGCCTCTAAATTTGTTTGTTTGTTTCAGAATTTCCCCGGGTCATCCCAGATTTCCCTGCACACTCATTTTCCTCACAAACCGACATTCACAGTTTTCTGTTTTCAGTTCCAGGGTTTTGTATGGTGTTTGGCCTGGATTTTTATCATTATAGGGGGTCTAAGGTCATCTCTAAGGCCCAATTACACCATCTCTACTCAAATCAAACCCTAATTCCAAACTTGAGATTTCAAGGTTCAGTAAACTTCGCCAAAACGATTTTAAACTTGAAATGAGGCTTAAGCATATGAAACACTACACTAATTGTGAAAGGATAATCTCATTTGGGACCCAAGAATCCCCTACAGCATCAAAATGCGAACTTTCTTGGTCCAATGGGTATCTAGAGGGCTTGTGCACAAATTTTGTGAAGTGAGGATGGACTTTTGATGGATTTTTAGTGATGAAGTGGGGGTTTTGAAGAGGAGGGAGGAGAGGTGCTGCCTTGGCCTGAAGGAGAAAGAAGAAAGACAAGGATGATGAAGTAGGAGAGATGAGCCATAACTTAGATCTGACCCTCACCTTTCTCTCTCTTGCCCATGCTCTATATTTTATTCTTTTCTTTTATTTTCTTTTCTTTTATTTTCTTCTCTCCTCAATAGTAAACCCAAAACAAGGAATGAAACATGAAGATAAAGCCATGTAGGAAAATGTAACACAAGTGTGAATTGATATGGTGCATGTTTTGCACAAAACACGCTTAAAACCCAATTAGCAATTTTTAGTCGCGATTAGCACAAAATTAGTGTATAATTAATCATAAAAACTTAAAATTTGCATAATTCACATAAAACACCCTCTTTTAGAAATTTCCATAATTTTCCAAAAATTTTCCCCCATTTATCGGTATTTAATTATACCGCCTTATTAAAATATTCAATATTTTATTATTTAATTATAAAAATTCACAAAATAATATTTTTTTTTGAAATGTTACAATCTTCCCCCTTAAAGAAATTCGGTCCCCGAATTTAAATTTAAACCCCTCAAATACTAAAACATTTCAATAAAAAGTCCAAGTCGTCGGGGCTCCGAAATCATCAATACATAAAACGCATCATAGCGCAATGCACGCGCATGAACAATGAGCGGATAACTCAAAAACAAAACTCCGTCAAGTATCTCGCAATCATCGGAGTTATGGTGAAGACACCTGATCAGTCGAAAATATTGCATATTTTAACCGGCAATTTCCTTATCATCTGCATACATATAGAAGTGTTCGGCATCAGTATTCTACATATTAGCAAATCTATCACAGATTATCAGATTACATGTACTAGACCTTAAAACCGGCATTTCTAGGGAAATTGACTGCATTGCATTACATAGCATATTTTCTATATATTGCAACCCTTGTTTCGAAGTCTGTGCAGGAAAAGAGAAGCTTGCTCGATCATTACATTGCTCGACCATTACACCGCTCGTAAACTCACTGAACTCAAATCTGGTATCAACACAGAAGGAATTATACAAATAAAAACATCAGAGAAAAGCCCAAACTACAGTGCAAAGCTTCACCAGAAAGACCAATGTCCAAGCTCACCAGAAGAGCGCGGAAGCGCGGCCATTACCTTGTACTGGCGGCGGATCCGCGGTTGGTTAAAGGAATCACTTCCTCAATTTTGGTGCACAACTCCTGTTTCATGGCCTACAGTTCAGAAATGTACTCCAAGTTCCAGAAAACTCCAGAGACTTCTACCAGATCAGCAAACACTTTGAGTTTCATTAAACTAGCCTAATCATTCTAGAACTTTCCCTAAACCCTAGCTTAAACCCTAAGCTAACTCCTTCTAGAAACTCTTCAACAAACTTTGGGAGGGAAAGTTCTAATTCAAACCTAAACCTAGGGTTTGGGAGCTCTATAAATAAGACCCTAGGCTCATTATTCCAATTATTCAACCTTGGGATTAATCATCCAATTAGTGAATCTATCCCCAATCTATCTCCTCTCTTCATCTTCTTCTTCCTCAAGTTTAGTGAGAGAGCTTGTAGGAAACCCTAACCCTAAATCCAACCACAATTCAAGATCTTGAGTGCAAGCCAAGCAAGATGCCTTCAACCCTTTTATGAGCCGAGCCGATCTTCAATCGGGCAAGAGATCAAAGTAGATCCACGATCCACGGAGACGAGCGAAGCCGAGTCAACGATCGATTTCTTCTTCTTGTAGATCTTGAAAGAATGTATTGAAATTGTTGATTAAATAAAAGGTGATATTCTTTTATCTTGTTTTCTTTAAATTCCGCATCATGTTATCTTTACAATTCTTGAATATTATCTGTGTGGTGATGTGTGAATAAAACTCCGCTTGTTAAGGAGTCGAAACGATCTTTAGTATGATGATGTAACAAATTTGCAATCGATTCTTGAATCCCACGAGTTTGTAAACCCTAGCAAGTTCAAGAATCGACGACCCAATTCGTTGCGATGCTTTCTTGATCGACATCGCTCGAGATTGGGGAGTTCCGATCGTTTCTTGAAATTGCTACAGGCTAGAATATAAATGGTATCCTCGAAAGAACAAGGGTTAAGAGATGAAACCCCAATTTCATCAAGAAAGCCCTAACTCTCGTCGATCACCATTGATCTAGTATCAATTCTTCGAAGGACAAGAACACGAAACCTTTTAGATTACATCACGTCTAAAGATCCGATCGATTCCTACGAGCCTCTCTTATATTCTTGATTGTTGATTGGAAATATTATCGAAACACCGATTCTTGATTGTTTATAGTTTCTTGATTCTTGCATAAAGAATAGTGACACTCGAATACAAATCATTCTTGAATCATGTTTTCTTTTATTGTTGCTTAACTTTTCATTTCAAACGTATCAAAATACAAGTGAATCGTGCAATCCCTGTGGACGATCCGCACTCACTACAAACTACATCCGACACCGTAGTTTGATTGCGGTCAAAATATTTTTTGGTTGTGATTTCTTTACAATTTTATACAAACACAACGGAAAATCGATCAATCAAAATAGCGCCGTTGCCGGGGACTATTTGATTTGATTTACACAACAAGATTTTATGACAATCAAAATGGCGCCGTTGCCGGGGATCGCGCTAATTCATTTGCATTTTTAGTTTGAAGTGAAAGAATTATTACATTTTTCTTCTTGAAATCAAAATTCGTACAAACTCTTATACGTGTGTTGTGAATTGATTGCAAGGTGATCTGGAGCATTCTGTGCTGTGGAAAAATTATTTGGGATATACCAGAGAGCTGGAGATAGCAACAGGAGCTTGCTGAAGAAAATTTGTGCACTGATTCAAACATCAAGCCGCGGATCAGCGGTCTTAACGTGCCTCTTGCGGCGGAACCGCCGCAGTCTTGCTTGTTCTCTGCATAATTTTCAGTGCAGGTATCTTCTTGCTCTCTCCCCTCTCCTCTTTTAGCTCCAACTAACCCTTTGTTGCAGGATTCTTTGCAAATAAATCGCAGCGCGCAAAAGCAAAATAAAAATTTGTGTGTGATTTTGATTTCTTGGTTGTTTGCATTCTAATACGGAAATTTAAGGGGCACGGCCAAATCCAAATTAGGTGGGGATTTCATTACCCTTCCTAGGCCCCGAAAATCGCAAAACTTGCATCCGCATTACCCTCATTAACTAAAAAAAATCTAGAGAAGACTCTAAGGACTGTCGCGCTCAATAGGACAAGAGAAGGCCGTGGGTAATTCATTGCTTATCCGCGTTTTCTTGTGGTGCCTAAGGCGAGTGTGTCTAAGGCTAGTGGTTATTAATTAGGCCCACTGTAGTGGTGGTTCCTTCCCACTTACCTGGCACTTATCCGGCCACAGGGGGACAAAGAGGCAGTGGAGGATTCTATCCTGCGACTTGTCTTTTGGCAGTTAGGAGCGGTCTAGAGCCGGACCTAGGTGACCATTAGATTCTAGGGTTGTGTGCTGCATTTGTTTTGTCGCATCATTTTTTCAAAATCCGTCCCTTTTTCAAAGCAAGCACCGCATTCATTCATTACCCCTAATTATAAGTCAACGCTGCCACTTGTATTAACCCTTTTTAGTGCAAGATAGGCTGGACACGGGATTCTAGTGCCCGTTTAGTCCGCGTACCTTTTATCGACTCCGAAGTCGATAATTCTCCATTTACCTTTTCTTTACCCACTACCACACCCACATCGATGGATCCGAATCCATCAAACTTCTTTAACCCTAATCTGCCACCATCCGTTGGTGCGCAGAATCCTCCCCACATTTCTCTTCAGGAAAGATGCTATCCACATAGAGGTCCTCTTTCGACCTGCTTATCCACACCACCAGCCAATGGGGACAACTTTGAAATTAAGCCCCAGTATATCAATCTTTTACCCAAATACCACGGACTCGAGACCGAGGACGCTTACGTTTTCATTACCAAATTTGAAAACGTGTGCGCAATGATGGGTACGTCACAACTTTCAGTGGATGCGATGCGTCTACGACTTCTTCCATTTACTTTGTGCGATATAGCCGAGAAGTGGCTATATAACACCACCGCACATTCTATTACGAATTGGGAAGAATTCGTCGCTGCATTCCTTAAGAAATTTTACCCAGTCCAAAAGACGGCTCGAATCCGTAGCGAACTGAACCAATTTGCCCAGCTCCCTGCCGAACCATTTTCAAAATACTTTGAACGTTTCAAGGATCTATTGGTTCAATGTCCTCATCACGGCATCCCGAGATGGGAGCTTTGCCGAATCATATATGAGGGCAGTAACCCTAACACTAAACAGAGCCTTGAAAACATGTGTCAAGGTACATTTATGACCAAAGATGATGGGGAAGCCTGGCGATACTTAGAAGAGTTCGCTGAAAAATTACTAATTTGGGAGAGTGGAACCCAACCATTGAATAGGGGTGGCGTACACCAAATAGATGTGTCCATAGGTGTTCGAGCTGAAATGGCAGCAATGCAAAAGAAGCTCGACGCTATGGAACACAAATTTGCAGCAGCCTCCCTAAACCCAGTGTCACTCCCCAAAACTGTTTGTGGGTGCTGTTCTGATCCGTCACATTTAACGGAAGAATGTCCATTAAACTCTGCGTTTCAAGGTCACGAGCATTCTAATGCCGCATTTCAAAGACCTCGAAACGATCCATATTCTTCCACGTACAATCAGGGTTGGAGGAACCACCCGAATTTTGCTTGGAACCAAAACCAATCTCAAAACACGGTTCCAAACACGAATAATTTTCAAAGGTCTCTTCCTCCACCACAACAGCAACCCCTACAACTCACTCAGCACCCCTATCAGTCACAAAATTTCCAAAATCAGGGCAACACTCCTGCACAGTCTAATCCTATGCAGTCATGTTCTGACGAGTTCTCTCAATTCACTCAAACCATGAAATCACTTTTATCAAATTTCATGGATGTTTCGACAGAGGTTAGATCTTCCGTCAGTGAAATAAAGAAAAACTCAGCGTCCCAAGCTGAGAGTATTCGCACGATGGAAGCTGAAATCGCACGCTTAAAAGCCGAAATGAGTGCGAGAGAAAAAGGGAAACTTCCCTCTCAACCCCTACAGAATCCTGGGCATTACAATGTAAATGCCATCACAACGTTGAGATCGGGAAGTGTGCTGAACAATCATGTCGGGGAAGGTATTGATGATACTGAAAATCATATCAACACCCCGGCTGAGTCTTTTCCACACACACACACTTCACCTTCTGATCCTTCTTCTTCTACCAAACCACCTTCGCACGAGCCTATTCTCCATTTCCCTCTAGGCTCAACACCTTCACCCAACCCTTATAGTTCTCCACAGACGGTCCCCACACCTCCTTTGGGACCTCGTCTACCCCCTTTCCTTCTCCTATGATGGACCCTGCGCTTATTGCGAAAGCACCTTACCCGAATCGGCTAAGGGCAAATAGAACGAGTCCTCATATGGAGAAAATTTTAGAGATGTTCAAACAGGTTAACATCAATATCCCTCTCCTAGATGCGATTCAGCAAGTCCCCGCTTATGCGAAGATTCTTAAGGACTTGTGCACTAGGAAGAGGAAGACCCAAGTGCCGAAGAAGGTCTTTATGTCTAATAACATCAGCACTGCTTTTATACCCCAGCTTCCAAAGAAAAGAAAGGACCCAGGTTGTCCTACAATATCGATTTCGATTGGGGGTAAAAACATAAATCGTGCTCTGTTAGACCTTGGCGCAAGTGTTAACCTGCTCCCTTATTCTGTCTATGAGCAATTAGGGATTGGAGAGCTGAAACCTGCTCATTGCACTCTCCAGATGGCAGACCGATCTATCACCAAACCAAGGGGTGAATTAGAGGATGTACTGATAAAGGTCGGGGAATTTGTTTTCCCTGTAGACTTCATTGTGCTCGACACACATCATGTAGCAAACCCCCGGGGCCAAATTCCGGTGATTCTGGGTCGTCCTTTCCTTGCCACTTCCAACGCTGTTATAAACTGTAGAAATGGTTCAATGAACTTATCATTTGGAAATATGACCATTGAACTAAACATCTATAAAGTTGGAAGTCAGCCATCAGAACCCTCTGCTCATATTTTAGATGTGTGCTCTGTCCATGAGATCGCTCCCGATAGTTGTGGAGTTGAGGATCTTTGCTTTACTGATCTCGATGACATTAGCACATCTCTGTTTGACTTTGCACTAGATCTTAGTGAGGACACTTTACCTGTACATGAGTCCTGCACTTCTGACTTTTCTCCACCCGAGTCTGTATCTTTCATAGGCTCTGAGCTTCTTTGTAGATCCAAAAATCAATCTATGACCCTTCCTTCTATCATTTCTCCGCCTGAGTTAGATCTCAAAATTTTACCTTCTCACCTTAAATATGCATATCTTGGTGAGAAAGAGTCATTACCGGTTATCATTTCCGCTTCTCTTGCATCAGAGCAAGAAAATGCACTTTTATCGGTATTGAGATCTAACAAAGAGGCGTTTGGTTGGAGTATGGCGGACATCAAAGGGATTAGTCCCTTGATAGTTGAACATCATATACATGTGATGGATGATGCCAGACCGACCCGAGAACCACAGAGACGGTTGAATCCCGTCATGAAGGAAGCTGTCATGAAAGAGATCGTCAAATGCTTAGATAATGGTATTATATACCCCATCTCCGATAGCCAGTGGGTAAGTCCTATACATGTCGTTCCTAAGAAATCCGGCATCACAGTTATCACAAATGAGGCGAATGAGTTGATTCAGACACGCGCCCAAACTGGGTGGCGTGTATGCATCGATTATAGAAAACTCAACGCTGCTACGAGGAAAGACCATTTTCCTCTACCATTTATTGATCAAATGCTGGAACGCTTAGCGGGACGACAATATTATTGTTTTATGGACGGATACTCAGGCTACAATCAGGTCCCCATCGCCAAAAAGGATCAAGATAAAACCACTTTTACTTGTCCTTTTGGTACCTGTGCTTACAGTCGCATGCCCTTTGGGCTATGCAATGCTCCCGCTACCTTTCAGCGGTGTATGATGGGGATATTCTCTGATATGGTAGAGAATTTTTTGGAGATCTTTATGGACGACTTCTCGATTTTTGGAGACTCTTTTTCAGATTGCCTTGCGAATCTAGACGCTGTTTTTACTCGTTGCAAAGAGAAGAACTTGACATTAAACTGGGAAAAATGCCATTTTATGGTCCAAGAAGGAATAGTCCTTGGACATGTCATTTCACAGAAAGGCATTGAGGTTGACAGAGCTAAAGTAGATGTCATTCAAAACCTGCCTCATCCCAAAAGCGTCAAAGATATTCGCTCTTTCCTTGGCCATGCGGGCTTTTATAGGAGATTCATAAAGGACTTTAGCAAAATTGCTAGACCTTTAACACTACTCCTGGCCAAGGATACGACCTTCCACTACGACTCGGATTGCGAGACAGCTTTCGACTCACTTAAACACTCACTCACTTCAGCCCCCATTTTATCATCACCAAATTGGGACTACCCCTTTGAGCTGATGTGTGACGCATCTGATTTTGCAGTAGGTGCAGCCTTAGGACAGCACATCGATAAGATGCCACACGTGATTTACTATGCTAGTAAGACCCTGAATGATGCGCAAATCAATTATACAACCACCGAGAAAGAGCTTTTAGCGGTTGTATTTGCATTGGAAAAATTCAGGCCTTACTTAATCGGCTCACCTATAGTTGTATATACTGACCATTCCGCTTTAAAACATCTTCTGGCGAAGAAAGATGCAAAAGGTCGACTAATACGTTGGATCCTTCTTTTACAAGAATTCGATCTTGTTATCAAAGATAAGAAGGGATGTGAAAACGTAGTAGCTGACCACCTTTCACGCATCGTTTCTTCCCCTGTGACCCTGCCGATCGATGACTCATTCCCTGATGAACAACTCTTGAGCATATCCGCTGAACCATGGTTCAGGGATATTGTGAACTATCATGCCACGGGACTTATACCAAGCGAGTGGTCAAAACAGGACAAATACCGTTTTCTTTCCCAAGTAAAACACTTTTACTGGGACGAGCCCTATTTGTTTAAATATTGTCCTGATCAGATCATTCGCCGGTGCGTCCCAAATGAAGAGTTCAAGAGTGTTCTTTCATTTTGTCATGATCAGGCTTGTGGGGGTCACTTTGGTCCTAGAAAGACTGCGGAAAAGGTTTTGCAATGTGGATTTTATTGGCCGACCTTATTCAAGGACGCATTTGAGTATTGCAAAACCTGTACACAATGTCAGTATACGGGTAGAATATCCCAGAGGAATGAAATGCCTCAGCAACCCATCTTGGTTGTTGAAATGTTCGATGTTTGGGGCATTGATTTTATGGGTCCTTTTCCCAACTCCTTTGGGAATCTGTACATATTGCTGGCGGTTGATTATGTCTCAAAGTGGGTAGAAGCCAGTCCATGTCGCACTAATGACAGGAAAGTTGTCATTAAGTTCTTGAAAGAGAATATCTTTTCGCGATTTGGACACCCACGCGCTATCATTAGCGATAATGGGACACATTTCTGCAACAGGTCTTTCGAGACTCTGATGCGAAAATACTCAATCAACCACCGTCTTTCTACACCCTATCATCCCCAAACAAGCGGGCAGGCTGAAATCTCAAACAGACAAATCAAACTTATCCTGGAGAAAACTGTTGCTAAAAATAGAAAAGACTGGTCGACCAAATTGACGGATGCACTTTGGGCATTCAGGACTGCATATAAAACCGACCTAGGAATGTCTCCATATAGGATAGTGTTTGGAAAAGCATGTCATTTACCTGTCGAGATAGAACATAAAGCATTGTGGGCTATAAAGGAAATAAATTTTGATCTAAACCTTGCTTGCACCTTTCGGAAGCTGCAACTCAACGAGCTAAGCGAACTCCGCGATGAAGCTTATGATAATGCTGTAATCACAAAGAATAGGACTAAGGTTTTTCACGATAAAAGCATTTTAAGGAAAACATTTTTACCTGGTCAACAAGTCCTTCTTTATGATTCACGATTACACCTTCATGCGGGTAAGCTCCGATCTCGATGGAAGGGACCTTTTGTTGTGCGGTCTGTATACCCGCACGGGGCAGTAGAAGTTGAAAATGTTAAAAACGGCAATGTTTTCAAAGTTAATGGACATAGATTAAAGCTGTATTTTTCCACTGACCCCACGGAGGAGCTCTTGTTCTTACAAGAGCCAGTTTATTTGGATTAAAATTCCTCCGTTTCACCTTCATGTCCAGTATATCATTGCATCATTTTTTGAATGAAGGTGAGTAAATAAAACAAGTTTGGGGGAAGTTCTTCACTTATATATTTTGCCCCCACTAATAATTCCCCCCAGATTTACAGATTTTTGTAGGTATAGCTGTCGGCAACAGTGAGGACACTGTTGAAAACAAGTTTGGGGGAGGTTTGTGTTTATTTTCGCATCATTTGCATATCATTTGCATAAGCACAAAACATTTTTTTCGAAAAACTATAAAAATTTAAAAAAAAAAAAATTCAAAACTATAAAAATATTTTTGTACATAAATAAGATAATGAAAGTTTAGATAGTGAAAAGTTACATCCATGAGATTGGAAAAATTTAAGAAAACTAAGAAAATTAGAAGTTTTCTTACGAACTAGTAATATGTAGTTATGAGCCGTTGTCCCAAGGGTTAGTAAGATGAAGGACGTCACTAATCTGAGGATAAAAATAAGTCTGAAAAATAGTTTCTATTCTGGAAGCCAAACATTTTGAACGTTGCTACCCTGCTATTCGCACTTACACACGTCTTGAAGCCTGGGATAGTAGAGGATACCTTAAAATGCTCTTGTCTTAAAGCCAAAAGTATGGAAAAAAAAATATGGTGAGAAAAATGGACACTGGTTTTGTTATCACCAAGGGAAATAAAAAATATATAGCAAGGGTGCCTCTTCATCTAGTGCCCTAAGGCCAACTGGTCTGGGAGTCACTGCTATACCTAAGGTGGTGCAAGATTAGGAAAATACACCAAATAAGCAAGCACATGAGTAATCGGTCGGTTAGTACCTCAAGAAGTATTAACGGTCGCATGAAAGTGTGTAAGCTCATCGAAAAATATATATATATATATACTGAGGCTGATGGGCAAGAGTATGATAGCTTGAATTGAATTCTCCGGGTGTAGGGATGTCTTTACACACACGCAGGGTTATATGATCGATGTTCGGAAGAAAGATAGGAATGAAGAATAAGACGATGTTTTATTGAGGGAGGACGTGATTTCTAACATCTTTTCATGACCATTAAGATAGGGCTCATGACAACCGAAAAGCTAGCTTAGTTGGAAACCCTAATTTTCAAGGCTTTTCTTTTACAATTCTTGTCTTTAAATGTAATATTCATGATCTTCCTTTTATTATTGGATTTTGTGGGTGCAATCCGCTGAAAACCCTCAGGAGACAACACTCCTCCTACTAGGGACACCTAGAGGTTTAAAGGCTTGTTGCACGTGCTCAGTGCAATCGTGTTGCCTACGAAAGTGTGCTAGTTAGTTTTTCTCTTTCTTTATTTTCTCCTTCTCTTTTTAATAAAACATTCGCTCGAGACGATCGAAATTAAGTTTGGGGGTATTTGATCAGTCGAAAATATTGCATATTTTAACCGGCAATTTCCTTATCATCTGCATACATATAGAAGTGTTCGGCATCAGTATTCTACATATTAGCAAATCTATCACAGATTATCAGATTACATGTACTAGACCTTAAAACCGGCATTTCTAGGGAAATTGACTGCATTGCATTACATAGCATATTTTCTATATATTGCAACCCTTGTTTCGAAGTCTGTGCAGGAAAAGAGAAGCTTGCTCGATCATTACATTGCTCGACCATTACACCGCTCGTAAACTCACTGAACTCAAATCTGGTATCAACACAGAAGGAATTATACAAATAAAAACATCAGAGAAAAGCCCAAACTACAGTGCAAAGCTTCACCAGAAAGACCAATGTCCAAGCTCACCAGAAGAGCGCGGAAGCGCGGCCATTACCTTGTACTGGCGGCGGATCCGCGGTTGGTTAAAGGAATCACTTCCTCAATTTTGGTGCACAACTCCTGTTTCATGGCCTACAGTTCAGAAATGTACTCCAAGTTCCAGAAAACTCCAGAGACTTCTACCAGATCAGCAAACACTTTGAGTTTCATTAAACTAGCCTAATCATTCTAGAACTTTCCCTAAACCCTAGCTTAAACCCTAAGCTAACTCCTAACAAACTCCTTCTAGAAACTCTTCAACAAACTTTGGGAGGGAAAGTTCTAATTCAAACCTAAACCTAGGGTTTGGGAGCTCTATAAATAAGACCCTAGGCTCATTATTCCAATTATTCAACCTTGGGATTAATCATCCAATTAGTGAATCTATCCCCAATCTATCTCCTCTCTTCATCTTCTTCTTCCTCAAGTTTAGTGAGAGAGCTTGTAGGAAACCCTAACCCTAAATCCAACCACAATTCAAGATCTTGAGTGCAAGCCAAGCAAGATGCCTTCAACCCTTTTATGAGCCGAGCCGATCTTCAATCGGGCAAGAGATCAAAGTAGATCCACGATCCACGGAGACGAGCGAAGCCGAGTCAACGATCGATTTCTTCTTCTTGTAGATCTTGAAAGAATGTATTGAAATTGTTGATTAAATAAAAGGTGATATTCTTTTATCTTGTTTTCTTTAAATTCCGCATCATGTTATCTTTACAATTCTTGAATATTATCTGTGTGGTGATGTGTGAATAAAACTCCGCTCGTTAAGGAGTCGAAACGATCTTTAGTATGATGATGTAACAAATTTGCAATCGATTCTTGAATCCCACGAGTTTGTAAACCCTAGCAAGTTCAAGAATCGACGACCCAATTCGTTGCGATGCTTTCTTGATCGACATCGCTCGAGATTGGGGAGTTCCGATCGTTTCTTGAAATTGCTAGAGGCTAGAATATAAATGGTATCCTCGAAAGAACAAGGGTTAAGAGATGAAACCCCAATTTCATCAAGAAAGCCCTAACTCTCGTCGATCACCATTGATCTAGTATCAATTCTTCGAAGGACAAGAACACAAAACCTTTTAGATTACATCACGTCTAAAGATCCGATCGATTCCTACGAGCCTCTCTTATATTCTTGATTGTTGATTGGAAATATTATCGAAACACCGATTCTTGATTGTTTATAGTTTCTTGATTCTTGTATAAAGAATAGTGACACTCGAATACAAATCATTCTTGAATCATGTTTTCTTTTATTGTTGCTTAACTTTTCATTTCAAACGTATCAAAATACAAGTGAATCGTGCAATCCCTGTGGACGATCCGCACTCACTACAAACTACATCCGACACCGTAGTTTGATTGCGGTCAAAATATTTTTTGGTTGTGATTTCTTTACAATTTTATACAAACACAACGGAAAATCGATCAATCAACACCAATGTCAAATCCAATACGAAAACCAATATGATATAAATCAAACTATACATGTAAACATCTGAAGGAAATGCATGCCAAACTTTTTAAATCGCTGTGCGATGCGCATAACACGGCACAGTGGCGGACGTCTATTGTAAGAAAATAACCATATATGTATATATCCTTTGTTTAATATGTATGTTCTGCCGTTTTGAAAACAATTTAGATGGATTTCCTTATTTTAAACGTTTCGTGTCATATCAGACACGTAGGTAAATACTGAGACTATAGCTCCCTTTTTGGAAATCCATTCGATAACTATCAATACATGCAAAATATATCCAGGTACTGTCCTCCGATAAGTTCTGCTCAGTACGAAAACAAATAGCAAATATCATAAAAACGTACTACTCTATAAGAAATCAATCACAAAAATATGCATATGAATGATATGTGTGTCTGGTGCGCACGGAAATCAAAATCCATATATGTGCCATATATGTGCACAGAAATAACATCTGAGTGCATCGGGTGTGCACGAAACATCTGTCAAAGGCAACGGGTATGCCCAACAGCAAACTCAGGTGCATCTAATCTGCACGAAAAAAAATTCTCGATTTAGTGCATCTGGTGTGCACCAAAACCGCATCTCATAACATGTGCCCAACATGCGCAAAAATCCAAATCAGGTGCATCCATCATGCACGAATAAAATCTAAATCGTGTGCATCCGACATGCACAAAATCACGAAGTCCAATATCAAGCGCCGAACATGCGCAAAAATCCAAATCAAATGCACAGAGTGCACGAAATCAACATCAATATCATAATCGAAATCGACGGTATATAATAAACCTCAATCCATATCAGGTATACCGCGGTATATAATCTCCCAATCCAAATCAAAAGCACAGAGTGCACGAAATCAACATCAATATCATAATCGAAATCGACGGTATATAATAAACCTCAATCCATATCAGGTATACCGCGGTATATAATCTCCTAACCATGTGCATCAGCGTGCACAAATCAAATCAAAATACTAAAAGTGCATGAAAACTATGCGAAAGCATAAGTCAAATCACATGCATAACATAAGCATGAAATCAAAATTAACATATCGAATGACATCAAACCGAAGTCAGGTGCAACAAACGCACGAAATATAAATCTGGTGCGACAAACGCACGAAATATAAATCTGGTGCGACAAACGCACGAAATATAAAACTGGTGCGACAAACGCATGAAATATAAAACTGGTGCATCCTGTGCAAGAAATACAAATACAGTGCATCCTGTGCACAAATCCCAATACAGTGCATCTCGTGCACAAATACCAAACAATAACTCAAATGCGTAAATAGCAACACCGAGTATACCAAGGTGTAAAAAAAATCATAACGTGTGCAACTGCATGCATAAAACACATATCAATGCACTACAAGCACATATAAACTATACCGAGTGCAAAAACCAAATCATGTGCATATCATGTGCACAAAATCAACCCAACTGTATGAAATCCATGAAGACATAAGCATGTGCAGCCAAGGCACAAAAACGATATCAGGTGCAATAACTGTGCACAAATCATAAATCAACACAATGGTATATAAAGTATATCTCAAGTGTAATAACTATGCGCAAAATATAAATACCCAGTAGGTGCAACCATGGTGCACGAAAACAAATATCATGAAACTCAGTCATCAAGACTAAATCATGCGAATAGATCGCCCAAAATACCGAAATCCAAGGTGACGGATACGTGATAATCGAATCACAAAATCACAAATCATAAATACTGTCGTCGATATTTCCTCCTTCGCAGTCGAGAAGGTGTCGGTGCATCCAATGCTAGCAAAGCAAGATATCTACTTGCCTCCTGTTCATGGCCTGTCGTCTGGCGCCCTGAGGCTTTTGGCTCTTGTCTCTCACTATGCATTGCTAGATATATAGCTCCTCGGCTCAACGGCCCAATATGGAATGAC
Source organism: Agapanthus africanus (assembly GCA_030015575.1). Taxonomy (NCBI): domain Eukaryota; kingdom Viridiplantae; phylum Streptophyta; class Magnoliopsida; order Asparagales; family Amaryllidaceae; genus Agapanthus; species Agapanthus africanus. Next base: position 378,390,107 of record CM057343.1, read on the forward strand.
GACGGAAATAGTTCCGCTCTGGCACATCTTCTACAGATCTCTGGCCAACTATCTCGTCAACGATGCCGAACTCTGGCTTGCTGGGTGTGCGCAATATGACCGCCCTAGGGTCCAAGGCTTCTCGTATAGTATTGCAGAAACGTCCTGTCGAGGTCTCTCTCAAATCTCGCTTCTGCTGAACTGCCCGAAAGTCATCGTCCTTCTAAAGCTATTTCTTGTTCCGGAACGGCTGCATACTCATCGCGACTCCTTCTGGAAGATATATCCAAAATCAACGCCTTTGCTTGCGTATCACATTTCTGATGTCGGCTGAGTGGAACGTCATCTCATCAAGATCTCGTATGAACCCTTTACTCCACTTTTCTCTGCTGTCGACTGCTTCGGACTTATCTCATCGTGGTTGCATGGACTGTGCTCCAACGGCTATACTCATATCTGGAGTCTCCCAAGCAATACATCCCATCGCATAGCATCCGAATGAAGTCGAACCATTCGATCGATTCATCAAAACCTCATAATCCCCCAAGAGCTCAAAATCTTGGGTACAGTTTAATAGTATCGAGTACCTACCACAGCATCGGTGGACCAGCCGTAGAAGGAAAAACCCAAGCCTCACTAATGGCACCGCGGAACTGCCGCAAACCCTAAGGTTCAAATGCTTTCACACGGTCATTATGTCGAGTTAGGGTTTTATTCTTCTAGAGGGTCCATAGAAACGTTTGCATATCCTTCCAAATACTTTAAACTTGGAAAATGGGCTCCTGACATTCGATCGTCTCTATCGACTCTCAATGTACCTGCGTGAAGTCGTCTCTAGCTGGAATCAATCTATCTGATGACCTCGCAACGGGGTAAGCGAACGAACCACATGTCCTAGTCATTCATCCTCGGGTGACTAGCGGCCTTCTATCATACCTCTAAGTACAACCTGTACTGCACTAGCTCCTACATCTGGGGCGATGTCTCGTCGTTCGCAGCAACAACTGGCTCATTTGTCTGCACGCTAAACCGTGCCTCAATCATTCTGAATAAGAGATAATTCAATGGTCATCACATTCTAGCTGGCCTCTAGCAGTAGCCTGATCCTCTGGTGCTGATCTGCACATCTGAGAAATCTCATAACAGTGATCTATCAAACGCTCACGGCACGAAAACACAATAAAACGACGCTGCTCTATGCAATCGTATGCCCCGGGAATCACGCCCTGGTCAGTCCTTGTTCGTGATGAGCTCGTGCTGACCACAACTATAGCCGTAGCTCTCTCTTCCCGTGCAATCGTGACAGCAAAATCATAACCGATATCGATGAAGATAGATCATAGGAATGAATATAATACTGTGTAAGAAAATGTACATCCTAAGGCTCCTTAAGTGGAGTAGCGTATCGTAAATATGTCGCAGAACATACGTACGGTACGTCACTCTACTTAAGTCACCTACTCCATCAACCAAGGTCAACCTACGCGACGAAAGTTTGGGTCTAATACCCCCTCGACTAAGTTTAAGTTCCGTAAGGTCAAGCCTAAGTTCCGAATATATATAAACGCTCTAAGCTCCGTATAGTCAAACATAGACTCGAACCAAGGTTAACCTAGCGCTTTGATACCAACTTTGTCACGTCCCGAATAGCACGTGACTGGCCCTTGAATTATATGAAGTCTATAGGACCTCATCTAATTCAAGTAAGCCAAAAGCCCAGAAATCTAAAACCATTTTTAATAATAAATGAAGGAAAACTAGTTTTAAAGAAGTGAAGAAAACATGTTTTAAAAATAAGGTTTTTAAATAAGCAAGCCGGATATGCATTTTTAAAATCTCAAGTCTTTTCTGGAAAATTCGGCAGAGTTTCCTTTGTAAATACTGACCCCAACGGGGTACAACAAGAATAATATATGCATAATGATAAAAGGCATCCCCAAAAGGGAGCTAGATTTTCGTCAATCGACGGTCACAACCACGCAAGTAATATAATATACAACGCCGAAGGGCGAGGATCAACACTCAAAAGGAAACTCAAAATCATCATGAAAACCAATATACTACAACGCGCGACTCTAAGGTCGAAATAATAACAACTGGTTTTCTAAGTCTGAAACAATATACAAGTTTGGTTGATAGAATTACTAAATACAACTGATTAAAATATATACAAGGGTGGTCATGATGCGAGTGAACCAACCTACCAAAGCAATCACCCAGAAAGGAAGCATTGTGCCAAAAAGCCGCAATGAAACCTGTACGGCAAAACCTGCAAGAACTGTGGCACAACGGGGGTGAGTTGCCAACTCGTGAATAGAAAACATCACAGAGCAGAAATCGTATGTATGACTCATCCTAAGTCAAACGATCAGTAATAATATATATATTCTCAATATGATAAAGTCTGAAGCATGATAAGGTGGCAAGGGTAAACATCTCTACATCAGTGTAATACCAAGTGCTCGTGTCAGTGCCTCAGGTAGCAACATATCATAAGTATGAGGTATGATCAATGTAATCAATGTCAACTGTATCAGGAAGTCTATGAGTATGTGGATATCATCCAACTATGTGATCAATGTCATCAATGTCAACTATGGTATGTGGATATCATCCAACTATATGATCAATGTCATCAATGTCAACTGTATGTATGTGGATCTCGTCCATGTGTCACCCAATGACATAAAGCATCATGCATGTAAATATCATAAAGCATATGCATGGAAGTATAAGGATATAAATCAACATGTGTCCCTCGCGATATATCAAAATCATGAAATCTGAGTGTCTAGCATCGACATTCGAAAACATCATGAAAGTTGTGCCTAACATCGGCACGTAAATCCTCATACATATAGGGCTCCGTCAGTCCGGATCGACCCACGGGCTCCGTCAGTCCGGATCGTCCCATATCATCTCTCGACTCCGGTCGGTATCCTCCGGATATCCGCCGAGCCCAAATACAATCACCGGTAGGTAGTACTCCCCTGCCAGGCTCACCGTCCAACATATACGAGTCTTCTTACCCAGGGGTACCTCACCGGGTCCACCATGTACCTGCAGACGGTGCCTACCGCTCCTCGAATCGGGTTTCACATGCCGCTCTCAGAACCGAGAGAACACATGGTGGACGCACTGAAATATCATATCAAGGGTAACCGGGTTTTTAAAACAATATATACTCTCTTTTGAATAACCACGGTTCCCAAATCCAGAAATATCATGGAAACAACATATCTCAATGCGTATAATCATAAAGCATGATGTATGCAACATATAAAAGAAATGTAAATATATCAGTATATCATGCAACATAAAACAGTAATATGCACATATCGAGGGAAAACCGCTCCTTTAAAATGAATCAGTTTTTAAAATGTATCTTGCGTTCCCAAATCTCCAAGACAGAATCATCTATGTATGTGCAAATACTTATGTATGTAAGTATGGGTGTAAAATATGTGTGTACGCAAGTACGAGTGTACAATATGTATGTACGCAAGTACGAGTGTACAATATGTATGCACGCAAGTATGTCAAGCAAGGAGTCATATCCTGATGCAACAGTCCTACTGTGTAGTGACATGGCAATTATCGATGATGAAGTGTGTGAGCCGGCAAGTAGGTGCACGTGGAACATACGCATCATCGATAATGGTGCTGGTGTCCTGACAGCATGGGTTTAATATAACAATAAACACATTTAAACATGCAATGCGATGCGAATAGCAAGAATATGCGGAAATCGAATAATAAACGTGTAAGTCCATGTCATGCACCCCACGAACTTGCGGGGAGGCGGAATATATGAAAAACGATTATCGAAATTTCGTAACACGGACTTGAGCGCATGAATCGTGTCTAAACCGTTACTAGCAAACTACGAAAGGTTTAACTACTCGGATTCGAAGTTATACCTCATGTTACTTGTCCTTCGGGTCTTCATCACTGTCCTCCACTCCTCGTTGGCTCTTTGGAACGTCGGCACCTCAACGACCTCCTCGAGTCAAAGACGATCCACTCGAGAGCTCCTACTCCAAGCTTGACCTCTAACTTGAGGTAACTAGGTTACTCAAAGTGCTAATCTAAGCAACCTAGGTGATATAGAGTTGGATTATGGATGTATTAGTCTAGCTAACCCTTGATCTCAACAAATGAGAGGTTAGGGTTTGGGTTTGAAGAGAGAGAGCTTGAGGAGAGAGAAGGTGAGAATGAGAATGAATTGAAATTGTTTCTCACTTCTAATATATCATGAAGCATAAAGAATATCAAATAAAATAAATCAAATGATTTATCATCATGCTTCATTTAATATGTGCAATGAATCATCAAGTGAGTCATTAAGCAATAAATGCTTCATTAACTCACTTGAATGATTCATCTCATGAGTCACAAAATCAATTAATGCTTATGCCACCTTACCCTCCAAGTCATCATCCTTCTAGAAGCTTCCCGACAAATTACGAGAACGCCCCTCCTATCCGTGAAACACGGAAAAACTTTAGACTGTATAAATCCAATAATCCGATACTAGAATCTGGCTTAAACCAAAGCCGACTAGTAAAAACTGTCCGAACGTCATACGTGCGTAAACACACGTATGCTTCCGAACCCTTGTCGTAAAACCATACGACTTCTATATCGTTTCGCCTGAAGCAGGGAAACTCTCTGTGTGGGACTCTAAAGACTCGACACTACACTGGCAATGGGTTTAACCACAGACCGCAAGCGACACTAGTTGTACGTAACGGTCCCCAGGTAGATGTCGATAAGAAGGCCGATGAGAAAACCCATCCGAACTCCTACTGAGCCTGATGTGACAATCTCCGTACAGTCCGGTCTGTTCTTCTAAGACTATCGCATATCGGGCCTAGGGGGCAGCAAGCGTCAGTTCCCTAATAGCGGTATAAGTCGTGTCGGAGCGTAGCCCATTACACCTTGAGAAACTACTGGAACCTACCAGTAAATCTCGCTTGCCCTGGCCAGGGACTTTGCGTAATGGCTCTCTGACACAGCGCGATATCAACCCCCAATACCGGGAGAGACGAATCCTGTCTAACCGCCATTGCCTCCAAGTACTCGGGACTGCACCCAACTGCTACCTTTTTGCACGACTCCTTTAAGCCGTGGTAGGGTAGCAATCTAAGAACAGTGGGACACACTCGAGGCGAAGTAGCGGTGTCAAATCTGCGGACTATACTGTACTCATGTCACCTGGGAACTGTTAACTGACGACGGGTATAATACCAACCAACAGTTCCCTGCGAGTCCTGTCCGGTGTACCCGTAACCCAACGAGCACCTGTATACTATCTCCAGTACGACGTACTGATGGTTGTAGGACAGACCATCTCCCCAACTGGGATGAGAAGCGTACACACTAGTCTACTCCGGAGTATCGATGCCCTGTCTCGATAATCCAACGACTAGAGACCTGTATAAGATGTTGCTTATAGACTACCCAGCCCCCACTAGTGTGACTGCCATCACAACGCTGGTAATCAAGCAAAGATCCTAATGGCTCTACTAATATGTCTAAGCGATACGTTACAAGAAACATATGCACATATTAAAGTAGACACAAACCAAGTAGCATACTACCATTTTTAGCAAGACTGTCAATACAACTGTGAATATCCCAAGCTTCCATTAAGTAATATACAAACTAGTATGATACAATAATGGCCCCTAGGGTATATACACTAACAATCTCCCACTTGCACTAGGGCCATGTACTGGCATATCGCAGACCTATCATCTCGAATAGCCTCTTGAACTGCGTCTGAGGAATGGCCTTTGTGAATGGATCAGCAGTGTTATTCTCCGTATTTACTCTCTTTACCTCGATCTCCCGGCGATCTACGATCTCTCTGATCAGGTGATACCGCCTTAAGATGTGTCTGGACTTTTGATGGGACCTGGGTTCCTTCGCTAAAGCTATAGCGCCGTTGTTGTCGCAATATAGAGGTATTGGACCAACACTGGTAGGAACCACCTGAAGTTTTGTGAGGAACTTCTTCATCTAGATAGCTTCTTTTGCGGCATCGCAAGCAGCTATGTACTCCGCTTCCATCGTTGAGTCAGCAACGGTCTCCTGCTTGGAACTCTTCCAACAGACCGCCCCTCCATTGAGAGTAAAGACATAACCCGACATGGACTTGGAGTCATCCTTGTCACTCTGGAAGCCGGAGTCGGCAAAGGCCTCGATCTGGAGGTCTTTTCCACCATACACCAAGAACATCTCTTTAGTCCTCCTCGGGTACTTGAGAATGTTCTTTACTGCTATCCAGTGCTTCTCCCCTAGGTTTGCCTGATACCGGCTTACAACGCTCAATGTGTATGCTACATCTGGTCTGGTACATAACATTGCATACATTATAGAGCCTACCGCAGAAGCGTAGGGTATAATCGAATGCAATCCCTTTCCAAATCAGTCTTGGGAGACATCTCTTTGGGGAGGGTGATTCCGTGACAAGCCGGTAGGTTACCGCGCTTAGAATCTTCCATACTGAATCTTTTCAATATGGTGTCTATGTACCTGGACTGTGAAAGTCCCAACATCCTCTTTGATCTATCACGATAGATCTAGATCCCCAGAATGTAGGTAGCATCACACAGGTCCTTCATGGAGAACTTCTGTGACAAAAATCTTTTGACTGACTGTAGCATAGGAATATCATTTCCTATTAGGAGAATGGCATCCACGTACAAGACGAGGAATACAACAACTCTCCCTACAATCTTACTGTATATGCATGGTTCATCTGGATTCTTGATAAAGTCGAATTCTTTGACAGTATCATCAAAACAGATGTTCCAACTCTGCGATGCCTGCTTTAGTCCATAAATGGACTTAAGCAACTTGCACACTTTATCGCTGCTCCCACTCTGAATGAATCCCTCTGGCTGATCCATATAGACGCACTCTTCCAAATTTCCATTTAGAAAGGCCGTCTTTACGTCCATCTGCCAGTTCTCATAATCGTGGAAGGCAGCAATAGCAAGAAGGACCCGAATGGATTTGAGCATAGCCACTGGAGAAAAGGTTTCGTCATAGTCCAAACCAGGTCTTTGATGAAAACCCTTTGCAACAAGTCTAGCCTTATAGGTTTCAACCTGTCCATCTACACCAATCTTCTTTCTGAAGATCCACTTGCATCCTACGGGTTTTACCCCATCTGGAGTAATGCCCAAAGTCCATACTTTGTTAGTGTACATGGACTCCATTTCGGTCCGCATTGCATCCAGCCATTTTACCGGGTTGTCGCTCTGAATGGCTTGCTGGAAGCTAGTAGGGTCATCATTATCAATGATGCAATCTTCTCGATCCCCGTCTATGAGAAAACCGTAGTATCTCTCGGGCGGATGAGACTACCTACTACTTCTGCGGATAGGCGCTGGTGTGTGCCTTTCTTCTGAAACTTCTGGTTCTACCATACTTTCAGTAACAGCTTGTGGTTCTGGAATTTCTTCCAGTTCTACTGCGCTCCCACTCTTCTGATTTTCTAAAAATTCGGTTTCTAAGAAGTGGGCATGACGAGAAACAAAAACCTTTTGTTCCTCTGTGTAATAGAAACAATATCCCATGGAATTCTTTGGATATCCCACAAACTTACACTGTACTGAGCGTGCCTCGAGCTTGTCTGGATGCTGCTTTTTTATAAAAGCTGGACATCCCCATGTCTTCAGGTACTGAAGATAGGGTTTCTTCCCACTCCACATCTGATATGGTGTGGTAGGCACAGTTTTGATTGGAACCTTGTTCAAAAGATATGCAGCTGATTCCATTGCATAACCCCAGAAAGATCGCGGTAACTCAGCCTTACTCATCATGGAACGAACCATATCCAATAGGGTTCGATTCCTCCTTTCGGATACACCGTTGTGTTGTGGTGTGTATGGAGGAGTAAGCTGAGAGAGAATTCCATTCTCTTTTAAGTAACCCAGGAACTCGGCACTTAAGTACTCACCACCTGGATCAAATCTCAGTGTCTTGATACTTTTGCCTGTTTGGTTTTCCACTTCATTCTTGTATTCCTGGAATTTCTTAAAGGCCTCGGATTTATGCTTTATCAAGAAGATATGTCCATATCTAGAGAAATCATCCGTAAAAGTAATGAAGTACGAATAACCACCTCGCGCATGTGTAGACATTAGACCGCACACGTCACTGTGTACGAGTCCCAAGAGCTCGCTCGCTCTTACTCCGTGTCCAGTAAACGGATTCTTTGTCATCTTTCCCATGAGACAAGATTCATAAGTAGCATAAGATTGATATTCGAACAGATTCAAATATCCTTCTCTATGTAACTTCGTTAACCATGTTTCATTGATGTGACCTAGTCTACAATGCCATAAGAAAGCCTGATTTATTTCTGGAGACTTTCTTTTAAGTGTGTTCTGGACATTGAAAACTTGAGCTTGACTCAATACGTATATACCGTCATCTAATGTACCGGACCCAATCAGAACTTGATTTAGGTGGATGTGAACTACATCGCTTACGAATGTAAAATCATATCCCTCTTTCGAAAGTAAGGACACTGATATGATATTACAAGTGAAACTAGGTATATACAAACAGTTACGTAGAATCAATATCTGCCCACTTGTCAAACCTAGGCGATATTCTCCCACGGATTCAGCGTCCACGCTCATTCCGTTTGTAACTCTTAGAGACAAATCACCTACCCTTATAACTCTACGGTTTCTCAAAGTATGTAATGAATTACAGATATGAGATCCTGCTCCGGTATCTAGTACCCAGGAAGTAGAGTTAATTGACAAACAGTTCTCAATTACAAACACACTTGAGGCCGAAGCCACAACATGCTTCGTATCCTGGCTACTGGCTTCCAAAGCCCTGCAATCCTTCTACCAATGCCCGTTCCCATAACAATAGGAACATCCCTCCTTACCTACACCAAGTCCCGAAACTTTTGCTCTTCCTTTTCCTCCTACTTTACTGACACCTTATATCGGCTTTGTAGAGGTCTTCTTCTTTTCACCCTTTGCTTTCGCCCTGGATGTAGAAGAAGAAGGTCCCCTATTAAGCAGAGCTTGTATCTCCCTGGTTTCTTTCAGGGTGTAAGTAGAGGGTAGGGACTATGAAAATAAGTCAGCGTATGACCTGTTTCCCAACGTGGTCTCTAGGTCCTTGAGCTCATCAATATAGCTAGTCATTGTAAGGACGTCGTCCCCTACAGATGACTCGACAGCCAACCTCGCTTGAATTAATTCGTTCGAGGTCTCATATCTTGCGATATGAGATTGCTCTCCATATAAATCTTTGTTATGGAGAAAGATAGAAACTGAGTCCGTCTTCTCGTGCTGTTTCTGGTATACACTATCATCTGAAGCCAACACGAAGCACTTGGCTTTCGCTTTATCCTTTTCTCTTGTCTGACGGATATCCATATCCGCGACGGTAGAAACTGGACCTGGGACGGCGGGATCTTAAGTAGTAATAGGGTGGTCCAGCTTGTCATAGGCAATGGACATCTGGACAGACCTTTGCCAGTCATATAAGTTAGATTCAGTCAACTTGTTATCTAGATGTAACCTAGTAATGGTCACAAGGTCGCTGCAATGAGAGAGAGAGAAGAAAACACTTTAGCATGATGCTCTTGCAAGTTTAGATTGGTTTTTAATTTATCTAAACTGGATGGCTCCCACTGTTTCTCGAATCCTTCCTCAAACCATAAAAGAAGAATTAGCCAGGACTATTCTCACTGTACAATACTTGCTTAACCGTTCAGCCAGGCTAGTGTCGGTACTTCGAGGGAGGTTTTACAACGCTTTCGCGAAGTTCCTTAATTAAATAACCTCTTTTCTCTGGGGGCGTAGCCCCGCTGACACCTGTCTCGACACCTACTTGGTTTATAGCATTGACGTTAAGTGACGAATCTCCTGATAAGTAGCATATACTCACAGTAGGATCGGGATCCAAATATCATCGTATGATAATGTTGAAGGAATCCTACCAACATTCATCAAACTCCAAACGGTATGCAACACTAGCAAGTTTCAGTTTCTTTAGAAACTCCCGATGTGGATTTTTGCCCCATGTTCTTATGACCTTGACGAAAGCCAACAAATCATAAGTCACATGTCAAGTTCTGCCCATCATTATCTTGTTAATTTGAACCCACCCGTACATACCCTTGACGAAAGCCAACAAGGTAATACGACTGTCCCAAACCAACTCATCTATCTATGCAACAAATGAATACCCCAGCAGCTACCAAACACTATGCCTTGACGAAAGCCAACAAACATAGCTTGAATACTACTGACCATCCATAAGAAATGACGGAGGGCTACGACTGGTTTTGGCGAAACCGTGAACGTAGTGAACTTGATATAATCGAAGGAACCTGATAGCTTTTTTAAAAGGAGTGGTTAAAGCTCCGCAATTAAAAAAATCTGCTCTTTTAAAATAACCGAGTGGTTTCTTTTAAATTTGTTCCAACGATTCAACTTTGGTTTATTTTCTTTGCATTAAAATAATGCATCCCATCATTTAACCTATCATTACAGAAAACAACGAAAATACAACGTCCTCTTATGCCATCCGCATTCGCCTCTGGGTCCCGTCATCACCTGTTAGGTTACTTAACTAACGACAGAGCGGGGGCTGGGCTAGCGCAGGTGTAAAACATAAGTGACGTCTAAATAACTATCATATATAGATATTTTATATTCGTCAGACGCAATAATAGGCATTCCAGATCACTGATGAACACTATTGGATATACAAGCAATCCGCGTTTTCTTTGAGCCTGCAACAAAAGATGGATTACACAGTTGTGATGAATAGCCATTATCCCACCCTAGACCCCTACGGGTACGGCAAACTACCCGCCAAGTACCCGAAGTGAAGCGGTCTCCCTCAACAACGTGAGTATGCCACTAAACACTTCAACGTACCCGGTAGTTTGTGTACCCCACCTTGGGTCTATCCTAGGAGCAAAAAACAGTAAATGAAATAATACAACGGTGGCTACAACCGCAAACTGGATGTGCCCCGCAAAAGAATATTACATCATATTACAATTTACATCGAATGAATGAATATAAAACCCATCTCAAACCCCGGCTAATCATCACAACGATCCAATCAAGTTCATATACACAAACAGTAAACATTACAGAAATGTGCAACCCCCTGCCAACCGACATACTAGCAGTTAGGGGAGGTTTACGAACACATTAAACATTACAGATAAAAACCCGATTAGCAAATAACTTAGAATATCGATCGACAACCTTTTTCCGTGTCTACCCCATATGCAAGCCAGCACAGAAGTAACCTGGGCAGAAACAGAATATACAGGAAAACAAAACACCATAAAATATGAATTTCTGTGAAACTCCGAGTCAACTCGGGGTTGACTCGGCGGCGGATCCGTGGCCAAAAGCACCATTTGGCCGCGGTTCCGCGGCCGCCTTGCCGAGTTGTGTCCTCGTATTTTTCCAGAACTCTTATAATACCCTGCTGTGAATTTTAAGGCATATCAAATATTTTTTTCGACACTTTTAAAATTAACAGAAACTGATAGGGTTTCGGGGTGTTGTTTTCGCGTTTTTCCGACGATCGAAGTTCTAATTAGTTGCTAACAAGCTAGTAAAGGTTTAGTTGGCTCTGATACCACTGTAAGTCCATGTCACGCACCCCACGAACTTGCGGGGAGGCGGAATATATGAAAAACGATTATCAAAGCTTCGTAACATGGACTTGAGCGCATGAATCGTGTCTAAACCGTTACTAGCAAACTACGAAAGGTTTAACTACTCGGATTCGAAGTTATAACTCACGTTACTTGTCCTTCGGGTCTTCATCGCTGTCCTCCACTCCTCGTAGGCTCTTTGGAACGTCGGCACCTCAACGGCCTCCTCGAGTCAAAGACGATCCACCCGAGAGCTCCTACTCCAAGCTTGACCTCTACCTCGAGGTAACTAGGTTACTCAAAGTGCTAATCTAAGCAACCTAAGTGATATAGAGTTGGATTATGGATGTATTAGTCTAGCTAACCCTTGATCTCAACACATGAGAGGTTAGGGTTAGGGTTTGAAGAGAGAGAGAGCTTGAGGAGAGAGAAGGTGAGAATGAGAATGAATTGAAATTGTTTCTCAATTCTAATATATCATGAAGCATAAAGAATATCAAATAAAATAAATCAAATGATTTATCATCATGCTTCATTTAATATGTGCAATGAATCATCAAGTGAGTCATTAAGCAATAAATGCTTCATTGACTCACTTGAATGATTCATCTCATGAGTCACAAAATCAATTAATGCTTATGCCACCTTACCCTCCAAGTCATCATCCTTCTAGAAGCTTCCCGACAAATTACGAGAACGCCCCTCCTATCCGTGAAAACACGAAAAAATTTTAGACTGTACAAATCCAATAATCTGATACTAGAATCTGGCTTAAACCAAAGCCGACTAGTAAAAACTGTCCGAACGTCGTACGTACGTAAATACACGTATGCGTCCAAACCCTTGTCGTAAAACCATACGACTTCTATATCGTTTCGCCTGAAGCAGGGAAACTCTCTGTGTGGGACTCTAAAAACTCGACACTACGCTAGCAGTGGGTTTAACCACAGACCGTAAGCGGCACTAGCTGTACGTAACGATCCCCAAGTAGATGTCGATAAGAAGGCCGATGAGGAAACCCATTCGAACTCCTACTGAGCCTGATGTGACAATCTCCATACAGTCCGGTCTTTTCGTCTAAGACTATCGCATATCGGGCCTAGGGGGCGGCAAGCGTCAGTCCCCTAATAGCGGTATAAGTCATGTCGGAGCGTAGCCCATTACACCTTGAGAAACTACTGGAACCTACCAGTAAATCTCGCTTGCCCTGGCCAGGGACTTTGCGTAATGGCTCTCTGACACAGCGCGATATCAACCCCTAATATCGGGAGAGAAGAATCCTGTCTAACCGCCACTGCCTCCAAGTGCTTGGGACTGCACCCAACTGCTACCTTTTTGCACGACTCCTTTGAGCCGTGGTAGGGTAGCAATCTAAGAATAGTGGGACACACTCGAAGAAAAATAGCAGTGTCAAGTCTGCGGACTATGCTGTACTCATGTCACCTGGGAACTGTTAACTGACGACGGGTATAATACCAACCAACAGTTCCCTGCGAGTCCTGTCCGGTGTACCCGTAACCCAACGAGCACCTGTATACTATCTCCAGTACGACGTACTGATGGCTATGGGACAGACCATCTCCCCAACTGGGATGAGAAGCGTACACACTAGTCTACTCCGGAGTATCGATACCCTGTCTCGATAATCCTACGACTAGGTACCTGTATAGGATGTTGCTTATAGACTACCCTGCCCCCACTAGTGTGACTGTCATCACAACGCTGGTAATCAAGCAAAGATCCTAAGGGCTCTACTAATACGTCTAAGCGATACGTTACAAGAAACATATGCACATATTAAAGTAGACACAAACCAAGTAGCATACTACCATTTTTAGCAAGACTGTCAATACAACTGTGAATATCCCAAGCTTCCATTAAGTAGTATACAAACTAGTATGATACAATAATGGCCCCTAGGGCATATACACTAACAAAACACAACAGTGAAAAATCTACATCAATATGTAAATGTCATACAGTTTTGCCATTTGAAATAAGACGAATCGGGGTTTTTAGAAAATAAGGGCTACAGTGTTTTTAAGAAAAGATGCTTCTTTTGAAAATATCCGTAGAATCCCTTAGCATGTCTTTAAAATACTCACGATTCATTAGTTTTGAAATAGGTATGACTCGGGTCTAGTCTAACATCTACTAAGTAACTACAGATCTAACTAACAAACTAATCAAACAGGTATGGAAACCACCTAAATCTGAGTCGATATATACATACATATAATAGTCGGTGATCCGGCCTCAATAGTATCACGTACGATACAATATATCATATGACATCCTCGAGTCAAGAGTGCGGATCTATCATCAATATAAAGCTCGTACGGTAATCCATCGTACGGCATCCCAAATCTGGGTACGGGTCAATATCACATTCATCTCATCATTTATCTGGATCCTTATCATCATATCTCATGATCTGGGGTACTGATCTAAGTCTAGTACAACTGATACCATATGTGTGTGTGTGTGTGTGTATTTGTGTGTGTGTGTGTGAACGTGCGTGCGTGCGTAAAACATACGTTCAAAGGCCCGCTAAAATCTCATGTCGTATCTCATCATACGAACCACAACATATCACCGATCTCATGGCACCATGCCTAAACTCATCGACTCATCTCCGAATATCATCCACTATCCTCATCATCCATGTGTAGGTATACGTATATATATATAGTCACATACCTATCTATGTATATATATACGTATTCCCATATACGCACCAGTATAACAAGTAAGCATGTGTGTGCGTGTGGGTGTAAACCTATTCTAGGGTTCGCGACTAAGAAGCTAGACTAGTTCACTTCTAATAACCCTAATCTAACCATTAAACACCTATTCATATATTGATTATCCATGTCACACGTAAAGCTATCATATATAGAGTATATATAACATACTAAATATCGAACTGCGGGGGTGCTATACGCCATCCACCCGATTTCCCCCATAGATATAATCTACTCACCTTGATCTTGATTGCCGATGTCGATGTCGCCATCATCTTCTTCATCGTCTCGAATCATCGTGGAGGGGTACCTACATATCACACGCATCGTATCTCATTAAAACTAAATCAAAACCAAAACGATACGCGGAACTCGCATAGGTCAAAACCTATGGTCTACTCCCGCAAATCAACCCGATATCACTCGATATGGACATACAAACATCACGTGATCGAGATAAAGCACAAATACAAAAATCCAGAATTTAAAATACGGAAAACCATTGCTCGAATCAAAGCAGCAACTAGAGAAAGTGGTCCCAGATTTTGACTCAGGCCAAAACAAGGCAAGCAAATAACACTGGGGTAATATATAATGTGAATATGACTTACTGAAGCAACCTGGGCACCTAATTTATCAGGGGGCTAGCCACATACCATAAAATTCCGGCCAGGCCGGTTTTGCTAGGGAATTAGGGTCTCGTCTGGTCAGGGTAGTCTCATACTGGTCCAATTTGGCCTCTAGAGTTGTTTGTTCGTCTCAGAATTTCCCCGGGTCATCCCACATTTCCTTCCACACTCATTTTCCTCACAAACCGACATTTATAGTTTTCTGTTTTCAGTTCCAGGATTTTGTATGGTGTTTTGTCTGGGTTTTTATCATTATAGGGGGTCTAAGGTCATCTCTAAGGCCCAATTATACCATCTCTACTCAAATCAAACCCTAATTCCAAACCTGAGATTTCAAGGTTCACTAAACTTCGCCAAAATGATTTTAAACTTGAAATGCGGCTTAAGCATATGAAACACTACACTAATTGTTAAAGTATTACCTCATTTGGGACCCAAGAATCCCCTACAGCACCAAAATGCGAACTTTCTTGGTCCAATGGGTAGCTAGAGGGCTTGTGCACAAATTTTATGAAGTGAGGATGGACTTTTAATGGATTTTTAGTGATGAAGTGGGGGTTTTGAAGAGGAGGGAGGAGAGGTGCTGCCTTGGGGTGAAGGAGGAAGAAGAAAGACAAGGATGATGAAGTGGGAGAGATGAGCCATAACTTAGGTTTGACCCTCACCTTTCTCTCTCTTGCTCATGCTCTATATTTTATTCTTTTCCTTTCTTTTCTTTTCTTTTATTTCCTTCTCTCCTCAATAGTAAACCCAAAAAAAGGAATGAAACATGAAGATAAAGCCATGTAGGAAAATGTAACACAAGTGTGAAATGATATGGTGCATGTTTTGTACAAAACACGCTTAAAACCCGATTAGCGTTTTTGAATCGCGATTAGCACAAAATTAGTGTATAATTAATCATAAAAACTTAAAATTTGCATAATTCACATAAAACACCCTCTTTTAGAAATTTTCATAATTTTCCAAATTTTCCCCCATTTATCGGTATTTAATTATACCGCCTTATTAAAATATTCAATATTTTATTATTTAATTATAAAAATTCCCAAAATAATAAATTTTTTTTGAAATGTTATAGTATCTATCTTGGAACTCTTCCAACATACTGTCCCTCCACTGAGGGTAAAGACAGTGCCTGTGACTGACATTCAGTCGAGCATACCACCCTGGAAGCTATCCAGTGATTCTCCCCAGGATCGATTGATACCAACTCATTATGCCTAGTGAGAATCCTAACATCCACTTAGATCTATCTCATAGATCCAAAATCCACGATTTAGGAGGTATCACCTTGATCCTATATAGAGAATCCTTGTGATAAGAAGAGATTAACTGAGTGTAGCATAGGAAACTCCTTTCCTATCAAGAGTATGTCATCCACGTACAATACGGGGATCACCACCATACTCCCTACTACCTTTTTGTATATACAAGGTTCATCTTCTATTTTAATGTAGTCAAACTCTTTTACTACCACATCAAAACAGGCGTTCCAACTCCGCGATATCTGCTTTAACTCATAAATCAACTTGCACACGTTTCCGCTGCTCCCACTGTCTATGAAGCTCTCTGGCTGTGTACTTATATACGCTCTCTTCTAAATTATTATTTAGAAAAGCAGTCATGACAGCCAACTGCCAGATATCGTAGTCATGGGATGTAGCAATTGCAAGTAGAATCTGGATGGACTTAAGCATAGCTTTGAAAGTCTCAACTTTTCCATATACACCAAGTAATCTTCTCAAGATATACTTACTTCTGATGGGGATTTAACCCTTCAGATAAAGCAACCAAAGTCCATATTTTGTTGGTGTATATGGATTCCATCTCAGATCGCTTAGCACCCAGCCATTCTCAAAGAGTCCCCACTCATGATGGCCTGCTCGAAACTAGTTGGGTCATCATCTCATGATGCAATCCTTGCTCCCACTGTTATAGAGAAAACCGAAGTATCTTTCAGGTGGGTGAGGAACCCTACTAGATCGGCGGAGAAGCTGAGGTTCGTTGGGAACTATTGAATCCTCCGGTTCTATCAAATCATCAGCTGTAGTTTGTATAGCTGGAACTCCTTCCAGTTCTACCTCATGACCACTAATTTCTTCACAAGAAATTCCCTTTCCAAAAGGTGGTATGCTGAGAAACAAAACACCTTTTATTCCTCAATATGGTAGAAGATATTCCCTTGCTAATACTTGGGATATCCAACAAACTTCCACAGAACTGACCTTGCCTCGAGCTTGTCCGGATTTTGCTTTTAGACATAGGCCGGACAACCCCAAATCTTAACATCCTTAAGAGATGGGCTCTTCCCATACCATATCGCATATAGAGTGGTAGGCACCTGATTTTATTGGAACCCTATTCAATAGGTATGCAGCTTCACAAGTGCATAACCCCCAAAAGGAAATAGGAAACTCAGTAGTACTCATCATAGAGCACACCATATCACATAGGGTGCGATTGGTCCACCCCGATACACCAACGTGTTGTGGTGTATACGGAGGAGTAATGCTGAGAGAGAGTCTCATTCTCCTTTAGAATAGTCCAGGAATTCCATGCTCAAGTATTCTCCTCTTTGATCACATCAAAGGACATAATACTTATACCCGTTTTGGTTCTCTACTTCTAACTTATATTCTTTGAATTTCTCAAAAGGTTCAGACTTGTGTTTCATCAGGAACATATGTCCGAATCTTGAGAGATCATCAATGAATGTAATGAAGTATAAATAACCATTCCTGGCATGTGTAGACAGGGACCTACATACATCATCATGTATCAATCCCAAGAGTTCATCTAACTCTTTCTCTATTTCCAATAAACAGAGTTATGGTCATCTTATCTTTGTGACATGACTGGCAAGTTTCAAAAGATGTAAATTCAAACTGATTTAAATATATATATCTAAATGTAACTTAGCTAGTCGGGTCGCATTGATATGACCTAGTCTACAATGCCTCAAGAAGGATTCGTTCATTTCTGAACTCTTCCTCTTGTGTGTGGTCTGTACGTTAAGAACTGTTGTTTGATTTAGAATGTATATGCTTTTAGATAACTTGCCTGAACCGATCAACTTTTGATATAGAAAATGTTCAAAACATTATCCAACAATACAAAATTATATCCTTCTTTACTAAATAAAGAGACTGATATGATGTTGTATACAGGTTCGGTATCTAATAATATTCGTTCAGAATAATGTATTTGATAATACAGGGTGATAACTGCCAACTGCTTTGGCTGCAACACTTGCACCGTTTCCAACTCTTGAAACTTATCACTCGTTCCCAGTTCTCTACCTTTCTGCAGCCCATGTAATATATTACATATGCGGGATCCTGATCCGGTATCACATACCCAGGATGTAAAGGATACTGAGAAACAGTTTTCTGTAATGAACACACCCGAAGAAGATGTATCATCATGCACTTTCTTCGTTTGGGCGGCACGGGAATCCTGGTAATTCCCTATTTCCTGCTCGGTCTTATAACAATTATAAGTTGGAGTGGGACCAACGTTCCTAGCGCAGTATAACAAGCTGGTTTGGCTAATACATCCGTATTATTATCTTGATTAAGGTGTGACATGGTCGCTACCTGGAGAGAGAGAGAAGAAAACACTCAGCGTATGCTCTTACAAGATTAGATTGGTTATTATTTTATCTAATCATGATATCTCCCACTGTTTAGTCAAATCTTCCTTCAAATCCTAAAAGGAAAGACTAGCCGGGATTAATTACACCCTACAAGTTCGCCAATCTTTCGGCCAGGACAGTGTCGGTACTTTGAGGGAGGTTCCCCGTGCTTTCGCACGGACCTAATTAAAATAAACCTCGTTTTCCCAGGGGCGTAACCCCGTTAACACCTTTCTAGACACCTACTTGATCGGCTAATTATGATGTGTAAAACTCTCCCAGGAGTAACTCTTACTTGCAGTGGGTATCGGGATCCAACTATCTCATAGGAGGTATGCAATCTCATTGCAAATTTCAACACTTGAAATTCCTAATAGTATATTACCCCTGGCATCCTATGACCTTGACGAGAGCTAACAAACCATAGGCTGCTAGTCAAGTTCAACCCGTACATTTCTTGATTGAATTAAACCCACCCGCACGACCCTTGACGAAAGCCAACAAAGTCGCACGACTACCCTAACTCAATCGCATCATATGCTCATGCAGATAAGCATAAATAGCTACCGCACACTACGCCTTGACGAAAGCCAACAAACGTAGCACGAATACTATGAAGTACTTATCTGAAATGACGAAGGGCTACGCAGGTTTTTAAGAAAACCATGAGCGTAATGAACTTGATATCGTTGTAGAATCGAGTGATTTTGAAAAGGAGTGTTTTTTAGGCTTTTACTAGTTTTGCTAAAGAGATCACTCCCGGTGAAAGGATCTCGGCTCTTTCCTTATCGAATAAGGTGCAGGATATTTCACAAATACCACTAAGCAAAACAAAAACTATAAAAACAATCAAAAGACAAACCGAGTTTGTAGAATCTGCTAGTTTCGCTAAAGAGGTCACTCCCGGTGAAGGGATCTCGGCTCTTTCCTTATCGAATAAGGTGCTGGATATTCTACAAGGATTACCGCTATGCAAAGCAAGAACTAGAGCTACCAGTTTTCGAGACAAGTTTCTACAACATCTTTAGGTTTCTTTTATTTCATTAATCTCATTAATGAAATCCTATTTATTATGCTTCCCAAGCATCGCATATGAAACGAAAGCAACAATATATAATATATATCATATATATATAATATATATAAGTATTCGTCTAAGAATATAATCAATGATCACATCACAGAATATCGCAGCAGAATAAAACATATGAAATATTGGATATACTAGAATTTCCGTGTTTTAAATTAAGCCTGTATAAAACACGGATTCCACGGTCGTGATGAATAGCCAATCCTACATCCCTAGACCCCTACGAGAGCGGCAAGCAACCCTGCCAATTCTAGAGTTAGGAGACCCGGTCTCGACTTCTCGAGATGGTCTCCCACTGGACCCTAGAACCCGATTACTTGTGCTCCCCGTCTTGGGTCTATCCTAATGCGGAAAAGTAAATAATATACAATGGTGACATCATCCTTAACCCGGAAGTGCCCCAATAAAAGAATATTACATACAATAAATTTTACATGAATGAAAAAGAAAACTCTCATCTTACATAAAACCCCGGCTATTCAAAACACGACGATCCAATATAACATATCACAGCAACACATAACATCACATGTCATCAACATAAGTAAATATGTGTATCCCAATTGTCGTTGACATATAGCACCGAAACCGGCGATACACCACATATTACACTTACGGTCGTAGAAAAGAAAGTGAAAAACTACAACAATTGGAATCCGCAACCACCTTAGACATCGCATGCCTAACAATTATAAACCCCGCATTTTAGTCTCGATCTCGAAAACACTTTTCAATATCAAGTCGGGTAATTCAACAAGATTCCCGATATCCTGATCGAATGCTCGTCGAAAACTTTAGTAGACGGCCGCACCCCCCGATGCCGTCGATGAAGTGCACTAAGGCAGAACACCGCTGCCGCGAGCACCCGAACGAATGCTTTTGGCGACGGGGTTCTCCTACAGTCACTTGGTCGGGGCTATGGGGCGTAGCTATCTATTAAGTTTACCCGGCGAGTATCCGCGTACGCTACGTGATTGCAACGGACTTTTGATCACATCAAAATCCCATGGCAACCGATCATTTAAGACTAAACTGCTAGATTTATAACATTCAAACTAGTTATCTCATAACTACATGTGGATTCCAAATATTGTATCCCATCACATAATATCCGGACGACAATAAACTCTTCGATCGATTCATCAAAGTCCCACAATTTCCCGACAGCTCAACACTTGAGCACAGTTTTAGTAATACCCAGAAGATACCACAGTACCTATGAACCAGTCGTAGAAGGGTCAAACCAACGCCTCACATGTGACAACGCTAAATTACCACAAACCCTAGGGTTCAAGTGGCGGTTTTGACGGCCACATAATCGAGTTACGGTTTCATTCTTCTAGAGGGTCCATGGAATCACTTGCATGTTTTTCCGAATACGTTAAACTTGGAAAAATGGGTTTTTAACATTTGATCGAACCTTTTAACTTCGCCTAGAAAACATGCGAATAACCCGAAACAATGTTAAAACTACGAATACGAAACACTCTGAATTGCTTATAGTGTAAAATTACATCGCATGCAAAATTAGCAAAAATAAACAACACCTGAAACACCAAATCCCAGAGCCTGGAACAAACCCAAAAATCAACCCATTCCCTCACTGAAGAACCGAGGTCGCCGGACCTTCCATCAAAGTCGCCGGCCATTTTCCGAGGGGAGGGGTCCATTTTTGGGTAGTGTTCATGATGTATCTCATACAACATTCTGCACATGTTTAAAAAAAATTTTGACAAATATTTAAAATCGACAGAAACTAGGGTTTCGCGTTTCGAGTTTCGGAGTTGTTTCGGTTTCGTAATTCTAACAAAATCCGTATTAATTTCTAGCATGGCTCTGATACCAATGCAGGGTTACCTACGACGGCAGCAAGGTTTCGGGAGGCATCGTCCATGCCAAATTAAAATTTTGCCGTTTTAGCTAACCCAAACATGAGTCTTAAACTAGAAATATACGGAAAGTAATATACAAACACTTTGCAATAAGAAGTGAGCAAGGAATACAACCTTTGTAGACCGGTCCTTCACTTCAATAGCTCCGTGTAGTAGTCCCCTTCGCTGCGATCGTAAACTCCGGACTCTAGAGAGGCTCCACGAAGAAATGGACATGCTTGCTTCGATGAATTCGAGGCCGAAGATGATCTACGTCGAGCAGACACTAACCCAAGCTATTTCTTCACTAGGTCAAGAACTTTGTGAATAGAACACCCTATACTAAATGTCAAGTAGTGGAGGATGATGAAGTAGGAAGTGGGCTCACTTTAGAATTGATTTTCTCATACTTTTTCTCATAACTCCATGGAAGCTAGAAAGCTTTTTAAGAGGAAGAAGAAGAAGAAGATGAACTCAAGTTAATAATTCATCCAAATGAATTATGTAACCATGGGTGAGTTAAGTCCTCATGCTTAACTCATGTAGAGAATTAACCAATCTATAAGGTTAAGGGTTGGGTTAAATAATATCTTAAGGAATGACAAAAGAGTTGACTTTGTCAATGTTTCTACAAGCTTCAAGCAAGCTTGAGAACATTGACCAAGTCTTCTCTCTTTTGTTATTTCTTAAGAATTAAACAAAACCCTATCTAAGTCTCATACACCCATCTTGTATGTATCATCAAGCATGACATAAACATGTACACTTGCGTATATCACATATATACAATGTGCACAATCTAGTGAGAAAAGAAATCTTAAGTGAGCTAATACTAGTTAATGTAATGTATTATATCTAATATATAATTATACATTAAATTATTAAATCAACTCTTGATTTAATAATCCGGCTATAACCGACTGATATCATGTGTAACAACTTATCGAATCAACACTTGATCCGATAACCCGGTTATATCGCATATAACCGACCAATGTCACAAATCGCGAGAATAGAATATGGTATCTCATATCGTAATAATCTCGGTCCCGCATATATCACATATGTGCTCCTACTCCGTTTAGCTTGAGCCAGGAAACCCCTGTGTAGGACTCTAAAGACTCGTCAATACGCCGGCAGTAGGTGATGATCATATCAAACACCCACAAGCCGCAAGCGGTCTGCTAAACGTAATGGCCACCCGGGTATTAAGCGATCAGAAGATCAACAAGCAAGCCTGCTCACACTCCTGTGAATCCAATAAGTAACACTACCGTACAGTCCGGTCTCTTCGTCTGATATGTCGCATATCTCGTCTAGGGGTGGTAAACGTCAGACCCCAGTAACTCGAAAAGTCGTGTCGATATAAGGCTCATAACGGGTCGAGAAACTACTGGTAACACTTACCAGTATATCTCTGAAGCAGCCTTGTCCAAGGACTTCCTGTTATAGCCAATCGAGCACAGCGCAACATCAACTCCCTATACCGGGAGAGACGAAACCCCTCCTATTGCTCATTGCCTCCATGTGACTCGGGACTGTACCCAAAAGCCACCATTTTACACGTTCTCTTGAACGTGGTAAGGTGGAAATCAAAGCACAGTGGGAATCACACAAGACTCTATGACGATCTCGGGTCTACAGACTAACATGTACCAGTGTCACCAGAGAACTGCCATCTGACGTGAGGTATAATACCATCTGGGAGTTCTCGGCGAGTCCGTCCAGTGTACCCGGTCTCCACTGAGCACCCGTATACTGTCTCTGATGTTAAACACCAATGGATATAGGATCATCCATCGCCCATCTACACTGGTCGAGAAGCTATACGCTAGTCTACTCTGGTATATCGATGCCCTGTCTCGATACACCTACGACTAGGAATATTTGAAGGATGTACTTAACGACTGTCTGTCCCCACTAGTATGATCTGCATCATAACCCTGGTAGTCAAGTACTCATCCTAAGGTCTTTATCAACATGTAACATAAAGACAATCAGAGTATATGTTAAGATAAAGAGCAACCAGATAGCATACTATCATGTCGAGCAAGAAAGTCCTCCATATATATGTCCAAGTATCCATTACAATATACATCATCTGTACAGTAATGGACTCTAGGGCATATATATCACTAACACTGCCACCGCTATATAAACCCCTCCTTCAGACGGTCCAGGTATGTCATTTTCCACTGACCAGGCCGTTACTCTGCTCGCATTTCCTGTCTAACTTGATCGTCGGAGGGTCCTCGGTGGTACAACCACCCCGAGACTTCCTTGCAGGTAGCTCAGACCCAACAACCTCAAACCCACTAAGGTCCACACACTTCAGGAGCTATCCTCCCATTCAAATCTCGGCCGTCTATCATCGCCAACAGCAGATCAACGGAAGGTAACATCTTGACGCGATTCTACCCACGTCAGCTGGCGCCGTCTGTGGGAAATTTTGATTCCACTCAACAAAGTTCATCTTCCGATCTCAACCCAATGGCGAGCGGTCACCACGACGATCCAAGCACTAGCCGCCGCCTCCCCCACAACGGAGAGCGGACGAATCTCCTCTCCCAAACGCCATCAATGCCCTAACCACCCGGATAGATCGACTCGCGTCCATCGTGGACGCGCTCGTCCGTGTCCAAACGGTGGGGCAAGCTCCCCAGGTCGCCATTCCTCCACCTCGGGACTGGGACCCCTACATAGGAAGAGAGGACTCTGCTCGCGTCGGCACGACCGGTCATCGCCTCGCTGTCTCCAACAATCGTAGGTCCCTCGGACCAACCTATTTGACTTCGAGGTCTCACATCAGAGAGCTTCGTTCCGAGTCTCGCCGCACCCCTGTCCCTCCCGAGACGGTGGCGGTTAGCGCAACTGCTCCCAGGCATGACCAGCACCCCTTCCCTCAACGGGGTCGCGCACGCGAGACTCGCCTAGGCAGCTCAAAAACGACCTCGCCAGGAGTCCTAAAGGACCTCGCCGAAAGGAACCGAGGCTCATCAAAAATCATGGTCATGTCAGCAAGGGGTCCGTCGAGCACATACGAGATTCAGCACCCCGCGCCAGCAATGGAGTCCGACAGCCGCCCGAGGAAGAAGGCTAGGGATAACGAGCCGATCATTTTTTACGATGGGGACTTCCACGGCATATCCCTGCCCCACAACGACCCTCTGGTGATCACGACTCGAGTCCACCAATACGAGATGCACAGGATACTGGTCGACTCGGGTAGCTTGGCGGACATTCTCTTCTATGATTGCTTTCTACGCATGGGGCTCACCCTAGCAGACCTAAGGCCGACCACCCACTTCCTTTCAGGGTTCACCAACCACTCCATCCCGGCGGAAGGGGTAGTCACTCTGCAGTTTAACGTCGGGGAGGCCGGCCGGACGCGAACACTGCCCGTGGAATTCATCGTAGCAAGAATCCCATCGGCCTACAATATCCTCCTCGGCTGCCCAACGCTGAACTCCCTCCGGGCCCAGATATCGACCTACTACCTGGCGATGAAGTTCCCTCTCGACCGGGGCGGAATAGGTCGGGTCTATAGAGACCAGCAGATTGCAAAGGTATGCTTTACCGCAACATCTTCGTCTGAGCAGCCATCCGACGATGTCGAGGGTGAAGGAGACATCAGGGGTTCTCCAGACACTCGAGACGAGCAAAAAGAGGTCCGAGGAACCCCGGTCGAACTGCTGACAGAGGTCCCCCTGATAGAAGAGGGCGACGAAAAGATTGTCCAGATCGGATCACTTCTGACAGGAACTCAGCAAGGTGACCTGGTTAATTTCCTCAGGAACAACTCCGACGTTTTCGCCTGGGCGCCTGTTGACATGCCTGGGATCGACCCCAAAATCATATCTCACAAGCTCGGGGTTGATCCTACGGCCCGACCCGTCAGGCAGAAAAAGCGAAGCTTCGCCCCGGTCAAACAGAAGGCTATCGAAGACGGGGTGGATCGGCTCCTCGCCGCCAACTTCATTCGGTATGTACCCTATTCAGAGTGGCTGGCGAATGTAGTTCTGGTCAAGAAGTTAAGCGGGAAGTGGCGCATGTGCGTCGACTTCACCAACCTCAATAAAGCCTGCCCCAAAGACAACTATCCACCCTCGGATAGATCAGCTCGTCGACAGCTCGGCTGGCCACGAGCTATTGAGCTTCATGGATACCTTCTCCGGCTATAATCAGATCCGTATGAATCCGGCAGACGAAGATCATACCGCATTCACAACGGACCGGGGGGTATACTGCTACAAGATGATGCCCTTCGGCCTCAAGAACGCCGGAGCTACGTACCAACGATTGGTCAATCGCATGTTCAAGCATGTTCACACCATAATATTGCATTATTATATTCCCCATTCTTATTCGTTTTACAAATAAACAGGTGCTTTTGACGCATGTCTGCTACATGTTACAGGTTACAGGTTCTTGGACAGAAAACAGTGAAAACGATGTAAAGACGATGAAAATATGGACTTTAACCAACAAACAGAGGACTCTTGATCAAGCCTACATAAGAAACAGTTCACAAAGCAAGATTCAAGATATCGACTCAAAGCGAAGGTTTAAAGTTCACTACAAGTATTCACTGGAAGATCTGGAGAAAACCAGAAGCCAAGTTCAGAAAACAACCAAAGAATTAAGAAGACCAAAGATCCAGAAATCAATACCCAAAAGCCCAGAGCCCAACTCCCTAGTTTGGCCGCGGAACCGCGGCCAAACCCAGGCTGGGACCGTGGATCCGCGGCCGTATAGTGCCCGGGATTTGGGAAAATTCTTTGACTTGTTTTGTCGGCGCTGAAAAGTTGACCTAGGGCTATATTTGTAAATTTAGACATGTGGTTCAAGATGTAACTTAGGGTTTCCTATTCTTTATAAATAGGAACTCTAATCATTGTATTTTCTTTATGCCTCCTTTTAATAAAAATTCAGAAATCCTTTTTGGAGAGCATCGGTATTTCCTTTCCATTCAGAAATCCTTTTTGGACAACTCTGCATGGATGATTGGAGGGATGCATCTGTAAGTAGATTTAATTTCTCGTCCTAGTGTAGATTTCAATTCTTTGCCCTAGGTAGATTTAATTTCATGCCTTAGGAACTTATTTAGGGTTTAGCTTTGGGGAAGGATTTTGAGAGATGAGATCTCTCATCCCTTTCTTACCCACCAAATATTTACAATAGGACTCCATGCATACACGCACATACCGCGCCCTACGGCATCCTACCCCTCGAGGTACCGATGACACCGTAGTGTAAAAATCCGGTTGCGCGCGTTTTCCATGGAGGTTAGGGTAAGGATCTCTAAAGGAAAGAACAAGAACCTAGAGGAAGGAACACCTTCCCGAATGGATCTAATCCCCTTTATTGATAATTACCATAACTCTTCACAGATTTTCATTCGGGTATAGAAAGCGTTGAGATTTAATTGCATTTCCAAACCATCCCTAAACCTAACCCTAGCAAGAATAGATCTAGATAATTGCCCTAGCTTAATTAGATTTTTAGATTTAATAACAACTCCGAACACCCTTCGGAATTAACTCGTAAGAACGAATCGGAGATTCACAACATCCCTATGGACCGATCCGTACTCACCGGCTAGCTTCATGCGACGCCGTTCTTGATTGCGGTTACAAATATTTTTGATCTATCTTTTAGAAAGCGCAAGCACGCTAAATCATTCAATCAAATAGCGCCGTTGCCGCGGATGGATGAGTTAAATATTGAGGATAGTATTGAGGAGAGTCTTGAGGATAATATTGAGTTTGAACCATTTTTGTTTAATGTGTCGAATTTTCCAATTCAGCCTCCTGAACCTTTGACTGTTATATCACCCTCCCTCCTTCCTATCGTTCCGACCGAACAAGTGACCGTTACGCTTTAATCTCCTATACCAAGTTCGGCGTATCCATGTTTTCTTGCGAATCTTGAGAGATTTGATCCCATTTCCCGACGGGTTGATAGGTTAGCGCAATCGCTTATAACATATCGATCATCACATATTGCGCCAATTTATTCACTCGATTTACACCCTCAAGTTCGCGCGATCCTTCTTTCTTCTTTCCGCCATTCTTCTCCCACACCGAGACCCTATTCTACCACCCTTCTTCTCATTCGGTCTCGTGTGCTTCTCATCTTCTTTCTTTCCATCCCATTCTGGCACCAACTATACCATTACCACGATAAGATTTTTGAATGGTTGGTGCTAACCTTTGGCTTGTGTAAGGCCAAGCTTAAGTTTGGGGGGAAACTTTGTATATATGTACATATATTTTTTGTTTTCTTTTTATAAAAAAATAAAATAAAAAAAAAATTTCAAAACATTAAAAAAAAATAAAAAAAAAATTTATAAACAAATAAACAGGGGAGTATCGGTATTTTGACCCTCTTGGTTTAGCATGACAGTGAGAACACTGTCAAGTTCAAGTTTGGGGGTATGCTTGGTACGTCTTCTTCCTTCGCATTCATTTGTACATATTTTTGCATTTGCATACTTATTGAAAAACACATAAAAATTGAAAAATTTCAAAAATTATAAAAATTAATGTATTCAATTTTGGCCATATTTAATAGGAGTTTGACAGATAGGTTAACTGGCTAGGAACAACTAGATCTTAGACTTAGTGAATTAAAAACTCTAAAGATAACATTCCTTAAAGTTTAACGGTAAAAAGTATATGCCTTTGTAGTTTATTTAGAAATAGGCAAATTTTGGGTTCACTTCTTGGGCTAAGTCGAAACAAGGGAAGAGTATTGATGTTCTTATTAGAGTATAAATTTGAAAAATAGTTCCTGGCTTAAGTCTAGATTCTGAAAATGTATACCCTACAATTTGCACAATCACGCACCTTGAAACTTAGAATAGTAGAAGAGACCTTGAAATGCTCTTGTCTAAAGTCCTTAGTACGAAAAAATAAAAGAAAAAAAAGAGTGAATAAAGAAAAGAAAAAAATGAACACGGGTTTTTGTGATTACTTAAGTCTGTAAAAAAATAGAAAAATATTTAGCGAGGGTGCTTCATCACCTAGTGCCTTAGACCAACTGGTTTGGAAGTCACTGCTAAAAAGCCTTGGGTGTTGCAAAACTCGGAATTACGCTTAAATGTGCTAACGCATCTTGTAATCGGTTGTTGGTACCTCAAGAAGTATTAACGGTCGCATGAAGGATGTGTAAGCGAAATTCAATTAAAAATTCACCTACTAATAAGTACTTTGGACAACGGGAAAGGGCATGATTACTTGATTTGAATTTCCAAGTGTAGGGGTAATTTATACACACACGTGGGGATATGTAATTAGAGTTTAGATGAGAGAAAGGGATGAAGAATAGAACTTGTATCTTTAGTAGAGTTGATAGAAATTCCTAAGTGGAGATGGAACCCTAGAAGGAAAACTTAAGAAATGCCGAAAGCTAAATAAGTCTATAAAACATATATAATCTTAAGTTAAATAATGAGGAAGTGTGAAGAATGTGGGTGGATAATTTACTGTTGAAGTCAAAATTTGCACCCCGGTTGACCAAGTCAAAGTCAAGGACAACCCCAAGCCAGGTGGGCCCAAGCCCAAGCAAGTGGGCCAATGCCCAGGTCGAGCCCGAACACGAGCGTCCGGCCTTCCGCCATGCCAACAAAAAAATCATGTAATAAATAATTTTTATGTAATTTTTTATACATGAATGTATGCAAAATGGGCATAAAGCCAATATTTTGTAAGCCCATGGCTTATGTGCAAAAATGAAATGGCACATGAGCCATGGGATGGCTAAAATGCCATTTTTGTAAAGCCCAAGGGGCTATATGTAAATATGTGAGCCTATAAAAGGCAACATGATGATGAATAAAGAAAGACACTTTTTCATTCCCCCAAAAAACTAGGGTTCTTTGTGCCTCCTGCTCCTTCTCCAAGGTTCTAAACCTTCTCAATTCTTTTGAATTAAATCAAGAGTTTTACTCTTTCTTTTCCAAAACTAAGTAGTTTTCCACCACAAAACCCACAAAAGGGAACTCAGATCTCCCATCAGATCTCAAAAAGGAGTGATTTTTAAAATCTCCTACTTCTTGATCTTCAAGATCCGGCCAAACAACAGAAGGAAGAAGAAGAACCCCCTTCATTAGCTTCAAAACATCCCAGGAGTTTAACTCCATACATATATATATAACAAATATTTCCTTTCTGAAGCATAGCTTCTGTTTCTTAGGCTAAAAGCCACTTTTTCTCGCCGGCGCTCAAGCGCAGAGCGCCCGCGTGCCGACAC
The DNA here is from genome assembly GCA_030015575.1 of Agapanthus africanus. Taxonomy (NCBI): domain Eukaryota; kingdom Viridiplantae; phylum Streptophyta; class Magnoliopsida; order Asparagales; family Amaryllidaceae; genus Agapanthus; species Agapanthus africanus. Next base: position 378,419,981 of record CM057343.1, read on the forward strand.
GTGGCGTGCTTGCGCTCAAGCGCAAGTCGCCCACGTGCCGACACGTGGCGCGCTTGCGCTCAAGGGCAAGCGCCCGAGCGCAAGTCGCCCCGGTGCCGACACGTGGCGTGCTTGCGCCCAAGCGCAATCGAGCGCAAGTCTCCCCCGTGCCGACACGTGGCGCTCTTGCGCTCAAGCGCAGGCGCTCGAGCGCAAGTCTCCCCCGTGCCGACACGTGGCGTGCTTGCGCTCCAGCGCAGGCGCTCAATCGCAAAGCGCCTACGTGCCGACACGTGGCGCGCTTGCGCTCAAGCGCCCAGCGCTCAAGCGCAGAGCGCCCACGTGCCGACACGTGGCACTCTAGCGCCTGAGCGCACAGCACCTAGGCGCACAGCGCCCAAGGTGCTGCCCCCACACATCCTTTGGATGCCTTTTTCCCCCTCTTTCTTTTATATATATACATATATACATATATATATATATGTATACATATTTGCACACACACGTGCTCCACGACACTGTCCCTGTTAGAAAAAAATTTATAACGGGGCGCTGCCCCGCACCCCGCAAGGGGGCTGCTAGCCCCCTTGACCCCTAGCCCGCTATCCGGGTAGTGGGACCCCCATAAAAACTCTGCGTGGCTCCCAATATATCCAAAATCCCCCTTTCAAAACACAACACACGCACACTGCACATTGAGTTCGCATGACCAGTTTAACCCGTCGATCGGAGGTTCCCTCGCTCCAAAGGCGAGGGGTAATTAACGGCAGCTTAGTCCGCGGCTGCCGGAGATTCGGATCCCCACAATCATTAAACCCCGGCCTACCCTAGGCAGGGGAAATCTGTAGTACGCCTGACAAGCGCGCGCGTATTCCCATCTCAATGGGGTGACGAAAAACACCCTACAGATTCTGGCACGCCCGGTGGGACAAATCTCTCCTCCCATATTTCGGGTTAAGCGTTCATGCGAACTAAATCAATATACATACATGTATTTATACTATAAATAATGCTTTTTCATGCAGATTTTCAAGCAATCACTTTCCGACGATGTCTTCGATGATGAACTCAGCTCCCGTCTCCTACACGATGAGGATAGACTCTAAGACGGTCCTTCCGGCCAGTCTCGGGCGACAATGGGAGGAGCCGCTGCTACCATTCGGCTCTATCATGTTCATGCCAGTTGGTTCCATCCCAGCTCCTCAAGCCCCGGTGGCATATAAACCGGTCTCGAAAGGCAAGAGACCAAATGTGGTGATCTCGAGGGCGCCCCAACCCAAACGCAAGTCAGTATCTGAACGACTTTCCTTGGCCCCAACTGGGGGCAAGGCCATCAACACCGACAAAGCAATAAGGCCTCTTGAGCAAGCTCCGACGGTGCCCTTGACAACTGCTCGATCGGGTATCTTCTCTAAGCTCCCCATCACTCAACCTATGGCGGCTTCCCGGAGAGCAGAAGCCTGCCAAGCGCTCAAGGCAGAGAAACTGAGGAAGAAGTGGCTCGGACACAGAGCCAGCAAAAGGGCTAGGGCTCCGGCCATGTTAGAATTTATGAATTTCCAAAGCCCGGACCGCTCCACGAAATCAGCCGCCAAAGATAAAGAGATGGCTGGGTACGTAGTCCACATTGTCTACATGGCCGGACAAGAAGAAACGAACCCTCCTCTTCTTCACAGCCATGGTGATGATATGGTTGACGCTACCCAGCATCTACTCGATCTAAATGATGAAGAGCCCGCTCACGCCGATAATCCAGAGGAGCCCGTGGTTCCTACGGAATTGAGCTCAGGCAATAAAGATTACCCGGTTGTCATAGCCGGAACTACAGAACAAGCATTATTCCAATGGCTTCAAAGGCAATTTCAGGACAGGGATGAGAAGATGGCCGAGGTCTATTCCAAAGTCGACGAGCTGGCAAACGTCGTGGCAGATCTCGCGACCCAAGTCGCCCGATTGCAATTACAGCAGAATCAAATTTTGGCTCATGAGCCAGGGATTGATACCCGGGGGCAGCCAACTGATATCCCTTTCAACCTAAAAGCGGAGCGCCTTCGCGAAAAATGGCCGCAATCAGCCTCCAGTCCCTCCGATACATACGCCGGGGGGGAATCGTCTCTGAAAGAGAAGCTGGAAAAGGTCTATTCCTTCAAGAGGGAAAAGGTCCACAAGATATTCAGGGACGCCCTAAGAAACGGTCTACAACTGCCAGAATCAAAGAGACCGCAAGAAGAGAATATGACCGACGACCCAAAATATTGCCCCTATCACAGGGTGATAGGTCATGCCATTGAGGACTGCTTTGTCTTCAAAGATTGGGTCGAAAGGCAATACAAGATGGGAGAGATAGAACTGTCTAAAGGCGTGTTAGCGAACAGTCAAGCTACGATCGCCGATTTCATGCAAATGGAAACCGAAGCCTTTCGGGAACCTAATCCTCCCAGACATGTACCTCGAGGACCAGCATCAGCAAAGGCACCTACTCCAATAGAGAGAAAGAAGAAGGTATACTCCTTCAGGAGGGATGAAGTCCGCAAAATATTCATGGACGCCTTGAACAACGGTCTGCAACTGCCTGTTCCAAAGAGGCCACAGGAAATGAACATGATCGGCAATCCCGTATACTGCCCATATCATATAGTGGTGGGTCATACCATCGAAGACTGGTATATTTTCAAAGATTGGGCAGAGGACCAATATAAGCTTGGAAAAACCTCACAATTCTCGGATGTATCGGCAAGCCACGGAGCTAGGTCATCAACACAGCTCCGCCAAGATCAAAGTTCAAGGAACTGGGATAAGCAAAGATGACCCCCACGTCGTTAAACTGGGAACAATCGACCTCTAAGTCGTTAAACTGGGAATGTACAAAATATATATATATGAGTAAATAAACAAAAAATGTGTAAATAAAAGAAAAATAAAGAAAAGCCGAAATGATGGGGCAACTCGCAATAAAAATCAGCGAGTAAAATAAATATGAAAATAAAGCCGAAATGATGGGGCAACCGCGAATAAAAGCCGAAATGATAGGGCGATCGCGATATTCGCGATAAAAAAGCTGAAATGATAGAGCAATCACGGTAAAACAAAAAAAACAAAAACAAAACAAAGCAACGGCGAATGATGAGTCGCTCCTGGTACCACATTCCAGTGCAGCGATGCAGACGCCAACAAAGTCCTGAAATTTGTCTGGCCCTACGGTCTGGATCATACATCCTGCAAAACCGTATACAATCCACGGGCGTAAAACAATCCCGATCTCTCCAAAAAAAAGAAAAAAAAAGAAAGAAAAAAAGAAGGAAAAAAAAAGAAAAAAAAAGAAGAAGAAAAAAAGAAGAACGGTATGTCCACAAGCAAAACGGGCACGGATGAAAACCCGAAAGGGCTCCGTGAGTAAAAACAGCAGGACTGCCGGCGAGTTTGTGAAAACCCGAAAGGGCGCAAACTCGTAAAAAAAATGAAATGCACTCGCAAAGCCCTCTCGACTTTGTGAGGAGAAAATTCCCGCATGAGATCCCTACGACTCACAAAGGAGCAACACACTTAGGAGTCCCCACGACTTCTAAGGAGAAAATACACCTGCGGGATCCTCACGACCCGTAGGGAGAAGATGCTTTGTGAGACCCTTATGGCTCACAAAATGGAAAAGCCTTAGGTGATAGAGATCTAAACCTGTCTCCTAAGCCACCAATTCCCAAATCCTCTCGGGGCAAATGATGAGTTGCTCCTGGCATTATTCCAGTGCAGCAATGCAGATGCCAAACTAACCAAATCCAAATCCTCCCGGGGCAAATGATTAGTTGCTCCTGGCATCATTCCAGTGCAGCAATGCAGATGCCGACAGAAAAAAATCCCCAAATCCACTCGGGGCAAATGATGAGTTGCTCCTGGCATTATTCCAGTGCAGCAATGCAGATGCCAAACAAAAAAAAAACAATTCCCACATCCTCTCAAGACAGATGATGATTCGCTCCTGGTACCATATTCTAGTGTAGCGATGCTGATGTCAACCCAAATCAAATCAAACCAACAACCTCTATGGCGGAATCATGCTTCGTCCCAGAATTTACCCCGTGTCGAAATCATGCTTCGCTTCGGGATATCTACCTTTCCTGCCGGAATTATGCTCCGCCTCAGACTCAAATCAACCAGCGACACTCCGCGCCGGGGAAAAGTCGATCAGCGACACTCCGTGCCGGGGAAAAGTCAACCCGACACTCCGCGCCGGGGAAAAGTCCATCAGCGACACTCCGTGCCGGGGAAAAGTCAACCCGACACTCCACGCCGAGGAAAAGTCCATCAGCGACACTCCGTGCCGGGGAAAAGTCCATCAGCGACACTCCGTGCCGGGGAAAAGTCAACCCGACACTCCGCGCCGGGGAAAAGTCGATCAGCGACACTCCGCGCCGGGGAAAAGTCGATCAGCGACACTCCGTGCCGGGGAAAAGTCAACCCGACACTCCGCGCCGGGGAAAAGTCGATCAGCGACACTCCGTGCCGGGGAAAAGACAACCAGCGACACTCCGTGCCGGGGAAAAGTCGATCTGCGACACTCCGCGCCGGGGAAAAGTCGATCAGCGACACTCCGTGCCGAGGAAAAGTCGATCAGCGACACTCCGCGCCGGGGAAAAGTCCATCAGCGACACTCCATGCCGGGGAAAAGTCAACCCGACACTCCGCGCCGGGGAAAAGTCCATCAGCGACACTCCGTGTCGGGAAAAAGTCAACCCGACACTCCGCGCCGGGGAAAAGTCGATCAGCGACACTCCGCGCCGGGGAAAAGTCCATCAGCGACACTCCGTGCCGGGGAAAAGTCAACCCGACCCTCCGCGCCGGGGAAAAGTCAACCCGACACTCCGCGCCGGGGAAAAGTCGATCAGCGACACTCCGTGCCGGGGAAAAGTTAACCCGACACTCCGCGCCGGGAAAAAGTCGATCAGCGACACTCCGTGCCGGGGAAAAGTCAACCAGCGACACTCCGCGCCGGGGAAAAGTCGATCTGCGACACTCCGTGCCGGGGAAAAGTCGATCAGCGGCACTCCATGCCGGGGAAAAGTCAACCCGACAATCCGCGCCGGGGAAAAGTCCATCAGCGACACTCCGCGCCGGGAAAAAGTCAACCCGACACTCCGCGCCTTGGAAAAGTCGATCAGCGACACTCCGCGCCGGGGAAAAGTCAACCCGACACTCCGCGCCGGGGAAAAGTCCATCAGCGACACTCCGCGCCGGGGAAAAGTCAACCCGACACTCCGCGCCGGGGAAAAGTCGATCAACGACACTCCGTGCCGGGGAAAAGTCAACCAGCGACACTCCGCGCAGAGGAAAAGTGCATCAGCGACACTCCGTGCCGGGGAAAAGTCAACCCGACACTCCGCGCCGGGGAAAAGTCGATCAGCGACACTCCGTGCCGGGGAAAAGTCAACCACCGACACTCCACGCCGGGGAAAAGTCGATCTGCGACACTCCGTGCCGGGGAAAAGTCTACCCGACACTCCGCGCCGGGGAAAAGTCGATCAGCGACACTCCGTGCCGGGGAAAAATCAACTCGACACTCTGCGCCGGGGAAAAGTCGATCAGCGACACTCCGTGCCGGGGAAAAGTCAACCCGACACTCCGCGCCGGAGAAAAGTCGATCAGCGACACTCCGTGCCGGGGACACGTCTACCAAATCGATCCGGATCTGAGCGTCGACCGTCCATGTCGCAAAAAGGGCAGTGCAGGCTTCCTACAAAGCAGGAACCGGATCGCTCCGGGCAAGGGAAACGTCTACCACGGACATTCTGTCTCGGAGACGCGTCAAGCGTCGACCGTCCATGTCGCAAAAAGGGCAGTGCAGGCTTCCTACAAAGCAGGAACCGGATCGCTCCGGGCAAGGGAAACGTCTACCACGGACATTCTGTCTCGGAGACGCGTCAAGCGTCGACCGTCTATGTCGCAAAAAGGGCAGTGCAGGCTCCCGCAAATTGGGAACCCAAATCGCTCCGGATCAGAGCGTCGACCGTCCAGGTCGTAAAAAGGGTAGTGCAGGCTTCCTACAAAGCAGGAACCAGATCACTCCGGGCCAGGGAAACGTCTACCACGGACACTCCGTCTCGGAGACGCGTCAAGCGTCGACCGTCCACGTCGTAAAAAGGGCAGTGCATCCCAAAGAGTGGGAAACAAGGCAAGTCGCCTCCACGTGAAAGAAGATCCATCAATGTCATGCACACGACTCACATATGTAGTGTGCATTTATTGATGGGGGGCACTTTGTTGAAGTCAAAATTTGCACCCCGGTTGACCAAGTCAAAGTCAAGGTCAACCCCAAGCCAGGTGGGCCTAAGTCCAAGCAAGTGGGCCAATGTCCAGGTCGAGCCCGAACACGAAGCGACCGGCCTTCCGCCATGCCAACAAAAAAATCATGTAATAAATAATTTTTATGTAATTTTTTATACATGAATGTATGCAAAATGGGCATAAAGCCAATATTTTGTAAGCCCATGGCTTATGTGCAAAAATGAAATGGCACATGAGCCATGGGATGGCTAAAATGCCATTTTTGTAAAGCCCAAGGGGCTATATGTAAATATGTGAGCCTATAAAAGGCAACATGATGATGAATAAAGAAAGACACTTTTTCATTCCCCTAAAAAACTAGGGTTCTTTGTGCCTCCTGCTCCTTCTCCAAGGTTCTAAACCTTCTCAATTCTTTTGAATTAAATCAAGAGTTTTACTCTTTCTTTTCCAAAACTAAGTAGTTTTCCACCACAAAACCCACAAAGGGGAACTCAGATCTCCCATCAGATCTCAAAAAGGAGTGATTTTTAAAATCTCCTACTTCTTGATCTTCAAGATCCGGCCAAACAACAGAAGGAAGAAGAAGAACCCCCTTCATTAGCTTCAAAACATCCCAGGAGTTTAACTCCATACATATATATATAATAAATATTTCCTTTCTGAAGCATAACTTCTGTTTCTTAGGCTAAAAGCCACATTTTCTCGCTGGCGCTTAAGCGCAGAGCGCCCGCGTGCCGACACGTGGCGCGCTTGTGCTCAAGCGCAAACGCCCGAGCGCAAGTCGCCCACATGCCGACACGTGGCGCGCTTGCGCTCAAGCGCAAGCACCCGAGCGCAAGTTGCCCACGTGCCGACACGTGGCGCGCTTGCGTTCAAGCGCAAGCGCCCGAGCGCAAGTCGCCTCGGTGCCGACACGTGGCGTGCTTGCGCCCAAGCGCAATCGAGCGCAAGTCTCCCCCGTGCCGACACGTGGCGCGCTTGTGCTCCAGCGCAGGCGCTCGAGCGCAAGTCTCCCCCGTGCCGACACGTGGCGTGCTTGCGCTCCAGCGCAGGCGCTCCAGCGCAAAGCGCCTATGTGCCAACACGTGGCGCGCTTGCGCTCAAGCGCCCAGCGCCCAAGCGCCGACACGTGGCACTCTAGCGCCTGAGCGCACAGCGCCCAAGGTGCTGCCCCCACACATCCTTTGGATGCCTTTTCCCCCCTCTTTCTTTTATATATATACATATATACATATATACATATATATATATATACATATTTATACATATTTGCACACACACGTGCTCCACGACACTGTCCCCCGTAAAAACTCTGCGTGGCTCCCAATATATCCAAAACCCCCCTTTCAAAACACAACACACGCACACTGCACATTGAGTTCGCATGACCAGTTTAACCCGTCGATCGGAGGTTCTCTCGCTCCAAAGGCGAGGGGTAATTAACGGCAGCTTAGTCCGCGGCTGCCGGAGATTCGGATCCCCACAATCATTAAACCCCGGCCTATCCTAGGCAGGGGGAATCTGTAGTACGCCTGACAAGCGCGCGCGTATTCCCATCTCAATGGGGTGACGAAAAACACCCTACATTTACGAGTTGACGATAATAGAATTCCTTGTTAGAAAACCTAATTGGAGAATTAAAGTCGAAAAAGCCAAATTGATAGGATTTTGTGGGTGTAATCCGCCGAAAACCCTCAGGAGACAACACTCCTCCTACTAGGGACACCTAGAGGTTTAACGGCTTGTTGCACGTGCTCAGTGCAATCGCGTTTCCCTGCGAAAGTGCGGTTAGAATTTTTGTAGAGAATAAAAATAAGTTTGCTCGAGGACGAGCAAAAGATAAGTTTGGAGGTATTTGTTCACACCATAATATTGCATTATTATATTCCCATTCTTATTCGTTTTACAAATAAACAGGTGCTTTTGACGCATGTCTGCTACATGTTACAAGTTACAGGTTCTTGAACAGAAAACAGTGAAAACGATGTAAAGACGATGAAAATATGGACTTTAACCAACAAACAGAGGACTCTTGATCAAGCCTACATAAGAAACAGTTCACAAAGCAAGATTCAAGATATCGACTCAAAGTGAAGGTTTAAAGTTCACTACAAGTATTCACTGGAAGATCTGGAGAAGACCAGAAGCCAAGTTCAGAAAACAACCAAAGAATTAAGAAGACCAAAGATCCAGAAATCAATACCCAAAAGCCCAGAGCCCAACTCCCTAGTTTGGCCGCGGAACCGCGACCAAACCTAGGCTGGGACCGCGGTTCCGCGGCCGTATAGTGCCCGGGATTTGGGAAAATTCTTTGACTTGTTTTGTCGGCGCTGAAAAGTTGACCTAGGGCTATATTTATAAATTTAGACATGCGGTTCAAGATGTAACCTAGGGTTTCCTATTCTTTATAAATAGGAACTCTAATCATTGTATTTTCTTTATGCCTCCTTTTAATAAAAATTCAGAAATCCTTTTTGGAGAGCATCGGTGTTTCCTTTCCATTCAGAAATTCAGATCTGACAACCCTGCATGGATGATTGGAGGGATGCATCTGTAAGTAGATTTAATTTCTCGCCCTAGTGTAGATTTTAATTGTTTGCCCTAGGTAGATTTAATTTCATGCCCTAGGAACTTGTTTAGGGTTTAGCTTTGGGGAAGGATTTTGAGAGATGAGATCTCTCATCCCTTTCTTACCCACCAAATATTTACAATAGGACTCCATGCATACACGCACATACCGCGTCCTACGGCATCCTACCCCTCGAGGTACCGATGACACCGTAGTGTAAAAGCCCGGTTGCGCGCGTTTTCCATGGAGGTTAGGGTAAGGATCTCTAAAGGAAAGAACAAGAACCTAGAGGAAGGAACACCTTCCCGAATGGATCTAATCCCCTTTATTGATAATTACCATAACTCTTCACAGATCTTCATTCGGGTATAGAAAGCGTTGAGATTTAATTGCATTTCCAAACCATCCCTAAACCTAACCCTAGAAAGAATAGATCTAGATAATTGCCCTAGGTTAATTAGATTTTTAGATTTAATAACAACTCCGAACACCCTTCGGAATTAACTCGTAAGAATGAATTGGAGATTCACAACATCCCTGTGGACCGACCCGTACTCACCGGCTAGCTTCATGTGACGCCGTTCTTGATTGCGGTTATAAATATTTTTGATCTATCTTTTAGAAAGCGCAAGCACGCTAAATCACTCAATCAAAGCCGCAGATCGGCAGGAACATGGAAGTTTACATCAACGATATGCTCATCAAATCAGTCTCGTCGACTAACCACGCCAAGGACCTGGGCGAGGCCTTCGGAGTACTCCGCAAGTTCAAGATGAAGCTGAACCCCGCAAAGTGTGCATTCGGGGTCACCGGGGGAAAGTTCCTCGGTTACATGGTCACCCACCGTGGAATCGAAGCTAACCCAGAAAAAATCAACGCTGTCCTCAACATGACCGCGCCCAGGACCAACATCGAGATTATGCAACTAACAGGACGGGTAGCCGCTCTTGGCCGTTTCATGTCGAGGTCTAGGGAGAAGTGCCTCCCATTCTTCAAAGCTCTAAGGAAGATCCCGAGGTTCGAGTGGTCAGAAGAGTGCCAGGCCGCCTTTGACCAATTAAAGAGGCACCTTGCGACGCCGCCGCTGCTCACCTGGCCAGTTGAAGGAGATGAGCTATCACTGTATCTGGCGGTATCCGACCAAGCAGTAGGGTCAGTTCTCGTCCGAGAGGTCGACGGAGTGCAGAAGCCGGTGTACTACGTGAGCCATGTCTTCAAAGATGCTGAAACGAGGTACCCAGCTACAGAGAAGATCGTTCTGGCACTCGTTGTGGCCTCAAGGAAGCTACGACACTACTTCCAGGCGCACACCATCCTCGTTCTTACCGAGCGCCCGCTGGGGGCTATCCTCGCATCACCGGAATCCTTGGGCCACTTAGAGAAGTGGAGGTGGGAACTGTCCCAATTTGACATAAAATACCGCCCGAGGAAGGCCATCAAAGAACAGGCCCTGGTCGATTTTATCGTTGAATGCACCATCCCCATTAAGGAGCCGGAGCCCACACCGACCCTCACGGCTCAACCGTCAATCGAGAGGGGGCCTGACTCAGTCCCTGAGTGGATTATTTACGTCGACGGGTCCTCGACCGAGGAAGGCTGTGGAGCCGACCTCATCATTCGAGTCCCGAATGAGGTAGAAATGGAGTATTCTCTGAAGGTCGGGTTCAAGGCCTCAAACAACGCGGCAGAATATGAGGCCCTGCTGGCTGGACTTCGCATGGCCTCCAGGCTGGGGCTGAAAATAATTCGGATCCGCAGTGACTCAGCTCTTGTCGTTGGCCAAGTGACCGGCCATTTCGAAGCCCGGAAACCTCTAATGGTGAAGTATCTTGCCGAGGTAAGAAGACTTCGGAATAACTTCGACGGTCCAGGTAGAACAAATACCTAGACAGCTCAATGCCCAAGCCGACGCCCTGAGTAAGCTGGCTTCATCCTACTCGGCCAATGACAAGCCCAGCGTGGAAGACGGGGCGAAAATGCTTCATATGTACATAGCCCAGGAAGAGGACCGAGCCTAGAGGAAGCCCCTCATAGAATTCCTAAGGAAAGGCACGCTCCCAAAAGATCGGAAAGCAGCCCGCCGTCTCCGAGCCAAAGCCCGTCACTTCGTCTGGAGCAATGGGAACCTTTACAAGAAGTCTTTCACTCAACCCTTGCTCCGGTGTGTCGACCTCCGCGAAGCCAACTACGTCCTCCGCGAAATCCATGAAGGGGTCAGCGGCGCACACCAAGGGGCCCGCACCTTGATCCATAAGGCATTGCTCCAGGGGTACTACTGGCCAACTATTCACCAAAACACCCAAAAGCTCGTCAGAAGATGCAAAAGTTGCCAACTCCACGGAAGCATACCTCGCCTTCCGGCCACCGAGCTGACCGCCCTTACCTCCCCGTGGCCGTTCGCCCAGCGGGGTTGGACATGATAGGCCAATTCCCTGCCGGTATGGGCGGGCACAAGTATGTCCTCGTCGCGGTGGATTACTTCACGAAATGGATTGAGGCCGTCCCCATCAGGAAACCGGATGCCACCACGACCATCAAGTTCCTACAGAACTACGTGATACTCCGGTTCGGCATCCCGAGGTGTATCATCACCGACCACGGAACAAACTTCGAGAACGAGAAAGTGAAGGAATTTTGTAATGAATATCACATCTTCATGAAGTTCGCCGCGGTTGCGCATACCCAATGCAACGGGCAAGCCGAAGCCGCTAATCGGGACGTCCTCCGAGGTCTCCGCACCCGCCTAGAAGGACGCCAAAGCAGTTGGGTCGAGAAATTACCCCGGGTCTTATTGGCCCTGCGCACGTCAAAGAAGACCCCCACCGGGAAACCCCTTTCAGCCTCTGCTACGGGACTGAGGCAATGGTCCCAGCGGAGATCGGGCTACCCAGTCACCGGGTCGAACACTTCGACGATGAGGCCAACACCACGGCCCTCCGGACCAACCTAGATATCTTGTTGGAGAAACGAGACCGGGCTCAGATCAGAGCTGCCGCTTATCAGCAGCAAACCGCCCGATATTACAACGCGCGAGTCAAGCGCCGCTTCTTCAAGTCCGGAGACCTAGTCCTGAGGCTAAACGAATTCGTCGATCAAGGCAGGCTGCATAAGTTTTCCTCTAAATGGGACGGCCCCTTCCTCGTCTCCGAGGTCCTTCCTGGCGGAGCCTACTGATTGCAGGACGCGGACGGGCGCAAGTTTCCACAGCCTTACAACGCTGAGAAACTCAAGCTATACCGGTGAAGGGAATATCCATGAGTGTGTATTTCTTTTTTCACAAGACCAATGTAAACTCTTCTAAAGTCCTTTCTATTTAATAATACGAAGGGAACGCTAGATCATTGCGAAAAGAACAATTTTATTCATTCAAAAAGGTACTATGGGCTCCTTAACCTTACAAATAAGAGGTTACAACAGAGGTGGAACGGGATGAAGGAAGTACTCATGGTGATACTCAGAGTAGATTTCAGTCAGCCGGGTCCTAGCCGTTGCAGCCCGCTCCTGCCAACGCTGCACACGGACCCGGGACGCCACGAAAGCACCTCACTAAGAGGCAGCCGCCTGCTCGGCTATCCATGGCTGGTAGTTCACTGCCACACAGTGCTAGGGATCGAAGCCCTCATCAAGAGGCAACCAAGCAGCTTCACTGCTTCGACCATTCTTAGCAAACCTCTTATGGCCCCTACGACGCCAAGGATCGAAGCCCTCACCAAGAGGCGGCCGAGCGGCTACCCTGCTCGGTTATCCCTGGCTGGTAGTTCCCTACCCCACGACGCCAGGGATCAAAGCCCTCGGCAAGAGGCGGCCGAGCGGCTACCCTGCTCGGTCATCCCTGGCTGGTAGTTCCTCACCTACAGCGCCAAGGATCAAAGCCCTCACTAAGAGGCAGCAGAGCGGCTGCCCTTCTCGGCTATCCCTGGCTGGTAGTTCCCTACCCCACGATGCCAGGGATCAAAGCCCTCATCAAGAGGCGGCCAAGCGTCTACCCTGCCCGGCTATCCCTGGCTGGTAGTTCCCTACCCCACGACGCCAGAAATCAAAACCCTCACCAAGAGGCGGCCGAGCGGCTACCCTGCTCGGTCATCCCTGGCTGGTAGTTCCTTACCCACAGCACCAAGGATCAAAGCCCTCATCAAGAGGCGGCCGAGCGGCTACTCTGCTCGGCTATCCCTGGTTGGTAGTTCCCTACCCCACGATACCAGGGATCAAAGCCCTCACCAAGAGGCAGCCAAGCGGCTACCCTGCTCGGCTATCCCTGGCTGGTAGTTCCCTACCCCACGACGCCAGGGATCAAAAGCACTCGCCAAGAGACACCGGGCAGTAACCCTGCTCAGCTCGTCCTTAAGGATCAAAGCCCTCGCCAAGAGGCACCGGACAGTAAGCCTGCTCGGCCACTCCTTTGTAGGCCTCATACGGCCCCTCCCGCGCTAAGAATCAAAAGCCCTCATCAAGAGGCAACTGGGCCCACCCTTGCTCGGTTATCCCTGGCTGGTAGTTTCCTACCCCACAACGCCAGATATCAAAGCTCTCGCCAAGAGGCACCGGGCAGTAACCCTGCTCGGCCCGTCCTTAAGGATCAAAGCCCTCGCCAAGAGGCACCGAGCAGTAACCCTGCGCGGCCCGTCCTTAGTAAGCCTCTTATGGCCCCTCCCACGCTAAGGATCAAAGCCATCGCCAAGAGGCAACCGGGCCCGTCCTTGCTCGGTTATCCCTGGCTGGTAGCTCCCTACCCCACAATGCCAAGGATCAAAGCCCTCGCCAAGAGGAAACCGGGCCCGCCCTTGCTCGGTTATCCCTGGCTGGTAGCTCCCTACCCCATAATGCCAGGGATCAAAACCCTCACCAAGAGGCAACCGGGCCCGCCCTTACTCGGTTATCCCTAGCTGGTAGCACCCTACCCCACAACGCCAGGGATCTAATCCCTCACCATAAGGCACCGGGCAGCTACCCTGCTCGGCCCGTCCTTAGCATACCTCACCGTGCCTCCCGCGACTAAAGAACAAAGCCCTCACTGAGAGGCATCCGGTCTATCTACGTCTGAGCGATCTCCACCTCGACTTCGGGGCTATGGAGATACCGTCTCCCCACCGGTCTTTGCACACTTGGCAAATGAACAGATTCAACTCGATGTGTGATCTGTTAGTTGTATGTATGCCCTAGAGGCCATTATTATACATATGATGTATATTATATTGGATGCTTGGACATATATAAAGAGGACTTTCTTGCTCGACATGATAGTATGCTATCTGGTTGCTCTTTATCTTAACATGTATACGTGTCTCTTGATACTGTCTTATGGTTACATGTTGGTAAAGCCCTTAGGATGTGTATTTGACTACCAGGATTATGATGCAGATCATACTAGTAGGGCCATGGTAGTCCATAAGTTCATCCTTTAATGTTCCTAGTCGTGGGTGTATCGAGACAGGGCATCGATATACCAGAGCTGACTAGCGTATACGCTTCTCGCCCCATGAGATGGGCGATGGATGATCCCATATCCATTGGTGTTTGACATCAGAGATAGTATACGGGTGCTCAATAGAGACAGGGTACACTGGACGGACTCGCCGAGAACTCCTATATGGTATTATACCTGACGTCAGATAATCGTTTTCTGGTGACACTGGTACAGGTTAGTCTGTAGACCCAAGATCGTCATAGAGTCTTGTGTGATTCCCACTGTGCTTTGATTTCCACCTTACCACGTTCAAGAGGACGTGCAAAACGGTGGTTTTTGGGTACAGTCCCAAGTCACATGGAGGCAATCAGTGATAGGAGGAGTTTCGTTTCTCCCGGTATTGAGGGTTGATGTTGTGCTGTGTTCGATTGGCCATAACAGGGAAGTCCCTGGCCATGGCTGATTTAGAGATCAACTGGTAAGTGTTATTAGTAGTTTCTCGACCCGTTATGAGCCTCATATCGGCATGACTTATCGGTTATTGGGGTCTGACGTTTACCACCCCTAGACTTGATATGCGACATCAGACGAGGAGACCGGACTGTACGGTAGTGTTACTGACAGGCTTTACAGGAGATAAAGAGGGCTTGCTTGTTGATCTTCTGATCGCTCAATACCCGGGTAGCCGTTACGTCCAGCTAGTACCGCTGACGGCTTATGGGTGATTGATGCGATCATCACCTACTGCCAACGTATTGACGAGTCTTTAGAATCCTACATAGAGGTTTCACTGGCCCAGGCAAAACGAGGTAGGAGCACATATGTGGTATGTGCGGGACTGAGAATAATACGAGTATGTGATACAGTATTATATTCTCGCGATTTTTGTATCGGTCGGTTATATGTGATATATAGCCGGGTTATCGAATCAAGTGTTGATTCGATAAGATGGTACATTTAATATTAGTCGGTTGTATGAGATATAACTGGATTATTAAATCAAATGGTTGATTTAATAATTTAGTGTATAATTGTATATTTGATATACTAGTTTACATTAACTAATATTAGCTCACTTAAGGATTTATTATTCTCACATAAGCATACTTAATATATATGTGATATATATTAATTGTGTTTTATTTTGTATCATTGTTATTGATACACACTACATGGGTGTATGAGACTTACACCATACTAATTATAATATTGGGTTTTAATATTTAAAGTAATTCCAAATTAGTGGATAATTAGCCACATGCATGAAACTTGTAGAAGCTTATGAATGCTTTGACTAAGTCCACTAGTTTTGTTTTACTTAATATATTTATTAACCTAACCATTATAATTTAGCCATGGTTATGTCTCTACATGAGTTAGTATATGATACAAAATCACCCATGGTTGTTTCTCTCACTTGATTTTAGTTCATTCTCTTCTCTTGAGCTCATCTTCTTCCTTGAGCAAAAAGCTTGCTAGGTTTTTCTAAAGAGAGAAAAAATTGTGAGAAAAATAAAACTAAAGTGAGCCCACTTCCTATTTCTTCATCCTCTAATAGATTAGCAATCTAGTATAGGGTGTTAGCGTCACTAATCTCTCAATCAGTGAAATAGTAGCTTGAGTTAGTGTCTCCTCGACATAGATCATCTTCGGCCTCGAAGACTTCAAGTAAGACCGTTCTTTTCACCTTGAGAAGCCATGCCAGAGTCCGGGAGTACCATGATCGCAGCGAAGGAACCACTACAAGGAGCTATTGAAGTGAAGGACCGGTCTACAAAGGTTGTATTCCGTTATCACTTAGTCATAAAGTAGTTTACTTTATAGTATCACTCCTAAAACTCTAGCTAGATCCTAAGTGAGATTGTTTGGCACACTTGAAAATTTGAAATTAGCATGTTTGATGCCTTGTGAAACCTTATGGTTGTGCCAAAGAACCCTACAGCTAGACGAAAAGCAGGCCTAACACGAAGGCAGTACTGTGCAAATACAAGTGTTTACCGACAAAGGAAAATACGCGCGCAAATACTACTGCAAAAAAGTTTTTATTCATAAAGCCAAAAGTCTTTACAAGGGTATTGTGGGCTCCCTAGCCTTATCAAATTATCCAGAGGCTTACAAAAGAGAGAGGAGGAAAAGCCAAAAAGTTTGGGCCGCAAGCCCCGCCTAGACCTCACCTCCCTCATCACCATCGGCCGGAGGCATAACCACCGAAAGTGGGACCCGAGCACTGAGCACACCGTAGGCAAACTCCGGAAACTGATCCTTGACGGCATCAAGAGCTTTGTTCCATGCAATGGCGGAGGCCTCGCCGAGGTCGACGTAAAACTGGTCCGACCCCTTGTAATCAGTCACCGCCTTTCTAGCCCGTATCTCGGCAACCTCCGCCGCCTGAAGCGCCGCCTCGGCATCCCCCCTGCTGACATCCCTCGCCCTCTTCATGGCTGCAAAGCGATCGGCCAGTTCCACTAACTTCGCCTCGATGACTCGGTGGGACTCATTTAGGCGGTGATAGGACTCCCGGTACTTTGAGACGGCGAGCTCCGCGGAGGCCGATCGAGATTCAAGGACGGCCATCCTCTCCCTCTCCAGACGCAGCTCAAGTCGTAGATCTTCGGCCTCCGAAGAAGACTCTCCCGTCGGCCTCGTAGCATGGATAGCCCCCTCGTCCTCCATGCGAGTAACGAGGGCGCAGTGCTGAAGGACCTGACGAAAAACAGTAAAGATACTTAGAGACATTCGAACTAAAGAAAGGGCGCTCGAAATAATATATGAAGGAGTACATACCTGCACTGCCTCCTGAGCTATAGCCGCCATTTGGGCCCTCAGGGTCCCCCACGGAATCTTCCCTCTGCCGACTCTTCCATACCAGTAGGCTAGCTGGCAGCAACGGAAAGCCCGGACGGGACTAGGAAACGGACGTCCCCCTCCTGCACAGGAATCTCCGCCGGTGGCGCGCGAGAGACCGTCCTCTTCCTCCTAAGATGAACCCCGTCTTCGTCCTCTCCTACATCCCTCGTCCGGGGCTCGGGAACCCGTGGATGCCTTTGGCCGCCGCCGGGGCAATCATCAGGAGCTCATAACGAGGCAGATGGCCCCGCCGCCGCCGGCGCATTTGGTGCGCGGCTCGGGTCAGCCAGAGGCGCGGCCGTGCCGCCGGCCCCCCTCCAGGACAGAGCATCGAGGGCCCCAAGAGTCCTGAATCGATCCATTTATCCTGCCAAAGGGAGAGGCAGGCTCGACTCAGAAGGAGGAGAAGCAGAAGAAAGAAAAGGAAGAATCTACGGGGTGCTCCCTAGACTTTACCCGGACTATTTCTACGGACTCCACAGAAGAAGACGAGAAGTCCTCGGGAGAGAAAACGCAGAGATCCGACCTAAAAAGGAGAGCGCCGAGCTAACGAGACTCAGGACGAGGAAAATTTGTAGAGGTATGGGCATTGATGGGGACCCCACCTCTATTTATAGATGCAGGCGTACACATCCTACAGCGACAGTCATCTCCCACAGAAACGGCTCAGTACATTCGACGGCCACGATCGCTCCACCTGTCGCACGCGCATTGGTCGTATCCCACCAGACGCCAGAAGTCTGCGTCGCGTCAGCCAACCAGCGCTCGACACGTGGGTTATCGCTGCGGTGAACGTAAGCACGATCCGGCACATCCTCTTTAATGCGAGATCTGGCCCCTAATCCGCTGACATCACCAAGAAGATACATTTGATTGCCCGGGAACACACGCTCACGATATCTACGACGAGGAGCTCACCTTGGGCGACCCGGCAGACCATCCTCGACCCGACCCGTGAACAGGTCGGGACGAGAGTGGAGGGCTAATGATGATGCTCGATATCGGTGATCTCCCAGATCATGACATGTGGCTGATGACGTGTCCCGAAGCCCGCAAGGAAGGACTAAGGACGGCACGTCGGAGGAACACCCGGGTCAGCCACCCATAGACGCGGCCGACCTTCTGGGCCGTCCACACCACTCCTATGTCCGCCTTGCAAACAACCGTTGGCTCGCCTCCGAGCCTCCTGCGCATTTGGCCTCCTCGGCCCTCTCAGCTCGCCTCCGGGCTACCACAGAACCAAGATAGCTCGGCCTCCCACTCGGTCCTGAGCCTCTGCCGGGCTTATCTTCATCGGTCCCCTCGATCGACCAACGGCATCATTCGCAGGTGCTTCCGCCTCGCCTTCGTGAATCTCGCCATGCGCGAGATATCCGTTGCCCACGATCCCGCGTTCCACGCCATCACGATCCCCATTAACGAGCCTGTCTCGCCATTAATGGGAGATCCCGCCCATCACGCGGACGTGACGTCGGAGGCGTAACGGCTGGCGCGATTCTCGCACTCGCCTGCCTGCTGCCACCGCTATATAAACCCCTCCTTCAGACGGTCCAAGTAAGTCATTTTCCACCGACCAGGCTGTTACTCTGCTCGAATTTCCTGTCTAACTTGATCGTCGGAGGGTCCTCGGTGGTACAACCACCCCGGAACTTTCTAGCAGGTAGCTCGGCCCCAACAACCTCAAACCCATTGAGATCCACACACTTCAGGAGCTATCCTCCCAATCAAATTTCGGCCGTCCGTTATCGCCAACAGCAGATCAACGGAAGGTAACATCTTGACGCGATTCTACCCGCGTCAGGCGGCTTAGTGCTTGCATTGAAAAAGTAATTTCCAATCCTTGCTAATTAATGATTGATCCGTCTGTACCTTAAGTTCTAAAATAGAGTTTGTATTTCAACCTAGCTACGTGAAAATAATTGGGCTTTTCTATAGTTATTTCATGAGATATTTGTGATACGAAACGATATGGTTGCCAAAGGCCTCAATGAAAGTATATTGTTCGATAGGAGTGAGTGGAGACGGAGGATTCATGTGCTGGACCCGGCGTGATTTTCATGTTGGTTCATGTAGCCTACCCCATGTGCTTGGAATAAAAGGCTCAATTGTTGTTGTATTTCATGAGATATTTGTGGAAAAGTGTTTTTAAGAACATGTGAAGCATATACCATATTTGCTACAAATAAGATTTTTTCCGCAGAACATCCTGCACTTTTTTGTCAACAAACTTTGAAGATTAGGATAAATGATATTGATTTAATAAGGACTTGATTTACCTGATTACTTAAAATAGAAAATGAGAACATTTTAAATTCATAAACTTTACATGGGTATAACTTGATGATAGATTGATTGTTTTTTAATTGGCTCATAGGCTTGGACTTTAAAGACTTTAAAATTTAGTTAGCGGTCGAATCACGATAAACAGTTCGGCTATGATTGTCATAATATCCTAAACTCGACCTAATTAATTAGCGTGCTGAGTCAATTAACAAAATTAACAACTTTTAATCAGTTGGAGCACGATAATTATATATCGTTTTCGCGTATTTTTTGCAGCTTTTCAATATGTAAAATAATGTTTGAATTTTAATTCGGTAGAAAATAACTATCCAACTATCTTTGTAATAAATAATAGGATATGATAATTCTTACATGGGCACATATGGATAGTTAAGAATAAAATTCTTACGATTCAATCTGTAATCGAATATCTATATCGCTTCCAACAAAAGTTCAGTAATCTTTCGACTTGATCCATGTTTTCATTGTTTGGATCGAGAATATACATTCAATGCTTATTTTATTTATTTATATATTTACTTTAGGAATACTTGGTTATATATAAAATATTTTTTAACTTTTAACGGGACTGAATATTAAATAGTGAGGAAGAAAATGTTGAGGATTAAAAAATTTAGTTTTGAGTTACTTTTTCTAACCCGGTGGAATATTTAGTCTTTTTGGACATACCAGAGCTTGCACCAACTTTACCACTTAAAATAGAAATTAGATTGGAAAATTACAATATGGCTTTCAAAGGTTTTATGTAATATGCAAGAAATTCAAAAAAAATCTAAGGGATAAATCACAGGTAGATAGGATGTAGTTTAACTCTATATATATTTATTTATGATATTTCCTTCTTCTTCTTTTTTGGTTTTTCTTCCTTTTTTGGATTTTGAAAAAATTAGAGCAACAATAAAAATGAAAATCTTATGATATTCAACTAATTTTATTAATTATTTACAGCTCCATTCATGACCTATCTTCTCAAGAATCATTCTACCAATTAAATTTCCGACAAAATAAATGAAATTTTAGATAGATGATTGCATAAATGTGTAATTTTAAACTATGACTCCGCGCATGGCGCGAGGCTCATGTAGTTGTTAAATGTGAGGATTGAACATATTAGTAGGAGACAATTTTTTCAATGATCAACAAGTTCATTTTCCTTTCATGGGATAGTTGATACGATCCAATGTTGATCGTAAAGGTTTAAGATCCAAATCTATACAAATATCGCATAATTTTAATGCTTTTGCTATAGTAATTACTAATGCGGGAAGTTAAATCTTCATCTTTTTCCTTTGATGGATAATTGATGATTGCTTTATATAGGAAATTGATTTGATATTTATATTACTGACAAGAATCACACATAACTGATTAATCAAATTGATTAGTTGCCTTAATATGATAATTGTTTTCTATATATGTACATCAAATGTATAGAAATCTTGTAGCTATTATGTAAGGGAAAGATATGAATAAAATAATTATTTCTTGCTCAACATTAGAGAGCATTAACTTTCTTCAACACATATTTTCTTTCTTTCATAATTATTATTTGTAATTTTATTAGTAATCAAATGATTATATATTTTATAAAACCAGCCCTGGAAGCTTTCATTTCTGGGGTATGGCTTGATTTGCAACTTTTTTATTTAAGTACTAAAGGCGTTTTATTCTTAAGTACACGAGCCAAGCACAATAATATCGGTGCAGCGAAAGATGGTCATTTCGCCTACCGATAAACAAATAACAAAATCTTATTTTTTCTTTTCATTACCAATTATTACTATGACATGAACCATAATAAGAATATCGTTGGGGCGTCCCCTACTCAGCGACGTGCTATATCGGATCCCGGGTGTAGTGTTAAGTATGCAAGGGCTTCTAGGTCGTCGTCCAGATAAGGAGCGCTACATCGGACCCCGGGTGTAGTGACAAATAAGCAAGGGTCGTCGTCCAGAGACGGCGCGCTACATCGGACCCCGGGTGTAGTGACAAATAAGCAAGGGTCGTCGTCCAGAGACGGCGCGCTACATCGGATCCCGGGTGTAGTGACAAATAAGCAAGGGTCGTGTAGTGACAAATAAGCAAGGGTTTCATAGGATCCATCTAACTTCCTGGAACATAGGTTCCCTTACGGGTAGACTAATAGAATTAGTGGAGATGATGATTAGGAGGAGAGTTGGTATTATGTGTTTGCAAGAAACTAAGTGGGTAGGTGAAAAGAGTAGAGTCATAGAGCCTTGGGGTTATAAGATTTGGTATACGGGTAGAGATAAAAATCGTAATGGGGTAGGCATAATCATAGATAGACGGTTGCTTGAGGATGTAGTTAAGATTAGGAGAAAAGGTGATAGAATTTTACTGGTTAAGCTTATTCTAGGAAGAGAGATCCTTAATGTTATTAGTGCTTATGCACCACAGATAGGTCTTGATGACGCTAGTAAGCGTCTATTCTGGGAGGATTTAGACGAGGTGGTGCAAAGTATACCTAGTGGAGAGAAGTTATTTATTGGTGGTGATCTTAATGGACATGTAGGTACTAGTCGTAGTGGGTTTGATACTATCCATGGAGGTTTCGGTTTCGGACAAAGGAATGAAGCAGGTGACTCGATTCTAGATTTTGCTTTATCTTATTACTTGATCTTAGCAAACACCTGGTTTAGGAAAAGAGAGTCCCACCTTATCACTTTTAGGAGCGGATCAAGTGCTAGTCAAATAGACTTTTTTCTGACGAGAAGAATAGATAGAGATTGTTGTATCGACTGTAAGGTAGTGCCAGGTGAGAGTGTAACCACTCAATATAGGCTTTTAGTTCTAGATTTTCGATTTAGAAGAGAACCTAGAAAGATTAGACGTAAGGTAGAGCCTAAAATTAAATGGTGGCGATTGAAAGAAGGTAACCAAAAGGCTTTTATAGATCGTGTAGTACAAGAAGCGGATTGGCAGTCAGAAGATGATCCAGACAAAACATGGAACAAAATGGCTAGTTGTATCAAGAAGGTAGCTAGAGACCTACTTGGTGAGTCGAGAGGTGGTGCTCCACCATCTAAGGACATATCATGGTGGAATGAAGATGTAAAAACTGCTATTAAAATTAAAAAGGATTCTTATAAAGATTTGAAGAAAAGTAGAGATATGGAAAGATTTGAGAAGTACAAAATGGCTAAAAAGGAGGTTAAGAAAACTGTTCGGGAAGCTAAATCTAAGGTCTACAAGGAGGTGTATGAGAAATTAGACACTAAAGAGGCTGCAAATGATATATACCGGATTGCTCGGATGCGGGAAAGGAAGACTAAAGACTTATGTGCGTTGAAATGTGTCAAAAATGAAAATCAGAAGGTTTTAGTTCGAGACGAGGATATCAAGGAAAGATGGAGAGATTATTTTGACAAATTGTTCAATGAGAGCTTTACTAAGAATTTGGATGGACTTGTCATTCAATCTCAAGATATAAACCGTGATTTCATGCGTAAAATAAGACTTCCTGAGGTTAAAGAAGGTTTGAACAGAATGGGTTTAAGAAAAACGGTTGGTCCTGACGGGATTCCTATCGAGATTTGGAGATGCTTAGGAGAAATAGGCGTTAAATGGCTGACAGATCTGTTTAATAAGATTTGGCAGACAAAAAAGATGCCAAATGAATGGAGGAAAAGTATCCTTGTACCTATCTACAAGAACAAGAGTGACATTCAAAATTGCTCAAACTACCGTGGAATAAAACTGATGTGTCACACCATGAAACTTTGGGAGAGAGTGATTGAACACAGGATAAGGAAAGATATTAAGATAACAGAGAACCAGTTTGGGTTCATGCCTGGACGATCGACGACAGAGGCTATTCATTTGCTTCGTCAACTTGTCGAGCGTTTTCGAGAGAGGAGAAGAGATTTGCATATGATATTTATTGATTTAGAAAAAGCATACGACAAGGTACCTAGAGAGGTATTATGGGGGACAATGATGAAGAAGGGGGTCCCCGTCAAGTATATTGACATAATCAAGGATATGTACGATGGAGTACTGGCAAATGTCAGAACTTGCGGCGGCTTAACGAGTGATATTCCGATCACTATTGGTTTACATCAAGGATCTGCATTAAGTCCATTCCTGTTTACCATCGTGATGGATGAGCTTACTAGAACTATCCAAGATGAGGTACCTTGGTGTATGCTATTCGCTGATGATATTGTTCTAGTAAATGAGACGAAAGCAGGGGTTAATGCCAAATTGGAATTATGGAGGCAAACATTGGAATCTCGGGGATTCAGATTGAGCAGGTCCAAGACAGCATATATGCACTGCAAATTTAGTAGCCAGAGAAGTCAAAACCATATTGGTATAACATTGGAAGGGCAAGAGATATCACCGAGCGACCAGTTTAGATATTTAGGTTCCATCATCCAAAAGAATGGAGAGATCGATAGTGATGTTAATCAAAGGATCCAAGCTGGTTGGTTGAAATGGAGGAGTGCAACAGGGATTTTGTGTGATCGTAACTTTCCGTTAAAATTGAAAGGGAAGTTTTATCGGAGCGCTATTCGGCCTGCCTTATTATATGGTATAGAATGCTGGGCTCCTAAGAAGCATCATACACAGAAGATGCACGTAGCGGAGATGCGCATACTTCGTTGGATGTGCGGTAACACTAGAAAAGATAAGGTGCGAAATGAGGATATTCGTGCAAAAGTTGGTATAGCACCTGTGGAGGAGAAGATGCGGGAAAACCGGCTAAGATGGTTTGGTTATGTGCGACGCAGACCTATGGAATCACCGGTTCGACGAATAGATACTCTCGATATGGGCAATGGCAAAAGGGTAAAAGGGAGACCGAAGAAAACATGGATGGAGATGATACGAAACGATATGGTTGCCAAAGGACTCAATGAAAGTATATTGTTCGATAGAAGTGAGTGGAGACAGAGGATTCATGTACTAGACCCGGCGTGATTCTCTAGTTGGTTCATGTAGCCTACCCCATATGCTTGGGATAAAAGGCTCAGTTGTTGTTGTTGTGCCTTGCTAGGACTATTGATATTTGATATTTTCTTATTTTATGTTATGTGTGTATATGTAATCAGAAATATGTCAAAAACGTCAACCGTACTGCTTTAGAATATATTACTCATAGTGCAATGTATTTATTGTCTTATGATATGTGATCATTTGAGGGGAATGAGAGTTTTAGTTCAGGCCCTATAGATTTCTTGGTTAGGTGCTTATTTAATTATTTATTAATAGAAATTAATATATTTATACTAACAAATAATAAAAGGTACACTTTGAACCTAACAAAAGATTCGTTATATTTTGGTGCCTGAAGAGATGAGCCATCTCTCACTTTCACTTTACTAAAACTTCATGATTTCTCCACATGTGGCTTGCTTGGCCAATGCATTATGACAGTCTATTATTTCCTCATGACATGTTAAGTAAAGTATATGTCATGGTCAAGCTAAGTCATGGAAAACATATTATTTATTCCAAAAAACATACAAAGAAGATAATGCTATTGTCAGTGTTCTTACTTGCTAAGCACTCACCCAAGGCTGCCCCGAGTCTTATCCATCATTTGCTTGTTTAAAAATAAAATTATTGTCAAATTGGATCTTTCTTCTTTACCAAGATTGATAACAAGCTAGTTGTACTGTAAAAGAGTAATACACTTTGTTTTATTTTCAGTATTTAAATTTTAATAGGTGTAGTACAGGTGCTCATTGAAGATGAGTATATTGGACGAACTCGCCGAGAACTTCTATATGGTATTATATCTATCGTCAGATGGAAGTTCTCTAGTGGCATGAGTGTCTTTTGACCTGAGATCGTCATTTGTCTCATGTGAGTTCCCACTGTACTTAGATTGCCATCCTACCATGGCTCAAGAGGAGTCGTGCAAATAGCTTTTAGTTGGGTACAGACCCGAGCTAGATGAAGGCCGTGAGCGATTATCAAGGATTCGTCTCTCCTGATATTAGGAGTCGATATTGCGTTGTGTTCGGTTGGTTATCACCCTAAATCCTGTTAGGAATATGTATGCCCTAGAGACCATTATTGCTTGATATAGTGGATGCTTGGACATATATATGTAGGGTTCCTAGGCATACTAATGAGGTCTCACAAGGCATCAACCATGCCAATTTCAAATTTTACAAGTGCCGAGAAACCCTAATACGGATCGTTAACTAGAATTTTAGGCGAAAAATGCAACTAGTTAACAACTTAACTAAGTAAACGGAAATACAACCTTTGTAGATCCGGTTCTCCACCTCCATAGCTCCGTGATGAAGTCCCCTCGCTGTACAAATCGCATCCCGGACTCTAGCATCGGCTTCATCGGAGAAATGGACGGGCATGGTCGTCGGTTTCGATGCCGAAGATGATCTACGTCGAGGCATCACAAGATCAAGCTCCCACTTCACCAAGTCATGAAACTTGTGAAGAAAACACCCTATACTACCTGGCAAGAGGTAGAGGATGAAGAAATAGGAAGTGGGTTCACTTTAGAATTGAATTTCTCACTCATTTGCTCAAGTTGCCATTGATGGAGCAAGGTTTCTTCATGAAGAAGAAGAAGAGGAAGAAGATCATAGAATATATAAAGTTTTTTCCAAAAAAGAAAATAAAATGAATACTTATCATATTGCAACCATAGTTAGGTGTAGAGAATAAACTAGGGTTAAGTGGAATGGTTAGGTTAAACGAAAGAAACAAAATGGTCAACTTTTCAAACCTTCATGAACTTTCAATGTAAAACAAAACTAGCAACCATTTTATTTCTTGCCAAAAGGAAATAAATAAATGAATAAATAAATAAAAACCTTAACCATTTACATAACCAAGGTTTAAACCAAAACTACACCCAAGTGAGCATGTATCATCAAACATGATACAAACAAGTGCACAAAAGTATATCACATATACAAGTTGTGTACATCAAGTGAGAAAATCCTTTTAAAGTGAACCAATACTAGTTAATGCAAAGTAATATATCAAATATATAATTATACATTAAATGATTAAATCAACACTTGATTCAATGATCCGGTCATGTCGCACACAACCGACTAGTATACAATGTATCGATTTATCGAATCAATCCTTAATTCGATAACTAGGTTATATTGCATACAACCATTCAACACATTCATCGCGAGAATGAAATACGGTATCACATACACGCATTATTCTCGGTCCCGCACATATCTCATATGCGCTCCTATTTCGTTTCGCTTGAGCCAGGAAATCTCTGTGTAGGACTTTAAAGACTCGTCAATACGCCGGCAGCAGGTGATGATCATATCAAACACCCACAAGCCGCAAGCGGTCTGCTAAACGTAACGGCCACCCGGGTATTGAGCGATCAGAAGATCGACGAGCAAGCCCGCTCACACTCCTGTGAATCCAACCAGTAACACTTACCGTACAGTCCGGTCTGATCGTCTGATATGTCGCATATCTCGCCTAGGGGTGGTAAACGTCAGACCCCAATAGCTCGATAAGTCGTGTCGATATGAGGTCTATAACAGTTCGAGAAACTACAGGTAACACTTACCAGTAAATCTCAGCAACCCTGGCCAGGGATTTCCGGTTATAGCCAATCGAACACAGCGCAACATCAACCCCCTATACCGGGAGAGACGAATCCCCTCCTATCGCTCATTGCCTCCATGTGATTCAGGACTGTACCCAAAAGCCACCGTTTTGCACGCCCTCTTGGACGTGGTAAGGTGGAAATCAAAGCACAGTGGGAATCACACAAGACTCTATGACGATCTCGGGTCTACAGACTAACCTGTACCAGTGTCACCAGAGAACTGCCATCTGACGTAAGGTATAATACCATCTGGGAGTTCTCGGCGAGTCCGTCCAGTGTACCCAGTCTCCACTGAGCACCCGTATATCATCTCTGATGTCAAACACCAATGGATATGGGATCATTCATCGCCCATCTGTATGGGTCGAGAAGGTATACGCTAGTCTACTCTGGTATATCGATGCCCCGTCTCGATACACCCACGACTAGGGACCTTGAAGGATGTACTTATGGACTACCATGTCCCCACTAGTATGATCCGCATCATAGTCCAGGTAGTCAAGTACACATCCTAAGGGCTTTACCAACATGTAACAGAGAGACAATCAGTGTACACGTTAAGGTAAAGATCAACCAGATAGCATACTATCATGTCGAGCAAGAAAGTCCTCCCTATATATGTCCAAGCATCCACTACAATATACATCCTATGTATAGTAATGGCCTCTAGGGCATACATATAACTAACAATCTCCCACTTGCACTAGGGCCATCTGATAGCAGTGGTTGTAGTATCTCATACTCAACCATCCCATAATAGTCTCTCTCTGGGAAAAGGCCTTTGTGAGTGGATCCGCCGTGTTGTCCTCTGAGTCTACTCTCCTAACCTCGATCATCCTGGAGATCAACCATCTCCATGATCAGGTGACACTGCCTTAGAATATGTCTGGATCACTGATGGGACCGGCGTTCCTTAGCATAAGCCACAACTCCATTGTCTCACAATGGTTGGAACGTAGTTCATCTCATGAACCAATATACACCCAAACATCCTCTTTGGTAGCATCTTGAGTAGCGATGTATCCTGCCTTTATCGTCTAGTTAGCCACGGTATCTAGCTTGGAACTCTTCCAACATACCGTCCCTTTACTGAGGGTAAAGACAATGCCTGCGACTGACATTCAGTCGTCTTTATCATCCTGGAACCCTTCCAGTGATTCTCCCCAGGATCGATTGATACCATCTCACTACAACTAGTGAGAATCCTAACATCCAATTAGATCTATCTCATAGATCCAAAAACCCAGGATTTAGTAGGTATCACTTTGATCCTATTGGAGAATCCTTGTGATAAGCGGAGATTGATCGAGCGTAGCATAGGAAACTCCTTTCTTATCAAGAGTATGACATCCACGTACTCTACGAGGATCACCACCATACTCCCTACTACCTTTTTGTTTATACAAGGTTCATCTACCATTTTGATGATGTCAAACTCTTTGACTAATCCATCAAAACAGATGTTCCAACTCCGCGATGCCTGCTTTATCCTATAAAGCATCTTGTACACGTTTTCGCTGCTCCCACTGTCTACGAAGCCCTCTGACTGTGTACTTACAGACTCTCTTTTCTGAAACATCATTTAAGAAAAGCAGTCATGACACCCAACCGCCAGATATCGTAGTCATGGTATGAAGCCGTGGCAAGTAGGATCTGAATGGACTTAAGCATGGCTCCTTAGAAAAGGTTTCATCATGATCCATACCTGGTTAATGATGCAAACCTTTAACAAGTCCAGCTTTGAAAGTCTCAACTTTTCCATGTACACCAAGTAATCTTCTCAAGATATACTTGCTCCTGATGGGGATTTAACCTTTCAGATATAGCAACCAAAGTCCATACTTTGTTGGTGTATAAGGATTCCATCTCAGATCGCTAAGCATCCAGCCATTCTTACAGAGTCACACTCTTGATGGCCAGCTCGAAACTAGTTGGGTCATCATTTCATGATGCAATCCTCGCTCCCACTGTTATAGAGGAACCGAAGTATCTCTCAGGTGGGTGAGGAACCCTACTAGATCGGCGGAGAGGCTGAGGTTCGTTGGAATCTATTGAATCCTTTGGTTCTACCAAATCATCAGCTGCAGTTTGTATAGCTGGAACATTTCCAGTTCTACCTAACAGCCCTTGCCTCGAGCTTGTCCGGATTATGCTTTTCAGACATAGGCTGGACAATCCCAAATCTTAACTAAATTAAGATATGGGCTCTTCCCTTTCCATATCACATATGAGGCGGTAGGCAACTGATTTGATTGGAACCCAATTCAATTGGTATACAGCTTCTCAAGTGCATAACTCCCAAAAGGAAATAGGAAACTCAGTAGTACTCATCATAGAGCACACCATATCATATAGGGTGCTATTGCTCCGCCCCGATATACCATCGTGCTATGGTGTATACGGAGGAGTAATGCTGAGAGAGAATCTCATTCTCCTTTAGAATAATCCAGGATTTCCGTGCTCAAGTATTCTCCTCCTCGATCTCATCAAAGGACATAATACTTTTACCCATATTTTGGTTCTCTACTTCTAACTTATATTCTGTGAATATCTCAAAAGGTTCGGACTTGTGTTTCAACAGGAACATATGTCTGAATCTTGAGAGATCATCAGAGAACGTAACGAAGTATAAAGAACCAGTCTTGGCATGTGTAGACAGGGGACCTACATACATCAACATGTATCATCCGAAGAGTTCACTAACTCTTTCTCTGTTTCCAGTAAACGGAGCTATGGTCATCTTATCTTTGTGACATGACTGGCAAGTTTCACAAGATGTAAATTCAAACTAATTTAAATATGCATCTTTATGTAACTTCAGCTAGTCAGGTCGCATTGATATGACCCAGTCTATAATGCCTCAAGAAGGATCCGTTCATTTCTGAACTCTTCCTCTTGTGTGTGTTCCGTATACTAAGAACTGTAGTTTGATTTAGAACGTCAATACTTTTAGATAACGTGCCTGAACCGATCAACTTTTGATATAGGAAATGTTCAAAACATTATCCATCAATACAGAATTTTATCATTTCTTTACTAATAAAGAGACTGATATGATTTTGTATATCAGGTTTGGTATCTAATAGCATTTGTTCAAAATCAATATATTGGTAATACAGGGTGACAGTGACCAACAGACTTGGCTGCAACACTTGCCCCGTTTTCTGCCTCATGAAACTTATCACCCGTTCTCAGTTCTTTACCTATCTGTAGCCCATGTAACAAATTACATATGCGGGATCCTGATCTGGTATCACATACCCAGGACGTAAAGAATACTGAGAAACAGTTCTGTATAATGAACACACCCGAAGATGATGCATCAGCATGCACTCTCTTCGTTTGGGTGGCACGGGAATTCTGGCAATCCCCTATTTCCTGCTCTGTCTTATAACAATTATAAGTTGGAGCGGGACCAACGTTCTCCAGCTCAGTATAACAAGCGGGTTCGGTCAATTCATCCGTATTATTATCTTGATTAAGGCGTGATATGGTCGCTACCTGGAGAGAGAGAGAAGAAAACACTCAGCGTATGCTCTTGCAAGAATAGATTGGTTATTATTTTATCTAATCAGGATGGCTCCCACTGCTTTTATCAAATCTTCCTTCAAACCCTAAAAGGAAAGACTAGCCGGGATTAATTACACACTACAAGTTCGCCAATCTTTCAGCCAGGCCAGTGTCGGTACTTTGAGGGAGGTCCCCCGTGCTTTCGCACGAACCTAATTACAGTAAACCTCGTTTTCCCAAAGGCGTAACCTCGTTAACACCTTTCTAGACACCTACTTGATCGGCTAATTGTAATGTGTAAAACTCTCCCAGGAGTAACAATTACTCGCAGTGGGTATCGGGATCCAACTATCTCATAGAAGGTATGCAATCTCATTGCAAATTTCAACACTTGAAATTCCCGATAATATTTTGCCCCTAGCGTCCTATGACCTTGACGGAGGTCAACAAACCATAGGCTACTAGTCAAGTTCAACCCGTCATTTCTTGATCGAATTAAACCCACCCGCACGACCCTTGACAGAGGTCAACAAGGCCGCACGACTACCCTAATCCAATCTGCATCATATGCATAAGCAGATAAATACTAGTTAGCTACCGCACACTACGTCTTGACGGAGGTCAACAAACGTAGCACGAATACTAAGTAGGACTTATCTGAAATGACGGAGGGCTACGACAGGTTTTTCTGAAAACCTATTGCGTAATGAACTTGATATCGTTGTAGAATCAAATGATTTTGAAATGGAGTATTTTTGATGCTTTTCTAGTTTTGCTAAAGGGGTCACTCCCGGTGAAGGGATCGTCGGCCCTTTCCTCGTCGAATGAGGTGCGGGATATATCATATATATCACTGCGCAAAGCAAAAACTCTTAAAAGCAATCAAAAGACAAACCGAGTGTGTAGCATCTGCCAGTTATTGCTAAAGGAGTCACTCCCGGTGAAGGGATCTCGGTCCTTTCCTCATCGAATAAGGTGCAGGGTATATCATATATACCACTATGCAAAGCAAGAACTGTAGCTACCTGTTTTGTTTAAAATTTGATTCCACAACATCTTAGGTTTCTTTTCTTTCATTAATCACATTAATGAAGTCCCATCATTTAAGTCACCTAAACATCACAGATAAATACGACGTACACTTATGCCATCCGCATTCGCCTCAATATCCCCTCGTGCACCGTTAGGTTAGGTAACTAACGACAGAGCAGGGCAGGGCTAGTGCGGGTGCAAAACAAAAGTAACGTCTATATAATATATCATATATACTATATACTGTATCTATCACAGAACATCATATGATCACATCACAGATATCGCAGCAGAAGAAACATATGAAACATTGGATATACTAGGACGTCCGTCTTTTCAATACGAGCCAGTATAAAACACGGATTCCACGGTCGTGATGAATAGCCAATCCCACACCCCTAGACCCCTACGAGAGCGGCAAGCAACCCTACCAATTCTAGGGTTAGGAGACCCGGACTCGACTCCTCGAGATGGTCTCCCACTGAACCCTAGAACCCGGTTACTCGTGCTCCCCTCCTTGGGTCTATCCTAATGCGGAAAAGTAAATAATATACAAAAGGTGACATCTTCCGCAACCTGGAAGTGCCCAAATAAAAGAATATTACATACAAGTTTTTACATGAATAAAAATGAAAAAACACTCATCTCACATAAAAACCCCGGGCTATTCAAACACGACAATCCAATATAACATATCCAGCAACACATAACATCACATGTCATCAACGTAAGTAAATATGCGCATCCCAATTGTCGTTGACATATAGCAACGAAACCGGCGAAATCACATATTACACTTACGGTCATAGAAAAGAAAGTGTAAAACTATAACAGTTGGAATCCGCAATCTCTTTAGACATCACATGCCTAATCAAATGAAATACTTAGACATCACATGCCTAACAATTATAAACCCCGCATTTTAGTCTCATTATCGAAAACTCTTTTCAATATCAAGTCGGGCAATTCAACAAGATTCCCGACATCCTGATCGAATGCTCGTCGCAAACTTTAGTAGGCGGCCGCACCCCCGATACCGTCGACGAAGTGCACCAAGGCGGAACACCGATGCCGCGAGCACCCGAACGGATGCTTTCGGCGACGGGGTTCTCCTACAGTCACTTGGTCGGGGCTGTCTATTAAGTTTACCCGGCGAGTATCCGCGTACGCTACATGATTGCGACGGACTTTTGATCACATCAAAATTCCGTGGCAACCGATCAAGTGAGACTAAAGTGCTATGTTTATAACATTCATATTAGTTATCTCATAACTACTTGTGAATTCCAATTATTGTATCACATTCCGAATAAGATAGAAAATGTTAAACTTTCCGATCGAACAATCGAACACCCAAGTTTTCCCGAAACAGCTCAACTCATGAAATAAGTTCAAAAACATTCACTTCGTGCCTCAGTACCAACGGTCCAGCCGTAGAAGGGTCAAGCCAACACCTCACATGTGGCACGCCGTACTGCTCCAAACCCTAAGGTTCAAAGGGCAGTTCAAGACGGTCACATAATCGAGTTAAGGTTTGTTGTCTTCTAGAGGGTCCATCGCGTTACTTGCACTACTTAGAACGTCTTTAAACCACGGAAAAATCCAACACTTGGAAATTTTCCGGCAGGGGAAAAATTGGGTATTTATATCCGGTTGAACTTTTTAACATATTCAAAAATTATCCGAAATCCACATAGACAAAATCTGATAATCCGATTGAATCATCGAATCCCCAAAACAACCCCAGAAAATGCAACTCTTGAATAAAAATTAAAAATTCCCAGAAAATACAGCACCCAAATATAGGAATTACTGTGCAAAGACCAACTGGAGAAAAGACAAAATGGCCGTGGAACCGCCGCATTAGCCATGCTAATGCCGCGGTTCCGCCGCGCTTTGAGGGAATCATGGGTACGGGATTCACAGTAATTCTTACAATTCCCTGCTTAATTTTCTGCATATTTTTAATTCTCAAAAATCCACAATTTTCAAAAAAGTACAGAGAGCAATTTTGGGTTTAGGGTTTCGGTTCGATCGGGTTTCAAACATCGTCTACGCATCGCCTAAGGCTCTAGTTAGGCTCTGATACCACTGTAGGGTTCCTAGGCACACTAATGAGGTCTCACAAGGCATCAACCATGCCAATTTCAAATTTTACAAGTGCCGAGAAACCCTAATACGGATCGTTAACTAGAATTTTAGGCGAAAGATGCAACTAGTTAACAACTTAACTAAGTGAACGGAAATACAACCTTTGTAGATCCGGTTCTCCACCTCCATAGCTCCGTGATGAAGTCCCCTCGCTGTACAAATCGCATCCCGGACTCTAGCATCGGCATCATCGGAGAAATGGGCGGGCTTGGTCGTCGGCTTCGATGCCGAAGATGATCTACGTCGAGGCATCACAAGATCAAGCTCCCACTTCACCAAGTCATGAAACTTGTGAAGAAAACACCCTATACTACCTGGCAAGAGGTAGAGGATGAAGAAATAGGAAGTGGGTTCACTTTAGAATTGGATTTCTCACTCATTTGCTCAAGTTGCCATTGATGGAGCAAGGTTTCTTCATGAAGAAGAAGAAGAGGAAGAAGATGATAGAATATATAAAGTTTTTTCCAAAAAAGAAAATAAAATGAATACTTATCATATTGCAACCATAGTTAGGTGTAGAGAATAAACTAGGGTTAAGTGGAATGGTTAGGTTAAAGGAAAGAAACAAAATGGTCAACTTTTCAAACTTTCATGAACTTTCAATGTAAAACAAAACTAGCAACCATTTTATTTCTTGCCAAAAGGAAATAAATAAATGAATAAATAAATAAAAACCTTAACCATTTACATAACCAAGGTTTAAACCAAAACTACACCCAAGTGAGCATGTATCATCAAACATGATACAAACAAGTGCACAAAAGTATATCACATATACAAGTTGTGTACATCAAGTGAGAAAATCTTTTTAAAGTGAACCAATACTAGTTAATGCAAAGTAATATATCAAATATATAATTATACATTAAATCATTAAATCAACACTTGATTCAATGATCCGGTCATGTCGCACACAACCGACTAGTATACAATGTATCGATTTATCGAATCAATCCTTGATTCGATAACTAGGTTATATTGCATACAACCATTCAACACATTCATCGCGAGAATGAAATACGGTATCACATACACGCATTATTCTCGGTCCCGCACATATCTCATATGCGCTCCTATTTCGTTTCGCTTGAGCCAGGAAACCTCTGTGTAGGACTCTAAAGACTCGTCAATACGCCGGCAGCAGGTGATGATTATATCAAACACCCACAAGCCGCAAGCGGTCTGCTAAACGTAATGGCCACCCGGGTATTGAGCGATCAGAAGATCGACGAGCAAGCCCGCTCACACTCCTGTGAATCCAACCAGTAACACTTACCGTACAGTCCGGTCTGATCGTCTGATATGTCGCATATCTCGCCTAGGGGTGGTAAACGTCAGACCCCAATGGCTCGATAAGTCATGTCGATATGAGGTCTATAACAGTTCGAGAAACTACAGGTAACACTTACCAGTAAATCTCAGCAACCCTGGCCAGGGATTTCCGGTTATAGCCAATCGAACACAGCGCAACATCAACCCCCTATACCGGGAGAGACGAATCCTCTCCTATCGCTCATTGCCTCCATATGATTCGGGACTGTACCCAAAAGCCACCGTTTTGCACGCCCTCTTGGACGTGGTAAGGTGGAAATCAAAGCACAGTGGGAATCACACAAGACTCTATGACGATCTCGGGTCTACAGACTAACCTGTACCAGTGTCACCAGAGAACTGCCATCTGACGTAAGGTATAATACCATCTGGGAGTTCTCGGCGAGTCCGTCCAGTGTACCCAGTCTCCACTGAGCACCCGTATATCATCTCTGATGTCAAACACCAATGGATATGGGATCATCCATCGCCCATCTGTATGGGTCGAGAAGGTATACGCTAGTCTACTCTGGTATATCGATGCCCCGTCTCGATACATCCACGACTAGGGACCTTGAAGGATGTACTTATGGACTACCATGTCCCCACTAGTATGATCCGCATCATAGTCCAGGTAGTCAAGTACACATCCTAAGGGCTTTACCAACATGTAACAGAGAGACAATCAGTGTACACGTTAAGGTAAAGATCAACCAAATAGCATACTATCATGTCGAGCAAGAAAGTCCTCCCTATATATGTCCAAGCATCCACTACAATATACATCCTATGTATAGTAATGGCCTCTAGGGCATACATACAACTAACAATATAGAGAGGACTTTCTTGCTCGACATGATAGTATGCTATCTGGTTGCTCTTTATCTTAACATGTGCACTTGTATTATTATACTGTCTCTCTGATATATGTTGATAAAGCCATTAGGATATTTGCTTGACTACCAGGACTATGATGAAGATCATACTACAGGGACTTGTGTAGTCCACAAACAC
This sequence comes from Agapanthus africanus, assembly GCA_030015575.1. Lineage (NCBI taxonomy): Eukaryota > Viridiplantae > Streptophyta > Magnoliopsida > Asparagales > Amaryllidaceae > Agapanthus > Agapanthus africanus. The sequence continues at coordinate 378,455,966 of CM057343.1, forward strand.
ATCCTTTAACTGTTCCTAGTTGAGAGAGTATCGAGACAAGGCATCGATATTCCAGAGTAGACTAGTGTGTACGTTTCTTGACCCTGTAGGGGGCGAGTTTGATCCCATAACTATTGGTGTTTAACATCAAAGATTGTACACATGTGCTTATCAGAGAATAGGTACACCGAACAGGACTCGCCGAGAACTCCTAAATAGTATTATACCTATCGTCAGATAGCAGTTCTCTGGTGACACTGGTACAGGTTAGTCTGTAGAGCCGAGATCGTCATAGTGTCTTGTGTAGTTCCCACTGTGCTTTGATTTCCTCTCTACCACGGCTCAAAGGAGTCGTACAAACAGGTGGATTTTGAGTATATTCCCGAGTCACATGGAAGCGGTGAGCGATAAGAGAGGTTTCTGTTCACACCATAATATTGTATTATTATATTCCCCATTCTTATTCGTTTTATAAATAAACAGGTGCTTTTGACGCATGTCTGCTATATATTACAGGTTACCGGTTCTTGGACAAAAACAGTGAAAACGATGAAAAGACGATGCAAAAGTGGACTTTGACCAACAAACAGAAGACTCTTGATCAAGCCTACATCAAAGGTAAAATTCACAAAGTACAAGGCAATGCAAGGTCCAAGATTACAAAACGAACGGTTAAAAGTCCACCACAATTGTTCACTGGAGATCTGGAAGAAACATAGAAACTATTTTAATGAAAGAACCAAATAATAAGGAAGCCCAAAAACAGAATGACCAACAAAGGAAATTTCAAGGCCCAATACTTCCTTTTAAAGAGACAGAGACATAAAATTTTACCAAAGCTTGAATTCTACTTTGACTAGATCTTCCTAAGGATATTTTGGTAAATGTAGACGTGCGAATCAATTGTAACCTAGGGTTTTCTATTCTCTATAAATAGGAACTCTAAATTATTGTATTCTTTTCATATCTCCCTATGGCTCTTTTTATGAATAAAACTTAGAAATCTTTTGGAGAGCATCGATACCTCTTTTCAATTCATGAATTCAGATCTGACAAGTCTTGTGTTGATGTTTGGAGAGAGCCATCTGTAAAGTAAGTAGGTAATTTCAATTCTTGCCCTAGGTAATTTTTCATTCTCTGCCCTAAATTAAATTTAATTCATTGCCCTAGTTAGATAATTAGATCTTTAATTCAATTGCCCTAAATTAATTTAGTTTTTAGATTTAATTAATCCATTCACACCGTTCGGAATTAACTCGTTAGCGCGATTAGGAAATTCACAACATCCCTGTGGATCGACCCGTATTCACCGGCTAGCTACATGCTACGCCGTTCTTGATTGCGGTTAATAGATAGTTTTTGAGATCAATCAAATGGCGCCGTTGCCGGGGATGGCGTGTTATTTTCTTTTTGCAATTTCGGGTTAATCAAAGTTAAAAAAATCATAAAAATCTGAAAAATAAAAAAATATAAAAACATATCATCTGTTATTTTTGGGAAGGGTATTTTTATGTGAATTTTGCAGGATCTACGAACAAATTCGGATCTGGAAATCTACAGAGATCAAAACAGCAAATATCAAATCCGAACAAACAGAGGAATATCACAACAGACAACAGAAGAAATTTGGAGGACCGAGTCAACAAGTCAACAGCGCGATCTGGTGAAAAAAAAAATTCGCCTGCTGACGTCATCGCTTTGCGGCGGATCCGCGGTCATCTCAGCGGATCAGATCCCCAAACTTTCTCTGCGGTTCATTAAAAAAAAACTGTAAGTCTTCTGATCTCCTCCTCTGCAAATCTCTGATATCTCCTCTGAAAAATCTCCTGCAGGATTCTTTGCGTTTAAAAAATCTTTCCCCTTCCAAATAACAAATCTTATGCAGGATTCTTTGCGCCGCGCATAAAATAAAAAGATTTGATTGCAAGTGATTTTTCTGTTTTGCATATCTTTAAAACTAACTTTAAGGGGCTCTTGACCAATTCAAATTGGGTGGGGATTTCATCACCCTTTCCAGGACCCCAGAAATCACATAAGGCATTTGCATTGACCAATCTTTAATTAAAAAATACTAGACTCAGCCTTAAGAATTTCGAGCTCAATAGGACAGAGGACTAGTTATAGGCATCGGCCGTTAATCCTAACCTGACTTTGCGGTGTCTAGGAAAATGTATCCAAGGCGAGTAGTTATTTAATTAGGACCGCTACTTATAGCGGGGAGCCTCCCACTCACCTGGCACTTACCTGGCCGCAATTGGCGGTGAAGAGGCGGTTTGAGATCCTATTTCTAGCCCTTTGGAACAGTTAGGAGCTGTCTAGTAGACCTAGGTGACCCTAGATCTAGGCTTGATTGTGCATTTTTGGTTGATCGAAAGTGTGTCTTAGCCCTTTATCGAAAAATTTTGCAAAAAGTTCCAAATAAAAAAAAGGAAAAAAGGAAAAATCTTTTATAAAAAAGACTTGCAACTTTTGTCGCTAAGAAATCCTTGCACCACCTACTTACTTTCTCTTCTCTTTCTTCTATCATGGGTACCCCACATCATAAATCTCTTGCCGAACTTTGGTATCCCGAACCTAACTTTGCCTCGTACGTCAATTGTTTCGGTCGATTTAAAGAAAATCCCTCCATGCCAAAAGTTTCTTTGAAAGATCAAATAGAAACGTCTAGGAGAAACAGTTCGACTTTGCAACCCACTTTGTGTCAACCATGTCAATCTTCACCACCTTCGTACGTTGATACCACTTTTTCAAGTTCGGTTGTAACTCCTAAACCGATATCCATTGCTGAGCATATTGCTCAATCTCGTAGCCGATCTTTCACCCATCTCCACACATCTAGTTCTAGGGATCAACAAGTCTATTCACCTTTTTATCCACATATTGACCCTACTCCTGTCCAACCATCCAATTCCTACCAGTCCTACCCGACTTTCCCACCTTCACTAGACATTGCTTCTACACAGCCATTTGGGAGTTTCACATATCCAAGCAATTTCGAATCTTTTACCGAAACCCCTTCACAACCCATGTCTAGTTTGGAACAGTCGTTGGAGGCATACATTGCAGCAACAAACAAAATGATTAGGAATGTGGATGCGTCCGTGGCCGCCCTTATGCAACCTAGTGAACCGGTAGCTAGTTTCCCGCTAGCTCTAAATTTTTCAATGTATAAGGAGGCGGTTGGACAGAGTGAGAATGTGAGAGGATTTCCAAATCAAACTTACCCATACCCAATTGAATCCAACAACTCCAATTTTCAAACATGTGTCCAAAATGATGAGTTGTGCAACTTTGTAGTGCTTGATTTGCCAGATTATGAGGAACCCCTTTCGAGTGAAACCGCACCTAATCCGTTTGACCTTTACACCTCCACTCTAGAACCTGAATTGATAAATATCCATGCTTTTGATGAGGTGTCAGAAAAAATTGATTTTCACTTGATTGAGGATATAGACGCCGGGAATATTTTGGATGATGAACCAGTAGATTTGATTGAAATTTTATGTCCAAGTCATCATCCCGAGTCATTAAATGTTTCTCCCGAATTTCATATGCGTCTTGATTTTGATGATAATGGCATGGATGAGTTAAATATTGAGGAGAATTATGAGGATAGTATTGAGGAGAGTATTGAAGATAATATTGAGGTTGAACCATTTTTGTTTGATGTGTCAGATTTTCCAATTCATCCTCTTGAACCTTTAACTAAATCACCCTCCCTCCTTTCCATCGTTCCGACCACGCCTAATATCACGCTTGAAGACTGTGAGCTTGAAAATTTTTCCTTTGAATCTGACACAGTTCTCTCAGCCGATAACTCTTACGAGTGTTTCACTTTTTCGGACGATGTTGATGACTCATCGCTCGAGTTTGAGTCCTTTGAATTTTCAGATGAGTTAGTTGAACCATCAGACTCGGTTGCTTACAGTAGTTTCGAACCATTGGTGGAATCTTTCAAGTTCGAGACAGTTTACTACGGTGAGAATGAGACTATCCCTAATTCACTCCCTTTCGTCCTTCCTATCGTTCCAACCGTACAAGAGACCACTACGCTTTCATCTCCAATACCAAGTTTGGCGTACCCATGCTTTCTTGCGAATCTTGAGGGATTTGACCCCATTTCTCGACGGGTTGATAGGTTAGCACAATCTCTTTTAACACATCGCTCATCACAAATTGCGCTAATTTATTCACTTGATTTACACTCTCAAGATCGTGCTACCCTTCTTTCTCTTTTCCGCCATTCTTCTCCTCCACCGAGACCATATTCTACCTTTCTTCCCACACGGTCTCGTGTGCTTCTCATTTCCTTTCTTTCCACTCCATTCTTTCACCAACTCGACCATTACCCCGATAAGATTTTTGAATGGTTGGTGCTAACCTTTGGCTTATGTAAGGCCAAGCTTAAGTTTGGGGGGAACCTTGTTGTATATATATTTTTGTTTTTCTTTTAACAATAAAAATAAAAAAATAAAAAAAATTTATAAATAAATAAACAGGGGGAGTGCGGACAATTTTGACCCTCTTGGTGTAGCATAACAGTGAGGACACTGTCAAGTTTAAGTTTGGGGGTATGCTCGGTAAGTCTTCTTCCTTCGCATTCATGTGTATATTTTTGCATTTGCATACTTATTTGAAAACCCATAAAAATTGAAAAATTTCAAAAAATTATAAAAATTAATGTATTCAATTTTGGCCGTATTTGACTTGAGTTTGACAAAAAGGTTAACTAGCTAGGAACAACTAGATCCTAGACTTAGTAAATTAAAAACCCTAAAAATAACCTTTCTTAAAGTTTAACGGTAGAAAGTATATGTCTTTGTAGTTTATTTAGAAATAGGCAAATTTTGGGTTCAATTCTTGAGCTAAGTCAAGACAAAGGAAAAGTATTGATATCTTTATGAGAGTATAAGTTTGAAAAATAATTCCTAACTTAAGTCTAGATTCTGAAAATGTATACCCTACAAATTGCACAATCACGCACCTTGAAACTTGGAATAGTAGAGGAGACCTTGAAATGCTCTTGTCTAAAGTCCTTAGTACGAAGAAAATAAAAAAAAATACAAGTGTGAATAAAGAAAGAAAAAAAATGAACACTGGTTTTTGTGATTACTTAAGGCTGCAAAAATAGAAAAAATATTTAGCGAGGGTGCTTCATCACCTAGTGCCTTAGACCAACTGGTTTGGGAGTCACTGCTAAAAGTCTTGGGTGTTGCAAGACTAGGAAGTACGCTTTAAAATGCAAACGCATTTTGTAATCGGTCGTTGGTACCTCAAGAAGTATTAACGGTCGCATGAAGGATGTGTAAGCAAAATTCATTTAAATTCACCAATTAATAAGTACTTTGGACAACGGATAAGAGTATGATTGCTTGATTTGAATTTCCAAGTGTAGGGGTGATATATACACACACGTAGGGGTATGTGATTGGAGTTTAGATGAGAGAAAGGAGTGAAGAATAGAACTTGTATCTTTAATAGAGTTGATAAAAATTCCTAAGTGGAGATGGAACCCTAAAAGGAAAACTTAGGAAATGCCGAAAGCTAAGTAAGTCTATAGAACATATATAATCTTAAGTTAAATAATAAGGAAGCGTGAAGAATGTGGGTGGATAATTTACGAGTCGAAGATAATAGAGCTCTTGTTGGAAAACCTAATTGAAGAATAAAAGTTAATGGGCCTAATTGATAGGATTTTGTGGGTAGTATCCGCTGAAAACCCTCAGGAGACAACACTCCTCCTACTAGGGACACCTAAAAGTTTAACGGCTTGTTGCACGAGCTCAGTGCAATCGTGTTTCCTGTGAAAGTGTGGTTTGGTTTTTGTCGAGAATAAAAAAATAAGTTTGCTCGAGGACGAGCAAAACATAAGTTTGGGGGTATTTGTTCACACCATAATATTGTATTATTATATTCCCCATTCTTATTCGTTTTATAAATAAACAGGTGCTTTTGACGCATGTCTGCTACATATTACAGGTTACAGGTTCTTGGACAAAAACAGTGAAAACGATGAAAAGACGATGCAAAAGTGGACTTTGACCAACAAACAGAAGACTCTTGATCAAGCCTACATCAAAGATAAAATTCACAAAATACAAGGCAATGCAAGGTCCAAGATTACAAAGCGAACGATTAAAAGTCCACCGCAATTGTTCACTGGAGATCTGGAAGAAACATAGAAACTATTTTAATAAAAGAACCAAATAATAAGGAAGCCCAAAAACAGAATGACCAACAAAGGAAATTTCAAGGCCCAATACTTCATTTTAAAGAGACAGAGACATAAAATTTTACCAAAGCTTAAAGTCTACTTTGACTAGGTCTTCCTAAGGATATTTTGGTAAATGTAGACGTGCGAATCAATTGTAACATAGGGTTTCCTATCCTCTATAAATAGGAACTCTAAATCATTGTATTATTTTCATGCCTCCCTATGCCTCTTTTTATGAATAAAACTTAGAAATCTTTTGGAGAGTATCGATACCTCTTTTCAATTCATGAATTCAGATCTGACAAGTCTTGTGTTGATGTTTGGAGAGAGCCATCTGTAAAGTAAGTAGGTAATTTCAATTCTTGCCCTAGATTAAATTTAATTCCTTGCCCTAGTTAGATAGTTAGATCTTTAATTCAATTGATTCAATTGCCCTAGATTAATTTAGTTTTTAGATTTAATTAATCCATTCACACCGTTCGGAATTAACTCGTTAGCGCGATTAGGAAATTCATAACATCCCTGTGGACCGACCCGTATTCACCGGCTAGCTACATGCGACGCCGTTCTTGATTGCGGTTAATAGATAGTTTTTGAGATCAATCAGTTTCGTCTCTCCCAGTATAGGGAGTTGATGTTGCGCTATGCTCGATTGGCTATAACAGTAAGTCCATGGCCAAGGCTGATGAGATTTACTGGTAAGTGTTATCAGTAGTTTCTCGAACCGTTATGAGCCACACATCGACATGACTTATCAAGTTACTAGGGTCTGACGATTCCACCCTTAGACTTGATATGCGACATATCAGACGAAGAGACCGGACTGTTGGATATGTATTGTCACGACCCAAAAGTACGGAACGCGACTGGCACTTAGATTACGAGACGTCTAAAGGCGTACCGTAACCTAAGTCAGCCAACCCCCAGAAAATCTAAACCAAAATCAAAAGAGAGTGAAGGAAAACCTTTAATGAAAATGGTTTTTAAATCAATTAAGTTGCATAGAATCCCTTTTTAAAAACATCAAAAATTCCCGAAAATTTCGGCAGAGTCTCCCTTGTATTTTCTATCCCCCAAAATGGGTACAACAAGATAATAAACCTGTAATCATAAATGGCATCCCCAAGCGGGAGCTAGCTCTTCGCCCAAGGCGGATCACAACCACACACAATATATAAGTAATATCAAGAAGAAGAGCATAAAAGAAATGCAAAATACCAGAAAACACACGTCGGCTCAAGTGAGCTCGACCCAAAAGAAGCCACAAATATACAAATCTCTCAGTCTCATCACTAGGTCGCATATACAATATAAAGTGGTAGATGGAGAATACTAGATACAATGATAGAGCAAAAAGAAACAAAGTGTGCTCGCAACCCACCTACGGGCGATGTCGCGAGTCTGAGCAAAAGGAGCTGATGCTAAGAAAGCCGCCACTACAAGACTGATGAGTCCGACCTGCAAGACACTGTGGCACAACGGGGGTGAGTTGCCAACTCGAGAGTAGAATGTAACATCTAGTAAGGCAATCGTAAGAATGCACGCAATGCGTCACAACATGTATGTCCATATGTGTTATAATATCTCTAGTATGCATGCACATGTATGCGATGTCATTACTAATTCTTTAAGTGTTTTAAATGCTAAGGGTACTGCATTCTTAACTTTAGAAAAAGGAATATCTGTATAATAACTAAATATCATCAAGAAATCACCTGAAAACTGTGTCAAGCACCGACACCAAATATGAAATCACCTCTGTCTCAATGTCTCAAAATATCGGGCTCCGTCAGTCCGGATCGGCCCATGTCATCAAATCTCACGACAACGGTCGGTATCCTCCGGATATCCGCCGCGCCAGACCTCACCGGTAGGTAGTCTTCCCCTGCCAGGCTCATCGTCTACAACTCGATCTTCTTGCCCCGGGGTACCATACCGGGCCCACCATGTACCCGAGACGGTTCATCCACTCCTCGAATCGGGTCTCGAAATCCAACAGAAAACATGAAAACTCATGGTGGATGACACATACATCACGAGAAAACCGCAACTTTGTTTTAAAAATGATAAATACAAACTTTTGTTAAATTCTTGCGGTTTTCCCCAAAAATCCAGAAATCGCAGCAATACTAAAATCCTCAAGAAAATCATAATGTTCACATGTTATAAATGATAAATGTCTATGATATCAATGTATATGATGTGAATTTTGGCTAGAAATCTATGTAAATATGATGATAATACGAGGTATATGCATGCTATGCAGTTTCGTATATCATGTATGAATGCAAGTGGCGATATTAAGTTAAACAGGTTCTATAGTGCACGTGGCATGGCAATTACCAAAGGCGTGTGTGTCATATGAATAGTGCGCGTGCAACAGATGCCAATGATAATCGTGTTCGTGTCCTACGAAGTGTTATCGCATATGTGCATGTGAATATCCATGCAATCTAGCATACTATTAACTATAAGGTATGCGGTGTAAATGAAGGGGTAAGCTAACTAACAATATAAATCTTGCAAGAAATAGGGTAATCTTAACTAGGGGGCGCCTTGCTCCATCCAGATGATTCCCCCATAGATGAATACATCTACTCACCTGAATGCCTCGCTAATCCGATCCGACCACCGTCTTGCCTTTACGCGCCGTGTCCGATATTTCCCCGACCGATCCTATATTTGCACAACACCAAGCATAAGATTACATATCCTAAAACGATACAAGTCACAATATACAAATATCGACGCTCTCGAATTAAACATAACGTGCACTCGATGCGCGGGAAAACACACGAAAATCGCTAAATCTTAACTAGAATCGTTATTTCGGGGCAATCGACAAAACTAAAACCCGGCTAGACAAAACCATGCATTCACGGACTCTAATATTCTTATACGAAGCTAATTATATCGCCTAAATAATACAATTAGATCACCTCCTAAAATTTTAGAAAAACTAGTAAGCAATTAGCATGCCGATTTCAAAGCAAACATCGCGAATTAACGATATCGCGATCGCAACATCGCATAAATATCCGACCTAATACACTAGATGGCCACAATACTAACCTAAACACACTTATTCAACTTCAAACCCTAACTATAACATCACCTCTTAAAAATATAGAAAAACTAGTAAGCATTGACGTAGAAATATCGATGCAATTGTCGCGGTTTAACGGTGTAGCGATCGCTACATCGCACAAACAACCATTCTAACCAACTAGATAACCACTACCCTAACTTAAACCCACTTATCCTATAACAAACCATAATTAGGGCATCAACACCTTTCTTGAATTTTCAAAAACCAACCATTACAATGAAATTAACACTTTAAAATACTAATTTAGCTTATTTAAACTACAAATTTAACAACTAGTTTAGGATTTATACCTTACAAGTGAACCCTAACTTGCACTTGACCTTGAAAGATGCCTCCTTTCACCTTGCTTTAAAGCAAATTAGGGTTGGAAAGAGGTGGAATAGGATTATGGTTTGAATTTGTGAAGAAATGTGTTGATTTCGGTGGATTTTGATGATTTTTTCATGATTTTTGAAGCAAGAAAGAGAGAGGGAAATGGGGTTTGCTCAGGTTGAGCTCGACCTGGTGTTGGGGAGGGTGTGTGTGTATGAATGGTGTAGAAAATTCTACACAAAAAGCCTTTCCCAAGCTCAATTAATGACTATCACATCAACTTTTCACAAAAAAAAACCCTTTTTAAGTCATTTTTGAATAAAATTTTAAACCATAGAACAAAAACTTTGAAAAGTCTTGAAATAATTTTATTAACACTAAATTTTAGTTTATAAAGTTTCCTAAGTGTGTAATTTACCTAATTAAATTTGTATTTATCACTAATTAAATGTATTTTTAAAAGCTTAAAATAATAAAAAAAATAATTAATTACGATTTTTTTTTATTTAACTAGAAAATTATAAGTGACATTTTAGTGACAAAATTATAGTAATATATTATCTAAATTTTGTATAATTAGGTCTACAAAGAAAAATACCTATTTTGACTTTTTACGGAAAAAGCTGAAAATTTAGCCGATTACTGAAAAACTGCCTAAACGGTTTTCGAAGAGTTACAATCTTCCCCCCTTAAAGAAATTCGGTCCCCGAATTTAGAATTTAACTACGCGTACCTTCAAAAAGATGGGGATATCTCTTCCTCATCTCGACCTCGGTCTCCCAGGTGACCTCCTCGCTGTTCGAGCCACACCAAAGGACCTTGACGGACGGTATAACCTTCGACCTCAATTTCTTCACCTGTCGATCCAAAATGACCACCGGCTTCTCGGTGAATGAAAGATCACGCTCTAGTTGGATCTTTTGGTGCTGAATCGCCTGGGAAGGATCATGAAGGTACTTGCGGAGCATCGAGACATGGAATACGGGGTGAACATCGGGGAATCTGGGCGGAAGAGCTAACCGATAAGCGACTGGACCAACACGCTCTAGGATCTCGAAAGGACCAAAATATCTAGGACTCAGCTTCCCTTTCCGCCCAAATCTCATCACACCATTCATCGGAGAGACCCTCAGGAAAACATGATCGCCAACAGCGAACTCGAGTCGACGACGACGCTTGTCAGCATATGATTTCTGCCTGCTCTGTGCCGCTCTCATCCTGTCTCGAATCAACTGTATCTTCTCGGTCATCTCCTGAACGATCTGCGGCCCCAAAACACTGCTCTCCCTGAGCTCTGTCCAACATACAGGCGATTGACATCTCCTCCCATAAAAAGCCTCGAAATGTGCCATTTGAATCGTCTCCTGGAAGCTATTATTGTAGGAAAACTCGATCAAAGGCAAATGACGATCCCAGCTACCACCGAAATCTAAAACACAAGCTCTGAGCATGTCTTCAAGAGTCTGAATAGTACGCTCCGACTGACCGTCAGTCTGCGGATGAAAGGCTGTGCTAAAACTCAATCGGGTGCCCAAAGCTTCCTGGAGTTTCTGCCACAATCGGCTGGTAAACTGGGTGCCCCGGTCGGACACGATGCAAGTCGGAACGCCATGCAGTCACACGATCTCATCAATATAAACCTGGGCGTACTGAGAAAATCCAAAAGTGGTCTTCACTGGCAGAAAGTGAGCCGTTTTCGTCAGTCGATCCACAATCACCCAAATAGAGTCGTACCCTCGACTGGTCCTGGATAGACCCACAATGAAGTCCATGGAGACCTGCTCCCACTTCCACTCAGGGATGGGCAAAGACTGTAACTCGCCGGCTGGCCTCTGGTGCTCGGCCTTGACTTGCTGACAAGTCAGGCATCTCGACACAAAGTCTGTAATATCCTTCTTCATCCCGTCCCACCAGTAAACCTCTCTCAAATCATAGTACATCTTGGTGGAACCTGGGTGAACACTGTATACTGATCTATGTGCCTCCTCAAGAATATCATGTCTCAGTCCCTCTGAATCTGGCACGCACAGTCGAGTCCTAAATTGAAGTATCCCCTGATCATCAATCACGAACTCAGAAACTCTGCCCAGCCGAATCTGCTCAATAATCTCTAAAATACGGGCATCACCGGACTGTGCCTCACGGATACGATCAAGTAATTGTGGGCATGCTCTGAAATGGGCCAGCTGTCCCCCTGTATGAGTAAACTCGAACTGCACCCTGCTGTCAAATAAAACCTGCCAATCCGCCATCGACTGCATCTGTACCGCGCTCAAACAAAATAAGCTACCTCCGGGCCTCCTACTCAAAGCATCTGCAATGTGATATGCAAGTGCTTCTCATGCTCCTCCCGACTCCGAGAATAAACCAAGATGTCGTCAATGAACACAATGATGAACTGATCGAGATACGGCCTGAATACACGGTTCATCAAGTCCATAAATGCTGCCGGGGCATTGGTGAGCCCGAACGACATCACCAAGAACTCATAATGACCATATCGAGTACGGAAAGCGGTCTTCGGAATATCCTCCTTCCGAACCCGCAACTGGTGATAATCAGACCGTAAATCAACCTTCGAGAAAAATCCTGCACCCTGGAGCTGATCGAATAAGTCATCAATGCAGGGTAGGGGATATCTGTTCCGCACAGTAACCCGGTTCAGCTGACGATAATTAATTCATAAGCGCATACTTCCATCCTTCTTCTTAACAAACAGGACGGGAGCACCCTAAGGTCACACACTCGGTCAGATAAGCCCTTTGTCCAGCAAGTCCTGTAACTGATCCTTCAGCTCTCTCAGCTCCGCCGGGGCCATCCGATAAGGCGGTATAGAGATAGGCCCCGTGCCGGGGATCAAGTCAATACAGAACTCAATCTCACGCTCTGGTGGCAGACCAGGCAGCTTGTCGGGAAATACATCAGGGAACTCTCTCACAACAGGAACCTGGTCCAACGGAACCTCTGTGGAACTAGTATCACAAACATAGGCTAAGAATCCCTGACACCCTTTCCTTAAGAGCTGACCAGCGCAAAGAGAAGAAATCAAGCTGGGAAGGGTAGCGCTACGATCTCCCTGAATAACAAGAACCGGCTCACCAGGAAAACTGAATCTGACTGCTTTCTCACGGCAGTCCACGGATGCATAACAGGTGGCTAGCCAGTCCATACCAAGAAGAACGTCAAAGTCTAGCATATCGAGGAGAATCAAATCTACTGAAGAATCTCTCTCCCCGATATGAACGGAACACGATCGATACACAAAACGGGCAACAAAAGACTCGCCTACCGGTGTAATAACGACAAGTGGCTGATCTAACAGAGAAGACTCTCGGCCCAACCTCGGTGCAAAATACGTGGAAACATAGGAATGTGTGGAGCCTGGATCAAATAATACCCGTGCATCAAAAGAACATACTGGCAGAGTACCTGTCACGACGGCATTGGATGCCTGTGCATCCTGAGGAGTCAACGCGAACACTCGGGCCTGTCCACCACTAATAGCTGGCTGTCCTCTGCCTCTACCTCGGCCTCTGCCTCTGCCTCTGTCGCCTCGACCTCTCTGAACCGGACCGCCACGCCCACGGCCTCTAGAAGCATCTAGCTGGCGTGGAGCATCATCAGGAGTAGGAAGTAGAGCTCTCTGAGAAGGTGGTGAGGGTGGTAAAGTCACATGCGGGACAGTCGCCGTACCCTGACGTCCCATGGTACAGTCTCTGATACGGTGGTACTGACTCCTGTTGGAGATAGTGCCCTCAGAGTCAATTATTAGGTCACAGGTACGTGATTGCAATGATTGATGGAGGACCTATCCCGGTAGGACAGTCTTACTCGAGATGATAGTATGCTATCTGGTTTACCTTTATCATCGTGTACTGCTTTAAGTGACCTGACAAGTCGCTATTACACGTTGGTAGAGCCCCTAGGATTCTTGCTTGACCACCAGCAGTATGAGGGCGATCATATATGTGGGAGCTGGCAGTCTATAAGCATATCCTTAAATGGTCCCTAGTCGTGTAAGTTTCGAGACAGGGCATCGATACTCCAGAGTAGACTAGTGTATACAGTCGAGACCCCGACGAGGGGCGGTGGCCGGTCTCACAAGCCACTGGTGTCAGTTGGATCACCTAAGATGTATACAGGTGCTCATTGGGTTATGAGTACACCGGACATGACTCGCCGGGAACATGCTAGTTGGTCATATACCAGACGTCAGATGGCAGTTCCCTGGTGACATGTGTGTAGGTTAGTTCATCGACCTGGGGATCGTCATTTGTCTCGTGTGAGTTCCCACTGTACTTTGATTACTACCCTACCACGGCTCAAAGGAGTCGTGCAAACAGGTTTTAGTTGGGTACAGTCCCGAGCCACATGGAGGCAGTGAGCGTATCTTCAGGGGTTCGTCTCTCCCGGTATTGGGGGTGAGGTCGTGCTGTGTCTAGGAGAGCCATTACACGAAGCCCTCGGCCGAGGCAAGGAGATTTACTGGTAGGTATTCCAGTAGTATCTTAGGGTGTTCTGGGCTACACTCCGACACGACTTGTACCGCTTTTGGGGGTCTGACTTTTACCAACCCCCTAGGCCCGCCATGCGATGCTCATAGACGAACGGACCGGACTGTACGGATATTGTCACTGACAGGCTCAGTAGGGTTGTCAGGCTGAGTTCGCTCACAGACGTCCCTTTTACTCAATACCTGGTAGCCCGTTACGTATTGGCTTATACCTCTGACGTGCTAGTGGTTAAATCCACAACCAAGGTGTTGACGAGTCTTTAGAGTCCCCCACATTCTGTTACTCAGCTTTCGGGCGAAAGGTTGTAGAGGCCGTATGGAGATATGGCAAGGTCCGATCAGATACGTGCGGTATTGCACGGATCAGGATCGGACAGTTTGTACTATAGGCCGTATGGTTATATGGCAGGGTTCGATCAGATACGTGCGGTATTGCACGGATAAGGATCGAACGGATAATAATAGCCGGTTTTGGTATAAGCCGGATCCTAGTATAGTACAGTGTAGATTTTGTCTCATTGCATTTGTATTTCGGTCGGAATACAAATGCAGGTGTGTATGCACAGTATCGGGGTTTTCCTGTAATTTATTACGGGACCAGTCTTATGGAGTTGCCAGTTTGCTTTTCGTTTCGGCCGATTTCCTTTGTATCGTTCATTGGCCGAAGATTGGTGGAGGAGGGCTTATTTGCATTGTTGTAAATAAGCATTTGTGGAGGGGGTCTTTGCATATTTCCTTGTATCATGATGGTGCACCATTCATTGACCTTGACTTCTTGACTCCTTCATGATGGCTTGACTTTTTGAAGTCATCATGCTTGATGATGGGTTATGATATGGTGGTTGAGTGTTGGATTTTGTGGAGAATAATTTCTTTTGATGATCACCTTTCTCTCTCTCTCTTTCTTGTGATTGATACACTCTCCATTCTCACTCTCCCCACACAAGTAATGGCCGGCCCAAGCATTAAGGGGGCTGTCCAAACTTTTTGGTGTGGGGTTTTGCTTCATTTCATGTTGCAAAAATCCCACAAGGTCAATCTCAAAAGCTCCAAGTTCAATCCCTCCACCAAAGGCAATTCTACAACCCCAAAATGAGACACAAGTTCCACACTATATTCTACAGCAAACCTTGGGCACGTCGACTAGCCAGCTTCGTGCCCGAGTTGCCTCGGCATTGAGGTGGGAGCCCGTAAAAGAAGTAGGCGATGTGGTGCACTTCCGGAGACGATGTGGAGACCGGAGCTTCCGCAGGAGATCGGGACGACGGCGAGAAGACTGGAGGACTTGGATCAGTCGGTATATCTCTCTTCCCCATCTTGTAGTTAGCTAGGACTAGTTAATGGTTCGATCGGGGTATTAGTGCGCGGCGGTTTGCCAGTTCAAGTAAAATTTAAAGTTTATCACCGCTTCCGCATTTGGCCGTCGGATTGACGGCCGGGGCGCCGCCGTGCACTTACAGTGGCATCAGAGACTCGCCATTAACTTAGTCTAGCTTGGTTTAATGTGTTTTGCATTTCCGATCGACCAAATTTCCAAAATCTACATTTTTGTTAGCATCAGTTTCTGTTGAAATTTTTTTTTGGTCTCCAAAAATTTTTCAGGTTGTAAAAAATTGATGTACTGGAAAATATAAGAGCTCTGTAAAAATTCGATGAAGTGATTCCACTGTGGGAGCGCGGAACCGCCGCAAACACCCCCTTCTCGCCGCGGTTCCGCCGCGCACTGTGGAGATCCCTGCACCAAATTTCTACAGTGTCTTTGTGGGCTTAAAATATGGGTTTTGGAATATTAATTTTGGGCCCAGAATTTCTTGATGTGCTACAGTAGTACTTGGGGGCCCACTTGTTAAAGTTTGATCGATCGGATATTTTAAACACATTATTTCACAGTATTTACATTATATCTGCGACCGTGAATGTCACTTGATCGGTAAATCCTGTCTAACTGCTATAGCCCGGTTAGACGGATTTGCGAACGTGACTTTCATGTTGATGTTCTGTTTTTGCTGTGATGTTGCGGATCGGTCGTGGGGGATAGCCTGGATGCAATGCTAGTACAGTTGTGGTTGTATTATGTACATTTGATATTGCGGGGCGAGCGTCCGACATGTGGACTGCCGTCACTGCCTGTTTGTATTATTATTTTAGGGCACGGCCAGGTTGCGGTCGATGTACCCGTTGTATGTATATTTTACTTTCTGTACTAGGATTACCCCACGGAGGGGTGCACGGATAGCCGGGTTCTAGAGGGCAACAAGCCCGCATCTCATGGCATTGAGACGGAGGGGGCTTCACTCTAGGATTGACAGGCTATTCGCCGCACTCGTAGGGGGTACAGGTTGACCCAGGAGGGGTGCCCAAGTTACCGGATTCCGTGAAGTGCTGGGTGGTCCATTCACGGCACTGAAAGGGGCTGCCTCGCTTCAGGTTTTGGCGGGTGACTTGCCGCGCCTGTAGGGGTCTAGGTTCTCATTGCACAGGCTATCCACACGACCAGGGGAACGTCGGGTTTCAGCGGCTCTGTGAAACCCGGGGATCCCAGATATCTGTATTGTTCTGTGATGCTGTACATTTCTGTGATGTTGCATTTTTATCACGCCTTGAGCGAATATAATATATTGGTATATATATTAGTAGATGTTGTATATGTTTTGCATCCGCGCTAGTCCAGTCCCCGCTCTGTCGTTAGTTAGCTAACCTAACGGGTAATGACGGGACCCAGTGGCGAATGCGGATGGCATATACGTACGTCATATTATTTTCGTTCTTTGTGGTGTGATCAATTGATGGGACTGCGTTGATTCGGATCAATGCAAGTTAAAAACAAACCTAATCTGATGTTGTTGGAACACTTTTCAAAAAGCTGTTATTGTAAGGACGTTCACTTTTGTTTTGCATCGTGATATTCAGTTGGAATATCCTGCTCCTCAGTCGACGAGGCAAGGGCCGAGATCCCTTCACCGGGAGTGACCCCTTGGACAAAAGTTTGCGTCAGGGCATTAACTTCACTATAGCCGATTACTTTTGCTTTGCACCGTGATATTCAGTTGGAATATCCTGCACCTCATTCTACAGGGAAAGAGCCGAGATCCCTTCACCGGGAGTGACCTCTTTAGCAAAGGTTTTCGTCACTATATTTTCAAAAAGCTATCCGGTTCCTTCAACGATATCAAGTTCTTTACGTTAAAGGTTTTCGCCAGAAACCATTCGTAGCCCTCCGTCGTTTCATATGGATAGTCAATAGTATTCAAGCTGTGTTTGTTGGCCATAGTCAAGGCACAGTGTTTGGTAGCTATTGGGTGTTCATATGCTGCATAGATAGATGCGTTGGTTTGGGACAGTCGTATAGCCTTGTTGGCCTTAGTCAAGGGCTTGTACGGGTGGGTTCAAATCAACCTGGACAATGACGGGTAGAACTTGACATGTGACTTATGATTTGTTGGCCTTAGTCAAGGTCATAAGAGCATGGGGCAAAAATCACATCGGGAGTTTCAAAAGAACTGAAACTTGCCAGATATGCGCATACCTTCTGGAGTGTGACACCGTGAGCGGATTCCGTCACGTTATCATGCGATGATAGTTGGATCCCGATTCCCACTGATGAGTTGGTTTACTCCTCGGGTGATCCTGACTAATTCTTCTTTTAGGTTTGGAGGAGAATTTGACGGTACAGTGGGAGGTTTCCAGATTAGATAAATTGGTAACCATTCTGATCTAGGTTAGAGTGCACGCTGAGTGTTTCTTTTCTCTCTCTCCTTGGCAGCGCCCATTGACCCGACCCTAAGACTATGACTCAGTGACCAAGTTGACCGAAACTTCTTAACACTGGCTTTTGGATTGTCAGAGTTGCAAACCTCATTGCCACTCCTACTTTTACCATTTTCTCCAGGACACCCCGTATTACTACGAACGTCCACTTCCATTGGACAAAACCATCGTATGGTTATATACGAACTCAAAGGGATTTATTCGAGGATGGTTTCCGGTTCTGGAGAAAACGGATAGGACTATTCAGTTGTCTTTTCCTTTTACCTTCTCTCAGGTTGCGAGTACTCCTTGGTTTAGGAGATAGTACACCTATTACGCAAATTGGATGGTCTTCTTCCAAACCATAGGCAGGTGCCGACCGGTAGGGAATGAAGAAAACCAATTTGCCTAACGATGGTGTACAGAAGGTATTATGTAAAGACAAAGAAAGGGATTAGAAGGAGGGCAAAGTAAATTGCGACTGATATTCACGACCAAACCAAGTATTCCATTACCACTCCCACTTCACCTTTGTATTTCTCCAGGACACTCCGTATCACTACGAAGATCCACAGTTTATTGGATACTCCATCGTATGGTTATATACGAACTCGAAAGGAACTTGTTCCAGTTCGGGGATGGATTCTGGTTCAGGAGAAATAGGAATAAGTTTTATTCAGGTGTCTTTTATCTTCACCTTCTCTCGCATTGCGAGTGCTCCTAGGATTAGGACAGTACACCCATTATGCTTATTGGATAGTCTTCTTCCAAACCATAGGCTGGTGCCGAACGGTAGGGAAGGAAGAAAACCATTTGGCGTAAGGGGTGTGCAGAAGGTAATGACTAAAGATATATGAAGGGATTTGGAGAGGTGGCAAAGAAATATACGGTTACAGTTGTGAATCTGATAATGGAAGAGGCATTACTAGGAATACCGGGATACCCCATCGAAACATTTCAATGTTTCAGTTCAACTGTGTACTGTTAAAAGAAAACCGATTTCCTGATTAGACACTTGCTCCAGGGTATGTATTTACCAGGTTTGATTCTCACATCTGTATGGTTTTACAGATGATGAGTGGGAGTAAGTTATTGGGAATTAGGTGATCATCCTCATTATATCGGGATTCGTTGTAATCGGTGATATTTGAGGAAGTCACCTGGGTTGTTTGCCGGACGGCAAATATTTGGTTTTGAATATCCTCTGTTATGCACCAATTTCAAATTGATATATCTGTACGTCTATTTTCATAGAGTGAGATATACCTTTTGAAATTATGTCTATGACATTTACCTATATCAGTGGATGGTTAGGTAAGGAGCATTAAACAGCGGTATAATTCTTCTTAACCATAAGTACAGTTTTCAACCTACGACACACAGTGAATGAGTTTTCAGACTCAAGGGACTTATACAGAGTATTGTATATTGTCCAGGGTCCATCAGGACAGAGGGGATGGTCCTCATACTATATTCGGTTTACTTATGACTTCTCTAGTTTTTAGACAGGTGTTTCGTGGAAACACATGGTCTGAATGTTGAGAAGTTATAGGTATTTGAATAGAGTAGAGAACCAGGTGTAGCAAGTATCGGGATTCTTCAAAGTGATCGAAGATGTAGATACTTGTGTATGGTATTCAGTTGATAGTAATGATAAAGAGAAATTGCTTCTCTTTCAGGTTACTCATAATTGGAAGCATTCCTAAGTTGAGTAACGCTGATCGGCCTCCTTCCATTAAGTTGACATGCACTGGAGACAGCTGCATGATTTGAATTTGGTTCAATTAAATCAGTGTCTCTGTTTCTATATTGGATATAGAACAGTTCATATCTTAACGTTGTTAAGGTACGGGGAGTTGTCCGGCTTATGATTAAAACCAGACACTGGACAACTCAAGGCACGTTTCTGTAATGGCTGTTTGTGGGTTGACCCAGGCTATGACGAGGGTTGATTTTCTACCATCTGGATGAACAATAGCGATATTGTTCTAGACTCGCCACAGTTTTATCAAAAATGGATTTTTTCAGAAAACAGTAGCGGGAGTATGGTAGAACTGGAAGTGATTCCAGAACCACAAACGATTACTGAAGATTTGATAAGGAACCTAAAGATTCAATCTGGATTGACATTCTATTGGCCACTCCGCAGATAAGGTGGGTAACTTCAGGCACCCGAGAGGTACTACGGTAGCCTCAAGGACGGTGACAGGGAAGTTCTTGTTTACCTACAATTACCATTGCTGTTGTTCCAGGCTGCGAGACCAGGCGGGAGGATGAGTATAGCGTCGTTCTAAACTAGTTTTAGAAATGGACGTCTATATGACTCTGCCAGAGGGTTGTCGTAGTCAGTGGGAGCAACGGAAGCATTGGTGGACAGGTAGCTTATGTCTATTTATAGACTAAAGCAGATGTAGCGGAGATAGATCATCTATTTCTGACGTGACAGTCATAGGTTTGACTTCATCAGAATAGGGGATGGATCTGTTGAGAAGGTAGTAGGGTGTGATATCCTGGTATTTGGATGACATACATAGAGTAGGAAAAGAAATTCCTATACTACAATCGGTTATACTTTGGTCGTCACACAGTGGTTTCTCCACAAAGGAAATGGATTTTATATCAGACATACTGGTTACTAGATCTATGGTTTTAGATCTAGATTTGGGTGGTTTCCCAATCTGGGTACTTAGACAGCATTCTAAGGGTATTTGGAATGGACGACTCCATGCACGGTAGTGTACCTGCAGAAGATGGAGTCACCCTCTCTAAAGGTGTCTTATAGACTAAAGCGGAGAGGGATGCGCATGATTGACAGATCACTTGCTCAGGCAATTGAGTCAATCGTGAGATGTCAAGTACCACACCAGATGTTGTTCTTGCACTAGATGCAATAAGTTGATATTAATCCAATCCTGGAGAAACAGTCGGAAGCAGTTTTAGAACATAAGTGGATGTTCTAGGGATATGATAACGGCAGCCTCGTTGGGGAGACGGTTATCATTCCAGGCTTCCAAGGTGACCTGGACAACAAGGAGGTTGTCAGAGTTATAGTTTTTCCTTCTGATGAGGGGCAGTATTTTGGACAGGTGGTCCAAGGCAATACTGAGGGAGGCATGGCTCAGGATACTGATTAAGTTCAGTTAACGATACAGTCTAAGAAGTTTGGATTTGGAGTTCATTTATGAGCTAGGTCCCATCAGACATCCAGACACATTCTAAGACAGGTATTACTCTTTTCGGGAGATGGCTTTCTCCGCGAACTTGAGATATAGAGAGACATAGAAAGAAACATCAAGGCGGATCCACTCACTGAGGCTATTCCTCGAACGCAATAGTTTCGCAAACGAGCTTTGTGAGACTGACTAGTAGAGGAGTTGGGTGTTCGGTATCACACGGGCTGTGAGTATGCGACATCGCAATAATTAGCCTTGAGTGCAAGTGGGAGATTGTTGGAGATAGTGCCCTCAGAGTCAATTATTAGGTCACAGGTACGTGATTGCAATGATTGATGGAGGACCTATCCCGGTAGGACAGTCTTACTCGAGATGATAGTATGCTATCTGGTTTACCTTTATCATCGTGTACTGCTTTAAGTGACCTGACAAGTCGCTATTACAAATTGGTAGAGCCCCTAGGATTCTTGCTTGACCACCAGCAGTATGAGGGCGATCATATACGTGGGAGCTGGCAGTCTATAAGCATATCCGTAAATGGTCCCTAGTCGTGTGAGTTTCGAGACAGGGCATCGATACTCCAGAGTAGACTAGTGTATACAGTCGAGACCCCGACGAGGGGCGGTGGCCGGTCTCACAAGCCACTGGTGTCAGTTGGATCACCTAAGATGTATACAGGTGCTCATTGGGTTATGAGTACACCGGACATGACTCGCCGGGAACATGCTAGTTGGTCATATACCAGACGTCAGATGGCAGTTCCCTGGTGACATGTGTGCAGGTTAGTTCATCGACCTGGGGATCGTCATTTGTCTCGTGTGAGTTCCCACTGTACTTTGATTACTACCTTACCACGGCTCAAAAGAGTCGTGCAAACAGGTTTTAGTTGGGTACAGTCCCGAGCCACATGGAGGCAGTGAGCGTATCTTCAGGGGTTCGTCTCTCCCGGTATTGGGGGTGAGGTCGTGCTGTGTCTAGGAGAGCCATTACATGAAGCCCTCGGCCGAGGCAAGGAGATTTACTGGTAGGTATTCCAGTAGTATCTCAGGGTGTTCTGGGCTACACTCCGACACGACTTGTACCGCTTTGGGGGGTCTGACTTTTACCAACCCCCTAGGCCCGCCATGCGATGCTCATAGATGAACGGACCGGACTGTACGGATATTGTCACTGACAGGCTCAGTAGGGTTGTCAGGCTGAGTTCGCTCACAGACGTCCCTTTTACTCAATACCTGGTAGCCCGTTACGTATTGGCTTATACCTCTGACGTGCTAGTGGTTAAATCCACAACCAAGGTGTTGACGAGTCTTTAGAGTCCCCCACATTCTGTTACTCAGCTTTCGGGCGAAAGGTTGTAGAGGCCGTATGGAGATATGGCAAGGTCCGATCAGATACGTGCGGTATTGCACGGATCAGGATCGGACAGTTTGTACTATAGGCCGTATGGTTATATGGCAGGGTTCGATCAGATACGTGCGGTATTGCACGGATCAGGATCGAACGGATAATACTAGCCGGTTTTGGTATAAGCCGGATCCTAGTATAGTACAGTGTAGATTTTGTCTCATTGCATTTGTATTTCGGTCGGAATACAAATGCAGGTGTGTATGCACAGTATCGGGGTTTTCCTGTAATTTATTACGGGACCAGTCTTATGGAGTTGCCAGTTTGCTTTTCGTTTCGGCCGATTTCCTTTGTATCGTTCATTGGCCGAAGATTGGTGGAGGAGGGCTTATTTGCATTGTTGCAAATAAGCATTTGTGGAGGGGGTCTTTGCATATTTCCTTGTATCATGATGGTGCACCATTCATTGACCTTGACTTCTTGACTCCTTCATGATGGCTTGACTTTTTGAAGTCATCATGCTTGATGATGGGTTATGATATGGTGGTTGAGTGTTGGATTTTGTGGAGAATAATTTCTTTTGATGATCACCTTTCTCTCTCTCTCTTTCTTGTGATTGATACACTCTCCATTCTCACTCTCCCCACACAAGTAATGGCCGGCCCAAGCATTAAGGGGGCTGTCCAAACTTTTTGGTGTAGGATTTTGCTTCATTTCATGTTGCAAAAATCCCACAAGGTCAATCTCAAAAGCTCCAAGTTCAATCCCTCCACCAAAGGCAATTCTACAACCCTAAAATGAGACACAAGTTCCACACTATATTCTACAGCAAACCTTGGGCACGTCGACTAGCCAGCTTCGTGCCCGAGTTGCCTCGGCATTGAGGTGGGTGCCCGTAAAAGAAGTAGGCGATGTGGTGCACTTCCGGCGACGATGTGGAGACCGGAGCTTCCGCAGGAGATCGGGACGACGGCGAGAAGACCGGAGGACTTGGATCAGTCGGTATATCTCTCTTCCCCATCTTGTAGTTAGCTAGGACTAGTTAATGGTTCGATCCGGGTATTAGTGCGCGGCGGTTTGCCAGTTCAAGTAAAATTTAAAGTTTATCACCGCTTCCGCATTTGGCCGTCGGATTGACGGCCGGGGCGCCGCCGTGCACTTACAACTCCCACACCGAAAACATCCTGGCGACGACTGCTGGGTCTGTGGATATGAACCAAATAACTGACCTCGTCTCAATCCTCTGCCTCCACCATCTCCCGGAAATAATCTATCACGATGTCTGCCCATCTGCCGCTGAGCTGGCGTATCAGTGCGGATCCTCTTCGGTCCAGAAATGACCGGAGTCTCAGAAATACGCTCCTCCAAAAGTAAGGCTGCATCCATCGCGGCTGCGTATGTATCAAAGTGCTGGGTGCCGATGGCAAGGAATAGCTGTGTATCAAGCCCTCGCACGAACCTCTTTATTCTCTTCTCTTCTGTGTCTACTAGGTACGGAGCATATCGAGATAACTGGGTAAACTGTATATCATACTCCGATACTGTCATCCCAGGAGTCTTGCGCAAAGACTCAAAACTACGGGCTCGAGCATCTCGGACACTCTCCGGAAGGAAACGGGCAAGAAATGCATATGTAAACTCATCCCAGGTCATAGAAGGCAGACCTACAGCTCGGCCTCTCTCTACTGAATCGTACCATGTCTGGGCAAGACCCCCCAGACGAAAACTCGCAAACTCCACCAATCTATCATCAGAACACCTCAACGAACGGCAAATCCGAGCCATCCTATCGAGAAATGCCTGTGGGTCCTCTGTCGCATTTGTACCGGTAAAAGCTGGAGGTCTCAATCTCATGAACTCCTGTAGTGAAACAGGGATAGTCTCCGTAGTAGCAGCAGGAGTGACCATCTGTGCAGCAGGTACGATTGTGGTCTGTGCAGTGGAAGGAACGTCCTCGGATCTCTCTGCCCGGCTGGACACAACTAAAGATCCCATCATCTGTCGCAACTCTTGCATGCCGGCCTCTAATCTGGCAATACGGTCAGGATAGGGCGGATCAGTATGACCCTGAGGGGTAGGCGTATCCTCCCGCTCGATCCTCGCCTCAGACGAGCCCGCTCGAATCTCATCCCTAGCGGCAGCCCGCTGAGCACTCGTAGTCTTTGGCGGTATCGAAGCTGGAATAAGAAACAGGACTGATAAGAACATTGCAATTGAATCAAGGAATGCAAGGAATCAAGAAAGGAAATACAAGCAATTATGTCCTAAGGTCACTTAGGCGGAGTACCGTATCGTAAGTATGCCGCGGATCATACCCACGCTACGCCACTCTGCTTAAGTCACCTACTCCATCTACCAAGGTCGTCCTACACTCAAGAAGATAAAACCTACACTCTGATACCATCTTTGTCATGACCCGAAAGTACGGAACGCGACTGGCACTTAGATTACGAGACGTCTAAAGGCGTACCGTAACCTAAGTCAGCCAACCCCCAGAAAATCTAAACCAAAATCAAAAGAGAGTGAAGGAAAACCTTTAATGAAAATGGTTTTTAAATCAATTAAGTTGCATAGAATCCCTTTTTAAAAACATCAAAAATTCCCGAAAATTTCGGCAGAGTCTCCCTTGTATTTTCTATCCCCCAAAATAGGTACAACAAGATAATAAACCTGTAATCATAAATGGCATCCCCAAGCGGGAGCTTGCTCTTCGCCCAAGGCGGATCACAACCACACACAATATATAAATAATATCAAGAAGAAAAGCATAAAAGAAATGCAAAATACCAGAAAACACACGTCGGCTCAAGTGAGCTCGACCCAAAAGAAGCCACAAATATACAAATCTCTCAGTCTCATCACTAGGTCGCATATACAATATAAAGTGGTAGATGGAGAATACTAGATACAATGATAGAGCAAAAAAAAACAAAGTGTGCTCGCAACCCACCTACGGGCGATGTCGCGAGTATGAGCAAAAGGAGCTGATGCTAAGATAGCCGCCACTACAAGACTGATGAGTCCGACCTGCAAGACACTGTGGCACAACGGGGGTGAGTTGCCAACTCGTGAGTAGAATATAACATCTAGTAAGGCAATCGTAAGAATGCACGCAATGCGTCACAACATGTATGTCCATATGTGTTATAATATCTTTAGTATGCATGCACATGTATGCGATGTCATTACTAATTCTTTAAGTGTTTTAAATGCTAAGGGTACTGCATTCTTAACTTTAGAAAAAGGAATATCTGTATAATAACTAAATATCATCAAGAAATCACCTGAAAACTGTGTCAAACACCGACACCAAATATGAAATCACCTCTGTCTCAATGTCTCAAAATATCGGGCTCCGTCAGTCTGGATCGGCCCATGTCATCAAATCTCACGACAACGGTCGGTATCCTCCGGATATCCGCCGCGCCAGACATCACCGGTAGGTAGTCTTCTCCTTCCAGGCTCATCGTCTACAACTCGATCTTCTTACCCCGGGGTACCATACCGGGCCCACCATGTACCCGAGACGGTTCATCCACTCCTCGAATCGGGTCTCGAAATCCAACAGAAAACATGAAAACTCATGGTGGACGACACATACATCACGAGAAAACCGTAACTTTGTTTTAAAAATGATAAATACAAACTTTTGTTAAATTCTTGCGGTTTTCCCCAAAAATCCAGAAATCGCAGCAATACTAAAATCCTCAAGAAAATCATAATGTTCACATGTTATATATGATAAATGTCTATGATATCAATGTATATGATGTGAATTTTGGCTAGAAATCTATGTAAATATGATGATAATACGAGGTATATGCATGCTATGCAGTTTCGTATATCATGTATGAATGCAAGTGGCGATATTAAGTTAAACAGGTTCTATAGTGCACGTGGCATGGCAATTACCAAAGGCGTGTGTGTCATATGAATAGTGCGCGTGCAACAGATGCCAATGATAATGGTGTTCGTGTCCTACGAAGTGTTATCGCATATGTGCATGTGAATATCCATGCAATCTAGCATACTATTAACTATAAGGTATGCGGTGTAAATGAAGGGGTAAGCTAACTAACAATATAAATCTTGCAAGAAATAGGGTAATCCTAACTAGGGGGCGCCTTGCGCCATCCAGACGATTCCCCCATAGATGAATACATCTACTCACCTGAATGCCTCGCTAATCCGATCCGACCACCGTCTTGCCTTTACGCGCCGTGTCCGATGTTTCCCCGACCGATCCTATATTTGCACAACACCAAGCATAAGATTACATATCCTAAAACGATACAAGTCACAATATACAAATATCGACGCTCTCGAATTAAACATAACGTGCACTCGGTGCGCGGGAAAACACACGAAAATCGCTAAATCTTAACTAGAATCGTTATTTCGGGGCAATCGACAAAACTAAAACCCGGCTAGACAAAACCATGCATTCACGGACTCTAATATTCTTATACGAAGCTAATTATATCGCCTAAATAACACAATTAGATCACCTCCTAAAATTTTAGAAAAACTAGTAAGCAATTAGCATGCCGATTTCAAAGCAAACATCGCGAATTAACGATATCGCGATCGCAACATCGCATAAATATCCGACCTAATACACTAGATGGCCACAATACTAACCTAAACACACTTATTCAACTTCAAACCCTAACTATAACATCACCTCTTAAAAATATAGAAAAACTAGTAAGCATTGACGTAGAAATATCGATGCAATTGTCGCGGTTTAACGGTGTAGCGATCGCTACATCGCACAAACAACCATTCTAACCAACTAGATAACCACTACCCTAACTTAAACCCACTTATCCTATAACAAACCATAATTAGGGCATCAACACCTTTCTTGAATTTTCAAAAACCAACCATTACAATGAAATTAACACTTTAAAATACTAATTTAGCTTATTTAAACTACAAATTTAACAACTAGTTTAGGATTTATACCTTACAAGTGAACCCTAACTTGCACTTGACCTTGAAAGATGCCTCCTTTCACCTTATTTTAAAGCAATTTAGGGTTGGAAAGAGGTGGAATAGAATTATGGTTTGAATTTGTGAAGAAATGTGTTGATTTCGGTGGATTTTAATGATTTTTTCATGATTTTTGAAGCAAGAAAGAGAGAGGGAAATGGGGTTTGCTCAGGTTGAGCTCGACCTGGTGTTGGGGAGGGTGTGTGTGTGTGAATGGTGTAGAAAATTCTACACAAAAAGCCTTTCCCAAGCTCAATTAATGACTATCACATCAACTTTTCACAAAAAAAACCCTTTTTAAGTCATTTTTGAATAAAATTTTAAACCATAGAACAAAAACTTTGAAAAGTCTTGAAAAAATTTTATTAACACTAAATTTTAGTTTATAAAGTTTCCTAAGTGTGTAATTTACCTAATTAAATTTGTATTTATCACTAATTAAATGTATTTTTAAAAGCTTAAAATAATAAAAAAAATAATTAATTACGAAAAAAAATTTATTTAACTAGAAAATTATAAGTGACATTTTAGTGAAAAAATTATAGTAATATCTTATCTAAATTTTGTATAATTAGGTCTACAAAGAAAAATACCTATTTTGACTTTTTACGGAAAAAGCTGAAAATTTAGCCGATTACCGAAAAACTGCCTAAACGGTTTTCGAAGAGTTACATGTATGCCCTAGAGGCCTTCATTGTTTAGGATGCTAGGGATATGTATGTACAGAATAATCTTACTCGATATGATTGTACGCTATTTGGTTTGTTTTTATCTTAACATGTGATGTGTTTTACTTTGTATTTCATATCTTGTATACATGTTGATAAAGTCCGTAGGATCTTTGCCTAACTACCAGCGTTGTGATGGCTATCATACTTGTGGGTGCTTGGTAGTCGTAGGAACATCCTTAAAGTGTCCCTAGTCGTACGAGTATCTCCCTAGTCGTAGAAGTATCGAGACTGGGCATCGTTACTCCAGAGTAGACTAATGTATACATATCTGACCCTAACAAGGTGTGATGGATTGGTCCCGTAGCCATTGGTGAGGTGCACCTGAGATTGTATACAGGTGCTCACTGGGCGTGAGTACATCGGATAGGACTCACCGAGGACTGACTTGCTAGTATTATACCTAGCATCAGATAGCAGTTCTCTGGTGACATGAGTGCAGATAGTCTATCGACCTGAGATCGTCATTTGTCTCGTGTGAGTTCCCAATATGCTTTGATTACTACCCTACCACGGCTCTACTGAGTCGTGCAAACAGGTTTTAGTTGGGTACAGTCCCGAGCCACATGGAGGCAGTGAGCGACTGTTGGGGATTCGTCTCTCCTGATATAGGGGGTCGATGTCGTGCTGTGATCGATTGGTCAACACCATAAGTCCCTGGTCAGGGAGGACTAAGAATTACTAGTGATTGGAGCAATAGATTCTCGGATGGTGATGAGCCACACTGTCATGCCCCGCTTTCTAGAGAGCTCTAAGATAGGCACGTGACAGAGCCAACCATGCTACCTGTGGATAGGAAACATCCCTCCACAGTCACATTACGGCTGTCTAGAGATATCAAGAACAGGAAAATAAAATAAACTATCTAATCCATTCCATGAGCCAGAATAAACGAGTCAAGAAATAATATGCGGAAGCAATAAATCCAAAGAGCAAAAACATCTGGAAAGTAAAACATAACTAAACTGGATACTAACTGGATCATCACTGCTCGGCCTAACGGCGGAAATGCTCCTGATCAGCCTGCGACAAAGGTAGAAGATTTGGGCCATGCAAAACCCATACGTCGGTGCGTCATAATATCAACAATAATATAATCAGGAGATAACAAGACATGCAGGTATAAGTATGAACAGTAATAAGAGTATAACAGTAAAACGAATAAGGAACAGTGAAGGGTGTAAGCACATGTGCCGTGTGGTGAATAATCTGAACTAACTACTGGGTTAACTACTCTCAAGTCTTTGAAATCAATTTAATGAATCGTCGATGTAACTCAATAGTATCCCATGCATGCCCGGGACCACAGTCCAGATTCTCGGGCTATCAAGTCATGTCAAGTAGTGGTGTATCAGGTCATGTCAAGTAGTGCACAGGTATCAAGCAGGTGCTCATAATTAAACTGTAGCAAGTATTGAATCAGGGTGAAAATACGGATATACGATGAAAGCGTGTATGTACGGTGAAAGCATGGATGCACAAACATCTATCAGGGGTTACATAATGACTATGTAGGATGCACATTATCAAGCATGGTGCACTAATACAACAGTAACATAAAATAATATGGTCTCGGCGTGCAACTAGATATGTAATGGACCGTACGGATACAGACGGATACTATAAAACTGTAAATCGGTAAAATTTGCTGAATATTAAAACACAAGCACTATTATTTATTAAATAGATATTGATATAATAATATTAACATGGATAACATATTCAAACCAATTAATAACTATAAAAGTGGTATTGATTAACCATGCACAAGAAAGTTCCGTTCAGAAATTCAGCGTCACCCTGATTTGTAAAACAGCTTAAAAATAACAAACATTCTCCAAAAGGGACGTGTCTTATACCAAAATAAGATAATTCAATAAGATTTTCATTTTTATAAGTTAAAATATCTCAGGTTGTTCCTACAAAAATTTATGAACATTCGAAATTGAAAGTTTGCTGCTGGAATTTCCCTGGACAGCAGTTTAGAGATATTTTCATTTGCATTTTACATTATTTAAACAATTTATTTTGTAAGTAAATATTCCATAGAGTTATATTATTCTGAGTTAGATTCGTAACGAACTAAAGAACGTATACTAATAATTTTTCTATGATTTATTATGAATTTTATAAGGTAAGGTGTACAGTAAATTTCAGATTTGTCGTATCCGCTTTGCAACGACATTTCATGTGTAAACTATAATATTTTCAAACTATATTTTGTATAACATTATAAAATGCAGATTATAAACTAATTAAATATAATAATAAAAAATATTACGACGATATATATTTTAAATGATATGGATGCAATCGGGTATCCGAAAACAGTAAAACTTCAGTATGGATGCATAATACTATACCTAGCTTATAGCAAGATGATTTAGCATACAACTAGACATGTAAATAATGATATTAATGTGTACGGACGTCGTATAACAGTAAAATGATAAACTGGTAAATGCGGGATGTACAACTAAACAATATAAAATGTAAATATTCAATTGGGTGCAGCATATTGTAGTCTAGCATGTATCAAGATAAATTTGCACGCACTAGTTATAAAGTAACTTGCACGGATGCACACAGATATTCAAAAATGGTGAAACATGAAAAATGATAATGTGGGATGCATAACTAATCATTATGTGTTGTTGTTATTCAAATGAATATAGAATATAGTATTATAGCATGTAGCAAGATTAACTTGCCTCGACGGATCACGAAACGAATATGTACGGCACGTCCGACGTCGGTAAAACATCGCAACACACGCACGGCACACGGGAAATGTCTAAATAATGCAAGAGGGTGATCACGCGGGCAAGGTACGTTCACTGGATCACTCGGATCGTCAGCGACGAGCATGGCTCCGGCGGTGATCACCGGAATCAAGAAACAAGATCAAGAAAAAGAAAGAAGAAAGAAGAAGAAGTAAGAACAAGAGGCTATGTATTAAATAAGGAAAGAAAAAAAATAAATAATATATATATATATATATATATATATATATATATATATATATATATGCAGAGGAGAGAGAAAGGGATTGTTAGATTGTTAGGAAATTAGTTTAGATTTAAATTTAAAAAAGCTTTTATTAGTTAACTAAATTTTAATTTGTATCAGTTTATAAAATTAATATTATATAAATAAAATTTAATATTCTGGTAAATACAAATATAGTCCAAAACATACCTGGGTCGGGTCTAAAATTCAGTTTTAAAATACGAAAAATATACATGTCAACCAAAATAAAAAATGAATGTCCGGGTAACGAAAATGCATACCTCGAAGAATGGATGCAGGTATGTGCGCGTTGCCATCCAAACAAGTCCGTTTCACTGAACGGGACGAGAACAAGATACACGGATGCTACCACGGGGCTAGGGGTATCATGCAGGCCATGCAATGTATTTTTAAAATATTTTATGTGACTTAAAATGTTATATTAAAATGCAGATGCTAGATAAAATGCGAGTATGCAATGTAAAAATAAATGAAAGTGCACGAGTCCATGTAACAGGTCAGGATAAATCATAAACATGAATCAAGACTGGTTTCAAGAATGCGGGTCGGGTCGGATGCAAATACAAATGTCAAATACACTATTTGCACCCAAAACACAATAAATCAAGAAAATACCATAAATAAAGAAATACATGAACTAGAACTGGTATAAATGAACTAGGGTGTTACATTATACCCAACTACAAAAAGAATTTCATCCTCGAAATTCCCAAAACAAGAACAAACAAGAATCTACAAGAATAGGTGTGGAAACTTCTGTCGAATCGCGTCTTCTCGTTTCCAAGTCGATTCTCCATGTGAGCGATTTCCCCAAGAAACAAATACAAGAGGGATAATTTTGTTCTTAAGGACCTTTTCTCTTCGATCAACAATCGACATCGGTCGTTCCTCAAAGGTCAAATCCTCTCTTACAGTCAGCTCTGAATGATCCAGCACGTGTGTTTCATCTCGAACATACTTACGGAGTTAGGATACATGAAACACGTCATGAACATTCGCCAAATATTGTGGTAAAGCCAATCGGTAAGACACTTCTCCAACACGCTCCATAATCTCGAAAGGCCCCACGAATCGAGGACTAAACTTACCTCGACTCCCAAAACGAATCACTCCTCTAGTCGGTGATATCTTCAAGAATACTAGATCACCAACAGCGAACTCTAGAGGTCTTCCCGATGTGTCGGCCTAACTCTTCTGCCGATCTTGTGCCGCCTTCAAATAATTCCAGATAGTATCAACTTTCTCCACGGTTTGCACGATCAAATCTGGTCCCAACAATCTTCGTTCTCCAACATTGTCCCAACAAACAGGTGAACGACACTTGCGACCATACAATACTTCGAATGGAGCCATCTGAATAGTCGCCTGAAAGATGTTATTGTAAGAAAACTCCACCAAGTGTAGATGATCCTCCCACGATCTCTTGAAGTCTAACAAGCAAGCTCTCAACATGTCTTCAAGAGTTTGGATCGTTCTCTCCGACTGGCCATCTG
The DNA here is from genome assembly GCA_030015575.1 of Agapanthus africanus. Taxonomy (NCBI): domain Eukaryota; kingdom Viridiplantae; phylum Streptophyta; class Magnoliopsida; order Asparagales; family Amaryllidaceae; genus Agapanthus; species Agapanthus africanus. The sequence goes on from CM057343.1 coordinate 378,488,603, forward strand.
TCTGAGGATGATAAGCTGTGCTGAACTTCAATCGCGTCTCCAAACTATCCTGTAAACTCCTCCAGAAGTGCGATAAGAATCAGGTGTCACGGTCGGACACGATGCTCACAGGTACTCCATGCAATCTCACAATCTCCTGCATGTACCGTTCAGCTAACGCTTCCGTTGACTGACCAACTTAAAATGGTATGAAATGAGCTGTCTTGGTCAATCGATCAACAATCACCCAATCTGCATTTTTGCTCTTTGGACTCCGTGGTAAAGCTGTCACGAAATCCATGGTTATATGTTCCCACTTCCATTGAGGAATCGGAAGTGGTTGCAATAAACCAGCAACCCTTTGATATTCCGTCTTAACCTGCTGACACACCAAGCACTTCGCCACAAAACGAGCAATCTCCCTTTTCATGCCTTCCTACCAGAAATACTGTCGTAGATCATGGTACATCTTCATGCCTCTTGGATGTACGGAATACGCGGAACAGTGTGCCTCCTTCATAAATTCTTTACGAATATCTCCTTTTGGCATACACAAACGGCTACCATACCGCAATGAACCATATTCATGAATTAACAAGTCCGTTCGAAGCCCCACTTCTTCTCCAAACTTTTGCAATCTTGGGTCCTGTGACTGCGCTGTTATAATACTCTCGATCAACGATGACTGTACTTGCAGCTGCATCAACTGTCCTGAAGAATACGGTAGTACGATCTCCAACTCAAATCTCCGAAAATCTTCGATAAGCTCCTTCTGTGTAGTCAACATCCGAATTGCTGGCAACCGATTAAGCGCATCTGGTACTACATTAACCTTCCCCGGATGGTACTTAACATCAAGATCGTAGTCAGCCATCAGCTCCAATCATCTACGCTGCCTCATGTTAAGCTCTTTCTGTGTGAACATGTACTTTAGGCTTTTGTGATCGGTGAATACTTCGACCCTTTCGTCCAATAAGTAGTGTCTCCAAATCTTCAAAGCGAAAATCACTGCTGCTAGCTCCAAATCATGAGTTGGGTAATTCTTCTCATGGGTCTTCAACTGTCTCGATGCGTAAGCTATAACTTTCTCATGCTGCATCAAAACACATCCCAAACGTTTCCCAGATGCGTCGCTGTGAATCGCCAATCCTCCGGAACTGTCTGGTACGGTCAAAATAAGAGCAGTTATCAATCTTTGCTTCAACGCCTCAAAAGCCGATGCATAACTATCCGTCTATACGAACGGTACCTCCTTCCATGTAAGCTTGGTCAAAGTCTCAGCCAAACGAGCAAAATTCTCCACGAATCTTCTGTAATATCCGGCAAGTCCAAGAAAACTTCTGATCTCTGCTACGTTCTTCGGAATCAGCCAATCTTGAACTGCGGTGGTTCCATCTCTGGATAGACATGCCCCAAAAACTTCACTTCTTCAAGCCAAAACTCGCACTTGCTCATCTTCGTATATAATCTTTCTTGCCTCAATGTCTGCAGTGCGATCTTCAAGTGTTCTGCATGTTCTTCTATGCTCCTCGAGTAGACCAGAATATCATCGATGAACACCACTATAAACTGGTCCAAGAACGGTGAAAAGATTCGGTTCATCAAGTCCATAAATATTGCCGGTGCATTCGTGACTCCGAATGGTATCACTAAATACTCGTAATGTCCATACCGAGTTCGGAACGCAGTCATGCAAACATCCTTTGATTTAACTTGGACCTGATGATATCCGGATCGCAAATCCAGCTTCGAGAATACCCTCGCGCCACTATGCTTCTCGAACAATTCTTCAATGCGAGGGATCGGGCACTTGTTCTTAATAGTCACCCGGTTTAATTCTCGATAATCAATACACATCCTCCTTGTGCCATCTTTCTTCTTTATTAGAAGAACTGAAGCTCCCCAAGATGAAATGCTGTTATGAAATCCAATCCTTCTCAAGCAATTCGGAAAACCTGCTTCTTGACTTCTTCCATCTCCACTGGTGCCATTAGATAGTACGCCTTTGAGATTGGCGTTGCACCAAGAACAAGATCGATCGCGAACGCCACATCTCATTTGGCGGTAAACCCGAGATGTCCTCGAACACGTTCATGAACTCTCGAACTACAGCTGGCGCTTCCTCCTTATCAACTTCCATCGACGGAAGAACATTGTTTGTCGGCCTAGCCCTAAACTCGACTGGCCTGACAGAACTGCTTCCTCCAGCAAAAATGAACTCCGTATGTCCGGGAATCTGGAAAATCACTTTCTTTCCCCTACAATCAATGTGAGCGTGGAAAGTGCCGAGAAAATCCATTCCCAAGACAACTTCATAACTTCCGGTATCGGTCACCAAGAAATCTGCAAAACATGAACTGGTAAACAATAAAACTGAGAGAACCAAGGTAATAAAACGACCATGAAACAAGGAGATGAAACAAGACCAGGACTCTAAGTTACTTAAATAGAGTACCGCATTGTAACCATGCTGCAGTTCATAGTTACAATCACATAACTCCACTCAAGTGGCCCAAATCCTAGTATCAGAATCAAGGAACAGGGAGAAATAATAGGGAACCAAAAGATTTCAAGTCGAGATGCAAAGTGGTTTGCATATCGTCAAGGTAAAAGATAAAGAGAAAGATATGATTCAAGAATTATGATAACAATATGGCAGGACATGTTCCTAATCACGGATTTTCCGATTCGTGTATTGGGTCCAATACCCAACTACAAAAGAATCAAACCCGATTAACCTAAATCCTATGGCTCTGATACCAAACAAACCCTGTCACGCGCCGCTTCCCAGAGTGCGCTAAGATAGACACGTGACAGAGCCAACCATACTACCTGTGGATAGGAAACATCCCTCCACAGTCACATTACGGCTGTCTAGAGATATCAAGAATAGGAAAATAAAATAAACTATCTAGTACATGTCCATGAGCCAGAATAAACGAGTCAAGAAATAATATGTGGAAGCAATAAATCCAAAGAGCAAAAACATCTGGAAAGTAAAACATAACTAAACTAGATACTAACTGGATCATCACTGCTCAGCCTAACAGCGGAAATACTCCTGATCAGCCTCCGACAAAGGTAGAGGATCTGGGCCATGCAAAACCCAGACGTCAGTGCGTCATAATATCAACAATAATATAATCAGGAGATAACAAGACATGCAGGCATGAGTATGAACAGTAATAAGAGTATAACAGTAACACGAATAAGGAACAGTGAAGGGTATAAGCACATGTGACGTGTGGTGAGTAATCTGAACTAACTACTGGGTTAACTACTCTCAAGTCTTTGAAATCAATTTAATGAATCATCGATGTAGCTCAATAGTATCCCGTGCATTCCCGGGACCACGGTCCAGATTCTCAGGCTGAAACCGAAACATGCCGCTAGGCACTAAACAGGAAACATGTACAGATGAATGATGTCAGCAGCAGCATCCCAGGGCTGGCATAGCCCCTAAAACTGATTAGTATAAGCATCGAACAGTCGAGTTACAAGTCAGATTTCATCATTGATTTCCCCATACCCCCAAGTTATGTATTCAAGTCAGGTATCGATAAATCTGAGACTAATGCCAACACAGGATCAAGTAGGAACAGGTTTGTCTATACAGACAACAGGATATATCCATCGGGACAACATGTCAGGATTTTCGGCATTAGAAACAGGATCAGGTAACATGTCAAGTAATGATATATCATATTATGTCAGGTAGTGTACATGTATCAAGTCATGTCAAATAGTGGTTGTTGGATATAGTGCCCTCAAAGTTAATTATTGGATCGCAGATACGTGATTGCAATGATTGAGGGAGGACCTATACCGATATGAAAGTCTTGCTCGAGACGATAGTATACTATATAGTTTGTCTTTATCATAGTTTACATGCTTTAGTTCTCTATTGCATGTTGATAGAGCCTATAGGATTCTTGCTTGACTGCCAGCAGTATGATGGCGATCATATACGTGGGAGCTGGGGTCTGTAAGCACATCCTTAAAGTGTCCCTAGTCGTAAGAATTTCGAGACAGGGCATCGATACTCCAGAGTAGACTAGTGTATACATTCGAGACCCCGACGAGGGACGATGGCCGGTCTCACAACCCATTGGTGTCAGTTGTTTCACCTAAGATATATACAGGTGCTCATTGCGTTATGAGTACACCGGACAGGACTCGCCGGGAACATGCTAGTTGGTATTATATATATCGTCAGATAGCAGTTCCCTGGTGACATGTGTACAGGTTAGTTTGTCGACCTGAGATCGTCATCTGTCTCGTGTCAGTTCCTACTGTGCTTTGATTACTACCCTACCACGTTCAAAGGAGACGTGCAAACAGGTTTTAGTTGGGTACAGTCCCGAGTCACATGGAGGCAGTGAGCGGATCGTCGTGGATTCGTCTCTCCCGGTATTGGGGGTTGATGTTTCACAGTGCACGGGTGGCCATCACTTGAAATCCTCGGCCGAGATAGTGGAGAATTACTGATTTGGATCGGTAGTTTCTCAAGAAGTGATGGGCTTCATACCGACACGAATTATCGCGTTATTAGGGGTCTGACTTGATCCACCCCCTTAGACTCGATATGCGATACTCTTAGACGAACGGACCAGACTGTACGGATATTGTCACTGTCAGGCTCAGTAGGGTTTCTGGATGAGTTCGCTCGTCAGCTTCCCTTCCAATCAATACATAGACAACCATTACGTACAGCTTTTACCTCTGACGTGCTAGAGGTTATACCCAGTGCCAGTGTGTTGATGAGTCATTAGAGTCCCCCACAGACAGTTTCCCAAGTTCGGGCGAAACGTTGTAGAGGCCGTATGGTTTTATGGCAGGGTTCGGAAAATGCACGTGCGTTTACACATGTGTCATATTTCGGGTAGATAATACTGGTAGGCTTTGGTTTAAGCCGGATCTGAGTATTATATTGGGTAGATATAATATGTTTGTCTCAATTGCATTTGTATTCGGTCGTAATACAAATGCGGGTATGTTTATACTGTTACGGGGTTATCCTGAAATTCGTTTTGGGATCGTTTTTTGGAAGTTGCCAGTTCTTGTTTTCTATCACCCGTCTTTATCATTAGGTTAAAGACGGATTTATCTTTTCTTGATGAGTGTGGAAGATTCTAGAAGTTTCTAGATTGGTGACTAGGATTGTGATTCATTCATTAGCATTAATTGAAATGGTGACTAGGTAAATGAATCACCATTTTGCATTAATTGTTTTTAGTGTGTCATCCTTTTCATTTAATGTTATGATAAGCTTCATGTTTATGGTCACCCTCCTCCTTGCTCCTACACTCACCCCCCCCCCACACCTTATATTGGCCAGCCATTCATTCTTGGCAAAGATGGTTGTTAATTTGGAAAAGATTATAGTTTTGGATTCATGAAAATTAGATAACCTCATTTCTCATTTCACCCGATCCAAAAGGCAACTTCATTAACCGTTCGTCCATGGTTTTGGACGAAATGAGACAAAATGTTCTACTCATTCTCTACATAAATGTTGGTCATCTCTTTTAGCAAACTTGGTGACCGAGTTGCCTCGGTTCAGAGGCGGGAGCCCGTTTAAAGATCCGTCGACGTGGTGCCACCTGGACGAGGAGACTGGAGATTCAGGAGATCGGAATAGCCGCAACAAAGCGTGGGATGATAGTTGAAGACCGAAGGACTCGGATCGTTCGGTATAACATTTCTACCTACTTTGTAGTTTGTTAGTTTAGCTTTAATGGCAGATCCGGGTTATAGTATACGATAGCGCCAGTCAAAAAGTTTTTGTTCCACATTTGGCGTCTGTTAGATGGCCGGGGCGCTACCGTGTACTTACAGTGGTATCAGAGCCACACCATTAAGCTTTACTAACTTGTGCTAACGCGTTTAAAAGATCGATCGAACGGAATTTCCGAAACTACAATTTTCTGCACTAAAGTTTCTGTCGATTTTAAATCAGGCCTAAAAATTATTTTGAGCATCTCAGAAAATCAAGCAGGGTTTTTGTAGAACACTGGAGAAAATTGGCATAATGATCTCTCTGTACTGCCGCAGATCCGCGGCCCAAGCTAAGGTTTGGCCGCAGATCCGCCACCGTATTAGGAGATCAATTAGCCAAATTTCTACAGTAGCTTCTATACAGTAAATTGTGGTTTTTTGTATATTTCTTTTGGGCCCAGATTTTATTACTGTACACCAGATGTACGTGGGGCCCACTTCGGGAAGTTTTGTCGATCGAAATTTTAAAGTTGTTAGTATGCAGTACTTATATTATATCTCCGACCGGGAATGTCATTTGAGCGGTAAATTGCGTCTAATTGCTATAGTCCTTTTAGATGAATTTGCGAACGTGACATTCGCGTTGATGTTCTATGTTGTGCTGTGATGTTGCGGATATGTCGTGGTGGATGGCAGTGTGCAATGGTAGTGCAGTTTGGATTTATTTGTACATTTGATATTGCGGGACGAGCGTCCAATATGTGGACTGCCGTCACTGCCTGTTTGTATAATATTCTTTTGGGGCACGACCGGGCTGAGGTCGATGTACCCGTTGTATATATTTTTATTTCTGTACTAGGTTTACCCCGCGACGGAATGCACGGATAGCCGGGTTCTGGAGGGCAACGGATCCATATCTCATAGCTTTGAGAGGCAGAGGGGCCTTACTCTGGAATTGGCAGACTATTCGCCGCACTCGTAAGGGGTACAGGTTGACCCAAGGAGGGGTGCTCAAGTTACCGGATTCCGTGAAGTGCTGGGTGGTCTATTCACTTTGCTGTAGGGGGCTGCCTCGCTTCAGGTTTTTGGCGGGTAACTTGCCGCACCCGTAGGGGTCTAGGTTTCATTGCACAGGCTATCCACACGACCAGGGGAACGTCAGGTTTTCAGTAGCGGCTCTGTGAAACCCGGGGATCCCAGATTATCTGTATTGTTCTGTGATGCTTATTACTTTTTTGTAATGTTGCATATTATCACGCCTGGAGTGATTATTGTATATTGGTATATATACTATTAGATGTTGTATATGTTTTACACCCGCGCTAATTCAGTCCCCGCTCTGTCGTTAGTTAAGTAACCTAACGGGTGATGACGAGACCCAGTTGAGAATGCGGATAGCATATACGTACATTTTATTTTTCGTTCTTTTCTGGTGTGATTGATTGATGGAACTGTGTTGATTCTGATCAATGCAAGTATAAAACAAACCTATATTTGATGTTGTTGGAACAGTTTTAAGAGGTGTTATTACAAAGACGTTTCCTTTTGTTTTGCACAGTGATATTCAGTTAGAATATCCTGCACTTCATTCGACGAGACAAGGGCCGAGATCCCTTCACCGGGAGTAACCCCTTGGGCAGAAGTTTGCGTCAGGGTAATAACTTCACTATATTCGATTACAAGTTGCTTTGCATCGCGGTATTCAGTTAGAATATCCTGCACCTCATTCCAGGAGGAAAGAGCCGAGATCCCTTCACCGGGAGTGACCTCTTTAGCAAAGGTTTTCGCCACTATATTTTTATAAAAAGCTATCAGGTTCCTTCAATGAGATCAAGTTCATTACGTTAAAGGTTTTTCACCAAAAACCAGCCGTAGCCCCCCGTCGTATCTTATGGATGGTCAGTAGTATTCAAGCTATGTTTGTTGGCTTTCGTCAAGGCATAGTGTTTGGTAGCTGCTGGGGTATTCATTTGTAGCATAGATAGATGTGTTGGTTTGGGACAGTCGTATTACCTTGTTGGGTTTTGTCAAGGGTATGTACGAGTGGGTTCAAATTAACCTGGGTAATGACGGGCAGAACTTGACATGTGACTTATGATTTGTTGGCTTTCGTCAAGGTCATAAGAGCATGGGGCAAAAATCACATTGGGAGTTTCAAACATACAGGAAACTTGCCAGGCATGCCCATACCTTCTGGAATGTGATAACTTGAGTGGCTTCCATCAAGTTATCATGCAATGATAGTTGGATCCCGATTCTCACTGATGAGTTGGTTTACTCTTCGGGTGATCCCGACTAATTCTTCTTTCAGGTTTGGAGGAGAATTTGAGATTACAGTGGGAGGTTTCCTGATTAGATAAAGTGATAACCATTCTGATCTAGGTTAGAGTGCACGCAGAGTGTTTCTTTTCTCTCTCTCTCTCTTGGCAGCGACCATTGACCGACCATAGACTATGACTCAGTGACTAAGTTGACCGAACCTTCTTAAAATACTGGCTTTTGGATTGTCTGAGTTGCATAAGTCATTGCCGCTCCTTCTTTTACCCTTTGTATTTCTCAGAACACCCCGTATTACTACGGACATCCACTTCCATTGGATAGATCCATCGTATGGTTATATACGAACTCGGAGGGACTTCTTCGAGGATGGATCCAGGTTCAGGAGAAATAGAATAAGGTATTATTCAGTTGTCTTTTGTTATCACCTTCTCTCAGGTTGCGAGGGCTCCTTATTTTAGGAGAGTACACCTATTACGCTCATTGGATAGTCTTATTCCAAACCATAGGCTGGTGCCGAAAGGTAGGGAATGAAGAAAACCAATTAGCCCAAGTAGGGTGTGCAGAAGATAATATGTAAAGACAAGATAAAGGGATTAGAATGAGGGCAAAGTAAATTGCGACTGTTATCAACACGACCAAACCGCGTACTTCATCGCCACTCCTATTTCACCTTTAATAGAATAAGGTATTATTCAGTTGTCTTTTATCATCACCTTCTCTCAAGTTGCGAGTACTCCTAGGATTAGGAGGTTACACCTATTATGCTTACTGGATAGTCTTCTTCCAAACCATAGGCTGGTGCCGAACGATAGGGAAGGAAGAAAACCACTTAGCCTAACGATGGTGTACAGAAGGTAATGAATAAAGGCAAATAAAGGGATTTGGAGAGATGGCAAAGAAATATACGGTTAAAGTCATGAATTAGATTATGGAAGAGGCATTACTAGGAATACCAGGATACCCCTAAGAAACATATTCATGTTTCAGTGCATTGTTAAAGGAAAACTGATTTCCCGATTAGATACTTACTCCAAGGTATGTATTTACCAGGTATGATTCTCACATCTTTATGGTTTTACAGATGATGAGTGGGAGTAAGTTATTGGGAATTAGGTGATCATCCTCATTATATCGGAATTCATTGTAATTGGTGATATTTGAGCAAATCGCCTGGGTACAGTTTTCAACCTACGACGCACAGGTTTTGAGTTACACAACTCAGCTGACTTATACAGAGTATTGTATGTTGTCCAGTGTCCATCAGGACAAAGGGGTTGGTCCTCGTACTATCTTCTATTTACTTATGACTTCTCTAGTTTTTAGACAAGTGTTTCGTAGAAATACAAGGTCTAAGTCTTGAGAAGTTGTGGGTATAAGAATAAAGTAGAAAACCAGATGTCACAAGTATCGGGATTCTTCAAAGAGATCGAAGATATAGATTCTTGTGATTGGTATTCAGATGATATTAATGGTTTTGAGAAACTTGTTTCTCTTTCAGGTTACTCATAATTGGATGTATTCCTAAGTTAAGTAATGTTGATTAGCCTTTCTCCATTGAGTTGATATGCACTGGAGACAGTTGCATGATTAGAATCTGGTTCCAATTAAATAAGTGCCAAAATTTCTATATTGGATATAGAATGGTTCATATCTTAACGATGTTAAGGTACGGGGAGTTGTCCAGCTTATGCTTAAAACCAGACACTGGATAACTCAAGACACGTTTCTGTAATGGCAGTTTGTGGGTTGACCCTGGCTATGACGAGGGTTGATTTTCTACCATCTGGAAGATCAATAGTGATATTGTTCTTGACTCGCCACATTTAGTAAAATGGATTTTTTTAGAAAACAGCAGTGGGAGTATGGTAGAACTGGAAGAGATTCCAGAACCGTAAACGATTACGGAAAATTTAATAGGACCTATATATTAAATCAGGTTTGACATTCCATTAGCCACTCCGCAGATATGGTGGGTAACCTCAGACACCCGAGAGGTACTCCGGTAGCCTCAAGGACGGTGACAGGAAGGTTCTTGTTTACCCAGACTTGACACTACTGTTGTTCCAGGCTAAGAGACCTGGCAGGAAGATAAGTATAGCGTCGTTCTAAACTAGCTTTAGAAGTGCAGGTATATATTATTCTGCCAAAGGGTTGTTATGGTCAGTGGGAGCAACGGAAGCATAGTGGGCAAGTAGCATATGTCTATTTATAGACTTAAGCAGTTATAGCAGAGAAAGATCATCTAGTTTTGATGTGACAGTCATAGGTTTGACTTCATCAGAATAGGGGATGGATCTGTTAAGAAGGTAGTAGGGTGTGATGTCCTGGTATTTGGATGACATACACAGAGTAGGAAGTAAAATTCCTATACTACAATCGGTTGTACTGTGGTCGTCACACAGTTGTTTCTTCACAGAGGATATGGATATAATATCGGACATTCTGGTTTCTAGATCTACAGTTTTAGATCTAGATTTGGATAGTTTCCCAATGTGGGTACTTTGACAGTATTCTAAAGGTATTTAGAATAGATGACTCCTGGTATGGTGGTGTACCTGCAGATGATGGAGTCACCCTCTCTAAAGGTTTCTTATAGACTAAAGGAGAGAGGGTTATGCATGATTGGCAGATCACTTGCTTAGGCAATTGAGTCAATCGTGAGATGTCAAGTACCACACCAGATGTTGTTTTTGCACTAGATGCGATAAGTTTATATTAATCCAATCCTGGAGAAATATTAGAAAGCAGTTTAAGAACATGAATGGATGTTCTATGGATTTGATAATGGCAGCCTCCTTGAGGAGACGGTTATCATTCCAGGCTTCCAAGATGACCTGGATGACAGATTGATTGTCAGAGTTATAGTTTTCCCTCTGACGAGGGACAGTATTATGGACAGGCGGTCCAAGAGGATACTATGGGAGGCATGGTGCGCGATACTGATTAGTTTAAGTTATCAATACAGTCTAAGAAGTTTGGATTTGAAGTTCATTTATGAACTAGGTCCCATCAGATATCCAGACATATTCTAAGACAGGTATTACTCGATTCGGGAGATGGCTTTCTCCGCGAACTTGAGATTAAGAGAGACATAGAAAGAAACATCAGGACGGATCCACTCACTGAAGCTATGAGTATACGACATCGCAATAATAGCCTTAAGTGCAAGTGGGAGATTGTTGGATATAGTGGCCTCAAAATCAATTATTGGATCGCAGATACGTGATTGCAATGATTGAGGGAGGACCTATACCGATATGAAAGTCTTGCTCGAGATGATAGTATACTATCTGGTTTGTCTTTATCATAGTTTACATGCTTTAGTTCTCTATTGCATGTTGATAGAGCCCATAGGATTCTTTCTTGACTGCCAGCAGTATGATGGCGATCATATACGTGGAAGCTGGGGTCTGTAAGCACATCCTTAAAGTGTCCCTAGTCGTAGGAATTTCGAGACAGGGCATCGATACTCCAGAGTAGACTAGTGTATACAGTCGAGACCCCGACGAGGGACGATGGCCGGTCTCACAAGCCATTGGTGTCAGTTGGTTCACCTAAGATGTATACAGGTGCTCATTGCGTTATGAGTACACCGGACAGGACTCGCCGGGAACATGCTAGTTAGTATTATATATATCGTCAGATAGCAGTTCCCTGGTGACATGTGTATAGGTTAGTTTGTCGACCTGAGATCGTCATTTGTCTCGTGTGAGTTCCTACTGTGCTTTGATTACTGCCCTACCACGCTCAAAGGAGACGTGCAAACAGGTTTTAGTTGGGTACAGTCCCGAGTCACATGGAGGCAGTGAGCGGGTCGTCGGGGATTCGTCTCTCCCGGTATTGGGGGTTGATGTCGCACAGTGTACGGGTGGCCATCACTTGAAATCCTTGGCCGAGATAGTGGAGAATTACTGATTTGGATCAGTAGTTTCTAAGGAAGTGATGGGCTTCATACCGACACGAATTATCGCGTTATTAGGGGTCTGACTTGATCCACCCCCTAGACTCGATATGCGATACTCTTAGACGAACGGACCGGACTGTACAGATATTGTCACTGTCAGGCTCAGTAGGGTTTCTGGATGAGTTCGCTCGTCAGCTCCCCTTCCAATCAATACATAGGCAACCGTTACGTGCAGCTTGTACCTCTGACGTGCTAGAGGTTATACACAGTGCCAGTGTGTTGATGAGTCATTAGATTCCCCCACAGACAGTTTCCCAAGTTCGGGCGAAACGTTGTAGAGGCCGTATGGTTTTATGGCAGGGTTCGGAAAATGCACGTGCGTTTACGCACGTGTCATATTTCGGGCAGATAATACGGGTAGGCTTTGGTTTAAGCCAGATCCGAGTATTATATTGTGTAGATATAATATCTTTGTCTCAGTTGCATTTGTATTCGGTCGTAATACAAATGCGGGTATGTTTATACTGTTACGGGGTTATCCTGAAATTCGTTTCGGGATCGATTTTTGGAAGTTGCCAGTTTCCTGTTTTCTATCACCCGTCTTTATCATTAGGTTAAAGACGGATTTATCTTTTCTTGATGAGTGTGGAAGATTCTAGAAGTTTCTAGATTGGTGACTAGGATTGTGATTCATTCATTAGCATTAATTGAAATGGTGACTAGGTTAATGAATCACCATTTTGCATTAATTGTTTTTAGTGTGTCATCCTTCTCATTTAATGTTATGATAAGCTTCATGTTTATGGTCACCCTCCTCCTTGCTCCTACACTCACCCTTCCCCCCACCTTATATTGGCTGGCCATTCATTCTTGGCAAGGATGGTTGTTAATTTATAAAAGATTATAGTTTTGGATTCATGGAAATTAGATAATCTCATTTCTCATTTCACCCGATCCAAAAGGCAACTTCATTAACCGTTCGTCCATGGCTTTGAACGAAGTGAGACAAAGTGTTCTACTCATTCTCTACATCAATCTTGGTCATCTCTTTTAGCAAACTTGGTGACCGAGTTGCCTCAGTTCAGAGGCGGGAGCCCTTTTAAAGATCCGTCGACGTGGTGCCACCTGGATGAGGAGATTGGAGATTCAGGAGATCGGAGCAGCGCAACAAAGCGTGGGATGATGGTTGAAGACCGAAGGACTCAGATCGTTCGGTATAACATTTCTACCCACTTTGTAGTTTGTTAGTTTAGCTTTAATGGCAGATCCGGGTTATAGTATACGATAGCGCCAGTCAAAAAGTTTTTGTTCCGCATTTGGCGTCTATTAGACGGCCGGGACGCTACCGTGTACTTACAATGGTGTATCAGGTCATGTCAAGTAGTGCACAGGTATCAAGCGGGTGCTCATAATCAAACTGTAGCAAGTATTGAATCAAGGTGAAAGTACGGATGTACGGTGAAAGCATGGATGCATAAACATCTATCAGGGGTTACATAATCACTATGTAGGATCCACATTATCAAGCATGGTGCACTAATATAACTGTAACATGAAACAATATGGTATCGGCGTGCAACTAGATATGTAATGAACCGTACGGATACAGACGGATACTATAAAACTGTAAATCGGTAAAATTTGCTGAATATTAAAACACAAGCACTATTATTTATTAAATGGATATTGATATAATAATATTAACATGGATAACATATTCAAACCGATTAATAACTATAAAAGTGGTATTGATTAACCATGCACAAGAAAGTTCCGTTCAGAAATTCAGTGTCACCCTGATTTGTAAAATAGCTTAAAAATAACAAACATTCTCCAAAAGGGACGTGTCTTATACCAAAATAAATATAATTCAATAAGGTTTTCATTTTTATAAGTTAAAGTATCTCAGGTTGTTCCTACAAAAATCTATGAACATTCGAAGTTGAAAATTTGCTGCTGGAATTTCCTTGGACAGCAGTTTAAAGATATTTTCATTTGCATTTTACGTTATTTAAACAATTTATTTTGCTAGTAAATATTTCATAGAGTTATAGTATTCTGAGTTATCTTCGTAACGAACTAAAGAATATATACTAATGATTTTTTTATGATTTATAATGAATTTTATAAGGTAAGGTGTACAGTAAAATTCAGATTTGTCGTATCCGCTTTGCATCGACATTTCATGTGTAAACTATAATATTTTCAAACTATATTTTGTATAACATTATAAAATGCAGATTATAAACTAATTAAAAATAATAATAATAAATATTACGACGATATATATTTTAAATGATATAGATGCAATCGGGTATCCAAAAACAGTAAAATTTCAGTATGGATGCATAATACTATACCTAGCTTGTAGCAAGATGATTTAGCATACGACTAGACATGTAAATAATGATATTGATGTGTACGGACGTCGTATAACAGTAAAAAGATAAATTGGTAAATACGAGATGTACAACTAAACAATATGCAATGTAAATATTCAATTGGGTGCAGCATATTGTAGTCTTGCATGTATCAAGATAAATTTACATGCACTAGACATGAAGTAACTTGCACGGATGCACACGGATATCCGAAAACGGTGAAACATGCAAAATGATAATGTGGGATGGATAACTAATCATTATGTGTTGTTATTATTCAAATGAATATAGAATATAGTAGTATAGCATGTAGCAAGATTAACTTGCCTCAACGGATCACGAAACGGATATGTACGGCACGTCTGACGTCGGTAAAATATCGCAACACACGCACGGCACACGGGACAGGTCTAAACAATACAAGAGGGTGATCACGCAGGCAAGGTACGTTCACAGGATCACTCAGATCGTCAGCGGCGAGCACGGCTCCGGCAGTGATCACCAGAATCAAGAAACAAGATCAAGAAAAAGAAAGAAGAAAGAAGAAGAAGAAGTAAGAAGAAGAGGTTGTGTATTAAATAAGGAAAGAAAAAAATAAATAAATAAAATATATATAAATATATATATATATATATATATATATGCAGAGGAAAGAGAGAGAAAGGGGTTGTTAGTTTGTTAGGAAATTAGTTTAGATTTAAATTTAAAAAATCTTTTATTAGTTAACTAAATTTTAATTTGTATCAGTTTATAAAATTAATATTATATAAATAAAATTTGATATTCTATTAAATACAAACATAGTCCAAAACATACCCGGGTCGGGTCTAAAATTCAGTTTTAAAATACGAATAATATACATATGGACCAAAATAAAAAATGAATGTCCGAGTAACGAAAATGCATACCCCCAAGAACGGATGCAGGTACGTGCGCGTAGCCATCCAAACAAGTCTGTTTCACTGAACGGGACGAGAACAAGATGCACGGATGCTACCACGGGTCTAGGGGTATCATGCAGGCCATGCAATGTATTTTTAAAATATTTTATGTGACTTAAAATGTTATATTAAAATGCAGATACTAGATAAAATGCGAGTATGCAATGTACAAATAAATGAAAGTGCACGAGTTCATATAACAGGTCAGGATAAATCATAAACATGAATCAAGACTGGTTTCAAGAATGCAGGTCGGGTCGGATGCAAATACAAACGTCAAATACACTATTCGCACCCAAAACACAATAAATCAAGAAAATACCATAAATAAAAAAATACATGAACTAGAACTGGTATAAATGAACTAGGGTGTTACACACACCGACATGACTTGTATGGTTATTAGGGGTCTGATGTTTTCCACCCCCCTTGACCTTACATGTGATACTCTTAGACGAACAGAACGGACTGCACGGAGATTGTCACGGACATACTCAGTAGGGGTTCGGATGAGTTCGCTCGTTGGCCTTCTTTTCAACATGTACCTGGGTTGCCATTACGTACAGTTAGTGCCGCTGACGGACTTGTGGTTAAACCCACTGCCAGCATACTGTCGAGTTTTTAGAGTCCCACACAGAGGGTTTCCCTGGTTTAGGCGAAACGATGTAGAGGCCGTATGGTCTTACGGCAGGGTTTCAATCGCATACGTGTACTGGCTACACGGATGATGTTCGGACGGATAATACTAGTGGGCTTTGGTTTAAACCGGATCCTAGTATTATATTGTTAGATTATTTTTTTCTCGATGTATTCTTATTTTTCGGAATACAAATACGGGTATGTATATACGGTGAGGGCAATCTTGTAATTTCACAAGACTTGCTTCTAGAAGGAGACACCTCATTATTGAATTATCCACTTTTAGAAAATGGATTAATGAGGTGGTATTTGGAGATATTTTGGGAATGGATGAGAGCATGTCTTGGTCTTTATTTTATTCATTTGGATGAACTATTCAAGTATGGTTGATTATTTTACATAGGAAATAATCCATGCTTGAATCATTGATAGTGTTAGTTATATGTATGCCGTAGAGGCCATTATTGTACATGATGTATATTATAGTGGATGCTTGGATATATATATAGATGACATCCTTGCTCGACATGATAGTATGCTAATTGGTTGCTTTTTGTCTTAACATGTTGACTTGTATAAGAGATGCTGTCTTGCTCTTACATATTGATGAAGCCCTTAGGATGTGTACTTGACTACCAAGACTATGATGGAGATCATAATAGTGGGGCCAAGGGTAGTCCACAAGTACACCCTAAAATTGTTCCTAGTCGAGAGTGTATCGAGACAGGGCATCGATATTCTGGAGTAGACTAGCGTATTCGCATATTGACCCATATGATGGGCGATGGATGATCCCATATCTATTGGTGTTTGACATCAAAGATGGTATACGGGTGCTCAGTGGAGACTGGGTACACTGAACGGACTCGCCGAGAACTCATAGCTGGTATTATACCTATCGTCAGATAGCAGTTCTCTGGTGATACTGGTACAGGTTAGTCTGTAGACCCGAGATCGTCATGGAGTCTTGTGTGATTCCCACTGTGCTTTGATTTCCACCTTACCACGTTCAAGAGAACGTGAAAAATGGTGGCTTTGGGTACAGTCCCGAATCACATGGAGGCAATGAGCGATAGGAGGGGATTCATCTCTCCCGGTATAGGGGGTTGATGTTGCGCTGTGATCTATTGACCATAACAATAAGTCCCTGGCCAGGGCTGCTACGGAGATTTACTGATAAATGTTATCAGTAGTTTCTCGACCCGTTAAGAGCTTACATCGGCACGACTTATCGGTTACTGGGTCTGACGTTTAACACCCCTAGACTAGATATGAGACATATCAGACGAAGAGACCGGACTGTACGGTAGTGTTACTGGCAGGCTTTTCAGGAGTAGGAGCATGCTTGCTTGTTGATCTTCTGATCGCTCAATACCCGGGTAGCCGTTACGTCCAGCTAGTACCGCTGACGGCTTGTAGGTGTTTGAAATGATCATCACCTACTGCCGGTGTATTGATGAGTCTTTAGAGTCTTACACAGAGGTTTCACTGGCTCAGGCAAAACGAAGTAGGAGCACATATGTGATATGTGCGGGACCGAGATTAATACGAGTATGTGATACCGTATTCTATTCTCGCGATATTAGGTATCGATTAGTTATATGAGATATAGCCGGGTTATCAAATCAAGAGTTGATTCGATAAGTCGATACTGTATCAGTCGGTTATATGAGATATATATAACCGGGTTATCGAATCAAGTGTTGATTCGATAAGTTGATACAAATAATATTAGTCGGTCATATGATATATAGCCGGATTATTAAATCAAGAGTTGATTTAATGATTTAATGTATAATTATATATTTCATATATTAATTTACATTAACTAATATTAGATCACTTAAGCATTTCTTTTTCTCACATGTGCACACTTAATATATATGTGATATATATTAATTGTGTTTTATTTATGTGTCATGGTTGATGCCACAAGGAACATGGGTGTACGAGACTTACACCATATTAATGATAATGAAGGGTTTATTTATTCAGTGTAAATCAATTATTAGTTGGATAATGGTCACATGGCATGAAACTTGGAGAAGCTTGGAGATCCATTGACTAGTCCACTGGTTTTGTCTTATACTAGATATTTATTAACCTAACCATTATCTAAACTTATGGTTAAGTCTCTACATGATTGATATTAGATATTTTTGTAGGGTTCCTAGGCACCCTAGTGAGGTCTCACAAGGCATCAACCATGCCAATTTCAAATTTTACGGTGCCTACAAACCCTAAACAACGGAACGTCGGCTAGATGTCTAGGCGAAAAACTAACTAGTTAACACTTAACTAAAAGTTTAACGGAAATACAACCTTTGTAGATCCGGTGCTCCACCTCCATAGCTCCGCAACGAGGTCCTCTCCGCTGTCCAAATCAAATCCGGGCTCTAGAGTCGGCTTCGTCGAAGAAAAAGGGAGCTAGGTCGTCGATGTCCATGCCGAAGATGATCTACGTCGAGGCATCGCTAGATCAAGCTCACAACTTCACCAAGTCAAGAAACTTGTGAAGTAAACACACTCTACTACTTGGCAAGAGGTAGAGGATGAAGAAATAGGAAGTGGGTAGACTTTAGAATCGGATTTCTCACTCATTTCCATCACTTGCCATTGATGGGGCAAGCTTTCTTCACTTGAAGAATGAAGAAGAAGAAGGAAAATAGTTATGATAAGTTATTTGAAAAATAGAAAAGAATAATAATCTTATCATAATCAAACCATGGTTTGTTGTAGAGAGTTGACCAAGGTTAGATGAGTGGTTAGGGTTAAGCATGAAGACAAAGTGGTCACTTTAGTCAAATCTTCATGAAGCTTCAACAAGCTTCAAGATTTAAAGCCACCACTTTGTTTTCTTTTCTTTTTGTTAATCCAAAATAAATAGATAAATAAATGAATAAGAAAAACAAAACCCTAACCATTTAAATAACCTTGGTTTAATTCTTTACACAAACCCTAGCAATCATGCATCATCAAACATGATACAATGAAGTGCACAAGAATATATCGAATATACAATGTGCACACCCGAGCGAGAAAATCCATTTAAAGTGAACCGATACTAGTTAATGCAAAGTAATATATCAAATATATAATTATGCATTAAATCATTAAATCAACACTTGATTTAACGATCCGGTCATATCGCATATAACCGACTAGTATACAATGTATCGGCTTATCGAATCAATCCTTGATTCGATAACTAGGTTATATCGCATACAACCATTCGACACATTCATCGCGAGAATGGAATACGGTATCACATACACGTATTATTCTCGGTCCCGCACATATCTCATATGCGCTCCTATTTCGTTTCGCTTGAGCCAGGAAACCTCTGTGTAGGACTCTAAAGACTCGTCAATACGCCGGCAGCAGGTGATGATCATATCAAACACCCACAAGCCGCAAGCGGTCTGCTAAACGTAACGGCCACCCGGGTATTGAGCGATCTGAAGATCGACGAGCAAGCCCGCTCACACTCCAGTGAATCCGACCAGTAACACTACCGTACAGTCCGATCTGATCGTCTGATATGTCGCATATCTCGCCTAGGGGTGGTAAACGTCAGACCCCAATAGCTCGATAAGTCGTGTCGATATGAGGTCTATAACTGTTCGAGAAACTACAGATAACACTTACCAGTAGATCTCAGCAACCCTGGCCAGGGATTTCCTGTTATAGCCAATCGAACACAGCGCAACATCAACCCCCTATACCGGAAGAGACGAATCCCCTCCTATCGCTCATTGCCTCCATGTGACTCGGGACTGTACCCAAAAACCACCGTTTTGCACGCCCTCTTGGACGTGGTAAGATGGAAATCAAAGCACAGTGGGAACCACACAAGACTCTATGACGATCTTGGGTCAACAGACTACTCTGTACCAGTGTCACCAGAGAACTGCCATCTGACGTGAGGTATAATACCATCTGGGAGTGATCGGCGAGTCCGTCCAGTGTACCCAGTCTTCACTGAGCACCCGTGTATCATCTCTGATGTCAAACACCAATGGATATGGGATCATCCATCGCCCATATGTATGGGTCGAGAAGGTATACGCTAGTCTACTCTGGTATATCGATGCCCCGTCTCGATACACCCACGACTAGGGACATTGAAGGATGTACTTATGGACTACCATGTCCCCACTAGTATGATCCGCATCATAGTCCAGGTAGTCAAGTACACATCCTAAAGGCTTTACCAACATGTAACAGAGAGACAAACAGTATACACGTTAAGGTAAAGAGTAACCAGATAGCGTACTATCATGTCGAGCAAGAAAGTCCTCCCTATATATGTCCCAGCATCCACTACAATATACATCCTATGTATAGTAATGGCCTCTAGGGCATACATATAACTAACAATCTCCCACTTGCACTAGGGCCATCTAATAGCAGTGGTTGCAGTATCTCATACTCAACCATCCCATAAAAGTCTCTCTCTGGGAACAGGCCTTTGTGAGTGGATCCGCTGTGTTGTCCTCTGAGTCTACTCTCCTAACCTCGATCTCCCTAGAGATCAACCATCTCCATGATCAAGTGATACTGCCTTAGAATATGTCTGGATCACTGATGGGACCGGCGTTCCTTGGCATGATCCACAACTCCATTGTCACACAATGGGAGGAACATAGTTCATCTTATGAACCAATATACACCCAAACAGCCTCTTTGGTAGCATCTTAAGTAGCGATGTATCCAGCCTTTATCGTCTAGTATGTCACGGTATCTATCGTTTGGAACTCTTCCAACATACCGTCCCTGCACTGAGGGTAAAGACAATGCCTGCGACTGACATTCAGTCGTCTTTATCACCCTGGAACACTTCCAGTGATTCTCCCCAGGATCGGTTGATACCGTCTCACTACAACTAGTGAGAGTGCTAACATCCAAATAGATCTATCTCATAGATCCAAAACTCAGGATTTAGGAGGTATCATTTTGATCCTATATGGAGAATCATTGTGATAAGCAGAGATCGACCGAGCGTAGCATAGGAAACTCCTTCCCTATCAAGAGTATGTCATCCACGTACTCTACGAGGATCGTCACCATACTCCCTACCACCTTTTCGTTTATACAAGGTTCATCTACCATTTTGATGATGTCAAACTCTTTGACTAATACATCAAAACAGATGTTCCAACTCCACGATGCCTGCTTTATCCTATAAAGCATCTTGCACACGTTTCCGCTGCTCCCACTGACTACGAAGCCCTCTGGCTGTGTACTTATAGACGCACTCTTCTAAAACATCATTTAGAAAAGCAGTCATGACACCCAACCACCAGATATCGTAGTCATGGTATATAGCCGTGACAAGTAGGATCTGGATGGACTTAAGCATAGATATTGGAAAAAGGTTTCATCATTATCCACGCCTGGTTGATGACGAAAAACTTTAACAAGTCTAGCTTTGAAAGTCTCAACTTTTCCATGTACACCAAGTAATCTTCTCAAGATATACTTGCTCCTGATGGGGATTTAACCCTTCAGATATAGCAACTAAAGTCCATACTTTGTTGGTGTATAAGGATTCCATCTCAGATCGCTAAACATCCAGCCATTCTTACAGAGTCATACTCCTGATGGCCAGCTCGAAACTAGTTGGGTCATCATCTCATGATGCAATCCTCGCTCCCACTGTCATAGAGAAACTGAAGTATCTCTCAGGTGGGTGAGGAACCCTACTAGATCGTCGGAGAGGCTGGGGTTCGTTGGTATCTACTGAATCCATTGGTTCTGTCAAATCATCTGCTGTATCTTGTATAGCTGGAACATTTCCAGTTCTACATAACAGACCTTGCCTTGAGCTTGTCCGGATTTTGCTTTCAGACATAGGCCGGTCAACCCCAAATCTTAACTGACTTAAGACATGGGCTCTTCCCATACCATATCTCATATGGAGTGGTAAGCAACTGATTTGATTCGAACCGTATTCAATAGGTATGCAGCTTCTCAAGTGCATAATCCCAAAAAGGAAATAGGTAACTCAGTAGTACTCATCATAGAGCACACCTTATCATATAGGGTGTGATTGCTCCGCCCCGATACACTAACGTGCTATGGTGTATTCGGAGGAGTAATGTTGAGAGAGAATCTCATTCTCCTTTAGAACAGTCCAGGAATTCCGTGCACAAGTATTCTCCTCCCTGATCTCATCATAGGACATAATACTTATACCCGTATTTTGGTTCTCTACTTCTCGCTTATATTCTGTGAATATCTCAAAAGGCTCGGACTCATGTTTCAACAGGAACATATGTCTGAATCTTGAGAGATTATCAGAGAATGTAATGAAGTACAAAGAACCAGTCCTGGCATGTGTAGACAGGGGACCTTACATACATCAACATGTATCATCCCAAGAGTTTACTAACTCTTTCTCTGTTTCCAATAAACAGAGCTGTGGTCATCTTATCTTTGTGACATGACTGGCGAGTTTCACAAGATGTAAATTCAAACTGATTTAAATATGCATCTAAATGTAACTACAGCTAGTCGGGTCACATTGATATGACCTAGTCTACAATGCCTCAAGAAGGATTCGTTCATTTCTGAACTTTTCCTCTTGTGTGTGTTCCATATACTAAGAACTGTAGTTTGATTTAGAACATCAATGCTTTTAGATAACGTGCCTGAACCGATCAACTTTTGATATAGGAAATGTTCAAAACATTATCCATCAATACAAAATTATATCATTTCTTTACTAATAAAGAGACTGATATGATTTTGTATATCTGGTTCGGTATCTAATAACATTCGTTCAGAATCAATGTATTCTGGTAATACAGGATGACAGTGACCAACAGATTTGGCTGCAACACTTGCCCCGTTTTCTGCCTCATGAAACTTATCACCCGTTCTCAGTTCTCTACCTTTCTGTAGCCCTATGTAACTGATTACATATCTGGGATCCTGATCTGGTATCACATACCCAGGACGTAGAGGATACGGAGAAACAGTTCTTTGTAATGAACACACCCGAAGATGATGCATCATCATCCACTCTCTTCGTTTGGGCGGCACGGGAATTCTGGTAATCCCCAATTTCCTGCTCTGTCTTATAACTATTATAAGTTGGAGCGGGACCAACGTTCCCCAGCTCAGTATAACAAGCGGGTTCGGTCAATAATCCGTATTTTTATCTTGATTAAGGCGTGATATGGTCGCTACCAGGAGAGAGAGAGAAGAAAACACTCAGCGTGCGCTCTTGCAAGAATAGATTGGTTATTATTTTATCTAATCAGGATGGCTCCCACTGCTTTTTATCAAATCTTCCTTCAAACCCTAAAAGGAAAGACTAGCTGGGATTAATTACACACTACAAGTTCGCCAATCTTTCAGCCAGGCCAGTGTCGGTACTTTGAGGGAGGTCCCCCGTGCTTTCGCACGAACCTAATTAATGTAAACCTCGTTTTCCCAGAGGCGTAACCCCGTTGACACCTTTCTAGACACCTACTTGATCGGCTAATTGTAATGTATAAAACTCTCCCAGGAGTAACTCTTACTCGCAGCGGGTATCGGGATCCAACTATCTCATAGAAGGTATGCAATCTCATTGCAAATTTCAACACTTGAAATTCCCGATAATATTTTGCCCCTAACGTGCTATGACCTTGACGAAAGCCAACAAACCATAGCCCGCTAGTCAAGTTCAACCCGTACATTTCTTGATCGAATTAAACCCACCCGCACGACCCTTGACGAAAGCCAACAAAGCCGCACGACTACCCTAATCCAATCGCATCGTATGCTAGCAGATAAGCAGCATATAGCTACCGCACACTGCACCTTGACGAAAGCCAACAAATGCAGCACGAATACTATATACAACTTATCTGAAATGACGGAGGGCTACGACAGGTTTTTCTGAAAACCTATTGCGTAATGAACTTGATATCGTTGTAGAATCAAATGATTTTAAAATGGAATGCTTTTGAGGCTTTTCTAGTTTTGCTAAAGGAGTCACTCCCGGTGAAGGGATCGTCGGTCCTTTCCTCGTCGAATGAGGTGCGGGATATATCATATATATCACTGTGCAAAATAAAAACACTTAAAAGCAATCAAAAGACAAACCGAGTGTGTAGCATCTGCCAGTTATTGCTAAAGGAGTCACTCCCGGTGAAGGGATCTCGGTCCTTTCCTTATCGAATAAGGTGCAGGATATATCACATATACCGCTGTGCAAAGCAAGAACTGTAGCTACCTGTTTTATTTTGAAATTCGATTCTACAACATCTTAGGTTTCTTTTATTTCATTAATCACATTAATGAAGTCCCATCATTTAAATTACCTAAACATCACAGATAAATATGACGTACACTTATGCCATCCGCATTCGCCTCGATGTCCCCTCGTGCACCGTTAGGTTAGGTAACTAACGGCAGAGCAGGGCAGGGCTAGCGCGGGTGTAAAACATAAGTAACGTCTATATAATATATCATATATACTATATACTGTATCTATCACAGAACATCACATGATCACATCACAGATATCGCAGCAGAAGAATCATATGAAATATTGGATATACTAGGACGTCCGTGTTTTCAATACGAGCCAGTATAAAACACGGATTCCACGGTCGTGATGAATAGCCAAACCCACACCCCTAGACCCCTACGAGAGCGGCAAGCAACCCTACCAATTCTAGAGTTAGGAGACCCGGACTCGATTCCTCGAGTTGATCTCCCACTGGACTCCAGAACCTGGTTACTTGTGCCCTCCTCCTTGGGTCTATCCTAGTGCGGAAAAGTAAATAATATACAAACGGTGGCTACTTCCGCAACCTGGAAGCGCCCCAATAAAAGAATATTACATACAAGTTTTTACATGAATGAAAATGAAAAACACTCATCTCACATAAAAAACCCCGGCTATTCAAACACGACGATCCAATATAACATATCCAGCAACACATAACATCACATGTCATCAACGTAAGTAAATATGCGCATCCCAATTGTCGTTGACATATAGCAACGAAACCGGCGATATCACATATTACACTTACGGTCACAGAAAAGAAAGTGTAAAACTACAACAGTTGGAATCCGCAACCACCTCAGACATCGCATGCCTGACCAAATGAATTCCTTAGACATCACATGCCTAACAATTATAAACCCCGCATTTTAGTCTCTTTATCGAAAACACTTTTCAATATCGAGTCAGGCAATTCAACAAGATTCCCGATATCCTGATCGAATGCTCGTCGCAAACTTCAGTAGACGGCCGCACCCCCGTTACCGTCGACGAAGTGCACCAAGGCGGAACACCGCTACCGCGAGCACCCGAACGGATGCTTTCGACGACGGGGTTCTCCTACAGTCACTTGGTCGGGGCTATGGAGCGAGGCTGTCTATTAAGTTTATCGGCGAGTATCCGCGTACGCTACGTGATTGCGACGGACTTTTGATCACATCAAAATTCCGTGGCAACCGATCAAGTGAGACTAAACTGCTATGTTTATAACATTCATTTAGTTATCTCATAACTCATTGTGAATTCCAATTATTGTATCCCATTCCAGATAAATAGAAAATGTTAAACTTTCCGATCGAACATTCTAACACCCAAGTTTTCCCGATACAGATCAACACATGAAACTAGTCTAACAACATTCAGTTCGTACCTCAGTACCAACGGTCCAGCCGTAGAAGGGTCAAGCCAACGCCTCACATGTGGCACGCCGTACTGCCCCAAACCTGAAGGTTCAAAGGGCAGTTCAAGACGGTCACATAATCGAGTTAAGGTTTGTTGTCTTCTAGAGGGTCCATCGAGTTACTTGCACTACTTAGAACGTCGTTAAACTACGGAAAAATCCAACACTTGGAAATTTCCCGACAAGGGAAAAATTGGGTATTTATATCCGGTCGAACTTTTTAACATATTCTAAGATTTATCCGGAAAGACAAACAGACAAAATTTGATACCCCGATCGAAACACCGAATCCCCAAAACAACTGCAGAAATTCAACTCTTGAAAAATTATTAAAAATTCCCAGGAAAACCAGCATACAAAATTAAGAATTACTGTGCAGAATGATACGCACAAAACGACAAATCTGCCGCGTTTCCGCCGCACGAGACAGGCTCGTGCCGCGGAAACGCGGCTCAATGATGGAATCAGGAGGTCGAATTTTGCAGTATTCCTTAAAATTTCCTGCTGATTTCACTGAATATTTTTAATATTGAAAAATGCACTGTTTTGGAAAAAGTACAGAGAGTAAGTTTAGTTTGGGTTCCGGGTTCGTTCGGACTTCAAATTCCGTCTGGACTTCGCCTAAGGCTCTAGCTAGGCTCTGATACCACTGTAGGGTTCCTAGGCACCCTAGTGAGGTCTCACAAGGCATCGAACATGCCAAATTCAAAAAATCTAGTTGCCTACAAACCCTAAACAACGGAACGTCGGCTAGATATCTAGGCGAAAAACTAACTAGTTAACACTTAACTAAAAGTTTAACGGAAATACAACCTTTGTAGATCCGGTGCTCCACCTCCATAGCTCCGCAACGAGGTCCTCTCCGCTGTCCAAATCAAATCCGGGCTCTAGAGTCGGCTTCGTCGGAGAAAAAGGGAGCTAGGTCGTCGATGTCCATGCCGAAGATGATCTACGTCGAGGCATCGCTAGATCAAGCTCACAACTTCACCAAGTCAAGAAACTTGTGAAGTAAACACACTCTACTACTTGGCAAGAGGTAGAGGATGAAGAAATAGGAAGTGGGTAGACTTTAGAATCGGATTTCTCACTCATTTCCATCACTTGCCATTGATGGGGCAAGCTTTCTTCACTTGAAGAATGAAGAAGAAGAAGGAAAATAGTTATGATAAGTTATTTGAAAAATAGAAAAGAATAATAATCTTATCATAATCAAACCATGGTTTGTTGTAGAGAGTTGACCAAGGTTAGATGAGTGGTTAGGGTTAAGCATGAAGACAAAGTGGTCACTTTAGTCAAATCTTCATGAAGCTTCAACAAGCTTCAAGATTTAAAGCCACCACTTTGTTTTCTTTTCTTTTTGTTAATCCAAAATAAATAGATAAATAAATGAATAAGAAAAACAAAACCCTAACCATTTAAATAACCTTGGTTTAATTCTTTACACAAACCCTAGCAATCATGCATCATCAAACATGATACAATGAAGTGCACAAGAATATATCGAATATACAATGTGCACACCCGAGCGAGAAAATCCATTTAAAGTGAACCGATACTAGTTAATGCAAAGTAATATATCAAATATATAATTATGCATTAAATCATTAAATCAACACTTGATTTAACGATCCGGTCATATCGCATATAACCGACTAGTATACAATGTATCGGCTTATCGAATCAATCCTTGATTCGATAACTAGGTTATATCGCATACAACCATTCGACACATTCATCGCGAGAATGGAATACGGTATCACATACACGTATTATTCTCGGTCCCGCACATATCTCATATGCGCTCCTATTTCGTTTCGCTTGAGCCAGGAAACCTCTGTGTAGGACTCTAAAGACTCGTCAATACGCCGGCAGCAGGTGATGATCATATCAAACACCCACAAGCCGCAAGCGGTCTGCTAAACGTAACGGCCACCCGGGTATTGAGCGATCTGAAGATCGACGAGCAAGCCCGCTCACACTCCAGTGAATCCGACCAGTAACACTACCGTACAGTCCGATCTGATCGTCTGATATGTCGCATATCTCGCCTAGGGGTGGTAAACGTCAGACCCCAATAGCTCGATAAGTCGTGTCGATATGAGGTCTATAACTGTTCGAGAAACTACTGGTAACACTTACCAGTAGATCTCAGCAACCCTGGCCAGGGATTTCCTGTTATAGCCAATCGAACACAGCGCAACATCAACCCCCTATACCGGGAGAGACGAATCCCCTCCTATCGCTCATTGCCTCCATGTGACTCGGGACTGTACCCAAAAACCACCGTTTTGCACGCCCTCTTGGACGTGGTAAGATGGAAATCAAAGCACAGTGGGAACCATACAAGACTCTATGACGATCTCGGGTCAACAGACTACTCTGTACCAGTGTCACCAGAGAACTGCCATCTGACGTGAGGTATAATACCATCTGGGAGTTCTCGGCGAGTCCGTCCAGTGTACCCAGTCTTCACTGAGCACCCATATATCATCTCTGATGTCAAACACCAATGGATATGGGATCATCCATCGCCCATCTGTATGGGTCGAGAAGGTATACGCTAGTCTACTCTGGTATATCGATGCCCCGTCTCGATACACCCACGACTAGGGACATTGAAGGATGTACTTATGGACTACCATGTCCCCACTAGTATGATCCGCATCATAGTCCAGGTAGTCAAGTACACATCCTAAGGGCTTTACCAACATGTAACAGAGAGACAAACAGTATACACGTTAAGGTAAAGAGTAACCAGATAGCGTACTATCATGTCGAGCAAGAAAGTCCTCCCTATATATGTCCCAGCATCCACTACCATATACATCCTATGTATAGTAATGGCCTCTAGGGCATACATATAACTAACAATTTTCTCACCCATGGTTGCTATTCACTCTCTCATCCATTATTTGCTTCATCTTTCTCAAGCAAAAGAGAGAGCTCTCTAGTTTTTTAGAAGAGCTTAAAATTAGTGAGAAAATTAAATATAAAGTGAGAAAAATTCTTACTTCATCTCTCTACTAGATTAGCAATTTAGTTTAGGGTGTTGGCTTCACTAATCCCACATTAGTGAAGAGAGTAGCTTGAGTTAGTGTCTCCTCGACGTAGATCATCTTCAACTTTGAAGATTTCAAGCAATTATGCATCATTTACCTTGTGGAGCCTCTCAAGAGTCCGGGAGTTCATTGATCACAGCGAAGGGACTACTACACGGAGCTAATGAAGTGAAGGACCGGTCTACAAAGGTTGTATTCCTAGTTCACTTCGTTGTAAAGTAGTTTACACTTTGTTTCGTCTAAATCACTAGTTAAGATTCTAGGGTTAGGATTGTTTTGTACGGCAAAAATTTGAAAATGGCATGGACGATACCTCCCGAAACCTTGCTGCCATGCCAAGCAATTCTACAGTGGTATCAGAGCCAAGCTATAGATTTAGACGAAGTTTATAGGATTACGAAACCGAAACAACTCCGAAACACCCGATACACAAATCCAGTTTCTGTCGTTTATAAAATGGGATTTAAATTTTTTTTAAATAACTGTAGAATGTTATATGAGATATTACATGAACACAGAAGAAATTTGAACCCACTTGGCCGGTTTTTGGCCGAGCACATGAGCTCAAAAACTGAGGAGGCCGACCCCTTCAGGGAATTTTGGCTTCAAATTTTTTTTTGTGTTCCAGGCTCTGGGTTTTGGTGTTTCAGGTGTTGTTTGTTTTTGCTAAATTTGCATGTGATGTTAACTTTCTGCAAAGGAAATTCAGAGTGTTTCGTAGTCGTAATTCTAACAGTATTTCGGGTTATTCAGACGGTGTTAAAAAGTTCGAACGGATATCAAATACCCACTTTAACCCTTCCTGGAAAATTTTCCAAGAGTTGGATTTTTTCCGAGTTATAGAACATTCAAATATCATGCAAGTAATGCGGTGGACTCTTTAGAAGAACAAAACCCTAACTCGATTCTATGACTGTAAGAACCGCCGCTAAACCCTAGGGTTCGCGGTAGTTCCGTGGCGCCATAGGTGAGGCAAGGGTTGAACCTTCTACGGTTGGTCCATTAGTACTGTGGCATGTTCCGAGGATTTTTAAACTGCGCTCAAGTTTTGAGCTTTTTAGGAAATTTTGGGTGTTTGTTGATTTGATCGGAATGTTTAACATTGTCTAGCTATTTGTGGAATGTGATACAACATGTGGAATTCATATGGTTAGGCATGAAATCAAAAGTATATGATATTTTGGGTTTATGATATCTAAGGTGATTGTGGATTCCAAATGTTGTAGATTGACATTTTCTTTTCTGCGACCGTAAGTGTAATATATATTGTATCACCGTTTTCATTGCTATATGTCAACGACAATTGTGATACGTATATTTACTTACGTTGATGACATGTGATATTATTTGTTGCTGGGATATGTTATATTGGATCGTCGCGTTTTGAATAGCCGGGGGTTTTATGTGAGATGAGAGTTTTTATTTTCATTCATGTAAAATTCATTGTATGTAATATTCTTTTATTGGGGCACTTCTGGGTTGAGGATGATGTCACTATTGTTGTATATTATTTACTTTTCCGCATTAGGATAGACCCAAGGAGGGGAGCACAAGTAACCGGGTTCTAGAGTCCAGTGGGAGACCATCTCGAGGAGTCGAGTCCGGGTCTCCTAACTCTAGAATTGGTAGAGTTGCTTGCCGCTCTCGTAGGGGTTTAGGGATGTGGGTTTGGCTATTCATCACGACCGTGGAATCCGTGTTTTATACTGGCTTAAATTAAAACACAGAATTCCTAATATATCCAATATTTCATATGTTATCTTCTGCTGCTGATATTCTGTGATGTGATCACTTTATATATCTAAGACGAATATTTTATTATTGTATATATGATATATAATAAACGTTACTTATGTTTTGCACCGCGCTAGTCCCACCCCGCTATGCCGTTAGTTAAGTAACCTAACTGTGCATAACGGGACACTGTGGCAAATGCGGATGGCATAAGCGTACGTTATATTTTCGTTTCTTCTGTGATGCTTAGGAAGCATAAATGATGGGAATTCATTAATGAGATTAATGAAAAGAAAAGAAAGCTAAAAGATGTGGTAGATTCATATTTTCAAAAAAAGTAGCTCTAGTTTTTGCTTTGCATAGCGGTATTCCTTGTAAAATATCCAGCATCTCATTCGATTAGGAAAGAGCCGAGATCCCTTCACCAGGAGTGGCCTCTTTAGCGAAACTAGTAGATGCTACAACCCACTCGGTTTTGTCTTTTGATTGCTTCTTTTAGTACTTTCTTTGCATAGAGATATTTATGATATATCCTGCACCTTATTCGATAAGGAAAGAGCCGAGATCTCTTCACCAGGAGTGACCTCTTTAGCAAAACTAGTAAAAAGCCTCAAAAACACTCCTTTTTCAAAAATCACTTGTTTATACAACGATATCAAGTTCATTACGCATAAGGGTTTTCTTAAAAACTTGTCGTAACCCTCTGTCATTTTAGGAAGTAGAGTACTTAGTATTCGTGCTGTGTTTGTTGACCATAGTTAAGGCGCAGTGTACGGTAGCTAAGTGATGTCTTCCTACATAGCATATGATGTGATTAATTAGGACAGTTAAGAGTCATGTGGGTGGGTCTAATTAATCAAGAAATGACGGGTATAACTTGACTAGTGCTTATGATTTGTTGACCATAGTTAAGGTCATAAGTCACTAGGGGTAAAAAGTATTATCGGGAATTTCAAGTGTTGAAATTTTCAATGAGATTGCATACCTTCTTTAAGATAGTTGGATCCCGATACCCATTTTGAGTAAGAGTTACTCCAGGGAGAGTTCTACAAATCACAATTAGCCAATCAAGTAGGTGTCTAGAAAGATGTTAACGGGGTTACGCCTCTGGGAAAACAAGGTTTATTTTAATTAGGTCCGTGCGAAAGCACGGGAAATCTCCCTCAAAATACCAACACTGGCCTGGCCGAAAGATTGGCGAACTTGTAAGGTGTAATTAATCACGATCAATCTTACCTTTTTGGGTTTGAAGGAAGATTTGATAAAAACAGTGGGAGCCATCCTGATTAGATAAGATAATAAACCAATCTAATCTTGCAAGAGCATACGCTAAGTGTATTCTTCTCTCTCTCTTCAGGTAGCGACCATGTCAGGACTTAATCAAGATAATAAAATGGATATATTGACCGAACCCGCTTGTTATGCTGAGCAGGGGAACGTTGGTTCCGTTCCAACTTATAATTGTTATAAGTCCGAGCAGGAAATAGGAAAATATCCGTATTTCCACGCCACCCAAACGAAGAATGAGCATGTTGATGCATCTTCTTCGGGTGTGTTAGTCACCCAGAACTGTTGCTCAGTACACTCTACGTCCTGGGTATTAGATACTGGATCGGGATCCCACATATGTAATATGTTACATGGGCTAAGGAAAGGTAGAAAACTAGGAACAGGTGATCATTCCTTACTAGTAGGGAATGGTGCAAATGTTGCAGGCAAAGCAGTTGGCGAATATCACCTTGTATTACCAAATGGTAATATAATGATTCTGAACGAATGCTATTACATATCGACCCTGATATGCAATCTTATATCAGTCTCTTTATTAAGTAAAGAAGTATATAATTTTGTAGTACAGAATAATGTTATGAACGTCTTCCTGAATCAAAATTTGATTGGATCAGGCTCGCTAAATAATGGCATATACATTCTAAATCAAACCACATTTCTTAACGTACAAAACACACACAAGAGGAAGAGTTCAGAAATGAACGAATCCTACTTGTGGCATTGTAGACTAGGTCATATCAATGCGACACGACTAGCTAAGTTACATAAGGATGGATATTTGAAACCGTTCGAATTTTCATCTTATGACACTTGCCAGTCATGTCTCAAAGGTAAAATGACCAAAACTCCATTTACTGGATACGGAGAAAGAGTTACGTAACTCTTGGAACTGATACATAGTGATGTATGAGGTCCCATGTCTACACATGCCAGGAATGGTTTCTCATACTTCATTACATTCACTGACGATCTCTCAAGATACGGACATGTGTTCCTGTTGAAATACAAGTCTGAAGTTTTTGAGAAATTCAAAGAATATAAGCATGAAATCGAGAACCAGACGGGTAAAGGTATTAAAATCCTACGATCTGATCGAGGAGGAGAATAATTGAGCACGGAATTCCATGACTATCTAAAAGAGAATAGGATTCTCTCTCAGCTTACTACTCCGTATACACCAAAGCACAACGGTGTATCAGAGTGGAGGAATCGCACCCTAATGGATATGGTGCACTCTATGATGAGCACTGCTGAGTTACCTATTTTCTTTTGGGGTTATGCGCTGGAGACAGCCGCATACCTATTGAATAGAGTTCCATCCAAATCGTTGCCTACCACTCCATATGAGATATGGAATGGGAAGAGACCATCTCTTAAACGAGTTAAGATATAGGGTTATCCGGCCTATGTTAAAAAGAAAAATACGGACAAGCTCCAGGAAAGATCAACTCTATGTAAATTTGTGGGATATCTAAAGGATTCCTATGGATATATTTTCTACCACGCTGAGGAACAAAAGGTGTTTGTTTCTCAATACGCCACCTTTTTGGAAGAGGAAATTCTTGTAAAAGAAATTAGTGGCGCAGAGGTAGAGCTGGAAGAAGTTCCAGCAAAACAAACTACAACTGATGATTTGGTAGAACCAGAGGATTCGATAGTTCCCAACGAACCTCAGCCTCTCCGCCGATCTAGTAGGGTTCCTCATCTACCTAAGAGATACTGCAGTTTTCTCATAGACTGTGGGAGCGAGGATTGCATCATGGTAGATGATGACCCAACTAGCTTCGAACGGGCCATCACGAGTGGAGACTCTGTGAAATAGTTGGATGCAATGCGATCTGAGATGGAATCCATGTACACCAACAAAGTATGGACTTTGGAAGTTGCTCCTGAAAGGGTAAAACCCATCGGGAGCAAATGGATCTTTAAGAAGAAACTTTGTGTAGATGGAAAAGTTGAGACTTTCAAAGCTAGACTTGTTGCAAAAGGTTTTCGTCAACGACCAGATGTGAATTATGATGAAACATTTTCTCCAATGGCTATACTTAAGTCCATCCGGATTCTACTTGCCATCACTGCATACTATGACTACGAAAGTTGTCAAATGGATGTTAAGACCACCTTTCTAAATGGTGATTTAGAAGAGTGTGTATACATGACTCAGCCAGAGGGCTTCATGGACAGTGGGAGCAGCGGGAAGGTGTGCAAGCTGCTTAAATCCATCTACGGGTTAAAGCAAGTATCGTGGAGTTGGAAAATCTATTTTGATGTGGTAGTCAAAGAGTTTAACTTCATCAAAAATATAGATGAACCTTATATATACAAGAAGGTGGCAGAGAGTAAGGTTGTCTTCCTCGTATTGTACGTGGATGACATACTCTTGATAGGAAATGATGTTCCTATGCTGCAATCAGTCAAGCTCTTCTTATCACAAAGATTCTCAATGAAAGATCTTGGTGATGCCTCCTACATCTTGAGGATTAAGATCTATAGAGATAGATCTAAACGGATACTAGGATTGTCCCAATCTAGATACATCGACACCATACTAAAGAGGTTTAGTATGGAAGAATCCAAGCGTGGGAATATACCCGCGATCATAGGACTCACTATCTCCAAAGAGATGTCTCCCAAGATTGATTTGGAGAGAGCTCACATGCAAGGGATACCCTATGCTTCGGCAGTAGGCTCTATCATGTATGCGATGTTATGTACCAGACCCGATATAGCATACTCACTAAGTGTAGTGAGTAGGTATCAAGCAGATCCAGGAGAGAGTCACTAGACAGCTGTGAAGAACATTCTCAAATACTTGAGAAGGACTAAAGAGATGTTCTTGATGTTTGGTAACGGTGAAATCCAAGTGGAGTCCTTTACCGATTCGAGCTTCCAGGGTGATAAGGACGACTCTAAGTCGGTCTCGGGATTTGTCTTTACCCTCAATGGAGGGGCGGTTTGTTGGAAGAGTTCAAAACAGGAAACCATAGCAGACTCGACGATGGAGGCTGAATACATCGCTGCCAACGATGCTGCCAAAAAAGCTGTCTGGATGAAGAAGTTCATAACTGAACTTGGTGTGTAACTATCCATTGAGCATCCAATACTTTTGTATTGCGATATCAATGGAGCAGTGGCTTTGGCCAAGGAACCCAGGTCCCATCAGCGATCCAGGCATATTCTGAGGCGGTATCACCTGATCCGGGAGATAGTTGATCACCGTGAGATCGAGATCAGGAGAGTTGACACGAAGGACAACACAGTAGATCCACTCACAAAGGCCTTACCCCAGATACAATTTGAGAGTCTATTCGGGATGTTGGGTATGAGATACTATAACAACTGACCTTAGAGCAAGTGGGATATTGTTAGTTATATGTATGCCCCAGAGGCCATTATTGTACATGTGATGTATATTATAGTGGATGCTTGGATATAGAGAGAGAGGACTTTCTTGCTCGACATGATAGTATGCTATCTAGTTGCCCTTTGTCTTAACATGTTGACTTGTATAAGAGATACTGTCTTGCTCTCACATGTTGATGAAGACCTTAGGATGTGTACTTGACTATCAGGACTATGATGGAGATCATACTAGTGGGGCCAAGGGTAGTCCACAAGTACACCCTAAAATTGTTCCTAATCGAGAGTGTATCGAGACAGGGCATCGATATTCCGTAGTAGACTAGCGTATACGCATCTTGACCCATATGATGGGCGATGGATGATCCCACATCCATTGGTGTTTGACATCAAAGATGGTATACGGGTGCTCAGTGGAGACTGGGTACACTGAATGGACTCTCCGAGAACTCCTAGCTGGTATTATACCTATCGTCATATAGCAGTTCTCTGGTGACACTGGTACAGGTTAGTCTGTAGACCCGAGATTGTCATGGAGTCTTGTATGATTCCCACTGTGCTTTGATTTCCACCTTACCACGTTCAAGAGAACGTTCAAAACGGTGGCTTTTGGGTACAGTCCCGAATCACATGGAGGCAATGAGCGATAGGAGGGGATTCATCTCTCCCGGTATAGAGGGGTTGATGTTGCGCTTTGTTCGATTGGCCATAACGATAAGTCCCTGGCCAGGGCTGCTACGGAGATTTACGGATAAGTGTTATCAGTAATTTCTCGACCCGTTATGAGCTTACATCGGCATGACTTATCGGTTACTGGGGTCTGACGTTTACCACCCCTAGACTAGATATGCGACATATCAGACGAAGAGACCGGACTGTACGGTAGTGTTACTGGCAAGCTGTTCAGGAGTAGGAGCAGGCTTGCTTGTTAATCTTCTGATCGCTCAATACCCGGGTAGCCGTTACGTCCATCTAGTACTGCTGACGGCTTGTGGGTGTTTGATATGATCATCACCTACTGCCGGCGTATTGACGAGTCTTTAGAGTCCTACACAGAGGTTTCACTGGCTCAGGCAAAACGAAGTAGGAGCACATATGTGATATGTGCAAGACCGAGATTAATACGAGTATGTGATACCGTATTCTATTCTCGCGATATTAGGTATCGATCGGTTATATGAGATATAGCCGGGTTATCGATCAAGTGTTGATTCGATAAGTCGATACTGTATCAGTCGGTTATATGAGATATATATAGCCAGGTTATGGAATCAAGTATTGATTCGATAAGTTGATACAAATAATATTAGTCGGTCATATGATATATAGCCAGATTATTAAATCAAGAGTTGATTTAATGATTTAATGTATAATTATATATTTGATATATTAATTTACATTAACTAATATTAGCTCACTTAAGCATTTTTTCTCACATGTGCACACTTAATATATATGTGATATATATTAATTGTGTTTTATTTATGTGTCATGGTTGATGCCACATGCAATATGGGTGTATGAGACTTACACCATACTAATGATAATGAAGGGTTTATTTATTTAGTGTAAATCAATTATTAGTTGGATAATGGTCAAATGGCATGAAGCTTGTAGAACCTTGGAGATCCATTGACTAGTCCACTAGTTTTGTCTTATACTAGATATTTATTAACCTAATCATTATCTAAACCTATGGTTAGGTCTCGATATTAGATATTTTCTCACTCATGATTGCCATTCACTCTCTCATCCATTATTTGCTTCATCTTCCTCAAGCAAAAGAGAGAGCTCTCTAGGTTTTTGAGAGGAGCTTAAAATTAGTGAGAAAATTAAATCTAAAGTGAGCAAAAATTCTACTTTATCATTCTCTACTAGATGAGCAATTTAGTTTAGGGTGTTGGCTTCATTAATCCCGCATTAGTGAAGAGGGTATCTTTGGTTAGTGTCCCCTCGATGTAGATCATCTTCGACTTTGAAGAATTCAAGCAAGTATGCATCATTCACCTTATGGAGCCTCTCAAGAGTCTGGAAGTTCATTGATCGCAGCGAAGGGACTACTACACGAAGCTAATGAAGTGAAGGACCGGTCTACAAAGGTTGTATTCCTAGTTCACTTAGTTGTAAAGTAGTTTACACTTTGTTTTGTCTAAATCACTAGTTAACATTCTAAGGTTAGGATTGTTTTGCACGACAAAAATTTGAAAATGGCATGGACGATACCTCCCGAAACCTTGCTATCGTGCCAACCAATCCTATAGATAGACTTAGCCATTCTCTCATTATCCAAGACCTAGCTCATTTTTCTTTAGCTCACTCTCTCCCCAAAAGTTTCCTCCTTCTTTCTCAAGCTCTAACCCTTCAAATATGTTGTGATCCATAGAGCTTTGAGACAAAATACTCCATAGATCATTCTCTACATCTACTTAGTAGTCTATTCTTGCAAAGTAGACTCCTTAGTTACTTCTTAGTTGAGGTTGAAGCTTGGACTAGAGGCTCTTGGGTGGATCTTCTTTGACGTAGAGGAGACCGGCGACCGAGTTCTTGTGAAGCCACCTAGGTGCTAAGGAGAGGAGAAAGAAGGACAATCAAGACCCGAAGGACCAGGATCGGGAAGGTATAAATCTCTTCACAGTAGATTAGAACCCTCCTTAGTTTAGCTAGTTAGGATTTATGAAATGATCTGGGTATTTAGGTCGATGTTATTGATTTAAAAATCGTTGTTTGCAAATTCTGCCTCCCCACTAACCATATGGGGTGTGCTACATCGACTTACATGGTATCAGAGCCAGGTTAAACCCTAACTACCTTATTAGAAAGTGATTAGAATTTCGATCAAAAGAATATACCCGTAATTATATTTCTAATCTTGTGCTTGTTGTCGAATTTTTAAACTGTTCAAAAAATATTTTCAGAGGCCTTAAAAATACAAGTAGGGTTTTTTTAAGAACACATAAGAAATTTTAGGAAGAGATCAGCCATTACCACCGTGGAACCGCGGCTAAACTCAGTGTTTGGCCGCCAAACCACGGCCGAGTTAGGGCCGAGTCACTCCAAATTTCTTCTATTGGTCTTATTATTGGAAATATAATTTCTGGTATGTTTTATTTTCTGTTTCCCAAATTTTTTTGTGTACAGGTATGTACATGGGAAATACAAATAATGTTAATTGATCAAAATTCTAAGTTCTTGGCTAATCGAGTTTTCTATGTTTGTATAAATGTGTTTCGAAACGTCCGCTAATTGTTGTATGTCGATTAGTGGGGGTTGCACATCTCTATGATTGAGATTATGGTTTGTGTATATGGATTATTGGATCGTCGTGAATGAAAAACCGGGGGGATGTGAGAAAAGTGTTTTCTTTTCTTTCATTCATGCAATTTGTAAATTGATGTAATATTATTTTTGCGGGGCACATTTGAGTTGAGGTTGTAGCCACCATTGTATTATTTCATTTATTGTTTTTTGCTCCTATGATAAACCCAAGGTGGGGTGCACAAACTACCGGGTTCTTGAAGTGCCGAGTGGCCTACTTATTTTATTGAGGAAGGTTGCTTCACTTCGGGAATTTGAAGGGTAGTTTGTCACACCCATAGGGGTCTAGGGTGGGGTCTTTGGCTATTCATCACGACCGTGCAATTTGTGTTTCGTTATAGGCTAAAACGAAATAAGAAAATCCTAGTATATCCAATATATTCATCTGTGATTCTATGATCTGGAATTCTTATTATTGCGTGAGACAAATGGCTATATATATATATATATATATATATATATATATATATATATATATATATATATATATATATAATAAACGTTGCTTATGTTTTGCACCCGCGCTATTCCAGCCCCCGCTCTGCCGTTAGTTAAGTAACCTAACGGTGTATGGCGGGGCCCCGTGGCGAATACGGATGGCATAAGCGTACGTTCTATTTTCGTTTCTTTTCTACAATGATAAGGTTAATTGATGGGACCGTATTAATATTAATTAATGTAAGGAAATAAACCTAAAAAGATGTTGTTGGAACATTTTGAAAAACCCACTCGGTTCTTTTCAAAAACACTCGTTTAAAAAGCAGAGTTTGAACCGCTCCTTTTTCAAAGCTCTCGTTCCTTCAACTATATCAAGTTCATTACGTTCAAGATTTTTCGCCAAAAACCAGCCGTAGCCCTCCGCCATTTCAAATGAGTAACACATCGTATTCATACTATGTTTGTTGGCCTTCGTCAAGGCATAGTGAATGGTAGCGGTATAAGGTTCCCTAGCACGACAGAAAGGTTTCGGGAGGCATCGTCCATGCCATTTTCAAAAAATTGTCATGCAAAGCAACCCTAATCCTAGAATCTTTAACTAGAGATTTAGACAATACCAAATGTAAACTGCTTTACAAGTAGAGAACAAGAATACAACCTTTCTAGTTCGAGTCCTTCTCTTCTATAGCTCCGGGTTGAAGTTCACGTGACTCTATAAGGCTCCTCTTCGAGTTGAACGACCCTCCTTCGTGATCTTCGCGCCAAAGACGATCCACCCGAAGTTTCTCTAGATCAAGCTAACTCTACACTAAACTTCTTTAGTGTATGAAACAAACCACACTAAATTGCTAGTTTGGTGTGGGATGATGAAGTAGGGGATATGATAAGCCCACTAGGTTATTCACGAGCTCAATGATTCACATCTCATGTGAGGGTTTGAGCTTGGAGGTGAGATGAAGAAATTGTAGAGATCAAGAGGAAGAAGAAGTGTAAGACTACGGTAGCGCCTCGGCCGTCTATCCGAGGCCAAAATGCGGAAACGGAAACTTTTTAAAACTAGAAACCGGCGCTATCGTATGCTTAAAATCCGGATCGAACCATTAACCTACAACTAGCTATCTAGAGAAGGGATAGAAAGGCTATACCGATCGATCCGTGTCCTTCGGTCTTTGGCCACCATCCCAAGCTCTTCGCGGCAACTCTGGTCTCGATCTCCTCGTCGGAAAGGGCACCACATCATCGATTCCTTTTACGGGCTCCCGCTTCATCCAAAACAACTCGGGCATAAAGTGTGCTAGCCGACGTGTCCAAGGTGATATAGAGAATGTTTGTGATCACTTTGTCTCTTGCATCCATTGATTTGGATAGAGGTTAGAGATGATGCCATCAATGGAGATGTTGAGCTAGAGGAGGCAGAAGAAAAAGAAGCCATATTCTTTCTTTTTTGTTATGCTAAAAAATGAGAGTGAGTTTTCAAAATACAAGATCAAAACTTCTTCATATGGCTGCCCTTCTCTCTCTTCCTCTCATTTCATCTCACTAATCAATCACATAAGGTGACATTTGCACAAGAAATGATACCATGAGTCATCTATGAAGTACATGTATCATTTAATGCACAAAATGATGAAATAAGCTCACAATTTCCATTTGTAAACATTAACCCAAATGTTTACAACAATAAAAAGATACAGCAACATCTAAAGTAAACTCGTGACGGATCACAAGGATACCCCTCACCTGTATATACATACCTGCATCCGCATTCCGACTGAATGCGAATGCGACGAGACTAAAGTAATCCAACAAATCTAATACTAGGATCCGGCTTAAACCAAAGCCCACTAGTATGATCCGCCGGATCATGATCCGTGCATTACTGCACGTATATGATCGGAGCCTGCCATATATCATACGGCCTCTACATCGTTTCGCCCGAAACTTGAGAAACTGTCTATGGGGGACTCTAAAGACTCGTCAATGCTTTGGCTGTGGATTTAACCACTCGCACGTCAGAGGTACTAGCTATACGTAACGGGCTACCAGGTATTGACCAAAAGGGAGGTCGATGGGCGAACTCATCCTGACACCCTACTGAGCCTGTCAGTGACAATATCCGTACAGTCCGGTCCGTTCGTCTATGAGCATCGCATGGCGGGCCTAGGGGGTTGGTAAAAGTCAGACCCCCAAAAACGGTACAAGTCGTGTCGGAGTGTAGCCTAGAACACCCTGAAATACTACTGGAATACCTACCAGTAAATCTCCTGCCTTGGCCAAGGACTGTAAGTCCATGTCACGCACCCCACGAACTTACGGGGAGGCGGAATATATGAAAAACGATTATCAAAGCTTCGTAACACGGACTTAAGAGCATGAATCGTATCTAAACCATTACTAGCTAACTACGAAAGGTTTAACTACTCGGATTCGAAGTTATACCTCCCTTTACTTGTCCTTCGGGTCTTCATCGCTGTCCTCCACTCCTCGTAGGATCTTTGGAACATCGGCACCTCAACGGCCTCCTCGAGTCAAAGACGATCCACCCGAGAGCTCCTACTCCAAGCTTAATCTCTAACTTGAGATAACTATGTTGCTCAAAGTGCTAATCTAAGCTACCTAGGTGATATAGAGTGAGGTTATGGATTAATTAGTCTATCTAATCCTTGATCTCAACACATGAGAGGGGAGGATTAGGATTTCAAGAATGAGAGAGCTTGAGGAGAGAGAAGGTGATGATAAGAATGAGATTGAATAATGAGCTCATTTGAATATAACAACCATAACAATTTATCAAATAAATAATTCAAATGATTAATCATCATGGTTGATGGATTCACCTTGTGTGATTCATAATATGACTCATTAGCTAATTAATGCATCATTTAATTCCATGGATGAATCACACAAATGAGTCATTAAGCAATAAATACTTATGCCACCTTAACCCCCAAGTCACCATGCTTCTAGAAGCTTCCCGGAAAATTATGAGAACGCCCCTCCAATCCGTGAAAACACGGAAAAACTTTAGACTGTATAAATCCAATAACCCGATACTAGAATCTGGCTTAAACCAGAGCCGGCTAGTAAAAACTGTCCGAACGTCGTACGTGCGTAAACACACGTACGCGTCCGAACCCTTGTCGTAAAACCATACGACCTCTATATCGTTTCGCCTGGAGCAGGGAAACTCTCTGTGTGGGAATCTAAAGACTCGACACTACGCTGGCAGTGGGTTTAACCACAGACCACAAGCGGCACTAGCTGTACGTAACGGTCCCCAGGTAGATGTCGATAAGAAGGCCGATGAGGAAACCCATCCGAACTCCTACTAAGCCTGGTGTGACAATCTCCGTACAGTCCGGTCTGTTCGTCTAAGACTATCGCATATCGAGCCTAGGGAGCGGCAAGCGTCAATCCCCTAATAGCGGTATAAGTCGTGTCGGAGCGTAGCCCATTACACCCTGAGAAACTACTGGAACCTACCAGTAAATCTCGCTTGCCCTGGCCAGGGACTTTGCATAATGGCTCTCTGACACAGCGCGATACCAACTCCCAATACCGGGAGAGACAAATCCTGTCTAACCACCACTGCCTCCAAGTGCTTGGGACTGCACCCAACTTCTACTTGTTTGCACGACTCCTTTGAGCCGTGGTAGGGTAGCAATCTAAGAACAGTGGGACACACTCGAGGCGAAGTAGCAGTGTCAAGTCTGTGGACTATGTTGTACTCATGTCACTTGGGAACTGTTAACTGACGACGTGTATAATACCAACCAACAGTTCCCCTGCGAGTCATGTCCGGTGTACCCGTAACCTAACGAGCACCTGTATACTATCTCCAGTACGACGTACTGATGGCTGTGGAATGGACCATCTCCCCAACTGGGATGAGAAGCGTACACACTATTCTACTCCGGAATATCGATACCCTATCTCGATAATCCAACGACCAGGGACCTGTATAGGATTTGCTTATAGACTACCCAGCCCCCACTAGTGTGACTGCCATCACAACGCTGGTAATCAAGAAAAGATCCTATGGGCTCTACTAATATGTATAAATGATACGTTATAAGAAACATATGCACATATTAAAGCAGAAACAAACCAAGTAGCATACTACCATTTTTAGCAAGACTGATATGTAACTGTAAAAATATCCCAAGCTTCCATTAAGTAATATACAAGCTAGTATGATACAATAATGGCCCCTAGGGCATATACACTAACAATCTCCCACTTGCACTAGGACCATGAGCTGGCATATCGCAGACCTATGATCTCGAATAGCCTCTCGAACTGCGTCTAAGGAATGGCCTTTGTGAATGGATCGGCAATGTTATTCTCCGTCTCTACTCTCCTTATCTCGATCTTCCGGCGATCTACGATCTCCCTGATCAGATGATACCGCCTTAAGATGTGTCTGGACTTCTGATGGGACCTGGGTTCCTTCGCTAAAGCTATAGCGCCGTTGTTGTCGCAATACAGAGGTATTGGACTAACACTGGTAGGAACCACCTGATGTTCTGTGAGGAACTTCTTCATCCAGACAGCTTCTTTTGCGGCATCGCAAGCAGCTATGTACTCCGCTTCCATCGTTGAGTCAGCAACGGTCTCCTGCTTGGAAATCTTCCAACAGACCGTCCCTCCATTGAGGGTAAAGACATAACCCGATATGGACTTGGAGTCATCCTTGTCACTCTGGAAGCTGGAGTCGGCAAAGGCCTCGATCTGGAGGTCTTTTCCGCCATACACCAAGAACATCTCCTTAGTCCTCCTCAGGTACTTGAGAATGTTCTTTACTGCTATCAAGTGCTTCTCCCCTAGGTTTGCCTGATACCGGCTTACAACGCTCAATGCGTATGCTACATCTGGTCTGGTACATAACATCGCATACATTATAGAGCCTACCGCAGAAGCGTAGGGTATAATCGACATGCGATCCCTTTCCAAATCAGTCTTGGGAGACATCTCTTTGGAGAGGGTGATTCCGTGACAAGCCGGTAGGTTACCGCGCTTAGAATCATCCATACTGAATCTCTTCAATATGGTGTCTATGTACCTGGACTGCGAAAGTCCCAACATCCTTTTTTATCTATCACGATAGATCCGGATCCCCAGAATGTAGATGGCATCACCCAGGTCTTTCATGGAGAATTTCTGTGATAAGAATCTTTTGACTAACTGTAACATAGGAATATCATTTCCTATTAGGAGAATGCCATCCACGTATAAGACGAGGAATACTACAGCTCTCCCTACAATCTTACTGTATATGCAAGGTTCATCTGGATTTTTGATAAAGTCGAATTCTTTGACAGCATCATCAAAACAGATGTTCCAACTCCGCGATGCCTGCTTTAGTCCATAAATGGACTTAAGCAACTTGCATACTTTACCGCTGCTCCCACTCTGAATGAATCCCTCTAGCTGATCCATATAGACGCACTCTTCCAAATTACCATTTAGAAAGGCCGTCTTTACGTCCATCTGCCAGATCTCATAATCGTGGAAGGCAGCAATAGCAAGAAGGGCCCGAATGGATTTGAGCATAGCCACTGGAGAAAAGGTTTCGTCATAGTCCAAACCAGGTCTTTGACGGAAACCCTTTGCAACAAGTCTAGCCTTATAGGTTTCAACCTGTCTATCTACACCAATCTTCTTTTTGAAGATCCATTTGTATCCTACGGGTTTTACCCCATCTGGAGCAATGTCCAAAGTCCATACTTTGTTAGTGTACATGGACTCCATTTCGGTCCGCATTGCATCCAGCCATTTTACCGAGCCGCTGCTCTG
Organism: Agapanthus africanus; assembly: GCA_030015575.1. Lineage (NCBI taxonomy): Eukaryota > Viridiplantae > Streptophyta > Magnoliopsida > Asparagales > Amaryllidaceae > Agapanthus > Agapanthus africanus. The sequence goes on from CM057343.1 coordinate 378,533,123, forward strand.
AATGGCTTGCTGGAAGCTAGTAGGGTCATCATCATCAATGACGCAATCCTCTCTATCCCCATCTATGAGAAAACCGTAGTATCTCTCAGGCAGATGAGACGGCCTACTACTCCTGCAGATAGGCGTTGGGATGTCCGGTTCTTCTTGAACTACTAGTTCTACTAAACTTTCAGTAGTAGTTTGTGGTTCTGGAATTTCTTCCAGTTCTATTGTGCTCCCACTTATCTGATTTTCTAAAAATTCAGTTTCCAAGAAGCAGGCATGACGAGAAACAAAAACCTTTTGTTCCTCTGCGTAATAGAAATAATATCCCTTGGAGTTCTTTGGATATCCCACAAACTTGCACTTTACTGAGCGTGCCTCGAGCTTGTCCGCATGCTGCTTCTTTACAAAAGCTGGACATCCCCATGTCTTAATGTGCTTAAGATAGGGTTTCTTCCCACACCATATCTGATATGGTGTGGTAGGCACAGTCTTAGTTGGAACTCGGTTCAAAAGGTATGCAGCTGATTCTAGTGCATATCCCCAGAATGATCGCGGCAACTCAGCGTTACTCATCATGGAACGTACCATATCTAATAGGGTTCGGTTCCGTCTCTCCAATACACCGTTATGTTGTGGAGTGTTTGGAGGAGTAAGCTGAGAGAGAATTCCATTCTCTTTTAGGTAATCCAGGAACTCGGCACTCAAGTATTCACCACCTCGATCCGATCTCAGTGTCTTGATACTTTTGCCTGTTTGTTTTTCTACTTCATTCTTATATTCCTGGAATTTTTCGAAGGCTTCAGATTTATGTTTCATTAAGAAGACATATCCGTACCTTGAAAAATCATCCGTAAAAGTAATGAAGTAAGAATAACCGCTTCGCGCATGTGTAGATATTGGACCGCACACATCACTGTGTACAAGACCTAAGAGCTCGCTCACTCTTACTCAGTGTCCAGTGAATGGAGTCTTTGTCATCTTTCCTTTGAGACAGAATTGACAAGTTGTATATGATTGATATTCGAACGGATCCAAATATCCTTCTGTATGTAACTTAGTCAACCTTCTCTCATTGATGTGACCCGGTCTACAATGTCATAAGAAAGCCTGATTTAATTCCGAAGACTTTCTTTTAAGTGTGTTATGGACACTGAAAATCTGAGCTAGATTCAATACGTATATCCCGTTTTTTAATGTACCTGACCCAATCAGAACTTGATTTAGGTGGATGTGAACCACATTGCTTTCAAAAGTAAAATCATATCCTTCCTTAGAAAGTAAGGATACAGATATGATATTACAAGTCACACCTGGTACATAAAAACAGTTACGCAGAATCAATATCTTCCCAGTTGTCAGTCCAATATGATATTCCCCTACGGATTCAGCATTCATGCTCATTCCGTTAGCAACCCTGAGGGTCATATCACCTATCCTGATAACCCTACGGTTTCTCAGAGCCTATAACGAATTACAGATGTGAGACCCTGATCCGGTATCCAATACTCAGGAAGTAGGGTTAACTGACATACAGTTCTCTATTACAAACACACCCGAAGCCGAAGCCACAACATGCTTCGAATCCTGGCTACTGGCTTTGCTAGCCCTGCAATCCTTCTGCCAATGTTCATTCCCGTAACAATAGGAACGTCCCTCTTTTACTATATCCAGTCCTGAAACTTTTGCCCTTCCCTTTCCTTCTACTTCCTTGGTTTCCTTCAGAGTAGAAGGCAGAGACTTTAGAATCAAGTCAGTATCTGACCCGTTCTTCAACGTGGTCTTCAGGTCCGTGAGCTCAAAATAGCTGGTCTCTGTAAGGACGTTGTCCCCTACAGTTGACCCGACAGCCAACTTTGCTTGAAATAATTCGTTCGAGATCTCATATCTTGGGATACGAGATTGCTCTCCATATAAATCTTTGTTATGGAGAAAGATGGAAACTGAGTCCATCTTCTCGTGCTGCTTCTGGTATACACCATCAACTGAAGCCAACACAAGGCACTTGGCTTTTGCTTTATCCTTTTCCCTTGTCTGACGGATATTCATATCCGCGACGGTGGAAACTGGACCTGGGACGGCGGGATCTTGAGTAGTAATAGGGTGGTCCAGCTTGTCATAGGCAATGGACATCTGGACAGACTTTTTCCAGTCATATAAGTCAGATTCAGTCAATTTGTTATCTAGATGTAACCTATGTGTGGTCACAAGGTCGCTGCAATGAGAGAAAGAGAAGAAAACATTTTAGCATGATGGTCTTGCAAGTTTAGATTGGTTTTAAGTTTATCTAAACTGGATGGCTCCCACTGTTTCTCGAATCCTTCCTCAAACCATAAAAGAAGAATTAGCCAGGACTATTCTCATCGTACAATACTTGCTTAACCGTTCAGCCAGGCCAGTGTCAATACTTCGAGGGAGGTTTTCCAACGCTTTCGCGAAGTTCCTTAATTAAATAACCACTTTTCTCTGGGAGCGTAGCCCCGCTGACACCTTTCTCGACACCTACTTGGTTTATAGCATTGATCGTTAAGTGACGAATCTCCTGATAAGTAGCATGTACTCACAGTAGGATCGGGATCCAAATATCATCGTATGATAATGTTGAAGGTATCCTACCAACATTCATCAAACTCCAAATGGTATGCATCTCTTTGCAAATTTCAGTTTCTTTAGAAACTTCCGGTGTGGATTTTTGCCCCACGCTCTTATGACCTTGACTTTGGCCAACAAATCATAAGTCACATGTCAAGTTCTACCCGTCAATTTCCAGGTTAATTTGAACCCACCCGTACATACCCTTGACTTTGGCCAACAAGGCAGTACGGCTGTCCCAAACCAACGTATCTATCTATGTTGCATATGAATATTCAATAGCTACCAAACACTGTGCCTTGACTTTGGCCAACAAACACAGCATGAATACTATTGACTATCCATATGAAATGACGGAGGGCTACGACTGGTTTTGGCAAAACCGTGAACATAGTGAACTTGATATAATCGAAGGAACCTGATATTCTTTAAAAGGAGTGGTTAAAGCTCCGCAATTAAAAATTCTGCTCTTTTAAAATTACCGAGTGGTTTCTTTTAAATTTGTTCCAACGACTAAATTTTGGTTTATTTTCTTTGCATTATAATAATACGTCCCATCATTTATCCTATTATTGCAGAAAACAACGAAAATACCACGTCCTCTTATGCCATCCGCATTCGCCACTGGGTCCCGTCATCACCCGTTAGATTACTTAACTAACGACAGAGCGGGGGCTGGGCTAGCGCGGGTGTAAAACATAAGTGACGTCTAATAGCTATCATATATAGATATTGTACATTCGTCAGACGCAATAATAAACATTCCAGATCACAGATGAACTTTATTGGATATGCAAGCAATCCGCGTTTGCTTTGAGCCTGCAACAAAATACGGATTACACAGTTGTGATGAATAGCCATTACCCCACCCTAGACCCCTACGGGTACGGCAAACTACCCGCCAAGTACCCAAAATGAAGCGGTCTCCCTCAACAACGTGAGTAGGCCACTAAACACTTCGACGTATCCGGTAGTTTGTGTAACCCACCTTGGGTCTATCCTATGAGCAAAAACAGTAAAATGAAATAATACAACGGTGGCTACAATCGCAACCTGGATGTGCCCCGCAAAATAATATTACAACATATTACAATTACATCAAATGAATGAATATAAAACACATCTCAAACCCCGGCTAATCATCACAACATTCCAATCAAGTCCATATACACAAACAGTAAACATTACAGAAATGTGCAACCCCCTGCCAACCGACATACTAGCAGTTAGGGGAGGTTTACGAACACATTAAACATTACAGATAAAAACCCGATTAGCAATTAATTTAGAACATCGATCGACTACCTTTATCCGCGTCTACCCCAAAAGAAAATCAGTACAGAAGTAATCTGGGCGGAAACAGAATATACTGGAAAACAAAACACCAAAATATATGAATTACAGAGGAAATTCGAGTCAAATCGGAGTTGACTCGGCGGCGGATCCGCGACCAAAAGCACTATCTTGCCGCGGATCCGCGACCATCTAACCGAGTTGCAATCTAGTATTTTCCTAGAATTCTTATATTTCCCTGCTATGAATTTTAAGGCATATCAAATATTTTTTTCGACAAGTTTAAAATTAACAGAAACTGTTAGGGTTTCGGGGTTTCGTGGTCGTGTTTTCTCCGTCGATCGAAACTCTAATTAGTTGCTAACAAGCTAGTAATGGTTTAGTTGGCTCTGATACCACTGTAAGTCCATGTCACGCACCCCACGAACTTGCGGGGAGGCGGAATATATGAAAAACGATTATCAAAGCTTCGTAACACGGACTTGAGCGCATGAATCGTATCTAAACCATTACTAGCTAACTACGAAAGGTTTAACTACTCGGATTCGAAGTTATACCTCACGCTACTTGTCTTTCGGGTCTTCATCACTGTCCTCCACTCCTCGTAGGATCTTTGGAACATCGGCACCTCAACGGCCTCCTCGAGTCAAAGACGATCCACCCGAGAGCTCCTACTCCAAACTTGATCTCTAACTTGAGATAACTAGGTTGCTCAAAGTGCTAATCTAAGCTACCTAGGTGATATAGAGTGAGGTTATGGATTAATTAGTCTATCTAATCCTTGATCTCAACTCATGAAAGGGGAGGATTAGGGTTTCAAGAATGAGAGAGCTTGACGAGAGAGAAGGTGATGATAAGAATGAGATTGAATAATGAGCTCATTTGAATATAACAACCATATCAATTTATTAAATAAATAATTCAAATGATTAATCATCATGGTTGATGCATTCACCTTGTGTGATTCATCATATGACTCATTAGCTAATTAATGCATCATTTAATTCCATGGATGAATCACACAAATGAGTCATTAAGCAATAAATGCTTATGCCACCTTAACCCCCAAGTCACCATGCTTCTAGAAGCTTCCCGGAAAATTATGAGAACGCCCCTCCAATCCGTGAAAACACGGAAAAAATTTAGACTGTATAAATCCAATAACCCGATACTAGAATCTGGCTTAAACCAAAGCCGGCTAGTAAAAACTGTTCGAACGTCGTACGTGCGTAAACATACGTACGCGTCCGAACCCTTGTCGTAAAACCATACGACCTCTATATCGTTTCGCCTGGAGCAGGGAAACTCTCTGTGTGGGACTCTAAAGACTCGACACTACGCTGGCAATGGGTTTAACCACAGACCACAAGCGGCACTAGCTGTACGTAACGGTTCCTAGGTAGATGTCGATAAGAAGGCCGATGAGGAAACCCATCCAAACTCCTACTGAGCCTGATGTGACAATCTCCGTACAGTCCGGTCTGTTCGTCTAAGACTATCGCATATCGAGCCTAGGGGCGGCAAGCGTCAGTCCCCTAATAGCGGTCTAAGTCGTGTCGGAGCGTAGCCCATTACACTCTGAGAAACTACTAGAACCTACCAGTAAATCTCGCTTGCCCTGGCCAGGGACTTTGCGTAATGTCTCTCTGACACAGCGCGATACCAACTCCCAATACCGGGAGAGACAAATCCTGTCTAACCGCCACTGCCTCCAAGTGCTCGGGACTGCACCCAACTGCTACCTGTTTGCACGACTCCTTTGAGCCGTGGTAGGGTAGCAATCTAAGAACAGCGGGATACACTCGAGGCGAAGTAGCAATGTCAAGTCTGCGGACTATGCTATACTCATGTCACCTAGGAATTGTTAACTGACGACGGGATAATACCAACCAACAGTTCCCCTGCGAGTCATGTCCGGTGTACCCGTAACCTAACGAGTACCTGTATACTATCTCTAGTACGACATACTGATGGCTATGGGACAGACCATCTCCCCAACTGGGATGAGAAGCATACACACTAGTCTACTCCGGAATATCGATGCCTTGTCTCGGTAATCCAATGACCAGAGACCTGTATAGGATGTTGCTTATAGACTACCCAGCCCCCACTAGTGTGACTGCCATCACAATGCTGGTTATCAAGCAAAGATCCTATAGTCTCAACTAATATGTATAAATGATACGTTACAAGAAACATATGCACATATTAAAGCAGAAACAAACCAAGTAGCATACTACCATTTTTAGCAAGACTGATATGTAACTGTGAATATCCCAAGCTTCCATTAAGTAATATACAAGCTAGTATGATACAATAATGGCCCCTAGGGTATATACACTAGCAAGGACTTCGTGTAATGGCTCTCTTAGACACAGCGATCTCACCTCCAATACCGGGAGAGACGAAACCCCTGCCGATCCGCTCACTGCCTCCATATGGCTCGGGACTGCACCCAACTAAAACCTGTTTGCATGACTCTTTTGATCCTTGGTAGGGTAGTAATCATAGCACAGTGGGAACTCACACGAGACAAATGACGATCTCAGGTCGGTGAACTAACCCGTACACATGTCACCAGGGAAATTCTATCTGACGTCAGGTATAACACCAACTAGCATGTTCCCGGCGAGTCCTGTCCGGTGTACTCATAACCTAATGAGCACCTGTATACATCTTAGGTGATCCAACTGACACCAATGGCTTGTGAGACCAGCCACCGCCCCTCGTCGGGGTCTTGACTGTATACACTAGTCTACTAATGGAGTATCGATGCCCAGTCTCGAAACTCCCATGACTAGGGACCTTTTAAGGATGTGCTTATAGACCCCAGCTCCCACGTATATGTTCGCCATCATACTGCTGACAGTCAAGCAAGAATCCTAAGGGCTCTATCAATGTGTAATAGTGACCTATAAGGTCACCTAAAGCAGTATACGATGATAAAGATAAACCAGATAGCATACTATCATCTTGAGTAAGACTGTCCTACCGGCATAGGTCCTCCCTCAATCATTGCAATCACGTGCCTGTGATCCAATAATTGACTCTGAGGGCACTATATCCAACAATCTCCCACTTCCACTCAAGGCTAATTATTGCGATGTCGCATACTCACAGCCCGTGTGATACCGAACACCCAACTCCTCTACTGATTAGTTTCACAAATCCCATTTGCGAAACTATTGCGTTCGAGGAATAGCCTCAGTGAGTGGATCCGCCCTGATGTTTCTTTTTATGTCTTTCTTTATCTCAAGATCGCGGAGAAAGCCATCTCCCGAAATGAGCAATACCTGTCTTAGAATATGTCTGGATATCTGATGGGACCTAGTTCATAAATGAACTCCAAATCCAAACTTCTTAGACTGTATCGTCAACTGAAATTAATCAGTATCCTGCGCCACACCTCCCTCAGTATCCGCTTGGACCACCTATCCAAAATACTGCCCCTCGTCAGAGGGAAAACGATAACTCTGACAGTCACTCTGTCATCCAGGTCACCTTGGAAGCCTGGAATGATAATTGTCTCCCGAAGGAGGCTGCCGTTATCATTTTCCTAGAACATCCACTTATGGTCTAAAACTGCTTCCGAACGTTTCTCTAGGATAGGATTAATATCAACTTATTGCATCTCGTGCAAAAACAATATCTAGTATGGTACTTGACATCTCATGATTGACTCAATTGCCTAAGCAAGTGATCTGCCAATCATGCACATCCCTCTCCTCTTTAGTCTGTAATACACCTTTAGAGAGAGTGACTCCATCACCTGCATGTACACTACCATGCCAGGAGTCATCCATTCTAAAATACTTTTAGAATGCCATCTAAGTACCCAGATTGGGAAACTACCCAAATCTAGATCTAAAACCATAGATCTAGTTACCAGAATGTCTGATGTTATATCTATATCCTATGTGGAGAAACCACTGTGTGACAACCAAAGTATAACCGATCGTAGTATAAGAATTTTATTTCCTACTCTTTATATGTCATCCAAATACCAGGACATAACAACCTACTACCTTCTTAACAGATCCATCCCTTATTCTGATGAAGTCAAACCTATGACTGTCACATCAGAAATAGATTATCTATCTCCGCTATATTTGCTTTAGTCTATAAATAGACATAAGCTACTTGTCCACTATGATTCCGCTGCTCCTACTGACTACGACAACCCTCTGGCAGAGTCATATACACGTACACTTCCAAAGCTAGTTTAGAACGACGCTATACTCATCCTCCTGCCGGGTCTCACAGTCTGGAACAACAGCATCGGCAAGTCTGGGTAAACAAGAACCTCCTTGTCACCGTCTTTGAGCATACCGAAGTACCTCTCGAGTTCCTGAGGTTACCCACCATATCTGTGGAGTGGCCAATGGAATGTCAAACCAGATAGAATTTTTAGGTTCTTATCAAATTTTCAATAATCGTTTGCGGTTGTGGAATCACTTCCAGTTCTACCATACTTCCACTACTGTTTTCCGAAAAATCCATTTTTATCAAAACTGTGGCAAGTCAAGAACAATATCACTATTGATCTTCCAGATGGTAGAAAGTCAACCCTCGTCATAGCCCGGGTCAACCCAAAAACAGCCATTACAGAAACGTGCCTTGAGTTATCCTGATTCCGGTTTTAAGCATAAGCCAGACAACTCCCCGTACCTTAACATTGTTAAGATATGAACTATTCTATATCCAATATAAAAACAGAGGCACTGATTTAATTGGAAACAGATTCAAATCATGCAGCTGTCTCCAGTGCATGTCAACTAAATGGAGAGAGGCCGATCAGCATTACTCAACTTAGGAGTGCTTCCAATTATGAGTAACCTGAAAGAGAAGCAAGTTTTCTTAATCATTACTATCATCTGAATACCAAACACAAGTATCTATATCTTCTATCACCTTGAAGAATCCCGATACTTGCAACACGTGGTTCTCTACTTTATTCTTATACCTATAACTTCTCAAAAATTTAGACCTTGCACTTCTATGAAACACATGTCTAAGAACTAAAGAAGTCACAAGTAAACAGAATATAGTACGAGTACCAACCCTTCTGTCCTCATGGACACTGGACAACATACAATACTCTGTATAAGTCCCATGAGTCTAATAACTCATTCCCCGTGTATCGTAGGTTGAAAACTGTACTTATGGTTAAGAAGAATTACACCGCTGTTTAATGCTCCTTACCTAACCATCCACTGATATAGGTAAATGTCATAGACATAATTTCAAAAGGTTATATCTCACTTTATAAAAATAAACGTACAGATATATCAATTTGAAATTGGTGTATAACAACGGATATTCAAAACCAAATATTTGCCGTCCGGTAAACAACCCAGGTGATTTTCTCAAATATCACCAATTACAACGAATCCCGATATAATGAGGATAATCACCCAATTCCCAATAACTTACTCCCACTCATCATCTGTAAAACCATACAGATGTGAGAATCATACCTGGTAAATACATACCCTGGAGCAAGGACTAATTGGGAAATCAGTTTTCTTTTAACAATACACAGTGAAACTGAAACATGTAAATGTTTCGAAGGGGTATCCGGGTATTCCTAGTAATGCCTCTTCCATTATCAGATTCACAACTGCAACCATATATTTCTTTGACATCTCTCCAAATCCCTTTATATGTCTTTAGTCATTACCTTCTGTACACCCCTTTAGGCTAAATGGTTTTCTTCCTTCCCAATCGTTCGACACCAGCCTATGGTTTGGAAGAAGACTATCCAATAAGCATAATAGGTGTACTGTCCTAATCCTAGGAGCACTCGCAACGCGAGAGAAGGTAAAGATAAAAGACAACTGAATAAAGCTTATTCCTATTTCTCCTGAACCAGAATCCATCCCCGAACTGGAACAAGTTCCTTTCGAGTTCGTATATAACCATACGATGGAGTATCCAAAAAACTGTGGATCTTCATAGTGATACGGAGTGTTCTGGAGAAATACAAAGGTGATGTAGGATTGGCGAAGAAATACTTGGTTTGGTCGTGAATAGCAGTCGCAATTTACTTTGTCCTCTTACTAATCCCTTTATTTTTCTTTACTTAATACCTTCTGTACACCTTTTAGGCTAAATGGTTTTCTTCATTCCCTACCGTTCGGCACCTGCCTATGGTTTGGATGAAGACTATCCAATAAGCGTAATAGGTGTACTGTCCTAATCCAAGGAACACTCGCAACATGAGAGAAGGTAAAAGGAAAAGACAACTGAATAGTCTTATTCTTTTTCTCCGGAACCGAAAACCATCTTCGAATCTGGAACAAGTTCCTTCGAGTTCGTATATAACCATACAATGGTTTTATCCAATGGAAGTGGACGTTCGTAGTAATACGGGGTGTTCTGGAGAAAAGGGTAAAAGTAGGAGTGACAATGAGGTAAGCAACTCTGACAATCCAAAAGCCAGTGTTATAAGAAGGTTCGGTCAACTTGGTCACTGAGTCATAGTCAAGGGTCGGGCCATGGACGCTGCCAAAGAGAGAGAGAAAAGAAACACTCAGCGTGCACTCTAACCTAGATCAGAATGGTTATCACTTTATTTAATAAGGAAACCTCCCACTGTATCGTCAAATTCTCCTCCAAACCTGAAAGAAGAATTAGTCGGGATCACCCGAGGAGTAAACCAACTCATCAGTAGGAATCGGGATCCAACTATCATCGCATGATAACGTGATGGAATCCACTCACGTTATCGCACTCCAGAAGGTATGCGCATATCTGGAAAGTTTCAGTTTCTTTAGAAACTCCCGATGTGATTTTTACCCCATGCTCTTATGACCTTGACGAAGGCCAACATATCATAAGTCACATGTCAAGTTCTACCCGTCATTATCCAGGTTAATTTGAACCCACCCGTACATACCCTTGACGAAGGCCAAAATAGTAGTACGACTGTCCCAAACCAACGCATCTATCTATGCTGCAGAAAAGTAACAAATAACTACCATACACTATGCCTTGACGAAGGCCAACATACATAGCATGAATACTAAGTGCTACCTTTCTGAAATGACGGAGGGCTATGAATGGTTTTTGGCGAAAAACCTTTAACGTAATGAACTTGATATCGTTGAAGGAACCGGATAGCTTTTTATAAAAATATAGTGGCGAAAACCTTTGCTAAAGAGGTCACTCCCGGTGAAGAGATCTCGGCTCTTTTCCCGTAGAATGAGGTGCAGGATATTCCAACTGAATACCACGATGCAAAGCAAAAAGTAATCGGCTATAGTGAAGTTATTACCCTGACGCAAACTTCTGTCCAAGGGGTCACTCCCTTTGAAGGGATCTCGGACCTTGCCTCGTCGACTGAGGTGCTGGATATTCATAAACGAATACCACTGTGCAAAACAAAAGAGAACGTCCTTGCAATAACAGCTTTTTTTTGAAAAATGTTCCAATAACATCAGAATAGGTTTGTTTAGCTTGCATTGATCCGAATCAATGCAGTTCCATCAATTAATCACACCACAAAAGAATGAAAATATGATGTACGTATATTCCATCCGCATTCGCCACTGGGTCCCGTCATCACCCGTTAGGTTACTTAACTAACGACAGAGCGGGGACTGGACTAGCGCGGGTGTAAAACATATACAACATCTACTAGTATATATATCAATATATAATATTCGCTCAAGGCGTAATAAAATGCAACATCACAGAAATGTAATAAGTATCACAGAACAATACAGATAATCTGGGATCCCCGGATTTCATAGAGCCGCTACTGAAACCCGACGTTCCCCTGGTCGTGTGGATAGCCTGTGCAATGAAATCCTAGACCCCTACGAGCGCGGCAAGTTACCAGCCAAAACCTGAAGCAGGCAGCCCCCTTCAACAAAGTGAATGGACCACCCAGCACTTCACGGAATCCGGTAACTTGAGCACCCCTCCTTGGTTCAACCCTAGTACAGAAAGTAAAATATATACAACGGGTACATCGACCTCAGCCCGGTCGTGCCCCAAAAGAATAATCTACAAACAGACAGTGACGGCAGTCCACATGTCAGACGCTCGCCCCGTAATATCAAATGTACAAATACAACCAAACTGTACTACTATTGCATCTAGGCTATCCACCACGACAAATCCGCAATATCACAGCACAATACAGAACATCAACGTGAATGTCGCGTTCGCAAATCCGTCTAAAAGAGCTATAGCAATTAGACAAGATTTACCGATCAAATGACATTCACGGTTGCAGATATAAAGTAAGCACTGTGAACTAACATATTTAAAATTTTCGATCGACAAAATTTCCCCGAAGTGGGCCCCAAGCACAATTCCCAGTACTCAAACAAATCTGGGCCCAAACAAAAAATACCAGAAACCCCATTAACAAGTCAGAGACAACTGTGGAAATTTTGGTGCATTGTTGCTACAGTGATGCGGCGGAACCGCGGCCAAAACGTTGGTACGGCCGCGGTTCTGCGGCGCTACAGTGATAACAGTGTACCAAATTTTCTCAGATCTCTTAGAAAAGCCTGTCTGGTTTTCTGCAATACTCAAAAATATTTTTTGACGATAAAAAAAATTCGACAGAAACTTCATAATTGGAAATGTAGTTTTGGAAAATTTCGTTCGATCGAAGTTCTAAACACGTTAGAGCAAGCTAGTAAAGGTTAATGGCGTAGCTCTGATACCATGTAAGACTACGGTAGCACCCCGGCCATCTGTCCGAGGCCAAAATGCGGAAACGAAAACTTTTTCAAACTAGAAACCGGCACTATCGTATGCTTAAAACCCGGATCGAACCATTAACCTACAACTAGCTATCTAGAGAAGGGATAGAAAGGCTATACCGATCGATCCGTGTCTTTCGGTCTTTGGCCACCATCCCAAGCTCCTCGTGGCAACTGCGGTCTCGATCTCCTCATCGGAAAGGGCACCATATCATCGATTCCTTTTACGGGCTCCCGCTACATCCGAAGCAACTCGGGCACAAAGTGTGCTAGCCGACGTGTCCAAGGGGATGTAGAGAATGTTTGTGATCACTTTGTCTCTTGCATCCATTGATTTGGATGGAGGTTAGAGATGATGCCATCAATGGAGATTTTGAGCTAGAGGAGGAAGAAGAAGAAGAAGCCATATTCTTTCTTTTTTGTTATGCTAAAAAAATGAGAGTGAGTTTTCAAAATACAAGATCAAAACTTCTTCATATGGCTGCCCTTCTCTCTCTTCCTATCATTTCATCTCACTAATCAATCACATAAGGTAACATTTGCACAAGAAATGACACCATGAGTCATCTATGAAGTACATGTATCATTTAATGCACAAAATGATGAAATAAGCTCACAATTTCCATTTGTAAACATTAACCCAAATGTTTACAACAATAAAAAGATACGACAACATCTAAAGTAAACTCGTGACGGATCACAAGGATACCCCTCACCTGTATATACATACCTGCATCCGCATTCCGACTGAATGCGAATGCGATGAGACTAAAGTAATCCAACAAATCTAATACTAGGATCCGGCTTAAACCAAAGCCCACTAGTACGATCCTCCCGATCGTGATCTGTGCATTACTGCACGTATATGATCGGACCCTGCCATATATCATACGGCCTCTACATCGTTTCGCCCGAAACTTGAGAAACTGTCTGTGGGGTGTTAGAGATAGTGCCCTCAGAGTCAATTATTGGATCACAGGCACGTGATTGCAATGATTGAGAGAGGACCTATGCCGATAGGACAGTCTTACTCAAGTTGATAGTATGCTATCTGGTTTACCTTTATCATCGTGTACTGTTTTAGGTGACCTTACAGGTCACTATTACGCGTTGATAGAGCCTCTAGGATTCCTTCTTGACTGCCAGCAGTATGAGGGCGATCATATATGTGGGAGCTGGGGTCTATAAGCAAATCCTTAAAAGGTCTCTAGTCGTGGGAGTTTCGAGACAGGGCATCAATACTCCAGAGTAGACTAGTGTATACAGTCGAGACCCCGACGAGGGGCGGTGGCCGGTCTCACAAGCCATTGGTGTCAGTTGGTTCACCTAAGATGTATACAGGTGCTCATTGGGTTATGAGTACACTGGACAGGACTCGCCAGGAACCTGCTAGTTGGTCTTTTATCTGACGTCAGATAGCAGTTCCAAGGTGACATGTGTACAGGTTAGTTCATCGACCTGAGATCGTCATTTGTCTCATATGAGTTCCCACTGTACTTTGATTACTACCCTACCACGCTCAAAGGAGTCGTGCAAACAGGTTTTAGTTGGGTACAGTCCCGAGCCACATAGAGGCAATGAGCGGATCTTCAGGGGTTCGTCTCTCCCGGTATTGGGGGTAAGGTCGCGCTGTGTCTAGAAGAGCCATTACATGAAGTCCTTGGCCAAGGCAGGAGATTTACTGGTAGGTATTCCAGTAGTATCTCAGGGTGTTCTGGGCTACACTCCGACACGACTTGTACCGCTTTTGGGGGTCTGACTTTTACCAACCCCCTAGGCCCGCTATGCGATGCTCATAGACGAACGGACCGGAATGTACGGATATTGTCACTGACAGGCTCAGTAGGGTGTCAGGATGAGTTCGCTCATCGACGTCCCTTTTGGTCAATACCTAGTAGCCCGTTACGTATGGCTAATACCTCTGACGTGCTAGTGGTTAAATCCACAGCCAAAATATTGACGAATCTTTAGAGTCCGCCACAGACCGTTTTCTCAAGTTTCGGGCGAAACGCTGTAGAGGCCGTATGGAGATATGCCAGGGTTCGATCATATACGTGCGGTATTGCATGGATCATGATCGGACAGACAATACTAGCGGGCTTTGGTTTAAGCCGGATCCTAGTATTGTACAGTGTAGATTTTGTCTCTTTGCATTTGTATTCAGTGGGAATACAAATGCGGGTATGTATATACAGTCGCGGGGTTTTCCTGTAATTTATTACGGGATCAGTTTTTGGAAGTTGCCAGTTTGCATTCTATTCCGGCCAGTTTTCCTTTGTTCCTTCACGGCCGGATTTTTCTGAAGGAGGGGCTAATTTGCATATTTGCAAATTAGCAATTATGGAGGGGGTTTTAGTGATGTGGAGGCTTCATGATAAATCTAGCATCTTTTGATGCTTTTCTTTTGCTCATGGTGTGCATTAAATGAGATGGGATTGAGTTGGATTTATATTAGACCTTGATGTGATCTTTATTCCTCTTTATCACACATTTCCCACTTGCTTCATGATTGTGTTTTTCCCTCTCCATTTTGATTAGGGGGCGGCCACAATGGGGGAGGGGAAAAGTTGTTTTTGTGTAGGAAATTTTCTTCATCTCATTTCTCTACTTGCCACAAAAATTCCATATCTCCAAAGTTCATCATTCCACCTCCATCAAATGGCAACTTCATACCCGCGAGAGACAAACCATCCTACACTTCATCTACAGCATCCTTGGGCACGTCGGCTCGCAAACTTCGTGCCCGAGTTGCCTCGGTCCAGAGGTGGGAGCTCGTAAAAGAACCCGGCGATGTGGTGCCCGTTCCGACGAGAAGATGAAGACCGGAGATTCCGCGAGGAGATCGGAGTGGAGGCCGAAGACCGAAGGACACGAATCGCTCGGTATAGCTTCCTTCCCATTTTCTAGTTTGCTAGAGTTAGGTTAATGGCCCGATCCAGGTTTAAAGTGCGCGGTAACGCCGGTTTACAAGTTTCGTAAAAGTTTCGTTTCCGCATTCCAGCGTCGGATTGACGGCCGGGGCGCCGCCGTGCACTTACATTGGTATCAGAGACAGGCCATTAACCTAGTCTAGCTTGCTCTAACGTGTTTACAAGTTCGATCGAACGAATTTTCCAAAAACCGCATTTCCATGTCGCACTTTCTGTCGAATTTTTCCTTGCTCCAAAAAATTATTTGGTATATTGGAAAAATACGTGCAGGGTTTTTTGTGAATTCTGTGAAAATTTGGTCTGCTGATATTACTGTAACGTGGCGGATCCGCGGCCAAAACCACGTTTTAGCGGGGATCCGCGGCCGTAATGTAGCCACAGTGCACCAAATTTTTACAGTGGCTCTCTGACATGGAAATAGGGTTTCTGGTATATTCTTTTTGGGCCCAGATTTTTTTGAGTGCTACAGTTGTGCTTGGGGCCCACTTCGATAAATTTAGTCGATCGAAAATCTTAAACATGTTAGTTCACAGTATTTATATTATATCTGCGACCGTGAATATCATTTGATCAGTAAATCCTGTCTAACTGCTATAGCCCTTTTAGACAGATTTGCGAACGTGACATTAACATTGATGTTCTGTGTTGTACTGTGATGTTGCGGATTTGTCGTGGTGGATAGCCTGGATGCAATGGTAGTACAGTTTGGTATTATTATGTACATTTGATATTGCGGGGCGAGCGTCCGACATATGGACTGCCGTCACTGCCTGTTTGTATATTATTCTTTTGGGGCACGACCAGGCTGAGGTCGATGTACCCGTTGTATGTATATTTTACTTTCTGTACTAGGATTACCCTAAGGAAGGGTGCACGGATAGCCGGGTTCTAGAAGGCAACGGGCCCGCATCTCATGGCGTTGAGACGGAGGGGGCTTCACTCTAGAATTGGCGGGCTATTCGCCGCACTCGTAGGGGGTACAGGTTGACCCAGAAGGGGTGCCCAAGTTACCGAATTCCATGAAGTGATGGGTGGTCCATTCACGTTGTTGAAGGGGGCTGCCTCGCTTCAGGTTTTGGCGGGTAACTTGCCGCGCCCGTAGGGGTCTAAGATTTCATTACACAGGCTATCCACACAACCAGGGGAACGTCGGGTTTCAGTAGCGGCTCTATAAAACCCGGGGATCCCAGATATCTGTATTGTTCTGTGATGCTTATTACATTTCTGTGATGTTGCATTTTATCACGTCTTGAGCGAATATTATATATTGATATATATACTAGTAGATGTTGTATATGTTTTGCATCCGCGCTAGTCCACTCCCCGCTCTGTCGTTAGTTAAGTAACCTAACGGGTGATGACGGGACCCAGTGGCGAATGCGGATGGCATATACGTACATCATTATTTTTGTTCTTTATTGGTGTGATCAATTGATGGGACTGCGTTGATTCGGATCAATGCAAGCTAAACAAACCTATTCTGATGTTGTTGGAACATTTTTCAAAAAGCTGTTATTGAAGGACGTTCTCTTTTGTTTTGCACAGTGGTATTCGGTTATGAATATCCAGTACCTCAGTCAACGAGGCAAGGGCCGAGATCCCTTCACCGGGACTGACCCCTTGGACAGA
Source organism: Agapanthus africanus (assembly GCA_030015575.1). NCBI lineage: Eukaryota > Viridiplantae > Streptophyta > Magnoliopsida > Asparagales > Amaryllidaceae > Agapanthus > Agapanthus africanus. The sequence continues at coordinate 378,550,269 of CM057343.1, forward strand.
AGTTTGCGTCAGGGCAATAACTTCACTATAGCCGATTACTTTTGCTTTGCATCATGGTATTCAGTTGGAATATCCTGCACCTCATTCTATGGGGAAAGAGCCGAGATCCCTTCACCGGGAGTGACCTCTTTAGCAAAGGTTTTCGTCACTATATTTTTAAAAAGCTATCCGGTTCCTTCAACGATATCAAGTTCATTACGTTAAAGGTCTTTCGCCAGAAACCATTCGTAGCCCTCCGTCATTTCATATGGATAGTCAATAGTATTCAAGCTGTGTTTGTTGGCCAAAGTCAAGGCACAGTGTTTGGTAGCTATTGGGTATTCATATGCAGCATAGATAGATGCGTTGGTTTGGGACAGTCGTACTGCCTTGTTGGCCAAAGTCAAGGGTAGGTACAGGTGGGTTCAAATCAACCTGGAGAATGACGGGTAGAACTTGACATGTGACTTATGATTTATTGGCCAAAGTCAAGGTCATAAGAGCATGGGGTAAAAATCACATCGGGAGTTTCTAAAGAAACTGAAACTTGCCAGATATGCGCATACCTTCTGGAGTGTAATAATGTGAGCGGATTCCTTCACGTTATCATGCGATGATAGTTAGATCCCGATTCCCACTGATGAGTTAGTTTACTCCTCGGTTGATCCCGACTAATTCTTCTTTCAGGTTTGGAGAAGAATTTTGACATTACAGTGGGAGGTTTCCTGATTAGATAAAGTGATAACCATTCTGATCTAGGTTAGAGTGCACGCTGAGTGTTTCTTTTCTCTCTCTCTCTCTCTTTGGCAGCGATCATGACCCGACCCTTGACTATGACTCAGTGACCAAGATTAACCGAACCTTCTTATAAGACTGCCTTTTGGATTGTCAGAGTTGCATACCTCATTGCCACTCCTACTTTTACCCTTTTCTCCAGGACACCCAGTATTACTACGAACGTCCACTTCCATTGGACAAAACCATCGTATGGTTATATACGAACTCGAAGGAATTTATTCGAGGATGGTTTCTGGTTCTGGAGAAAACGAATAGGTTATATTCAGTTGTCTTTTCCTTTTACCTTCTCTCAGGTTGCGAGTGCTCCTTGGATTAAGACAGTACACCTATTACGCAAATTGGATAGTCTTCTTCCAAACCATAGGCAGGTGCCGAACGGTAGGAAAAGAAGAAAACCAATTAGCCTAAACGGTGTACAGAAGGTATTAAGTAAAGACAAATAAAGGGATTAGAAGGAGGGCAAAGTAAATTGCGACAGATATTCACGACCAAACCAAGTGTTTCTTTACCACTCCCACTTCACCTTTTTATTTCTCCAGGACACTCCGTATCACTACGAAGATCCATAGTATATTGGATACTCCATCGTATAGTTATATACGAACTCGAAAGGAACTTGTTCCATTTCGGGGATGGATTCTGGTTCAGGAGAAATAGGAATAAGGTTTATTCGGTTGTCTTTTATGTTTACCTTCTCTCGCATTGCGAGTGCTCCTAGGATTAGGACAGTACACCCATTATGCTTATTGGATAGTCTTCTTCCAAACCATAGGCTGGTGCCGAACGGTAGGGAAGGAAGAAAACCATTTGGCCTAAAGTGGTGTACAGAAGGTAATGACTAAAGACATATAAAGGGTTTTGGAGAGATGCCAAAGAAATATACAGTTACAGTTGTGAATCTGATAATGGAAGAGGCATTACAAGGAATACCCGGATACCCCATCGAAACATTTCAATGTTTCAGTTTCACTGTGTACTGTTAAAAGAAAACTGATTTCCCAATTAGCCCTTGCTCCAAGGTATGTACCAGGTATGATTCTCACATCTGTATGGTTTTACAGATGATGAGTGGGAGTAAATTATTGGGAATTAGGTGATCATCCTCATTATATCGGAATTCGTTGTAATTGGAGATATTTGAGGAAATCGCCTGGGCTGTTTGCCGGACGACAAATGTTTGGTTTTGAATATCCGTTGTTATGCACCAATTTCAAATTGATATATCTGTACGTCTATTTTCATAGAGTGGGATATAACCTTTTTGAAATTATGTCCATGACATTTATGTAAGTCTACGGTAACGCCCCGGCCGTCTTTCAGACGCCAAAATGCGGAACAAAAACTTTTATACAACTGGCGCTATCGTATACTATATCCCAGGATCTACCATTAACGCTAAACTAACATACTGTAAAGTGAGTAGAAATGTTATACCGAATGATCCGGGTCCTTCGGTCTTCAACCATCATCCCATGCTTTGTTGCAGCTGATCCGAACTTGCTTGATCTCCGGTCTCGTCGTCCAGGTGGCACCACGTCGACGGATCTTTAAACGGGCTCCCGCCTCTGAACCGAGGCAACTCGATCATCAAGTTTGCTAAAAGTGATGACCAAGATTGATGTAGAGAATGAGTAGAACACTTTGTCTCGTTACGTCCAAGGCTATGGATGAACGGTTAATGAAGTTGCCATTTGGAATCGGGTAAATGGAAATTGAACTATATGAAATTTCCATGAACTAAATTTCTTGTATTTTTTTCTCAAAATGAATTCATCATCCACCACCAAAGTGGTCGGCCAATATAAAGGGGGGAGGTGAGTGTAGGAGAGGGTAGTGGTGACCATTAGCACTAAATGAGATGAATGAATCATCATACACCAAGCAACAACCATTTAATGCAAATGAAGAGTCATTAGCCTAGTCACCAAACATTAAATGCACTAATAAATGAACTAATGACTCATGAAGCTGGTCATCATTTCAAGAACCTTCTAGAACTCTGACTCACCTCATGACTCACCCAATGACGAAAAAATAAATCCGCATTTAACCGAATGTTAAATACGGCTGATAGAAAAATGGAAACTGGTAACTTCCAAAAGTGATCCTGAAACGAATTTCAGGATAACCCCGTATCAGTATAAACATACCCGCATTTGTATTATGACCGAATACAAATGAAACTGAGACAAAGATATTATATCTACACAGTATAATACTCGGATCCGGCTTATACCAAAGCCTACCAGTATTATCTGCCCGAAAAACGACACGTGCGAAAACGCACGTGCATTTTCCGAACCCTGCCATAATACCATACGGCATCTACAACGTTTCGCTCGAACTAGGGAAACTGTCTGTGGGGGACTCCAATGGCTCATCAATACACTGGCACTGGGTATAACCACTAGCACGTCAGAGGTACAAGCTGTACGTAACGGTTGCCTATGTATTGATTGGAAGGGAAGCTGACGAGCGAACTCATCCAAAAACCCTACTAAGCCTGACAGTGACAATATCTGTACAGTCCGGTCCATTCGTCTATGAGTATCGCATATAGAACCTAGGGGACCGGTAAACGTCAGACCCCTAATAGCTGTATAAGTCGGGTCAGAGAGCAGCCCAGAACATCCTGAGATACTACTGGAATACCTACCAGTAAATCTCGATTACCCTGGCCAAGGATTTCGTGTAATGGCTCTCCTAAACACAGCGCGATCTCACCCCCCAATACCGGGAGAGATGAATCCCCGATGATCTGCTCACTGCCTCCATGTGGCTCGGGACTGTACCCAAAAAATACCCGTTTGCACGACTCCTTTGAACCGTGGTAGGGTAGAAATCAAAGCACGGTGGGAACTCACACGAGACAAATGACGACCTCAGGTCGATGAACTAACATGTACACATGTCACCTGGGAACTGCTATCTGACGATATGTATAATACCAACTTAGCATGTTCCCGGCGAGTCCAGTCCGGTGTACTCATAACTCAATGAGCACCTGTATACATCTTAGGTGAACCAACTGACACCAATGGCTTGTGAGACCGGCCACCGCCCCTCGTCGGGGTCTCGACTGTATACACCAGTCTACTCTGGAGTATCGATGCCCTGTCTCGAAACTCCCACGACTAGGGACCTTTTAAGGATGTGCTTATAGACCCCAGCTCCCATGTATATGATCGCCATCATACTGCTGACAGTCAAGCAAGAATCCTAAAGGCTCTATCAATTTGTAATAGTGACCTATAAGGTCACCTAAAGCAGTACACGATGATAAAGATAAACCAGATAGCATTCTATCATCTTGCGTAAGACTGTCCTACCGGCATAGGTCCTCCCTCAATCATTGCAATCACGTGCCTGTGATCCAATAATTGACTCTGAGGGCACTATATCCAACAAGAAGCTCAAGGAAAATGGCTAAGGCATTAAGCATGAAGCAAGTGTAGAAACAATAATATGAATCATCTCTCTCCTCACTCATTCAAGCATGGAATAAATTGCAATTCTAAATTGCAACCATGCTTGAATAGTGAGTCAAGAATAATAAAAAACCATATAAGCCCATACCTCATCCATACCCAAAATATCTCCACAATTTACACTTCATTTTTCCATTTTCTAAAAATAGAAAAATATGCCATGCTTCATATAATATATATATATATATATATATATATATATATCAAATATACATTAATATATACATATATATATATAAATAAAGCAATTAGTGAGCTAATGATATTAGTTAAGATATAATTATATCACGTATAATATATATCACATTATTAAATCAACACTTAATCTAATAATCCGGTTATATCACATATAACCGACTAATATCATTTATCTGAATATCACATTATCAAATCAACACAAGATTCGATAATCTGGTCATATCACATATGACCTAACCGATACCAGATAACTTCTAGATTACAATACGGTATCACATACACGTATTTAATCGGGCCCACGCAAATATCACATATGTGCCCTACTTCATTTCGCTCGAACCAGGAAACTTCTGTGTGGGACTCTAAAGACTCGTCATTACGCCGGCAGTAGGTGATGATCACATCAATCACCTATAAGCCGTCAGCGGTACTAGCTGGACGTAACGGCTACCTGGGTATTGAGCGATATGAAGATCAACAAGCAAGCTCATCCATACTCTCCATGAAGCCTATCAGTAACACTACCGTACAGTCCGATCTCTTCGTCTGATATGTTGCATATCATGTCTAGGGGTGGAAATCGTCAGACCCCAGTAACGTGATAAGTCATGCCGATGTGAGGCTCATAACGGGTCGAGAAACTATTGATAACACTTATCAGTATATCTCCATATCAGCCCTAGCCAGGGACTTCCAGTTATAGTCAATCGAGTATAGCGCAACATCAACCCCCAATACCGAAAGAGACGAAACCCCTCCTATCGCTCATTGCCTCCATACGACTCGGGAATGTACCCAAAATCCACCCGTGTGCACGTCTCCTTTGAGCGTGGTAGGGAGGAAATCAAAGCATAGTGGGAGCCGCACAAGACTCTATGACGATCTCGGGTCTACAGACTAACCTGTACCAGTGTCACCTGAGGACTGCTATCTGAAGATAGGTATACTACCACATAGGAGTCCTCGGCGAGTCATGTTCAGTGTACCCAGTCTCCACTGAGCACCCGTATACCATATTTAATGTCTAACACCAATGAATGTAGGATCATCCATCGCCCATCATATGGGTCAAGAAGCGTATACGCTAGTCTACTCTGGAATATCGATGGCCTGTCTCGATATTCCCTCGACTAGGAACAATTAAAGGATGTACTTGTGAACTATCCTGGCCCCACTAGTATGATCTCCATCATAGTCCTGATAGTCAAGTACATATCCTAAGGGCTTTATCAACATGTGAGAGCAAGACAGTATCACAATATAAGTTTACATGTCAAGAAAAAGATAACCAGATAGCATACTATCATGTCGGGCAAGAAAGTCCTCTCTATATATGTCCAAGCATCCACTGTAATATACATCATATGTACAATAATGGCCTCTAGGGCGTACATATAACTAACAATCTCTACTTGCACTAAGGCCATGTGTTGTAGTATCTCATACCAAACATCCCAAAAAGTCTCTCAAATTGTGTCTGGGGGAGGGCCTTTGTGAGTGGATCTGCTACGTTGTCGTTCGTGTCAACTCTCCTGACCTCGATCTCCCGGCGATCAACTATCTCCCGGATCAGGTAATACCTCCTGAGAATATGTTTGGATCTCTGATGGGACCTGGGTTCCTTAGACAAAACCACTGCTCCATTGTTATCACAATAAACAGGTATTGGATGCTCAATGGATGGAACCACTCCAAGCTTAGCAATGAACTTCTTCATCCAGACAGCTTCTTTGGCAACATCGTTGGCAGCGATGTATTCAACCTCCATCGTCGAGTCTGCAATGGAGTCTTGCTTGGAAATCTTCCAACACATCACCCCTCCATTGAGGGTAAAGACAAAACCCAAGACCGACTTACTGTCGTCCTTATCACTCTGGAAGTTCGAGTCGGTAAAGGACTCCACTTGGAGTTCACCGTTACCATACACCAAGAACATCTCTTTAGTCCTTCTTAAGTACTTGAGAATGTTCTTCACAGCTGTCCAGTGATTCTCTCCTGGATCTGCTTGATACCTACTCACTACACTGTTAGTTATATGTATGCCCTAGAGGCCATTACTGTACATATGATATATATCAGTAGTGGATGCTTGGACATATATAGGGAGGGCTTTCTTGCTCGACATGATAGTATGCTATCTGGTTACTCTTTATCTTAACATGTACTATGATTGTCTCTATGTCACATGTTGATAAAACTCTTAGGATAAGTACTTGACTACCAGGGCTATGATGCAGATCATACTGGTGGGGACAGTGTAGTCGCCAAGTATATCCTTCAAATGTTCCTAGTCATAGGAGTACCGAGATAGGGCATCGATACTCCAGACTAGACTAGCGTATGCGCTTCTTAACCCATATAATGGGCGATGGATGATCCCATATCCATTGGTGTTTAACATCAGAGAAGGTATACGGGTGGTCAGTAGAGACTGGGTACACTGGACGGACACGCCGAGAACTTCCAGATGGTATTATACCTCACATCAGATGGCAGTTCTCTGGTGACACTGGTACAGGTTAGTCTGTAGACCCGAGATCGTCATAGATTCTTGTGTGATTCCCACTGTGTTTTGATTTCCATCATACCACGTCCAAGAGGGCGTGCAAAACGGTGGCTTTTGGGTACAGTCCCGAATCACATGGAGGCAATGAGCGATAGGAGGGGTTTCGTCTCTCCCGGTATAGGGAGTTGATGTTGCGTTGTGTTCGATTGGCTATAACTGGAAATCCCTGGCCAGGGTTGCTGAGATTTACTGGTAAGTGTTATCAGTAGTTTCTCGAACTGTTATGGACCTCATATCGACACGACTTATCAAGTTACTGGGGTCTGACGTTTACCACCCCTAGGCAAGATATGCGACATATCAGACGAAGAGACCGAACTGTACGGGAGTGTTACTGGTTGGATTCAAAGGAGAATGTACAGACTTGCTTGTTGATCTTCTGATTGCTCAATACCTGGGTGGCTGTTATGTTTAGCTGACCTCTTGCAGCTTGTGGTGTTTGATATGATCATCACCTACTGCCGGCGTATTGACGATTCTTTAGAGTCCTACACAGAGGTTTCCTGGCTCAGGCAAAATGGAGTAGGGGCACATATGTGATATGTGCGGGACCGGGAATAATACGTGTATGCGATACCGTATTAGATTCTCACGATATGAGATATCGGCCGGGTATATGTGATATAGCCGGGTCATCGGATCAAGTGTTGATTCGATGAACTGATACAGATTATATTAGTCGGTTATTTGTGAAATAGCCGGATTATCGGATCAAGTGTTGATTCGATAATTTAATGTATAATTATATATTTGATATATTAAATTACATTAACTAATATAAGCTCACTTAAAGATTCTTTTTCTCACTCGGGTAATACATTGATATATATGTGATATATGTTAATTGTATTATTTTATTTTGTTACAATAAATATTGTATATGTGATATATAATATAGTAACAAGTTAGGGTTATAAATGCAACATGTTTTGTGGAGTTTAAATATGGTTAGGGTTTGGATTAGGGTTAAGCTTGCATGAAGCTTTTAAGAAGCTTCTTGAATGTTTGACTTTGACTTGTGATATTTTGCATAGATATTTCTTTAACCCAACCCAACCCTTTACCATAGTTATTTCTCTACAAGGGTTAAGTTTATATTCTTAACCCATAGTTGCAATTCTAACCTCACACTTGATTTCATTATTCATCACAAATTGATTTGCTTCTTCTTCTTCTTCCTTTTTGATGAAAAGCTTTCTAGCTTTTTTAAATGTGATGAAAATGAGTGAGATAAAGAAAACAAATGAGAGCTAAATTCCTACTTCATCATCCTCATCTATTCTAGCCACTTAGATTAGGGTGTTTGCTTTGCTAATACTTGATTAGTGAAGCAAAAGCTTGGGCTTGAGTTTCTTCAAGGTAGATCATCTTTGTTATTGAAGATCGGAAGCAAGCTTACATCTTTCTCTTCATGGAGCCTCCCTAGAGTCCGAGTACTCGATGATCGCAGCGAAGGGACCTCAATACGGATCTTTAGAAGTGAAGGAACGGACTACAAAGGTTGTAATCCCTAACTCTTAGAAATAAAGTTGTTTACTTGCTCTTTGTTTCGCCTAATCTCTAGTCTAAGATCTTGGTTAGGGTTGTTCGGCACATGAAAAATTTGATTTTGGCATGGTTGATACCTTGTAGTACCTTGTTCTAGTGCCTAGTAACCCTACATACACTTAGTGAGTATGCCACGTCGGGTCTGGTACATAACATCACGTACATGATAGAGCCTACTGCCGAAGCATAGGGTATCCCTTGCATGCGAGCTCTCTCCAAATCAGTCTTGAGAGACATCTCTTTAGAGAGAGTGAGTCCTGAGATCGTGGGTATATTCCCACGCTTGGAATCTTCCATACTAAAGCTCTTTAGTACGGTGTCAATGTACCTAGATTGGGACAATCCCAGTATCCTATTAGATCTATCTCTATAGATCTTAATCCTCAAAATGTAGGAGGCATCATCTAGATCTTTCATTGAGAATCTTTGTGATAAGAAGACTTGACCGAGTGCAGCATAGGAACATCATTTCCTATCAAGAGTATGTCATCCACGTACAATATGAGGAAGACGACCTTACTCTCTGCGACCTTCTTGTATATACAAGGTTCATCTACATTTTTTATGAAGTCAAACTCTTTGACTACCTCATCAAAACAGATGTTCCAACTCCGTGATGCCTGCTTCAATCTGTAAATTGATTTAAGCAGCTTGCACACATTTCCACTACTCCCACTGTCTACGAAGCCCTCTGGCTGAGTCATGTATACGCTCTCTTCTAAATCACCATTTAGAAAGGCGGTCTTAACATCCATTTGCCAGATTTCGTAGTCATGGTATGCAGCGATGGCAAGTAGGATCCGGATGGACTTAAGCATAGCCACAGGAGAAAAGGTTTCATCATAATCCACACCTGGTCGTTGATGAAAACCTTTTGCAATAAGTCTAGCTTTAAAAGTCTCAACTTTTCCATCTACACCAAGTTTCTTCTTAAAGATCCATTTGCTCCCAATAGGTTTTACCCCTTCGGGAGCAACTTCCAAAGTCCATACTTTGTTGGTGTACATAGATTCCATCTCAGACCGCATTGCATCCAGCCATTTCACAGAGTCCCCACTCATGATGGCCTGCTCGAAGCTAGTTGGGTCATCATCTTCCATGATGCAATCCTCGCTCCCACTATCAATGAGAAAACCGTAGTATCTCTCAGGTGGATGAGGAACCCTACTAAATTTTAGGAGACGCTGGGGTTCATTGGAGACTACTGAATCCTCTAGTTCCAATAAATCATCAGTTGTAGTTTGTGTAACTGGAACTTCTTCCAGCTCTACCTCTTTGCCACTAATTTCTTTTACAAGAAATTCCTTTTCCAAAAAGGTAGCGTATTGAGAAACAAACACCTTTTGTTTCTCAGCGTAGTAGAAGATATACCCTTGTGAATTCTTTGGATATCCCACAAACATGCAAAGAACGGATCGTGTCTCGAGTTTGTCCGGATTTTGCCTTTTGACATAGGCCGGACAACTCCATATCTTAACTCATTTAAGATATGGTCTCATTCCACTCCATATCTCATATGGTGTGGTAGGTACCGATTTAGATGAAACTTGATTGAACAGGTATGCTGCTGTCTCAAGCGCATAAGCCCAAAAGGAAATAGGTAACTCAACGGTGCTCATCATAGAGCGCACCATATCTAATAGGGTGCGATTCCTCCGCTCCGATACACCATTGTGCTGTGGTGTATACGGAGGAGTAAGCTAAAAGAGAATCCCATTCTCTTTTAGATAGTCACGGAATTCCGTGCTCAAGTATTCTCCTCCCCGATCAGATCGAAGGATTTTAATACTTTTACCCGTCTGGTTCTCAACTTCATGCTTATATTCTTTGAATTTCTCAAAAGCTTCAGACTTTTGTTTCAACAGGAACATATGACCGAATCTTGAGAGATCGTCAGTAAATGTAATGAAGTACGAAGAACCATTCCTGGCATGTATAGATATGGGAATGGATACTTCGCTATGTATCAGTCCCAAGAGTTCCGTAACTCTTTCTCCGTGTCCTGTAAACAGAGTTTTGGTCATTTTGTCTTTGAGACATGACTGGAAAGTTTCATAAGATGAAAGTTCGAACGGATTCAAATATCCATCTTTATGTAACTTAGCTAGTCGTGTCGCATTGATATGATCTAGTCTACAATGCCACAAGAAGGATTCGTTCATTTCTGAACTTTTCCTCTTGTGTGTGTTCTGTACGTTAAAAACTGTGTTTTGATTCAGAACGTATAATCCGTTACATAACACACCAAACCCAATCGACACTTGATTTAGGCAAATGTTCATAACATTATTCTCTACTACAAAGTTATATCCTTCTTTATCTAATAAAGAAATTGATATTAAATTGCATATCATAGAGGGTACATAATAACAGTCGTTCAGGATCAATGTATTCTCAGTTAGCAATATAAGGTGATATTCACCAACTGCCTTGGCTGCAACACTTGCACCATTCCCTACTTTTAGAGAATGATCACATTTTCCTAGTTCTCTACCTTTCCTTAGCCCATGCAACAAATTGCATATGTGGGATCCCGATCCGGATTCTAATACCCAGGATGTAGAGTGTACTGAGAAACAGTTCTCGGTAACTAACACACTCGAAGAAGATGCATTAACATGCTTATTCTTTGTTTGGGTGGCATGGTAATCCGGATATTCCCCCATTTCCTGCTCGGACTTATAACACTTATAAGTTGGAGCGGAACCAACTTTCCCCTACTCAGTATAACAAGCGGGTTCGGTCAATACATCCATATTATTATCTTGATTAAGGCGTGACATTGGTTGCTGCCTGGAGAGAGAGAGAAGGAAACGTGTTAGCGTGCGCTCTTTGAAAGATTAGATTGGTTATTATCTTATCTAATCAGGACAGCTCCCACTGTTTTTATCAAATCTTCCTTCAAACCCTAAAAGGTAAGACTAGCCGGGATTAATTACACCTTACAAGTTCGCCAATCTTTTAGCCAGGCCAGTGCCGGTACTTTGAGGGAGGTTCCCCGTGCTTTTGCACGGACCTAATTAAAATAAACCTCGTTTTCCTAGAGGCGTGACCCCGTTAACACATTTCTAAACACCTACTTTATTGGCTAATTGTGGTGTGTAAAACTCTCCCAGGAGTAACTCTTACTCGCAGTGGGTATCGGGATCCAACTATCTCATAGAAGGTATGCAATCTCATTACAAATTTCAACACTTGAATTCCCGATAATATTTTTGCCCCTAGCAACTTATGACCTTAACATAGTCAACAAATTATAAGCGCTGGCCAAGTTCAACCCGTCATTTCCTGATTGAATTAAACCCATCCGTACGACCCTTAACATAGTCAACAAAGTCGCATGACTACCCTAATCCAATCGCATCTCATGCTTTAGCAGATAAGCATTAATTAGCTACCACACACTACGCCTTAACATAGTCAACAAACATAGCACGAATACTAAGTAGTACTTATCTAAAATGACGGAGAGCTACGACAGGTTTTTAAGAAAACCTTTTGCGTAATAAACTTGATATCGTTGTAGAAACAAGTGATTTTTGAAAAAGAAGTGTTTTTACTAGTTTCGCTAAAAAGGTCAATCCCGGTGAAGGGATCTCGGCTCTTTCCTTATCGAATAAGGTGCAGGATATTTCATAAATACCACGATGCAAAGCAAGAACTATAGAAGCAATCAAAAACTAAACTGAGTGAGTTGTAGCATCTGCTAGTTTCGCTAAAGAGGTCACTCCCGGTGAAAGAATCTCGGCTCTTTCCTTATCGAATAAGGTGCTGGATATTCTACAAGGAATACCGCTATGAAAAGCAAAAACTAGAGCTACCCTTTTTGAAAATTTGATTCTACAACATCTTTAGGTTTCTTTTATTTCATTAATCTCATTAATGAAATCCCATCAATTATGCTTCCTAAGCATCACAGAAGAAACGAAAATACAATGTACGCTTATGCCATCCGCATTCGCCACAGTGTCCCGTTATACACCGTTAGGTTACTTAACTAACGGCATAGTGGGGCGGGACTAGCGCGGGTGCAAAATATAAGCAACGTTTATTATATATCATATATACAATAATAAAGTATTCGTCTCACGCATATAAAGTGATCACATCACAGAATATCAGGAGCAGAAGATAACATATAAAATATTGGATATTCTAGGAATTCCGTGTTTTAATTTAAGCCAGTATAAGACACGGATTCCACGGTCGCGATGAATAGCTAAACCCACATCTTTAGACCCCTACGAAAGCGGCAAGAAACCCTACAAATTCTAGAGTTAGGAGACCCGGACTCGACTCCTCAAGATGGTCTCCCACTGGACTCTAGAACCCGGTTACTTGTGCTCCCCGCCTTAGGTCTATCCTAATGCGGAAAAGTAAATAAGATACAACAATGGTGACATCATTCTCAACCCGAAAGTGCCCCAATAAAAGAATATTACATACAATAAATTTTACATGAATGAAAATAAAAACTCTCATCTCACATAAAACCTCCGGATATTCAAAACACGACGATCCAATATAACATATCCAAGCAACACATAATATCACATGTCATCAAATAGCTAGACGATGTTAAACATTCCGATCGAATCAACAAACACCCAAATTTTCCCAAAAAGCTCAACACTTGAGCGCAGTTTAAAAATACTCAGAACATACCACAGTACCAATGGACCAACCGTAGAAGGGCCAACCCTTGCATCACCTATGGCACCGCGGAACTACCGCAAACCCGAGGGTTTGGCGGCGGTTCTTACGGTCATAGAATCGAGTTAGGGTTTCGTTCTTCTAGAGAGTCCATCGAATCACTTGCATGATATTTGCAAACCCGAGGATTTGGCGGCGGTTCTTACGGTCATAGAATCGAGTTAGGGTTTCGTTCTTCTAGAGAATCCATCGAATCACTTGCATGATATTTGAGTGTTCTTTAACTATGAAAATATCCAACTCTTGGAAAATTTTCCAGGGAGGGTTAAAGTGGATATTTGATATCCGTTCGAACTTTTTAACACCGTCTAAATAACCCGAAAAACAGTTAGAATTACAAACACTCCGAATTGCCTTTATAGAAAATTAACATCTCATGAAATTTTTAGCAAAAACAAACAACACCTGAAACACCAAAACCCAGAGCCTGGAACACAAAAAAGTTTGAACCCCAAATTCCCATAATGGGCCGGCCTGCTTAGATTTCAGGGCTATGTGCTCGGCCAAAACCCGGCCAAATGTGTTCAAATTTCTTCTGTGGTCATGTCATATCTCATACAACATTCTGCAGTTGTTTAAAAAAAATTTAGATTCTATTTAAAAATCGACAGAAACCAGGTTTTCATGTTTTAAGTTTCGGAGCAGTTTCAGTTTCGTAATCTAGCAAACATTGTCTAAATCTTTAGCTTGTCTCTGATACCACTGTAAGGTTCCCTAGCACGACAGTAAGGTTTCGGGAGGCATCATCCATGCCATTTTCAAAAAATTGTTATGCTAAGCAACCCTAATCCTAGAATCTTTAACTAGAGATTTAGACAATACCAAATGTAAACTACTTTACAAGTAGAGAACAAGAATACAACCTTTGTAGTTCAAGTCCTTCTCTTCTATAGCTCCGGGTTGAAGTCCACGTGACTCTACAAGGCTCCTCTTCGAGTTGAACGATCTTCCTTCGTGATCTTCGCGCCAAAGACGATCCACCCGAAGTTTCTCTAGATCAAGCTAACTCTATACTAAACTTCTTTAGTGTATGAAACACACCACACTAAATTGCTAGTTTGGTGTGAGATGAAGAAGTAGGGGATAGGATAAGCTCACTAGGTTACTCACAAGCTCAATGATTCACATCTCATGTGAGGGTTTGAGCTTGGAGGTGAGATGAAGAAATTGTAGAGATCAAGAGGAAGAAGAAATTGTAGAGATCAAGAGGAAGAAGAAGCTCAAGGAAAATGGCTAAAGCAATAAGCATGAAGCAAGTGTAGAAACAATAATATGAATCATCTCTCTCCTCACTCATTCAAGCATGGAATAAATTGCAATTCTAAATTGCATCCATGCTTGAATAGTGAGTCAAGAATAATAAAAAACCATATAAGCCCATGCCTCATCCATACCCAAAATATCTCCACAATTTACACATCATTTTTCCATTTTCTAAAAATAGAAAAATATGCCATGCTTCATATATATATATATATACACACACACATATACATATATATAAATAAAGCAATTAGTGAGCTAATGATATTAGTTAAGATATAATTATATCACATATAATATATATCACATTATTAAATCAACACTTGATCTAATAATCCGGTTATATCACATATAACCGACTAATATCATTTATCTGAATATCACATTATCAAATCAACACACGATTCGATAATCTGGTCATATCGCATATGACCTAACCGATACCAGATAACTTCTAGATTACAATACGGTATCATATACACGTATTTAATCAGGCCCACGCAAATATCACATATGTGCCCTACTTCATTTCGCTCGAACCAGGAAACTTCTGTGTGGGACTCTAAAGACTCGTCAATACGCCGGCAGTAGGTGATGATCACATCAATCACCTATAAGCCGTCAGCGGTACTAGCTGGACGTAACGGCTACCTGGGTATTGAGCAATATGAAGATCAACAAGCAAGCTCATCCATACTCTCCATGAAGCCTATCAGTAACACTACCGTACAGTCCGATCTCTTCGTCTGATATGTTGCATATCATGTCTAGGGGTGGAAATCGTCAGACCCCAGTAACGTGATAAGTCATGCCGATGTGAGGCTCATAACGGGTCGAGAAACTATTGATAACACTTATCAGTATATCTCCGTATCAGCCCTGGCCAGGGACTTCCAGTTATAGTCAATCGAGCATAGCGCAACATCAACCCCCAATACCGGAAGAGACGAAACCCCTTCTATCGCTCATTGCCTCCATATGACTCGGGACTGAACCTAAAATCCACCTGTTTGCACGTCTCCTTTAAGCGTGGTAGAGAGAAAATCAAAGCACAGTAGGAGCCGCACAAGACTCTATGACGATCTCGGGTCTACAGACTAACCTGTACCAGTGTCATCAGATGACTGCTATCTGATGATAGCTATACTACCACATAGGAGTCCTCGGCGAGTCCTGTTCAGTGTACCCAGTCTCCACTGAGCACCCGTATGCCATCTTTGATGTCAAACACCAATGGATGTGGGATCATCCATCGCCCATCATATGGGTCAAGAAGTGTATACGCTAGTCTACTCTGGAATATCGATGCCCTGTCTCAATATTCTCTCGACTAGGAACAATTAAAGGATGTACTTGTAAACTACCCTGGCCCCACTAGTATGATCTCCATCATAGTCCTGGTAATCAAGTATATATCCTAAGGGCTTTATCAACATGTGAGAGCAAGACAGTATCACAATACA
The DNA here is from genome assembly GCA_030015575.1 of Agapanthus africanus. Lineage (NCBI taxonomy): Eukaryota > Viridiplantae > Streptophyta > Magnoliopsida > Asparagales > Amaryllidaceae > Agapanthus > Agapanthus africanus. The sequence goes on from CM057343.1 coordinate 378,566,285, forward strand.
AGTCTACATGTTAAGACAAAGATAACTAGATAGCATACTATCATGTCGAGCAAGAAAGTCCTCTCTATATATGTCCAAGCATCCACTATAATATACATCATATGTACAATAATGACCTATAGGGCATACATATAACTAACAAGCGGTGTGTTGTTTGTTTGTAGTATAGATAGATGCATTAGTTTAGGACAGTCATACAACCTTGTTGGCCTTTGTCAAGGTCGAGTACAGGTGGGTCTAAATTAATCAGGACAACGACGGAAAGAACTTGACTTGCATCTTATGATTTGTTGGCCTTCGTCAAGGTCATAAGAGCTTGGAGCAAAAATCACATCGGGGGTTTCAAATATAAAGGAAACTTGCAGATTTAGAATACATTCTGGAGTGTGGTGACTAGAGTGGCTTCCATCTAGGTCATCATACAATGATAGTTGGATCCTGATCCCACTGATGATGAATAGGATTACTCTTGGGAGATTATTTCACTTAACAATCAATGCTATAAACCAAGTTGGTGTCTAGAACAGTGTTAGCGGGGCTACGCCTCCAGGGAAAAGAGGTTACATAATTAAGGAACTTTGTGAAAGCGTTGGAAAACCTCCCTCGAAGAACCAACACTAGCCTGACCGAAAGGTTAAGAAAGTATTGTGACGTACGATTAATCCCGACTAGTTCTCTATTTAAGGTTTGATGAGGAATTCGAGGAAACAGTGGGAGCTATCCCGGTCAGATAAGATAATAAACCAATCTAATCTTGCAAGAGCATATGCTGAGTGTTTCTTTTCTTTCTATCTGGTAGCTACCATGACAGGACTTAAACTACTACTCAAAAAAAAAACACTGACAGGGCCAAACTATAAAGATTGTCTTAGGAACATCAACATTGCACTTACTTATGACAAAGTGGCATATGTCATCACCAGTACTGCTCCCTCTGTCCATGGACCAGATTCCTCAGTTGCGGAAAAAGAGGTCCACAAAACTTGGGATCTGGATTGCGAGAAAACTAAGTGCATCGTGCTGGCGTCCATGAATAATAAACTCCAGAAGCAGCACGAGGATATGGATATAAAATCCATTTTTCTCCATTGCAAGGAATTTTATGGAGAGCACTCTCATATCGCAAGGTACGAGATCTCAAGGAAATTATTCCAGATGAGGTTAGCTCCAGGATCACCTGTAGGAGAGCACGTCCTAAAAAAGATCTGTCTCATTGAGGAACTCGCAAACTTAGGATGCGTGCTGGAAAACGAGTTATACATTGACTTGATTCTGCAGTCCCTTCCCCACACTTTCTCTCGGTTCGTACTGATCTTCAACATGCACGATATGGAAGCTGATCTTCCAAAGCTCCTCAACATGTTGAGGGTAGCGGAGAGCTCCTTAAAAAAGGAGAAGACACATGTTCTTAGTGTTGGCCAATCATCCTCTTCTAAATCCAAAGCGAAAGCTAAGGGGAAGAAGAAGATGATCACCACCAAGCCGAAAGGAGGTGTCCAAAAGGTATAGGGAACGAACAAATCGGGGAGAGTAAAAGCTGACAAGGATGAGTGGTACTATTGTCATAAGAAGGGGCACTGGAAGAAAGATTGCAAGGTTTTCAAGGGCAAGGACATGAAGCTAGCTGGTGCTTCTACTTCAGGTGTGTTCATAATCAAAAACCATTTTTCAGTAAACTCTGCATCATGGATACTAAATACCGGTTCTGATTCTCACATCTGTAATTCTTTGCAAGCTCTGAGAAACCGTAGAGCACTGAAGGCAGATGATATGACCCTCAAGGTTGGCAACGGAGCAAACGTTGATGCTGTTGCAGTAGGCGATTATCACCTGGGGTTGACTAGTGGGCACATTTTAGTGTTGTATAGCTGTTTTTGTATTCCCGGTATGCTTTATAATATTATATCGGTATCTTTGTTGTCTAATGAAGGATATAATTTTGCAATGGAAAGAAATATCATGAACATTCACCTAAATCAAGAATTGATTGGGTCTGGCACACTGGAAAACAGCATATTCATACTCGATCAACATCAAGTTTTTAATATCCAAAACACACTCAAAAGAAAGGCTCCAGATTCAAACCAAGCCTTCTTATGGCATTGTAGACTTGGTCATATCAATGAAACAAGGTTGACTAAGTTGTATAAAGATGGATACTTAGATCCGTTTGAATATGTGTCTTCTACAACTTTTCAATCATGTATTAAACGAAAGATGACCAAATCTCTGTTCACAGGACACGGAGAAAAAGTCACTGAGCTCTTGGAACTCATACATAGTGATGTATATGGTCCGATGTCTACACATGCATGAAGCGGTTACTCCTATTTCATTACTTTTACTGATGATTTATCAAGGTATGGACATGTGTTCTTAATGAAGCATAAATCCGAAGGCTTTGAGAAATTCAAGGAGTATAAAAATGAAGTGGAGAAACAAACCGGTAAAAGTATCAAGGTACTTCGATCTGATCGAGGTGGAGACTACTTAAGTACCAGTTTCCTTGAATGCTTAAAAGAGAATAGAATTCTCTCTCGGCTTACTCCACCATATACACCTCAGCATAACGGTGTATCAGAAAGGAGGAATCGCACGCTACTAGATATGGTGCGTTCCATGATGAGTAGTGCTGAGTTACCACTTTCCTTCTGGGGTTTTGCACTGGAATCAGCAGCATACCTATTGAATAGGGTTCCAACTAAGTCTATGCCTACCCCTTTATATGAAATGTGGAGTGGGAAAAGACCATGTCTTAAGTATCTTAAGATATGGAGGTATCCAGCTTTTGTCAAAAAGCAGAATCCGGACAAGCTTGTGGCACGATCGGTTTTGTGCAAGTTTGTGGGATACCCCAAGAATTCAAGGGGATATCTTGTCTACCATACTGAAGAACAAAAGGTGTTTGTCACTCGCCACATAGTCTTTTTAGAAAGTGAATTTCTTGCAAAAGAAATTAGTAAGAGCGCTGTTCAGTCGAAAATATTGCATTCTCAACACGACAATTTCCTTAATCTTTCTAATCATCTAAAGGTGTTTGGTATAAATATAACACATATTTGCAGTTTGTATGGAAAAGATCATTTAACATGTGTTATACTTTATAACCGGCATTATGGAGGGAAATTGTGTGTTTATTATTTCACGCATGATATTGTATATCTCAACACATTTTATCGAGATTTTGTGCAAAAAATTATTCAGGTCAAAAAACTGGAATCGTAAATTTGCCGATAAAACGCAGCAAGACAAAGACTTAAAATCTGGCAGAGATTCAGAAGAGATAAAATGATTCCAGATATCAAATAAAGCTCTAAAGACTAACACCAAACTCTCATGAGAAATTGAAGCCATGATTCTACAAAAAGGCCGCGGAACCGCGGCCTATTCAGCCCGATCCGCCGCGAATCCGCGGCCGAGTTGGGTCGTCAATGGTCGACACTTTTCCCGATGCTTCATATTAACCTCCTAGCTTCTCCAAGACGCTTCGAACTTCCTTTCTTTCTCCAGAAGCTTCCTTTCAACAGCCTAGCTTTCTAAGCAAGCTTTATAACTACCTAGCTTCTAGTGAAAGATAAACCTAGCTTCTAGTAGAAGATTAGAAGGACTATAAAAGGAGACATAGGGTTACATTGTAAGGGTTGTTGGTTGTTGAACATTGAGCCAATTCATCACACAAGTTAAGTGACACAACTTGTGATCCAAACACCAAATCCAAATCCAAAATCCAAATCAAGATTCGTTGAGATCAACATCAAGCGAAGACATCAAAAATCCTTTATCGTGAAGCCGGTTTTCATCAAGAGCACGAGATCCGCGATAGGTCTATGCCTCACGGAGATCGAGCGGAGCAAATTTCGACGGAATTATTTACCTCTTCAAGGGAGCGATCGAGAGCAATTCTTGTAATCTCGAATTGAAGAAAAAGTGTAATTAGACGTCGATTTAATAAAGGTGATCATTTGTAATTCTCGCTTTCTTTAAATTCTCGTATTATAAAATTCCTAATTCTTGATTCTTTTATTTTCATGATGCGTGAGTGAAATCTCCGCTTGTTAAGGATTCGATTGAAATTGGTAAATCAAATGGTGATGAAATCCTAAACTAGTCTTAAGTCTTATGAGAATTATGAACTTTAGAAAAAAGAATCGTCAATGACCAAATTTGTAGCGAGATCACAATTCTTGATAATTTCGTTACAATTTGGGAATTAAATGATTGATGATTCTCTTTGCTAAAGACTAGATTTGAATGATGATCAATGAAAAGATAAGGGATGGTGAAGGAGAAACCCTAATTTCTTCAATAAATCCCTAATTTTCATTCATCGCCATCATTCTAGCTATAATTCATCAATATATAAGATTAGTCATTTTTAGTATTCATCATTGCTACGATTTCCTATCGAATCCTACAAGCTATTCTTCACTTTCTTGATAACTAAAATTGACTTTGGACATTTTCTTGATTTTGCTAATTCTTAAACATTTTCTTGATTTTCTTGAAATGACAACTCAATTAAATCTTGAATTGAATTTTTCTTTACTATTTTCTTTCGACTCATCTAAAGAAAGATCAAATAAATACTAGCATCTCAGTGGACGACCCGTGCTCACTAACGATCGCTACAAGCGACACCGTTATTGATTGTGGTTATAAATTCTTTGGTTGTGATAACACTTTTCAAAATACAACTTAGACGATCAATCAAACGCGGTAGAACTGGAAGAAATTCTAGAACCCCAAACTACTACTGAGGACTTAGTAGAACCTCAGGTTTCAATAGAGCATGACGAACCGACGCCACTTCGCAAATCTAGTAGGCTTTCTTGTCTGCCTGAGAGATACTATGGGTTTCTCGTAGATGGGGATCGAGAGGATTGCATTATCAATGATGATGAGCCTACTAATTTTCAGTAGGCTATCACAAGTACAGACTCGGTGGAGTGGCTGGATGCTATGAGATCCGAAATGGAATCCATGTACACCAATAAAGTATGGACTTTGGAAGTTTCTCCTCCTGGGAGTAAACCAGTTGAATGCAAATGGATCTTCAAAAAGTAGATTGGTGTAGATGGACAAGTGGAAACCTACAAGCTAGACTTGTTACAAAGGGTTTTCGTCAAAGACCAGGATTAGACTATGATGAAACCTTTTCTCCAGTGGCTATGCTTAAATCTATTCGGATCCTGCTTGCCATAGCTGCCTTCCATGACTATGACATCTGGCAGATGGATATGAAAACAGTCTTTCTAAATGGAAATTTAGAAGAGTGTGTTTTCATGGATCAGCCGGAGGGTTTCTTAGACAGTGGGAGCAGTGTAAAAGTATACAAGATGCTTAAATCCATGTATGGATTAAAGCAAGCATCGCGGAGTTTGAACATCTGCTTTGATAAAACAGTCAAAGAATTTGACTTTATCAAAAATGTAGATGAACCATACATTTATAGGAAGATTGTAGGAGGAGCAGTAGTCTTCCTTGTGTTATACGTGGACGACATACTCCTGAGAGGGAATGATATCCCTATACTACAATCAGTCAAGCTCTTCTTGTCATAGAAGTTCTCCATGAAAGACTTGGGTGATGCCTCCAACATTCTGGGGATTAAGATCTATCGTGATAGGTCTAAAAGAATGTTGGGACTTTCACAGTCTAGGTACATTGACACCATACTGAAGAGATTTAGTATGGAAGATTCCAAGCATGGTAATTTACCCGCTTGTCACAGGATCACCCTCTCCAAAGAGATGTCTCCAAAGACTGATGAAGAGAGGGCTCGCATAGGCATTATACCTTACGCTTCAGCGGTAGGATCTATAATATATGCGATGTTATATACCAGACCAGACGTAGCTTACGCACTTACTGTGGTAAGCAGGTATCAGTCAAAACCGGGTGAGAAGTATTGGATAGCGGTGAAGAACATTCTCAAGTACCTGAGAAGGACTAAGGAGATATTCTTGGTATACGGTAATGGGGACCTCCAGATCGAAGCTTTTACCGATTCCAGCTTCCAAAGTGATAAGGATGACTCTAAATCCATCTCAGGTTATGTGTTTACCCTCAATGGAGGGGAAGTATGTTGGAAGAGTTCCAAACAAGATACCGTCGCAGACTCAACGATGGAAGCTGAGTATATAGCTGCTAACGATGCCGTAAAAGAGGCGGTCTAGATGAAGAAGTTCATCTCTGAACTTCATGTGGTTTCGTCCATTGCCAATCCAATACCCTTGTATTGCGATAATAATGGGGCTGTAGGTTTAGCAAAGGAACCAAGGTCCCATCAGAAATTCAGATATATCTTGAGGCGGTATCACCTGATTAGGGAGATCGTGGATAGCTGGGATATCGAGGTGCGGAGAGTGGACACAAAAGACAACACGACGGATCCATTTACCAAGGCCACCCCTTAAGTCCAGTTCGAGAGACTGTTCAAGATATTGGGCATGCGGTACGCCAGCAACTGGATCTAGTACAGATAGTGGGTACTCATTGCACCAATTACAGGCCTTAGTTGAAGTGGGAGATTGTTGGATATGTATGCCCTAGATGCCTTCATTGTATAGGATGCTAGGGATATGTATGTACAGGACAATCTTGCTCGATATGATAGTACGCTATTTGGTTTGTCTTTATCTTAACATGTGATGTGTTTTACTTTGTATTTCATATCTTGTATTCATGTTGATAAATTCCGTAGGATCTTTGTCTGACTACCAGCGTTGTGATGGCGATTATACTTGTAGGAGCTGGATAGTCGATAGGCACATCCTTAAAGGGTCCCTAGTTGTAGGAGTATCGAGACCAGGCATCATTACTCCAGAGTAAACTAGTGTATACATATTCTAGGGTTCCCTAGGGCGGCAGCAAGGTTTCGGGAAGCATCATCCATACCGTTTTTAAATTTTTGCCGTACTAAAGAACCCTAACCCTAGAATATTAATTAGATAATTAAACAAAACAACATGCAAACAACTTTTCATATAAAGTGAATGAGAAATACAACCTTTGTAGACCGGTCCTTCACTTCTAAAGCTCCATATAGTAGTCCCTTCGCTCCAAGTAGTGAACACCCGAACTCTATTAAGGGCCCACATGAAGAAATGAACAAGCTTGCTCGAAGTCTTCTAGACCGAAGATAATCTACATCGAGGAGACTCAAGCTCATGCTACCTCTTCACTAATGGTAGATTAGTGAAGCAAACACCCTAAACTAAATAGCTAATATAGTAGAGGATGATGAAGTAAGAATTGGGCTCACTTTAGATTTATTTTTCTCACAATATTTCTTCACCATTTCAAAAGCTAGTGAGCTTTCTTATGAGGAAGAAGAAGATGAAGTAGAGATGAGAATGAAACTCATATGGTGAGAATAGCAACCATGGGTGAGTTAGTGTCATACACTAACTCATGCAGAGAATAGACCATGGCTAACAATAATAGTTAGGTTAATAAATATCTACAAGTAAAACAAAATTAGTGGACTTGGTCAATGGTTCCACAAGCTTCTACAAGCTTGAACCATGTGACTAATTTCCAACAATTTTGATTAACTTTAAATAAATAAAACGTAACATTAACATAAGCATGGTGTAAATCTCATACACCTATGTTGCATGTGGCATCAAGCATGACACAATAAAATGTACATTAATATATATCACATATATACTATATGCACACAAGTGAGAAAAAGAAATGTTTAGTGAGCAAATATTAGTTAATGTAAGTTAATATGTCAAATATATAATTATACATTAAATTATCAAATCAACACTTGATTTAATAATCCGGCTATATCACATACAACCGACTAATATAAAATGTAACAATTTATCGAATCAACACTTGATCCGATAACCCGGCTATATCACATATAACTGACCGATATCACATATCGCGAGAATAGAATGCGGTATCACATACGCGCATTAATCTCGGTCCTGCACATATCACATATGTGCTCCTATTTCGTTTCGTATGAACCAAGAAACCTCTGTGTAGGACTCTAAACACTCGTCAATACGCTGGCAGTAGGTGATGATCATATTAAACACCCACAAGCCGCAAGCGGTCTGCTAAACGTAACGGCCACCCGGGTATTGAGCGATCAGAAGATCAACAAGAAAGCCTGCTCATACTCCTGCGAATCCAATCAGTAACACTACCGTAAAGTTCGGTCTCTTCGTCAGATATGTCGCATATCACAGCCTTGGGGGTGGTCTAACGTCAGACCCCAATAGCCTGATAAGTCATGCCGATGCAAGGTCCATAACGGTTCGAGAAACTACTGATAACACTTATCAGTAAATCTCAGCAACCCTGGCCAGGGATTTCCTGTTATGGCCAATCGAGCATAGCGCAACATCAACCCCCAATACTAGGAGAGACGAATCCCCTCCTATCGCTTATTGCCTCCATGTGACTCAGGACTGTACCCAAAAACCATCTTTTTGCACGATCTCTTGAACGTGGTATGGCGGAAATCACACAAGACTCTATGACGATCTCGGGTCGAAAGACTAACTTGTACCAGTGTCACCAGAGAACTGCTATCTGACGATAGGTATAATACTATTTAGGAGTTCTCGGCGAGTTCGTTTAGTGTACCCAGTCTCCACTGAGCACCCGTATACCTTCTCTGATGTCAAACACCAATGGATGTGGGATCATCCATTGCCCATCATATGGGTCAAGAAGCGCATACGCTAGTCTACTCTGGAGTATCGATGCCCTGTCTCGATACTCCCACGACTAGGAACATTTGAAGAATGTACTTACCGACTACCATGTCCCCACTAGTATGATCTGCATCATAATCCTAGTAGTCAAGTACTCATCCTAAGGGTTTTATCAACATGTAATAGAGAGACAATAAGTGTACATATTAAGATAGAGAGCAACCAGATAGCATACTATCATGTCGAGTAAGAAATTCCTCCATATATATGTCCAAGCATCCACTACAATATACATCACATGTACAGTAATGGCCTCTAGGGTATACAAATAACTAACAATCTCCCATTTGCACTAAGGCCATTTGTTGTAGTATCTCATACTCAACGTCTTATAGAAGTCTCTCTAGGGAAAGGCCTTTGTGAGTGGACCGCCGTGTTATCCTTCGTGTCAACTCTCCTAACCTCGATCCCTAGAAGATCAACCATCTCCCTGATCAGGTGATACTGTCCTCAGAATATGTCTAGATCGCTGATGGGACCTGTGTTCCTAGGCCAAAGCCACAACTCCATTGTTGTCACAATAACAGTTATTGGACGCTCAATGGTAGGAACCATGTTCATTACATGAACAAGAAATGCCCAGACAGCCACTTTGGCAGCATCGTTGGTAGCAATGTATTCAGCCTTTATCGTCTAGTATGTCACGGTATCTAGCTTGGAACTCTTCCAACATACCGTCCCTCCACTGAGGGTAAAGACAATGCCTATGACTGACTTTCAGTTGACCTTATCACTATGGAAGCTAGAACCAAGAACTTTCTTTTAGTTCTTCTCAAGTACTTAAGAATGTCCTCCACAGCTTTCCAGTGATTCTCCCAAGATCCGATTGATTCCTGATCACTACACTTAGTGAGATAGCTACATTTAGTCTGGTACATAACATCGCACACATGATAGAGCCTACTGCCGAAGCATAGGTTATCCCTTGCACGCGAGCTCTCTTCAAATCAGTCTCGGAAGATATCTTTTTGGAGAGAGTGATTCCTGAGTGAATGGGCGAACCACCACGCTTAGAATCCTCCATATTAACCTCTTCAGTATGGTGTTAATGTACCTGGATTTGGGACACTCCCAACATCCACTCAGATCTACCATAGATCATAATGCACAAGATGTAGTAGGTATCATCCAGATCTTCCATGGAGAATCCTCGTGATAAGAGGAGCTTGACTGAGTGTAGCATAGGAAACCATTTCCTATCAAGAGTATGTCATCTACGTACAATACGAGGAAGACAGACTTACTCTCTACAACCTTCTTGTATATACAAGGTTCATCTATCTTTTTGATGAAGTCAAACACTTTGACTGCCATATCAAAACAGATGTTCCAACTCCGTGATGCCTGCTTTAATCCTGATGGACTTTAAGCACGGCTTTGAAAGTCTCAATTTTTCCATCTACACCAAGAATCTTCTCAAGATCCATTTGCTCCCAATGGGTTTTGCCCCTTCAGGTGCAATAATCAAAGTCATACTTTGTCGGTGTACATGGATTCCATCTTTGATTGCATAGTATCTAGCCATTTCACAAAGTCTCCACTTATGATGGCCTGCCTGAACCTAGTTGGGCCATCATCTACCATGATGCAATCCTCGCTCTCACTGTCACTGAGAAGACCGTGGTATCTCTCAAGTGGATGAGGAACCCTACCAGATTCGCGGAGAGGCTGGGGTTCGTTGGTGTCACGACCCGAAATTTGGCACGTGACGGCCCTTAAACCACGTAACGTCTACAAGCGTAACGCAGTTTAAGTAAGCCGAAAACTCAGCAATCTAAACCATCAAAAGTAGTAAGTGATAAGAACATTATTAAAACTTTTGAAATCTCAAATACAAATTCTTTAAAGTCCAACTTTATTTCCTTTAAAATTTTGGCAGCACCTCCTTTGTAAAAACTAGCCCCAAAAAGGGTACATATAAAGATATAAGTAAAAGCATCCCCAAATGGGAGAAAATCCACACCCAAAGGCGGAAAACAACCACCACAACAGATATACGACGCCGTAGCGAAGAAAAAGACGATATAAATAAAAACTGCATAAAAGACCTCCAAGTCACCAAATAATATACAATATCGTTCTCACATCACGTCTCTAAGTCAATACATGAAAGTGGTAGATGGAGAGTACTGGATACAACGAATGTACAATGAGCAATATCGGATAACCGTAAAACCCACCTATAGCAAAACTGCACACAGTCAGCCGTAGCGGTATCCGCTGCAAAAGATGATACGATAAGAAGAATCCCCACCGCGACTGCTCTAAGGGACTACCTGCAAAACGCTGTGGCACAACGGGGGTGAGTTGCCAACTCGTGAATAGTAAATAACATATGTAGGTAATCGCAGTATGCACATACTGTGATGGTCTAACACATGCAAGCTGATAGCAATAAATGGCAATATGTAAATGCAACAGTCATGAAAAGTACTCTATCGGGTACTACTAATATATGAAGCAATTCATATCAAATAAATGCGGAGTATGGAATAAAACACATCCTATAAGTCTCATGAAACCTGAGTGTCTAACATCGACACCCGAAAACATCATGAAAACTAGTGTCTAGCATCGACACATAAATACTCCTCTATATATATATATATATATATATAGGACTCCGTCAGTCCGGATCGGACCCCCGGGCTCCATCAGTCCGGATCGGCCCCTCATATCTAGGGCTCCGTCAGTCCGGATTGGCCCTGATATGCACGTATCATACGCTCTATCAGAAACCCGAATGCCCAGCTTCGACACTCGAATTCCACGTATCTTATATGTCCATGACTCCGGTCGGTATCCCCACGATAATCGCCGAAGCCAAGTAATGTCACCGGTAAGGTAGTACTCCCCTGCCTCGAGCTCATCGCCATCATCTGCGATCTTCTTGCTCCGGGATACCTCCGGGCCCCACCATGTACCCGCACACGGCCCACTCCACTCCTCACGTGGGGTATACAATACTCAGAACCGAGAAATCTCATGGTGGAAGTATCGAAATATCATATCAAGAGAAACCGGGTTTTTCAAACATGCATAATTTCATGAACTACCACGATCCTCAAATCCAGAAAATATCAAGTAATGAATAAGTATATTTGCATAGATCATTATGATGATATATTAGGTAGGTGTACATATATAACAGCGTCCCATACCACTGATATATACATACCATATATATCAGCGTCCCATACCACTGATATATATACGTAGGAGTAAAACATGCAGAAAACATCATATGAAAAACCATATCTCAATGCGAAATCCATGAAATATAATATATGCAACATGAAACAGTAATATGAGCATATAAAGGAAAAACTGCTATTTAACGACAACAAGTTATTAAGTATATCATGCGGTTCCTAATTTCTCCAAAAATCCAACGCAACATCATATAGAGATGAACATGTAGCTATAGCAAGATATGAGTATATACCTATCAATAAAGATGTAATACCCTCCAGTTATATGTGTAGCTATAGCAAGATATGAGTATATACCTATCAATAAAGATGTAATACCCTCCAGTTATATGTGTAGCTATATCAAGGTATATAGGTGTACATGTAGGTATGTAGGTATGATATATATGTATCTATGTCTCATATGTGTATATACCCATCACTAATGGTACAATACCATATAGGTATAGGGTAGCTAGCATGTAGGCATGGCAAGACATATATGTAAGCATGTAGGTATACAGGTATGCTATATGTCATACGCACAAAGGAATATGAATCAATGTCTCAATGTCCCTAACCAATACAATATCACCTGTGTATAGGTGTACACTATATCTCGTATGTATATGGGTTGTGCGTGTCATGGAAATTATCGACGGAGTGTGTGTAGCATACAATTAGTGCTCATATAATATGAACCGTCAATAATGGTATTGTGTCTCATCAATACTATGTCCATATGCAAATAGGAAAATGAGGTATGCAACGAAGGTACACATGCACAATCAATGTCCATATACTTAATATCAAGAATCATATCATTAAATCTAGACCAGATGCATAACGCCATGCGGGTGATTCCCCTGTAGATGTTAAATCTACTCACAAATGATCTTGGGCTAAGTAAAGCCAACCACTCGCTTTCCCTTCTTCGCAGCGTCCGAAGTCCCTGCCTGCGTCCCTAAGATCATAAAACAATAATAACAAATGTATATTAGCAATCGACCAATAACACGTACAAACTACGTTTGACCGATGCAACAACTCCAAACATACTCTCAAGTGTTCGTTTAGTGACTAACGTGCATAGCGACACTATGAAACCAACCTAAGAGCAAAAGCTACACAAAGTACACGTACCGTATCGGATAACGTAACGCGCGTAGTCGTAACACTAGAAACAAGAAAATTGATCCCAGATTTTGTATACAGTGTAAACCCAAAAATCAAACAGGACCAAACACACCAAAACCAAAGCAGACAGCTACCCTAAAAAACCCAAACCCTAACTCTACCCATAGGCCGAGCTCACCGGAATTCACCAAGATGTCGCCGGCCAAAACCGAGCAGTTGGGTCTCGTGTTTCAGGTGAAGGCTTAGGGTCTCTGGTACAATACAACTAAACTGCTAGATTTTCTAGTACACACTCTGGGTCACAGCAGATCATAGATATCATATAATGACACTAAAAATACGATATGTGCACGAAACTTTACTTTAAGCGTTCTAAACTGAAACGAATAAGCTACGCAACACTAAAAAGACCTACTTAACAGATTGAGATCATTACCTATCCACAGAAGCTCAAAGATCCTAGCTTTCCAAGCTCCAAGGCATCCAGGAGGCAAAACAAGGTTTATGAAGTGATTTGGGTGATGTTTTGAAGAAGATTAGTGTAGGTTTTGTGGTGAATGAGTAAGTGTTCAGTTGAGATGAAGAGGGATGAAGAGGGATGAAGATAAATGAGAAAGAGATGAAGTGAGAAAGAATGAGAGAGGGTGAGATGAAAGGTGAGATTAAAAGTGAGAGAGAGGTGAGGATAAGGGTGAGTGCACCATTGCATTAACTCTTTCATTAATGCAAACCATGCCCTCACATGAGTCACCATGCCACCTCCTCTCCAATCCAAAACACAAAGAAATATCTCTCCACAAATATCTCTCACAAATATCAAGGGTTTTAGGTTAAGGTTAAACAAAGAAAGATTAGCTTAAGGTTTTAAACAAGGTAAGGATTAGGATTAGGTTAAGTTGTCATGGTCACTAAACTAGATTAACACAAACACACCCTCACATTAACATGCATAAGTGTGTGCAAGCTATAACAAATAATAATAAATTATTAATTAAATGTTATAAAATGTGAGAAACCCAAATTGGTAAACTTTTACCAAAAACCCGCAATATCGCTTAATTAACACTAATCGCAAATCTAAGGTGTTACAGTTGGAGACTATTGAATCCTTTGGTTTCACCAAATCATCAGCTGTTAGTTTTTCTAGCTGGAACTCCTTCCAGTTCCACCTCATGACCACTAATTTCTTCACAAGAAATTCCTTTTCCAAAAAGGTGGCATGCTGAGAAACAAAACACATTTTTCTCCTCAGTATGGTAGAAGATATTCCCTCACAAATGCTTAGGATATCCAACAAACTTATACAGATTTGACCTTGCCTCGAGCTTGTCCAGATTCTGCTTTTAAACATAGGCCGGACAACCCCATATCTTAACTCGTTTAATACATGGTCTCTTCCTATACCATATCTCATATGGAGTGGTAGGCACTGATTTGGATGGAGCCCCATTCAATAGGTATGCAGCTTCTCAAGTGCATAACACCAAAAGGAAATAGGTAACTCAGCAGTACTCATCATAGAGCGCCATATCTCATAGGGTGCGATACCTCCGCCCCGATACACCGTTGTGCTATGATGTATACGAAGGAGTAAGTTGAGAGAGAATCTCATTCTCCTTTTAGAAACTCCAGGAACTCTATGCGCAAGTATTCGCCTCCTCGATCACATCGTAGGACTGTAATACTTCTACCCGTCTGGTTCTCAACTTCAAGCTTATATTCTTTGAATTTCTCAAAAGTTTCAGACTTGTGTTTCAACAGGAACATATGTCCGAATCTTGAGAGATCGTCGGTGAATGTAATGAAGTACAAAGAACCAACCCTGGCATTTGTAGACTTAGGACCGTATACATCATCATGTATTTGTCCCAAGAGTTCACAAACTCTTTCTCTATTTCCAGTAAATGGAGTATTCGTCATTTTATCTTTGAGATAAGACTGGCAAGCATCATAAGATGAAAAATTCGAACAGATTCTCATATTCATCCTTATATAACTTAGCTGGTCGTGTCGCATTGATATGACCTAGTCTACAATACCACAAGAAGGATTCATTCATTTCTAAACTACTCCTCTTGTGTGTGTTCTACATATTCTAAACTGTGGTTTGATTTAGGACGTATATGCCATTTCATAACGTGCCTGATCCAATCAACTCTTGATTAAGGAAAATGTTCACAACATTATCCATCAATACAAAATTATATCCTTCTTTAACTTAATAAAGAATCTGATGTGATGTTGTATCTCAGGTTCGTTATCTAATAACATTGTTCAGAATCAATGTATTTACCATTTGGTAATACAGGGTGATATCTGCCAACTTATTTGGCTGCAACAATTGCACCATTCTCTAACACTTAGAGACATATCACCCATTCCCAGTTCTCTACCTTTACTATAGCCAATGTAACAAATTACATATGTGGGATCCTAATCTGGTATCTCATACCTAGGACGTAGAGGATACTGAGAAACAGTTCTTGGTAATGAACACACCCGAAAAATATGCATCAACATGCACTTTCTTCGATTGGGCAGCATAGGAATCTTGATATTCCCCTATATCCTGCTCGGACTTATAACAATTATAAGATAGAGCGAACCAACATTTCCCGGCTCAGTATAATAAGCAAGTTCGGTCAATGCATCCATATTATTATCTTGATTAAGGCGTGACATGGTCGCTACCAGGAGAGATAAAAGAAAACACTCTGTGTGCGCTCTTGCAAGATTAGATTGGTTATTATTTTATCTGATCAGGATGGCACCCACAGTTTTTATCAAACTTCCTTCAAACCCTAAAAGGTAAGACTAGCCAGGATTAATTACACCCTACAAGTTCGCCAATCTTTCGGCCAGGCCAGTGTCGGTACTTTGAAGGAGGTTCCACGTGCTTTCGCACGGACCTAATTAAAATAAACCTCGTTTTCCCAGGGGAGTAACCCCGTTAACACCTTTCTTGACACCTACTTGATCGGCTAATTGTAATGTGTAAAACTCTCTTAGGAGTAACTCTTACTCGCAGTAGGTATCAGGATCCAACTATCTCATAGAAGGTATGCAATCTCATTGCAAATTTCAACACTTGAAATTCCCGATAATATTTTACCCCTAGCTTTCTATGACCTTGACGGAGGCCAACAAACCGTAGGCTGCTAGTCAAGTTCAACCCGTACATTTCATGATTGAATTAAACCCACCCGCATGACTCTTTACGGAGGCCAACAAAGTCACACGACTACCCTAATCCAATCTCATCTTATGTTGCAGATAAGCACTAGTTAGCTACCGCACACTAGACGGAGGCCAACAAACGTAGCACGAATACTAAGTAGTACTTATCTGAAATGACGGAGGGTTACGACAGGTTTTTAAGAAAACCTTTTGCGTAATGAACTTGATATCGTTGTAGAATCGAGTGATTTTGAAAAGGAGTGTTTTTTAGGCTTTTACTAGTTTTGCTAAAGAGGTCACTCCTGGTGAAGGGATCTCGGCCCTTTCCTTATCGAATAAGGTGCAGGATATTTCATAAATACCACTATGCAAAGCAAAAACCTATAGAAGCAATCAAAAGACAAACCGTGTGGGTTGTAGTATCTGCTAGTTTCGCTAAAGATGTCACTCCCGGTGAAGGGATCTCGGCTCTTTCCTTATCGAATAAGGTGCTGGATATTCTATAAGGAATACCGCTATACAAAGAAAGAACTAGAGCTACCAGTTTTTAAAACAAGCTTCTGCAAAAAATTTAATTTTCTTTTATTTCATTAATCTCATTAATGAAGTCCCATCAAATTATGCTTCCTAAGCATCACAGAAGAAATGAAAGTATCAATATTTACTATATATCATCATATATATAATACAAGCATTCGTCTCAGAATATCAAGTGATCACATCACAGAATATCAGCAGCAGAAGAGCACATATGAAATATTGGATATACTAGGAATTCCGTGTTTTATTTGAACCTGTAAAAACCCGGATTCCACGGTCGCGATGAATAGCCAAACCCACATCCCTAGACCCCTACGAGAGCGGCAAGCAACTCTACCAATTCTAGAGTTAGGAGACCCGGTCTCGACTTCTCGTGATGGTCTCCCACTGGACTCTAGAACCCGGTTACTTGTGCTCTCCTCCTTGGGTCTATCCTAATGCGGAAAAGTAAATAATATACATCAATGGTGACAGAATCCTCAACCCGGAAGTGCCCCAATAAAAGAATATTATATACAAGCTTTTACATGAATGAAAATGAAAAACTCTCATCTCACATAAAAACCCCGGCTATTCAAAACACGACGATCCAATATAATATATCACAGCAACACATAATATCACATGTCATCAACGTAAGTAAATATGCGTATCCGAATTGTCGTTGACATATAGCAACGAAACTGGCGATACACTACATATTACACTTACGGTCACAGAAAAGAAAGTGAAAAACTACAACAATTGGAATTCGCAACCACCTTAGACATCATAAACCCAATGTATCACATACTTTGGATTTCATGCCTAACCAAATGAATTCCTTAGACATCACATGCCTAACAATTATAAACCCCGCATTTTAGTCTCGATATTGAAAACACTTTCCAATAACCTGTTGGGTAATTCAACAAGATTCCCGATAACCTGATTGAATGCTCGTCGGAAACTTTAGTATACAGCTGCACCCCCGATGCCGTCGACGAAGTGCACTAAGGCGGAACACCGCGGCCGCGAGCACCCGAATGGATGCTTTTGGCGACGGGGTTCTCCTACAGTCACTTGGTCGGGGCTATGGGGCGTGGCTATCTGGTAAGGTTACCCGGTGAGTATTCGCATACACTACTTAATTGCGATGGACTTTTGATCCACATCAAAATCCCGTGGCAATCGATCAAATGAGACTGAATTGCTAGATTTATAAAATTCAAACTAGTTATCTCATAACTAATTATGTGGATTCCAAATATTGTATCACAATCACAGATAGTTAGACGATGTTAAACTTTTAGATCAAATAAACAAACACCCAAAATTTCCCAAAGAGCTCAACACTTGAGCGGGGTTTAAAAAGTACCCAGAACATACCATAGCACCTATGAACCATCCGTAGAAGGGCCGACCCATGCCTCACTCATGCCGCCATGGAACTGCCGCAAACCCTAGGGTATGACCGCGGTTCCACGATCCAAAAAGTCAAGTTTGGGTATCGTTCTTCTAGAGAGTCCACAGAATCGCTTGCATGATTTTCTGAAGATTTCAAATTTGGAAAAAATCCAACTCTTGGAAAATTTCCAGCGAGGGAAAATATGGGTTATTGATATCCGTTTGAACATTTTAACGTCGTCTAAATAACCCGAATAGATGTTAGAATTACGACTACGAAACACTCCGAATTGCCTTTACAAAAAGTTAACATCACATGCAAATTTAGCAAAAACAAGTAACACCTGAAACACCAAAACCCAGAGACTGGAACACCCTAAAAATTTGACACCCAAATTCCCAAATGGAACCGGTGAGCTCGGATTTTGTGCTCATGTGGCTAGAAAAAAGAAGGTGGATAGGGTTCAAATTTGTATGGTGTTGATGTTATATCACATACAACATTCTGCAGTTACTAAAAAATTTTTATAGGCCATCTAAAATTCGACAGAAACTAGGATTGTATATCGGGTGTTTCGGAGTTGTTTCGGTTTCGTAATTCTACAAATATCGTCTAATTCTCTAGCATGGCTCTGATACCGCTGGAGGGTTCCCTAGCACGACAGCAAGGTTTCGGGAGGTATCGTCCATGCCAATTTCAAATTTTTGCCGTACTAAAGAACCCTACAGTGGTATCAGAGCCATGCTAGAAAATTAGATGATATTTGTAGAATTACGAAACTGAAACAACTCCGAAACACCCGATATATAATCCTAGTTTCTGTCGAATTTTAAGTTTCGTAATTCTACAAATATCGTCTAATTCTCTAGCATGGTTCTGATACCACTGTAGGGTTCCCTAGGGCGACAGCAAGGTTTCGGGAGGCATCGTCCATACCGTTTTCAAATTTTTGCCATACTAAAGAATCCTAACCCTAGAATCTTAACTAGAGAATTAAACAAAACAACATGCAAACAACTTTGCATATAAAGTGAATGAGGAATACAACCTTTGTAAATCGGTCCTTCACTTCTAAAGCTCCATATAGTAGTCCCTTCACTCCAAGTAGTGAACACCCGAACTGTAGTAAGGGCTCACATGAAGAAATGAACAAGCTTGCTCGAAGTCTTCGAGGCCGAAGATGATCTACGTCGAAAAGACTCAAGCTCATGCTATCTCTTCACTAATGGTAGATTAGTGAAGCAAACACCCTAAACTAAATGGCTAATAGAGTAGAGGATAATGAAGTAGGAATTGGGCTTACTTTAGATTTATTTTTCTTACAATATTTCTTCACCATTTCAAAAGCTAGTGAGCTTTCTCATGAGGAAGAAGAAGATGAAGTGGAGATGAGAATGAAACTCATATGGTGAGAATAGCAACCATGGATGAGTTAGTTTTATACACTATGTCATGTAGAGAATAAACTATGGCTAACAATAATGGTTAGGTTAATAAATATATACAGGTAAAACAAAATTAGTGGACTTGGTCAATGGTTCCACAAGTTTCTACAAGCTTGAACCATGTGACTAATTTCCAACAATTTTGATTAACTTTAAATAAATAAAACCTAACATTAACATAAGCATGGTGTAAGTCTCATACATCCATGTTGCATGTGGCATCAAGCATGACACAATAAAATGTACATTAACATATATCACATATATACTATATGCATACAAGTGAGAAAAAGAAATGTTTAGTGAGAAAATATTAGTTAATGTAAGTTAATATATCAAATATATAATTATATATTAAATTATCAAATCAACACTTGATTTAATAATTCGGCTATATCACATACAATCGACTATTATAAAATGTAACAACTTATCGAATCAACACTTGATCCGATAACCCGGCTATATCACATATAACCGACCGATATCACATATCATGAGAATAGAATGCGGTATCACATACGCGCATTAATCTCGGTCCTATACATATCACATATGTGCTCCTTCTTCGTTTCGCATGAACCAGGAAACCTCTGTATAGGTGTCACGACCCGAAATTTAGTTCGTGAACGGCACTTAAATCACGCAACGTCTAAAGGCGCAACGTAAATTAAGTAAGCCGAAGCCCAGAAATCTAAATTTTTTTAAGAAAATAGAAGAGGTGAAGTTTTGAAATAAAGGTATGATGAAATCAAAAGTTTTCTTAAATGCATAGATAATGGCACATGAAAATGCAAGTGGATTATACTGGTTGAAAAACATGTTTCGTCTTTTAAAAATTTGGGCAGCACCTCCCTTGTATATTATGATCCAAAACCACATATACATAACAACAATAAAGGCATCCCCAAACAAGAGCTAGCTCTTCGCTAATTGACGGAATCACAACCTCGCAAGTCATAAATATATGCATATGATGCCCAACGGCGAAGATCAACACAAAGGATAATGAATAAAGCAAGACATCAACCCACCAAGCCGACATATAACTCATTGCTCTAAGTCTCGCAACCACAAGCCTTGCTAAGTCTTACTACTTATACAAATATTAGTTTCTGATTGATGGAGTTAACTAGATACAACAGGAATAATAAATACAAAAGTGGGCACAATCCAATATGTCCCACCTACCAAAGCAAATCACCCGAAGCAAGCTGTGTGCCAGCGATACCGCTACTGATCCATGCGGTCAACCTGCAAGAACTGTGGCACAACGGGGGTGAGTTGCCAACTCGTGAGTAGAAAACATCAGCATGTAGAAATCGAATAAAACAACGACTCCTAGGTCAACTATATCATAAAGGTAATACTATGATATCTAGGGTGACCGTATCTGCCTATATGCCAACAATATAATCAATGCTTGTGTGCATGTGAATATCATCCACGTGTCCATCAATGACACAACAACATGTAAATATATGCATGTAAATATAAGGATATCAACCAACGTGTTTCCATCAACGACACATCAACATCATGGAACCTGAGTGTCCAATATCGATACTCGAAACATCATGAAACCCGTGTCCAACATCGACACGTAAATCCTCATATCTCGGACTCCGTCAGTCCGGATCGGCCCACGGGCTCCGTCAGTCCGGATCGGCCCATATCATCTCACGACTCCGGTCGGTATCCTCCGGATAACCGCCGAGCCCAAATACTATCACCGGTAGGTAGTGTTCCCTCCGCCAGGCTCATCGGCTATCCACGACAATCATTTCTTGCCCCGAAGTACCTTACCGGGTCTACCATGTACCCGCAGACGGTGCCTACCGCTCCTCGGATCGGGTTTCACATACCAATCTCAGAACCGAAAAAACTCGTGGTGGACGTCTCGAAATATCATATCAAGAGAAACCGGGTTTTTTAAACAATACATACTTTCTTTTGAAATATAACCGAGGTTCTCAAATCCAGAATCTCATGAAAACAGCATCTCAATGCGTATAATCATAAAGCATGATGTATGCAAACATAGAACAGAAATGTGAGCATATCAAGTATATCATGCGACATAGTATAGTGATGTGAGCATAACAAGTATATCATGCAACGAGTCATGTGACAGTACTGAACAATTAAGAGTAATAGCATGATGTAGCAATTCTACTGTGTAAGTGACATAGCAATTATCGATGATGAAAGTATGTGAGCCGGCAATCTGTGTAAGTGTAACATACGCATCATCGATAATTGTGTAGGTGTACTAGCACAGATATATGTAATGCAATGAGAATATCATGAACAAACCATAAAGTACATCGTACGCAAAATGTTATAGGGTATACGTATCTAATCTAATATCTACGTAAAGGCTAAACTAAGCGGTGTAGACAGGGATTAGATATCTATAACATCTCCGAATCGGTGAATCTATCAATCGGTATCCAGCCTCACAACATCACGTACGGTATAATCCTCGTACGGCATTCTCTAGTCAAGGGTATGGATCAATCATCCGGTAAAGTATCACGTGCGGCGACAACAAACAGAATAGGGATTCTATCGACCTATACAACAATGAGGGTACGGATCTAAAGTCTCGTACGACATCTCACTCATCATTCACATAACTATATATATATACCTATATCTCAGGTCACATCCATATCGATATCATATCAGGGGACCGACAAAGGTATCAATTATCTTATATCGCCTCGCATCTGCAACGACATATCAAACTAAGTCATCATATCTCATCGTATACTCTTTTCACCACATCAATATCTCACATCAAGTCATCTTATTAATTTCATGTCGTATTTATCGACCTCATAACATGCCACTATAATCTCATACTGATTCTCTTGCAACTACATATGTATATCGTGATTCACATTCACGTTTCATATCCTTATATCAATTCGAGACATCATTTCAATCACATCATTTCACACTAAACCATTAACTATAACCTTAAGTCGTGGTATATCTTGTCTCCAAACTATAAATCACATATTAATATTTGCGGGGGTGCTATACGCCATCCACCCGACTTCCCTCGTAGATATAAATCTACTCACATGCGGAACTCCTTGTTCAGCTGTAGTCGATATGCTTCACCATCTCGGAATCCACGCGAGGGTACCTACAAATCAACACATATCGCAATGTTATGAAAACCAAGTCCGAAAACCGATACGGCACACGAATTGCCTATAGGTTAGAACCTATAGCCTACGCATGCAAAAACAACCAAACAACCCTCGTTGTTGACGTACAAACGTCTAACGACCAAATCCAAATTCAAATATCAAAACCAAGTTTCAAATACCGGAAAACATAATATGGCAACTGAGGGAATCACTCCCAGATTCTTGCTCAGGTAATCTGGGACAAAACAAAAAATACAGTAGCTATGTTATAAGGTATGTGAGCTATAGGCAAAACCCCAACACCAATGCCCAAATTTTGGCCGGCCTAACTACTATAGTAACCGCCCCCGCCGGCCCCACCTTGGAGTTTGGGTCTCGTCTTCTCGTGGTGATCTCCTATTGGTCCAACTAGGTTAATGTATATGTTGGATTTTTTTATAAAGGTCCCGGGTTGCTCCAGATTCCCTGTAGATCTCCAAAAATGTCACAAAACCGACACGGAAAGTTTTTAAATTCATATTTTGGTTTCTATTCAGTGTTCTAGGCCATAAAATCAACACTAAGGTCATTGTAAATAGCCACTATATAACACAAATCCACACAATCACCCAAACCCTCTCTTGGAAAAATTCCAAACATCACTAATCAATATCGATTTAACTCTAAACTAACAATAGGATAAACTAAACATAATAACTTAACTAAAGTCTAGAATTATATCTCATTTGGCAACTCAAGAATTTTCTTGAGTTGTTCAAAGTGATCAAAATCCAACCTTGAAGCATCCATTGGGTTTGTAGAGAGGTGGGGATCATTTTTAATGAAGGGAGTATAGGGTTTTAGTGAAGGAATTGAGAAGATATATGGAGATGAAGGTGGAGGAAGTAAGAGGATGATGAGGTTGAAGAAAACAACAGAGGGGAAATGAAGGGGCAGCCCACTCTCTCTCTCTCTCTCTCTCGCTCTCTCACATCCTCACTCTCTTTCTTATTCTCATCCCCTCACAAGCCCATACCTCACGCTCTCTCTCCAATAATTCTTTTTCTTACATTTTCTCTTTTTCTTTTTAAAACCAAATATCAACAAATACCAATGAAACAACATACAACCAAATGCAACATGTTATGGTGCACTAATCATGGAAAAATATAGAAACACGGATTTGGCCTAATCGTGATTAGTAATGCACTAATCAATTTTTATTTAAACTGTATATAATTAATTATAAAAATGCCAAATCCAATAAATATATTTTTAAATGGATAAATCATTTTAATCTCCAATTATTTCACAATTATTGGTATATATTTATACCATTTTACAAAAACCCTAAATTCGCAAATCGGGTAGTTTTCTCGAAATATATTATTTGAATATTAAATTCCAAAAATAATATTTTATATTTTCTGAAATGTTATAGTAGGAATCTAAACACTCGTCAATAGGCCGGCAGTAGGTGATGATCATTGTAAATCCCCGTTCCCATCTTAATAAAAGTTTTGCTATTTTCTAAATCCCAGAGATTTCCTTTTCCTCGTATATTTTTATAGGAAGGTGGTTGCTTAAACTCCAATAATTATATTTTTCCCAAACCCTAAAAGTCAAAACCCAAGATTTAAAATCAAAGCTAAATTAAACTAAAACCAAAATTTTACTAATAAAATCCTAAACCAAACTATTTAAAACCCTCAGCCCAATGATTTCTATTTTCAAATTTAAAATCTTTTTTTTCAGCCCCGGCCCGTTCTAACCTCAGCCCACTAAAATTAAAAGAATTTAATTAATAAAGCATCAGCCCAGCCCAACTCCCTTCGGCCCGTGACCCGCGCCGACCCGACCCGACCCGCTCCACTCCCTCTTCCCCAACGGCTCTCCTTCTTTCCCGCTCACCCCCTTCAATCCGCGACCCGCCTCCTCCGCCGCAGCTCGCGCCCATGCCCTCACAGTGTCGTTGCCCCGTCGCTTCCTATCACACCCTCACCTCTCTCTTCTCTTTCATTTTCGAAATCCCTAACTCTCTCCATCCACCAAAAACCCACCGAGCACCGAACTTCCCTCGAACCCACTGCACCCTCGACGCCGGCGATCACCCATCTCTTTGTCGACCCCACCATTCTTCCTCACTCACTTCTCTCCACAAACTGAGCTCCCTGCACTACCCATCGCCTCCAGCCCTCCATCAACCCAACCCCCTGCACACCAACCCCACACCCGAGCTCGGCCACCTACGTTCGACGCCGGCGAGCTCTCCACTGCACTCAAACCCCTCGTCGACACCTCCACTGGAACCCCCGCATCATTATCACCACAGCCAAGCCCCACTACCAACCCTCTCTCTCTAAAACCACACCAAAATCACCCAACTCCAAACACTCTTGCTGCTGCCCATCGCCGGAGCGACGCCGTCGACCGTCGGCGACCCCAACACTTCTCAGGAGATCCACAGAGCCTCCTTCACGCTTCCAACGAGCACAAGAAGTCTCCGGGCAATTCCGACACCAATTCCGTATCGCGAGCCAAGCTCGCGCAAATCGTTTCACGACGTATATCGCGCGTTCGTGATGCCGCTGCTGCCGTGCAACCCCGAGACATTTCCAGGCAAGTGTTTTACTTGCTACATGCTAATATAATTGTGATACAAATTTAAATCGTTTAGTTTATAATTTACCGATTCCCGATATATTTTGCGACCTATGTGTTCGATGCTAGACCCCAATGAAAATACTTGCTTAATTTGACGGAAATAGATGTTTTCTGTTGACCCATATAATGACGAATATTGTGTATAAATCTCACTGGAAAATACGACTGTTAGTGACTAAAATTGATACCCCCAAGTATGCCAATAAAATTAGAAATTTCCTGTATCTGAAAATGATTAAAATCACTGTAAATTATGTACATACTGGAATGATACGTTCGAGGGCTTAAATCGAATCCGACTCGACGAACTTTAACTCTATGTAAACTTCTAATGATTTCTATTCTGTAACTGCGATGATATTTAGATCGGAGTGCGACTCTGAACTGCAGTCCAGAGCGACTCTGATTACTGTGTATTGTTCCAAAATGTGTGTTACATTGTTTCCTGAATTCGGGTGTTACGGAACTCTGCAGTGGATTAAAGATGGATCTGTTATATAAACAAAACAAGTGATTCCATTCCGTTTCATTGCCGTTTGCTATTTAAATTGTAAATAAAAGGGGCAGAACGTATAACTGTCCAGAACAGATTCAGAAGTGACACACTGATGTTAAACTGTGTATAACTTTCGACGTACAGACGCGATTGAGGATCCGTCTATTGCGTTGAATACTCTACTGAAAACCCTATATTTGATTCAACTGTAGCATCGCTAAATTCTGAACCCAACTGGGTCCAATTTGTGTCGCGAAACGGACGTTCAGTTCTGAAACTGAATTTCCAGCCGCGAGCACTTAAAATGAAATAGCTGTATTTTGAATACCGGAAACCCGATTGAACTGAAACTAATTTTGATGAATTGCTGACTGATTGTTCTATTTATCATATTTGTATTATTTTGTTGAATTCTAAATAGATGAATTTATGCAATTTTTGTAAGTTAATGACATGCATATTGATTCATAACATACTT
This sequence comes from Agapanthus africanus, assembly GCA_030015575.1. Lineage (NCBI taxonomy): Eukaryota > Viridiplantae > Streptophyta > Magnoliopsida > Asparagales > Amaryllidaceae > Agapanthus > Agapanthus africanus. The sequence continues at coordinate 378,592,687 of CM057343.1, forward strand.
AGCTTATTGATGGCATACATACATATATCATACCCCATTTGTCATATACTTAGTGTTAGCGCGTGTTAGAGGCAGTGGACATTGCATTATTGTGCGTGATTGATATTGGTTTAGGAGTACGAGTACACCAATGGAAAGTGAATATTCGTGACAGTGATTGATACAGTGAACAGTGATAAAACCGTGCCATTGGTATACTTGTACACGACTAAATCAAGATCATAAATAGTGTAAACCTGGGGATAAAGGGGAAATTGAAGTGGAAAGAGAATCGTATTTAGCGGGACCGTGTTTTAGAGGATGATCATTCGAGCAGCGATATATATAGTAGGTAGGATCTAGCGATCTGGCTGACAGGGTTATGTCCCGGGCATGTGGGCCGTTGTCTCGGGTATGTACAAGACTCCTGTTAAACATGATCCTCCTTCCACTATGCGATTTCAAACATGACCTAGAGACCGATAGGGACACAGATCACATTCTGCATCATATAGTGACATAGTGGTTACTCGCATTGTACTTTCACTAATATTACCTCTTTTACCTGTTTCATCTTATTATAATAATATTGCTATTGTGTCGCTCTGACGACCTGAGTATGCATGCTCAGATTCCGTGGAAGGACCAGCACAGGAGACGGATCTACCTTTCGAGTTCACGGAGATATAGTCTGGTGTACTTTCTTCCTTTACTGCTTTCCATAAAAGTGATCGTGAGATTGAACTTGGTTAGTAATTGTTCTTGTTATCTGTAATTTGTGAACAATGGATTTTAATGTAATAAATTAGTGATGTGAATACTTTACTACTGTGCTTTATTTACTGATTACCATGTAATGCTAGAAGCCGAAGTGTGACTACGGCGGGATGATTTCTTGACCGTAGGAGCATGGCTGGCCTAGTCATTCCTCGTTTTCCGTATTTTGGGAAGCGGGGCGTGACACGGTTTAGTTGGTATCAGAGACGTGTTTAGTATCAATGGATAGCATTAACTATACTGTATTACGTTATTCTCGTTTCACTACTCTTGATTTTCATCCTTGAATCTGATCTTATCCTTTTGAATCTTCCAGTGATATGACGTTCCGGAACGACCCCTCCTCGGACTCCAGCACTCAGGACCGCACGGAAAGAATACTTAGTGCACTGACCTCTCTCGCGGAAACTCAGGAGAGGAAGAAGGATTTACTCGCTGAGGGACTCAGGGCGATTACCGCCGCAGGAGGACCCTCCGCACTCATTACCACTCCCGAGGGCGCTACCCCATCAGCTTATCATGCCAGGGCTGGTACCGTATCAGACTTCCGACGGTTACATCCAGCTGCATTCACAGGGCTAGCTGAACCCCTTGAGGCTGAGCAATGGCTGGTGAACTTGGAGAACTTATTAACAGCCGCCAGGGTTCCAGAGGAAGATAGGGTGGACGTGATAAAGATACAATTGGAAGATGAAGCCCGTACATGGCGGTCGTTCCCCAGAAGAATCCACCTGGGAGCGGGAGGAAGATATCCGTGATCGTTATCCACATCTCTTTGTTTAGTACATTGTTTCCTTGTACCCTTGTTAAATTTCGAGGACGAAATTTTTGTAAGGGGTGTATGATGTAAATCCCCGTTCCCATCTTAATAAAAGTTTTCCTATTTTCGAAATCCCAGAGATTTCCTTTTCCTCGTATATTTTTATAGAAGGTGGTTGCTTAAACTCCAATATTTATATTTTTCCCAAACCCTTAAAGTCAAAACCCAAGATTTAAAATCAAAGCTAAATTAAACTAAAACCAAAATTTTACTAATAAAATCCTAAACCAAACTATTTAAAACCCTCAGCCCAATGATTTCTCTTTTCAAATTTAAAATCTTTTTTTTTAGCCCCGGCCCGTTCTAACCTCAGCCCACTAAAATTAAAAGAATTTAATTAATAAAGCATCAGCTCAGCCCAACTCCCTTCGGCCCGTGACCCGTGCCGACCCGACCCGACCCGCTCCACTCCCTCTTCCCCAACGGCTCTCCTTCTTTCCCGCTCACCCCCTTCAATCCGCGACCCGCCTCCTCCGCCGCAGCTCGTGCCCACGCCCTCGCATTGCCGTTGCACCGTCGCTTCCTATCACACCCTCACCTCTCTCTTCTCTTTCATTTTCGAAATCCCTAACTCTCTCCATCCACCAAAAACCCACCGAGCACCCAACTTCCCTCGAACCCACTGCACCCTCGACGCCGGCGATCACCCATCTCTTCGTCGACCCCACCATTCTCCCTCGCTCACTTCTCTCCACAAACTGAGCTCCCTACACTACCCTTCGCCTCCAGCCCTCCATCAACCCAACCCCCTGCACACCAACCCCTGTACACCAACCCCACACCCGAGCTCGGCCACCTACGCTCGACGCCGGCGAGCTCTCCACTGCACTCAAACCCCTCGTCGACACCTCCACTGGAACCCCCGCATCATTATCACCACAGCCAAGCCCCACTACCTACCCTCTCTCTCTCTAAAACCACACCAAAATCACCCAACTCCAAACACTCTTGCTGCTGCCCATCGCCGGAGCGACGCCGTCGACCGTCAGCGACCCCAACACTTCTCAGGAGATCCACAGAGCCTCCTTCACGCTTCCAGCGAGCATAAGAAGTCTCCGGGCAATTCCGACACCAATTCCGTATCGCGAGCCAAGCACGCGCAAATTGTTTCACGACGTACATCGCGCGTTCGTGACGCCGCTGCTGCCGTGCAACCCCGAGACATTTCCAGGAAAGTGTTTTACTTGCTATATGCTAATATAATTGTGATACAAACTTAAATCGTTTAGTTTATAATTTACCGATTCCCGATATATTTTGCGACCTATGCGTTCGATGCTAGACCCCAATGAAAATACTTGCTTAATTTGACGGAAATAGATGTTTTCTATTGACCCATATAATGACGAATATCGTGTATAAATCTCACTGGAAAATACGACTGTTAGTGACTAAAATTGATACCCCCAAATATGCCGATAAAATTAGAAATTTCCTGTATCTGAAAATGATTAAAATCACTGTAAATTATGTACATACTGGAATGATGTGTTTCGATGGATTAAATCGAAGACGACTCGACGAACTTTAACTCTATGTAAACTTCTAATGATTTCTATTCTGTAACTGCGATGATATTTAGATCGGAGTGCGACTCTGGACTGCAGTCCAGAGCGACTCTGATTACTGTGTATTGTCCCAAAATGTGTGTTACTTTGTTTCCTGAATTCGGCTGTTACAGAACTCTGCAGTGGATTAAATATGGATCTGTTAGCTAAACAAAACAAGTGATTCCATTCCGTTTCATTGACGTTTGCTATTTAAATTGTAAATAAAAGGGGCAGAACGTATAACTGTCCAGAACAGATTCAGAAGTGACACACTGATGTTAAACTGTGTATAACTTTCGACGTACAGATGCGATTGAGGATCCGTCTATTGCGTTGAATACTCTACTGAAAACCCTATATTTGATTCAACTGTAGCATTGCTAAATTCTGAACCCAACTGGGTCCAATTTGTGTCGCGAAACGGACGTTCAGTTCTGAAACTGAATTTCCAGCCGCGAGCACTTAAAATGAAACAGCTGTATTTTGAATACCGGAAACCCGATTGAACTGAAACTAATTTTGATGAATTGCTGACTGATTGTTCTATTTATCATATTTGTATCATTTCGTTGAATTCTAAATAGATGAATTTATGCAATTTTTGTAAGTTAATGACATGCATATTGATTCATAACATACTTAGCTTATTGATGGCATACATACATATATCATACCCCATTTGTCATATACTTAGTGTTAGCGCGTGTTAGAGGCAGTGGACATTGTATTATCGTGCGTGATTGATATTGGTTTAGGAGTGACGAGTACACCAATGGAAAGTGAATATTCGTGACAGCGATTGATACAGTGAACAGTGATAAAACCGTGCCATTGGTATACTTGTACACGACTAAATCAAGATCATAAATAGTGTAAACCTGGGGATAAAGGGGAAATCGAAGTGGAAAGAGAATCGTATTTAGCGGGACCGTGTTTTAGAGGATGATCATTCGAGCAGCGATATATATAGTAGGTAGGATCTAGCGATCCGGCTGACAGGGTTATGTCCCGGGCATGTGGGCCGTTGTCTCGGGTATGTACGAGACTCCTGTTAAACATGATCCTCCTTCCACTATGCGATTTCAAACATGATCTAGAGACCGATAGGGACACAGATCACATTCTGCATCATATAGTGACATAGTGGTTACTCGCATTGTACTTTCACTAGTATTACCTCTTTTACCTGTTTCATCTTATTATAATAATATTGCTCTTGTGTCGCTCTGACGACCTGAGTATGCATGCTCAGATTCCGTGGAAGGACCAGCACAGGAGACGGATCTACCTTTCGAGTTCACGGAGATATAGTCTGGTGTACTTTCTTCCTTTACTGCTTTCCATAAAAGTGATCGTGAGATTGAACTTGGTTAGTAATTGTTCTTGTTATCTGTAATTTGTGAACAATGGATTTTAATGTAATAAATTAGTGATGTGAATACTTTACTACTGTGCTTTATTTACTGATTACCATGTAATGCTAGAAGCCGAAGTGTGACTACGGCGGGATGATTCCTTGACCGTAGGAGCATGGCTGGCCTAGTCATCCCTCGTTTTCCGTATTTTGGGAAGCGGGGCATGACAATCATATCAAACATCCACAAGCCGCAAGCGGTCTGCTAAACGTAACGGCTACCCGGGTATTGAACGATTAGAAAATCAACAAGAAAGCATGCTCATACTCCTGCGAATTCAATAAGTAACACTACCGCACAGTCCGGTCTCTTCGTCAGATATGTCACATATCACAGCCCGGGGGTGGTATAACGTCAGACCCCAATAGCCTGATAAGTCATGCCGATGTAAGGTACATAACGGTTCGAGAAACTACTAATAACACTTACCAGTAAATCTCAGCAATCCTGGCCAGGGATTTCCTGTTATGGCCAATCGAGCATAGCGCAATATCAACCCCCATACAGGGAGAGACGAATCCCCTCCTATCGCTCATTGCCTCCATATTACTCGGGACTGTACCCAAAAAACCACATTTTTGCACGATCTCTTGAATGTGGTATGGTGGAAATCAAAGCACAGTGGGAATCACACAAGACTCTATGAAGATCTTGGGTCGGCAGACTAACCTGTACCAGTGTCACCAGAGAACTGCTATCTTACGATAGGTATAATACCATCTAGAAGTTCTCGGCGAGTTCGTTCAGTATACCCAGTCTTCACTGAGCACCCGTATACCTTCTCTGATGTCAAACACCAATGGATGTGGGATCATCCATCGCCCATCATATGGGTCAAGAAGCGCATACGCTAGTCTACTCTGGAGTATCGATGCCCTGTCTCAATACTCTCACGACTAGGAACATTTGAAAGATGTACTTACCGACTACCCTGTCCCCACTAGTATGATCTGTATCATAATCCTGGTAGTCAAGTACTTATCCTAAGGGCTTTATCAATATGTAATAGAGAGACAATAAGTGTACACGTTAAGATAAAGAGCAACCAGATAGCATACTATCATGTCGAGCAAGAAAGTCTTCCCTATATATGTCCAAGCATCCACTACAATATACATCACATGTACAGTAATGGCCTCAAGGGCATACATATAACTAACACATATCTAGACTCTAAAGACTTTCTTGCTCGACATGATAGTATGCTATCTGGTTGTCTTTATCTTAACATGTTCACTGGTATTATTATACTGTCTCTCATATACATGTTGATAAAGTCCTTAGGATGTAGACTTGACTACTAGGACTATGATGCAGATCATACTACTGGGACCTGGGTAGTCCACAAGCTCATCCTTCAATTGTTCCTAGTCGAGGGAATATCGAGACAGGGCATCGATATTCTAGAGTAGACTGGTGTGTATGTTTCTTGACCCTGTATGGGGCGATGGTTGATCCCATAGCCATTGGTGTTTGATATCAAAGATTATACACAGGTGCTCATTAAAGAATAGGTACACCGAACATGACTCGCCGAGAACTCTTAGATGGTACTATACCTATCGTCAAATAGAAGTTCTCTGGTGACACTGGTACAGGTTAGTCTGTAGATCCGAGATCGTCATAGAGTCTTGTGTGGTTCCCACTGTGCTTTGATTTTCTCCTTACCACGACTCAGAGTCGTGCAAACAGGTGGATTTTGGGTACAGTCCCGAGTCACATGGAGGAAATGAGCGATAAGAGGGGTTTCGTCTCTCCCGGTATAGGGAGTTGATGTTGCGCTATGCTCGAATGGTTATAACAGGAAGTCTCTGGCCAGGGCTATTGATGAGATTTACTGGTAAGTGTTATCGATAGTTTCTCGTACCGTTATAGGCCTTATATCGGCATGACTTATCAAGTTATTGGGGTTTGACGATTCCACCCCCAGACTCGATATGTGACATATCAGACGAAGAGACCAGACTGTACGGTAAGTATTACCTATAGCTTTCATGGGAGTTTGGACAAGCTTGCTTGTTGATCTTCTATTCGCTCAATACCTGAGTAGCCGTTATGTCCATCTAGTACCGCTGACGGCTTGTGGATAACTGATGTGATCATTACCTACTGCTGGCGTATTGACGAGTCTTTAGAGTCCCGCATAAAAGTTTCCTGGTTCAAGCGAAACGAAGTAGGGCACATATGCTGATATGTGCGAGGGCCTGATTAAATACGAGTATGACATACCGTATTGTAATCTGGAGGTTATTTGTTATCAGTTAGGTTATATGTGATATAACCGGATTATTGAATCAAGTGTTGATTTGATAATGTGATACACAAATAAATGATATTAGTCGGTTATATATGATATAACCGGATTATTAAATCAAGTGTTGATTTAATAATTTGATATATATATTTATATTTAATATAATTGTATATTAACTAATATTATTGCTCACTAATTCTATGCTTATATATATATGAAGCATAGCATGGTTTTTCTATTTTTAGAAAATAGAAATTGAGGTGGAAAATGGAAAGACCATTGTAGTATGGAATATAGCATGGCTTATTCTATTTTATATTCATTTGCTTGCACTATTGAAGCATGGCTACAATTTTTAAAAATTGTATGCTTCAATAATGCTTGAACTATGTGAGCCATGCTAGATCATTCTACACTCATTCTAAACTTAAGTTGTTTTTTTTTCACTTGAGAGCTCATGAGATGAGTTGCTCTCTAGCTCTCTCCATCTTCTTCACCTCCACCTCCAAGCTCAATCCCTCACATGAGTTGTGAACCCTTGAGCTTGTGAGAACCCTAGTGAACAAACAACACCCCTATTTCACCATTCTATACTAGATTAGCGCTTTGGTGTAGTGTGTTTCCATCACTAAAGAGTTTAGTGAAGGATGGCTTGGATTAGCGGATTTCGGGTGGATCATCTTCAGCATGAAGGTCATCGAAGCAAGTTCGTTCAACCTTCAAGTGGAGTCACGTGGACTACAATCCGGAGCTTTAGAATAGAAGAATACGGTCTACAAAGATTGTAGATATCCATCTCTTAGTGTAAAGTTTATGATATCATCATAAAAACCCTAATAGTCTAGTTTGGTCCTTGTGTAGTGTTGATTAGCACCTAAAAAATTTTTAAATTGCATGTGTGATGCCGGTTTTGACCCTACCATGGTGCTAGTAAACACTTTCAATAAACTCTTTCTAGTTGCTAGTTTAGGGTTATGGTTTGATCACTTGGATTTTGTTGATTGTGCTTGCTTAAAATTTGATTTTTGTACATTCCGTCTCTCTACTTTCATTATAGAATGAGCACAACTAACTAACAAAAGCTAGAGGCTTTCATCACGGTTTTTTGTTCGGCGAAGCTTCGATTCAAGGCCATCATCAGCTATTTTTTCTCAGGGTGAAAATGATAGGCTTTCATCCCGAAAACCTTTGTTCTCTCTTGTTCTTCGAATTTTATTAAGAAAACTTGCTCTCTTTTTTTGTTTGATCTTGGATCTTGGGTTTCTTGATGTGAAGTTCTTCCTAGAGAGATAGGTTCTCTTTAATTCTTCCTTTTTTTTTTGGATTTAAGGAATAATATAAAGTTTTCTTCTATTTGAAGGAAATAGGATTTTTTTAATGGGTTTTTTTAGAGAAGATAAGAGAGATTCAAAAGGAAATATCTCTCCTTTCAGTTCTTTTTGTTGAGGAAAAATGAAGATTTGAGATCTCACCTCAAGAGAGGAGATGGAAGCAAAAACCCTTGTATTTTGTGAGAATGAGAAAACTTAATATTTAATCATATGATTGGATTTAAATACCTATTACATTTTATATTTAGACCCTTGGGCTTTACATAATTGGATTTTGGCATCTCTCATATCCATGTGCGCACTTTTTTGCCCGTGAGCCATGGATTTTACATCATTTGGGGCTTTTACCTATTTGTATTTTATTTTCCACACTTATTTGCATATAAAATCTATTTATTACAAATTTCTTTTTCTTTCTTCTTCGACGGCTAGCCGGCTATGCTTAAGCTTGAGGCGGTTTGGGCGTGGGCCTACTTGCTTGGGTTTAGGCCCTGGTTGGTTGGACTTGGGTCGACTTATTTAGACGTTGATTTTGACTTTGATTTCGACATTTTGATTTTCAATTTTTGATTTTTAATTCGGCAGTAGGGTATAAATTTCAACCCCAACATTTACGAAATGATGTGGTTGGCTAATATTGGGTAAATCGATTGTGCATGCAAGTTGAAGCAAATGTTGTATCTATTTGTTGCAAGAAATTGCTCCGCACATGCCAAAAAAAAAAAAAAAACTTCAGACCAGTGCCAAAAAAAAATTGCTTCGCCAATTTGAAAAGCTTGCAATTTACCAACTCCAATTTTAAGTTAATAGTATTTTTGTTAACTATTCCCAAAATACATTTTTCTTCCACTGTTTCATTCACGAGTTAACAGAAGTGCGTTTTAGGAATTAAAAAGTAATAATAACCGAAAATGTTACCATGTTAAAACAGAGAGAGCATTAAAAGGATAGGTTCTTCATATTGGGAGTGTTTTTTTTTCAATTAGACAGAAATGAGAGGGGTTTCTTGAAATTTAGCCTTAGTTAAAAAATTTTGAAACCCTACAGACTTTCAGGGTCGAAAAAAGTTGTTCTTTTGCCATCGTGACTAATTTCAAATTTAGTTTTTTTTTTATAAAATATCTAACTTTCCCGTCAATCACATAGCATATGTATACCAGACAAGTAGAACCTGATGGGTGTCTTTTACATATCATCAAATCGTACCAGAAAAACGGTTTATAATGTTAACCAAGCAGAACTCTAATTTGTGAAAAAAAATTATTCGATATACATACCCTATGTGTTTGTTATTGAGAAATAAAAAGCATGGACATAAAATACGTGTGTCCCATGAAGCTGCTCAAAAGTTGTGCGAGAATTATCGAGTTTTTCCTCTCTCTTATTGGGTTGTTAGATGTGAAATCTATCTCCTGCAACACATTCGGCAATCAAAATTTGAACGCTTCAAAGTTCAAGCTGCGTCTCCTTTTTACCCTTTCCAGCTGGAAAAGAAATCATCCCAAATTTTGAATAGATTCAAGAATTACACGATTGGGAAAAGCTGTTATTTTGCCGCGCGTGCTGTACAAATCTTGGTCCAACTGAAAGCGAAAGAAATCCTAAGGGATAAAAGATGCAGCGAACCCAAAATCTCACCCACTCTGAGGAGCGAGCGGGTCCCACACGCTAGCAGAATCAGAAATATCTTGGCTTCTCGATTCGCGAACAAAACAGCCTATCTTTTTCTTATTTGGTTATCGCACCTTTATTAGGGACTGTTCGGCAAGTTGAGTCCCAAAAAATTGACGCTAATTTGGGTAAGGAGTTAATAAATTTTTGAATTTTTGTTCCCTGGAGCAAGTATTTGTTCGGAGGTTTTTTGTTTTTTTGAATCGCAAAATTATGTAAATTCTTTGTTTGTTTGAAGTTTGGGTTGTTTTTTTGAAGTTGAAAAGATGAGAGGGAGTGAGAACCTATGGTGGGGATAAAATATTTCACCACTATCAGACAAAAGCAGCATGAAATAAAATAACACTATATTAGAAAGCAACCATATATTTTCTATTTATTTATTATTAAAAAGCATAAGTTGGTAAGAGTCAAGGCTAGAGTTGAGACCAAAAAAAGTTACCATCAACTCTTGACTTTTGATGATATGTGATGATATTTTGGACTCCATAATCAAGAATTTGAGTCATGCAAATAAACTCAATACTTCAAACTCAAGGGGACAGAGAAAATTATTGTTTTGACTTTCCCAAATCCATGAAACAAATACCCTCTTAGTGAATTTGCATATTAGGAAACTCTGAATAAATGTTGGCTACATTGCATATTACCTTATTTTCTTGGCAGCAAACTACACCTTGTTTTTAAACCGGAAGAAATACGAGGGCCAATGACATAGGATAGAAAACTTTAGTAGTCGATCAAAAGTCAACAATATAGTAAAAAACTTTAATTACGGCATACTACATGGCATACACACATAAATAGTACTTCTTGCACTTGCGTCGGACGACAGAATTAACAGTTTATCAATAATACGACAATTTCTATGACCATATCGATGATAAAAAAAATATTAAAAACACATGAAATTTGATGCATATGTATCATTTAAGCCATGGGATTAAAATGGACAACTTCGATCATCAAAAATAGCAGTGGAAATTTTGCTTTCGTCCGATCTAAAAAGAAAATTATCTCCTAGGGTCAAGATAAGAGCAAAATAAAGATCTTGAATACATAAAGATGGCTTTCTTCTAATTGAGCAAAAGTTGAAAGGGTTTTATTCTTGCAACCAATTCGTTTTCGTTTAGTTTCATTTATTATACTTTTTTATGCTTTTTGATGTGATATGTATTTAGAATTCCTTTTTAACCACCGTGTTGAACATAAAGTGAGAAAAAACCCTGAGAAGAACAAAATTATTTGTTTTGCTAAACGTAATGCAGCCAGACAGAAGAAGAATGATAATTTTTGCATACCATTTACAGTTTTGCAGTATGCATAGTGTGTTATCTCTCTGTCTTATCGGACACAAATGATCAAATCTTGGAATATTCTTTTTCCATAGATGAGTGTTAAAGTAGGCCAACAGGTGAAGTAATTTTCAATCAAAATTAAGGTGGAAATAATCAGTTTGACTTTATTCTTTAATTACCATAACACAAAACATTTCTTTATATGGTTTGTGAGAAGAAAACTCCAAGAAAAAATTAATTGCTTTTGCAAAATTTCACATGCAAAAAGCCAAAATATATTCCCTCTTCACCTTCCCCCGTTGAATGTTGACCGCAGTTTTTTCATTCTTTGCAGATCAACCCCCAGAAATTAACAAGGTGCTAACTGCAAAGATATAATAAAGAATGCCACGTATGCATATGCGTATAAAACAAGTGACGTAGCTCGAATCTTCTACGTCCCCATTCCAGCGACAAATGCAACCGCAAAAAAATTTCAAGAACTGAGAGAGAGAGAGAGAGAGAGAGAGAGTGCGGATCAAGAAAACGAAGAGGAGAGAGAAAGAGATCATCAAAACCCAAGCTTTCTCTCTCTAGAGATCAATCGAGCTATCAATTGGTTACGGATTCGATCAAGGTATTAACTTTTCGATCTTGGGTTCTAGATTCAATGTTTTTGAGCTAAAGTTGAGGATTTGGAGTGTTAAAAAGGGTAATTAGTGAGGTTTCAATGGGGTTTTGATGGAAATTTAATTAAGGGAAGGAATTGTGATATTAATTGGTGCATTTTAGTAACGTTTATAGGAAAAATGCAGGTTCTTTTTATGTTTTCTTGACTTCTTTGAAGTTTTGATTCACTGGATCTTAGATACTGAGGTGAGGTATGTGCGAAATTTTATAATTTGAAGACTATGGATGCCAATTTTTATGTTTTTTTTTAATCTTATTTAAAAATGCAGGACTTGGGCTAGTATTGATTGTTCAAAAGATTGATTTTTAAAATAAATTTGTAATGAAAATTATAATTTTCATGATTTAGACTGAAATAGACCCTTTTTTCTCAAAAATAATTTCCTTTCTCCCTTTGGATTTCCTCCCTGTCGTTAAACAATTGGGTTTTTTTCCCTTTGGGAAAGTGAATTTTATTGTGAGTTAAATCTGAGTTCATAACTTTCTGTTAATTTTCTTTTTGGGACTAACTGGATTCTATTGTTCACTATCAATTGTTACTCAAATGCAAGTTCAGGTTTTTTTTCGAACGTTGTGTTTTTTTATATAAAAAAACTATTAACTCAACTTATTTTGGCTTTGATTCTCAGCTGCAGCTCATCATTTTTGGTAGCATAGGGATAAGATGTCAGGTATGGGGTCTACCTCTGTATTGAATGGGGAAAATTTCTATAGAATACGAGGAAATCGGTAAATACATTGCCCTGATTAACCTTTTTTCAGGTTGTTATGCGGAAGGAATTGAAGGATTGCATGCTCTTGAAGAAAGGAAAGAGAGGAAATCAGACGTGGACAATTCGGAAGATGAGAGAAGAAGAACAAAAAATTGGTCTTTGAAGAAGAAAGCACTAAATGCTTCTACGAAAATCACCCATTCTCTCAAGAAAAGGGGGAAGAGAAAAGTCGATTTTAGAGCTTCTTCAGTATCGATTGAGGATTTAAGGGATGCGAGAGAAGAGAACGAAGTCCATGTCTTCCGGCAGGAGCTCATTGCTAGGGATTTGTTGCCGGATAAGCACGATGACTATCACACATTGCTTAGGTTTGTGCTTACTTCCTTTATATATCTTATTCCTATGCCATAGTGCTGGTTTTTTTGTATCTACGTGTAACAAATTTTGAGTCTCCAAGGGTCGCCTTGAAGTAGAGGTTCTTTGAGCTAAAATTTTGTTAGAAAAATTAGGCCCAAAATCCTAGTTGTTTGAATTCCATTGGTACCCACTCTAAGAGCTAAGAATTAAACGGTTAATCATGATATAAAATAACTTAAAATACCTGGGCGGCCTCACTATCATCAACTATGCATCATAATGTTCCGAGGAAAGATTGGCCCAATTCTATGACTTTGTGAAACTGACATCAACCCTTTATGTCAGTTCTAAATGGCCAGCCGAGGAAACATGGGCAAGCAATGGACTCATAAATTGGTAAGTAGATGTGATTTTTGGTTCATCCAATTTAAGCCGATGGGAAAAAGAGCAAGCTTCCAAAATCTCCTAGATTAAGAGAACCGGAAAAGGAAAGTTGATAGATTTGCTTGCTAAGGGATATTATGCAGGCGAGAGCCAAAAATTGAAGGGGAAAAAATGTTTCCAAAACCTAAACTGAAAAGCATGTGTCGACTCTCGAATATTACAAGTTCTGCTTATTCTGATGCAGGCTTTACAATTAGTAGTCAACACTAAGACTCAATTCTAAATAGTACAGAACGCATGAATTCGAGTTGCAGGGTTGGATATTTACAAAGCATAGTTGGAGTCATCTTGTAATTAATACCCATTCGTTTTATTCGAGAATAAAGCTTAAGGCAATTAGTTTGTTGTTTTGGGGACAAATTAGCATTTTGTTTTCTGTCTTGCCATGGAATTTAGTTGTTAAGATTGATAATATCCATACCTTCTGAACCTTTTCCTTCTTGTAGTGCAGATTTTTGAAAGCTAGGAAATTTGACATTGAGAAAGCACTGCAAATGTGGGAAGAGATGCTTCACTGGAGACATGAATTTGGAACGGACACCATCCTAGAGGCGAGGCCCTACTATATGCCCCTAGTTTGTCTTATGCTTTGAAGAAATAAGACTACATGTACATTACTTGTTGCTAACCATATTGATGCAATATTTATGGTTGCATTCCAGTATTAAGAAAGTTTAAGATTTATATATGTTCAAATTTAGTTCTTACTGTAAGAACAACATGGACGAATGCATAATCACAATATAGTAGTTTCCATCTTAATGCAAATAAGTGCTTTGTATTATCATAAAGAGTATGATACACTCATACCTGTAAATGCTTTGATGAGGAATAATCATCATAATACGTACTTAGATGGCTCCAAGCAAATGTTGTCAACTATCTTGACATGTGAATCAAATAGAATTTAATTGCTTGTCAGCTTCTTATGCTCTAGAAACCCAAGGCAGGTTTTGTAATTTACAATCTTTAATACTAATATATTCTGTTTCCACTCCTTTGTATGCTTGCATATAAATTCTTCCAGTCTGATTTCCATCATGTTCAAGATATTCCTCCCTTAAATTATAAGACCAGAGTATGAGAAAAAATAGAAAGCTTAGAAAAATTGATTTCTTCCGTTGCATATCTAAATGATACAATGGAAACAGTATGAGGGAAGTAGAGAATTAGAAAATCAGTGTATAACCAAAAAATTGCGGTAAATGCCCAGAAATGTGCATAGTGCCCTGGACTTTGTTCTCTTAGTTTTTCCACATCTTCTTAAGTTTATCTTGGCTTTCTAGCGGACTTTCCTGTTTCTTAATATACACGATTTATATATGCATTCTTCAATTCTTTGCTGCTTTGTTCCCACTTTAGAAGAAAACATGTTTAGTTAAATTTATACTAGAGTTTGTTTTTAACTTTTTACCATACTACTAAGTCTATTGACTTAGTTCTTTGCTATTATCTGACACCATAACAAACATGCCTATATTTAGGATTTTGAGTTCGGGGAGCTGGAGGAAGTAGTGCGCTATTATCCTCAAGGATACCATGGAGTAGACAAGGAGGGTAGACCGGTCTATATTGAGAGACTTGGGAATGCTGAACCAAATAAGCTTATGAACATCACTACGGTAGAACGCTATATAAAGTATCACGTCCAGGAGTTTGAGAGATCTTTCCATGAAAAATTTCCAGCATGTTCTATTGCAGCCAAAAGACACATTGATTCCACAACTACAATTTTAGATGTTCATGGCATTGTATGTGGCTGAACCCTTTACTGATATTCTGTCTTATCTTTGGAAATTATAAAATTCCTTCTGTCAATTCATGTTTTCTGAAGTTTATGTTACTTTGGAAAAGTAATTTGAATTTTGATTGTAATTCAGGGTTTGAAAAATTTCAGCAAGACCGCAAGAGACCTGTTACAGAATATGCAGAAAATAGATGGCGATTACTATCCTGAGGTACTTTTAATTATTGTACTAGGAAGTATCTAACCCTTTCCTTTTTTATGTCTATATTTTCAAAAATATGTTTCCTTAATTTATTTATTTATGCAGACTCTACATCAGATGTTTATTGTTAATGCTGGTCACGGTTTCAAGATCCTTTGGAACACTGTAAAGGGTTTTCTTGATCCCAAAACTACTTCAAAGATACATGTAAGGGGATTAAGTAATTGAAACTGTTATTGTAGCTCCTATATTATTTGTTCATCAAACATATTTTTTTGGCAGGTTCTGGGGACCAAATTCCAAAATAGATTACTTGAAGCTATAGATGCAAGGTAAGTTCTTATCACACTTCTTGTTGGTGGTTCGGTAAATTATAATGTTTTCCTTGTTGCAGCCAATTACCGGACTTCTTGGGTGGCTCATGCACATGTCCCGGTGAAAGAGGATGCCTTGGATCTAATAAAGGACCATGGAATGATCCATATATCATGAAGGTCAGTACTGTGTTCTTTATCATGCAATTTTTGTTTGTTTAATAGGTATCCTCAAGTGAAAAGAAGCTAAAACACTAATAACTAGATATATACACTCACTCGTGTCTTCCCCTTTTAGCTTGTTCGTAATGCTGAAGCAACAGTTATAAGGCCAGTTACACGAACACCAGATGGAGAAGTGAGGGGTGGATACCATACTAAATTATACACTTTGAAGGCAATATTTTGTCATCAACTTTTATGTATCAACTAGAGGCCACCTTCTGTTCAGAATGATTTTTACTCTTTTTTCTTCTTTTCTTTTTCTTTTTCTTTTTGGTCAGGGAAGAAGTAGTGATACATCAACAGCTGAATCAGGATCCGACATGGATGATATCGGTTCCCCTGTCGTACCTAGAACTGTTGAATATACTCGTTTAGCTCCAGTTCATGAAGAAGTAAGTCCACCTTTACCTTTTTCCACCCCTCATTTGCTCTACATGCTTGTGTCAAATTGTCAAAATAACTTGTACAATCAATTTTAGCAACTAGTGTTGAGACTTATGTCGAATAATACACAAAATTTGTACTAAGTTGATTTTCCATGAATAAAAGTTTACTTCTTTAATAATACTAAACAAAGGCAGCAGAATTTTGTTTCCCAACAGAGTTAACTCTTGCTTGTTTCAGAGAATGCTTTCTTTCTCTTCGATTGAAGTTTTGAGAGAAGCCTTGGGATGTAATTAAAAAATAGGAGTTCTTATAATTGCCCTTCTCAACTAGAACTATTATGAAAAATAAGTAACGAGATTAATTACCCAAGGGAAACCCCACTACTTGCTAGATACTGTTCCACAACAATCTACTGTCGTGAATGTGTGCTAGTTAAGAGCTTACTGTTCTTCAAAAGGAATTACTTACTCTTGAACCATCTGTGTGAGTAAACATGATGAAAATTCCCTTTGCTAAAATGACAGTATTTTTAAGCGAAAATTCTTGTATAGAGGAAGCTCTTGTACTTGATGCTTGCCATCTGTTTGTGTGGAATGCTTGCTCTATTATTTCTGTATATCCTCCAAACTAATCTTTCGTCAGGGTTGATACAGCCAATTGGATAACGGGAAGTCTGGATAGGACTTGGGACATTTCAACCAGATCATAAGTTGGTAGGGTACCAATAGATTATAGGTAGTGCTACGGTTCTCGTTCTAAGACTATACTCTTATTTTGGGGAGTGAAGGCTTGAAGGCTACAGTGCAGACTCTTGTTGGTTTGTGCTGACTTGCTCTCTTGTAGCGTGTGAGCAAGAGAGGGGGATGAGAGATGAGAGAGATGGGAGTGATAATTGAGAGTTCTCTTGTACATTATTCAATTTCATGTTAGTGAAACCAGTATTAGATTTGACATGTGGATGTAGTACCAGTGTTGTCAAATCACCTACATCCAGTGTCTTGTTGTTTTTCTATTCAATTGTAGTTGCTATACAGTGTGCTTGATCGATGGTATGGTGTTAAGAGGATCGATGCCTCCAATGTCTTTAACCCATGTTTTCAAAAAGGATCAATAAATTGTGTTTGAACAAGTTGTTCATGAGTTTCTTTCTTATAGAACTGCTTGGTGGAATTCAATTGTAATTATTTACTTGTCATGTTACTTTGTATTGTACCTTTATCCACCATTTGGACAACACATTATCCTGAAGTTAATATTAACAAGATGGCATGTAAAGATATTAACTTTGAGATGATGCTAGCATTTTCCCTAATATTAAGTAGTTAATTTCGGGATTGGTGTTTAAATAACATGTTGTGTGAACATTGTTATAAATGTCTTTTGATTCTTCTCTTCACATTGTTATTTCTACAGGTCAGATCAAGTGATTGTGCGGCTTACTACAGTTGTGATGACCATTTTGCTGTGGTCGATAAAGCTGTAGACTTTGGTACACGAGGAGCAGGATCTGCCATTAAACCCAAAAACCACGCAATTTCTTATACGAACATGACGCCGCTTTCACCAGGTAATGATAAGATGAGTGTTCGAATGGTTTGTCTCTCTAATCTGGGTTCATCTTTAATGTTGCACGTAGTTGTTAA
This sequence comes from Agapanthus africanus, assembly GCA_030015575.1. Taxonomy (NCBI): domain Eukaryota; kingdom Viridiplantae; phylum Streptophyta; class Magnoliopsida; order Asparagales; family Amaryllidaceae; genus Agapanthus; species Agapanthus africanus. The sequence continues at coordinate 378,610,483 of CM057343.1, forward strand.
TGTGGTGGTTATTCTGTTGATGCTCTCTAGTTTGTTCATGTTGTCTCACACCAATATCAGTGTTATTGTAAGAAAGTTATGTCCTTGTGAACATACAACAATATAATGCAGCACAAACCCAAACTGTTTTATTACTTGTTACTCGGTGGTACTGATCTATGTGAACGTGTAAAGACATTGCAATGCAGAAAGAATAATAACATGTGCTCAGAAAATAAATGATTTTGGTATGTAGGCTGTTGACCTTTTTCTGGTGAGAGCATATCTCAAATGTCTATGAAGATTTCATAAGTGGCATGTACCATATAAACTTTCAGAATTCAAAATCACTTATTTTGGTCTACATCACATGAAGTGCCTGAAACAAAGTAATTATTAGTGATTTTCCCTATATGGTCACAAAACAAATGCCTGTAACAAGTTACTAATTTGCAGTTTGAATCACATAAGTTGATGATTTAAAGCATTGATCATGATCTAAGCAACTTTAAAACCCTTCGCACATCAATTTGGTTGCATATTGAATATCCTACACTTACATGTAGTTCAATATGAGTAAAGTGGACTTTCGAATTGGATGGTTTGTGATATTAAATGGAACCAAGTCTATCTCATGCCAATATATTCTGGACAAATTGAAAATCTTTATCTTATTATTCAGGTAGAACGATCGGCAAGCCAACAACCACCAAGAATGATTCAGATGAAATGAATTTTAGATCGCTTGCAAGGGTTTTGCTGGCTTTATTATTCAAAGTGCTATCCTTATTTCAGATTTTAACATATGGAAAGGAGAGAGGGTACGAGGAAATTCATCCTTCAGATACGTTAAACCCCATTCCTGATCCTATTCCCAATTTTAATGCGGAAACTATCAAGGAAGATGACATGCATCCTTGTTTAGAGCGCCTTCAAAGGCTCGAGACGCTCTTCAGTGAGATAAGCAACAAACCTGCAGAAATCCCTATAGAGAAAGACCGGATGCTCCTGGAATCTTGGAACAGGATCAAATCTATCGAGTTCGACCTTGAGAGGACAAAGAGGGTTAGTTTATATTTATTCATATACCAGATGAAATGAGGTGCCAATTATACTTTCACTATTATTTGGGACATGTTCTGCATATAAAACAGACAAAACAGAAATTCTTAACTTTTCATAATATTTAATTTTCTTTATAAGTACTCAATCTTATTATATTTAAGGGATGCAAAACCGTTATATGAAGTATTTTCCTACACAATATTTAAGGGATGCGAAAAATGTTTAGAGATTAGGGATGCAAGATTTCTTTGAGTTTCTCGTAAACCCTATCTTTTCAAGCTAAATGTTCTTGTTACCAAAAATGCTCTTTACATTTTTTTAAAACATCTTGGTCATCTTTGTAGGATGATTTTCTCTACTAGTCAATGCTAAGAATATGTCAAGTTGTAATTTTCTGCTTTCTAGTTATGCTTTCTAATTACATACAACTTATCAGGCACTGCATACCACAGTAGTGAAGCAGAAGGAGATTGCAGATTCATTAGAAGAGTTACAGTATTCCAGTCTTCGGGTAAGTGACTTGTGATGATCACTAGTTATTTCCTAGCGAATATTGATATATGGTATCTGTATTTGAAAATACCGTGCTGTAGCCTTTGATTGCTCGATTGTCTTAAATTAGTAGTCCTCGGTTATTCGCAAGTAAAATAACAGCTGATCAAACATATACCTCCAATGACGTACTTACGGAAGTCTGTCGTGAAATTGCGATATTTTGGCAACTTTTTATTTCTATAAAATAGTCATTTCTGCTGATGAATTTATTCACGTATTATTGGTCATTCTCGTTATATTTTAAGAAAAGCTTAGACGGTAATTTCCTTGGAAATGTTCAGAAGAAAAGGAAGTGATTAAATGCTGTCTGAATTTTCTACTGTGGTTACAAATTGATATGTTGTATTCTTTTTAACTGCTCAACATCCGAAGAAATATTTAAAGAAGGAAGCTGACGGTAAATTTCTCAACTTTGTTCAGAGGAGGAGATTTTGCTAGGACCAAAGCCTATATTTTTTCCAAACAATCATATATCTTATCAGAAGATTGTTAAGAATCAAGTTGGAGAGAGCAATCGGGGACAAAACTGAGAAAAGATTCGGCTTTAATTTTTATGTTCTTCTTTCTTTCTTTCCTAACCGGTTTTCCCCTCATCTCTGAAAATTGGAAGGACGGTTGACACACAAAACACAGCAAGTTCAGAAAACATGAGGGGTCCCGATGTCTACCGAATTTAAAATAAAGTGTTATTTTGTTTGTGGTTGGAGTGTTTTATTCTTCTTTTTTAATGGGAGGCTCAAAAGGAGCACAAATGCTTCAATACAAGAGCTGATTTGTATATGATATATTGGTTTTGATTTCTTTTTTATGCAAAGTATAGATCCTAGTCGGGACAGTTATGTTAAATCTTTCTTTGAATATTACATTTGTCTGGACTGGTGAAATCACTTAAATAGGGCCGGTTCCTTATTTTTCGGTTCTTCAGCTTTTAGCTGTCAATCTTCAAATGTATTTCCAGGTTAATAGTTAAACAGATTCTGCTTCTGCTCTGGAAGCTAGAGAATCTGCTTTTCTTGCTGTGCTTATCATCCATCCATCCATCGATCGTTGGAACTTTTTTTCGGAGTCCATTATCAACTTGAAAAAGCTATACAGATAGTTGAGGCAGCATGACCATTTACCGACTACTGATATACAACATGCTCAATAGTTTGCCGGATCATAAAGCTAGAACAATGCATAATGTAACTAGCACGCATAATGTTCTCCTGCTGCATGTTACTGAGCGATCAAAGGTAAATAGCACAAATGCTTTCTCATCCCTGTAATCGGTGTCGCTGACAACACAAGAACCAAAAACATCCGTAGTGCTCCACTCTGCTTCAGTAAATTTTACATGTCATACTTGAATACAATCAGCGATCGCATAACGATAGTATAGTATAAGCAGGTAAAGGATGGCAATCACCATGGCGCATTCCATCGGGTCTGCTCAGTGATCATATCATGTCCATCGATACATGGACTGCTCAATAATTTTCCTTTCATAAGCACAAACAGCATACATCACTCCATTATTTGTTCTTATATAAAAGGCTGACTACAAAATTATTCTTCTATAAGTAATAAATACACGGTTTAACAATTATGATAAACAATATGCTCTTGAGAGCTATAAATGCTTCCTCATACCCATAATGACTGCACAGAAAATAACAAAAGCAAGAGCAATAAAAATAAGTTGGCCACGATGTTCTATAATTGCAGAAACCTGAAGCAATTTCATCAGAGGACATCACTCATTATATCATACAGTATAACTTGAGTATCAGGTGAACTGATCACCATGGGCCCATGAAGGATGGTGCATTTCGTCGAGGCTTGTGGCGAAATTGCTTCCTTGTCACGCACCATGCTTCAGAGAAGGAGCTTACCTGTGTATGTAAATAAACTTGATCACGAACAGATTGCTTCGGACAAAATAGTAGAATATAAAATTTACAGCTTTTGGCCATGGTAAGTTACAACCACGCCTATCCTAGAGTTTTCGGCCAGCTGCATCTAGATGAATCTATTTCTTTCATTCAGATTGGTTAAGATAAATCAACTACTTGCATTTCCCCCGATTTACCCCTATTTTGTTGCTCAATTACCTACAATTTTGTCATCTTTCTGCACTACAGACCCTGTTTTGACAGTTCTGCTTAAGTTACATCAGATATATGTTCTGGTATTATTCATTCTAAATCCGTACAGACCCGCAGTTTCTAGTTATAACAAGCAAAACACGAACACAATTGCACAGCAAATACAAAGCCCTAAGATCTTGGAAATTCTGCCGAAGAGTGATCCCAAAGTGCTAATTGCATATTTTTCCTGATAACCATTCAAATAACAGCTATAAACAGCAACGATCCAAGTGGAGATGACATGTATCTATTACCATGTGTCTTTGTCATGCCTTATTACTGAAAATTAATGATAGATAATCTAAATATGACCAGAGGTTCTTTCTTGTGCTTACATTACTCACAATCTTTGCTCCAAACCAGGCAGAATCAGTTCCATATGGTGGGGGAACAACTTTTATCCCTTCAGATATGAACGAGGGCAGCAGTTTCTGCATTTCTTTCTCTAACCTCTCTGAAATAGTAAGATATCAAGCAACAAACCTCAATTCAAGTATCCAAAAGCACAAGCGCATGCACATATGCACGCACGCACACACATGGGGGGAAATACACCTGCTTCAATTACAATATGAATCACATCAGTGGTGATATATATACTTGCCTGGCAATCCAGGTAAGCACGCGGTTCCACCTGCCAAAACTACAGTTTTAAACCATCCATCATCAGCTAATTCCGCCTCAGCACAATGATCCATGCAAAGAGCTAAAGCTCGATGTAAACCCATAGCACGCCTAGAAGTCAAATAATAATAATAATAATAAGTTGAAAACTGAGCATGACTTCCAACTACATGCGAGCATAAATGAACCCAAAAAGAAACTTGTGTAACCACAGTGCACAAATTACTCCTTACTCTAAAATGTGTAACTAAATATGGGTGACACATTATTAGGGCTGAAACCAATTCAATCTATCAACACCAAAAGAAAATATGCAGCCCCCCGCCGCCCCCCCCCCCCCAATTTCTGCAAAATATGTAGTAAATATATTTATCTAGTAGTTCGATCTCATAGAAACAAAAGATGATACAAAAATAACTACAAGGTAAAAAAAAATTACCACAATCATTTGATTATAAATACCCTCTAGTGCACAGAGAGGATTAAAAAATTGACAAACCCAGGAAAAATTGAAGTATGAAAGCAAACTTACACCCCTGCAATTTGGGGCTGGAAAAGGATTTCTGCAGCTTGGAAGCGCTCCTCTGATAAAGTAAATAAACCCTCGCCAGGAACTTCATATGATGCTTTTGTATCTTTACGTAGCTCAGCGTTGTAATCAGCAGCTACATAGCACAAATTCTGGGATCGCCAAAGAACACAATCAGTTTATTACTATCAGTAACATCCTACAATGCAAACAGGTGTGCCCTTAGTTAGGCCATTTAAAAAAATAATTTCAAATGTCATTCCTAGGACATCTAACAATTTTAGAAATTCAAAGCTATTCATCAATTTTTTAATTTTTTTTGTTGAACTAGCCTGAAAGCCTAACCCATGCACACAACATATCCACACACACACGCACCTAGTGGACCCACGAATTTTCCATGAAAACATTAAATTGTGGCAACTTCCCCTTCTGGGGATCAAACCCCGCACTCTCCCCAGGAGGGGAAGTGCCATACCCCCGAAAGCTATTCATCTATTGATTTCAAATATTATAGCTATAACAGATACAATCTATATAGGAACTATAATCGTTCCTCTCGAGGCTTCAAGTCATATATGAAAGTGTATATATCACCTACACCACCTGGGTTTGGGCAGAATATTACATGCATGACAGTTTGAAGCATACTACAATATTGATATATATCTTGTGGCCTATTAAAGTGAGTAAGCATACCTCCTTGATTGCCCGAACAGTGTATAATGACTCAAAAGCTATATTTCTCTGCTGCATTAGCTCCTTGAGATAGCCAGTAAGTTTTAAGGCGCCTAGCCCAACAATTTCAACGCCCACCTCACGCATCACCCTGCCTTGAAGAACTGATAAAAATGCAAATTCTTTATAAGAATATAAGATGTGACCAGCATAGAACACATAGCTTAGGTAATAAATTAATGTGTTCATGAGAACCATTTCTCTACAGAAATCTCAACAAGTGTGGTGTGCAACATCAAATTGGCATATGTTAGGAAATATTGCAACTGTCGCTGATTCTAGAAAATATATGAACTGAATGTTTCATTTTTATCCAAAAAATCCATTATGGACAGGTATCCTTCCAGTTATTTAACACAGGAATCGAGCATAAAAAATCAATAATATATGACCTAATTTGATATGGACCATGTAAAAATATATAAAACTGCACTGAAATGAAACTTTCAATTAGAACTGTTCCTACTCAACAGATGGTAATGATTTTGACCCAAAAAAATACAACAGTTGGTAATGATGAGTTATATGAGAATATTAAGACTAAAATGACGATTCATGATTCCATTTTGCTGAATTTTGTGTCCTAATGCTGGCTCTTCACATACATTATGCAATGTTCAGATGGACTCATAGATGATGCTGACAATGAGCATACATCCCTCATCTAAATAGCAAAAGATTAACTTGGGACCTTTTTTTTTTTACTCAAAAGAATTACTTTTTCGGTGACCTATAACGAAAGATGCAAAGAATTCCCTACTTGGGACAATTGAAGCAACATGAAAACCAATATTGACAACAATTCCAGAAGTACGTCTTGCTGCATACAAAGCTAAAATTGCCTGCAAAATTGAAGATAAATGATCGCACAGATCATCATATGTAGAATAAGCAGAAAAAGAATTTTGTAATATCAGTATATATCTAACAAAATCAGTATTTGGAATGTCAACTAATTATGTTCATAATAAACTCTGCTGAAAGATTATGTGCTTTATAATCTAAGAAAAAAAGTAGCCAGGTAGTTCCTTTTAAATATAGCACGCAAAATTAAAACCTGTGAGATTCTTCATATGCCAGAGTTCCAGATGTAGCTTGACCACATTAGCATGCTAACAATTGTCAATATTTTAACTACAATTGGTCCCATGTTGCAGGTCAACTACAATTGTCAATAATGAAATTCAAACCTGTGATGTGAAGTAACAGTAAAATAACTTATTACTTAAAACACGAGTACATAAATATTTGCTTCAGATTTTAGAAATTTGAACTGTCAGGGATTAGCCCACCAATATTTTGGATATATAGATATAAATTTCCAATGATTTGCTGTCTCTCTTATTTGATAGCCAGTTGAAGCCATACTTAAATCAAAAAATAAAAGGAAGCCTTAAGAAAATAAACTCCTCATTCGAAAGTCTTGAATTTTTTTTAATCAATGATAATTGAACCCGAATCCCGTTTACCTCATTCAGTAAGTCGCCTTCTACATGAAGAAAATAGCCTTATATAACCTCCTTGTCAAGCCATGAACGGATTTTTTTTAACTGGTGGTGTAATAGATAACTGGTTAATAGAGGGATTTTTCTGGCGCAAAAAAGGGATGGTGGCATCTTGGAAGGCAAAAGGAAGTGGGAGGAGGACAGGATGCGGAGAACCCCAATAACATTAATAATGTGACAATCAAGTTTGTTCTTGAATTTCCCTCTCCTCTAAATTAACTAAAGGTGTTTCCAATATAAATACCAAAAACCCTTCAATTTCTTGAAAAAAAATACATTATAGCATTAGTCAAAAAGCTAGGAGAACCCAAGCTACAACAGAACTGAGAGTAGTTTGTTATGTTATGACAATAAGATATTGATGTCGCAAAGTTAAAATCAAAGAGTTTTTTAAGTGCACAATCTTCAATAAAGAAACAAATATAACCATATAAGTACTTGATCAATAGCACAGACAGCAGGAACATTCATATCAAATAGAACGGTGTGTATCGCCTCCTTCAGTTGCCTCCTAGATGCCCTAGCAGCTTCAGTATCTGGGAAAAGAAGAAAACGAGTATGTCATGTATCTGTGTACTCATGATTTTTGTAAAAATTAGAGTAGCAACCAGTAGCACAAGTCTTTTGATGGTAGATGAAAGAACATTCTAAATCAAACATTTTTCTTCCATTATTATATTGATTTGGTATACATTAAAAATACAACCAACAGATTAAGGTTTAAAGTAAGAGGTTCTTAGGGCACCAAGTTTTTTAGAGGTCCTCGGTGCAAACCTCATTGTCAAATAACCCCAACCTATCTGCCTTCACAAGCGAGTGTTTCCACTGGAGGCTTTTCTGCATGGCCCAAAGACCCATGTAATGGGAAGTATCAAGTATTACAATAGCTTGATTTTACATAGTTAGTCCTTAAGCTCAACCCTATAGCTTAAGCTTTTGGTAAAGTGTTCCTTGACAACAAGTTAGATGAAAATAATTCATTAACATGACTAGGCCTTATATGCAAGGTTGCATGGACACGGATACGACACGATGCGATACGACGACACGACAAAATCCCAAAATATAGGATACGGGACACGACTATATATATAAGCTTATAAAGATAAGTAAAATATCAAACTATTATGACAACATTAAATAAGGAAAAATTAACAAGTCTAACATGCTGTATGCTAATAACATACTAAAAATATGTTTATACGCATATGACACATATAGATCACATACTATATGTATATAACATATACACATCACGTTTGAAATGTGTCATGCAAGTGTCTTTCAAGTGTCGGTGTACGATACATGTCGAACACGGATACGGCCATCCGTTGGAAGTGTCCGTGCAACCTAGCTTATATGTCCATATTTAGTAAGCAATACATGTGCACAGAGGAGCATAGCTCTAGTAATAAAACTTTTCATCCCAATGTGGGAGATTATTGGTTTGATTCTTAATGGGTAGCATCCAAAAATAAATAAATTACCCAATCGATACTTGTCAGAGGGACAGAGATGAGGATGTACCAACCATCAGAATGACAGATTGGAATGGAGACGACAATTGGTTGAGATGACGGCTTTACATGCATCCTGTAAATAAATGTTTGTTAGAGTTGGAAAATCTGCAAGGAAGATTGTCTTCTTACAAAGCCAAAAATATAAGAGACTGTTTATTATTATACAAGAAGTAAATTTCAATGCAACATGAAGTGCCAAACTATTGGGTGCTCCAAGTTCCACTCCGAAATTATCATAAGGGGACAATACCAAGGATGTATACAAGCAGAGTAGTGGGTAGTATGCTAAAATATTTCTCTCAAGGGATACAAACACAGTTTTCCTTCTTACTTTGTTTATAATGCTCATTGCAAGATGAAAGCTTAGATTCCACAATTAGAGAGACAAAACTTTAGAATAAACTGGCAAATTTTCAAGGGATACAAACACAGTTTTCCTTCTTATTTTGTTTATAATGCTCATTGCAAGATGAAAGCTTAGATTCCACAATTAGGTCAATACGTTACTTGGAACGAGGATCATTTCGGTACGCAAAACGAAAACAAGAACGCAGAACGCCACTTGTTGTGGAACGCGTTACGATAAAGATAGTCTTCTTCCATGTGCTTATATGGGATGGAAAACCTACCTCTGGTTTGGACTTTTGTAGGTATGTGTGTATTTATGTATGATATACATAAATATAATTCATTTTCTTCTGCTAAAACATTAAAAAAAAAATAGTATAATCTAACAACCCGATTATATGACCCATTTAACTTAAGTTTGATCGGAACGGTGATTCTTCCGATCCGTAGCGCTAATGTTCTCGAATCGCAATTCGCTAGCGGTTTAGCGATTTATGGTCAACACTCAAAAGCGACCTCAGGACACCATGAACTGATTGATTAGCATCAAGGTAAGAACTTTTAGATTCCTTCAACAAATGCCAAACTATCGAGTGCCCATTGATAATACTTATCATTAAGTTTTAAATAATGGAGAAACTATTGCATCAATATAAGGGTTTGTTAATATTTGGATTTTAATTTGGCTCGGCCTTCAGACTTCTTCTAGTAAATAATTTTGTTACATGTATATTTGATTTGGACCAAGCGTTTGCACTGTAATTGAACTATTCAATAGACATTCTATTTTCAGAGATAATAGGCTTGAAATTCACCAGCGTGCCAGGACTTTTGAGTTGGACGGTTTCGAGAAGCAAAAGGCTTAGGATTTTAGAAATTTGTACGGCATGCATATGATAGCAACATGGTCTGGACTTTGAATCGTTTGGACCTAAAGAAACTTCCGCAATAGTCTAAAGCTTAATATGTTTTCTATATTGCATTTAGTTGATTTTAGGACAAGTAACATGTCCAAGTGTTGAGGTGCTCACTATATGGTTGCATGGCAGAGGAAAGAGCAGTACTCAAAATATAATCCAAATTCCGTGCTCACCTACTACTCAAATATATCAGTGATTATGATCGACAATTTAGGGGGCTTGGCGGGCGTAAGCAATGCAGTCAATACCCCGGAAGCGGGTGTTTAAACGCTGGAGGGGCGCTTCTTAAAACACTGCTCTAATGTACAGGATTAAAAATCTTGCATCAATGTTAATGGTGCTCAAGTTCCATCACAAGCCAAGTGGATTTTTTTGTAACATTTTGAAAATTATAAATATTATTTTATAATTTAAATATAGATATTATGAGTTTATGAAAATAATATGTATGGATTTTGGGTTTTCGAATTGGTATCCGTATAAATATAATTATTTTGGGGAAATAATGAAAAATATGAGATACGTAAAGATAGCATGTATTTTGTTTTGAGAAAAGATATAGATTTTAAATGATTTGTGTATATTTTATTTGTGAAAGAGAGGGGGGATATGTTAGCATATATTATACCCTCATGTACACAACCTCACAAATATCCTAACAAATATCAAACATGGTTCATTCTCTTTATCTTCATCTCCTCTCATTCTCTCTACACAAACATCTTCACATAAATATCTCCAACTCTCTCAACCCTCATCCAAAACCCAGGCTCCCTTCAACAAATCGCCATGGATCTTGATGGTTCCTTCAAATAAATTGATCAAGATATTAAACTAGACCTATATCATTTCAAAGATCTTCACCTAGCCATCTCTTATGCTTGGATCCCTCTTCTCTGTATCACATGAGGTAAAAGTCCTTTCTTTTTTATTCATGTTGTTGTGTCTTGCCTAGTGGTTGGGTTTTGTTGATAATCACTACTTGTTTGAGGGAGGTAGAGGTGTTACGATGCTTGAAGATTAAGTTTTGAATGTGTTTTGAGTTTTAAAACTTATTTTTCATTGAGTTTTTGATGTCCAAATTGAATCTGATGCAACTTAGATTCTCTGAAAAATATTTGGTGAGTACTGTGAGATGCTAGGACCGGTAAAAAGCTACCCTAGAAACCCGAGCCCCTAACTCTCAATAGTTGGCTGCAAAATTAATCCCCATGGCCGCAATTTGCGGCCCGTCTGATGAGTTAAGTCCTGATTTTTGTTCTGTAGCTTCATCTTACGGTAATTAGGCCACTGTATTATGGTTTTTGTTCCATGTTACATGTAAAGAAATCTGGGAGTATTTTAGTGTGGTTTTGGCGATATTTTCCGGTTTTTAAAACTTGGTTTTATGTATTTCTATACCTCAACTTGATCGTTCGACGTTCGTACGTCGACGTCGGGGATATTTGGTCGTATTTAGCGTATATTGGCCATAGGTTCTAATGTATGGGAGCTTCGCGCGTTGTATCGTTTCGATTTGGATATTTATGCCGTTGTATCATGATTTCGATGATAAGTACGATCGCGGGGATTTTTGAGATGGCAAGGACGGATGAAGCGATTGTGGGTTTCGACTAGCTCGAGACATCGGTAAGTAGATTTAAAGTCGGGTGGATGGTGTATAGCACCCCGCAACCAATTAACTAGGATACATATACTATATACTTTGGCTATAGTGTTATATTAGATAACTTGGTCTATAACTAAGTATATAGTTGTATCTAGTAGGCTATATATATGTGCGCGCGTGTGTGTGTATATGATTATTGTGATATGCGTACGGGATTATGGATCCGTACGATATCGATTGGGATATTGCTATGATAATGAGAGATTGCCGGATACGGCCGATGGGTATTTGACTCGCAGAATCTTGCTAAATCCTGATTGGGATATTGTTATGATTGCTGAACTATACTCTTTTAAAAACTAACGATCTATTTCCTACTTTTAAATGGTAATGTCAATGGTAATGTCAAGGATGTACTACAAATTTCAAATAAATGTCTATTTCAAAAACGATGTATCCTCTTTATTTCCAAAATAACGTATCGTTCTATTTTCAACTATAACTGTGTAGCTCGTAAGTAATTATTTATTATAACATTTGTTTTACGATTATTTGATTCGTTATACGTTCGCGCGTAGATTGCTTATTGTTACGCAACATTATATTATCCGTATTTATACTTCGTACAGTTAGTTCATGATACCATACTTATATGAATACACTGATAGAACACTGTACAACTACCAATAATTGCTATATTGCACAAATCACAGACGCGCATGTTACACTACACCTCATGGTACTGCCATGACACTGTAGGATTGCCACATTTGATAGCATTGGTGTTATATGAATATGAAGATTGACATATCCATGTGATTAATCATCAACTAACATAGATTCATGACACGTTGATAATTGTGATAGCGATTTATGAACACTTTTGATAGAATACTTACACAAATACTAATGATTGCCATGTGACACAAGCACAGACGCATATGCTACACTACACATCATTAGTATTGCCATGACACAGAAGGACTGCCATGTTTGCTCATGTTCTAGATATCCATGATAGATGTGATGATACCTATAATGATTTTGATATACGAGTACTATCGATATGGATATTCGTATATGATTGTGTCAATGTGGCAAAAATGATATATGCGTTATGTTTTAATGAACTCGTGACGGATTATGTGTTCTTCGGAACTTGTTTTCCATGAATTTGAGAAGCCATGGTGGGATTTGTAAAACTTATGAATGTTTTTAAATGTGGTTTTTTCGTGATATGATGATTTGGCGTCCACCATGGGTTTTGGTTTTCATGATGAGATATCCAAATCGAGGGAAGGTTTAACTGATTATGGGTACATGATAGACCCGGTACGACACAGGGCAGAAATCCCGTAGGGAGGTATGGAAAGCCTAGCGACGTGGATCGATACCAGAGAGAGTATTGGAGCACGGCGGATATCCAGGAGATACAGACCGAGAATAGTGATATCGGGCGAGGACCGGTCTGACGATATGGTGCCTACGATATCTGAATTTACGCGTCGGTGATAGACACGAGATTTATGATGATTTGAGTGCCGATGATGGACACTCGTGAGATTTTGAGTGTCGGTGCTGGACACTCATATGATGATGTTTGCGCGATCCGTCGAGATGCGCTGTTATAGATTATGCTATATAGTAGCCAAACAAGACCGGTCCATGAGACAGTACCTGAATACTATTTTCACATATAGATGCACATAAAGAGGTTTCCAAATGATTTATAATCTCACTATTTTTTATGTGTCTTAAAACTCATTTCTAAAGAGCGTGACGTATGCTTTAAACAAAATGCATATAATACTTCATAAAACTACGTCTGCTGCTTGTGCCGTGATATACGTATCATACGGCTATTTTGAAAGGGTTTTGCATACGTCTTTCGGCTACTTTATAGGCTTATACATAGATGCATGCTATATATATTTCCATGTTTACGCGATCGATATTGATACGCTTATAGTACTTGTGCATTATACATATTTTAGTACAGGATATGATAGTACTATACTTTATGATCTAGGTAGATCGTTATGCATTTCAATTTCTACCTTGCGATATACTTTTATTCACTGAGTTGGCAACTCACCCCCGTTGTGCCCCAGTTTCTTTCGGGATTGACCGCTCGGATCAGTAGCGGCTTGCCGACACACTTCTTATTTCGGTGATTGTTTTGGTAGGTAGGTTACATGTTGGATCGTAACCACCCATTGTATATGTATATTCTTTTGGATCTAGTTAAAAACTCTATCGACCAAAACTTGTAAATTTGTGGACTTAGAAGCGAGACTGAGATGTTTATGTGTTTTTGGGTGTCGCACTCATTTGGGGTCGACTTTATATTGTTCTGTTCATGTTTCGCTTTCTATTCTTCGTCTTGGACGTCGTACATTAACTGTGTGGTTGCTCCACCGTTTGGACATAGAAGCTAGCTCCCGTTGGGATACTTTATATATATTATGTTTTGTATGTGGTTTTACTCAAAATTTACAAAGGAGATGCTGCCCGATTTTTAAACGACGGGCGTTTTCAAACTTATAATTTAAAAAGAAACTTGATTCCACTTAGCAACTCTTTTTTAAAAACTTCACATCCACTATTTCTTTAAAAAGATTTAGATTCCAAGTTTTTGGCTTGCTTGGGTTACGGTGGGGTCCTATAGACTTCACGTGATTCAAGTGAAGGTCACGTGTCTTTTTTGGATCGTGACAAAGTTGGTATCAAAGCGTTAGGTTTAACCTTTGTTCGAGTCTAAATTTGACTATGTGGAGTGTAGGGCGTATATTTTCGTTATATAGGCTTAACCTTACGGAACTTAGACTTGACTTTAAGGATTTTATACCCGAACTTCGTAGGTTGACCTTGGTATGATGGAGTAGGTACTAAGCAGAGTGACGTACCGTACGTATGTTCCGCGGCATATTTACGATACGATACTCTGCCTAAGTAACCTTATGATATACATCTTGTGATCCTTTTCTTCTATTCGTTCAGTTGATCTATACTCATCGATACTAAGACGAGGACTGACCAGGATGATATCCTGATGACATAGGAACATGTTTATTCTTATATGATAGGATTTATCGTTTGGAGGCGAGTTTCTTTGGACCCATACCAGATGGTCGGGGCATTGCTTGAGACCAGCCGGACTTGGAGGCCTAATATTGTTCAGGTTACTACGGTGATCATTGTGTTGCCTACTGTTCAGACGGTTGTACCAGTCGTCGCTGAGATTATCGAGGTGTCGCTTTCAGAGTTCATGAAGCTAAAGCTGCTGGTGTTTACGGGCATGGATATGACAGAGGATCTTTAGTCATTCCTGGATATGATGGCTAGGATATTTAGTTTTGTTGTGATGCTCCGATGCGAGATCGGTGAAGTTGGCTAGTTCCATTTGAAGGGTCTTGCTCAGACTTGATGTGAGTCAATCGAGAGAGAACGAGCGGTAGGTCTTCATCCAGTGACTTGGGACGAGTTCTCGAGGGTGAACTTAGCCAGATTTCTTCCACAGAGTGTCGAAGATGCCGAATTCGTAGTTTCGAGTCTATGCGTAAGACTCCGGACATGATCGTAGCCGAGTATGACTTGCAGGCAGAAGCCGTGGCGAGTTCTTTCCGGAATGCCATAGTGGTAGAGATTGGACCCAGGGCTTGTTGTATGGCGCGTACTCAGCAAGCCAGAAGCCGCCGTTGTTGACGTGTTACATTGCGAGTGGCCAGATTACTTAGCCAAGAAATGTTTAGAAAGGTGTCAACGTTGGACTATTTCCGTCACTACTTCTTACCAGGCTGTCGAGCCGAGAGGTCGTGGATTTGGTAGTCCACCGAGAGAACGAGAACCCAGAGATAGAGGATGCCGGACCGTGGGCAGAAGACAAGTAGGAATCCTTGCTCTGCCAGCTCCGGATGTACAGACACCTTTCGACATTGAAGAAGGTGTGCTTCAATGTCATTTGTTTTTCAATTTGTGTTTTGGTGATCCGAGTATCACATTTTCGACATTGAAGAAGTGATACTTCGACGTTCGTTGTTTTGACTTATGTATTTTGATGATTTGACGGTCACACATATTGTTTTGTGCACACCAGTTGCACTTGTTTGGGATTTTTCGTACATAATAGCTGCACTTGATTGATATTTTGTGCATACCAGTTGCACTTGATTGAGATTTTCGTACACAGTAGCTGCACCTGATTGAGATTTTCGTGTACACCAGCTGCACCTGATTGATATTTTTCGTGCACAGTAGCTGCACTTGATTGATGTTTTGTGCGCCCCGATACACTTAGTATTGATTTGTGCATCCCGACGCACTTGATGTTGATTTTGTGCGCCCTGATGCACCCGATGTTGATTTCGTGACTCTAGATGCACTTGATGTTGGCTTCATACATATTCGATGCATTGGATGGCGTCGTGCGCACCCGTTGCACTTGACATTGTTTTCATGCGCACCCGTTGCACTTGACATTGTTTTCATGCACACCCGTGACATGTGATTTGGTTTTCATACAGAACCGTTGGGGTTGATTTCGTTTTTGTGCATTGCACTTGAGGAGATATATTATAGCTTTAATTATAGATTTTCGCTTGGTTGTGTGCTATGGATATTGCACAACGGTTATAGTTATGATTGTGTACTAGATTTACACAGTTGATTTTGCGTTTGTATTTTGCATCATAGCTTGTGTGATTCTCATAGCATTTGCTGGAGTTACAGTTATGGTAGTTTTTATATTTTGGATTTTTATGCATGCGTATTGCGTTAGTGTAGTCTTAGCTCGTGGGGAACTTTGGAGTCCCGTTGATTGGAGTGGACTAAATGTTTTTAGAATTTGGACCCCATTGATTTGATTTGATTGGGCAAAATGTTTTAAGGATTTAGGGATTAAATTTAAATTCGTCGGGGACCGAATTTATTTAAGGGGGATATTGTAACATTTTGAAAATTATAAATATTATTTTATAATTTAAATATAAATATTATGAGTTTACGAAAATAATATCATGTATGGATTTTGTATTTTTGGATAAGTATCCGTAAAAATATAATTATTTTGGGAAAAAAATGAAAAATATGAGATGTAAAGATGGCGTGTATTTTGTTTTGAGAAAAGATATAGAATTTAAATAATTTGTGTATGTTTTATTTGTGAGAGAAAGGATATGTTAGCATATATTATACCCACATGTACACCACAACCTCATATATATCCTAACAAATATCAAGCATGGTTCATTCTCTCTTTATCTTCATCTCCTCTCATTTTCTCTCTACACAAACATCTTCACATAAATATCTAAAACTCCCTCAACCCTCGTCCAAATCCCAGCCTCCCTTCAACAAATCGCCATGAATCTTGATAGTTCCTTCACATAAATTGATCAAGACATCAAGCTAGAGCTATATCATCTCAAAGATCTTCACCTAGTCATCTCTTATGCTTGGATCCCTCTTCCCTTTATCACATGAGGTAAAAATCCTTTCTTTTTGATTCGTGTTGTGTCTTGCCTAGTTGTTGGGTTTAGTTGATAATCACTACTTGTCTGCGGGGGGTAAAGGTGTTAGAATGCTTGGAGATTAAGTTTTGAATGTGTTTTGAGTTTTAAAACTTGCTTTTCATTGAGTTTTTTATGTTCAAATTGAATCTAGTGCAACTCGGGTTCTCTGAAAAATACTTAGCGAGTACTGTGAGATACTAGGACCGGTAGAAGGCTATCCTAAAAGCCCGAGCCCCTGACTCCTATAGTTGGCCGCAGATTTAATCTGCATGGCCACAATTTGCGGCCCTTCTGATGAGTTAGGTCATGATTTTTGTTCTGTAGCTTCATCTTGTAGTAATTAGCCCACTGTATTGTGGTTTTTGTTTCAGATTACATGTAGAGAAATTTGGGAGTGTTTTGATGTGGTTTTGGCGAAATTATTCGGTTTTTTAAACTTGGTTTTATGTATTTCTATACCTCGACTTGATCGTTCGACGTTTGTACGTCGACGTCAGGGGTATTTGATCGTATTTAGAAAATGTTGGCCATAGGTTCTAACCTATGTGCTCTTCGCTCGTTGTATCGTTTCGATTTGGATATTTATGTCGTTGTGTCATGATTTCGATTGTAGGTACGATCGCGGGAATTTCCGAGACAGCGAGGACAGGCGAGGCAATCGTGGGTTTCGACTAGCTCGAGACGTTGGTGAGTAGATTTATATCTACAGGAAAAGTCGAGTGGATGACGTATAACACCCCCGTAACCAATTAACTAGGATACATATACTATATACCTGAGCTATAGTGTTATGTTAGATAATTTAGTCTATAACTAAGTACATAGTTGTATCTAGTAGGCTATATATATATATATATATATATATATATATATATATATATATATATATGCGTGGATATATATATTTATATATGATTATTGTGATATGCATACGGACTATAGATCCATACGATATCAATTGGGATATTGCTATGATGATGATAGATTGCCGGATACGGCCGATATGTATTTGACTCGCAGAATCTTGCTAAATCCCGATTGGGATATTGTTATGATTGCTAAGCTATACTCTTTTAAAAACTAACGATATGTTTCTTACTTTTAAATGGCAATGTCAAAAATGTACTACAAATTTCAAATGAATATCTATTTTTAAAACGTTGTAACCTCCTTATTTCCAAAAACTCTATAGCCTCCTTATTTCCAAAACGTATCGTTCTATTTTCAAATAGAACGGTATAGCTCATAAGCAATTATCTATTACAACGTTTGTTTAGATTACGATTATTCAATTCGTTATGCGTTCGCGCGAAGATTACTTATTGTTACGCTATGTTATATTATCCGTATTTATACTTCGTACAGTTAGTTTACGATACCATGTTTATATGAATACACTGATAGAACACTGCACAACTACCAATGATTGTTATGTTACACAAATCACAGATGCGCATGTTACACTACATCTCATTGATACTATCATGACACTGTAGGATTGCCACGTTTGATAGCATTGATGTTATGTGAATACGATGATCGACATATTTATGTGATTAATCATCAACTAATGTAGATTGATGGACACGTTGATGATTGCGATAGCGATTTATGAACACCTTTTATAAAACACTTACACAAATACTAATGATTGCCATGCGATACAAGCACTGACGCATATACTACATTACACATTATTAGTATTGCCATGATACAGTAGGACTGCCATGTTTACTCATGTTCTAGATATCCATGATAGATGTGATGATACCTATAATGATTTTAATATACGAGTACCATCGATATGGATATCCGTATATGATTGTGCCAATGTGGCAAAAATGATATATGCGTTATGTTTTTATGAACTCGAGACGGATTATGTGTTCTTCGGAACTTGTTTTCCATGGATTTGAGAAGCCGTGGTGGGATTTGTAAAACTTATGAATGTTTTTAAATGCGGTTTTCTCGTGATATGATGATTTGGCGTCCACCATGGATTTTGGTTTCATGATGTGATATCCGAATCGAGAGAGGGTTAACCGATTACGGATACGACACCGAGGGGCAGAAAGTCCGAAGGGAGGTACGGGGAGCCAAGCGAGGTGGATCGATACCGGAGAGAGTATTGGAGCACGGCGAATATATGGGAGATACAGACCGAGACTAATGATATCGGGAGAAGACCGATCTGACGAGATGGTGCCTACGATATCTGGATTTATGTGTCGGTAATAAACACCAGATTTATGATGATTTGAGTGCTGATGATGGACACTCAGGAGATTTTGAGTGTCGATGCTGGACACTCATATGATGATGTTTGCGCGATCCGTCGCGATGCGCTGTTATAGATTATGGTATATAGTAGCCGAACGGACTGATTCATGAGACAGTACCTGAATACTATTTTCAAATATAGATGCACATAAAGAGGTTTCCAGATGAACTGTAGTCTCACTATTTTTGACGTGTTGAAGACGACACAAGAAACTTTTAAACGGAAACCTTCTTAAAACTCATTTCTAAAAAGCGAGACATATACTTTAAACAAAACGCATATAATACTTCATAAAACTACGTCTGCTACTTGTGCCGTGATATACGTATCATACGGCTATTTTGAAAGGGTTTTACATACGTATTTCAGCTACTTTATAGGCTTATACATGGATGCATGCTATATATATGTGTGTGTTGATATATTTCCATGTTTACGCAATCGATATTGATACACTTATGGTACTTGTGAATTATATATATTTTAGTACAGGATAAGATATTACTGTACTTTATGACCTAGATGGATCATTATGCATTTCGATTTCTAGCTTGCGATATAATTTTATTCACTGAGTTGGCAACTCACTCCCGTTGTGCCCCGGTTTCTTGCAGAATTGACCGTTCGGATCAGTAGTAGTTTTCCAGCACACTTCTTACTTCGGTGCTTGCTTTGGTAGATGAGTTACATATTAGATCGTAACCACCCATTGTATATGTATATTCTTTTGGATCTAATTAAAAACTCTATCGACCAAAACTTGTATATTTGTGGACTTAGATGCAAGACTTAGATGTTTATGTGTTTTTGGGTGTCGCGTTCATTTGGAGTCGACTTTATATTGTTTTGTCTGTGTTTCGCTTTCTCTTCTTCGCCTTAGGCGTCGTATATTAACTGCGTGGCTGCTCCGCCGTTTGGATGTGAAAGCTAGCTCCCATTGGGGATACTTTATATATATTATATTTTGTATGTGGTTTTACTCAAAATTTACAAAGGAGGTGCTGCCCGATTTTCAAACGACATAGGCGTTTTCAAACAAACTTACTTATAATTTAAAAAGAAACTTAATTCCATTTAGTAACTCTTTTTTTAAAACCTCACCTCCACTATTTCTTTAAAAAGTTTAGATTCCGGATTTTTGGTATACTTGGGTTACGGTGGAGTCCTATAGACTTCACGTGATTCAAGTGTCAAGTCACGTGCCTTTTCTGGGTCGTAACATTTTTATGCCTTGGCTTGATACTGTATTACTAATAAAGCCATATTACAAGAATCTGATATCAATGACACTTGTTGCACAAACAAACCAGTCAAGAGGGTGAAAGAAAAAGAAAGCATCAAGAGGACTAGGAAAATTATAAGTACACCAAGAAGCCATGTAGCTAATTTCCAACAACCAAGCAGGGATCGTATATTTTACAATTGAAGAGAACAAATAAGACCTGGTATAGATTGTCGAGAAAAAATGCCGAAGTCTCGAGTGCATTGAAGACTCGATGTTACCAAATTCCTGCCAATAAGGCAGACTTCAGATATCACAAAATATTAAATCACAAGTGAACTCAAATGATGGATAATAATGTAACAAATGGAAAAGAAATGAAATACAGAAGCAACTACTTATGTAAGAATAGAAGCGTTATGATTCATGGAATTCCTTTACAAACAAGGAATTTATAAAAATGTAAAGAAAGCTTACCAAAAATGTTGCACATCGTCCAGATGGAGAACCATACTTGCTCCAACCATATTTGCAGTAACCTGATCCTCCTTCACATGGCACATGCAGAGTATACAACTAAAAAATTAAAATAGTTCATATTTCTATAAGGAATAGAGTTTCAATGTTATCTCCAAGCCATGCAGCACTTGCATGCATAGAAGTGGAAGCATATATGAGGATCATAACTCAAACATGAATTACTCAGGTATTCAGAATACTGTCACTTGTAATAATCATGTGTAAGAGATATTGACATGCATAGTTATCAGTTAAGTGCAGCAGAATCACATCGAGTTACTTGGTCAAAAAAATATTAAACAATAAACTGGCCCCAAAAAAACAATAAACTGGTAAAATAAAGAAGAAAATGCCGTCTTTGAAGGAGATTTTCAGCAAGGGTAGGCTGATGAAAGGAGTATGGTCTTTTATGGAGGTAAATGTTACTGTAACTTTGGACATAAATGAAATTTAGAATGGAGGTATAGGTCGCTGAAACTTTGGATATAAATGAAATTTAGAATGGAGGTATATGTTATAAATAAAATTTAAAAAATAGAAATGATCGACATCTATAAATTCCATGAGAAAGGGGATCCGTCATGGTGAACTTGGAAGGTCTAAATCAGCCATGCAAGCACACCTGATGGGTGACCAAGTTGCTATGCAACATGATAATTTGGTCAGCGGGAACTATGGAGATGATGTAAATATTTTTGCCATGGAAGATATAATTTTCTGGACTATTTCAAGATTTAAGTTTTTGTAGATTTATAAAAATAAAAATCTACAGCAACTGGGTGCTTCCTTATTCTAACAGGAGGCAAGTCTGTCGTCGTTTTTTCAATAGGATGTATGTCTTTACAAAATTACAGCCACCAAATTAACAAATTATGCAATGGGAAATTGCCCGAGCCTTACCATCAATAATAACAGATCCTGGAACTTTCTCACGCCATGCATAAATATTCATAAAAGATAATTGTGGAGAATAATCAAAGTACATCCTGCAATCCAGACATAGGATGGGTGATTAGAATTGAGTTTCTAACAGGACCAACTGAATGAATCAATTCCGAAAACAGCCTATCTTGAAATAAAGAAATTCTACTCATCTCTAGTTACAGTATTGAACTCTAACACAAACACAAACCATTTTCAACATGAAATAACTAATGCAGAAAAAAATCTCTGAATTAGTAAACAATCTAGAGAGAGCCTAAAATTATTACATCTATGATTGTCAAAAACCAACCTGATATGGGGAAAAAACTACAAAACTAATAAACAGAATGCAACTCATAAAAAAATTTAGGTAATGACTTGCAAGTTGCAAACTTTATAGCAAAGCCACCATATTCAGCAACTCATCAAGTATTTTGTCACTTAGAAATTTTAATTTTCACATTGCAACATTATAACAAAAGTATTCCAGTGCATGTCTATGCACCATATACATGAGAGCACTACAAGTTCATGCCATGTTTGGGAATGGAGTTAAGTTGAGATAACCTGAGTTTCATAAAGTTATCTAAACTTAACTCCAAAATCCTAACTACGCCATGGTTGGCACGGATTATGGGGTTTGGAAAACTCTAGGTAGAGTTTACTAAACTCTAATCCAACCACAGTTTGTAAAATCCAAAATTTGTGAGGAAAAAAAAACACTCATTTTAAAGTTTAGATAACTCTAAAACAACATTTTGGAGTTTAGAACCCTCCAAAGCCAAACACCCATCAAAGTTAAGCTTTTAACATGGAGGTAGGTAGGGCCCTGCAAACTAGAGTTTGGATACTCGCTACCTCCACTTAACTAAGCTTTAGTTTTCATAACTCCATACCCAAACAGGGCTTTCATTCTTTTGGACAAAGATTTCCATAATAGATGAAAAGACAAAATTTAATACCATCTTGATCCAATGTCTAAATTTGGTAACAGGCCCAAATTTCAACCAAAAAAATTCAATTTCAGTGACCTATTTACTGCTATCATTCTTAATTAACCACTAATCTAGACGCCAATTCCAAAAAATAACAAAAGTCAACAAAATTAGATCGATAATTAAACGAATCAATGAACAAAATCCAAACTTTTTATCAACGATCGACTCACAGCGCAGGGGACCCCAATCTCAAGTAAGTCTCAGAGAAGATCACAGAATCGAACGGCTCCTTCCCATTTTTCAGAAAGAAAATCCACAGCGTGTTATCGGAAACCAAAGCCCTCCAAGATCTGCAGACCCTGCTCATCTTTGCCGCGTCTTTGGCCCCAAAGAATCGAAGAATCTGCATCAAGATGTCGATCGGGAGCAGATCGAACGCGCCCAGCGACAACATCTCCGGCGTGAAATCCGACGAGCTCCGTCTCGAGCTCGATCCCGATCGGCTCAAGACCGATCCCCAAACTTTTTTTATTAGAATCGACATTGGGGATCTTTCGGGGGAAATCGGCATGGGTCAGTCAATATTTAACTTGTGTGTTTGTCAAGTCTTAAAAGTCATTTACCCTTCTTCGGGTTTAATTGGCAACGGTTCTTCGGTAACGGATATAAAATTTTAATATGCAAATATTCTGGAATTATAATAATAAGAATTATTATGATATTAAAACTATCTAGTCTACTCATAATGAAACAATTATTTCTTATACGTTTTTTAGATCGTTAGATAAATTATTGAAATAATTGTTAAAATTAACACTTTTAACTAAATGAAATATTTTCAAAATATTTTCAAATGAAAACAATCACATAAAATAATATAAACTATGAATTGAAAATGTTTAGAATGCGAGCATGTAGATATGAGGCACGCAGTTGACTGCCCTGTCCTGAAAACATATAGCCACTCTCGGTATTGCCGACATACACATTTTCAAGGTACAACACTCTCCCGTCCGATTCCCGCGTTAAGTACGAATCATAAGGGAAGCTTGGTTTTGATATTGTTGCCAATTGCTATCCGATAAAAATAAAGTAAATCAAGAGATTTTCTCAAATCGGGTTTTATATGGAAGGCTCAATGAAGGAATTGTTCTCCGTCTGCAAAAAGTTGCAAACAAGAACAATTCTAGACTTTATTTGTGATTGGGATTGATTCTCTTGTTATGATCTTTCTTCTCTATTGAAGTCTATTTATAAACTGCATGGGTAACTGTTTACTTCCAACAATTATTTTGAAAAGGCGTATCTCAGTTCTCAACGGTTGAGAACATCCATTTGATTTGAAATTCAAATTATGAAATAACTGTCGATAACCGCCATGTCAGACGTCTGGTGTCAGAAATCTGCAGTTCAAATTTTCTTTACCAGACGTATGTACCAGACGTCTGTATTTCAAATATTCCCTTCACCAGACGTCTGTAGTTTAAATATTTACTTAAGGAGACGTCTCCTTAAACGTCTCTAAAATAGAAACAGAGAACTGAAAATGGAAATTTCCTTCACCGGACGCTTGTATCAGACGTCTATAGTTCAAAGAACTCTTAAGAAGAGGTTTGTAAAATTTCCTTTTCAGCTTAGCCCTTGACATCTTCACAGCTATAATTTTGAATCTTTAATAATAATGTGATTTTATAAATCCATCAAAACAAAATAATTAATAATAAAATATATAGATTAAATCGGAATAATATAACATTCCCCCACAAAGATTCAAAATTATAATATATAGTATAATATATATTTATTTAAAAGGATGAAATGATATAAGAGAAATGATAAAAAAAATGGATACTAACTTATTGTGCATAAACGCAAGTGTGCGAAACTTGAACAAGCATTTTAATGTTGGTTATGCCTGACCGAAGGATAATAGTAATGTTTGACCTTGGAAACTATTCCCTTGTGCCGGTCGTTTATATACCACACACAAAATAAGAGACATGATGTCTTAGTATGTGGATGCGCGCTATTAATGGTCATGTGCAGAACCTTGATTCTCATGAAGCAATTAGATATTTGCTTAAATCTCCCAACCGCGGCATCACGGTGCTTCACTTGGGTGATGTCTCAAGAGGTACCGATATGCTAGAGATATCTCAACAAAGTTATGTCTTTGATACCTTTAAATTTATATATTTACCCTGACGTCACCAATAGAGTACAATCCTTCACAATAGGGATGAGTCGGAAATAAATCCTTAATAAAGCGCCAAAGGTTCAAAATTATAATATATAGTATAATATACATTTATTTAAAAGGATGAAATGATATAAGAGAAATGATAAAAAATAAAACAAAATGGATACTAACTTATTGTGCATAAATGCAAGTATGCGAAACTTGAACAAGCATTTTAATGTTGGTTATGCCTGACCGAAAGATAATAGTGGTCATAAGTTTGACCTTGGAAACTATTCCTTTGTGCCGATCATTTATACAAATGCTGGTTATGCGTGACCGAAGGATAATAGTAGTCATAAATTTGACCTTGGAAACTATTCCTTTGAGCCGGTCATTTATACATCACACACAAAATAATGATCGGCACAAAGGAATAGTTTCCAAGGTCAAACTTATGACCACTATTATCCTTCGGTCAGGCATAACCAACATTAAAATGCTTGTTCAAGTTTCACACACTTGCATTTATGCACAATAGTTAGTATCCATTTTGTTTCATTTTTTATCATTTCTCTTATATCATTTCATCTTTTTGAATAAATGTATATTATAATTTTGAACCTTTGTGGGGGATGTCGGGAATATGTATGTGTTCACCAGCACCATGGCAAGGTAAAAAGGGGCATCGAGCATGCCATTTAAAAAAATTTCATGGTGGTGATTAACACTATCCAAGATCTAACTAGAATTTTAGGGTTTTAACATGATGATATCACAAACAAAAAGAAGGGAAAGAGTATACGACCTTAGTGACTGTGTTCTTCTCTTCTAATGCTCCGGGTTGTAGTCCCTACGACTCCTCGTAGCTCCACTTGAAGATTGATCGAGCTGGCTCCTTGATCCCCCAAGTCGAAGATAATCCACCTGATGTTACTATATGAAAGTGTTCACCAGCACCATGGTAGGGTAAAAACGGGCATCAAGCATGCCATTTTAAAAAATTTCATGGTAGTGATCACCACTATCCAAGATCTAACTAGAATTTTAGGGTTTTAACATGATGATATCAAAAACAAAAGTGAAGGGAAGAGTATATGACCTTTAATGACCATGTCCTTCACTGCTTAGGCTCAGGGTTATAGTCCCTACAACTTCTCGTTACTCCACTTGAAGATTGATCGAGCTAGCTCCTTGATCCCCCAAGTCAAAGATGATCCACCCGATGTTACTATAGCTCAAGCTACCTCTTCACTTATATCCTATAAGTGAAGGAAACACCCTAAACCAAAGTGCTAGTCTAGTTTAGGATGGTGAAGTAAGGGATTTAAGCTCACTAAGGTTTGATCAAAGCCATATGATTCACATCGCATGTGAGGGTTTATAGTTTTGAGGTGGACGAAGAAGGAGATAGTGAGAATGGAGAGAGCTTGAAGAAGATGAGCTCACCCACACAAAACTGAAAACCAAAGCACGAATGAGTGTTGAATGGCAACCCCCTTGACTGCCCCCATTCAAGCATGGAATATTTTGCAATAATAAATTGCAACCATACTTGAATAGCGAGTCAAGAGTAATATACAATGAAATGTGCCATGCTACACCCATACTCAAAATATCTCTCACGTCTCCAATTTTCCACTTCATTTTCTATTTTCTCAAATTAGAAAATCCAAGTCACATGTGTCATCAACCATGACACCTTATTACACACACACATGTAGGGTGTTTTCCGTCACCTCATTGAGATGGGAATACGTGCGCGCTTGTCAGGCGTACTACAGATTCCCCCTGCCTAGGGTAGGCCGGGGTTTAATAATTGTGGGGATCCGAATTTCCGGCAGCCGCGAACTAAGCTGCCATTAATTACCCCCCGCCTTTGGGGCGAGGGAACCTCCGATTGACGGGTCAAACTGGTCATGCGAACTCAATGTGCAGTGTACGTGTGTTGTTGTTTTGGAGGGGGTTTGAATATATCGGGAGCTACGCAGAGTTTTTACGGGGGTCCCGCTACCCGGATAACGGGCTGGGGGTCAAGGGGACTAGCAGCCCCCTTGTGGGGTGCGGGGCAGCGCCCCGTTAGAAATTTTTTCTAACAGGGACAGTGTCGTGGAGTATGTGTATGTGTACATTTGTATACATATGTATATATAAAAAGAGGGAAAAAGACATCCAAAGGATGTGTGGGGCCAGCGCCTGGGCGCTTGAGCGCAAGCGCGCCACGTGTCGGCACGCGGGCGCTTTGCGCTGGAGCGCAGAGCGCTGGAGCGCAGAGCGCTGGAGCGCAAGCGCGCCACGTGTCGGCACGCGGGCGCTTTGCGCTCGAGCACTGGAGCGCAAGCGCGCCACGTGTCGGCACGCGGGCGTTTTACGCTCGAGCGCAGTGCGCTGGAGCGCAAGCGCGCCACGTGTCGGCACGCGGGCGCTTTGCGCTCGAGCGCAGTGCGCTGGAGCGCAAGCGCGCTGGAGCGCAAGCGCGCCACGTGTCGGCACGTGGGCGCTTTGCGCTCGAG
Source organism: Agapanthus africanus (assembly GCA_030015575.1). Lineage (NCBI taxonomy): Eukaryota > Viridiplantae > Streptophyta > Magnoliopsida > Asparagales > Amaryllidaceae > Agapanthus > Agapanthus africanus. The sequence goes on from CM057343.1 coordinate 378,638,090, forward strand.
CGCCAGCGCACCACAGAGGAAAAGGGGAGGGGGTTTTTACCCCCGGAAATTCTCTAAAGAGAAAATAGGGTGGAGTTAAACTCCTAAGATGCTTTGGGTTAAGGAAATGGGTCATTCTTCTTCCTTTGCTGGCCGGATCTTAGAGATAAAGAGATGTGAGATTTAAAAATCTTTTCTTTTTGAGATCTGATGGCAGATCTGAGTTCCCCTTAATGGGTTTTGTGGTGGAAAACTATTTAGTTTTGAAAAAGGAAGAGTAAAACTCTTGATTTAAATCAAAAGAAAGAAGAAGGCTTTGGAACCTTGAAGAAGGAGGAAATATCTCAGATCTAAAACTTTTTTTTTTTGAGAAAGAAAAAAAGTTTTTTTAGATATTTCATTATCTTTGCCTTTATAGGCCATGCACTTTACACATAGCCCCTTGGGCTTCACAAAATGGCATTTTGCCTATCCCATGGCTCATGTGCCATTTCTTTTTGCACATAAGCCATGGGCTTTACAAAAATTTGGTTTTATGCCTATATTTCTTACATTTATCCCAAAAAAACAAAATAAAAGAAATACAACAAGATTATTTATTACAAAATTTTTATCTTGGCATGGGGGGAGGCTGGCCGCTTCATGTTCGGGCTCGACCTGGGCATGGGCCCACTGGATCTGGGCTTGGGCCCACTTGGCTTGGGGTTGACTTTGATTTTGACTTGGTCAACCGGGGTGTAAATTTTTACCCCAACAAATTGCCCCCCATCAATAAATGCACACCACATATGTGGGTCGTGTGCATGAAATTGATGGATCTTCTTTTACTTGGAGGCGACCTGATTTGGTCCCCGCTTTTTTGGGAAGCTGGCACTGCCCTTTTTACGACATGGACGGTCGTTGCTTGACACGTCTCCGAGACGGAGTGTCCGTGATAGACGTTTCCCTGGCCCGGAGTGATCTGGTTCCCGCTTTGTAGGAATCATGTGCTGCCCTTTTTACGACGTGGACGGTCGGTGCTGCCATTTTAGCGACGTGGACGGTCGGTGCTGCCACTTTAGCGACGTGGACGGTCGGTGCTGCCCTTTTTTGCGACTTGGACGGTCGGTGCTGCCCTTTTTTGCGACTTGGACGGTCGGTGCTGCCCTTTTTGCGACTTGGACGGTCGTTGCTCCCATTTTAGCGACGTGGACGGTCGGTTCTGCCCTTTTTGTGACTTGGACGGTCGATGCTGCCCTTTTTGCGACGTGGACGGTCGGTGCTGCCATTTTAACGACTTGGACGGTCGGTGCTGCCCTTTTTGCGACTTGGACGGTCGGTGCTGCCATTTTAGCGACTTGGACGGTCGTTGCTGCCCTTTTTGCAACGTGGACGGTCGGTGCTGCCATTTCAGCGACGTGGACGGTCGGTTCTGCCCTTTTTGCGACATGGACGGTCAGTGCTGCCATTTTAGCGACGTGGACGGTCGATACTGCCCTTTTTGCGACTTGGACGGTCGATGCTGCCATTTTAGCGACTTGGAAGGTCGGTTCTGCCCTTTTTGCGACATGGACGGTCGGTGCTGCCATTTTAGCGACGTGGACGGTCGATGCTGCCATTTTTGCGACGTGGACGGTCGGTTCTGCCATTTTAGCGACGTGGACGGTCGATGCTGCCCTTTTTGCGACGTGGAAAGATTGAATTCTGACTTTCTCCGCTTTCTGCGGTGTCGGAGTGGAAGTTGACTTGTTGATTTTGATTTGGGTTGACATCAGTATCGCTACGCTGGAATATGGTACCAGGAGCGAATCATCATTTGTCATGACAGGGTTTGGGAATTGGTTTTTTTTTGGCATCTGCATTGCTGCACTGGAATAATGCCAGGAGCGACTCATCATTTGCCCCGAGAGGATTTGGGAATTGATGGCTTAGGAGGCAGGTTTAGATCCCTATCACCTAAGACTTTTCAATTTTATGGGCCGTGAGGGTCCCATAAAAGCATTTTCTCCCTACGAGTCGAAAGGATCTCGTAGGTGTATTTTCTCCTTAAGAGTCGTGGGGGCTCCTAAGTGTGTTGCTCCTTTGTGAGTCGTAGGGATCTCACGCGGGAATTTTCTCCTCACAAAGTCGAGAGAACTTTGCGAGTGCATTTCATCTCTTTTCTTTTTTACGACTTTGCGCCCTTTCGGGTTTTCACAAACTCACCGGCAGTCCCGCTGTTTTTACTCACGGAGCCCTTTCAGGTTTTCATCCGTGCCCATTTTGCTTGTGGGCATACCGTTCTTTTTGTTTTTCTTCTCCTTCTTTTTTTCTTTCTTTTTTTTTGGAGAGATCGGGATAGTTTTACGCCCGTGGATTGTATACGGTTTTGCAGGATGTATGATCCAGACCGTAGGGCCGGAAAGATTTCAGGGCTTTGTTGGCGTCTGCATCGCTGCACTGGAATGTGGTACCAGGAGCGACTCATCATTCACCGTTGGGGTATGGGATTTGGAATTTGGTTGGCGTCTGCATCGCTACACTGGAATATGGTACCAGGAGCGACTCATCATTCACCACTTTGGGGTTGGGGAGCGATGGCTTAGGAGACAAGTTTAGATACCTGTCACCTAAGACTTTTCAATTTTATGGGCCGTGAGGGTCCCATAAAAGCATTTTCTCCCTACGAGTCGTAAGGATCCCGCAGGTGTATTTTCTCCTTAGGAGTCGTGAGGACTCCTAAGTGTGTTTTTCCTTTATGAGTCGTAAGGATCCCACAAAGGTTTGTTCTCCTCATGTATCGTGAGGACACATGAGTGGGTCTTCTCAATGGAGCATAATTCCAAAGGCGGAGACCAGCCGCGTAACTGGTAATTGTGGTGGGGCATGGGTATGACGAGAATTATTTGAGCCCGTGGATTGTATACGGTAGTCAATTTGGGGACTAACCGTAGGGCTGGGAGAATTTTGAGAAATTGGATTTTGGTTGGCGTCTGCATTGCTGCACTGGAATGTGGTACCAGGAGCGACTCATCATTCGCCGTTTGGAGCCTTGGAATTTGGATCTTGTTTGACATCAGCATTGCTGCACTGGAATAATGCCAGGGGCAACTCATCATTCGCCTTGGGAGGACTTGGGATTTGGGTTTTTGGTCGGCATCAGCACCGCTAACACTGAAGCGAAATGCCAGGAGCGACTCATCATTTGCCGTTGCCCGTTGGGGAACGATGGCTTAGGAGACAGGTTTGGGTCCCTATCACCTAAGGCTTTTCAATTTTATGGGCCATGAGGGTCCCATAAAAGCATTTTCTCCCTACGAGTCGTAAGGATCCCGCAGGTGTATTTTCTCCTTAGGAATCGTGAGGATTCCTAAGTGTGTTGCTTCTTTGTGAGTCGTAAGGATCTCACGCAGGGTTTTCTCCTCACAAGGCCGAGAGGACTTTGCGAGTGTATTTCATCTCTTTTCACGAGTTTGCACCCTTTCGGGTTTTCACAGACTCGCCAGTTTCACCATATCGAAGTTGCGAGTGTATTTCATCTTGCCGCTGGTGGGACTTTGAAAGTAGTCTCACCGGCAGGATTTGGGAGAGATAGGGGTCATTTACGCCCGTGGATTGTATACGGTTTTGCAGGATGTATGATCCAGACCGTAGGGCTGATGTGCTCAATTCTCCTGCGACTTGGAGCATTCACGTGTAGTATTTCTTGAGATATCGGCCATTGATGGGTGGCATGGGCCTTTCTCCCTCGACACTTATTAGTTGGTAGGATCCTCCGTCAAACACTTTCTCGATGACGAATGGTCCTTCCCAGTTCGGCTCGAATTTTCCCTTGGCATGTCGATTGGGGATGATCGGTCTTTTGAGGACCAACACCAATTCACCTTTCTTGAAAGCGCGGAGACGGGTTATCTTGTCACAGGCCCGTGACATTTGGGCTCGGTATAGCTCCAGATTTTGCTGCACCGCGAGCCTCTTTTCTTCGAGGGCATCGAGCTCTTCAAGTCGAAGGAGCACATTTTCCTCCTCCGTCAACTCGTTCTAAATGGCCATTCTTAAGCTTAGAACTTCGACTTCGAGGGGGAGGACCGCCTCCACTCCGAAGAGCAATGAGTATGGAGTGGACTGAGTTGGAGTACGGTGCGTGGTACGATATGCCCACAACGCCTCGTGAAGTTTGAGATTCCAGTCTCTCTTGTTGGCTGAAGCATTTTTTCTCAGGAGCTTGCATAGAGTCTTATTGAAGGCTTCGGCTAGCCCATTGGCTCTTGGATTATAGATGGAGGAATATCTCCAGTCTATCTTGTGCTGAGTAGTGAACCTTGAGACATTGAAGCTCTTGAAAGAAGGCCCGTTGTCAGAAATGATTCTTCTTGGTGTACCGAAGCGGTATAGAATATTATGCTGGAAGAATGCAGAATATCTTTTGTCTTGACTTCTTTTAGCGGGACAGCTTCAGCCCATCTGGAGAAGTAATCAGTTGCGGCCAGTATGAACCGGTGGCCTTTGGATGACGGAGGATCAATTGGGCCAACGATGTCGGTGCCCAAGACTTTGAAGGGCCACGATGCCACCGTAGGATGCAACGGATTGGGATGCTTATGAATGAAATCACCATGGATTTGGCAGATCTGACATTTCTTTGCATGCTCTCCACAATCCCGTATCATGGTGGGCCAGTAATACCCAAGCCGTTTGATTTGAAGTCGCATCTTGGGGCCAGATTGGTGAGCACCGCAAACGCCCGAGTGAACATCTTTCATGACCTTTTGGGCTTCGGCCAATGACAGACACCTGAGCCAGAGTTGGTCATATGACCTGCGGTATAACGTGTCATTTACAAACACGTATTAGAGAGCTCTTTTCTTCAGCCGAATCCTCGCAGATTTTTCTTCGGGCAGCTTGTCGTATCGGAGGTACTCTATGAAGGGTTCTTTCCAATCGGGCTCGTCTTGGATGATCGAAGCTTCTTCCGCAGGACTGCTCTTCTGTTCCGCGCTTTCCTCTTCTCGTAGAGAGACTGGGGGTAGAATTTGCCGGCTCCTGACTGTGATCAGAATTTCGTCCATGTCAGGATCAGCCAGCTCCTTGGCCAAGCGAGCGAGTACATCAGCCTTTCCGTTCAACGCTCTAGGGACTCTCGTTAGTTCAATATGAGTGAACCGTTTCATGAGCACCACTCGACCTCTGTACCGAGCTAACTCGGGTTTGTATATCTTATAGTCGCCGCTTACTTGGTTGACGACAAGCTGGGAGTCACCGTAGACTCGTAGCCGACGGATTTCCATTTCTACGGCGAGTTCCAAACCAGCTATCAGAGCTTCATACTCAGCTTCATTGTTTGTCCGAGGCTCGGTGAGAGAAAAAAAATGCCATAGGGTTCCCATTGATGGCGTGATGAACACCAATCCTATCCCCGCTTTTACCTCCGGGACGCTCGATCTGCCGGAACTCCTTATTGATGAGGCCCCATCGAAGTAGAGCTCCCAACATGGCTCATCTTCTTCGAGGTGCATCACTTGTTCATCGGGTAACTCACAATTTAGCGGCGACCCTTCTGGTATGGGATGAGCAGTGAGAAAGTCTGCAAGAGCTTGCCCTTTTACTGCTCTCTGAGGGGTATAAACTATGTCAAACTCCAGTAGCATGACAGCCCATCTTGCCATTCTGCCGTCTAGGCTCGCTCTGGTCATCAAGTGTTTGAGCGGGTCGACCTTGGAGATCAGCATAACCCGATGAGCAAGCAGATAGTGCCTCAGCTTCTTCACAGCAAATATTAGAGCCAGGCATTGCTTTTCGATTGGGGAATAGTTGTGTTCCGCCCCGACTAGAGTTTGACTGAGGTAGTAGAGGGCATTTTCTTTTCCCTCCTCGTTATTCTGCGCAAGGAGCACACCGAGTGACTCATCCAGCGCGGCAGTGTAGAGAATCAGCGGTTTATTTGGAATAGGAGCGGCCAGCACTGGAGGGTGCAACAAGTATTGTTTGATGCTTTCAAACGCTGCTTGACATTCGGCATCCCAAATAAAAGGAGCTTCTTTCTTCATGAGCTTTGAGAAGAGCCTACATCTCCCCGATAAATTTGAGATAAACCTCCGTATATAAGCAAGCTTGCCTTGAAAAGATCTTAGCTGCGTCAGACTCTTCGGAGGGGGCATCTCCATGATGGCCTTTATCTTTGATGGGTCAACTTCGATCCCTCGATGTCAGACTATGAATCCCAGGAATTTTCTCGATGACACGCCAAAAGCGCATTTCAGAGGATTCATCTTCAGGTTAAATTCCCTCAGTCTGGTGAGAACGGTCCTAAGATCCTGGATATGATCGGCCTTGGTTTTAGTCTTAACGACCAGATCATCAACATAACATTCGACGACTTTATGAATTAGGTCATCGAAGATATTGGTCATTGCCCTTTGATATGTAGCACCTGCGTTCTTCAATCCGAACGGCATCACCTTGTAGCAATATATTCCGATCGGGGTTCGAAATGCTGTGTACTTCTCATCCTCAGGCGACATCTTGATCTGATTGTATCCAGACGAGCCATCCATAAAGGTGAACAGCTCGTAATTTGAGGTGTCATCGACCATCATTTCCATGACCGGTAGCGGGAAGTCGTCTTTAGGACATGCCTCGTTGAGGTCCCTGAAATCGACACAAACTCGGATCTGCCCATTTTTCTTCTTCACTGGGACTATGCATGCGATCCAGTCTGCATATTTCTCTTCCCTGATGAAGCCGGCATCGATGAGCTTCTTGGTTTCCTCGATGACCTTTTCTTCTAGTTCCTTTCTCATTCTTCGAGGAGCTTGCTTGACTGGCTTAGCATCATGAGATATAGCCAGCTTATGCACGACCACTTTAGGGGAAAGGCCAGGCATTTCTTTGTATGTCCATGCGAAGCAGTCGACGAACTCATGCAACAGGGCAATTATATGCGCTTTCATTTCCTCTGACAAGAACGAGCTGATGTAGGTCGGCCTTAGATTATCGGGCGTTCCTAAGTCAATCTCGGTTAGCTCGTCAAAGGTTGCTTGTCCGCCATCTTCAAGCTCTTGAGGAGCTTCTTCTGGCTTGGCTATTTCTTCATCATCATTTGATCTTTCGCTGGCCTCACCAACATGGATCATGTAGCATGCTTTAGAATCAGGTTGAATGTAGCCTATGCCCCGTCTATCTGGAATTTGTCCATCGATGAGTGCTCGGACCTGGGGTGGATACCATAGCCCTTCGTAAAACTTTGCTTCGGACTCCATTTGATATAACCGGCATCCGCACTTCTTAAAGTATTCCAGCATCTCGGGCGCATAGTATCTGGGATTGAGGACGGCTCTTATGCCTCTCTCATAGGGAAGGCACGCGACAGAAAGATCGCCCGGGTGCACAACGGGGTTTGACCTGTAAAACAGGATGCCCTTCTGTCCATTTTTCCTCCCGGGCATGTAGAAAGTTTTCAGCTGGTCCACGGTAGAGACTGACAATGCGTCGAGCTCTTTGCACATCCGTTCCGGCACCCTTGTGATAGCTAGGGACCCTTCTACGACTTCGAAGGTCTCTCGTAGTTTCGCTTTCTGCATGGGGGGCCAATCTGCACAGCTGTTGCACGGCAGGTCCTCTTCTTCTGACTCTTCGGTGTCACTGCCAAGATGAGGGCAGACTTTGCTGCTAGATGGGCCTTCAGTAACAGATTCGTCCGTATCGCTGCCAAAATGAGGGCGAGTTTTGCGGAAGGACGGGCTTCCAGCATCGGACTCATCAGTGTCGCTGCCGAAATGCGGGCGCACTTGGGTATTTTTGCTTTTGAAAGTGACAGCCGGCGCATATTTGCTTTTGAGTCTTGGGGCCGGTCTATCCTCAGTCAGTTGTGGCTTAGCATTTTGGTGGTTCATAAAGTACCGAGAATCTTCATATCAGACTTCATGCACACCGAACGGCTGGATGTCTCCGTCAATGCGTCTTTCTTCGCCATTTTTAGTATACTTCATGCATTGATGGAGAGTTGACGGAATGATGCTGTAATCGTGGAGCCACGACCGCCCTAAGAGAATCTTATAGGACGTGTCGGCGTCGATCACGTATATCTTAGCTTCAGTTTGCAGATCCCCGAATTTGATTGGCAGAGCTATGGACCCCAGAACTTGCTGGCAATTTTGGTTGAAGCCTTGAATGACAATCCTTTCCCTTGACAGGTGTCGGACGTCCATTAACAAACTCTTCAGAGTTCGCAAGTTCATGATGTTCACTGAGGACCCCGGATCAATCAATATGCGATTAATTCGATCTCCGTCGCTGTACCCGGTCACGTAAAGCGGCTGATTATGCTCAGCCGTTCCCAGTAGCAAGTCTTCATCCTTAAATGTGACTGCGGCGGCATGCAAAGCGTGTTGGGCTTCTTTCATATTAATTTCCGCAAAGTGAGCCTGATACCGCTCGGGGTTTTGTAGAGCGTGAATGAGAACATCTCTAAGCTCCTTAGATAGGACCAAGGCGTCGTAGATGCTCAGGAGAGACGAAAGCTTCCGGAGATGTGCCAAGACATTATAGTCCACCGAGGAAGGACTTATGTTTTCATCAGCCGGTTCTCTGCCATCTTCATCATTAGCGACTTGTTTTTCCTTCCCTTTTGGGGCGTTGCCCTGATTTTGCGGTAGAGCCCTGCCGCTTCTGAGCTGGATTTGATTGGCCTTTGTGGTGAGCTCCTCGTCCTCTTCGGGAAAACAGAGCTCATCCTCGGAGTCGCTGCCAAGATGGATGGCGTAGCAGGTCACTACTGGGATCTCTTTATTGGAGTCTTCTTCTAACTCCTCCAGAATTTCAGCCGCTTGTACAGGGAAGAACTCCTTCAATTGAATCAATGTTCTTTCCTTTTGTTCATATTCTTCGAGGGAATCGATATATTTTTAATGGTCAATCTCCCTGCAGACTCTTTTTCGCGCCGAGCTGCACTTTTCTTCTTCTTGAGCTTCTTGGATTTTGAGCCTGATGGAGCCGTATTGGCAGCTGGACTGGTAGGCTTCTTCTGCCCTTCCCATTCCGTCCTGGGTTTTTTCCGAAGTAGCTTTATCATCTTCTTTGTCTTATTAGATATGTGCGTACTCCACGGAGGCCGCGATGAGTCCATTTCATTTCTCAAGGCAGCGGGTTCGGCTGTCTGCTCCCAGAAGGCTTCAGTTTCTATCTGTATAAAGTTGGTGGTTGCAACTTGATTGTTCACCAACACGCTTTTGGACAGCTCGATCTCTCCAGCCTTGTACTGCTTCTCGACCCAGTCTTTGAAGATATAGCAATCCTCGATCGCATGGCTCACTACTCGGTGGTACGGGCAATACAGAGGATTGTCGGTCATTTTTGCTTCTTGGGGTCTTTTCGACTCCGGCAATTGTAGGCCGTTGTTCAAGGCATCTTTAAATATCTTGCGGACCTTGTCCCTTCTGAAAGAGTAAACCTTGTTCTTTTTCTCCTCTAGGGAAGGCCCATCTCCTCCCAGCAATGGCTTTCGAGACCGGTTAGTTTTGGATTCGGCCGCCCTTCGTTTTTCTTCATTGTCGGGCGCATTGAAGACATTGGTATTGCTGGAACTCCCACTTCTACGGTTGTCGTCCTGCTTGCTTTTCCAAGTTTTCTCTCTCTGAGAATCCGGCGGGGACTCTTGCTTCGAGCGTTCCAGCATTTGGACTTTCTTGGTTAGCTCGTGAAATGTCTTGAAGCCCGCTGTACACAAGAATGGGACCATCCAATTGCTGAGGTTCCCAATGAGAAGGCTAACGGACTGGTCCTGCTCCAGCGGCGGTTCGCACTTGACTGTAAGATTACGCCATCGGGCGATAAAGTCGGTGTTGCTTTCATTCTTCCCCGGTTTAGTCCTCACAAGGTCGGCAATAGAGATTTTATCACTGACACTCATTGTCACGACCCGAAAGTACGGAACGTGACCGGCACTTAGATTACGAAGCGTCTAGAGGCGCCACGTAACCTAAGTAAGCCGAAGCCCAGAAATCTAAACCATAAAAAAAAGAAGAAGAAGAAAAAGAAAACAAGTTTAAAAGCATCAGCAAATTTTCCCAAAAATTTCGGCAGAGTCTCCTCTGTAAAAACTGGCCCCAAACGGGTACAACAAGTATAATATACATAAACAATAAAAAGCATCCCCAAACGGGAGCTAGCTCAACGCCAACAGGCGGAAACAACCACAACAAGCACAATAATATACAACGCCAAAGGGCGAGGTGTCACGACCCAAAATTGGCTCGTGACGGCCCTAGTACTACGCAACGCCTAAAGACGTAATGCAGTAAAAGAAAGCCAAAATCCAGAAATCTAAACCATAAAAATACGGAAAAGAAAATAATAGAGAGAAAGCTATATATAAAAGACAACACACCGACAAATAATATACAGTATCATCCTCACCAAGTCTCTAAGTCAACAACATAATAATAGATGGAGAGTACAAGATACAACGAATGTACAATACAAAATACAGATGACCACCAAAACCCACCTAAGCAAAATAGTACTGTGAGCTGATGCGGTATCTGTAGCAAAAGATGATAGCTGAAACGCTGAATAGCCTGCCTCGACTACTCTGGGGAACAACCTGAAACACCTGTGGCACAACGGGGGTGAGTTGCCAACTCGTGAATAGTAGATAACATATGCAGGTAATCACAGGAATGCACGTACAGCATGAATCTAAGATATGCGATTACAGTAATAACATGTCATGCAAATGCTGAATAAAGGTAAGTACACTAGCAGATACAATCAATATGTGAAGCAACAGTAACATGACAATAATATGCAATAACCATGCAATAGGGATATGAGAATGTAAATATGCAACTATCATAAGGGTACACTAACAGGTACTACCAATATATGAATCTGTGCATAAAATAGATAAGTGTGAGGTATAGGGTGGAATATGTCATTTCCACGGAAACCTGACATCGTGGTAAGATCACAATCCATCAAGACACTCAAATCCCAAATCCTCAAATCAGCCCCCAAATTGGGCTCTCACATCATATAAGTCTCACATCACCTCAATGTACAATATCGAGTAATCCCCTATATCTCGAATGTACAAATCAACAATCTCTTTCATATCCATTATCCAATCTCAATGAATCACATATATCCCAAGTCGAATCTCAAGTAAGTTTCTAACATCCTAAGGTATATATATTTGCAGAAATAAATATGATGGGGGCAATACACATATATTAGCGTCCCATTCCACTAATATTGGTGTAAGGGTATATATAACAACGGGTAATCCCCTGTTATATATATAAAGGTATTAAAAGAAATATCATGAAAACAATGTGCCAAGCATCTGTAAGTGCACGGCGGTGCCCCGGCCGTCAATCCGACGCCGGAATGCGGAAGCGGTGAAAACTTAAATTTTGCGGACTTAGCAAACCGGCACCACCGCGCACTAAACACCCGGATCGAAACCATTAACAAGTCTAAGCTAACTAGAAGATGGGAAAGAGATGTACCGACGATCCAAGTCCTCCGGTCTTCTCGTCATGGTCCCGATCTCCTGCGGAATGTCTCGTCTCCTCCTCGTCGCCGGAAGTGCACCACATCGCCTACTTCTTATACGGGCTCCCACCTCAATGCCGAGGCAACTCAGGCACGAAGCCGGCTACTCGACGTGCCCAAGGTTCGTTGTAGAATATGTAGTGAGCAAGTCTCATTTGGGGTTCATGGAGATGCCTTTGTGGTGGAGGAAATGAAGTGAACTTTTGGAGAGGGTTCTTGTGTGATTTTTGGAGAATGAAGAGAACCAAAAATTGCCACACCAAAAATCAATCCCCACCATCCTCAAGAATGGCCGGCCCTTGTAGGAAAGGGAGAGAGGGAAAAGCCAAGGGGGAGGTAACCATATGAATCATGCAAGAGAGAGAGAGAGGAATGGTTATCATGAAAAACAATGATACCAAAACAAAACCCATACTCCACCACCAACCACCAACCTCATCATCAACAACCATGATGAGCCAAAAGTCATGCCATCATGACAAGAAGAAGTCAAGGTCAATGAAAAGATGTCATGACACAACAACAAGCAAATACCCCCTCCACAAATACTTATTTGCAACAATGCAAATAAGCCATCCTCCACCAATCTTCGGCCAATGAACGGAACAAAGGAAATTGGCCGAAACGGAAAGCAAACTGGCAACTCCAAAAAACTGGTCCCATAATAAATTACAGGAAAACCCCGATACTGTGCATACACACCCGCATCTGTATTTCGACCGAAATACAGATGCAATGAGACAAAATCTACACTGTACTATACTAGGATCCGGCTTATACCAAAGCCGGCTAGTAATATCCGTTCGATCCTGATCCGTGCAATACCGCACGTATCTGATCGAACCCTGCCATATAACCATACGGCCTATAGTACAGACTGTCCGATCCTGATCCGTGGAATACCGCACGTATCTGATCGGACCCTGCCATATCTCCATACGGCCTCTACAACCTTTCGCCCGAAAGCTTGAGTAACTGAAATGTGGGGGACTCTAAAGACTCGTCAACACCTTGGTTGTGGATTTAACCACTAGCACGTCAGAGGTATAAGCCAATACGTAACGGGCCACCAGGTACTGACTAAAAGGGATGTCTGTGAGTGAACTCAGCCTGACAACCCTACTGAGCCTGTCAGTGACAATATCCGTGCAGTCCGGTCCGTTCGTCTATGAGTATCGCATGGCGGGCCTAGGGGGTTGGTAAAAGTCAGACCCCCAAAAGCGGTACAAGTCGTGTCGGAGTGTAGCCCAGAACACCCTAAGATACTACTGGAATACCTACCAGTAAATCTCCTTGCCTTGGCCAAGGACTTTGTGTAATGGCTCTCCTAGACACAGCACGACCTCACCCCCAATACCGGGAGAGACGAACCCCTGAAGATACGCTCACTGCCTCCATGTGGCTCGGGACTGTACCCAACTAAAACCTGTTTGCACGACTCCTTTGAGCCGTGGTAGGGTAGTAATCAAAGTACAGTGGGAACTCACACGAGACAAATGACGATCCCCAGGTCGATGAACTAACCTGCACACATGTCACCAGGGAACTGCCATCTGACATCTGGTATATGACCAACTAGCATGTTCCCGGCGAGTCCTGTCCGGTGTACTCATAACCCAATGAGCACCTGTATACATCTTAGGTGATCCAACTGACACCAGTGGCTTGTGAGACCGGCCACCGCCCCTCGTCGGGGTCTCGACTGTATACACTAGTCTACTATGGAGAATCGATGCCCTGTCTCGAAACTCTCACGACTAGGGACCTTTTAAGGATAAGCTTATAGACCCCCAGCTCCCACTTATATGATCGCCCTCATACTGCTGGTGGTCAAGCAAGAATCCTAGGGGCTCTATCAACGTGTAATAGCGATGTGTCAGGTCACTTAAAACAGTACACGATGATAATGGTAAACCAGATAGTATACTATCATTTCGAGTAAGACTGTCCTACCGGGATAGGTCCTCCATCAATCATTGCAATCACGTACCTGTGATCTAATAATTGACTCTGAGGGCACTATCTCCAACAATCTCCCACTTGCACTCAAGGCTAATTATTGCGATGTCGCATACTCACAGCCCGTGTGATACCGAACATCCAACTCCTCTACTAGTCAGTCTCACAAAGCTCGTTTGCGGAACTATTGCGCTTGAGGAATAGCCTCAGTGAGTGGATCCGCTTAGTTGTTTCTTTCTATGTCTCTCTATATCTCAAATTCGCGGAGAAGGCCATCTCCCGAAAAGAGCAATACCTGTCTCAGAATATGTCTGGATGTCTGATGGGACCTAGCTCATAAATGAACTCCAAATCCAAACTTCTTAGACTGTATCGTCAACTGAACTTAATCAGTATCCTGCGCGCCATGCCTCCCTCAGTATTGCCTTGGACCACCTGTCCAAAATACTGCCCCTCATCAGAAGGAAAACTATAACTCTGACAACCTCCTTGTCGTCCATGTCACCTTGGAAGCCTGGAATGATAACTGTCTCCTGAATGAGGCTGTCGTTATCATCTCCCTAGAACATCCACTTATGTTCTAAAACTGCTTCCGACTGTTTCTCCAGGATTGGATTAATGTCAACTTATTGCATCCAGTGCAAGAACAACATCTGGTGTGGTACTTGACATCTCACGATTGACTCAATTGCCTGAGCAAATGATCTGCCAATCATGCCCGTCCCTCTCCCCTTTAGTCTGTAAGACACCTTTGGAGAAGGTGACTCCATTACCTGCAGGTACACTATCGTGCCAGGAGTCGTCCATTCTAAATACTCTTAGAATGCTGTCAAGTACCCTGATTGGGAAACCACCCAAATCTAGATCTAAGACTATAGATCTAGTAACCAGTATGTCTGATATAAAATCCATTTCCTTTGTGGAGAAACAACTGTGTGACGACCAAAGTATAACCGATCGTAGTGTAGGAGTTTCTTTTCCTACTCTGTGTATATCATCCAAATACCAGGATATCACACCCTACTACCTTCTCAACTGATCCATCCCCTATTCTGATGAAGTCAAACCCATGACTGTCACGTCAGAAATAGATGATCTATCTCCGCTACATCTGCTCTAGTCTATAAATAGACATAAGCAACCTGTCCACCAATGCTTCCGCTGCTCCCACTGACTACGACAACCCTCTGGCAGAGTCATATAGACGTACACTTCTAAAACTGGTTTAGAACGACGCTATACTCATCCTCCCGCCGGGTCTCGTAACCTGGAACAACAGCAATGGCAATTGTGGGTAAACAAGAACTTCCCTGTCACCGTCCTTGAGGCTACCGTAGTGCCTCTCGGGTGCCTGAAGTTACCCACCTTATCTGCGGAGTGGCCAATGGAATGTCAATCCAGATTGAATCTTTAGGTTCCTTATCAAATCTTCAGTAATCGTTTGTGGTTCTGGAATCACTTCCAGTTCTACCATACTCCCACTACTGTTTTCTGAAAAAATCCATTTTTAATAAAACTGTGGCGAGTCTAGAACAATATCGCTATTGTTCATCCAGATGGTAGAAAGTCAACCCTCGTCATAGCCTGGGTCAACCCACAAACAGCCATTACAGAAACGTGCCTTGAGTTGTCCAGTGTCTGGTTTTAATCATAAACCGGACAACTCCCCGTACCTTAACATCGTTAAGATATGAACTGTTCTATATCCAATATAGAAACAGAGGCACTGATTTAATTGAACCAGATCCAAATCATGCAACTGTCTCCAGTGCATGTCAACTAAATGGAAGGAGGCGGATCAGCGTTACTCAACTTAGGAATGCTTCCAATTATGAGTAACCTGAAAGAGAAGCAAGATCTCTTTGTCATTACTATCAACTGAATACCATACACAAGTATCTACATCTTCGATCTCTTTGAAGAATCCCGATACTTGCTACACCTGGTTCTCTACTCTATTCAAATACCTATAACTCCTCAAAACTTAGACCCTGTGTTTCAACGAAACACATGTCTAAGAACTAGAGAAGTTAAAAGTAAACAGAATATAGTATGAGGACCAACCCCTCTGTCCTAATGGACACTGGACAACATACAATACTCTGTATAAGTCCCTTGAGTCTGATAACTCTTTCACTGTGTGTCGTAGGTTGAAAACTGTACTTATGGTTAAGAAGAATTACACCGCTGTTTAATGCTCCTTACCTAACCATCCACTGATATAGGTAAATGTCGTAGACATAATTTCAGAAAGGTATATCTCACTCTATGAAAATAGACGTACAGATATATCATTTTGAAATTGGTGCATAACAGCGGATATTCAAAACCAAATATTTGCCGACCGGCAAACAGCCCAGGTGATTTCCTCAAATATCACCGATTACAACGAATCCTGATATAATGAGGATAATCACCCAATTCCCAATAACTTACTCCTACTCATCATCTGTAAAACCATACAGATGTGAGAATCGTATCTGGTAAATACATACCCTGGAGTAAGTATCTAATCGGGAAATCAGTTTTCTATTAACAGTACACAGTGAAACTGAAACATTGAAATGTTTCGATGGGGTATCCTGGTATTCCTAGTAATGCCTCTTCCAGATTCACGACTGTAACCGTATAATTCTTTGCCACCTCTCCAAATCCCTTCATATGTCTTTAGTCTTTACCTTCTGTACACCCCTTTAGGCCAAATGGTTTTCTTCATTCCCTACCGTTCGGCACCAGCCTATGGTTTGGAAGAAGACTATCTAATAAGCATAATGGGTGTAATGTCCCAATCCTAGGAACACTCGCAATGCGAGAGAATGTGAAGATAAAAGACACCTGAATAAATCTTATTCCTATTTCTCCTGAACCAGAATCCATCCCCGAACTGGAACAAGTTCCTTTCGAGTTCGTATATAACCATACGATGGAGTATCCAAATAAACTGTGGATCTTCGTAGTGATACGGAGTGTCCTGGAGAAATACAAAGGTGATGTGGGAGTGGTAACGAAATACCTGGTTTGGTCGTGAATATCTGTTGCAATTTACTTTGCCCTCTTACTAATCCCTTGCTTTGTCTTAACTTAATACCTTCTGCACACCATCATTATGCTAATTGGTTTTCTTCATTCCCTACCGGTCGGCACCAGCCTATGGTTTGGAAGAAGACAATCCAATTTGCGTAATAGGTGCACTACCCCTAAACCAAGGAGTACTCGTAACCTGAGAGAGGGTAAAAGGAAAAGACAACTGAATAATCCTATCCGTTTTCTCCAGAACCGGAAACCATCCTCGAATAAATTCTTTCGAGTTCGTATCTAACCATACGATGATTTTGTCCAATGGAAGTGGACGTTCGTAGTAATACGGGGTGTCCTGGAGAAAAAGGGTAAAAGTAGGAGTGGCAATGAGGTTTGCAACTCTGACAATCCAAAAGCCGGTGTTTAAGAAGGTTCGGTCAACTTGGTCACTGAGTCAAAGTCTTAGGGTCGGGTCAAATGGTCGCTGCCAGAGAGAGAGAGAAAAGAAACACTCAGCGTGCACTCTAACCTAGATCAGAATGGTTACCAATTTATCTAATCTGGAATCCTCCCACTGTACCTCAAATTCTCCTCCAAACTTGAAAGAAGAATTAGTCGGGGTCACCCGAGGAGTAAACTAACTCATCAGTGGGAATCGGGATCCAACTATCATCGCATGATAACGTGACGGAATCCGCTCACGCTATCACACTCCAGAAGGTATGCGCATATCTGGCAAGTTTCAGTTCTTTTGAAACTCCCGATGTGATTTCTGCCCCATGCTCTTATGACCTTGGCGTGAGGTCAAAATATCATAAGTCACATGTCAAGTTCAGCCCATCATTATCCAGGTTAATTTAAACCCACCCGTACATACCCTTGACGTAGGCCAAAATAGTAGTACGACTGTCCCAAACCAACGCATCTATCTATGCAACAGATAAATAACCGGCAGCTACCAAACACTATGCCTTGGCGTGAGGTCAAAATACATAGCTTGAATACTACCGAATATTTAACTGAAATGACGGAGGGCTACGAATGGTTTCTGGCGAAAACCTTTAACGTAATGAACTTGATATCGTTGAAGGAACGGATAGCTTTTAAAAATATAGTGACGAAAACCATTGCTAAAGAGGTCACTCCCGGTGAAGGGATCTCGGCTCTTTCCCCGTAGAATGGGGTGCAGGATATTCCAACTGAATACCACGGTGCAAAGCAAAAGTAATCGGCTATAGTGAAGTCATTGCCCTGACGCAAACTTTTGTCCAAGGGGTCACTCCCGGTGAAGGGATCTCGGCCCTTGCCTCGTCGACTGAGGAGCAGGATATTCTAACTGAATACCACGATGCAAAACAAAAGTGAACGTCCTTGCAATAACAGCTTTTTGAAAAGTGTTCCAACAACATCAGATTAGGTTTGTTTTAACTTGCATTGATCCGAATCAATGCAGTCCCATCAATTGATCACACCAAAAAGAACGAAAATATACTGATGTACGTATATGCCATCCGCATTCGCCACTGGGTCCCGTCATTACCCGTTAGGTTAGCTAACTAACGACAGAGCGGGGACTGGACTAGCGCGGATGCAAAACATATACAACATCTACTAATATATATACCAATATATTATATTCGCTCAAGGCGTGAATAAAATGCAACATCACAGAGAATGAACAGCATCACAGAAACAATACAGATATCTGGGATCCCCGGGTTTCACAGAGCCGCTGAAACCCGACGTTCCCCTGGTCGTGTGGATAGCCTGTGCAATGAAATCCTAGACCCCTACGGGCGCGGCAAGTTACCCGCCAAAACCTGAAGCGAGGCAGCCCCCTTCAGCAACGTGAATGGACCACCCAGCACTTCACGGAATCCGGTAACTTGGGCACCCCTCCTGGGTCAACCTGTACCCCCTACGAGTGCGGCGAATAGCCCGCCAATCCTAGAGTGAAGCCCCCTCCGTCTCAATGCCATGAGATGCGGGCTTGTTGCCCTCCAGAACCCGGCTATCCGTGCACCCCTCCGCGGGGCAATCCTAGTACAGAAAGTAAAATATACATACAACGGGTACATCGACCGCAACCAGGTCGTGCCCCAAAATAATAATACAAACAGGCAGTGACGGCAGTCCACATGTCGGACGCTCGCCCCGCAATATCAAATGTACATAATACAACAAAACTGTACTAGCATTGCATCCAGGCTATCCCCCACGACCGATCCGCAACATCACAGCAAATACATAGAACATCAACGTGAATGTCACGTTCGCAAATCCGTCTAACCGGGCTATAGCAGTTAGACCGGATTTACCGATCGAGTGACATTCACGGTCGCAGATATAATGTAAATACTGTGAAAAATGTGTTTAAAATTTTCCGATTGATCAAACTTAACAAGTGGGCCCCCAAACCAATACTGCAGCACTCACAGAAAAACTGGGCCCAATATTAATACTCCAAAACCCATATTTTAAGCCCACAAGCCCACTGAAAAAAATTGATGAAGTGAAGTCTTATTCCTGCGGCGGAAGCGCGGCCAATGAGGGGCTTAGGCCGCCCTTCCGCGGTCGTACGGAATCATCACTTCACCAAATTTTTGCAGTATTCTTAGAACTCTCTGCGCATCACTCTGAGACAACCTGAAAAATTTTTGGACTCAAAAAAAATTCGACAGAAACTGATGTGCATGAAAAATGCGGTTTCGGGATTTTGTTCGATCGGAAACGAAAAACACATTACACAAAGCTAGACTAAGTTAATGGCGTGGCTCTGATACCACTGTAAGTGCACGGCGGCGCCCCGGCCGTCAATCCGACGCCGGAATGCGGAAGCGGTGAAAACTTAAATTTTGCGGACTTAGCAAACCGGCACCACCGCGCACTAAACACCCGGATCGAAACCATTAACAAGTCTAAGCTAACTAGAAGATGGGAAAGAGATGTACCGACGATCCAAGTCCTCCGGTCTTCTCGTCATGGTCCCGATCTCCTGCGGAATGTCTCGTCTCCTCCTCGTCGCCGGAAGTGCACCACATCGCCTACTTCTTATATGGGCTCCCACCTCAATGCCGAGGCAACTCGGGCACGAAGCCGGCTACTCGACGTGCCCAAGGTTCGTTGTAGAATATGTAGTGAGCAAGTCTCATTTGGGGTTCATGGAGATGCCTTTGTGGTGGAGGAAATGAAGTGAACTTTTGGAGAGGGTTCTTGTGTGATTTTTGGAGAATGAAGAGAACCAAAAATTGCCACACCAAAAATCAATCCCCACCATCCTCAAGAATGGCCGGCCCTTGTAGGAAAGGGAGAGAGGGAAAAGCCAAGGGGGAGGTAACCATATGAATCATGCAAGAGAGAGAGAGAGAGGAATGGTTATCATGAAAAACAATGATACCAAAACAAAACCCATACTCCACCACCAACCACCAACCTCATCATCAACAACCATGATGAGCCAAAAGTCATGCCATCATGACAAGAAGAAGTCAAGGTCAATGAAAAGATGTCATGACACAACAACAAGCAAATACCCCCTCCACAAATACTTATTTGCAACAATGCAAATAAGCCCTCCTCCACCAATCTTCGGCCAATGAACGGAACAAAGGAAATTGGCCGAAACGGAAAGCAAACTGGCAACTCCAAAAAACTGTCCCATAATAAATTACAGGAAAACCCCGATACTGTGCATACACACCCGCATCTGTATTTCGACCGAAATACAGATGCAATGAGACAAAATCTACACTGTACTATACTAGGATCCGGCTTATACCAAAGCCGGCTAGTAATATCCGTTCGATCCTGATCCGTGCAATACCGCACGTATCTGATCGAACCCTGCCATATAACCATACGGCCTATAGTACAGACTGTCCGATCCTGATCCGTGGAATACCGCACGTATCTGATCGGACCCTGCCATATCTCCATACGGCCTCTACAACCTTTCGCCCGAAAGCTTGAGTAACTGAAATGTGGGGGACTCTAAAGACTTGTCAACACTTTGGTTGTGGATTTAACCACTAGCACGTCAGAGGTATAAGCCAATACGTAACGGGCCACCAGGTACTGACTAAAAGGGATGTCTGTGAGTGAACTCAGCCTGACAACCCTACTGAGCCTGTCAGTGACAATATCCGTGCAGTCCGGTCCGTTCGTCTATGAGTATCGCATGGCGGGCCTAGGGGGTTGGTAAAAGTCAGACCCCCAAAAGCGGTACAAGTCGTGTCGGAGTGTAGCCCAGAACACCCTGAGATACTACTGGAATACCTACCAGTAAATCTCCTTGCCTTGGCCAAGGACTTTGTGTAATGGCTCTCCTAGACACAGCACGACCTCACCCCCAATACCGGGAGAGACGAACCCCTGAAGATACGCTCACTGCCTCCATGTGGCTCGGGACTGTACCCAACTAAAACCTGTTTGCACGACTCCTTTGAGCCGTGGTAGGGTAGTAATCAAAGTACAGTGGGAACTCACACGAGACAAATGACGATCCCCAGGTCGATGAACTAACCTGCACACATGTCACCAGGGAACTGCCATCTGACGTCTGGTATATGACCAACTAGCATGTTCCCGGCGAGTCCTGTCCGGTGTACTCATAACCCAATGAGCACCTGTATACATCTTAGGTGATCCAACTGACACCAGTGGCTTGTGAGACCGGCCACCGCCCCTCATCGGGGTCTCGACTGTATACACTAGTCTACTATGGAGAATCGATGCCCTGTCTCGAAACTCTCACGACTAGGGACCTTTTAAGGATAAGCTTATAGACCCCCAGCTCCCACTTATATGATCGCCCTCATACTGCTGGTGGTCAAGCAAGAATCCTAGGGGCTCTATCAACGTGTAATAGCGACGTGTCAGGTCACTTAAAACAGTACACGATGATAATGGTAAACCAGATAGCATACTATCATTTCGAGTAAGACTGTCCTACCGGGATAGGTCCTCCATCAATCATTGCAATCACGTACCTGTGATCTAATAATTGACTCTGAGGGCACTATCTCCAACAGCATCGACACAGAAATCCTGATAGGTACGTATCATACGCTGTCCCGAAAGCACGAGTGCCTAGCTCTGACCCTCGCCTTTCACGTATGCATACGTACAAGACTCCGGTCGGTATCTCCAAGATAACCGCCGAGTAAAAGGTAATATCACCGGACGGTATGGTTCCCCTGTCAGGCTTACCGTCTAACAAATCCAGCGATCCGTTCTCGCTCCGGGGTACCTCCGGGCCCCACCATGTACCCTCATGCGGCCTCTACGCCTTCTCGCATGGGGTATAAATAATCAGCACCGATAAAACCCATGGTGGATGCACAAATATCATATCAAGGAAACTGGGTTTTTCAATGTATGCATAATTTCATGAACTCCCGCGGTTCCCAAATCCAGAAAACATCATGTAAAATCCAAATAATAATGCGCAATCCAGGAATAAACATATACGATATATCTGAAATGCGAGCAGATAAATGAGAATATGTAGCTGAAAACAGATGTATGCGAAACCAATAAGGTACAGCTAAGTAACATCAGTAAAGGTAAATATGTAACTGCAACTGAATATGTGTGTAACATACAGGTGTAGCAATGTATAGGTACCTACCTATAAGAACTGATGTCGTATACCCCCCTGGGTATAAGTAAAATATGTAGGATATCCCCCCCGGTATAACTAAAATATGTGCAAGGTATACCTATAGCTGTATCGCAAGGTGTATATGTACCTATCACTAAAGGTATGATACACTATAGGTATACCGATAAGCTAGATGTCATGCGTAACAAGCAATAGTATCTATAAGGGTTAGTGTGTGACATGGCAATTATTGACGGTGTGTGTGTAGCATACAATCCGTGCTCGTGCAACATGAACTGTCAATAATGTGTGCAGTGCCCTACGGCTACTAGTCACAGTACAACTATATCTAAGGAAATACAGTAAAGGCGCAATTCTAACAATGACGTAGAATATGCGACAGGTATTGAATCCTAGCCCAGACGCATAACGCCATGCGGGCGATTCCCCTGTAGATGTTAAATCTACTCACCTACACTCCACGCTAGGTGAATCCTGCCATTTGCTCCCCCCTGTAGCAGTGTCCGTAGTCCCTGCCTGCAAACCTGCAAATAAGACATGGAAATCATATATAAGCCAAATATCTCGCAAAACGCGATATCGAACCAAAACGAGAAACTCGCGTCGCGAACTAAACGCGCGCGTGCACGATACGCTAAAACGTGTGTGTACGCGTCTAAAACCATCGCGACATGCAGCGATACGCTGGATCACAGAACCCTCTCACGTATCGCGCAAACACAACGAACATTAAAAACGGTATTTGATCCCAGATTTTCCTACAGGTCAAAACTACACATGCCAAAGCACTAGAAAACACTGCAGACAACCCCAGCCAAAACCTCAAGACCCAACACCCTACCCTGGCCGCAATTTGTTGCCAATATGATTAAATCTGCGACCAGGATTTTGAATGAGGGGCTCGTGTTCTGGTGGTGGTGTCTAGACCTAGGTAGCATGTTCCAGTTTCCCCAATTTTGTTCTGTAAGGTCCGGGCCAAAAGCAGATCTCAGAAACCCAATATATCGCTTAAAAACGATAATTTTGCACAAAAGCAAACCCTATGGTATTTTAGTGAAGTCTGGGTCAATTCTCAGTTAAGGTGACCTTAACTAAACTAAAATAAGCTAGGTTAACTAACACAATCATCACTTAATCAATATTCCACACAAATCACCATAATCTAGCACTAAACTCATAATTAACACAAACCGACACCAACTATCACACAACTAAGCAAACTAGGAATTGGTGTTCAAAAATTATACCTTACCCACGACCCTAGGCACAAGGAGAAGAAGAAAAGAGCTGTTGTTGATGCTGGAGCTGCTGCTAATGTTGCTGGAGCTGCTTCTGCCTCTGTTGCTGCTGCTGCCCTATGCTGTTGCTGCTTGCTGCTGATAATGATGATGATGATGATGATGTCTGCTACTGCTGCTGCCTTGCTCTGCTGCTGGAGCTGAAGTCTTGTGTGTGTGTGAGAGAGAGAGTGAGAGAATGAGAGCTATGAGTGAGAATGAGAGAACACACAAAACCCCCTCCCATTCTCTTTCTCTTTCTTCATTTAAAGAAGCATGGCTTGGGCCATGTAGCACCATGCTTCTCTCTCTCTCAAGTCAACATTCAACCAAATAAACTAAAACCCTTTTAAATAAAAAATCATTTTTCATTTCCTAATAACAACCATAACACACCTAACAACCCAAAACACTTAAACAAAGCCTAAAACTAGATTAAGAGATGGTTAAACCCCAAATTAACATCCTAGTTATCATGCACAAGTGTGTGTGTGCCTAACAAAATTCTAATAAAATACTCAATAAATAGGATAAAATATTTAAAACTTAATTTGGTAAACTTTTTATTAAAAACCACACATTAAAATATAATTAGCTACAAAACACAATCTAAGGTGTTACAATCTCCCCCCTTAAAAGAAATTTGTCCTCGAATTTAAAAATATACTGATATGCGTACCTTCAAAGAGAAGATTAAAATCCTCAAATCTCGCTCGCAGTCTCCCAAGTGACTATCTCACTATACGGCTACGTCCAAGAAAACCCTTCACAGACGGCAAGACCCTTGACCAATGTTCCTCCACCTGCCGAGTCATTAACACAATTTGCTGCTGGTGAACGAAAGATCGCGTCTAAGCTTTATGGTCTGGTGCTAAATCATGTGAGAAGGTCAAGAAGGTAATTGTAAAGTATTATCACAAGGAATACGGGGTGAAAATCCAATAATCTGGGCGGAAGTGCCAATTTAAAGGCAACGAAACTAACTCGCTTATAGGATCTCGGAAAGACCTAAATCCTGGGACAAGCTTCCCAAAATCCAACACGTCATTCATCGGAAAGTCCGTAGGAATACATGATCTGTCCCTGCGGACTCGAGTCTATGGCTAACACAGTCGGCATAAGACCTCAGTTCGCAATGGACAATTCCCATTCTGACCTAACACAGCTGGACTATCTCCGAAGTCTCTAGACTAGCTGGGGTCCAAAATCCTACTTACGCAGAGTCAGAAAGACAATAGGCTGGCGATCGACACGACCTAACCCCTAAACCTAAAGGTGGCCAATTGGAGTGTCTCCTGATAACAGCGATCGAAGGAGAACCCTAACGATGGCGAGTGACGATCCCAAACTGCTGACAACAATCAAAACAAACACACCACTTAACAAGAAACAACTGAGCACATTGAGTAAAACCGGACGACAAGAATCCGAATGGAGTCACACCCTGACTAAACTTGGGTAGAAACCATAGCGAAATTCGTGGAGATCTGCTCCCACTCCTACTTCGGAACAGTTAAAGATTACAACTCTCCAGCCGGTCTCAGATGCTCGACTCAAGCACACAACAAGACTGACACCTTGAAACGAAACCTGAAACTTCTCTTTACATCTCTGTCCACCCGTAACTATCTCACAAGTCACGTTAAATGTTGGTGGAACTTGAATGCATATAGAGAGTTGACAGATGTGCATGTTCTAGGATTACACGTCTCTACCCGATGATATCAGGTACACAAACGCGTCCCTAACGTAGCACACCATTGTCACAATTCAAGGTCCCCGAATCATTACCCAGCCGAGCATGCTCAAGTATCACTAACGAACGAGCATCGGCGGGCAGTGTCTCGCGAAAACGATTAAGGAAAGTGGTCGGGCGCGGACCTGAGCAAGCTGTCCCCTCCGTAGAGACGAACTTAAGCTATACTCAACGATCACACAAAAACTGTAAATCTGCAGAAGACTAACACAACAATCAAAATCCGCTGCAGGAAGATGTTCATTAAGCTCTAGTGGTCCGTGGAAAAATCTGACACGACTCTCAACAAGTAGTGCCCCCAAATCTCCAACGCAAAACCACCGCGGCCATCTCCAGATCATGAGTGGAATATCCTTCTCGTACTTCCTCCAAATGTAGGGAAGCCAAAGCGATGACTCTGTAGTGTCACATCAGTACACACTCGAGCCCACTCAAGAAACATTACAGTTAAACAACAAGGTCGCCCGAACCAAAGGCAAAGAAAGAACTGATGCAGTTGTTAACAGAATCTTCAACTGCCGAAAACTTCGCACACATGCCTCAGTCCACAGGAAAGAAACCTCCTTTCCGGTCAAATCAGTCGACGGTGCAGCACTACTCTAGAAATTCTGCATGAAACAGCGGTAAGAACCTGCTAAGCCCAAAAATCTGTGGACCTCCGTCCTGCACATAAGTCTGGGCCTAGGTTGTACGGCCACGATCTCCCTCGGAACCATACGAAACCGTCTCCCGTGACTATTAAACCTAGGAGTCAACACAAAACAAGCCTGAAGAAACACTCCGAGAATTTAGCAAACTGCTGGTGCTCTCCCAGTATCTGCATAACAAACCCCAAGTGTTACTCCTTTCCCTCAAGACAAATTAAGTAGACCAGAGTGTCGTAAATAAGACAACAAAAACTGGTCGAGGAACGGCCTGAAGAAATCTGGTTCATCACATTTTAAATGCTGCCAGGGCATCAGTGAATCCAACGACTCACAAAAACACACAAAGCCCGTCGCACGCATAAGGCAGTCTTCGGAATGCCATCACTCCGAACCGCAATAATGATGACCTGATCCCAAGCAAACTTAGAAAATGTCTCGCACTCTGGAGCTGATCGAAGAAATCGTCACAGCGAGGTGAAGGATACCTATCCGCACCGTAAGCTGGTTCAATTGACGATCCGTCGATACACAACCTCAAACTGCCATCTTCCTCCTTGACGAACAGAAATAGGAGCTTCCAAAAGCGAAACACTCAGACGCACAAAACTCCCCAAACCACAACTCTGCAGCTGATCCTTTAGCTCCCAAGCTTCGCCGGCTCATCCGGAACAACGTCGGAAAAACTCTCGCACGAAAGGAACCCGGTCCAACGATCCCACTGTGGCTCCGGTATCACGAATGAACGCCAAGAATCCACGACATCTCCTCAGTAGCCGACCAGCGAAAAAGGCTGAATTCAAGCTGTGAGAGGCGACACAACTATCCACCTGCACAACAAGAACTGACTTGCCGGGGAAAACAAAACCTAACTTGTTTCCTCACGGTAGTCCACAGACACCTAACACGTAATTAAACAGTCCGTGCCCAGGAGAACGTCAAATCCAACATCTCTAGAAGGACCAAAATGATGGACGAATCTCTATCTCCTATCCGATTGGCACACAACTGAAATACGTGTCGCGCAACAAAAGAATCGCTGACAGAAGTTAGCACAACTACGACTAATCTACCCAACCACGGTACAAGCATGAAAAACAAACGAATACACCAAAATAACAAGCGAATTAAGGATACCTGAGAACTCCACATTGGACGTCTGCACGTCCCGATGAGTAGAAGAAAACCCCTGTGTCTGCCCTCTACCCGCAACTGGATGAACTCCTCTGGTAGACTGAGCCCTCCGAGCGAACCTTCCACGTCCACGGCCTCTCTGAGAACGATCATGATGAGGTGCTAAGGAATAATCCCTGACGAAGTGCTGAAGGCTTCCGCATCGAAAACATCCACGCGCTGACTGCTGACCATCCAGGGGATGAGAGCTGAATGACTGTCCTCGCCCTAAGCCTCTGCTACTCCCGCGACGGCCACGAAATCTGTCTCGATGACCAAACCCCTGTCTCTGGGCCGGTACACTGGTACGAGTCCTCCACTGTCCTGGAACTTTCTGAGCCTCTGGAATATGCGCCTCATCAACTGGAGCTGCAACCACTGGTGCTATGTAGGTGACGGACTGCTGCATGCTGATTGCAAGTGACAACTGAGTAACATGGGTGACAACCTCCTGTCGTAGCTCCCGAACGACATCAACCAAAGAACTCATCGTCTGGCAGAAATCCTGCATCTCTGCCAAAAGTCTATCCATAGTATAGGTCGTAGGCTGATCCGTCTGCACCTGTGCAACTAGAGTGTCATCCTGGTCAGTACTCGTCTCACTCGAGCCAACTCTGATCTCGGCCCTCGCTGCATCACTCTGAGTCCCCATAGTCATCGGCGGCAAGGCTATAAATAGATATAAGATTCGATGAGAATAAGGAATCGAATCTCAAGGATATGAATCATCAAGGAAGGAATGTCAAGCAATTTGTACTTAGGTCACTTAATGCAAAGTACCGCACCGTGGGTATGCTGCAGACACACACACACTACGTTATTCTGCTTAAGCTACCTACTCCATCATACTAAGGTTATCCTACACTCCGAAAGGTAAAACCTAGCGCTCTGATACCAACTTTGTCACGACCCAAAATTGGCACGTGACGGCCCTAGTACTACGCAACGCCTAAATACGTAACGCAGTAAATGAAAGCCAAAACCCAGAAATCTAAACCATAAAAATACAGAAAAGAAAATAATAGAGAGAAAGCTATATATAAAAGACAACAAACCCACAAATAATATACAGTATCGTCTTCACCAAGTCTCTAAGTCAACAACATAATAATAGATGGAGAGTACAAGATACAACGAATGTACAATACAAAATACAGATGACCACCAAAACCCACCTAAGCAAAATAGTACTGTGAGCTGATGCGGTATTTGTAGCAAAAGATGATAGCTGAAACGCTGAATAGCCTGCCTCGACTACTCTGGGGAACAACCTGAAATACCTGTGGCACAATGGGGGTGAGTTGCCAACTCGTGAATAGTAGATAACATATGCAGGTAATCGCAGGAATGCACGTACAACATGAATCTAAGATATGCGATTACAGTAATAACATGTCATGCAAATGCTGAATAAAGGTAAGTACACTAGCAGGTACAATCAATATGTGAAGCAACAGTAACATGACAATAATATGCAATAACCATGCAATAGGGATATGAGAATGTAAATATGCAACTATCATAAGGGTACACTAACAGGTACTACCAATATATGAATCTGTGCATAAAATAGATAAGTGTGAGGTATAGGGTGGAATATGTCATTTCCATGGAAACCTGACATCGTGGTAAGATCACAATCCATCAAGACACTCAAATCCCAAATCCTCAAATCAGCCCCCAAATTGGGCTCTCACATCATATAAGTCTCACATCACCTCAATGTACAATATCGAGTAATCCCCTATATCTCGAATGTACAAATCAACAATCTCTTTCATATCCATTATCCAATCTCAATGAATCACATATATCCTAAGTCGAATCTCAAGTAAGTTTCTAACATCCTAAGGTATATATATATATTTGCAGAAATAAATATGATGGGGGCAATACACATATATTAGCGTCCCATTCCACTAATATTGGTGTAAGGGTATATATAACAACGGGTAATCCCCTGTTATATATACAAAGGTATTAAAAGAAATATCATGAAAACAATGTGCCAAGCATCGACACAGAAATCCTGATAGGTACGTATCATACGCTGTCCCGAAAGCACGAGTGCCTAGCTCTGACCCTCGCCTTTCACGTATGCATACGTACAAGACTCCGGTCGGTATCCCCAAGATATCCGCCGAGTAAAAGGTAATATCACCGGACGGTATGGTTCCCCTGTCAGGCTCACCGTCTAACAAATCCAGTGATCCGTTCTCGTCCCGGGGTACCTCCGGGCCCCACCATGTACCCTCATGCGGCCTCTACGCCTCCTCGCATGGGGTATAAATAATCAGCACCGATAAAACCCATGGTGGATGCGCAAATATCATATCAAGAAAACCGGGTTTTTCAATGTATGCATAATTTCATGAACTCCCGCGGTTCCCAAATCCAGAAAACATCATGTAAAATCCAAATAATAATGCGCAATCCAGGAATAAACATATACGATATATCTGAAATGCGAGCAGATAAATGAGAATATGTAGCTGAAAACAGATGTATGCAAAACCAATAAGGTACAGCTAAGTAACATCAGTAAAGGTAAATATGTAACTGCAACTGAATATGTGTGTAACATACAGGTGTAGCAATGTATAGGTACCTACCTATAAGAACTGATGTCGTATACCCCCTGGGTATAAGTAAAATATGTAGGATATCCCCCCCGGTATAACTAAAATATGTGCAAGGTATACCTGTAGCTGTATCGCAAGGTGTATATGTACCTATCACTAAAGGTATGATACACTATACGTATACCGATAAGCTAGATGTCATGCGTGATAAGCAATAGTATCTATAAGGGTTAGTGTGTGACATGGCAATTATTGACGGTGTATGTGTAACATACAATCCGTGCTCGTGCAACATGAACCGTCAATAATGTGTGCAGTGTCCTACGGCTACTAGTCACAGTACAACTATATCTAAGGAAATACAGTAAAAGTGCAATTCTAACAATGACGTAGAATATGCGACAGGTATTGAATCCTAGCCCAGACGCATAACGCCATGCGGGCGATTCCCCTGTAGATGTTAAATCTACTCACCTACACTCCACGCTAGGTGAATCCTACCATTTGCTCCCCCCTGTAGCAGTGTCCGTAGTCCCTGCCTGCAAACCTGCAAATAAGACATGGAAATCATATATAAGCCAAATATCTCGGAAAACGCGATATCGAACCAAAACGAGAAACTCGCGTCGCGAACTAAACGCGCGTGTGCACGATACGCTAAAACGTGTGTGTACGCGTCTAAAACCATCACGACACGCCGCAATACGCTGGATAACAGAACCCTCTCACGTATCGCGCGTATCGCGCAAACACAACGAACATCAAAAACGGTATTTGATCCCAGATTTTCCTACAGGTCAAAACTTACAAAACTACACATGCCAAAGCACTAGAAAATACTGCAGACAACCCCAGCCAAAACCTCAAGACCCAACACCCTACCCTGGCCGCAATTTGCGGCCAATATGATTAAATCTGCGGCCAGGATT
Organism: Agapanthus africanus; assembly: GCA_030015575.1. NCBI lineage: Eukaryota > Viridiplantae > Streptophyta > Magnoliopsida > Asparagales > Amaryllidaceae > Agapanthus > Agapanthus africanus. Next base: position 378,668,541 of record CM057343.1, read on the forward strand.
TTGAATGAGGGGCTCGTGTTCTGGTGGTGGTATCTAGACCTAGGTAGCATGTTTCAGTTTCCCCAATTTTGTTCTGTAAGGTCCGGGCCAAAAGCAGATCTCAGAAACCCAATATATCGCTTAAAAATGACAATTTTGCACAAAAGCAAACCCTATGGTATTTTAGTGAAGTCTGGGTCAATTCTCAGTTAAGGTGACCTTAACTAAACTAAAATAAGCTAGGTTAACTAACACAATCATCACTTAATCAATATTCCACACAAATCACCATAATCTAGCACTAAACTCATAATTAACACAAACCGACACCAACTATCACACAACTAAGCAAACTAGGAATTGGTGTTCAGAAATTATACCTTACTTACGACCTTAGGCATAAGGAGAAGAAGAAAAGAGCTGTTGTTGATGCTGGGGCTGCTGCTAATGTTGCTGGAGCTGCTTCTGCCTCTGTTGCTGCTGCTGCCCTATGCTGTTGCTGCTTGCTGCTGATAATGATGATGATGATGATGATGTCTGCTAATGCTGCTGCCTTGCTCTGCTGCTGGAGCTGAAGTCTTGTGTGTGTGTGTGTGTATGAGAGTGAGAGAATGAGAGCAATGAGTGAGAATGAGAGAACACACAAAACCCCTCCCATTCTCTTTCTCTTTCTTCATTTAAAGAAGCATGGCTTGGGCCATGTAGCACCATGCTTCTCTCTCTCTCAAGTCAACATTCAACCAAATAAACTAAAACCCTTTTAAATAAAAAATCATTTTTCATTTCCTAATAACAACCATAACACACCTAACAACCCAAAACACTTAAACAAAGCCTAAAACTAGATTAAGAGATGGTTAAACCCCAAATTAATATCCTAGTTATCATGCACAAGTGTGTGTGTGCCTAACAAAATTCTAATAAAATACTCAATAAATAGGATAAAATATTTAAAACTTAATTTGGTAAACTTTTTTATTAAAACCACACATTAAAATATAATTAGTTACAAAACACAATCTAAGGTGTTACACGAGGCTCAAAACTCAGAAGAAAACAAAACCACCAGATCAGAATAATACATGCGTGACTCTGAGGTCGAAATAAAAGACTGGTCCAATAAACTTATCAAGTAATACAAATATGGTTGATGGAGCTTACTAGATACAAATGAATGAATAAAATACAATGGTGGTTTAGATACAAGTGAACCCACCTACCGTGCAAATCACCCTGAAAGAAAAGATGTGCCAGCAAGCTGCCGGGGAAACCTGTACATCGAACCTGTAATAAAATTTGGCACAACGGGGGTGAGTTGCCAACTCGTGAGTAGAAGACATCTACGAAAAGAAATCGAATGCACGACGCTATCCCAGGTCATAATAATACACTATTATATCCTAATCATCTAGTAATAGCAGGGTAAAACTACGTGTAAATGCAGATACTCCGTGCTCGTGTCAGTGCCTCATATAATACTATGTCATATGAATGGGTATGCATGTACCATGAATATAAAATAATCAATCCTGAAATCCAGATATATCTGTATAAGAAATCTTTAGCTGTTATCATAGTAAAATGTGTATAGGAATCTGAAATCTCAACAATGAAATCCATGGAAATCCGTGTCAAGCATCGACACAAACATGTAAATCTCAAGTATCATAGTCTCTATACCTCGGCCTCCGTCAGTCCGGATCGGCCCATATCATCAAATCTCACGACAACGGTCGGTATCCTCCGGATATCCGCCGCGCCAGACATCACCGGTAGGTAGCCTTCCCCTGCCAGGCTCATCGTCTACAACTCGATCTTCTTGTCCCGGGGTACCATATCGGGCCCACCATGTACCCGAGACGGTTCATCCACTACTCGAATCGGGTCTCGAAATCCATCAGAAAACATGAAATCTCATGATGGACGACACATACATCACGAGAAAACCGTATCTTATATTTTAAAAAGAGAGAAGGAGAGAGAGAGAAGTTTTTATATATTCTTGCGGTTTTCCCCAAAAATCCAGAAATCTCATAGAATTCCAAATCTTAAAATCATGAGTAAGTATATGATAAGTGTCGGCATATGCCCCATAATACTGCATGATAACATGAAAATATGAATGCATGAATGTCTAAGTAATAAATGCCATGTCTAGACTAACATCTGAGAGTAATCACAATATTATATATCGATCTAGCTGTTTGTTGATTCTATCAATAAAGGATAATATGATCTAAAGTGTACGTGACATAGCAATTACCGATGATGATGTGTGTGAGCCGGCAAATAAGTGTGAGTGAAATATGCGCATCATCGGTAATGGTGACGGTGTCCTAACAGGTATTATACTGATTATAGCAACATATGTATGAACATGCAACATTATGATTACAGTGTGAAAGTAAAGACGGATGTGTGTTATCCACTCATTTGATATACAATTACCGCTACCACTATAAGACTCGAACCTAACCTAATGTCCATCTAACCCCCCTAAGAGAAACTAAACCTAAGAACTGGTCGATAGAAGTACACCTAAAGCCTGAGTCCATATTTCTAATAGTCGGCGATCCTGCCTCAATATCGTCACGTACATAGTACGACTTCCTCAAATCAAGAGTGCGGATCAATCATCACATCTATGCCTCGTACGGTAAAATCCATCGTACGTCATCACAATATCGGGGTACGGGTCAAGTGTCACCTACGTGTCTCATTATTCGTATAATTTTATCATCAACAAGTGTCAAGATCAAGGTGCTATACTGTAATCGCATACATCAAATATATATCATTACCATCATAAATATACATCATTAGTTTATCCTCAGAAATATCATGTCATATGTATCATATTGTGATTAGTCATACTGATATCATATCGTCATCAAGTCGCACCTATATGATATCGACATCAGGTCACACCTATATGATGTCGTAATCAAGTCATACATATATCATATCGTGATAAGTCACAAGTTACAGTCCGGGTACTATTTTAGAGTCCTATGTACGTCAATATCATCACCACCCATTATAATTTATGTATACATGTTCATTATCTCATTCTCTAATGATCCGCTGACAGTTAATACGACCGTATAGTCAAGAATCACGGCATCAAGCCCAGTTATACCGTTTCATTCCCTTATATCATATCACATCAATGTATCCCACATACGTGTTGTATATATATATATACCTATACCTAGTCCTATATATATATACACACACCCGTATACACCATGTCGAGTTTCAGTGTGTGCGTGTGTGTGTTTCTACTTGAAACCTACGAACCTCTTCCAAGATATTCATCTGCTGGTATGGTCTTCCTAAATCAGTCTAGTCCAGCCTAGGGTCATTACTAGGGTCCCGCTCATTTAGAATCTAGGGTTACATCTGGTTTCCTAATGACAATAAGTACTATTCCTATGCTACGTTGCGGGGGTGCTAAACGCCATCCACCCGACTTCCCCCCGTAGATATACATCTACTCACCTGGTCCATGTCTGCCGAAGACGGTGTCGCCATCCTCCTCTTCATCGCCCGCAGTCCACGTGAGGGGTACCTAAACGCAAACATATAAATAGCATCGTAAACTGAATCACATACAAAAGTCAAAACGACGCAAGGAACAAGCATAGGTTAAAACCTATGTCCCGTCCACGCAAAAGCACCAAATATCGCTCGATATCGGCGTACAAACTCCGATAGATCGAGATAAACATCAACAAATAACTCGTAGTTTTAAAACACATTACTTATATTATAAAACATGATTAAATCCATCGAAACCCTAAAATCCATCAAACCGTCCAATTTCGTAGAACCCGAAAATGCCAATATACCGTTTTTCATCAAAACTTGACATTTAAATGAAACCAATGGTTATAAAACTCATTAAATAGCATAACTAGACTATACAAACCATTACTATATTTTTATTACACAAATTTGTATTAATTTGAAATTTCTAGTTTGTAACCTTTAACAATTTTCAACATTTTTCAAGCAAAATACCACAATTCCACCACAAAACATGATTTTGCATGAATTAATGTATTAAACTACAATTCATGATGATAATGATTTAATGAAACCATAAGTTATATTTTTAATCTCATTTATTTAGGAATTTCTAAAATCTAGTTTACAAAATAGCAATTTTTATCACAATTTATCAATTATCAATAGAAACTAGCAATCAATTTAAGTTTCCACTCCACCAACAAGTTAATACCCTTATTAAGACCACAATCTAGTGTTACAAATATTAATTGAAATTTTATTTCACCAAAAATTATGTTTCATAGAAACCTAGTTAGCAAAATTCCTAATTTAAACAATTTTAAATGAAAAATTTACAATTCAACAACCATGCAAGATTTTCCAATTCTAAAAGTGTTAAACTAACTATTATAACCCTAATTAATTAATAAAAATCATAACTTGAATTTACAAACCCTGACTTGAATTTTAAAAATTGAACATAGAATTAATTCATTAAATCTAAACATGCTTAAAAGAAACATCTAATAACAAATAAACAAAAGAAGGAAATTTATACCTCCAAAATATGAAATCCAAACAAGAAAATGAGCCTCCAAAATGAATGCTTTCCATCTCCAAAATCCATATAAAAATGAGCAAGGAATAAAGGGTATGAAATAAATAGGATTTTGTGGATTTTTGTTGAATTTTTAAAGGATTTTTGATGAATTTTGGAGCAAAATAAAATGAGGAAAATGGGGGCTACCATGGGGGGTGAGGCCGGCCATTTTTTTGGAGGTGAGGGAGAGAAAGAAGAGGGTGAGAAAATGTGTAGAAGTCTCCACCAAAATATCACTTCATTATATCTTTTCATGCATTTCTTTATTTTATTTTATTTCTTTACTATAGCAACTCAAGAAAGCTCTAGAAAAAGGGAAAAATTTGCAAATAAATTTTGCATGATACACACTAAATTCTAATATGCCATGGTTCATTTTTACAAATTAAAACCATTCAAATTTGTAATTTACACTAATTTAGTGTAAAAATAAAACTTATGTTAATATTTAAAATAATTAATTTAGGAAAAATATTTAATTAAACTAAAAATTTATAAGTGGCTAAATAAACACCATTTACTAGTAATTACATAATTAAAATAGGTATATTTGAAATTATAATAAAAAACAATCACGGTTTAATTTTACAAAAAATACATTTTACTTTACCGAAATTCATAAAATTCACTTAAACAATTTTATTCATTTAATTATTTATTGAATTATTTTTAAAACGTTACACTCATGAACCTTTGACGAAACAGGGACTCCATTTGGGCAAAGGTAATGACGGACCCGTCCGGTATACTTGCATACCAGTTGAAGGCGACGCCGGTCACGCTGTTGACAAACTGACGAAGAAGGAGCACGTCATTGCCCCCTGTATTTCCGCACGATGCTTTGAAGTGGGCGACGTGCTGGTTTGCATTCCCCGTTCCATCAAATCTTCCGAACTTAGGAATGACGTAGCCGCTTGGGAACTCAATCAGATCGTACTGCGCGGGATATGGCCGCCCACTACTGCCGATTTCTTTCTGAGCTTCAGCTTCGGCCACCAATGTTTTAACCTTGCTGGTGACCAAATCCATTATCCAATCTTGTGTTAGCGGGATAGTGCTATCTGGGGCCAAGGCGTCCCCAGAAGCGGAATGTGGCCGACTTTCATTCGGCTCGACCAGTCTTGGTCCCAAAGGAACAGGCATTGGCTGCCTCGGATTGTCATCACCAGGCTGATTAGTAGCGGCTTGTGCCTGATTGGGAGGCGCTCGAGCAATTTGAGCCGTAAGCTGCATCACCACATTCGTTAAGTCGTCAATCTTCGAATAGAGCTTGGCCATCTCTTTATCTTTGCTCCTGAGCTGTTTTCGAAGCTCTTGAAGCAGCTCTTGCTCCGCAGTCTTGGGGCGGAAAGTCGGCTCTTCCTCGCTGTCCAAGCTTGACTCCACATGGACCGAGGGGTCTTTTTGCCTATCATCCTCATCGAGAGGGTTTTCTTCATCCAGCGGGGGCGGCTCTTCTTGGGCGGCGGTAACCACATTCAGGCTAGATTGGGCTTGGGATGTGGCGGCCCCATCCTTGCTTTTGCTGCGAAGGTTGTCGCTTGGGCGCCCGCCCGCCATATAGACCGTATGGATGATATATCCGGCCGTCTTTCTATCATTGGCAGCTGATTTCACGGATCACTGTCTTGACCCCCTTGTTTTGGTAGATGGTAGTCGATTGAAGGCGGCCGGCCTAACCAGGTTCTTGAATGGTGCTGGCGCTTCTTTTCTGGGTTTGCCCCGCTGCTTTCGTGTGGCACAAAGTGCTTGATAGACTCTTGAAGAGACAGTGTCATAATTTTTCTGTTGGGGCCGGGACACGTTTCTTTGTAGCACTGTTCGGACCGCTGTCTTCTTGATTCTGGCGGTCATGGCATTTTTCTGAGGCTCGAAGGAATTGCTGATTCTTACGTCCGACTCAGCCGTCGTCGCAGGGCAACCCTGCACTTGGAACTTCACACGATTCCACTTAGCTGAAGCCCTGGCCCTCTTGTTGGCTCGATACCTGAGCCGCTTCTTCCTTAACTTTTCTGTTCTAAGCGCCTGGCAGACTTCGGCTCTTTGGGAAGACGCCGCAGACCGGGCGATGGAGGGCCTTGGAGATACGCTCGATTGTGCATTTGTTGGAATCATCGCCTGAGCTCGTCCGCGACATTTGATGTTGCCCTTCGCACCAGAAGTCTTGCCCCCAGCTGGAGCGCCAGGGAGTCGTTCAGACACCCTCTTAAGTTTCGGTTGTGGTGCCTTAGCAATCACAACATTCGGCCTCTTGCCCCTTGGGACCGGCTTGGCCACCTGTTCCGCCGGGATTTCCGCCAGATGAGCGCTTCCGGCAGGGTAGATGATGACGGAGCCAAACTGGCGGGGCGGTTCCTCCCACTGTCGACTGAGGCTTGCGGGGAGAACCACACGAGCGTTGATCTTGACCACGTATGGAATCGGGGTCACGCTGGAAGCTGAATTCATCTGGGGAGACATTGTCGTCGAAGGTTGATCGCTGCACGGAAAAAAAAACATCATTTCAGTATAGGCAATCGATATGTATATTGATTGAGTTCGCATGAACGTTTAACCCGAAATATGGGAGGAGAGATAGGTCCCACCGGGCGTGCCAGAATCTGTAGGGTGTTTTTCGTCACCCCATTGAGATGGGAATACGTGCGTGCTTGTCAGGCGTACTACAGATTCCCCCTGCCTAGGGTAGGCCGGGGTTTAATGATTGTGGGGATCCGAATTTCCGGCAGCCACGAACTAAGCTGCCATTAATTACCCGCCGCCTTTGGGGCGAGGGAACCTCCGATTGACGGGTCAAACGGGTCATGCGAACTCAATGTGCAGTGTACGTGTGTTGTTGTTTTGGAGGGGGGTTTGAATATATCGGGAGCCACGCAGAGTTTTTACGGGGGTCCCGCTACCCGGATAGGGGCTGGGGGTCAAGGGGGCTGGCAGCCCCCTTGCGGGGTGCGGGGCAGCGCCCCGTTAGAATTTTTTTCTAACAGGGACAGTGTCGTGGAGTATGTGTATGTGTACATTTGTATACATATGTATATATATAAAAAGGGGGAAAAAGACATCCAAAGGATGCGTGGGGCCAGCGCCTGGGCGCTTGAGCGCAAGCGCGCCACGTGTCGGCACGTGGGCGCTTTGCGCTCGAGCGCAGAGCGCTGGAGCGCAACGCGCCACGTGTCGGCACGAGGGCGCTTTGCGCTCGAGCGCAAGCACGCCACGTGTCGGCACGCGGGCGCTTTGCGCTGGAGCGGGCGCTTTGCACTCGAGCGCAGAGCGCTGGAGCGCAAGCGCGCCACGTGTCGGCACGCGGGCGCTTTGCACTCGAGCGCAGAGCGCTGGAGCGCAAGCGCGCCACGTGTCGGCACGCGGGCGCTTTGCGCTCGAGCACAGAGCGCTGGAGAGCAAGCGCGCCACGTGTTTTGCGCTCGAGCGCAGTGCGCTCGAGCGCAAGCGCGCCACATGTCGGCACATGGGCGCTTTGCACTCGAGCGCTAGCGCACCAGCGAGGAAAGGGGGGTTTAGCACCGGAAATTCTCTAAAGAGAAAATAGGGTGGAGTTAAACTCCTAAGATGCTTTGGGTTAAGGAAATGGGTCCTTCTTCTTCCTTTGCTGGCCGGATCTTAGAGATAAAGAGATGTGAGATTTAAAAATCTTTTCTTTTTGAGATCTGATGGCAGATCTGAGTTCCCCTTAATGGGTTTTGTGGTGGAAAACTATTTAGTTTTGAAAAAGGAAGTGTAAAACTCTTGATTTAATTCAAAAGAAAGAAGAAGGTTTTGGAACCTTGAAGAAGGAGGAAAGATCTCAGATCTAAAACTTTTTTTTTGAGAGAGAAAAAAAGTTTTTTTAGATATTTCATTATCTTTGCCTTTATAGGCCATGCACTTTACACATAGCCCCTTGGGCTTTACAAAATGGCATTTTGCCTATCCCATGGCTCATGTGCCATTTCTTTTTGCACATAAGCCATGAGCTTTACAAAAATTTGGCTTTATGCCTATTTTTCTTACATTTATCCAAAAAAATAAAATAAAAGAAATACAACGAGATTATTTATTACAAAATTTTTATCTTGGCATGGGAGGAGGCTGGCCGCTTCATGTTCGGGCTCGACCCGGGCATGGGCCTACTGGATCTGGGCTTAGGCCCACTTGGCTTGGGGTTGACTTTGATTTTGACTTGGTCAACCGGGGTGTAAATTTTTACCCCAACAACACACACATCAAATACACACACACATACATAAATATATATTAGAAGAAAAAACTTAAGTGAGCTTAATATTAGTTAATATATAAATATATTAAATATAAATATATATTAAATTATTAAATCAACACTTGATTTAATAATCCGGTCATATCACATATAACCGACTAATATTATTTATCTGTATATCATATTATCAAATTAACACTTGATTCGATAATCCGGTTATATCACATATAACCTGACCGATAACAAATAACCGCCAGATTACAATACGGTATCACATACTCGTATTTAATCAGGCCTACGCACATATCAGTATATGTGCCTTACTTCGTTTCGCTTGAACTATGAAACATCTTTGTGGGACTCTAAAGACTCGTCAATACTCCAGCAGTAGGAGATGATCATATCAGTCACCTACAAGCCGTCAGTGGTACTAGCTAGACGTAACGGCTACCCAGATATTGAGTGAATAGAAGATCAACAAGCTTGCTTGTCCAAACTCCCATGAAGCCACTAAGCAACACTTACTGTACAGTCCGGTCTCTTCGTCTGATATGTCGCATTTCAAGTCTAGGGGTGGAATCGTCAGACCCCAGTAACGTGATAAGTCATGTCGATGTCCGACTCATAACGGTTCGAGAAACTACTGATAACTCTTACCAGTAAATCTCATCAACAGTCTTAACCAGGGACTTCCAGTTATAGCTAATCGAGCACAGCGCAACATCAACTCCCAATACCGAGAGAGACGAAACCCCTCCTATCGCTCATTGCCTCCATGCGACTTGGGACTGTACCCAAAATCTACCTGTTTGCATGACTCCTTTGAGCCGTGGTGTAAGTGCACGGCGGCGCCTCGGCCGTCGATCCGACGCTGGAAACTCGGAAACGAAAAACTTTGCAAACTAGAAAACCGGCACCACCGTGCACTTTTATCCCGAATCGGGCCATTAACCTAGCTACTAGCAAACTAAAAGATAGGAAGAGAGATATACCAAGCGATCTGTGTCCTTCGGTCTTCGTCTCCACTCCGATCTCTCGCGGAATCTCCGTCCGTCACCTCCTCGTCGGAAAGGGCACCACATAGCCGATTTCTTTTACGGGCTCCCACCTCTGGACCGAGGCAACTCGGGCGCGAAGTTGGCTAGCCGACGTGTCTAAGGGTACAGTAGGTATAGTGTAGAATGGTTGTCTTATTTGGGGTTAGTGAAGTTGCCATGATGATGGAGGAATAGACAATGGACTTTTGAGAGAGGTAGATGAATTTGTGTAGGAAGCAAAAATGAGATGATCAATTTCCCTCACATAACGAACTCCCCTTTTTCCCTTCTAAGAATAGCCGGCCTCTCTAGTGGTGGGTGGGAAAAAGAATGAATCAATAACAAGAGGAGAAAAATGCAAGATAAAGATAAGAAAATTGGTCACATCAAAGTCTATCATTTCTCTCACACACCATCACATTAAAAGCAAGACAAGAGAATAAAATGGAATCTCATCATGAAGGAACTATCATGAAGCTCTCATATGCAAGAAACCCCCTCCACAATAAGTTATTTGCAAACTTGCAAATAACCCCCTCCATCGGAAAGTCCGGCCGCGAAGGAACAAAAGAAAACTGGCCGGAACGGAATGCAAACTGGCAACTTCAGAAAACTGATCCCGTAATAAATTACAGGAAAACCCCGCGACTGCATATACATACCCGCATTTGTATTCCCACTGAATACAAATGCAAAGAGACAAAATCTACACCGTCTAATACTAGGATCCGGCTTAAACCAAAGCCCGCTAGTAAAATCCGTCCGATCACGATCCGTGCAATACTGCACGTATCTGATCGAACCCTGCCATATCTCCATACGGCCTCTACAGCGTTTCGCCCGAAACTTGAGTAACTGTCTGTGTGGGGGACTCTAAAGACTCGTCAATACTATGGCTGTGGATTTAACCACTAGCACGTCAGAGGTATTAGCCATACGTGACGGGCCACCAGCTATTGACCAAAAGGGACGTTTGTGAGCGAACTCATCCTGACACCCTACTGAGCCTGTCAGTGACAATATCCGTACAGTCCGGTCCGTTCATCTATGAGCATCGCATGGCGGGCCTAGGGGGTTGGTAAAAGTCAGACCCCCAATAGCGGTACAAGTCGTGTCGGAGTGTAGCCCAGAACACCCTGAGATACTACTAGAATACCTACCAGTAAATCTCCTGCCTCGGCCGAGGGCTTTGTGTAATGGCTCTCCTAGACACAGCGCGACCTCACCCCCAATACCGGGAGAGACGAACCCCTGTAGATCCGCTCACTGCCGCCATGTGGCTCGGGACTGTACCCAACTAAAACCTGTTTGCACGTCTCCTTTGAGCGTGGTAGGGTAGTAATCAAAGCACAGTGGGAACTCACACGAGACAAATGACGATCTCAGGTCGATGAACTAACCTGTACACATGTCACCTGGGAACTGCTATCTGACGTCTGGTACAATCCCAACTAGCAGGTTCCCGGCGAGTCCTGTCCGGTGTACTCATAACCCAATGTGTACCTGTATACATCTTAGGTGAACCAACTGACACCAATGGCTTGTGAGACCGGCCACCGCCCCTCGTCGGGGTCTCGACTGTATACACTAGTCTACTCTGGAGAATCGATGCCCTGTCTCGAAACTCCCACGACTAGGGACCTTTTAAGGATTTGCTTATAGACTCCAGCTCCCACGTATATGATCGCCCTCATACTGCTGGTAGTCAAGCAAGAATCCTAGGGGCTCTATCAACGTGTAACAGCGACCTGTAAGGTCACCTAAAGCAGTACACGATGATAAAGATAAACCAGATAGCATACTATCATCTTGAGTAAGACTGTCCTACTGGGATAGGTTCTCCCTCAATCATTGCAATCACGTGCCTGTGATCCAATAATTGACTCTGAGGGTACTATCTCCAACACGTGGTAGGGAGGAAATCAAAGCACAGTGAGAGCCACACAAGACTCTATGACGATCTCGGGTCTACAGACTAACATGTACCAGTGTCACCAGAGAACTGCTATCTGACGATAGGTATACCACCAATTAGGAGGTCTCGGCGAGTCCGTTCGTTGTACCCATTCTCTAATGAGCACCTGTGTACAATCTTTGATGTCAAACACCAATGGCTATGGGACCAACCATCGCCCCCATACAGGGTCAAGAAACGTACACACTAGTCTACTCTGGAATATCGATGCCCTGTCTCGGTATTCCCTCGACCAGGAACAATTGAAGGATGTGCTTGTGGACTACCCAGGTCGCAGAAGTATGATCCGTATCATAGTCCTGGTAGTCAAGCTAACATCCTAAGGGTTTTATCAACATGTAAGAGATAGACAGTATAAGAATACCAGTCTACATATTAAGATAAAGGTAACCAGATAGTATACTATTATGTTAAGCAAGAAAGCCCTCTCTATATATGTCCAAGCATCCACTATATCATACAATAATGGCCTCTAGGGCATATATATTCTTAACAATCTCCCACTTGCACTAAGGCCGATCGTTGTAGTATCTCATACACAACATCCCAAAAAGTCTCTCGATTAGTATCTGGGGGAGGGCTTTGGTGAGTGGATCCACTGTGTCAACTCTCCTGATCTCGATCTCCCGGAGATCTACTATCTCCCTGATCAGGTGATACTGCCTAAGAATATGTCTGGATCGCTGATGGGACCGGGGTTCTTAGGCCAAAAGCCACAGCTCCATTGTTATCACAATACACAGGTATTGGATGCTCAATGGTAGAAACCTTACCAAGTTCATCTTATGAACTTTTTCATCCAGACAGCTTCTTTAGCAGTATCATTGGCAGCGATGTATTCAGCCTCCATCGTCGAGTCTGCTACGGTATCTTGCTTGAAACTCTTCCAACATACTGTCCTTCCATTGAGGGTGAAGACAAAACCCGAGACCAACTTACTATCGTCCTTATCACTCTGGAAGCTCGAATCGGTAAAGGACTCCACCTGGAGTTCACTGTTACCATACACCAAGAACATTTCTTTAGTCCTTCTCAAGTACTTAAGAATGTTCTTCACAGCTGTCCAGTGCTTTTCCCCCGGATCTGATTGATACATACTCACTACTCCTAGTGAGTAAGCTACATCCGGTCTGGTACATAACATTGCATACATGATTGACCCGACTGCAGAAGCATAGGGTATCCCTTGCATGCGAGCCCTCTCCAAATCAGTCTTGGGAGACATCTCTTTGGAGAGAATGATTCCTGAGCAAGCGGGTAAATTACCACGCTTGGAACCTTCCATACTAAACCTTTTTAATATGGTGTCTATGTACCTGGATTGGGACAATCCCAATATCCTTTTAGATCTATCTCTCTAGATCTTTATACCCAGGATGTAGGAAGCATCACCTAGATCTTTCATGGAGAACTTATGTGATAAGAAGAGCTTGACCGAGTGTAGCATAGGAACATCATTTCCTTTTAAGAGTATGTCATCCACGTATAATACGAGGAAGACAACCTTACTCTCTACAACCTTCTTGTATATACAAGGTTCATCTATATTTTTGATGAAGTCAAACTCTTTGACAGCTTCATAAAAATAGATGTTCTATCTCCGTGATGCCTGCTTTAATCTATAGATAGATTTGTGCAGCTTGCACACCTTTCTGCTGCTCCCACTGTCTACGAAGCCCTCTGGCTGTGTCATGTACACGCTCTCTTCTAAATCACCATTTAGAAAAGCGGTCTTGATGTCCATCTGCCAGATTTCGTAGTCATGGTATGCTGCAATGACAAGTAGGATCCTGATGGACTTAAGCATAGTGACTGGAGAAAAAAGTTTCATCATAGTTGACACATGGTCGTTGACGAAAACCTTTTGCTACAAGTCTAGCTTTGAAGGTCTCAACCTTTCCATCTACACCAATTTCTTCTTGAAGATCCACTTGCTCCCGATGGGTTTTACCCCTTCAGGAGTATCTTCCAAAGTCCATACTTTATTGGTGTACATAGATTCCATCTTAGATCGCATAGCATCCATCCATTTCACAGAGTCTCCACTTGTGATGGCCTGTTTAAAACTAGTTGGGTCATCATCTTCCATGATGCAATTCTCGCTCCCACCATCTACGAGAAAACTGTAGTATCTTTCAGGTGGATGAGGAACCCTACTAGATCTGCGGAGTGGCTGAGGTTCGTCGGATACTATTGGATCCTCCAGTTCTATCAAATCGTCAGTTGTAGTTTGTGCTGCTGGAACTTCTTCCAGTTCTACCTCATTACCACTAATTTCTTTCGCAAGAAATTCCTTTTCTAAAAAAGTGGCATGTTGAGCAACAAACACTTTTTGTTTCTCACTATGGTAGAAGATATATCCATGAGAATTCTTTGGATAACCTACAAACTTACATAGAATTGACCTTGTCTCGAGTTTGTCCGGATTTTGCCTTTTGACATAGGCCGGACAACCCCATATCTTAACTCGTTTAAGATATGGTCTTTTTCCACTCCATATCTCATATGGTGTCTTAGACACAGATTTTGATGTAACTTGATTCAATAGGTATGTGGCTGTCTCAAGCGCATAACCCCAAAAAGAAATAGGCAACTCAGCAGTACTCATCATAGAGCGCACCATATCTAATAGGGTGCGATTCCTCCGCTCCGATACACCGTTGTGCTATGGTGTATATGGAGGAGTAAGCTGAGAGAGAATCACATTCTCTTTTAGACAGTCTCATAATTCCATGCTCAAGTATTCTCCTCTCCAATCAGATCGAAAGATTTTAATACTTTTACCCGTTTGGTTCTCTTCTTCGCACTTATATTCCTTGAATTTCTCAAAAGCTTCAGATTTGTGTTTCAACAAGAACACATGTCCGAATCTCAAGAGATCATCGGTGAATGTAATAAAGTACGATGAAACATTTCTGGCATATATAGACATAGGACCACATACATCACTATGTATCAGTCCCAAGAGTTCAGTAGCTCTTTCTCCGTGTCCAGTAAACGGAGTTTTGGTCATCTTGCCTTTGAGACTTGACTGGCAAGTTTCATAAGATGAAAATTCAAACGAATTCAAATATCTATCTTTATTCAACTTAGCTAGCCTTGTCGCATTGATATGACTGTTCCCTTATAAAAAAAGGGATAGGGGAAAGTTCTCCACTAAAACAGATACACGTGTTTAACAAATGAATGCCTATATGCAACGCATATAAGCACCGCAGTTAAAACAACTGCTAGGCTAATGGAGCCTTACGTGCCCACACGTGAGCGCCTATATTCAAAGCTTATAGGCACTGTATTTAAGCAATCAATAGGCTAAAACTGAGCTTCACGTGTAAGCACGTGAGCGCCTATATGCAAAGCATATGTGCGCCGCATTCAAACAGATGTCAAGCCAAAAAGACTCACGTGTCAACACGTGATACACTCATATGTTGTTGTATATAAGCGAACAAGTTTAATCCCATTGGAATCACGTGCTACACGTGAGTGCTCTTAACACCTTCGAAGCCGATAGAATTAAATTCTAAACAATGGGATTAAAAATCTATTTGGAAAATATTTCCTTAAATCTTTCTAATATGGAAAGATCCTTCTCTAACAAAAAACCTTGGATGAACTATCTGATAGAATTAAATTCTATGTGGGAAATATTTCCCTGATCTTTCTCAAATTAGAAAGATCTTCTCTGTTAAAAAGAGGACCCTTGGATCAAAGATCCAGCGGTGATCATCTGATAGAATAAAATTCCATCGTAGGAAAATATTTTCCTAACCCTGTTAAACTAACAAGATTTTCATATAATAGAATAAAATTCTATGTGATAGCATTAAATTCTATGTTAGAATAAAATTCTAATTTTGTTAAACTAATAAGATATCCTTATGATATAATTAAATTCTATATTGAGAAAATATATTCCTAATATTGTTAAACTAAAAAGATATTGTTCCCGCCAAATTTTTTGGCCAAGAGCTATTTTTTCTTGTTTACGCCGGTTTAAGTTTCGTTTACAGATATACGTGAAATCGGGCTCATTCATAGACGCACATACACACATCAGAGGAAGAATAGATGTTAGAAAGGGAGTACTTGGTGGTCGACGACAAAAATAAAGCATTTAATCGAACATTTTATTCTATAGGAAATAGATCACCATTCATAGGATCGAAAGTACAGGGATTCACAAAACTATGGATAAAATTCTCTAACTCCCTCTTTGCCCTCTCCACCATGGAAAAGCGGCGATCTTCACGAAGAGTCGCTCTCCATCGGTCGGCACCGTGCCCATCAGTGAAGGCAGACATAATGACCCGCCGAGCCCGTATCTGGCTTAATAGCTGAACAAAGCGATCCCTCAGAGCGGTGGTAATCAAAAGCGCCTCATGAAAGCATTCGATCTTGTCCTCCGCTGCGTCGAGCATCGCTAGAGTCATCTCCGCTGGATGAGGGGGGATTACATAGAGCACGGACAAGAAGACCATCCGGAGCCAAATGGAGTCGATGGGGAGAGGAGATCCTATACGAGTCAAGAGCTTGTGCAGCACCGTATTGCATTGATCATCCCTAAGAGTAGGGTCCACCAGGCATGCAGCAAAACGAGAAACAATTTCCTCAATAGGCACCTCCCATGGCTGCCGGTGAACATGTGGACGATTACAAGCCATAGCTCTTCTCTGTTAAAATGATTCTCTGAAAGTGAGAGAGAAGAGAAGTATTGCTTCAGATTATGAAGGGAGATATTTAAGTCTAGGCATAGAAAATGTTATGCATGATGGAACTATTTCCAAGCTCTTTAAAAGAAGGCATTGGGAAAGAAAGGTTTGACTCAGGAAAAGCAATGGGAAAAGTCCCCAAATGGAGCATCACGTGCCCACACGTGATAGGCACTGCGCTTGATAAAGCAAGGCTGAAACTGAGCCTCACGTGCAGACACGTGACTTCTATATACAAAGTATATAGGCGCCTTCTTAAAACAAACAATTAGCCAAAAGAAGTCACGTGATAGCACATGACGCTCTTTGATGTGCTTAACTTTGTGGGGTCACGTGCTATACGTGACGGGCTCCTATGCCTTCTGAACCGATAGAATTAAATTCTGAAATAAAAGAGATCAGAACCCCAAATGGAAAATATTTCCTTAGACCTTTCTAAACAAGAAAGATTGCGCTCTGTAAAGTAGAACGCCGTTGGATTAAAAATCCAATCGTGATTAAAGAATCACCAATATACAGAAGAAGATTCTGTATAGGGAAATATTTTCCTAATTTTGTGAGAAATATCTTCTGTAAAACAGAAGCCCTTGGATTATCCAACGGTGAATAAAATTCACCGATTGATCTAAAAGATCATTTCTGGTTGATTATAAAATCAATCAAAATCTCTCAATAAGAGATTTTCTGAACAATTTGATTCTTTTCTTTCTCCTATAAATAGGAGCCAAGTGACAAAAAAATAGAGAAATGAGGAGAAAAAGAGCAGAGAGAAAGAGAGAAAAAGAGAAAAGAAACTCTAGGTAAGAGAAGGAAAAACACACAGAGAATATCTCATCCCCTCTTCACCTCCACAAGAGTTTAACTCTTCTAAAAGAACTTAGTTCTTTCTCTGGTTCAGATCTGCAGAAGTAGATCTCCCCACAAGTTGAGAATTTAATTCTCATCGGGGAGATTCTGCCATGCAGATCCAAAACCTAGGGGAAGATCTAAGTTCAGAGAATTTAATTCTCCCAAAAAGTATATAAGAATTTAATTCCTCTGATAAAACAAGAGTTTAACCCTTCATATAAGAACTCAGTTCTTCCTTATGGTGAAAGATCTGCAGAAGCAGATCTCCTCACAAGTTGAGAATTTAATTCTCATCAAGAAGATTCTGCCATGCAGATCCCAAACCTAAGAGAAAAACTAAGTCCTAAGAATTTAATTCTTACAAAATGGTGGGTTTGAAAGTCTCGAAACTAAGGATCTCCATGCACGTAAAATGATTGGCATCCAACATGATAACGACCGATCATGTGCTCCCACGTGAACACCCTTGATGAACAAAAGAGGACAACTGAGACTGGCTCACGTGATCCTATGTGACCTCCCCAAGTAGTGCTTATCACAGACTAAAGCAAAAATGGAATAAATCAAAGGGAGTTTCCATTTTTGGGGCACCTCACGTGATCTCACGTGACCCAATAGCGCTTAGCGCTCAGAAAAGAATAAGGGAATAAACCCAAGGAAATAGCGCCTCAAATTTTTAGTGTTTAACACTACTTCAAGCACCTCACGTGACCCCACGCGAGCGCCTCCAATTTTTAGTGTTTAACACTACTTCAAGAACCTCACGTGGGAGCACATGAGCGCTAAGCATATACTAGTGTTTAACAATACGAAAGGCCAATGTTAGCCAAATTCAGACCAAATTTCCCGAGAACAGTCAATTGAGTCCTTCATGCTCAGAGTCCCCAAATCCGAACTCAGGCCTAGAGATAGCTAACGAGCTCCCAACAGATGGCATCTAAAATGATGTTCGTCCCATTCCCCCTCAGTCGGGATATTGGTTCGAGGGCACATCTCTCTATACCTCTGATACATGTCGTTGTAATTCTTCAACGTCTTCAGAGAGATGGAGGGTCCCAATAACCAATAACTTTTGGCGCATTCCCAAACCGACAAACCAAAACCCCACAGACTATGACGTCTTTAAACACAGACTACGATGTCTTTAAACCCCATAGACTATGATGTCTTTAAACTATGGACTATGAGGTCCTTAAACTCATGGACTATGATGTCCTTAAACCCAATGGACCGTAACGTCCCTAAACTAAGCTTTATAGACTATGATGTCTTTAAACTATGGACTATGAGGTCTTTAAACTCATGAACTATGATGTCCTTAAACCCAATGGACCGTAACGTCCCTAAACTAAGCTCTATAGACTATGATGTCTTTAAACTATAGACTATGAGGTCCTTAAACTCATGGACTATGATGTACTTAAACCCAATGGACCGTAACGTCCCTAAACTAAGCTCTATAGACTATGACGTCTTTAAACCATGGACTATGAGGTCCTTAAACTCATGGACTATGATGTCCTTAAACCCGATGGACCGTAACTTCCCTAAACTAAACTCTATAGACTATGATGCCTTTAAACTATGGACTATGATGCCCTTAAACTCATGGACTATGATGTCCTTAAACCCAATGGACCGCAATGTCCCGATAAACTAAAGAAAATCCTGTTGAGTAGATCTTAGTCTAAAATTAGACTAACATATCCTCAAAAAATGTTTGAGTTGATCTTAATCTACAACAAGATTAACGATCCTTAAACCAACCCAAACCCAAATCTACGAAAATACGGATTTGGACTAATCCACGCCCTACGGACGACAACATAAATTAGTCTCCATATACAATCCACGGGCAACCAAAAACAAAACACACACATGACATGAAGTGACCATCTGGAGAAGGAGAAAGTGGTTACCGCGATGCGGTAGCATAATTAACTGCAGGGGCTTGCGCCTGCAGGGAAGAGCGTCCCCATAATCAAAAAACCCCTTGCAAACGAGTGGGAATCTGACGAAGTCTGCTACAACGGCGACATCTGTCTAAACCTCCGATATACGGTGCCATAGATCAACTTGGCAATTTCGAAGAGGTGGACGGATAAAACCCAAATAGCATCTGCCCCTAAAATTCAGGCCGGACGTCCCAATGTCCCAGTCGCGTCTTTCGGCGGTGAACAGATTCTGGCACGCCCGGTGGGACCTTTTCCTCTTTCCACTCCACACTTCGCGTGTCGTGTTCGCGAACGAATCATGGTTTAATATGGTTTCCACTGGATTCGAGGTACTAAGATTTAGTGTCTTGCTCCTGTACAGAGAAAATGGCTTCCAACTCACCAACTGCAACAACAACTCCCACCCCATCCTCGCTGGAGGAGTGACCTATGGTCCCCAAGCGGCCTCCATCTTCGCCATGCCAGTGGAACAGGTGACTCAGGCCACCATTAGATTATTCTTCGGGACCATGCTCCCGCCAATGAGCTTCAACACTCCAGTGCCGTCTCAGGAAGCTCCAAAGAATTCGGTCTTCGATCGGCTTACCACTACCACGGCCCCTCTCAACGGGTCGTCCAATTCCAAGTCTACTGCATCAGTCTTCGATAGGCTGAGCCCGAGTTCCAGTGGGCCCGCAAAGAAGCCTGCAATACCTGAAGGAGTTATCCCGAAGCAGATAGCCATTCCAACCCCGAAGGACGAAGTCGTCAAGGGGGATTCTCTTGCTAAGGGATCGGTCTTCGCAAGACTGGCCGTTCCAATTCTTGTTGCAGGCAGGGTCGTTAAAAATGCTTCCCCTACCCGAAAGTCAGTCTTTGATAGGTTAGACGTTTCTTCTCAGCGGACGTATGTCTTCGATAGGTTGGCACCAACAACAGCCCTTCACCAGAATGGGGGGCATGATGAAGCCACCCCCATAACTGAGCTGGTCCCATCCGCACGACATGTTCGACGTCGCCACTGGCGCCGAGAAAGGAAAACTGGGGGCAGCTCTCCCTCTGGACTGACTCCACCAGCTCCAATGGTGGAAATTGATGTTGCTGTTCCAACTGGGAACAAATTTCAACCGCTCAGGAGGGTGCGCAAGAACTCTCCAACTGCCGTATTAAAAAGGTCCCATTCACCTGTTGAAAACATTACAAAGGCGAAGTCGGAGCAGCCCCCTCAGCGGTTGTCCTCTAAAATTCATAGTGTCTGGCGAAGAGTCCAAGACTCTGTAATTAACAAAGACTACTCCCGCCAACCAAAAAAGTTGAAGGTTCAGCAAGAGGAGGACCATCCCGCCGTCATGCTATAGAAGATGTCGTCTGTCCGGGTGCCTATCGCAACAGTCCCCTCAACGTTGACCGCTCATGAAAGGAGAAGGCCGGAGAAGATCCCTGCGTCTGCGACGAATCTCAAGGGCACTGAATCCAAACGCCCCAAGTCTGGAGGCATGGTAGTGCACACCATCTACATGGCTTCCGAGAAAGAGGATAGCCGTATCTCCACGGGTCATCGACCACTCACCCGATCTGTGACAAAGGCTCAGGAGCAACAACAGCAGAAGCTCCAGGAAATGATGACAAAGATAGCCGCACTCACTGGGCCGAAAGAAAGCCCAGAGACGTCATCGGAGCAGCGCCAGGAACAGGAAACTGACGCCGAGTTCCTCCGAAGAATGTTCGAGAAGAAAGACAAAGAGGCCGCGGAACAAGCGGCCAACATAAAATAAATGGCGCTCCTGTTCCAAGATATGGTCAGGATGATGATACAGCCGGATCCTCCAGCTGAAGACCCTCCAATAATCTTCGAAAACGACATAGGGGAGACATCAAACCCTCTTCGGGCTCTATCAGCAGCCAAGGAAGAGACTATCTCCAAAGCCACCCTTGACGACTTTATAGCTCAACAAATACGAGCTTATCAGGCAAATGAAGCAACCAGCCAAGTCGTCAGAACTGGACGACCCTATCCGGGTTGGTACGATCAAATAAAGTACCCGCCAGGATATACGATCCCCAAATTCCATATGTATAAGGGGACGGGTAATCCCCATCAGCATGCCACTCAGTTCAGGGCTCTATACGGTAATACAGGGGGTGACGACAAGCTGCTGCTTCGCCAGTTTGTTGGCAGCTTGTCGGAGACAACATTCGAATGGTACTCTGAGCTCCCGAATGACTCTTTCAAGACATTTGCATAAATGGAGCTACTGTTTACACAAAGATTCGCAAGCGCTAGCGAGCGCACCCCGATCACCACACTAATTAATGCTAGAGTGAAGCCGGGAGAAACCTGGGTTCAATACGCCATTCGGTGGCGGAACCTGTGGTCAAAGTATGAACATCGCATAGAGGAAGCTCCTGCTGTGGGCATGTTTGTGGGAACCCTTGATCCTCAGGCGACCATTTCTCAATTCATGATATTTTTCAAGCCGACCACTTTCCAGGCCTTGATCGACAAGCTCGCCCAAATGGACCTGATGGGCCATAAGCCGTCCTCTTCGAAACGAAAAGGGTAAAGGGAAAGCTACCTTCGTCGCCAATGCTCAACAACAGCCGAGTGATCCGAAGCTAGCTTCTCGCCAAGGAAACAAATCGTGATTCCTCGATGAGAAGTTAAGACGTCCTTACTAGTTTCCCCGGGATAAAACGAGGAGACTGTTCAAACTAGCAGTGTGCAACAGGCTCATCACCCTGGCGGATTCGAAGCGCCCACTGCAGACCGGTGACGTCAATAATCCCAACTACTGCCCATACCACCGAATGTTGGGCCATTCGATCGAAGATTGCTTTGTCTTCAAAAGCTGGATTGAGGACCGGTACCAGCAAGGTAAATTTGCGCTGTCCGAAAACTGGAGGGTGAACCCGCCACAACCGCACGCTCCGAAAAAGATGGACACACCGGGGGTATCATGCTCATTTATAGAGGAAGCTCCATGGGAAGTTGTTCTCTCGGCAAAGACTAAGAGAATGCTAAAGGATCTTCAAGCATGTCCGGCGATTAGGTGGAAGAGCCTGCTAGAGCCTGAGATTATTGAGGGGATGCTGAAGCCGCGCCCAACGCTGAAAGCTGGTGATGGTGGACAGAACTTTCGGGCCCAGCCGCTAAAGTCTTTAAAGAAAAAGACGAAGGCTAAGAAGCCCGTCCAACCCGACGACAACCGTACAGGTTTGCAGAAATACATTGATGCACTGAAAGAATATAACTAGAAGGCACAGACCCCAATTACATTGGGCGAATTCTTCAAGCATGTTCTTGAGAATGAAGACGATAACGCTGATGAGGGAGTCGATTCTTCATAAGAGCCCGAGGATTATGTGGCGAGCTGCCACATGATCTCTCCCTCGTCAATAAAGAGCAAAGAAGCTCCTGATGCCGAGAAACTGGGGGCAGAGCCAGAACCAGAACTCTTGGAACCGTCAGACGAGATGTTTGACATGTTGCTGAACGAAGCCCGTCAGAGGAGCAAAGCTGATCGAGAGCGTGAAATAGCCATATTCGAAAGAGCCAGGCGTCGGCATCAAGCTAAAGAAGTCATAGTAGGGATGCGTAACAAACCGCTCCAACCAAATCAAAGCACGCCCTCGGCAAACAAAAGCAAGCTTAAGGCAAGGAAACGATTCACTAAAGCCCTGTCAATGGGAATGAAGCTGCCATCTCCTAAAGGAAATACTCCTGGCGTTATACGCCTTGACGAAGCGGATGTACATCCCAATTACTGCTTATACCATTGAAGGGTCACACACCCTATCAAAGAATGCAATGTCTTCAAGAAATGGTAGCAGGGATATGTTGCCCACCGACAACACGTCAAGCGATTGAAGCGCAAAACTCGTCGTGAGCAGAGAAATACAACGGATGAGCGCAAAAGAACTGCCGGTAACTGTCGCATGGTTGATACCAGGGGATCGCAAGTTCTCACCTTCGGAAGCGATTCTGATGAAGAGATAGCCCTCGGCCCTCTCTTCAAAGAATCCACCTCAGGAAAAGAAGAAGAGATGAAGAACTGTAAGAATATTCAGCTGCGTAACCGTACGTTGCCTGAAAAGAATCTCGGACCCACAAACAAGGGGACGAACAAAAAAGATAAAGGGAAGGAAAAAGTCCCTGAGGATATCGCCCTCGATGATCGAGTCGTCGAAGAGCTGTCAGCCAAGGACCCGTCTAAGAAAAACAAGGTGGATTACAATATTCTGGCACACCTAAGAAAGATACCCTCACAGCTAAGCATTTTGGATGCCCTTCTGCTATCTAAAGAGGCGCGAGATTCTCTGATCAGGGCACTACAAGAGCCCGACCAATTTCAAGCTTTCCTCGCCGAAGAAAAGATGAAGAATGATCTCAAAGAGGTTCACACAGCTGACATCACTTTCGGCGATGACGATCTCCTCCTCGGAATATGCGAGCATAACCGTCTCCTGTATGTCACCGGGTACTACCATGACATCAAGATAGGGAAGATCTTAGTTGACAATGGGTCCTCTGTCAATCTCCTGAATGTGAGGGTGCTAAAAGAAATCTGTATAAGCATTCAACACCTCGCTCGGGATAAAATCACTATCTCCGGATTTGACTCCCAGTCATCATGGACGCTCGGGTCTGTAATACTGACATTAAGCTTTGGGCTGCTCGTCACTGACATTAAGTTTCATGTCATTGACGCCAAGACCTTCTAGAACGCTTTGCTCGGCAGGCCTTGGTTACACGAATACAACATCATCCCTTCTACACAACATCAGTGTATGAAGTATTTTAAAGATGGTCTCGAATATACCGTGATGGGGGAACTGAACACATTCTCCGTAAATGAAGTCCGAAAGTACGAAGATACAAAGTATTTCCTACCAGAATTTGAAGACACGGAAAGATGCCATAAACCGGAGAATAAGCCAAAAGCTATCACTACTGTTCCGGTCTTCGGGAGCGATACCGAGGAGGAAGAAGAGATAGTCTATTTAGGGCCGCCCCAATGCAACAGGCCGGGACTATCTACCCCTATTTTAGTCTTTGGCAGTGACTCTGAAGACGAAGTCAACGCAGTGTTCTCGGTCCGTCCACTAATTCAGGCCTTCACTGGGGATGATCAGAGTCTGCAAATCGCTATGGTTTCGCGGCAGCACTACAGAGAGCTTGATGCACTCGAGACATATAATGTGCAAGAGTTGCAGACATTCTACGTCCCTCCCAGACGAAGAAATGAAAAGGCGATCCTATTCTATCGATCCACGGAGACTAAAGTCGAAAGAGAAGTCTGGCATGGTGCCGATCCTGCATTCGACAGGCTCCAACCCATTCGTCTGCCCAGGTATTACACCGAGAGATTGAAAAGGTTATTAAGATGCCAAGGCGTACCATTCAAACAAACTTCTCGACAAGCTCAGTTCTACAACCGGATTTGGAACGTCCCCGGAACGCAGCAAAAATTGCCCAATGTAAAAATGGAAACGACCAGGCTCGAATTTGTCCATTCCAAGAAACGGGAGCAGTTCTATGGCTTCCATGTCATAAAGGACATCGATGAAGAAACATATGCTCTTTTAAAAGACGTTGACGCTGAGCCTGAATGCGGTCCTTCCATAAAAATGCCGAGTCCATCATTTGAAGAACAGATGGACAAGTTAATAAGGGAAGCGAGTCAAAAGGTTCGGAACGACCACAGCCGTGAAATGGCCATTTACGAGAAAGCCAAGACGCAACGCCTTCTTGCTACGGAGGGCGACAATGCCCTTAACCATCAGCCTGCCATGCATTCCCAAGACAAGAAAAGGCCCGATGCAGAGGCAAAAACAAGCCAAAGAACGGAAAAAATATTCGACGGTGGAAAAACAGATCCAAAAGGCCACGCGATCGAGAAAAGGCCAGCCGGAATCCATCGCTGATGAAGAAGATGGATCGGGAATATTCCTTCCCTCAAGACAAGACAAGGAAGATATTCGACCTTGTCATGAAACATCAAATGATGACACTCCCGGAGTCTCGGCACCCCGATCAAGCAAACGGGGTTCATCACCCAGATTATTGTTCCTATCACCGAGCGATAGGACATCCTCTTGAAGACTGCTTCACCTTCAAAAACTGGGTCGAAGACTAATATCAACTCGGCAGATTCACTCTATCCAACAGTTGGAGGGTGGCCCCACCACAAAGGCATGTGCCAAAAGCAATGTATATGGCGAGAGTAGAACCAGATCAACATCTGTCTTGGAAACGATCTCGTACCTGTCACATGATAACGCTGTCAGAAGAAGGAGAGCCCGAGAACATGGATGACCTCTTGGTGCCTCAAAAATGAGGATGAAGACGAATTGATCTCAGAGTTTCCACCGGCGCCAAAAGAGTTGGAATATGGAATACATACTACTGCGGACAACCTGAGAAAAAAATCGACTTAGGGACGGCAAACGACCCGCGGCCTACGTTCGTCAGCAAGTTTCTGTCTAAAGAACAGGTAGCTACGCTAAAAGACATGCTCATGCAGTATAAAGACTGCTTCGTATGGAACTATTTCGAGATGCCAGGGCTAGATCCGAAAATAGCTGTGCATAAATTGGCGATATCCCCGGACGTCAAGCCAGTCAAACAAGCACCAAGAAGGATGTAGCTCGAACTTGAAATGAGTATCAACGCCGAAGTCAAGAAGTTAATTGACTCCGACTTCATCCAAGAAGTTCAATACCCCGACTGGATCGCCAACATTGTCCCAGTGATGAAGAAAAATGGGACGGTGCGCATATGCGTAGACTTTCGGGACCTCAACAAAGCCTGTCCGAAGGATGATTTTCCCGTACCGGTCACCGAGCTGATAATAGACAACACGTCCACTCACGAAGTTTTCTCCTTCATGGATGGGTCATCGGGGTATAATCAAATAAAGATGCATCCCGAAGACCAGAAGCATACCGCTTTCCGGACTCCTCTGGGCATATTTTGCTATAAAGTGATGACTTTCGGTCCGAAGAACGCTGGCGCTACCTATCAGAGGGCCATGACAAAGATTTTCGATGATCTCGTACATGAAATCGCCTAGTGCTATATTGATGACCTCATGGTAAAAAGCAAATCGCACGAAGAGCATTGGGAGCATCTGAAGATAGTATTCCAACACCTTTGGAAATACAACCTGAAGATGAACCCTCTCAAATGCGCGTTCGAAGTTTTCTCGGGCAAATTCCTAGGATTCATCGTATGACACCAGGGCATCGAGATAGACCCGTCAAAGATCAAGGCGATTATGGAAATGCCTCCGCCAAGAACTCTCAAGCACCTGCGGTCTTTACAAGGAAAGCTCGCGTATATCCGACGGTTCATAGCTAACCTCTCCGGCAAATGCCGCCCTTACAGTCATTTAATGAAGAAAGAGACCACGTTCGTTTGGGATCGTAAATGCCAGAGTGCACTCGACGAAATCAAGCAATACCTGCAGAATCCGTCGGTACTGACCGCTCCAGTTAAGGGAAAGCCCCTCATCCTGTACACAACAGCCCTTGAAGGTTCTTTAGGCGCGTTATGGGCACAGGAGAATGACCAAGGGAAAGAAAGGGCCCTTTACTAGAGTTGAGTTCTCCTGGGGGCAGAAAACAACTACCCCCTATCGAAAAACACTGCCTGGCGCTAATTTTCGCGATAACGAAGCTCAGACACTGTGCGTTGCCGCATGAGGTCCATCTCATATCAAAAGTGGATCCTCTCGAGTATTTGATGTCAAGAGCCATACTAACGGGGTGGCTCGCTAAATGGGCCCCACTCTTAATGGAATTTTCGATAACATATCGACCTCTCAAGGCAGTGAAAGGCCAGGTCATCGCCGACTTCCTTGCTGAGCACCCGATACCTGCTGATTCACCCCTAAATTATGAATTGCCAGACGAGCACGCATTTGACACGATCAACGGGGAGAAAAGAGGAAGCGATACCCGATGGGAACTTTATTTCGACGGAGCATCTTCCATAAAGAAGCGACAGAACAATACCCCTATAATCAAATCTGGGGTAGGCCTTATCTTCGTAACTCCGCAAGGAGGGATAATGCGCTTTACCTTTTCCTTAACAGAGCCGAGGACAAACAATGAAGCAGAATATGAAGCTTTGATAGTAGGTCTTGAGATCGATGTCGACATGGGAATCGAAAACCTCCTCATATACGGAGACTCCCAGCTAGTCGTTAATCAAGTAAACGGCGACTATCAAATGTGCAAACCAGAGTTGGTAAAGTACGGTGAGAGAGTGCAGCAACTGCTGACTCAAATCCCTTCCTACGCCGTGCAAAGCATACCACGAGCGGAAAATAGCAAGACAGATGCGTTAGCTAAGCTCGCTAAAGAACTGGCTGATGAAAACCTCGATGACGTAAGGATCGTTGTGCAAAGCCGTCGGGTTCTTGCACAAGCAGAAATATCTCCGGAGTCGTCTGAAGAAAAGGAAGCTACCAAGCAAACAACCCTACAAATAGAGGACCAAGAAAATACTAAGGATTGGAGAGAAGTCTTTATAGACTACTTCAAATCCCGTCGAACACTTGAAGACGCATCCTCAAGACATCAGCTCATGAGATGAGCTCTGTCTTTCGCCTTCGTCGGTGATACTCTATATAAGAGATCGTTCGACTCTCTATGGCTGAGATGCCTAGGGCCGGAAGAAGCAAGGAGAGTCGTCCAAGAAACTCATGACGGACTCTGCGGTTCTCATCAAGCCGGGCCAAAGATGAAGCTAAAGATCAAAAGGATAGGCTACTATTGGCCCACGATGATTCAGGACTGCCTCGAATACGCGAAGCAGTGTCATTCGTGCCAAATTCACGGGGACTTCATCTACCAGCATCCAAACCCGCTACACCCAACGGTGGCTAGCTGTCCGTTCGAAATGTGGGGAACCGACATAATCGGGCCCATCGAACCAGCGTCATCCAGAGAACATCGGTTCATATTGGTGACAACCGATTACTTCTCTAAGTGGGCAGAAGCAGTACCGCTAAGATAAGTGAAGACGGAGAATATTCTCCATTTTTTCAAGAAACATGTCATCTATCGGTTCGGCACTCCGCGACAGATTATATCTGATAACGGGCCGGCCTACAGAAGTCACAAAATTAGCCGCTTCGCACAACAACATAATATAGATCGGAGATACACTTCGGTTTATAATCCCTGAGCTAACGGTCTAGCTGAGGCTTTCAACAAGACCTTGATGAAGATCATAAAGAAGACGGTGTCCAAAAATAAAAAGGACTGGCATGAGAGACTGCATGAAGCTCTCTGGGCGTATCGAACCACATTCAAAACAGCCACAAACACAACGCCGTATGCAATGGTATTCGGCGCTGAAGCGGTACTCCCTTTGGAGATAGAGCTACCCTCTCTACGAGTGGCGGTTCATTATGAGCTAAAAGATGAAAAGAATGCTCATCTTCGGCTTGAGGAGCTCGACGCCCTCGATAAAACCAGTCTCATGGCGCAGCAAAACTTGGAGGCTTACAAAGCAAAGATGACGCGCTCATACGAGAGATTGACCAGGCCAAGGACATTTCGCCAGGGCGAACTCGTGCTAGTGGTCAAGAGACCTATGATCCCCAATCGTGCAAAACGGGGGAAATTCGAGCCGAGCTATGAGGTCCCGTACATCATAGACAAAGTCTACTAAGGTGGGGCTTACTTGCTCATGGATATGCATGGCGAAAGACCCTTCAGGCCAATAAACGTCCGGACCCTGAAAAAATACTACGCCTAATGAGTCACGGCCTAGGTCAACGATAGATGACGACACCTATGTCCGCTCGCTATCTTCCCAAGCCCAAACTCTATAAGTAGTATCCAGCAAAACTGTTGTCTTTAAAACGGAAACAATGGACCGAAACGTCCCTAAACTAACAATGGACCGCAATGTCCTAAAACTAGATAGGGACTACAATGTCCTAAAACTAGCGACGGACCGAAACGTCTTTAAACTACTACAAACCGCAGCATCCTTGCGCTGGCACAAAAAAAACAAAAAAACGGTACATCCATAAGCAAGATGGGCACGGATGAAAACCCGAAAGGGCTCCGTGAGAAAAAACAGCAGGGCTACCAGCGAGTTTGTGAAAACCCGAAAGAGCGCAGATCCGTAAAAAAATTCATGTACACTTGCAAGGTCCTCTCGACCTTGTAAGGAGAAAATACCTGCGTAAGATCCTTACGACTCACAAGGGAGCAACACACTTAGGGATCCCCACGATTCCTGAGGAAAAATTACACTTACGAGATCCTCACAACTCGTAAGGAGAACCCTCTTATGAGACCCTCACGGCTCGTAAGATTCAAAAGCCTTAAGCTACAGGGATCTGAGCCTGTTCTTAAGCCATTACTTTTTCCAGACTGCCCTACAAACGGTTCAATATTGACCCTTGTATACAATCCACAGGAACAAATAAACGTCTCCCCCACCAAGTTCCGCCAATGGCGTGAAATCCCCCTATTTGGTGAATAACACTTGTAAGTCCTCTCGATTTACAAGGAGAAAACACTCTTGCAAGATCCTTACGACTTATAAGAGAGAACACCACTTCGGAGTCCTCACGACTTCTAAGGAGAACGTACACCTATGAGATCCTCACGACTCATAGAGAGAAACACCTTTATGAGACCCTTACGGCTCATGAAGTCAAAAGCCTTAGTCGACAGGATCCTAACCCTGTTTGCTAAGCCACCTTTGTTCGAATCGACAGAGGCAAATGATGATTCGCTCCTGGCAATGTCCCAGTAGTAGCGATGCTGATTCCTAAATCGGTAACAAATTCCAAGTCCTTTCACAGCAAGTGATGATTCTCTCCTGGCAATATTCCAGTCGCAGCGATGCTGATGCTAAGATTGGTATCAGATCCCAAGTTCCATACTCACGGTGAAAAGTCAGCGAGCCATAAATGCATATGAAATATCCAAAATGATAGGGCAACTTGCAACAAAATCAGCAAGTAAAATATATGCATACAAAAATAGCCGAAATGATTGGGCAACTCGGAATAAAAAGCAGCGAGTAAAAACAAAAATAGCCAAAATGATTGGGCACCGCGAAAATAGCCAAAATGATTGGGCAATTGCGACTTTCGCAATATAAAAAGCTGAAATGGTAGAGCATCGCAGAAAGAAATAAGAAAATGAAAGAATGAAACTTTTGCTCTGCGGGTGAGTCCATACCGACCCCTGTATACAATCCATGGGCAGAAACGAAAGGGAACCCCATGTCCCAACAAACTCTGTCAAAGGGAAAGTCAGATCTCGACAGCAACATCTGCATCCCAGAAGACCAACAACTGCGTTCCTCCTCATGCCAGTAGGGCACGGACGCGACACCACCAATCTGAGCCACACAAAGTCCCCAATTCCAAGACTCTACGGTTCACAGACAACCTAGAGTCAGCCCCGACACCGCAGAAAGTGGAGCTGGTCAACCCGACCCCGTCACGGAAATACGTCATCCAATGACCCCGTCGTGGAAATACATCCTCCAATGACCCCGTCTTGGAAATACGTCAGCAAATGACCCCGTCGCAGAAATACGTCATCCAATGACCCCGTCTCGGAAATACGTCAGCAAATGACCCCGTCTCGGAAATACGTCATCCAATGACCCCGTCTCGGAAATACGTCAGCAAATGACCCCGTCTCAGAAATACGTCAGCAAATGACCCCGTCTCAGAAATACATCAGCAAATGACCCCGTCTCGGAAATACGTCAGCAAATGACCCCGTCTCGGAAATATGTCCGCCAATGACCCCATCTCGGAAATACGTCAGCAAATGACCCCGTCATGGAAATACGTCATCCAATGACCCCATCACGGAAATACGTCATCCAATGACCCCGCCGCGGAAATACGTCAGCAAATGACGCCGTCTCGGAAATACGTCAGCAAATGACCCCGTCGCGGAAATACGTCATCCAATGACCCCGTCTCGGAAATACATCAGCAAATGACCCCGTCGCGGAAATACGTCATCCAATGACTCCGTCTCGGAAATACGTCATCCAATGACCCTGTCGCGGAAATACGTCAGCAAATGACCCCGTCTCGTAAATACGTCAGCAAATGACCCCGTCGCGGAAATACGTCAGCCAATGACCCCGTCTCGGAAATACGTCATCCAATGACCCCGTTGCGGAAATACGTCAGCAAATGATATCGTCGTGGAAATACGTCATCCAATGACCCCGTCGCCGAAATACGTCATCCAATGACCTCCGTCTCGGAAATACGTCAACAAATGACTTCCGTCTTGGAATCAAGTCAGCCAACGACCTCCGCGTTGGAGCAGTGCTTCAACTTGGAAACAAGTCAACCCACCAACCACTTATGAGTCCCCTCGACTTGTAAGGGAGAAAATTCTCTTGTGAGATCCTTACGAATCTCAAGAGAAAACACACTTAGGAATCCTCACGATTCCTAAGGATAAATACACCTACGAGATTCTCTCGACTCGTAGGGAGAAAATTCTTTATGAGACCCTCACGGCTCATAAAGTTGAAAAGTCTTAGGTAGCAGACCTGAACCTGTTTCCTAAGCCATCGCTACCCTACAAAGAGGTCAAGGTGGACCATCTACAGACCACATTTGCCAAAATTATATGCCACTGAAAGGGATGAGCTACTCATGGGTATATCAATTACTTCACGCCATATTAATATATAAAGAAATAGAAGGGTGTAGCTCATGGGGCTGAAGATTTGGAACTATATCCCTTAAGAGTTGAGATTTGAGTCAATGATAAATGACGACGCTTGTGTCCGCTCGCTATCTTCTCAGATCAAGATTCTGAAAGTTATATACCAACCCGAAACCGGTCATACGCCATGAATTAATCTGCACTACTTCACCCACATACATGCTTACGTGGGTAAAGTAGTGGGGGGCATTTGTTCCCGCCAATTTTTTTGGCCAAGAGCTATTTGTTCCTGTTTACGCTGGATTAAGTTTCGTTTACAGATATACGTGAAATCGGGCTCATTCATAGACACACATACACACATCAGAGGAAGAATAGATGTTAGAAAGGGAGTACTTGGTGGTCGACGGCAAAAATAAAGCATTTAATTGAACATTTTATTCTACAGGAAATAGATCACCATACATGGGATCGAAAGTATAGGGATTCACAAAACTATGGATAAAATTCTCTAACTCCCTCTTTGCCCTCTCCACCATGGAAAAGCGGCGATCTTCTCGAAGAGTCGCTCCCCATCGGTCGGCACCCTGCTCATCAGCGAAGGCAAACATAATGACCCGCCGAGCCCGTATCTGGCTTAACAGCTGAACAGAGCGATCCCTCAGAGCCGTGGTAATCAAAAGAGCCTCATGAAAGCATTCGATCTTGTCCTCCGCTGCGTCGAGCATCGCCAGAGTCATCTTCGCTGGGTGAGAGGGAATATCATCGAGCACGGACAAGAAGACCATCTGGAACCAAATGGAGTCGATGGGGAGAGGAGATCCTATACGAGTTAAGAGCTCGTGCAGCTCCGTATCGCATTGATCATCCGTAAGAGCAGGGTCCACCAGGCATGCAGCAAAACGAGGAATAATTTCCTCAATAGGCACCTCCTATGGTTGTCGGTGAACATGTGGACGATTACAAGCCATAGCTCTTCTTTGTTAAAATGATTCTCTGAAAGTGAGAGAGAAGAGAAGCATTGCTTCAGATTATGAAGGGAGATATTTAAGTCTAGGCACAGAAAATGTTGTGCATGATGGAACTATTTCCAAGCTCTTTAAAAGAAGGCATTGGGAAAGAAAGGTTTGACTCAGGAAAAGCAATGGGAAAAGTCCCCAAATGGAGCATCACGTGCTCACACGTGATAGGCACTGCGCTTGACAAAGCAAGGCTGAAACTGAGGCTGAAACTGAGCCTCACATGCAGACACGTGACTTCTATATACGGATATAGGCGCCTTCTTAAAACAAACAATTGGCCAAAAGAAGTCACGTGATAGCATGTGACGCTCTTTGATGTGCTTAACTTTGTGTGGTCACATGCTACACGTGACGGGCTCCTATGCTTTCTGAACCGATAGAATTAAATTCTGAAATAAAAGGGATCAGAACCCCATTTGGAAAATATTTCTTTAGACCTTTCTAAATAAGAAAGATTGCGCTCTGTAAAGCAGAACGCCGTTGGATTAAAAATAAAATGGCGATTAAAGAATCACCAATTTACAGAAAAAGATTCTGTATAGGGAAATATTTTCCTAATCTTGTGAGAAATATCTTGTATAAAACAGAAGCCCTTGGATTAAAAATCCAACGGCGAATAAAATTCACCGATTGATCTAAAAGATCGTTTCTGATTGATTATAAAATCAATCAAAATCTCCCAATAAGAGATTTTCTGAACAAATTGATTCTTTTCTTCCTCCTATAAATAGGAGCCAAGAGACAAAAAAAATTAGAGAAAGGAGGAGAAAAATAACAGAAAGAAAGAGAGAGAAAGAGAAAAAGAAACTCT
The DNA here is from genome assembly GCA_030015575.1 of Agapanthus africanus. NCBI lineage: Eukaryota > Viridiplantae > Streptophyta > Magnoliopsida > Asparagales > Amaryllidaceae > Agapanthus > Agapanthus africanus. Next base: position 378,702,363 of record CM057343.1, read on the forward strand.
AGGCAAGAGATGAAACAAAACACAGAGAATATCTCATCCCCTCTTCACCTCCATAAGAGTTTAACTCTTTTAAAAAGAACTTAGTTCTTTCTCTGGTTGAGATCTGCAGAAGCAGATCTCCCCACAAGTTGAGAATTTAATTCTCATCGTGGAGATTCTGCCATGCAGATCCAAAACCTTAGGGAAGATCTAAGTTTAGAGAATTTAATTCTCCCAAAAAGTATATAGAAATTTAATTCCTCTGATAAAACAAGGGTTTAACCCTTCATATAAGAACTCAGTTCTTCCTTATGGTGAAAGATCTGCAGAAGCAGATCTCCTCACAAGTTGAGAATTTAATTCTCATCCAGGAGATTCTGCCATGCAGATCCCAAACCTAAGAGAAAAACTAAGACCTAAGAATTTAATTCTTACAAAACAGTGGGTTTGAAAGTGTCGAAACTAAGGATCTCCATGCACGTACAAGGATTGGCATCCAACATGATAACGACCGATCACGTGCTCCCACGTGAACACCCTTGATGAACAAAAGAGGACAACTGAGACTGGCTCACGTGATCCCATGTGACCCCCAAGTAGTGCTTAGCACAGACTAAAGCAAAAAGGGAATAAATCAAAGGGAGTTTCCATTTTTGGGGCGCCTCACGTGATCTCACGTGACCCAATAGCGCTTAGCGCTCAGAAAAAAACAAGGGAATAAACCCAAGGAAACAGCGCCTCAAATTTTTAGTGTTTAACACTACTTCAAACGCCTCACGTGACCCCACGCGAGCGCCTCCAATTTTTAGTGTTTAACACTACTTTAAGCACCTCACGTGGGAGCACGTGAGCGCTAAGCATATACTAGTGTTTAACACTACGAAAGGCCAATGTTAGCCAAACTCAGACCAAATTTTTCGAGAACCGTCAATTGAGTCCCTCATGCTCAGAGTCCCCAAATCCAAACTCAGGCCTAGAGATAGATAATGAGCTCCCAATAGATGGCATCTAAAATGATGTTCGTCCCATTCCCCCTCAGTCGGGATATTGGTTCGAGGGCACATTGTCCTGTCAAAAATATTGCAATCTTTAACATAACAATTTCCTCAGTTTTCTAATCATCTAAGGATGTTTGTTATAAATATTAACACGTACTACAAGTTCGTCTGGAAAATATCAAATACCAGTGTTATACATTATAATCAACATTTTGGAAGGAAATTGTGTGTTTATTATTTCAAGCATGATATTGTATATCTTAATAATCTTCAGTGAGATTTTGTGCAGAAAATTATTTCAGGACAGATATCGGAATCGCTAATTCGCCGATAAAATACAGAAAATCAAAGAGATAAAATTTGGCAAAGATTCAGAAGAGATAAAAAGATTCTAGATATCAAATATAAACCCAGAGATCAACACAAGATGACAGAAGAAAATTGAAGCCACAAGCACACTAAATGGCCGCGAAACCGCGGCCGAGACAGGCCAATTCGCCGCGGATCCTTGGCCGAGTTGGGGGCTCCGGTGACGACACTTTTCCAGAAGCTTCAATCCAACTTCCTAGCTTATTGAAAACGCTCCATTGTAACAAACTTGTTCTGGAAGTTTCCCTATGACTACCTAGCTTCTTGGGGAAGATTAACCTAGCTTTTAGTGGAAGATTGGTGTAGAGCTATAAAAGGGGACCTAAGCTTAAGTTGATTGGTGGTTGATGGTAGTAGATTTCTAGCACACAAACCAAAACTAAATCCAATTCAATTCAATCAAGATCCAAATCAAGATTCGTTGAGAACTACATCAAGTGACAACATCGAAGATCCTTTACGCGAAGCCGATCGTCATCAACAGCGCGAGATCCTCGACAGGTCCAAGTCTCACGAAGATCGAGCGGAGCGAAATTCGACGGAATAGTTACCTCTTCAAGGGAGCGATCGAGAGCAATTCTTGTAATCTCGGATTGAAGGAATGTGTAATTAGAAGTTGATTAATAAAGGTGATACATTTTTAATTCTCGCTTTCTTTACATTTTCGCATTATGAAATTTCTAATTCTTGATTCTTTTATTTTCATGATGCGTGAGTAAACTCTCTGCTTGTTAAGGATTTGAAGGAGTCGGTAGATCAAATGGTGATGAAATCCTAAACTCATCTTAAGTCTTATGAGAATTATGAACTTTAGGAAAAAGAATCATCAACGACCAAATTTGGAGCGAGATCACCATTCTTGATAATTTCATTGCAATTTGGGATTAAATGAGTGATGATTCTCTTTGCTAAAGGCTAGATTTGAATGATGGTCAATGAAAAGACAATGGATAGTGAAGGAGAAACCCTAGTTTCTCCAAAAGATCCCTAATTTTCATTTATCGCCATCGTTCTAGCTATAATTCATCAATAGATAAGATAAGTCATTATTAGTATTCATCATTGCTACTAATTCCTATCGAATCCTACAAGCTATTCTTCATTTTCTTGATACTTAAAATTGATTTTGGAAACTTTCTTGATTACTATATCTTAAACTCTTTCTTGATTTTTCTTAGAAATATTTCACCTAATAAATCTTTATTCATCTTGTTGAATTTTCTTTAATATTTTCTTTTGACTCAACTAAAGCAAGAACGAATAAATACACGAATCTCAGTGGACGATCCGTACTCATTAACGAACTACATCGACACCGTTATTGATTGCGGCTATAAATTCTTTGATTGTGATAACACTTTTCATACCACATCGAGAAATGATCAAATCAAATGGCGCCGTTGCCGGGGATCCGTGTGTAATTTGTTCGTGCTTGCTATTTGAGTTGAAACATTATTATTACATAAAAAATTTGAATCAAAATCGCATCATGTGCTTAACGATTCATGTGTGAATTTTGCAAGGGAATCTGGAATCACTACAGCGGAGAGAAAATTATTCAGATCATTTCATCTAGGACAGAGAAGCAAAAGGGAGAAGCAGTACAAATTTCGTTCAACGAACGATTCAAATAACCACGGAACCGCAGCGGATTGCATCAATTCGCGGCGGAACCGTGGCATTCTTGATGAGTTAGGGTTCCTGAATTTTCTGGTATATTCTATACTTTCTTATCTCTTCTTTGATCTGTCCAATAACAACTTTTCTGCAGGATTCTTTGCAAAAATTCGTCGCTCAAAAATAAAAATTTGTTGCGTGTTTTGATATTGGTTGTTTTGCATATTTTAATACGAAAATTAAGGGGTAAAAACCAAATTCAGATTAGGTAGGGATTTCATTACCCTTCCTAAGCCCCAAAAATCACAAAACTAGCATCCGCATCACTCTTCATTAACTAAAAAAATATCTAGACAAGACTCTAAGGACCGTCGCGCTCAATTAGGACAGAAGAAGGTCATGGGCAATCTATTGCTTATCCGCATTTCTTTTGTGGTGTCTAAGGCAAGTGTGTCTAAGGCAAGTGGTTACTTAATTAGGCCCGCTACTTACGTAGCGGATACCTCCCACTTACCTGGCACTTACCTGGCCACAGGAGGGATAAAGAGGTAGTAGAGGATTTATCCTATGATTTGTCTTCTGGAAGTCTAGGAGCGGTCTAGTGACTTGACCTAGGTGACCGTAGATCTAGGGTTGATTGTGAATTTTTGTTGTGATTTTTCAATATCCGTATTTTTCAAAACAAACCATAAAACAAACCATTTTCTCTAATTAATTAACGCTGCCACTTGTGCTAAACCGTTTAGTGCATGCTCGGCTGGACACGGGATTCTAGTGTCCGTCTTGTCCGCGTTTCTCCTATCGACTCCGAAGTCGGTAATTCTACATCTTCTTTTTCCTCACCACTCACCACATCCACCGAGATGGATAGATCTCTATTAAATTATAACACCACTTTGCCACCGCCCGCAAGTGCGCAGAATCTACCGCGTATGTCTCTCCATGAGAGATGCTACCCGATACGTGGTCCTCTTTCTACTTGTCTTTCTATTCCACCAGCCAATGGGGACAACTTCGAAATCAAACCTCATTATATCAATCTTTTACCTAAATTTCACGGTCTCGAGTTTGAAGACGTAACATTTTTATTACCAAATTTGAAAACGTATGTGCTATGATGGGCACTTCACAACTTTCTGTGGATGCTCTGCGTTTACGTCTTCTCCCGTTCACTTTGTGCGATTTAGCCGAAAAATGGATTTAAAACACAGCTGCACACTCTATTTCAAACTGGGATGACTTCGTCATAGCATTTCTCAAGAAATTTTATCCCAATCATAAGACCGCCCGTGTCCGTAACGAAATCAATCAATTTACCCAGCTTCCCAATGAACAATTTTGGAAGTGTTTTGAACGATTCAAGGATCTGCTAGTCCAATGTCCTCATCACGGAATCCATCGATGGGATTTATGTCGAATCATATATGAGGGTATTAATCCAACAACGAAGCAGATGCTTGAATCCATGTGTCAAGGCAATTTCATGTCTAAAGACGATGGTGAAGCTTGGAAATTTTTAGAAGATTTTGCTGAAAACTTTTCAATGGGAGAGTGTTAGTCAACCCTCATCCAGGGGTGGTATCCATCAACTTGATGTTTCCATAGCAGTCAAAGCTGAAATGGAAGCAATGCAAAAGAAACTTGAAGCTATGGAACACAAATTTTTATTAGCCTCCCTAAACCCGGTCATACTCCCTAAAACCGTGTGTGGATGATGTTCCGATCCATTACATTTGACGGAAGAATGTCCTTTGAATTCTCCGTTTCAAGGTCAAGAACACACAAATGCTACTTTTCAGCAACGGCCTAAAAACGATCCTTATTCTTCCACATATAATCAGGGTTGGAGGAATCATCCTAATTTTGCTTGGAATCAACACCAAACTCAAAATACGGTTGTCACGACCCGAAAGTACGGAACGTGACCGGCACTTAGATTACGAAACGTCTAGAGACGCAACGTAACCTAAGTAAGCCGAAGTCCAGAAATCTAAACCATGAAAAAGAAGAAGAAGCAGTAAAAGAAAACATGAAGGAACAAGTTTAAAACATCAGCAAATTTTCTCAAAAATTTCGGCAGAGTCTCCTCTATAAAAACTGGCCCCCAAACGGGTACAACAAGTATAATATACATAAACAATAAAAAGCATCTCCAACGGGAGCTAGCTCAACGCCAACAAGCGGAAACAACCACAATAAGCACAATAATATACAACGCCAAAGGGCGAGGCTCAAAACTCAAAGAACACAAAACCACCATATCAGAATAATACATGCGCGACTCTAAAGTCGAAATAAAAAAATACCGGTCCAATAAACTTATCAAGTAATACAAGTATGGTTGATGGAGCTTACTAGATACAAATGAAAGAATAAAAATACAATGGTGGTTCAGATACAAGTAAACCAACCTACCGTGCAAATCACCCTGAAGAAAAGATGTGCCAGCAAGCTGCCAAGGAAACCTGTACATCGAACCTGAAAAAAATATTTAGCACAATGGGGGTGAGTTGCCAACTTGTGAGTAGAAGACATCTACGAAAAGAAATCGAATGCACGACGCTATCCTAGGTCATAATAATACACTACTATATCCCAATCATCTAGTAATAGCACGGTAATACTACGTGTAAGTGCAGATACTCCGTGCTCGGGTCAGTGCCTCATATAATACTATGTCATATGAAATGAAATGCATGCACCATGAATGTAAAGTAACAAATCCTGAAATCCAAATATATCTGTATAAGAAATCTTTAGCTGTTATCATAGTAAATGTGTATAAGAATCTGAAATCTCAACAATGAAATCCATGGAAATCCGTGTCAAGTATCGACACAACACATGTAATCTCAAGTCTCAATATCTCGGGCTCCGTCGGTCCGGATCGGCCCATATCATCAAATCTCACGACAACGGTCGGTATCCTCCGGATATCCGCCGCGCCAGACATCACCGGCAGGTAGCCTTCCCCTGCCAGGCTCATCGTCTACAACTCGATCTTCTTGCCCCGGGGTACCATACCGGGCCCACCATGTACCCGAGACGGTTCATCCACTCCTCGAATCGGGTCTCGAAATCCATCAGAAAACATGAAATCTCATGGTGGACGACACATACATCACGAGAAAACCGCATCTTATGTTTTAAAAAGAGAGGAGGAGAGAGAGAGAGAAGTTTTTATATATTCTTGCGGTTTTCCCCAAAAATCCAGAAATCTCATAGAAACCCAAATCTCAAAATCATGAGTAAGTATATGATAAGTGTCGGCATATGCCCATAATACTGCATGATAACATGAAAATATGAATGCATGAATGTCTAAGTAATAAATATCATGTCTATACTAATATCAGAGAATAATCACAATACTATATCGGTCAAGTTGTTAACTGATTCTATCAATAAAAGATAATATAATCTAAAGTGTACGTGACATAGCAATTACCGATGATGATGTGTATGAGCCGGCAAATAAGTGTGCGTGGAATATGCGCATCATCGGTAATGGTGCTGGTGTCCTAACAGGTAAAGTTTATACTGATTATAGCAGCATATGTAAGAACATGCATCATTATGATTCCAGTGTGAAAGTAAAGACGGATGTGTGTTGTCCACTCATTTGATATACCATTACCACTACTACTATATGACTCGAACCTAACCTAGTGACCATCTAACCTCCTAAGGAACAAAACCTAAGAAACTAGTCAATAAGAAACAAGAGTCTACCTAAGGTCTGAATCAATATCTCGAATAGTCGGCGATCCGGCCTCAATAGCGTCACGTACGTAGTACGGCTTCCTCGAATCAAGAGTGCGGATCAATCATCATATTTATGCCTCGTACGGTAAAATCCATCGTACGGCATCCCAATATCGGGGTACGGGTCAAGTATCTCCTAGGTGTCTCATCATTCGTATAATGTCATCACCAACACATCTCATGATCAAGGTGCTAAACTGTAATCGCCTACATCAATCATATATCATTGCCCTCATAATATGCATCATTAGTTTATCCTCAGAATTATCATGTCATATGTATCATATTGTGATTAAGTCATACTGATATCATATCGTCATCAAGTCACACCTATATGATATCAACATCAGGTCACACCTATATGATGTCGTGATCAAGTCATACGTATCCCATATCGTGATCAGTCACAAGCTACAGTCCAGGTACTATTTTAGAGTCCCATGTATCTCAATATCATCACCACCCATTATAATTTATGTATCCATGTTCGTTATCTCATTTTCTAATGATCCGCTAACACTTTAATACGACTATATAGTCAAGAATCACAGCATCAAGCCCAGTTATGCTGTTTCATCACACCTCAGATATCATATCACATCAATGAATCCCATATACGTGTTATATATATATATATATATATATAACTATACCTAGTCCTATATATACATACATATATATGTATACACCATGTCGAGTTTCAGTGTGTGCGTATGTGTTTCTATCTGAAACCTACGAACCTCTTCCAAGGACCTCATCCTCTGATATGGTTTTCCTAAATCAGTCTAGTCCAGCCTAGGGTCATTACTAGGGTCCTACTCATTAAGAATCTAGGGTCACATCTTGGTTCCTAATGTCAATAAGTACTATTCCTATTCTACGTTGCAGGGGTGCTAAACGCCATCCACCCGACTTTCCCCCGTAGATATGCATCTACTCACCTGGTCCATGTCTGCCGAAGACGGTGTCGCCATCCTCCTCTTCATCGCCCGCAGTCCACGTGAGGGGTACCTAAACGCAAACATACAAATAGCATCGTAAACTGAATCACATACAAAAGTCAAAACGATGCAAGAAACAAGCATAGGTTAAAACCTATGTCCCGTCCACGCAAAAGCATCAAATATCGCTCGATATCGGCGTACAAACGCCGATGGATCGAGATAACATCAACAAATAACTCATAGTTTTAAAACTCGTTACTTATAATATATAACATGATTAAATCCATCGAAACCCTAAAAATCGATCAAACCGTCCAATTTCGTAAAACCATAAAATGCGAATTTACCGTTTTTCATCAAAACTTGACATTTAAATGAAACCAATGGTCATAAAACTCATTAAATAGCATAACTAGACTATACAAACCATTACTATATTTTTATTACACAAATTTATATTAATTTGAAATTTCTAGTTTGCAACCTTTAACAATTTTCAACATTTTTCAAGTAAAATACCACAATTCCACCACAAAACGTGATTTTACATGAATTAATGTATTAAACCACAATTCATGATGATTATGATTTAATGAAACCATAAATTATATTTTTAATCTCATTTATTTAGGAATTTCTAAAATCTAGTTTACAAAATAGCAATTTTTTATCACAATTTATCAATTATCAATAGAAACTAGCAATCAATTTAAGTTTCCATTCCACCAACAAGTTAATACCCTTAATAAGACCACAATCTAGTGTTACAAATATTAATTGAAATTTTATTTCACCAAAAATTATGTTTTATAGAAACCTAGTTAGCAAAATTCCTAATTTAAACAATTTTAAATGAAAAATTTACAATTCAACAACCATGCAAGATTTTCCAATTCTAAAGTATTAAACTAAATATTATAACCCTAATTAATTAATAAAAAATCATAACTTGAATTTACAAACCCTGACTTGAATTTTAAAAATTGAACATAGAATTAATTCTTTAAATCTAAACATGCTTAAAAGAAACATCTAATAACAAATAAACAAAAGGAGGAAATTTATACCTCCAAAATATGAAATCCAAACAAGAAAATGAGCCTCCAAAATGCATGCTTTCCATCTCCAAATTCCATATAAAAATGAGCAAGGAATAAAGGGTATGAAATAAATAGGATTTTGTGGATTTTTATTGAATTTTTTGATGTATTTTTGATGAATTTTTGTAATAAAAATGAAGTGGGAAATGGGGGGGGGGGGCTGCCATGAGGGTGTGGCTGGCCAAGCAAGGGAGAGAGGGAGAAAGAGAAAAGAGTTTCATGAGTTGTGTAGAAACTTCATCAAATAATATCTCACTTTATGTCTTTTCATGAATTTCTTCATTTTCTTTCATTTCTTTACTAAAACAACCAAGAAAACTCTAGAAAAATGGGAAAATTTGCAAATAAATTTTGCATGATACGCACTAAATTCTAATATGCCATGGTTCATTTTTACAAATTAAAACCATTCAAATTTGTAATTTACACTAATTTAGTGTAAAAAATAAAGCTTATGTTAATATTTAAAATAATTAATTTAGGAAAAATATTTAATTAAACTAAAAATTTATAAGTGGCTAAATAAACACCATTTACTAGTAATTACATAATTAAAATAGGTATTTTTGAAATTATAATGAAAAGCAATCACGGTTTGGTTTTACGAAAAATACATTTTAGTTTACCGAAAATCATAAAATTCACTTAAACAATTTTATTCATTTAATTATTTATTTAATTATTTTTAAAATGTTACAACGGTTCCAAACCAAAATAACTTTCAAAGAGTCCCTCCACAACAACAACAACCACTACAACTGAGTTAGCACCCCTTTCAACCACAAAATTTTCAAAATTCGACCAACACTTCTGCACCGTATAATAATTCTTTGCAATTGGCTGGTACCGATAATTCTTTTTCACTCGAACGAACCTTGGATTTGTTCATGAAACATTCCATCCAAGTGTCGGCTGATATAAGGTCTTCTATCGATGATATAAAGAAGAACTCCGCCGCCCACGGTGAGAGTATTAAATCGATAGAAGCACAAATTGCACGATTAAATGCCGAAATGAGTGCTAGAGAGAAAGGGAAACTTCCATCTCAACCCCTACCGAATCCTGGGCATTCACAACATTACAATGTGAGTGCCATTACAACGTTGATATCTGGAAGAGTGCTGAATAATCAAGTCGGTGAATAGATTGATAATGATGAATCTATCAATGTCACTCTGGCTTCCACTTCCACTTCTACTTCTGACCCTAGTTCATCTTCTTGCGATCATATTCTTTGTTTTCCCCAAGGCTCGAACCCTCAACCCTCTTCTTCTAGTCAACCAAAGATGATCCCCACTCCAATTCTGGGATTTGTTCCACCCAAACATCCTTCTCCAATGTTGGACCTAGCTCTTATTGCTAAAGCTCCTTATCCAAATCGGTTAAGGGGAAACAAACCAAGTTCACAAATGGAGGAGATTATGGAAATGTTTAAACAGGTTAACATAAATATCCCTCTCCTAGATGCTATCCAACAAGTTCCGGTTTATGCAAAAATTCTTAAGGACTTGTGCACTAGGAAGATAAAGACTCAAGTGCCCAAAAAGGTATTCATGACGAATAATGTTAGTACCGCTTTTGCCCCACAATTACCAAAGAAATGTAAGGACCCTAGATGTCCTACAATCTCTATTTCTATTGGGGGTAAAAATATTAATCGTGCTTTACTCGACCTTGGCGCAAGTGTTAACCTGCTTCCATACTCTGTCTACGAGCAGTTAGGGATTGGAGAGTTGAAACCGGCTCATTGTACTCTCCAGATGGAAGACCGATCCATCACCAAACCTAGGGGTGATATTGATGATGTGTTGATAAAAGTCGGGGAATTTATATTACCTGTGGACTTTATTGTTCTAGGTACACAACCTGTAGCGAACCCACGGAACCAAATTCCGGTGATTCTTGGTCGACCCTTCCTAGCCACTTCCAATGTTGTCATTAATTGTCGAAACGATTCCATAAACCTATCCTTCGGGAAAATGACAATTGAGCTTAATATTTACAAGATTGGAAGTCAGCCATCTGAACCCTCTGCTCATATTCTTGATGTCTGTTCTGTCCACGAGATAGCTCCCGAAAGCTGCAAGGTTGATGAACTTTGCTTTGATGATCTCGACGACATTAGCACATCATTGTTTGATCTTGCACATCATAGTGAGGACACTTTTGATGAGTCCACTCCCGAGTTTAAACCTTCTGACTCATCACAAAAATCAGACACACTTTCCGAGTCTGTTTCTTTTGCAGGCTATGAACTTCTTCGAGAATCCGAATGTCATTCACTTACCCCACCTTTTATTGTCTCTCCGCCAACATTAGATCTCAAATTGGTACCTTCTCATCTTAAATATGCATATTTAGGTGAGAATGAGTCTTTGACTATGATCATATCCGCTTCTCTAGCCTCAAAGCAAGAGAACGCTCTTTTGATGGTCTTGAGATCTAATCGGCAAGCATTTGGTTGAACAATGGCTGACATCAAAGGGATTAATCTCTTGATTGTTGAACATCATATACATTTGATGGATGAAACCAAGACAACCCGAGAACCACAAAGACGGTTAAATCCTTTCATGAAAGAGGAGGTAAAGAAAGAAATCGTCAAATGCCTTGACAGTGGTATCATTTACCCAATCTCTGATAGCCAATGGGTAAGTCCTATTCATGTAGTCCCTAAGAAGTCTGGCATCACAGTCATAACTAATGAGGCTAATGAGTTGATCCAGACACGCACTCAAACTGGGTGGCATGTATATATTGATTACAGAAAACTTAATGCCGCAACGAGGAAAGACCACTTCCCTCTACCTTTTATTGACCAGATGTTGGAACGATTAGATGGGCATGAATATTATTGTTTCATGGACGGATACTCTGGCTATAACCAGGTCCCTATTGCCGAAAAGAATCAAGATAAAACCACATTTACTTGTCCTTTTGGTACCTTTGGTTATATACGCATGCCCTTTGTGTTAGTTGTATGTATGCCCTAGATGCCAGTATTGTACAGATGATGTATATTATATTGGATGCTTGGACATATATAGAGATGACTTTCTTGCTCGATATGATAGTATGCTATCTGGTTGCTCTTTATCTTAACATGTATACTTGTCTCTTTATACTATCTTATGGTTACATGTTGGTAAAGCCCTTAGGATGTGTACTTGACTACCTGGACTATGATGCGGATCATACTAGTGGGGACATGGTAGTCCCTAAGTACATCCTTCAAGGTCCCTAGTCGTGGGTGTATCGAGACAGGGCATCGATATACCAGAGTAGACTAGCGTATACGCTTCTCGACCCATAAGATGGGCGATGGATGATCCCATATCCATTGGTGTTTGACATCAGAGATGGTATACGGGTGCTCAGTGGAGACTGGGTACACTGGACGGACTCGCCGAGAACTCCCAGATGGTATTATACCTCACGTCAGATGGCAGTTCTCAGGTGACACTTGTGCAGGTTAGTCTGTAGACCCGAGATCGTCATAGAGTCTTATGTGATTCCCACTGTACTTTGATTTCCACTTTACCACGTCCATGAGGGCGTGCAAAACGGTGGTTTTTGGGTACAGTCCCGAGTCACATGAAGGCAATGAGCTACTAGGCATTGGATGTCGACTTATGGGGGGTTCTCACTGTGTGACAGTGTGGCGAAGCATAGGCTCTTATCCCTAGGGTGTCCCGAGACCGGAAGATGTTCCGGCGGGTTGTAGTCCTCGCGAGGGGGCATGCGTAAAAAGTAGCGGCTGAGGGACCCGTTGGTTCCACGGCGACCCATCTGTATGTTAACTTAGCACCCTAAAAATTCCATCTTTGGTACGTGTGATGCTTCCAAACCCTTCATGAGGTGCTAGGTAAACCTTTCATTGGTATCAGAGCCGACCTAGAACATTAGGCGACAATTTTACGAAGTAAAAAATCCGATCGAACCAAAATACGACATTATGGGACCTTCTCTGGACCTTTTCTGAAAACTGATGTTTTTCAGAATTAAAAATATGCAAAAATTACAGCAGGTAAATCTAAGAATAACTGTAAAAAATGATGCAATGAACAGTTCTTTTCACCGCGGAACCGCGGCAATAGCCTGCTTAGGCCGCGGTTCCGCGGCCGTACGGATGCCTCATTGTGTAGTTTTTATACAGTAACTAATTTATTTGCTTGTATATTCTTTTGGGGTATTTTTAATCTGAATTTAGTACTGTTTTATCTGGAGATGGTTCTGGACTCGCCGATTCGATCGGAATTTTGATTTCGTGTCTTTTCCGAATAAATTAGAATGTATTGAAGTGTTTGAATGAGTATCATTTGCTCACTTTTCACGGGGTTTAAAATCTTTCGGAAATACGTGCAAGTTTGTTTGTGGTGGACCCTCTAGAAGACAACAAACCTTAACTCGATTATGTGACCGTCTTGAACTGCCTTTTGAACCTTAGGGTTTGGGGCAGTACGGCGTGCCACATGTGAGGCGTTGGCTTGACCCTTCTACGGATGGACCGCTACCACTGTGTCACACTCCGGGTTTTTGAACTCCGCTCAAGTATTGAGCTTTAGCGAATCTTGGGTATTTGATCGTTCGTTCGAAAACTTTAATACCGTCTATTTATCTGGAATGTGATGCAATATGTGGAATTCATATAGTTGGACATGAAATACGAAGTATGTGATATTTTGTATTTACGATGTCTAAAGAGAATGTGGATTCCAAATATTGCAGTTTTACACTTTCTTTTCTGTGACCGTAAGTGTAGTATGTCGATATCGCCGGTTTCGTTGTTATACATCAACGACAATTGGGGTACGCATACTTACTTACGTTGATGATGTAAGTCCATGCTACTTTTCCCGGTACTTTCGGGAACGCGGAATTTGGTAAAAAACGATTTTTACGGAGGTGGTAACATGGACCTAAAACCCGGATCTTGGTTAAACATCTATCTAACAACCTAACTATGAGTTTCTAGCTACTCGGTTAGGGGGTTATACCTTGCTTGTCTTGAACTCCTTCGTCTTCAAGCTCCGGTGGTGGTCCGATTGGCTTCTTCTCGTCGTCTCCGTACGCCGAAGATAGATCCACCTGAAAGCTCCAACCTTTAGCTCCTTCTTCGTTCTTTGAAGAAACTAGTTCACTTGGTTTGCTAAACCTAGTGAACTAGAATGAGTAGAGAATACTTTGTGTGGGATTTTATCTATGGTTCTTGATTCTCAACTCATGAGACAAGAGAACCATAGATTAAAGAGAGGAAAAAAGAGCAAGAGGGTGAGAGCAAAAGGAGAGCTCAAGAACAAGAGAGAGAATGAGCAAGAAAGAATGAGGCTCTCGTTTGTCTTTCACCCTCTCATAATCCAAAGTCATGATAACTCATCATACTAAAAAAGTCTTATGTGATGGTTTGAAGCAACCATAACCATATCATTTCATGCACTCATTTTACACAAATGAGCAAGCAAGAAAAAGTCTTTGCCATGAAATGATGGCTATGGTTATCATGATGGTCAACTAGTCAAGCCTAGTCAACCGGTCAACAAAGTCAACAAGTCAACAAAAGTCAACAAGTCAACAAAAGTCAACAAGTCAACAAAGTCAACAACCATATCACCATAATACTTAATTAATATAATAGTTAATCACATATCATATTCTCATTAGGGTTGAGCAAAAAGTCAAATAGTCAACGGTCAACTGTCAACAACCCTAATGAGAATCCGCTGCCTCTGCCTCCCTGTCAACTGTGCATACACACCCGCATCCGCGTTCTGAGGAACACGAATGCACACTGGATAAATCCAATCCCAAAAGGTACACTAGGATCTGGCTTAAACCAAAGCCCGCTAGTGTAAACTGTCCGGACACTGTACGTGCACAAGTGCACGGATGTGACCGAACCCTGTCGCAAAACCATGCGACCTGTCGCAATACCATGCGACCTCTACTCTTTTGCCTAAAGGCGAAAAGCTTTCTGTGTGGGACTCTAAAGACTCGACACTACGCTGGCAGTGGGTTTAACCACAGACCGCAAGCGGCACTAGCTGTGCGTAACGGTCCCCAGGTAATGCCGACAAGAAGACCGACGAGGCGAAACCCATCTGAACTCCTACTGAGCCTGAGTGTGACATTCTCTGTACAGTCCGGTCTGTTCGTCTGATACATCGCATGGCGGGCCTAGGGGCGGTAAACGTCAGTCCCCCAATAGCGGTACAAGTCGTGCCGGAGCGAAGCCCAAAACACCCTGAGATAACACTGGAAACCTACCAGTATATCTCGTTTGCCCTGGACAGGGACTACTCGTGTAATGGCTCTCCTAGACACAGCGCGATGTCAACCCCCAATACCGGGAGAGACGAATCCTGTCTAACCGTCACTGCCTCCAAGTGCTTCGGGACTGCACCCAACCACTACCTGTTTGCACGACTCCTTTGAGCCGTGGTAGGGTAGTGATCAAAGTACAGTGGGAACACACTCGAGGCGGAGTGACAGTGTCAAGTCAGCGGACTAAGCTGTACTCATGTCACCTGGGAACTGATAACTGACGATAGGTATAATACCAACTAGTCAGTTCCCGACGAGTCCAGTCCAGTGTACCCGTAACCTAACGAGCACCCGCATACTATCTCAAGTACGACGTACTGACGGCTGTGGGACAGACCGTCTCTCACACTGGGATGAGAAGCGCATGCGCTGGTCTACTCCGGAGTATCGATGCCCTGTCTCGATAGTCCTGCGACCAGGGACCTGCATAAGGATGTGCTTATAGATTACCCAGCCCCACTAGTGTGACGGCCATCACATCGCTGGTAATCAAGCAAAGATCCTAAGGGCTCTACTAATGTGTATAGGCGATATACAAAAATAAACACATGTACACATTGAAGTAGAAACAAACCAAGTAGCATACTACTATTTTGAGCAAGATTGTATATACAAGGTGAATATCCCAAGCATCCATTAAGTAATATACAAACTAGTATGATACAGTAATGGCCTCTAGGGCATATACACTAACAATCTCCCACTTGCACTAAGGCCATGTACTGGCGTATCGAAGACCTATCATCTCGATCAGCCGCTCGAACTGAGTCTGGGGCAGGGCCTTGGTGAATGGATCTGCAGTGTTATCTTCTAAAGCGACTCTCCGAACCTCGATCTCCTGGCGATCCACGATCTCCCTGATCAGGTGATACCGCCTCAAGATGTGTCTGGATCTCTGATGGGACCTGGGTTCCTTCGCTAAAGCTATAGCCCCGTTGTTGTCGCAATACAGAGGTATTGGATCAACAATGGACGGAACCACCTGAAGTTCTTTCAAGAACTTCCTCATCCAGACAGCTTCTTTTGCGGCATCAGATGCAGCGATGTATTCTGCTTCCATCGTCGAGTCTGCAACGGTTTCCTGTTTGGAACTCTTCCAACACACCGCCCCTCCATTGAGGGTAAAGACAAAACCCGACATGGACTTGGAATCATCCTTGTCACTCTGGAAGCTGGAGTCAGCACAGGCCTCGATCTGGAGGTCTTTTCCACCATACACCAAGAACATCTCCTTAGTCCTTCTCAGGTACTTGAGAATGTTCTTTACCGCTATCCAGTGTTTCTCCCCAGGGTTTGACTGATACCGGCTTACCGCACTCAGTGCATAAGCTACATCCGGTCTGGTACACAACATCGCATACATTATAGAGCCTACCGCAGAAGCGTAGGGTATAATAGACATGCGATCCCTCTCCAAATCAGTCTTGGGAGACATCTCTTTAGAGAGGGTGATCCCGTGACAAGCCGGCAGGTTACCGCGCTTGGAATCTTCCATACTGAATCTTTTCAGCACGGTGTCGATGTACCTGGACTGAGAAAGTCCTAATATCCTCTTGGATCTGTCACGGTAGATCCGGATACCCAGAATGTATGAGGCATCACCCAGGTCTTTCATGGAGAACCTGTGTGACAAGAACCCCTTGACAGATTGTAGCATAGGAATGTCATTTCCTATTAAGAGAATGTCATCCACGTATAAAACGAGGAATACTACAGTTCTCGCTACAAATCTACTATAGATGCATGGTTCATCTGGATTTTTGATAAAGCCAAATTCTTTGACCGTCTCATCAAAGCAGATGTTCCAACTCCGCGATGCCTGCTTTAGTCCATAGATGGACTTAAGCAACTTGCACACCTTTCCGCTGCTCCCACTTTGAATGAAACCCTCTGGCTGGTCCATATAGACACACTCCTCTAAATTTCCATTTAGAAAAGCTGTCTTTACGTCCATTTGCCAGATCTCATAATCGTGGAAGGCAGCAATGGCAAGAAGGATCCGAATGGATTTCAGCATGGCTACTGGAGAAAAGGTTTCGTCATAGTCCAAGCCAGGTCTTTGACGAAAACCCTTTGCTACCAGCCTAGCTTTATAGGTCTCAACCTGTCCATCTACACCAATCTTCCTTTTGAAGATCCACTTGCATCCTACGGGTTTTATCCCGTCTGGAGCAATGTCCAACATCCATACCTTGTTGGTGTACATGGACTCCATTTCGGTCCGCATTGCATCCAGCCATTTCACTGAGTCAACGCTCTGAACGGCCTGCTGGAAGCTAGTAGGCTCATCATAATCTATGATGCAATCCTCTCTATCCCCGTCTATGAGAAAACCGCAGTATCTCTCGGGCGGATGAGACTGCCTACTACTCCTGCGGAGCGGCGTAGGAATGTCCTGTTCTTCCGAACCCTCTGGTTCCACTAAACTTTCAGTAATAGTCCGTGGTTCTGGAATTTCTTCCAGTTCTACTGCGCTCCCACTTATTTCTTTTTCTATGAACTGGTGTTCTAGAAAGTGGGCATGACGAGAAACAAGAACTTTTTGTTCCTCTTCACAGTAGAAGAAATATCCCTTGGAATTCTTTGGATATCCCATAAACTTGCACAGTACTGAGCGTGCCTCGAGCTTGTCCGCATGCTGCTTTTTGACAAAAGCTGGACTTCCCCATATCTTAATGTGATTAAGATGGGGTCTCTTCCCACACCACATCTCAAATGGCGTAGTAGGCACAGTCTTAGTGGGAACTCGGTTCAAAAGGTATGCGGCTGATTCTAGCGCATATCCCCAGAATGATCGCGGCAACTCAGCGTTACTCATCATGGACCGTACCATATCCAATAGGGTGCGGTTCCGTCTCTCCGATACACCGTTATGTTGCGGGGTGTATGGAGGAGTAAGCTGAGAGAGAATTCCGTTCTCTTTTAAATAGTCCAGGAACTCGGCACTTAAGTATTCTCCACCTCGATCCGATCTTAGAATCTTAATACTTTTGCCGGTCTGTTTCTCTACTTCATTCTTATACTCCTGGAATTTTCCAAAGGCCTCGGACTTATGTTTCATCAAGAAGACATAACCGTACCTTGAGAAGTCATCCGTAAAAGTAATGAAGTAAGAATGTCCGCTTCGGGCATGTGTAGACATTGGACCGCACACGTCACTGTGTACGAGTCCCAAGAGCTCGCTCGCTCTTACTCCATGTCCAGTAAACGGAGACTTTGTCATCTTTCCTTTGAGACAGGATTGACAAGTGGCATACGACTGATATTCGAACGCATTCAAATACCCTTCTGTATGTAACTTCGTCAACCTTCTCTCATTGATGTGACCCAATCTACAATGCCATAAGAAAGTCTGATTTATTTCTGGAGACTTTCTTTTGTGTGTATTCTGGACATTAAAAATCTGTGGTTGATTTAACACGTATATACCATTACTCAATGTACCTGACCCAATCAAAACTTGATTAAGGTGAATGTTTACAACATTACTTACAAACGCAAATTCATAACCTTCTTTAGAAACTAAAGATACAGAAATGATATTACAAGTTGCGTTGGGTACAAAAAAGCAATTACGCAAAACCAAAACATGTCCATCTGACATTCCCAGGTGATAGTCCCCCACGGCTTTAGCATCCATGCTAGCTCCGTTCGCAACTCTGAGGGTCATGTCACCTGCCTTCAAAACCCTACGGTTTCTCAACGCCTGCAAAGAATTACAGATATGAGATCCTGATCCGGTATCCAATACCCAGGAAGTAGAGTTTATTGAAAGACAGTTTTCAATAACATACACACCTGAAGCTGAAGCTGCAACCTGCTTCAATTCCTGTGTTCTGGCCTTCCAGGCCCTGCAATCATTCTTCCAGTGTCCTTTCTTATGACAATAGAAGCATTCTTCCTTATCCACAAGCTTCCCCGCTATCTTTGTTGCTTTACCTTTTCCCTTCGTATCCACTTTACTAACACCGTCCCTTGGTTTGGCGGGGGCCTTCTTCTTCTTTCCTTTGGCTTTCGCCTTGGACCTAGAAGAAGATGATCCTCCTACAAACAAAGTGGATGTATCCCTACCTTTCTGTAGGGTGCCCTCTGCGCTCCTCAGCATGTTGAGGAGCTCTGAAAGTTCAACCTCTTTTTCTTGTAAGTTGAAGTTCAGTATAAACTGGGCGTAAGTGGAAGGAAGGGACTGGAGAACTATATCCGTATATAGCTCACTCTCTAATGTGATCCCTAGGTCTGCGAGCTCCTCAATGTAGCCGATCATCTTTAGCACGTGCTCGGCTACTGATGATCCGACGGCCATTCTTGTCGAAAATAACTTTTTCGACGCTTCGTATCTTGCGATACGAGATTGCTCTCCATACAGTTCTTTTGTATGAAGCAATATGGATTCCATGTCCATATTCTCGTGCCTCCTCTGATGTTCGTTGTCCATCGAGGCAAGCAGGAGGCATTTGGCCTTCGCGCTATCAATCTCCCAAGTCTTGCGGATTTCCTTATCCGCGACGCTGGAAGTTGGACCAGGGACAGGGGGAGCTTTGGTGGTAAGAAGATACCCCAGCTTGTCGTAAGTGATTGCTATCTTGACATTCCTGAGCCAATCTTTGTAGTTTGGCCCTGTCAGTTTGTTTTTATCTAGGAGTAACTTAAGTCCAGTCATGTTGATTGGTCGCTGCAATTAGGAGAGAGAAGAAGAAACACTCAGCATGATGCTCTTGCAAGTTTAGAGTGGTTTTTAGTTTGTCTAAACAGGATGGCTCCCACTGTTTCTCGAATCCCTCCTCAAACCATAAAGGAAGAATTAGCCGGGATCAATCCCACCGCACAATACTTGCTTAACCGTTCAGCCAGGCCGGTGTCGGTACTTCAAGGGAGGTTTTCCAACGCTTTCGCGAAGTTCCTTAATTAGAGAACCTCTTTTCCCTGGGGGCGTAGCCCCGCTAACACCTTTCTAGGCACCTACTAGGTTTATAGCATTGATCGTTAAGTGAGAAATTTCCCGAGGAGTAGCATATACTCACAGTAGGATCGGGATCCAAATATCATTGCGTGACGAAACTGAAGGAATCCTACCAGAATCATCACACTCCAAATGGTATGCAAATCTAGCAAGTTTCAGTACTTATGAAACTCCCGATGTGGATTTTTGCCCCATGCTCTTATGACCTTGACTTTGGCCAAAATATCATAAGTCACATGTCAAGTTCTACCCGTCATTATCCAGGTTAATTTGGATCCATCCGTACCTACCCTTGACTTTGGCCAAAATGGCAGTACGACTGTCCCAAACCAACGCATCTATCTATGCTACACATGAACACCCAATAGCTACCAATCACTGTGCCTTGACTTTGGCCAACATACACAGCTTGAATACTATTGACTATTCATGTGAAACGACGGAGGGCTACGGATGGTTTTGGCAAAACCGTGAACGTAGTGAACTTGATATAGTCGATGGAACGAGATAGCTTTTAAAAGGAGTGGCTCAAGCTCCGTATTTAAAAGTTGTTTTTGAAAAGAACCGAGTGGTTTTTCGAAAGTGTTCCAACGACTTTAACTTGGTTTATTATCTTGCATTAGTTCTTTTAATGCGTGATATTCTTGCATTAGTTCTTTTAATGCGTCCCATCATTTAATCCTACCATTGCAGAAAACAACCAAAATATGACGTACGCTTATGCCATTCGCATTCGCCACGGGGCCCCGTCATTACCCGTTAGGTTACTTAACTAACGACAGAGCGGGGGCTGGGCTAGCGCGTCTGTAAAACATAAGCAACGCCTAAATAATATCATATATAGATATACTGCAATGATAAACATTTCAGATCACAGATGAATACATTGGATATACTAGGAATCTGTAATTCGTACGAGCCTGTAACGAAAGACAAATTACACGGTCGCGGTGAATAGCCAAAACCCCACCCAAGACCCCTACGGGTGCGGCAAACTACCCGCCAAGTACCCGAAGCGTAGCAACCTCCCTCATCTCCATGAGTAGGCCACTCGACACTTCGGCATACCCGGTAGTTTGTGCACCCCCTCCATGGGTCTATCCTAGGAGCAGAAACAGTAAAAAGAAATTATACAATGACAGCTACAACCCCGACCCGGTTGTGCGGCCATACAAATAATTATTACATCAATTTACAAATTTACATGAATTGAAAGAAAAGAAAACTCTCGTCTCACAACCCCCGGCTATTCACCCGCGACAATCCAACATATTCATATCCACATTCCAGCAACATTACAGATCACAGATTTGTATAACCCCCACTAATCGACATATAGCGATTAGTAGACGTTCAATACAAATAACACATTACAGAAAACCCGTTAGCTTAAGTCTTTTAGAAGTTCGATCAAAAATACGGATTTTCGGGACCCCAAAATAAAATTTTCGTTCTGGAAAATCTGGGCAGAAAATATATATTCCAAAAATCCCAAAATACCCCCAGAAGAACACTGCACCAAAAAGGGACCACGGCCGAGTCAACTCGGCCGCGGATCCGCGGCGCTTTGACTCGATCGTTGGACCAATTTTGGTGGGTGTTCACAGAAAAGCCTGAGCCGATTTTAGGTGTGAAAATAATCAATTTTTGAACAGTAAAAAAATCGACAGAAACTGCAAATTTTCGGGGTTCGTTTTCGGGACTTTTTCTTTGATCGATCTTCTAGTTACTTGCTAACAAGTTAGATAGAGTTTAACTAGGCTCTGATACCACTGTAAGTCCATGCTACCTTTCCCGGTACTTTCGGGAACGCGGAATTTGGTAAAAAACGATTTTTACGGAGGTGGTAACATGGACCTAAAACCCGGATCTTGGTTAAACATCTATCTAACAACCTAACTATGAGTTTCTAGCTACTCGGTTAGGGGGTTATACCTTGCTTGTCTTGAACTCCTTCGTCTTCAAGCTCCGGTGGTGGTCCGATTGGCTTCTTCTCGTCGTCTCCGTACGCCGAAGATAGATCCACCTGAAAGCTCCAACCTTTAGCTCCTTCTTCGTTCTTTGAAGAAACTAGTTCACTTGGTTTGCTAAACCTAGTGAACTAGAATGAGTAGAGAATACTTTGTGTGGGATTTTATCTATGGTTCTTGATTCTCAACTCATGAGACAAGAGAACCATAGATTAAAGAGAGGAAAAAAGAGCAAGAGGGTGAGAGCAAAAGGAGAGCTCAAGAACAAGAGAGAGAATGAGCAAGAAAGAATGAGGCTCTCTTTTGTCTTTCACCCTCTCATAATCCAAAGTCATGATAACTCATCATACTAAAAAAGTCTTATGTGATGGTTTGAAGCAACCATAACCATATCATTTCATGCACTCATTTTACACAAATGAGCAAGCAAGAAAAAGTCTTTGCCATGAAATGATGGCTATGGTTATCATGATGGTCAACTAGTCAAGCCTAGTCAACCGGTCAACAAAGTCAACAAGTCAACAAAAGTCAACAAGTCAACAAAGTCAACAAGTCAACAAAAGTCAACAAGTCAACAAAGTCAACAACCATATCACCATAATACTTAATTAATATAATAGTTAATCACATATCATATTCTCATTAGGGTTGAGCAAAAAGTCAAATAGTCAACGGTCAACTGTCAACAACCCTAATGAGAATCCGCTGCCTCTGCCTCCCTGTCAACTGTGCATACACACCCGCATCCGCGTTCCGAGGAACACGAATGCACACTGGATAAATCCAATCCCAAAAGGTACACTAGGATCTGGCTTAAACCAAAGCCCGCTAGTGTAAACTGTCCGGACACTGTACGTGCACAAGTGCACGGATGTGACCGAACCCTGTCGCAAAACCATGCGACCTGTCGCAATACCATGCGACCTCTACTCTTTTGCCTAAAGGCGAAAAGCTTTCTGTGTGGGACTCTAAAGACTCGACACTACGCTGGCAGTGGGTTTAACCACAGACCGCAAGCGGCACTAGCTGTGCGTAACGGTCCCCAGGTAATGCCGACAAGAAGACCGACGAGGCGAAACCCATCTGAACTCCTACTGAGCCTGAGTGTGACATTCTCTGTACAGTCCGGTCTGTTCGTTTGATACATCGCATGGCGGGCCTAGGGGGCGGTAAACGTCAGTCCCCCAATAGCGGTACAAGTCGTGCCGGAGCGAAGCCCAAAACACCCTGAGATAACACTGGAAACCTACCAGTATATCTCGTTTGCCCTGGACAGGGACTACTCGTGTAATGGCTCTCCTAGACACAGCGCGATGTCAACCCCTAATACCGGGAGAGACGAATCCTGTCTAACCGTCACTGCCTCCAAGTGCTTCGGGACTGCACCCAACCACTACCTGTTTGCACGACTCCTTTGAGCCGTGGTAGGGTAGTGATCAAAGTACAGTGGGAACACACTCGAGGTGGAGTGACAGTGTCAAGTCAGCGGACTAAGCTGTACTCATGTCACCTGGGAACTGATAACTGACGATAGGTATAATACCAACTAGTCAGTTCCCGACGAGTCCAGTCCAGTGTACCCGTAACCTAACGAGCACCCGCATACTATCTCAAGTACGACGTACTGACGGCTGTGGGACAGACCGTCTCCCACACTGGGATGAGAAGCGCATGCGCTGGTCTACTCCGGAGTATCGATGCCCTGTCTCGATAGTCCTGCGACCAGGGACCTGCATAAGGATGTGCTTATAGATTACCCAGCCCCACTAGTGTGACGGCCATCACATCGCTGGTAATCAAGCAAAGATCCTAAGGGCTCTACTAATGTGTATAGGCGATATACAAAAATAAACACATGTACACATTGAAGTAGAAACAAACCAAGTAGCATACTACTATTTTGAGCAAGATTGTATATACAAGGTGAATATCCCAAGCATCCATTTAAGTAATATACAAACCAGTATGATACAGTAATGGCCTCTAGGGCATATACACTAACAGATGATATATGATATTATGTGTTGCTGAGATATGATGTGCAGGATTGTCGCAATTGAATAGCCGGGGGGTTTTATGTGAGATGAGAGTTTTAGATTTTCATTCATGTAAATTTAAATGTAAAGTAATATTCTTTTATTTGGGGTACTTCCAGGTTGAGGTTGATGCCACCAGTGTTGTATATTATTTACTTTTCCGCATTAGGATGGACCCAAGGAGGGGAGCACAGGTGACCGGGTTCTGGCGTTCAGTGGGAGGCCATCTCGAGGAGTCGAGACCGGGTCTCCTAAACTCCAGAATTGGTAGGGTCGCTTGCCGCTCTCGTAGGGGTCCAGGGTGTGGGCTTGGCTATTCATCACGACTGTGGAATCCGTATTTTCTATTATTGGCTAAGTACAAAATACGGACGTCCTAGTATATCCCACATTATATCTATGTTTCTACTGCGATATCTGTGATGTGATCATATGATGTGCTGTGATAGATACTTTATATAGTATATATGATATATTATATAGACGTTACTTATGTTTTGCACCCACACTAGCCCTGCCCTGCTCTGTCGTTAGTTACCTAATCTAATGGTGCATGAGGGGATATCGAGGCGAATGTGGATGGTATAAGTGTGCGTCGTATTTATCTGTGATGTTTAAGTGACATAAATGATGGGACTTCATTAATGTGATTAATGAAAGAAAAGAAACCTAAAAGATGTTGTAGAATCAAATTTTAAAATAAAAGGGTAGCTACAGTTTTGCGATGCATAGTGGTATATATGATATACCCTGCACTTTATTCGATGGGGAAAGAGCCGAGATCCCTTCACCGGGAGTGACCTCTTTAGCAAAACTGGCAGATGCTACAACACTTGGTTTGCTTTTGATTGCTTTTGGGGTTTTGTTTTGCACAGTGATATATATGATATATCCTGCACCTTATTCGATGAGGAAAGAGCCGAGATCCCTTCACCGGGAGTAACCTCTTTAGCAAAACTAATAAAAGCCTCAAAATCACTCTATTTCAAAACTTCACTTGATTCTACAACGATATCAAGTTCATTACGCAATAGGTTTTCAGAAAAACCTGTCGTAGCCCTCCGTCGTTTCAGATAAATTCTACTTAGTATTCGTGCTACGTTTGTTGACCTCCGTCAAGACGTAGTGTGCGGTAGCTAACTAGTATTTATCTACTTATGCATGTGATGCAGATTGGATTAGGGTAGTCGTACGACCTTGTTGACCTCCGTCAAGGGTCGTGCGGGTGGGTTTGATTCAATCAAGAAATGACGGGTTGAACTTGACTTGCACCCTGTGGTTTGTTGACCTCCGTCAAGGTCATAGGATGCTTGGGGCAAAATATTATCGGGAATTTCAAGTGTTGAAATTTACAATGAGATTGCATACCTTCTATGAGATGTTGGATCCCGATACCCACTGCGAGTAATTGTTACTCCCGGGAGAGTTTTACATAGGACAATTAGTCGATCAAGTAGGTGTCTAGAAAGGTGTCAACGGGGTTACGCCTCTGGGAAAACGAGGTTTACTTTAATTAGGTCCGTGCGAAAGCACGGGGAACCTCCCTCAAAGTACCGACACTGGACTGGCTGAAAGATCGGCGAAGTTGTAGAGTGTAATTAATCCCGGCTAGTCTTTCCTTTTAGGGTTTGAAGGAAGATTTGATAAAAACAGTGGGAGCCATCCTGATTAGATAAGATAATAACCAATCTGATCTTGCAAGAGCATACGCTAAAGTGTTTTCTTCTCTCTCTCTCCAGGTAGCGACCATGTCATGCCTTAATAAAGATAATAATATGGATGTATTGACCGAACCCGCAAGTTATACTGTGCTGGGGAACGTTGGTTCCGTTCTTTCTTATAAGAGTTATAGGACTGAACAGGACATAGGGGAATAACAGGATTCCCATGCCACCCGAATGAAGAAAGTACATGTTGATGCACTTTCTTCGGGTGTGTTCGTTACAGAGAACTGTTTCTCCATTTGCCCTACTTCCTGGGAATTAGATACCGAGTCAGGATCCCATATATGTAATCAGTTACATGGGCTTAGGAAAGGTAGAGAACTTGGAGAAGGTGATAAAGACATAAGAGTTGGAAATGGTGCAATTGTTGCAGCTAAGACTGTCGGGGAATATCATCTTGCATTACCAACTGGTAATACATTGATTCTGAACGAATGCTATTACATGCCGAACCTGATATGCAACTTTATATCGGTTTCTTTGTTGAGTAAAGATGGATATAATTTTGTATTACAGGATAATGTTATGAACATTTTCCGTAACCAAAAGTTGGTTGGATCAGGCACGTTGTGCAATGGCATTTATGTTCTAAATCAATCAACAGTTCTGAGTATAACAAACACACACAAGAGGAAGAGTTCAGAACTGAACGAATCCTTCTTGTGGCATTGTAGACTGGGTCACATCAATGCGACACGACTAGCTAAGTTGCATAAGGATGGATATTTGAATCCGTTTGAATTTTCATCTTATGACACTTGCCAGTCATGTCTCAAAGGCAAGATGACCAAAACTCCGTTTACGGGACACGGAGAAAGAGTTACTGAACTCTTGGGACTGATACATAGTGATGTATGCGGTCCCATGTCTACACATGCCAGGGATGGTTCTTCGTACTTCATTACATTCACTGACGATCTCTTTAGATTCGGATATGTGTTCCTGATGAAACACAAATCAGAAGCTTTTGAGAAATTTAGAGAATATAAACAAGAAGTCGAGAACCAAACCGGAAAAAGTATTAAAATCCTTTGATCTGATCGAGGAGGTGAATACTTGAGCATTGAATTCCTGGACTTCCTAAAAGAGAATGGGATTCTCTCTCAGCTGACTCCTCCATATACACCACAGCACAACGGTGTATCAGAACGGAGGAACCGCACCCTATTAGATATGGTGCGCTCTATGATGAGTGTAGCTGAGTTACCTATTTCCTTCTGGGGATATGCACTGGAAACAACAGCATACCTACTGAATAGGGTTCCTACCAAATCTGTGCCTACCACCCCATATGAGATAAGGGAGGGGAAGAGACCATATCTTAATTTTATAAAGATATGGGGTTGCCCGGCCTATGTCAAAAGACAAAAACCGGACAAACTCGAGGCAAGGTATGTTTTGTGTAAATTTGTTGGATATCCCAAGCATTCACGAGGGTATATCTTCTACCACAGTGAGGAACAAAGAGTATTTGTTGCTCAACATGCCACCTTTTTAGAAAAGGAATTTCTTGAAAAAGAGAATAGTGGCCCTGAGGTAGAACTGGAAGAGGTTCCAGCTGAACAAACCACAACAGAAGATTTAGTGGAACCAGAGGATTCAACAGTTCCTAATGAACCCCAGCCACTCCGCCGATCTAGTAGGGTTCCTCGCCAACCTGAGAGATACTACGGTTTTCTCATGGATGGTGGGAGCGAGGATTACATCATGGAGGATGATGACCCAACTAGCTTCGAGCAGGCCATTACGAGTGGGGACTCAGTGAAATGGCTAGATGCTATGCGGTCCGAGATGGAATCCATGTACACCAACAAAGTATGGACTTTGGAAGTTGCTCCTGAAAGGGTAAAATCCAATGGGAGCAAGTGGATCTTCAAGAAAAAACTTGGTGTAGATGGGAAAGTGGAAACTTTCAAAGCTAGACTTGTTGCAAAGGGTTTTCGTCAAAGACCAGGTGTGGACTATGACGAAACCTTTTCTCCAGTGGCTATGCTTAAATCCATCCGAATCATGCTTGCCATCGCTGCATATCATGATTACGAAATCTGGCAAATGGATGTTAAGACCGCCTTTCTAAACGGTGATTTAGAAGAGTGCGTGTACATGACTCAGCCAGAGGGCTTCGTAGATAGTGGGAGCAGCGGGAAGGTGTGCAAGCTGTTTAAATCCATTTATGGATTAAAGCAAGCATCGCGGAGTTGGAACATCTGCTTTGACGTCGTTATCAAAGAGTTTGATTTCGTCAAAAACGTAGATGAACCTTGTATTTACAAGAAGGTCGCAGAGAGTAAGGTTGTCTTTCTCGTATTGTACATGGACGACATACTCTTGATAGGAAATGACATTCCTATGCTGCAATCGGTCAAGCTCTTCTTATCATAAAGATTCTCAATGAAAGATCTTGGTGATGCCTCCTGCATATTGGGAATCAGGATCTATAGAGATAGATCCAAACGGATATTGGGATTGTCCCAATCCAGGTACATTGACACCATACTAAAGAGGTTTAGTATGGAAGAATCCAAGCGTGGGAACTTGCCTACGATCTCTGGAGTCACTCTCTCCAAAGAGATGTCTCCCAAGACTGATTTGGAGAGAGCTCGCATGCAAGGGATACCCTATGCTTCGGCTGTAGGCTCTATCATGTACGCGATGCTATGTACCAGACCCGATGTAGCATACTCACTAAGTGTAGTGAGCAGGTATCAAGCTGATCCTGGAGAGAGTCACTGGACAGCTGTGAAGAGCATTCTCAAGTACTTGCGAAGGACTAAAGAGATGCTCTTGGTGTATGGTAACGGAGAACTCCAAGTGGAGTCCTTTACCGATTCGAGCTTCCAGAGTGATAAGGACGACTCTAAGTCGCAGTCGGGATTTGTCTTTACCCTTTACGGAGGGGCGGTTAGCTGGAAGAGTTCTAAGCAGGAAACCGCGGCAGACTCGACGATGGAGGCTGAATACATCGCTGCCAACGATGCTGCCAAAGAGGTTGTCTGGATCAAGAAGTTCATTAGTGAACTTGGAGTGGTTCCATCCATTGAGCATCCAATACCTTTGTATTGCGATAACAATGGAGCAGTGGCTTTGACCAAGGAACCCAGGTCCCATCAGCGATCCAGGCATATTCTGAGGCGGTATCACCTGATCTGGGAGATAGTTGATCGCCGGGAGATCGAGGTCAGGAGGGTTGACACGAAGAACAACACAGCGGATCCACTCACTAAGGCCATTCCCCAGATACAGTTTGATAGACTCTTCGGGATGCTCGGTATGCGATACCACAGCAGCTGGCCCTAGTGCAAGTGGGAGATTGTTAGTTGTATGTATGCCCTAGAGGCCAGTATTGTACAGATGATGTATATTATATTGGATGCTTGGACATATATAGAGATGAATTTCTTGCTCGATATGATAGTATGCTATCTGGTTGCTCTTTATCTTAACATGTATACTTGTCTCTTTATACTGTCTTATGGTTACATGTTGGTAAAGCCCTTAGGATGTGTACTTGACTACCTGGACTATGATGCGGATCATACTAGTGGGGACATGGTAGTCCATAAGTACATCCTTCAAGGTCCCTAGTCGTGGGTGTATCGAGACAGGGCATCGATATACCAGAGTAGACTAGCGTATACGCTTCTCGACCCATGAGATGGGCGATGGATGATCCCATATCCATTGGTGTTTGACATCAGAGATGGTATACGGGTGCTCAGTGGAGACTGGGTACACTGGACGGACTCACCGAGAACTCCCAGATGGTATTATACCTCACGTCAGATGGCAGTTCTCAGGTGACACTTATGCAGGTTAGTCTGTAGACCCGAGATCGTCATAGAGTCTTATGTGATTCCCACTGTACTTTGATTTCCACATTACCACGTCCATGAGGGTGTGCAAAACGGTGGTTTTTGGGTACAGTCCCGAGTCACATGAAGGCAATGAGCGATAGGAGGGGTTTCGTCTCTCCCGGTATTGGGGGTTGATGTTGCACTGTACTCGATTGGCCGTAACAGGGAAGTCCCTGGCCAGGGCTGATTAGAGATTTACTGGTAAGTGTTACCAGTAGTTTCTCGACCCGTTATGAGCCTCACATCGGCACGACTTATCGGTTATTGGGGTCTGACGTTTACCACCCCTAGACTTGATATGCGACATATCAGACGAGGAGATCGGACTGCACGGTAGTGTTGCCGGTCGGCTCGACGGGAGTTATAGCAGGTTCGCTTGTTCTTTTCTGATCGTTCAATACCCGGGTGGCCGTTACGTTTAGCTGACCGCTTGCGGCTTGCGGGTGCTTGATATGATCATCAGCCACTGCCGGCGTATTGACGAGTCTTAGAGTCCCACAAAGGAGTTACCTAGTCCAGGCGAAACGTTGTGGTGCGCGTATGCGATATGCGCATGGACCCGATTAAAATGCGCGTATGGGATACCGTATATTGATCGGGCGGCTTTCTTTTGGTGGGGTCATATGTGATATGGCCGGATTGATAAATCAAGTGTTGATTTATCATTTAACCATTAGTTTTCTCACTTAAAATCTTTTCTTGTACATGATGGATGTATGCATACATGTATGCTTTCTTTCTTTTAGTTTCATGCACATATGGATGTGCATACATACATACATACATACATCATCTATCATGGTTGATTACACATGGAAAATGGTGGCAATATAAGACTCACACCATGGTTGGATTTATATATGATTTATTATTGCATTTGATTTAAAACAAAAGAAAAGAAAAGGATAATTCATGGATGCTTTCTACACTCTTCTTGACCTAACCATTCTCACCCACCATTTGACCATGGATTACTTTTCCTTTTGTGTTTTTAACTCAAATTCAATAATAGCCCAACCATGGTTTGATATGAGAAGAGGAAAATATATATTGATATATTTTCTATTTTTCTTTCATGAGTTGAACTTATCTTCTTCTCAAATAGCCATCATCTTCTTCCTCCTTCTTCACTTGCTCTCTAGACATTTGTAGTGAGCAAATTACATAACAAGATTAGATTTTGAAGTGAGAATAAGAACCACAACATCATTCTACACAAGTTTAGCTCACTTGTTTAGAGTGTTATCTTCATTTCTTCTTTTGAAAAGTGAAGTTGCAAGCTTAGACTAGGAGCTTCGGGTGGATCGTCGTGGACACTAGGAGACTTCAAGCGAACCCTCCTCCAACCCTCAAGTGGCCAAGAAGTCTAGCGTAGGGAGCTACAAAGGTTGTACTCTCAAAACCCTAGCATTTCTTTCATGTGATGATGTGTAGTTTTTTGAAACCCTAATTTTTCTAGGATAGATCCTTTGTATGTTAACTTAGCACCCTAAAAATTCCATCTTTGGTACGTGTGATGCTTCCAAACCCTTCATGAGGTGCTAGGTAAACCTTTCACTTTGGGTTATGCAATGCTCCCGCTACATTTCAGCGGTGTATGATGGGGATATTTTCGGACATGGTCGAGAATTTTCTGGAGATTTTCATGGATGATTTCTCGATATTCGGGGACTATTTTGATGATTGCCTATTTCATCTTGACTCAGTTCTTACTCGTTGTAAAGATAAGAACTTAACTTTGAATTGGGAAAAATTCCATTTCATGGTCCAAGAGGGTATCATGCTTGGACATGTCATTTCACGGAAAGGTATTGAGGTCGACAGAGCTAAAATAGATGTCATTCATAACCTTCCTCATCCCAAATGCGTCAAAAATATACGATCTTTCCTTGGTCATGCAGGATTTTATCCTAGTTCCTTCATCCATCTAGACTTAGCTCTCAGTCCACACGGTCGCTCACAGGTGGTGGGAGGGGAGTCTTTCAGTCTCTGTTTGCTTTGCGGTCTGTTGATCACCAAATGCCATCGTCTTCGGATGTGCAATGACTAAGGTGAAGAAGGCTGACCCGGATGGATTTGTCCATTAAGGATTTTAGCAAAATTGCTAGACCCTTAACTCTTCTTTTGGCCAAGGATACCACATTTCACTTCGACTCAGACTGTGTGGCTGCTTTTGAATCACTTAAAAATTCTCTCACTACAGCCCCCGTTCTATCATCTCCAGATTGGAACCACCCGTTTGAGCTTATGTGTGATGCATCAGATTTTGCTGTTGGTGCAGTCTTAGGACAACACATTGATAAGATGGCACACGTGATTTATTATGCAAGTAAGACCCTGAATGATGCCCAAATTAATTATACAACCACCGAGAAAGAACTCTTGGCAGTTGTATTTGCATTAGAAAAATTCAGGCCTTACTTGATTGGCTCACCGATTGTGGTTTACACTGATCACTCAGCCTTAAAACATCTTTTATTGAAGAAGGATGCTAAAAGCAGGTTAATACGTTGGATCCTACTATTAAAAGAATTTAATCTTGTCATACGAGATAAGAAAGGATATGAAAACGTAGCAGCCGACCATCTTTCACGCATCTCTTCTTCATCTATTCTGACCTTGCCAATAAACGACTCTTTCCCGGACGAACAGCTCTTGAACGTATCCTGCGAACCTTGGTTCGTGGATATTGTGAATTATCTTGCAACTGGACTTATTCCTAGTGAATGGTCTAAACAGGAAAATTATCGATTTCTATCCCGAGTAAAGCATTTTTACTGGGATGAACCTTATTTGTTTAAGTATTGTCCTGACCAAATCTTTCGCAAATGTGTCCCTAATGATGAATTCAAGAGTGTTTTGTCTTTCTGTCATGATCAGGCATGTGGAGGTCACTTTGGTCCACGTAAGATGGCGGAGTAGGTTTTGCAATGAGGTTTTTACTGGCCTACTTTATTCAAAGATGCATTTGATCATTGCAAAACTTGTCCATAGTGTCAACACACGGGTCGGATTTCTAAAAGAAATGCGATGCCACTTCAACCTATCTTGGTTGTTGAAATTTTTGACGTTTGGGGTATTGATTTTATGGGTCCTTTTCCCAACTCTTTTGGGAATTTGTACATCTTGTTAACGGTTGATTACGTCTCGAAATGGGTGGAAGCTATTCCATGCCGCACTAATGACAACAAGGTTGTCATTAAGTTCCTTAAAGAAAATATCTTTACGCGATTTGGACACCCTCGTGCTATCGTTAGCGACAACGGGACGCATTTCTGTAATCGATCTTTCGAGACTTTGATGCGGAAATATGCA
Source organism: Agapanthus africanus (assembly GCA_030015575.1). Lineage (NCBI taxonomy): Eukaryota > Viridiplantae > Streptophyta > Magnoliopsida > Asparagales > Amaryllidaceae > Agapanthus > Agapanthus africanus. Next base: position 378,735,315 of record CM057343.1, read on the forward strand.
ATGAACCACAAACATTCCAATCCCTATCATCCCTAAATGAGCGGGCAAGCTAAGATTTCAAATAGGCAAATCAAACAAATTCTGGAGAAGACAGTTTCTAAAAACCGGAAAGATTGGTCAACCAAATTGACGGATGCTTTTTGTGTAAGTCCATGTCATGCACCCCACGTGTACGCGGGGAGGCGGAATACATGAAAAACAATTATTAAAGCTTTGTAACACGGACTTGAGCACACGGATCGTGTCTAAACCATTACTAGCAAACTACGAGAGGTTTAACTACTCTGATTCGAAGTTATACCTCACGTTACATGTCCTTCGGGTCTTCAACGCGTCCTCCACACCTCGACGGCTCTATGGAACATGGGTACCTCAACGGCCTCCTCGAGTCAAAGACGATCCACCCGAGAGTCTATAGTCCGAGCTCCTATCTCGAATCTGAGATAACTAAGGCTTCTAGTTTGCTAATCTAGAAGTCCTAGAGGGTGTAGAGTATTTAGATGGATTACTTAGTCACTTAAACCCTAGGATTCTCAACTCATGAGAGCTTTTAGGGTTTGAGGAAGAAGATGAAGACTTGAGGAGAGAGAAGTGTTTTGTGATAATCATATGAATAATATCTCATGCTAGAATAATATGACGCATACAAATATCTCTCTTGATAATATCAAGATAATATCTAGCATGCTTCATTTAATTCTAAGGGCGAATCACCTCATGAGTCATTAAGTATTTAATGTAAACTACACCTCATCTCCTCCACCTCATTAAGTTTAAATCTAAAAAGAAATAAACACAAATGAGTCACCTCCTTCTAGAAGCTTCTCGACAAATTACGAGACTGCCCCTCCCATCCGTATTTCCGAAAAACACGGATAATCTTTGACTGAATATATCCATCTGTATAATACTAGAATCTGGTTTAAACCAAAGCCCGCTGGTATTACCTGCCCGATCATAGTACGTGCACAAGTGTACGTAAGTGATCGCGGCCCTGCCGTAAAACCATACGGCCTCTACACCTTTTACCCGGTGCAGGGAAACTCTCTGTGTAGGACTCTAAAGACTCGACACTACGCTGGCAGTGGGTTTAACCACAGGCCGCAAGCGGTACTCACTGTACGTAACGGCCCCCAGGTAGATGTCGATAAGAAGGACGATGAGGAAACCCATCCGAACTCCTACTGAGCCTGTATGTGACAATTTCCGTACAGTCCGGTCTGTTCGTCTAGGACTATCGTATATCGGGCCTAGGGGGCGGTAAACGTCAAACCCTAATAACGGTATAAGTCGTGTCGGAGTGAAGCCCATTACATCTTGAGAAACTACTAGAGCACCTACCAGTAAATCTCGCTTGCCCTGACCAGGGACCTTGCGTAATGGCTCTCCATACACAGCGCGATATCAACCCCCAATACCGGGAGAGACGAATCATGTCTAACCGCCACCGCCTCCAAGTGTTTCGGGATTGCACCCAACTACTACCTGTTTGCATGACTCCATTGAGCCGTGGTAGGGTAGTAATCTAAGTACAGTAGGAACACACTCGAGGCGAAATAGCAATGTCAAGTCGACGGACTAAGCTGTACTCATGTCACCTGGGAACTGCAATCTGACGATAGGTATAATACCAACCTGCAATTCCCGGTGAGTCCTATCCGGTATACTCGTAACCTAATGAGCACCTGCATACTATCTCCAGTACGACGTACTGATGGCTGTGGGACAGACCATCTACCCATGCTGGGATGAGAAGCGTATACACCAGTCTACTCCGGAGTATCGATGCCCCATCTCGATAATCCAATGACCAGGGACCTGTATAGGATGTGCTTGTAGACTACCCAGCCCCTACTAGTGTGACTGCCATCACAACGCTGGTAATCAAGCAAAGATCCTAAGGGCTCTACTAATATGTATAAGCGATATGTTAAAAGAAACATATGCACATAATAAAGTAGAAACAAACCAAGTAGCATACTACCGTTTTTAGCAAGACTGTCAATACAACTGTGAATATCCCAAGCTTCCATTAAGTAATATACAAACTAGTATGATACAGTAATGACCTCTAGGGCATAAACACTAACAATCTCCCACTTGCATTAGGGCCATGTACTGGCATATCGCAGACCTATCATCTCGAATAGCCTCTCGAACTGCGTCTGAGAAATGGCCTTTGTGAATGGATCAACAGTGTTATTCTTCGTATCTACTCTCTTTACCTCGATCTCCCGACGATCTACGATCTCCCTGATCAGGTGATACCGCCTTAAGATGTGTCTGGATTTCTGATGGGACCTGGGTTCCTTCGCTAAAGCTATAGCACCGTTGTTGTCGCAATACAAAGGTATTGGATCAACACTGGTAGGAACCACCTGAAGTTCCCTGAGGAACTTCTTCATCTAGACAGCTTCTTTTATGACATCGCAAGCAGCTATGTACTTTGCTTCCATCGTCGAGTCAGCAACGGTGTCCTGCTTGGAACTCTTCCAACAAACCGCCCCTCTATTGAGGGTAAAGACATAACCCGACATGATCTTGGATTCATCCTTGTCACTTTGGAAGCTGGAGTCGGCAAAGGCCTCGATCTGGAGGTCATTTCCGCCATACACCAAGAACATCTCCTTAGTCCTCCTCAGGTACTTGAGAATGTTCTTCACTGCTATTCAGTGCTTCTCCCCTGGGTTTGCCTGATACCGGCTTACAACGCTCAATGCGTATGCTATATATGGTCTGGTACATAACATCGCATACATTATAGAGCCTACCACAGAAGCATAGGGTATAATCGACATGCGAGCCTTTTCCAAATCAGTCTCGGGAGACATCTCTTTGGAGAGGGTGATTCCGTGACAAACCGGTAGGATACCGCGCTAAGAATCTTCCATACTGAATCTTTTTAATATGGTGTCTATGTACCTGGACTGCGAAAGTCCCAACATCCTCTTTGATCTATCACGATAGATCTGGATCCCCAGAATGTAGGTAGCATCACCCAGGTCCTTCATGAAGAACTTTTGTGATAAGAATCTTTTGACTGATTGTAGCATAGGAATATCATTTCCTATTAGGAGAATGTCATCCACGTACAAGACGAGAAATACTATAGCTCTCCCTACAATCTTATTGTATATGCATGGTTCATCTGGATTCTTGATAAAGTTGAATTCTTTGACAGTATCATCAAAACAGATGTTCCAACTCCGCGATGCCTGCTTTAGTCCATAAATGGACTTAAGCAACTTGCACGCTTTACCGCTGCTCCTACTCTAAATGAATCCCTCTGGCTGATCCATATAGACGCATTCTTCTAAATTACCATTTAGAAAAGCCGTCTTTACGTCCATCTGCCAGATCTCATATTCATGGAAGGCAGCAATGGCAAGAAGGATCCGAATGGATTTGAGCATAGCCACTGGAGAAAAGGTTTCGTCATAGTCCAAACCAGGTCTTTAACGAAAACCCTTTGCAACAAGTCTAGTCTTAAGGTTTCAACCTGTCCATCTACACCAATCTTCTTTCTGAAGATCCATTTGCATCCTACGGGTTTTACCCCATCTAGAGCAATGTCCAAAGTCCATACTTTGTTAGTGTACATGGACTCCATTTCGGTCCGCATTGCATCCAGCCATCTTACTGAGTCGCCGCTCTGAATGGCTTGATGGAAGCTAGTAGGGTCATCATTGCCAATGATGCAATCTTCTATATCCTCGTCTATGAGAAAACCGTAGTATCTCTCGGGCGGATGAGACTGCCTACTACTTCTGCGGATAAGCGCTGGGATGTCCCTTTCTTATGAAACTTCTGGTTCTACCATACTTTCAGTAACAACTTGTGGTTCTGGAATTTCTTCCAGTTCTTTTCCGTCCCATATCCATTGGTGTTTGACATCAGAGATGGTATACGGGTGCTCAATGGAGACTGGGTACACTGGACGGACTCGCCGAGAACTCCCAGATGGTATTATACCTCACGTCAGATGGCGGTTCTCTGGTGACACTTGTACAGGTTAGTCTGTTGACCCGAGATCGTCATAGAGTCTTGTGTGATTCCCACTGTGCTTTGATTTCCACCTTACCACGTCCAAGAGGGCGTGCAAAAGGGTGGTTTTTGGGTACAGTCCCGAGTCACATGGAGGCAATGAGCGATAGGAGGGGTTTCGTCTCTCCTGGTATTGGGGGTTGATGTTGCGCCGTGCTCGATTGGCCATAACAGGGAAGTCCCTGGCCAGGGATGATTTAGAGATTTACTGGTAAGTGTTACCAGTAGTTTCTCGACCCGTTATGAGCCTCACATCGGCACGACTTATCGGTTATTGGGGTCTGACGTTTACCACCCCTAGACTTGATATGCGACATATCAGACGAGGAGACCGGACTGTACGGGAAGTGTTACCATTTGGCTTTTATAGGAGTTGGAGCGGGCTTGCTTGCTGATCTTCTGATTGCTCAATACCCGGATAGCCGTTACGTCCAGCTAGTACCACTGACGGCTTGTGGGTGCTTGATGTGATCATCACCTACTGCCGGCGTATTGACGAGTCTTCAGAGTCCTACATAGAGGTTTTACTGGCTCAGACAAAACGAAATAGGAGCGCATATGTGATATGTGTGGGACCGAGAATAATGCGTGTATGTGATACCGTATTCTATTCTCGCGACTTTTTGTATCGGTCGGTTATATGTAATATAACCGGGTTATCGAATCAAGTGTTGATTCGATAAGTCGATACATTGGATGTTAGTCGGTTATATATGATATGATCGGATTATTAAGTCAAGTGTTGATTTAATAATTTAGTGTATACTTGTATATTAGATATACTAATTTACATTAACTAACATTTGTTCACTTAAGGATTTTTCTCACACGTGCACAACTTTAATATATATGTGATATATATTAAAATGTGTTTTCATTTTGTATCATGGTTGTTGATACATCATGCATGGGTGTGCAAGACATACACTATTCTATTTTAAATGGTGGTTTATAATTATTTAAGGTAGTTACAAATTAGTGGAGCTTTTGTCACAAGCATGAAGCTTATGGAAGCTTGTGGATGCTTTGACAAAGTCCACTAACTTTGTTTTACTTTAGATTTTTATTAACCTAACCATTTTGGATTAGCCATGGTTATGTCTCTACATGAGTTAGTATATGATACTCACTCACCCATGGTTAGCTCTCTTGACTTGATCATTATCCTCATCTTTTCTTTTGGTTCATTTTCTTCTTCTTTGAGCAAAAGAAAAACTTGCTAGGGTTTTCAAAAGAGAGTGATAGATTGTGAGAAAACAAATTCTAAAGAGAACCAACTTCCTATTTTTCCATCCTCTACTAGACTAGCACTTTAGTTTAGAGTGTTTGCTTCACTAATTCTCTAGATTAGTGAAGTAGTAGCTTGAGTTGGTATTCTCTCGACGTAGATCATCTTCGACCTCGAAGACTTCAAGCAAAGACGCTTCTTTTGCTTCGTGAAGCCATGCAAGAGCACGGGAGAACCGTGATCGCAGCGAAGGGACTACAACAAGGAGCTTTAGAAGTGAAGGATCGATCTATAAAGGTTGTATTTCGTATTCACTTAGTTGTAAATGATATTTACTTGCATGTGAAACCCTAATAATCTAGCAAAGATCTTGTTTAGGGTTGTTCGGCACGGCTAAAACTTTAATCGGGCATGGTTGATGCCTTGTAGAACCTTATTAGAGTGCCTAGTAACCCTACAGTGGTATCAGAGCCTAGCTAGAGTATTAGGCGACGTGTATACGAAGTTAAAACTCCAATCGAACCCCGATACGACGATTTGAACCCCTCTATGGACATTTTTTAAAAACCGTGATTTTTCCGAATTAAAAATACCAAAAAAAATCAGCAGGTAATTTTAAGCGTAACTGTGCAAAACGATGACGTAAGCCGTAAGGACCGCCGCGGAACTGCGGCCATACCCTGCTTGGGCCGCGGATCCGCGGTCGTACAGTGAGCTTAGACTTTTCTTTTGGCACGGTAATGCCCGTAGCTGCTAGTTTTATTTTCTGGGTATTTTTTATCTGACTCAAGTGTTGAGTGTTCTGAGGTTTATTTTGTATTCGTTGATTCGATCGGAAAATTTAATTTCGTTATGTTTTCCGGATAATTTAGAAAGTATTAAAAAGTTCGAACGGATATCAATAACTCACTTTTTCCCCTGCCGGAAAATTTCCAAGTGTTGGATTTTTCCGTAGTTTAAGAACGTTCTAAATCGTGCAAGTTACGCAATGGACCCTCTAAAAGACAACAAACCTTAACTCGATTATGTGACCGTCTTGAACTGCCTTTTGAATCTTAGGGTTTGGGGCAGTACGGCGTTGCCACATGTGAGGTGTTGGCTTGACCCTTTTACGGCTGGACCATTGGTACTGCGGCATGTGATGGATGTTTTAAAACTAATTTCAAGAGTTGAGCTATTTAGGAAATCTTGGGTATTTGATTATTCGATCGGAAAGTTTAATACTGTCTTTTTATCTGGAATGTGATACACTATGTGGAATTTATATAGTTAGGCATGAAATGCGAAGTATGTGATATTTCGGATTTATGATGTCTAAAAAGATTGTGGATTCCAAATGTTGTAGTTTTACACTTTATTTTCTACGACCGTAAGTGTAATATGTGATATCGCCGGTTTCGTTGCTATATGTCAACGACAATTGGGATGCGCATATTTACTTACGTTGATGACATGTGATGTTATGTGTTGTTGGATATGTTATATTGGATCGTCGCGTTTTTGAATAGCCGGGGGTTTATGTGAGATGAGGTTTTTTATTTTCATTCATGTAAAATTCATTGTATGTAATATTCTTTTATTGGGGCACTTCCGGGATGAGGATGATGTCACCATTGTATATTATTTACTTTTCCGCATTAGGTAGACCCAAGGAGGAGAGCACAAGTAACCGGGTTCTAGAGTCCAGTGGGAGACCAACTCGAGGAGTCGAGTCCGGGTCTTCTAACTCTAGAATTGGAAGGGTTGCTTGCCGCTCTCGTAGGGGTCTAGGGGTGTGGGTTTGGCTATTCATCGCGACCGTGGAATCCGTGTTTTATAGAGGTTCAAAATAAAACACGGACCTCCTAGTATATCCATTATTTCATATATTTCTTCTGCTGCGATATCTGTGATGTGATCATTTGATATGTTGTGATAGATTCTGTATATAGTATATATGATATATTATATAGATGTTACTTATGTTTTACACCCGCGCTAACCCTGTCCCGCTCTGCCGTTAGTTACCTAACCAAACGGTGCACGAGGGGACATCGAAGCGAATACGGATGGCATAAGTGTACGTCGTATTTATCTGTGATGTTTAGGTGACTTAAATGATGGGACTTCATTAATATGATTAATGAAAGAAAAGAAACCTAAAAGATGTTGTAGAATCAAATTTTCAAAAAGGGTAGCTACAGTTTTTGCTTTGCATAGCGATATATATGATATATCCTGCATCTTATTCGATGAGGAAAGAGCCGAGATACCTTCACAGGGAGTGACCTCTTTAGCAAAACTGGCAGATACTACAACACTCGGTTTGTTTTTGATTGCTTTTGGAGTTTTTGCTTTGCATGGCGATATATATGATATATCCAGCACCTTATTCCATAAGGAAAGAGCCGAGATCCCTTCACCGGGAGTGACATCTTTAGCAAAACTAATAAAAGCCTCAAAATCACTCCATTTCAAAATTCACTCGATTCTACAACGATATCAAGTTCATTACGCAATAGGTTTTCAGAAAAACCTGTCGTAGCCCTCCGTCATTTCGGATAAGTTGTATATAGTATTCGTGCTGCATTTGTTGGCTTTCGTCAAGGTGTAGTGTGCGGTAGCTATATGCTGCTTATCTGCTGGATATGATGCGATTGGATTAGGGTAGTCGTACGGCTTTGTTGGCTTTCGTCAAGGTTCGTGCGGGTGGGTTTAATTCAGTTAAGAAATGTACGGGTTGAACTTGACTAGCAGGCTATGGTTTGTTGGCTTTCGTCAAGGTCATAGCACGTTAGGGGCAAAATATTATCGGGAATTTCAAGTGTTGAAATTTGCAATGAGATTGCATACCTTCTATGAGATAGTTGGATCCCGATACCCACTTCGAGTAATTGTTACTCCTGGGAGAGTTTTACACAGGACAATTAGCCGATCAAGTAGGTGTCTAGAAAGGTGTCAACAGGGTTACGCCTCTGGAAAAACGAGGTTTACTTTAATTAGGTCCGTGCGAAAGCACGGGGAACCTCCCTCAAAGTACCGACACTGGCCCGACTGAAAGATTGGAGAAGTTGTAGGGTGTAATTAATCCCGGATAGTCTTTCCTTTTAGGGTTTGAAGGAAGATTTGATAAAATCAGTGGGAGCCATCCTGATTAGATAAAATAATAACCAATCTGATTTTGCAAGAGCATACACTAAAGTGATTTTCTTCTCTCTCTCTCCAGGTAGCGACCATATCATGCCTTAATCAAGATAATAATATGGATGTATTGATCGAACCCGCATGTTGTACTGTGCTGGGGAACGTTGGTTCCGTTCTTTCTTATAAGAGTTATAAGACTGAACAGGATATAGGGGAATACCAGGATTCACATGCCACCCGAATGAAGAAAGTACATGTTGATGCATTTTTTTCGGGTGTGTTCGTTACAGAGAACTGTTTCTCCACTCACTCTACGTCCTGGGTATTAGATACCGGATCGGGATCCTATATATGTAATATGTTACATGGGCTACGTAAAGGTAGGGAACTGGGAGAGGGTGATCATTCCGTAAGAGTAGGGAATGGTGCAAATGGTGCAGCCAAAGCAGTTGGAGAATATCACCTTGTGTTACCAAATGGTAATACATTGATTCTGAACGAATGCTATTACATTCCGACCCTGATATGCAATCTTATATCAGTTTCTTTATTGAGCAAAGAAGGATATAATTTTATAGTACAGGATGATGTTATGAACATATTCCTGAATCAAAAGTTGATTGGATCAGGTTCGTTATTTAATGGCATATACGTTCTCAATCAAACTACAGTCCTTAATATACAAAACACACACAAGAGGAAGAGTTCAGAAATGAACGAATCTTTCTTGTGGCATTGTAGACTTAGTCATATAAATACGACACGGCTAGCTAAGTTGCATAAGAATGGATATTTGAAACCGTTCGAATTTTTATCTTATGACACTTGCCAGTCATGTCTCAAAGGCAAGATGACCAAAACTCCGTTTACGGGACACGGAGAAAGAGTTACTGAACTCTTGGGACTGATACATAGCGATGTATGCGGTCCCATGTCTACACATGCCAGGGATGGTTCTTTGTACTTCATTATATTCACTGACGATCTCTCAAGATACGGACATGTGTACTTGATAAAACACAAGTCTGAAGCTTTTGAGAAATTTAGAGAATATAAACAAGAAGTCGAGAACCAAACCGGGAAAAGTATTAAAATCCTTCGATCTGATCGAGGAGGTGAATACTTGAGCAATGAATTCCTAGACTTCCTAAAAGAGAATGGGATTCTCTCTCAGCTGACTCTCCATATACACCACAGCACAACGGTGTATCAGAACGAAAGAACCACACCCTATTAGATATGGTGCGCTCTATGATGAGCACTGCTGAGTTACCTATTTCCTTCTGGGGGTATGCGCTAGAGACAGCCATACATCTATTGAATATGGCCCCCACCAAATCTGTGCCTACAACTCCATATGAGATATAGAAAGGGAAGAGACCATGTCTTAACTATGTTAAAATATGGGGTTGTCCAGCCTATGTCAAACGACAAAATTCGGACAAACTCAAGGCACGGTCTGTTCTATGCAAATTTGTAGGATATCCCAAGAATTCATAAGGGTATATCTTCTACCACACTGAGGAACAAAGAGTGTTTGTTTCTCGGCATGCCACCTTTTTAGAAAAGGAATTTCTTGCAAAAGAGATTAGTGGTCATGAGGTAGAACTGGAAGAGGTTCCAGCTACAAAAGCTGCAACAGAAGATCTAGTGGAACCAGAGGATTCGGTAGTACCCGATGAACCCCAGCCACTCCGCCGATCTAGTAGGGTTCCTCACCCGCCTGAGAGATATTATGGTTTTCTCATGGATGGTGGGAGCGAGGATTGCATCATGGTTGATGATGACCCAACTAGCTTCGAGCAGGCCATCACGAGTGGGGACTCAGTGAAATGGCTGGATGCAATGCGGTCCGAGATGGAATCCATGTACACCAACAAAGTATAGACTTTGGAAGATGCTCCTGAAGGGGTAAAACCCATTGGGAGCAAGTGGATCTTCAAGAAAAAACTTGGTGTAGATGGGAAAGTGGAGACTTTCAAAGCTAGACTTGTTGCAAAGGGTTTTCGTCAAAGACCAGGTGTGGACTATGACGAAACCTTTTCTCCAATGGCTATGCTTAAATCCATCAGGATCATGCTTGCCATCGCTGCATATCATGACTACGAAATCTGGCAAATGGATGTTAAGACCGCCTTTCTAAACGGTGATTTAGAAGAGAGCGTGTACATGATTCAGCCAGATGGCTTCATAGCTAGTGGGAGCAGCGGGAAGGTGTGCAAGCTGCTTAAATCCATTTATGGATTAAAGTAAGCATCGCGGAGTTGGAACATCTGCTTTGACGTCGTTATCAAAGAGTTTGATTTCATCAAAAACGTAGATGAACCTTGTATCTACAAGAAGGTGGCAGAGAGTAAGGTTGTCTTCCTCGTATTGTACGCGGACGACATACTCTTGATAGGAAATGACATTGATATGCTGCAATTGGTAAGGCTCTTCTTATCACAAAGATTCTCAATGAAAGATCTAGGTGATGCCTCCTGCATACTAGGAATTATGATCTACAGAGATAGATCTAAAAGGATATTGGGATTGTCCCAATCCAGGTACATTGACACCATACTAAAGAGGTTTAGTATGGAAGAATCCAAGCGTGGGAACTTACCCACGATCTCTGGACTCACTCTCCCCAAAGAGATGTCTCCCAAGACTGATTTGGAGAGAGCTCGCATGCAAGGGATACCCTATACTTCGGCTGTAGGCTCTATCATATACACGATGCTATGTACTAGACCCGATATAGCACACTCACTAAGTGTAGTGAGTAGGTATCAAGCTGATCCTGGAGAGAGTCACTGGACAGCTGTGAAGAGCATTCTCAAGTACTTGCGAAGGACTAAAGAGATGCTCTTGGTGTATGGTAACGGAGAACTCCAAGTGGAGTCCTTTACCGATTCGAGCTTCCAGAGTGATAAGGACGACTCTAAGTCGCACTCGGGATTTGTCTTTACCCTTTACGGAGGGGCGGTTAGCTAGAAGAGTTCCAAGCAGGAAACCGTGGCAAACTCGACGATAGAGGCTGAATACATCACTGCCAACGATGCTGCCAAAGAGGCTGTCTGGATCAAGAAGTTCATTACTGAACTTGGAGTGGTTCCATCCATTAAGCATCCACTACCTTTGTATTGTGATAACAATGGAGCGGTGGCTTTGGCCAAGGAACCCAGGTCCCATCAGCGATCCAGGCATATTCTGAGGCGGTATCACCTGATATGGGAGATAGTAGATCGCCGGGAGATCGAGGTCAGGAGGGTTGACACGAAGAACAACACTGCGGATCCACTCACGAAGGCCATTCCCCATATACGTTTGAGAGACTCTTCTGGATGCTTGGTATGCGATACTACAACAGCTAGCCCTAGTGCAAGTGGGAGATTGTTAGTTGTATGTATGCCCTAGAGGCCAGTATTGTACAGATGATGTATATTATATTGGATGCTTGGACATATATAGAGAGGAATTTCTTGCTCGATATGATAGTATGCTATCTGGTTGCTCTTTATCTTAACATGTATACTTGTCTCTTGATACTGTCTTATAGTTACATGTTGGTAAAGCCCTTAGGATGTGTACTTGACTACCAGGATTATGATGCAGATCATACTAGTGGGGCCATGGTAATCCATAAGTACATCCTTTAATGTTCCTAGTCGTAGGTGTATCGAGACAGGGCATCGATATACCAGAGTAGACTAGCGTATACGCTTCTCGACCCATGAGATGGGTGATGGATGATCCCATATCCATTGGTGTTTGACATCAGAGATGGTATACGGGTGCTCAGTGGAGACTGGGTACACTGGACGAACTCGCCGAGAACTCCCAGATGGTATTATACCTCACGTCAGATGGCAGTTCTCTGGTGACACTTGTATAGGTTAGTCTGTAGACCCGAGATCGTCATAGAGTCTTGTGTGATTCCCACTGTGCTTTGATTTCCACCTTACCACGTCCAAGAGGATGTGCAAAAGGGTGGTTTTTGGGTACAGTCCCGAGTCACATGGAGGCAATGAGCGATAGGAGGGGTTTCATCTCTCCTGGTATTGGGGGTTGATGTTGCGCTGTGCTCGATTGGCCATAACAGGGAAGTCTCTGGCCAGGGCTGATTTAGAGATTTACTGGTAAGTGTTACCAGTAGTTTCTCAACCCGTTATGAACCTCACATCGGCATGACTTATCGGTTATTGGGGTCTGAAGTTTACCACCCTTAGACTTGATATGCGACATATCAGACGAGGAGACCGGACTGTACGGGAAGTGTTACCGATAGGCTTTTACAGGAGTTGGAGCGGGCTTGCCTGCCGATCTTCTGATCTCTCAATACCTGGGTAGCCGTTACGTCCAGCTAGTACCGCTGACGGCTTGTGGGTGCTTGATGTGATCATCACCTACTGCCGGCGTATTGACGAGTCTTTAGAGTCCTACATAGAGGTTTTACTGGCTCAGGCAAAACGAAATAGGAGCGCATATGTGATATGTGCGGGACCGAGAATAATGCGTGTATGTGATACCGTATTCTATTCTCGCGACTTTTTGTATCGGTCGGTTATATGTGATATAGCCGGGTTATCGAATCAAGTGTTGATTCGATAAGTCGATACATTGGATGTTAGTCGGTTATATATGATATGTCCGGATTATTAAGTCAAGTGTTGATTTAATAATTTAGTGTATACTTGTATATTAGATATACTAATTTACATTAACTAACATTTGTTCACTTAAGGATTTTTCTCATATGTGCACAACTTTAATATATATGTGATATATATTAAAATATGTTTTCATTTTGTATCATGGTTGTTGATATATCATGCATGGGTGTGCAAGACATACACCATTCTATTTTAAATGGTGGTTTATAATTATTTAAGGTAATTACAAATTAGTGGAGCTTTTGTCACAAGCATGAAGCTTGTGGAAGCTTGTGGATGCTTTGACAAAGTCCACTAACTTTATTTTACTTTAGATTTTTATTAACCTAACCATTTTGGATTAGCCATGGTTATGTCTCTACATGAGTTAGTATATGATACTCACTCACCCATGGTTAGCTCTCTTGACTTGATCATTATCCTCATCTTTTCTTTTGGTTCATCTTCTTCTTCTTTGAGCAAAAGAAAAGCTTGCTAGGGTTTTCAAAAGAGAGTGATAGATTGTGAGAAAACAAATTCTAAAGAGAACCCACTTCCTATTTCTCCATCCTCTACTAGACTGGCACTTTAGTTTAGGGTGTTTGCTTCACTAATTCTCTAGATTAGTGAAGTAGTAGCTTGAGTTGGTATTCTCTCGACGTAGATCATCTTCGGCCTCGAAGACTTCAAGCAAGGACGCTTCTTTCGCTTCGTGAAGCCATGCAAGAGCACGGGAGAACCATGATCGCAGTGAAGGGACTACAACAAGGAGCTTTAGAAGTGAAGGACCGATCTACAAAGGTTGTATTTCGTATTCACTTAGTTGTAAATGATATTTACTTGCATGTGAAACCCTAATAATCTAGCAAAGATCTTGTTTAGGGTTGTTCGGCACGGCTAAAATTTTAATAGGGCATGGTTGATGCCTTGTAGAACCTTATTAGAGTGCCTAGTAACCTTACACCACAAACTTACACTGTACTGAGCATGCCTCGAGCTTGTCCGCATGCTGCTTTTTAATAAAAGCTGGACATCCCCATGTCTTCAGGTACTGAAGATAGGGTTTCTTCCCACTCCACATTTGATATGGTGTGGTAGGCACAGTCTTAGTTGGAACCTTGTTCAAAATATATGCAACTGATTCTAGTGTATAACCCCAGAAAGATCGCGGTAACTCAGCTTTACTCATCATGGAATGAACTATATCCAATAGGGTTCGATTATGCCTTTCCGATACACCGTTGTGTTGTGATGTGTATGGAGGAGTAAGCTGAGAGAGAATTCCATTCACTTTTAAGTAACCTAGGAACTCGGCACTTAAGTATTCACCATCTCGATCAGATCTCAGTGTCTTGATACTTTTGCATGTTGGTTTTCCACTTCATTCTTGTATTCCCGAAATTTCTCACAGGCCTCGGATTTATGCTTCATCAAGAAGATATGTTCATACCTAGAGAAATCATCCGTAAAAGTACTGAAGTAGGAATAACCACCTCGCACATGTGTAGACATTGGACCACACACATCGCTGTGTATGAGTCCTAAGAGCTCGCTCGCTCTTACTCCGTGTCCAGTAAACGGAGTCTTTGTCATCTTTCGCATGAGACAAGATTCACAAGTAGCATAAGATTGATATTCGAAAGGATTCAAATATCCTTCTCTATGTAACTTAGTCAACCGTGTTTCATTGATGTAACCTAGTCCAATCAGAACTAGATTTAGGTGGATGTTTACCACATCGCTTACGAATGTAAAATCATATCCCTATCTAGAAAGTGAGGATACTAATATGATATTACAAGTCAAACTAAGTACATACAAACAGTTACGTAGAATCAATATCTGCCCACTTGTCAGTCCTAGACGATATTCCCCACGGATGCAGTGTCCATGCTCATTCCGTTCGCAACTCTGAGTGACATATCACCTATCCTAATAACTTTACGGTTTCTCAAAGCATGTAATGAATTACAGATATGAGATCCTGATCCGGTATCTAGTACTCAGGAAGTAGAGTTAATTGACAAACAGTTCTCAATTACAAACACACCCGAGGCCGAAGCCACAACATGCTTCAAATCCTGGCTACTGGCTTCTAAAGCCCTGCAATCTTTCTGTCAATGCCCCTTCCTATAACAATAGGAACATCCCTCCTTCGCTACACCAAGTCCCGAAACTTTTTCTCTTCCATTTCCTTCTACTTCACTGACACCGTATATCGGCTTTGTGGAGGTTTTCTTCTTTTCACCCTGGATGCAGAAGAAGAAGGTCCTCTTTTAAGCAGAGCGGGTGTCTCCCTGGTTTCATTCAGGGTGTAAGTAGAGGGTAGGGACTGTGGAAATAAGTCAGCATATGACCTGTTTACCAACGTGGTCTCCAGGTCCGTGAGCTCATCAATATAGCCAGTAATCGTAAGGACGTCATCCCTTACAGATGACCCGACAGCCAACCTCGCTTGAAGCAATTCGTTCGAGGTCTCATATCTTGCGATACGAGATTGCTCTCCATATAAATCTTTGTTATGGAGGAAGATGGAAACTAAGTCCATCTTCTCGTGCTGCTTCTGGCAAACACCATCAACTGAAGCCAACATGAGGCACTTGGCATTCACACTGTCCTTTTCCCTTGTCTGACGTATATCCATATCCGTGACGGTGGAAACTGGACCTGGGACGGCGGGGGCTTGAGTAGTAATAGGGTGGTCCAGTTTGTCATAGGCAATGGACATCTGGACAGACCTTTTCCAGTCATAAAAGTTATATTCGGTCAACTTGTTATCTAGATGTAACCTAGTCATGGTCACATGGTCGCTGCAATATGGAGAGAGAGAAGAAAACACTTTAGCATGATGCTCTTGCATGTTTAGATTGGTTTTTAGTTTATCTAAACAGGATGGCTCCCACTGTTTCTCGAATCCTTCCTCAAACCATAAAAGAAGAATTAGTCAGGACTGATCTCGCCGTACAATACTTGCTTAACTGTTCAGCCAGGCCAGTGTCGGTACTTCGAGGGAGGTTTTACAACGCTTTCGCGAAATTCCTTAATTAAATAACCTCTTTCCCCTGGAGGCGTAGCCCCGCTGACACTGTTCTAGACACCTACTTGGTTTATTTCATTGATCGTTAAGTGACGAATCTCCTGATGAGTAGCATATACTCACAGTAGAATCGGGATCCAGATATCATCGTGTGATAATGCTGAAGGAATCCTACCAACATTATCAAACTCCAAATAGTATGCAACACCAGCATGTTTCAGTTTCTTTAGAAACTCCCGATGTGGATTTTTGCCCCATGCTCTTATGACCTTGACGTTGGCCAAAATATCATAAGTCACATGTCAAGTTCTACCCATCATTATCTTGTTAATTTGAACCCATCCGTACATACCCCTGATGTTGGCCAAATGGTAGTACGACTGTCCCGAACCAACTCATCTATCTATGCAACATATGAATACCCAGCAGCTACCAAACACTATGCCTTGGCGTTGGTCAAAATACATAGTTTGAATACTACTGAATACCCAAATGAAATGACGGAGGGCTACGAATGGTTTTGGCGAAACCGTGAACGTAGTGAACTTGATATAACCGAAGAAACCTGATAGTTTTTTAAAAGGAGTAGTTAAAGCTCCACAATTAAAAATTCTGCTCTTTTAAAATAACCGAGTGGTTTCTTTTAAATTTGTTCCAACGATTCAGCTTTGGTTTGTTTTCTTTGCATTAAAATAATGCGTCCTATCATTTATCCTATCATTGCAGAAAACAACGAAAATACAACGTCCGCTTATGCCATCCGCATTCACCGCTGGGTCCCGTCATTCACCCGTTAGGTTACTTAACTAACGACAGAGCAGGGGCTGGGCTAGCGCGGATGCAAAACATAAGCAACGCCTACTAGATATCATATATAAATATTGTACATTCGTCAGACGCAATAATAGGCATTCCAGATCATAGATGAACATATTGGATATACTAGGAATCCGCGTTTCGTTTGAGTGCAACAAAAGACGGATTACACGGTCGTGATGAACAGCCAAACCCCACCTTAGACCCTTACGGGTGCGGCAAACTATCCGCCTAGTACCAGAAGTGAAACAATCTCCCTCAACGACGTGAGTAGGCCATTAAACACTTCAAAGTACCCGGTAGTTTGTGCACCCCATCTTGTGTCTATCCTAGGAGCATAAAACAGTAAATGAAATAATACAACGGTGGTTACAACCCCAACCCGGATGTGCCCCGCAAAAGAATATTACAACATATTACAATTTATATCGAATGAAAGATAAAAAATCTCATCTCACATCCCCGGCTATTCATCCACGACAATCCAATGAAGTTCATATCCACATACCAAGTAACCATTACAGAAATGTGCAACCCCCAACTAACCGACATACTAGCAATTAGGGGAGGTTTACGAACACATCAAAAACACAATTAGAAAATAACTTAGAATTTCGATCGACAACCTTTTTCCGTGTCTACCCCAAATGCAAGCCAGCACTGAAATAACCTGGGCAGAAACAAAATATACAGGAAAACAAAACACCCAGAAATAAGAGTTACTGTGTAAATACGAGTCAACTCGGAGTTGACTCGGCCGCGGATCCGCGGCGGATTGCACTAATCCGCCGTGCTTCCGCTGTCGTCTCACCGAGTTGGGATCTCATATTTCTCCAGTATTCTTAGAATTCCCTGCTGTGAATTTTCATACCTCTGAAATAATTTTTTCGACAAGTTTAAAATCGACAGAAACTTAAGGCCGGGGTAAAGTTTTCGTGTTTTTCCGAAGATCAAAGTTCTAATAAGTTGCTAACAAGCTAGTAAAGGTTTAGTAGGCTCTGATACCATTGTAAGTCCATGTCACGCACCTTACATGTACGCGGGGAGGCTGAATGTATGAAAAACAATTATCTAAGCTTCGTAACACGGTCTTGAGCACACGGATCATGTCTAAACCATTACTAGGAAACTACGAGAGGTTTAACTACTCTGATTCGAAGTTATACCTCACGTTACATGTCCTTCGGGTCTTCATCGCTGTCCTCCACACCCCGTCGGCTCTATGGAACATGGGTACCTCAACGGCCTCCTCGAGTCAAAGACGATCCACCCGAGAGTCTATAGTCCGAGCTCCTATCTCGAATCTGAGTTAACTAAGGCTTCTAGTTTGCTAATCTAGAAGTCCTAGAGGGTGTAGAGTATTTAGATGGATTACTTAGTCACTTAAACCCTAGGATTCTCAACTCATGAGAGCTTTTAGGGTTTGAGGAAGAAGATGAAGACTTGAGGAGAGAGAAGTGTTTTGTGATAATCATATGAATAATATCTCATGCTAGAATAATATGAGGCATACAAATATCTCTCTTGATAATATCAAGATAAGATCTAGCATGCTTCATTTAATTCTAAGGGCGAATCACCTCATGAGTCATTAAGCATTTAATGTAAACTACACCTCATCTCCTCCACCTCATTAAGTTTAAATCTAAAAAGAAATAAACACAAATGAGTCACCTCCTTCTAGAAGATTCTCGACAAATTACGAGACTGACCCTCCCATCCATATTTCCGAAAAACACGGATAATCTTTGACTGAATATATCCATCTGTATAATACTAGAATCTAGCTTAAACCAAAGCCCGCTAGTATTACTTGCCCAATCATAGTACGTGCACAAGTGTACGTAAGTGATCGCGGCCCTGTCGTAAAACCATACGGCCTCTACACCTTTTGCCCGGTGTAGGAAAACTTTATGTGTGGGTCTCTAAAGACTCGACACTACGCTGGCAGTGGGTTTAACCACAGGCCGCAAGCGGTACTAGCTGTACGTAACGGTCCCCAGGTAGATGTCGATAAGAAGAACGATGAGGAAACCCATCCGAACTCCTACTGAGCCTGTATGTGACAATCTCCGTACAGTCCGATCTGTTCGTCTAGGACTATCGTATATTGGGCCAAGGGGCGGTAAACGTCAGACCCCTAATAGAGGTATAAGTCGTGTCGGAGTGAAGCCCATTACATCTTGAGAAACTACTGGAGCACCTACCAGTAAATCTCGCTTGCCCTGGCCAGGGACCTTGCGTAATGGCTCTCCATACACAGCGCGATATCAACCCCCAATACCGGGAGAGACGAATCCTGTATAAACCGCCACTGCCTCCAAATGCTTCGGGACTGCACCCAACTACTACCTGTTTGCACGACTCCTTTGAGCCGTAGTAGGGTAGTAATCTAAATACAGTGGGAACACACTCAAGGCGAAGTAGCAATGTCAAGTCGACGGACTAATCTGTACTCATGTCACCTGGGAACTGCAATCTGATGATAGGTATAGTACCAATCTGCAGTTCCTGGTGAGTCTTGTCCGGTGTACCCATAACCTAACGAGCATCTGCATACTATCTCCAGTACGACATACTGATGGCTGTGGGAAAGATCATCTACCCATGCTAGGATAAGAAGCGTATACACCAGTCTACTCCGGAGTATCGATGCCCCGTCTCGATAATCCAACGACTGGTGTGACTGCCATCACAATACTGGTAATCAAGCAAAGATCCTAAGGGCTCTACTAATATGTATAAGCGATATGTTAAAAGAA
Organism: Agapanthus africanus; assembly: GCA_030015575.1. NCBI lineage: Eukaryota > Viridiplantae > Streptophyta > Magnoliopsida > Asparagales > Amaryllidaceae > Agapanthus > Agapanthus africanus. The sequence continues at coordinate 378,754,959 of CM057343.1, forward strand.
ACATATGCACATAATAAAGTAGAAACAAACCAAGTAGCATACTACCATTTTTAGCAAGACTGTCAATAAAACTGTGAATATCCCAAGCTTCCATTAAGTAATATACAAACTAGTATAATACAGTAATGGCCTCTAGGGCATAAACACTAACACTTTGGGCATTTCGTACCGCTTATAACACTGATCTGGGTATGTCTCCTTACCGTCTAGTGTTTGGAAAGGCTTGCCACCTTCCTGTCGAGATTGAACATAAGGCAATGTGGGACATTAAAGAACTTAACCTCGATTTAAATCAAGCCTGCAACTTTTGAAAACTGCAATTAAACGAGCTAAGAGAACTCCGCGATGAAGCTTACGATAATGCGGTGATTGTAAAGAATCGGACTAAGGTATTTCACGACAAAAATATTTTGAGAAAAACTTTTACCCCAGGTCAACAAGTCCTTCTTTATGATTCCTGTCTCTATCTTCATGCGGGTTAGCTCCGATCTCGTTGGAATGGACCATTTGTTCTGCGGTATGTCTACCCGCACGGGGCAGTTGAAATTGAAAATAGAAAAAACGGTACAATTTTCAAAGTGAATGGGCATAGATTAAAACCGTATTTTTCCACTGACCCCACGGAGGAGTTTCTGTTTTTACACGAGCTGCTTTATAATGACTAATTTTCCTCCACCTCACCTCCATATCTTGGTAATATTGTCTCATTTTTAGAATGGAGGTGAATCATTTTGTAAATAAAAATAAAAATAAAAAATAAATAAAAATATGCAAAATTGTACATAAATATAAAAAATAAGTTTGGGGAGATTTTCACGTTCATTCATTTTTGACCCCGTTAATAACTTTTTTTCCCAAGCCTACAGGTTTTTGAGATTTAACAGATGACAACAGTGAGGACACTGCTGTAAATAGGTTTGGGGGAAGTTTGTGCTTATTTACGCATCACTTTGCATTACACTTTGCATAAGCACAAAATTTTCAAAAATTTCTTTTATAATAAAAGATTAGAAAGTGAAAAATTACATTAAAAGATTGGAAGAATTTAAGAAAACCAAGAAAGTTAGAAGTTTTCTTGAACGAAACTAGTAATAAGTAGTTATGAGCCGTTGTCCCAAGGGTTAGTAAGATGAAGGAAGTCACTAATCTGCAGATAAAATAAGTCTGAAAAATAGTTACTATTCTGGAAGCCAAACATCTGAACGTTGATACCCTACTATACGCACTTACACATGTCTTGAAACTCGGGATAGTAGAGGATACCTTGAAATGCTCTTGTCAAAAAGCCAAAGTACGAAGAAAATAATTAATGAAGTATAAAAGTATAAAATGGTGAAGAAAATTGAACATTGGTTTTGTAATCACCAAGGCAGCATAAAAAAATATAGCGAGAGTGCTTCATCACCTAGTGCCGTAGACCAACTGGTTTGGGAGTCACTGCTAAGCCTTAGGTGTTCCAAGACGAGGAAATTGCTAAGTACGCCTAATATGTGAGCACATTTAGTAATCGGTCGGTTAGTACCTCAAGACGTATTAACGGTCGCATGAAGAATGTGTGAGCAAATCCATCTAAATATTCACCGGCTAAAAAGTACTGAGATAGATAGACAAGAGTATGATAGCTTGAATTGAATTCTCCGAGTGTAGGGATGTCTTTTACACACACGTAGGGGTATATTATCAGTGTTTGGAAGAAAGGTAGGGATGAAGAATAAAGGCGATGTTTTATTGAGGGATGATGTGATTTCTAACATTTTTTCATGACTATTAAGATAGGGCTCATGACAACCGAAAAGGTAGTATAGTTGGAAACTCTGATTTTCAAAGTCTTTCTTTTACAATTCTTATCTTTATATGTAACTTTCACAGTCTTCCTTTTATTATGGGATTTTGTGGGTGCAATCCGCTGAAAACCCTCAAGAGACAACACTCCTCCTACTGGGGACACCTAGAGATTTAAAGGCTTGTTGCACGTGCTCAGTGCAATCGTGTTACCTACGAAAGTGTGCTAGTTAGTTTTTCTTCTTTATTTTCTCCTTCTCTTGAATAAAAGAAGTTTTCTCGAGACGATCAAAGTCAAGTTTGGGGGAATTTGTTCAGTCGAAAATATTGCAATCTTTAACATAACAATTTCCTCACTTTTCTAATCATCTAAGGATTTTTGTTATAAGTATAACACGTATTACAAGTTCGTCTGGAAAATATCAAATACCACGTGTTATACATTATAATCAACATTTTGGAAGGAAATTGTGTATTTATTATTTCAAGCATGATATTGTATATCTCAATAATCTTCAGTGAGATTTTGTGCAGAAAATTATTTCAGGACAGATATCGGAATCGCAAATTCGCCGATAAAATACAGAAAATCAAAGAGATAAAATTTGGCAGAGATTCAGAAGAGATAAAAAGATTCCGGATATCAAATATAAACCCAGAGATCGGCACAAGAAGACAGAAGAAAATTGAAGCCACAAGCACACTAAACGGCCGCGGAACCGCGGCCGAGACAGGCCGATCCGCCACGGATCCACGGCCGAGTTGGGGGCTCCGGTGACGACCAGAAGCTTCAATCCAACTTCCTAGCTTGTTGAAGACGCTCTATTGTAACAAACTTGTTCTAAAAGTTTCCCTATAACTACCTAGCTTCTTGGGGAAGAGTAACCTAGCTTCTAGTGGAAGATTGGTGTAAATCTATAGAAAGGGACCTAAGCCTAAGTTGATTGGTGGTTGATGGTAGTAGATTTCTAGCACACAAACCAAAACTAAATCCAATTCAATTCAATCAAGATCCAAATCAAGATTCGTTGAGAACTACATCAAGCGACGACATCGAAGATCCTTTACGCGAAGCCAATCATTATCAAGAGCGCGAGATTCTCGACAGGTCCAAGTCTCACGAAGATTGAGCGGAGAGAAATTCGATGGAATAGTTACCTCTTCAAGGGAGCGATCGAGAGAAATTCTTGTAACCTGGATTGAAGGAATGTGTAATTAGAAGTTGATTAATAAAGGTGATATATTGTTAATTCTCGCTTTCTTTACATTTTCGCATTATGAAATTTCTAATTCTTGATTCTTTTATTTTCATGATGCGTGAGTGAAATCTCCGCTTGTTAAGGATTTGAAGGAGTCGGTAGATCAAATGGTGATGAAATCCTAAACTCGTCTTAAGTCTTATGAGAATTATGAACTTTATGAAATAGAATCATCAACGACCAAATTTGGAGCGAGATCACCGTTCTTGATAATTTCGTTGCAATTTTGGATTAAATGAGTGATGATTCTCTTTGCTAAATGCTAGATTTGAATGATGATCAATGAAAAGACAATGGACAATGAAGTAGATGTAGGGTTCCTAGGCACCCTAATGAGGTCTCACAAGGCATCAACCATGCCAATTTAAAATTTAACGGTGCCGAGAAACTCTAAACTACGGATCGTTAGCTAGATGTCTAGGCGAAAATGAAACTAGTTAACACTTAACTAAGAGATACGGAAATACAACCTTTGTAGATCCGGTTCTCCACCTCCATAGCTCCGCAATGAAGTCTCCTCGCTGTCCAAGACGGATCCCGGGCTCTAGCGTCGGCTTCATCGGAGAATGGACGGGCTAGGTCATCGACGACGTGCCGAAGATGATCTACGTCGAAGCATCACTAGATCAAGCTCCACCTTCACCGAGCCATGAAAACTTGTGAAGGAAACACACTCTACTACTTGGCAAGAGGTAGAGGATGAAGAAATAGGAAGTGGGTAGACTTTAGAATTGGATTTCTCACTTGTTTCATCAATCCACCATTGATGAAGAAAGGTTTTCTTCTTGAGTTCAAGGAAGAAGAAGAAGAAATGATATGATAAGTTCTTTTAAAATTAAAAGTAAATCAATACTTATCATAACTTTAACTATAGTCAAGTGTAGAGAATTAACCAAGGTTAGTTAAATGGTTAGGGTTAGGAGAATAAGACAAGAATGGTAGCTTTGGTCAAACCTTCATGAAGTTTCAACTAGAAACAAAGAAAGCCACCATTCTTCTCTTTAATCTTTTCCTCAATAAATAAATAAATAAATAAGATAAGGAAAACCCTAATCATTAACTTAACTATGGTTTAAACTTTACACTTAACTAAGTTAACATGCATCATCAAACATGATACAATCAAGTGCACAAAAATATATCGCATATACAATGCGCACATCCAAGTGAGAAAATCCATCTTAAGTAAACCGATACTAGTTAATGCAAACTAATATATCAAATATATAATTATGCATTAAATCATTAAATCAACACTTGATTCAATGATCCGGTCATGTCGCACACAACCGACTAGTATTCAATGTATCGGCTTATCGATTCAACGCTTGAATCGATAACTAGGTTATATCGCATACAACCATCCGACACATTGATCGCGAGAATGAAATACGGTATCACATACACGCATTATTCTCGGTCCCGCACATATCTCATATGCGCTCCTATTTCGTTTCGCTTGAGCCAGGAAACCTCTGTGTAGGACTCTAAAGACTCGTCAATACGCCGGCAGCAGGCGATGATCATATCAAACACCCACAAGCCGCAAGCGGTCTGCTAAACGTAACGGCCACCCGGGTATTGAGCGATCTGAAGATCGACGAGCAAGCCCGCTCACACTCCAGTGAATCCAACCAGTAACACTACCGTACAGTCCGGTCTGATCGTCTGATATGTCGCATATCTCGCCTAGGGGTGGTAAACGTCAGACCCCAATAGCTCGATAAGTCGTGTCGATATGAGGTCTATAACAATTCGAGAAACTACTGGTAACACTTACCAGTAAATCTCAGCAACCCTGGCCAGGGATTTCCTGTTATAGCCAATCGAACACAGCGCAACATCAACTCCCTATACCGGGAGAGACGAATCCCCTCCTATCGCTCATTGCCTCCATGTGACTCGGGACTGTACCCAAAAACCACCGTTTTGCACGCCCTCTTGGACGTGGGAAGATGGAAATCAAAGCACAGTGGGAACCACACAAGACTCTATGACGACCTCGGGTCAACAGACTACTCTGTACCAGTGTCACCAGAGAACTGCCATCTGACGTGAGGTATAATACCATCTGGGAGTTCTCGGCGAGTCCGTCCAGTGTACCCAGTCTCCACTGAGCACCCGTATATCATCTCTGATGTCAAACACCAATGGATATGGGATCATCCATCGCCCATCTGTATGGGTCGAGAAGGTATACGCTAGTCTACTCTGGTATATCGATGCCCCGTCTCGATACACCCACGACTAGGGACTTTGAAGGATGTACTTATGGACTACCATGTCCCCACTAGTATGATCCGCATCATAGTCCAGGTAGTCAAGTACAGATCCTAAGGGCTTTACCAACATGTAACAGAGAGACAATCTGTATACACGTTAAGGTAAAGTTCAACCAGATAGCATACTATCATGTCGAGCAAGAAAGTCCTCCCTATATACGTCCCAGCATCCACTACAATATACATCCTATGTACAGTAATGGCCTCTAGGGCATACATATAACTAACAGGAGAAACCTTAGTTTCTCCAAAAGATCCCTAATCTTCATTCATCGCCATCGTTCTAGATTTAATTCATCAATAGATAAGATAAGTCATTATTAGTATTCATCATTGCTACTAATTCCTATCGAATCCTACAAGCTATTCTTCATTTTCTTGATACTTAAAATTGATTTTGGATACTTTCTTGATTACTATATCTTAAACTCTTTCTTCATTTTTCTTAGAAATATTTCATCTAATAAATCTTGATTCATCTTCTTGAATTTTCTTTAATATTTTCTTTTGACTCAACTAAAGTAAGAAAGAATAAATACACGAATCTCAGTGGACGATCCGTACTCATTAACGAACTACATCGACACCGTTATTGATTGCGGCTATAAATTCTTTGATTGTGATAACACTTTTCATACCGCATCGAGAAACGATCAAATCACACATCTCTCCATACCTCTGATACATGTCGTTGTAATTCTTCAACGTCTTCAGAGAGATGGAGGGTCCCAATAACCAATAACTTTTAGCGCATCCCCAAACCGTCAAACCAAAACCCCACAGACTATGACGTCTTTAAACACGGACTATGATGTCTTTAAACCCCATAGACTATGATGTCTTTAAACTATGGACTATGAGGTCCTTAAACTCATGGACTATGATGTCCTTAAACCCAATAGAACGTAACGTCCATAAACTAAGCTACTATGATGTTTTTAAACTATGGACTATGAGGTCCTTAAACTCATGAACTATGATGTCCTTAAACCCAATGGACCGTAGCGTCCCTAAACTAAACTCTATAGACTATGATGTCTTTAAACTATGGACTATGAGGTCCTTAAACTCATGGACTATGATGTCCTTAAACCCAATGGACCGTAACGTCCCTAAACTAAGCTCTATAGACTATGACGTCTTTAAACCATGGACTATGAGGTCCTTAAACTCATGGACTATGAGGTCCTTAAACCCCAAGGACCGTAACGTCCTTAAACTAAACTCTATAGACTATGATGTCTTTAAACTATGGACTGTGATGTCCTTAAACTCATGGACTATGATGTCCTTAAACACAATGGACCGCAATGTCCCGATAAACTAAAGAAAATCCTGTTGAGTAGATTGTTGGAGATAGTGCCCTCAGAGTCAATTATTGGATCACAGGCACGTGATTGCAATGATTGAGGGAGGACCTATCCCAGTAGAACAGTCTTACTCGAGATGATAGTATGCTATCTGGTTTATCTTTATCATCGTGTACTGCTTTAGGTGACCTGATATGTCGCTATTACACGTTGATAGAGCCCCTAGGATTCTTGCTTGACAACCAGCAGTATGATGGCGATCATATACGTGGGAGCTGGTAGTCTATAAGCACATCCTTAAAAGGTCCCTAGTCGTAGGAGTTTCGAGACAGGGTATCGATACTCCATTAGTAGACTAGTGTATACAGTCGAGACCCCGACGAGGGGCGGTGGCCGGTCTCACAAGCCACTGGTGTCAGTTGGTTCACCTAAGATGTATACAGGTGCTCATTGGGTTATGAGTACACCGGGCAGGACTCGCCGGGAACATGCTAGTTGGTCTTATACCAGACGTCAGATAGCAGTTCCCTGGTGACATGTGTACAGGTTAGTTCATCGACCTGAGGATCGTCATTTGTCTCGTGTGAGTTCCCACTGTGCTTTGACTACTACCCTACCACGGCTCAAAGCAGTCGTGCAAACAGGTTTTAGTTGGGTACAGTCCCGAGCCACATGGAGGCAGTGAGCGGATCTTCAGGGGTTCGTCTCTCCCGGTATTGGGAGTGAGGTCGCGCTGTGTCTAGGAGAGCCATTACGCAAAGCCCTCGGCCGAGGCAGGAGATTTACTGGTAGGTATTCCAGTAGTATCTCAGGGCGTTCTGGGCTACACTCCGACACGACTTGTACCGCTTTTGGGGGTCTGACTTTTACCAACCCCCTAGGCCCGCCATGCGATACTCATAGACGAACGGACCGGACTGTACGGATATTGTCACTGACAGGCTCAGTAGGGTGTCGGGGTGAGCTTCCTCATCGACGTCCCTTTTGGTCAATAGCTGGTGGCCCGTCACGTATTGGCTTATACCTCTGACGTGCCAGTGGTTAAATCCACAGCCATAGTATTGACGAGTCTTTAGAGTCCACCACACTTTCAGTTACTCAAGCTTTCGGGCGAAACGCTGTAGAGGCCGTATGGAGATATGGCAGGGTCCGATCAGATACGTGCGGTATTGCACGGATCAGGATCGGACAGTTTTGTACTGGTGGCCGTATAGTTATATGGCAGGGTTCGATCAGATACGTGCGGTATTGCACGGATCAGGATCGAACGGATTATACTAGCCGGCTTTGGTTTAAGCCGGTACTAGTTTAGTACAGTGTAGATTTTGTCTCATTGCATTTGTATCCGGTCGGAATACAGATGCGGGTGTGTATGCACAGTATCGGGGTTTTCCTGTAATTTATTACGGGACCAGTTTTCTGGAGTTGCCAGTTTGCATTCCGTTCCGGCCGGTTTTCCTTTGTTCTTTTCCGGCCAGACTTTTCCGATGGAGGGGGTTATTTGCAGTTTTGCAAATAACACTTTGTGGGGGGGGTTTCTTGCAAAAGTGTTTATTATGATATCTTTCAACCATGCTTTGTGTGATTGAAAGGGTATGGGTTTGACTTGATGTGAGTATGGTTGATGTTTGGTTGACTTTGGATATGGTCACCTCCTTCTTGATCCTACACTCACCTCCCTTGTATTAGATTTTCCCTTCACCATTTCCATAAAAGACTTGGCCGGCCACTTCTTTTGAGGATGATGGATCATTTCATTTTTGGTGAGGGTGTGGGAAAATTAATGTTTCATATCATTTTTCATTGCCTCAAAAATCCCCAAGTTCATATCACCTTGATTCCTCCATCATGGCAACAAAACCCCATTGAGACAAAGCGTATTCTACACTACATTCTACAGCACTTCTTGAGCATGTCGAGTTGCCGGCTTCATGCTCGAGTTGCCTCGGTATTGAGGCGGGAGCCCGTAAAAGACGAAGGCGATGTGGTGCCCTTTCCGGCGAGGAGGCGACGATGTGGAGCAAAGACTTTCCGCGGGAGATCGGGATGACGAAGAGAAGACCGGAGGACTCGGATCACTCGGTATACTTCTCACCCCATCTCTAGTTAGCTAGTATAGGTTAATGGTAAACGATCCGGGTTATTGTCCGCGGTAGCGCCGGTTTCCGAGCAAGGAAAAAATTTTTGATTCCGCATTTTGGCCTCGAGTACGAGGCCGGGGCGCTGCCGTGGCGCAACATGGTATCAGAGCCACGCCATTAACCTTACCTAGCTTCGTTTGATGTGTTTGCATTTCCGATCGACCAAAATTTCCAAAAACCGTATTTTTTTGTTCACATCAGTTTCTGTTGAAATATTTTGGTCTCGAAAAATTTTTCAGGTTGTAAAATATTGATGTACTGGAAAATCTAAGAGCTCTGTAAAAATTCGATGAAGTGACACCACATTTGGAGCGCGGAACCGCCGCGAAAACCCCCTTTGTGCGGCCCTTCCGCCGCGCACTATTCACATCACTTCACCATTTTTTTACAGAGGCCTTCTGGGCTTAAAATATGGGCTTTGGAATATTAAAGTTGGGCCAATTGTTTCTGTGAGTGCTACAGTTTTCTTTGGGGCCCACTTGTTAATTGTTTGATTGATCGGAAAATTTTAAACACATTATTTCACAGTATTTACATTATATCTGCGACCGTGAATGTCACTCGATCGGTAAATCCGGTCTGACTGCTATAGCCCGGTTAGACGGATTTGCGAACGTGACTTTCACGTTGATGTTCTATGTTTATGCTGTGATGTTGCGGATCGGTCGTGGGGGATAGCCTGGATGCAATGCTAGTACAGTTTTGTTGTATTATGTACATTTGATATTGCGGGGCGAGCGTCCGACATGTGGACTGCCGTCACTGCCTGTTTGTATTATTCTTTTGGGGCACGACCTGGTTGCGGTCGATGTACCCGGTGTATGTATATTTTACTTTCTGTACTAGGGTTGCCCCGCGGTGGGGTGCACGGATAGCCGGGTTCTGGAGGGCAACGGGCCCGCATCTCAGGGCATTGAGACGGAGGGGGCTTCAGTCCAGGATTGGCGGGCTATTCGCCGCACTCGTAGGGGGTACAGGTTGACCCAGGAGGGGTGCCCAAGTTGCCGGATTCCGTGAAGTGCTGGGTGGTCCATTCACGGTACTGAAGGGGGCTGCCTCGCTTCAGGTCTTGGCGGGTGGCTTGCCGCGCCCGTAGGGGTCTAGGATTTCATTGCACAGGCTATCCACACGACCAGGGGAACGTCGGGTTTCAGCAGCGGCTCTGTGAAACCCGGGGCTTCCAGATATCTGTATTGTTCTGTGATGCTGTACATTTCTGTGATGTTGCATTTTATTCACGCCTTGAGCGAAATACTATATATTGGTATATATATTAGTAGATGTTGTATATGTTTTACACCCGCGCTAGTCCAGTCCCCGCTCTGCCGTTAGTTAGCTAACCTAACGGGTGATGACGGGACCCAGTGGCGAATGCGGATGGCATATACGTACGTCAGTATATTTTCGTTCTTTGTGGTGTGATCAATTGATGGGACTGCATTGATTCGGATCAATGCAAGTTTAAACAAACCTATTCTGATGTTGTTGGAACATTTTTCAAAAAGCTGTTATTGCAAGGACGTTCACTTTTGTTTTGCATCGTGGTATTCATTTGGAATATCCTGCTCCTCAGTCGACGAGGCAAGGGCCGAGATCCCTTCACCGGGAGTGACCCCTTGGACAGAAGTTTGCGTCAGGGCATTAACTTCACTATAGCCGATTACTTTTGCTTTGCATCGTGGTATTCAGTTGGAATATCCTGCACCTCATTCTACGGGGAAAGAGCCGAGATCCCTTCACCGGGAGTGACCTCTTTAGTAAAGGTTTTCGTCACTATATTTTCTAAAAAGGTTATCCAGTTCCTTCAACGATATCAAGTTCATTACGGTAAAAGGTTTTTCGCCAAAAACCATCCGTAGCCCTCCGTCATTTCAGATTAGTATTACTTAGTATTCGTGCTACGTATGTCGTGCATTGCCGAGGCGTAGTGTTCGGTAGCTGTGTAATATTTTTCTGTCGCTTGGATAAGTGGATTGGTTAGGACAGTCGTACAGTTATGTTGGCATTGTCAAGGACTCGTACGGGTGGGTTTAATGCAATCAAGATAATGACGGGCTGAACTTGACTAGGACTCTTTGATATGTTGGCATTGTCAAGGTCACTTGGGTCCTAGGGGTAAAAACAGACATCGGGAGTTTCAAAAGAACTGAAACTTGCCAGACATGCGCATACCTTCTGGAGTGTGGTGACGTGAGTGGATTCCGTCACGTTATCATGCGGTGATAGTTGGATCCCGATTTCCACTGATGAGTTGGTTTACTCCTCGGGTGATCCCGACTAATTCTTCTTTCAGGTTTGGAGGAGAATTTGAGGTACAGTGGGAGGCTTCCAGATTAGATAAAGTGATAACCATTCTGATCTAGGTTAGAGTGCACGCTGAGTGTTTCTTTTCTCTCTCTCTTTGGCAGCGACCATTGACCCGACCCTGGACTTTGACTCAGTGACCAAGTTGACCGAACCTTCTTAACACTGGCTTTTAGATTGTCAGAGTTGCAGACCTCATTGCCACTCCTACTTTTACCCTTTTCTCCAGGGCACCCCGTATTACCGCGAACGTCCACTTCCATTGGACAAAACCATCGTATGGTTAGATACGAACTCGAAGGACTTCGAGGATGGTTTCTGGTTCTGGAGAAAACGGATAGGACTATTCAGTTGTCTTTTCTATTCACCTTCTCTCAGGTTGCGAGTACTCCTTGGTTTAGGAGTAGTACACCTATTACGCAAATTGGATAGTCTTCTTCCAAACCTTAGGCTGGTGCCGAACAGTGGGGAATGAAGAAAACCAATTAGCATAACGATGGTGTACAGAAGGTATTGAGTTAAGACAAAGAAAGGGATTAGTGAGAGGGCAAAGTAAATTGCGACTGCTATTCACGACCGAACCAAGTATTTCTTCGCCAATCCTAAATCACCTTTGTATTTCTCCAGGACACTCCGTATCACTACGAAGATCCACAGTTTATTGGATACTCCATCGTATGGTTATATACGAACTCGAAAGGAACTTGTTCCAGTTCGGGGATGGATTCTGGTTCAGGAGAAATAGGAATAAAGTACATTCAGGTGTCTTTTATCTTCACCTTCTCTCGCATTGCGAGTGCTCCTAGGATTAGGACAGTACACCCTTTATGCTTATTGGATAGTCTTCTTCCAAACCATAGGCTGGTGCCGAACGGTAGGGAAGGAAGAAAACCAATTGGCCTAAAGGGGTGTGCAGACGGTAATGACTAAAGACATATAAAGGGATTTGGACAGATGGCAAAGAATTATACGGTTACAGTTGTGAATCTGGATAATGGAAGAGGCATCACTAGGAATACCAGGATACCCCACTGAAACATTTCAATGTTTCAGTTTCACTGTGTACTGTTAAAAGAAAACTGATTTCCCGATTGGACACTTGCTCCAGGGTATGTATTTACCAGGTTTGATTCTCACATCTGTATGGTTTTACAGATGATGAGTGCGAGTAAGTTATTGGGAATTGGGTGATCATCCTCATTATATCGGGATTCGTTGTAATCGGTGATATTTGAGGAGATCACCTGGGCTGTTTGCCGGTCGGCAAATATTTGGTTTTGAATATCCGCTGTTGTGCACCAATTTCAAATTGATATATCTGTACGTCTATTTTCATAGAGTGAGATATACCTTTTGATATTATGTCGATGACATTTACCTATATCAGTGGATGGTTAGGTAAGGAGCATTGAACAGCGGTGTAATTCTTCTTAACCATAAGTACAGTTTTCAACCTACGACACACAGTGAAAGAGTTATTAGACTCAGCGGACTTATACAGAGTATTGTATGTTGTCCAGTGTCCATTAGGACAGAGGGGTTGGTCCTCATACTATATTCTGTTTACTTTTAACTTCTCTAGTTCTTAGACATGTGCTTCGTGGAAACACAGGGTCTGAGTTTTGAGGAGTTATTGGTATAAGAATACAGTAGAGAACCAGGTATTGCAAGTATCGGGATTCTTCAAGGTGATCGAAGATGTAGATACTTGTGTATGGTATTCAGTTGATAGTAATGAGAACTTGCTTCTCTTTCAGGTTACTCATAATTGGAAGCATTCCTAAGTTGAGTAACGCTGATCGGCCTCTCTCCATTTAGTTGACATGCACTGGAGACAGCTGCATGATTTGAATCTGGTTCAAATAAATCAGTGCCTCTGGTTCTATATTGGATATAGAACAGTTCATATCTTAACGATGTTAAGGTACGGGGAGTTGTCCGGGTTATGCTTAAAACCAGACTCCGGATAACTCAAGGCACGTTTCTGTAATGGCAGTTTGTGGGTTGACCCAGGCTATGACGAGGGTTGACTTTCTACCATCTGGCAGATCAATAGAAATATTGTTCTAGACTCGCCACAGTTTTATTAAAAATGGATTTTTTCAAAAACAGCAGTGGGAGTATGGTAGAACTGGAAGTGATTCCAGAACCGCAAACGATTACTGAAGATTTAATAAGGAACCTAAAGATTCAATCTGATTTGACATTCCATTGGCCACTCCGCAGATAAGGTGGGTAACTTCAGGCACCCGAGAGGTACTCCGGTAGCCTCAAGGACGGTGACAGGGAAGTTCTTGTTTACCCACACTTGCCATTGTTGTTGTTCCAGGCTGCGAGACCGGGCAGGAGGATGAGTATAGCGTCGTTCTAAACTAGCTTTAGAAGTGCACGTCTATATGACTCTGGCAGAGGGTTGTCGTAGTCAGTGGGAGCAGCGGAAGCATTGGTGGACATCAGGCTTATGTCTATTTATAGATTAAAGCAGATGTAGCGGAGATAGATCATCTATTTCTGATGTGACAGTCATAGGTTTGACGTCATCAGAATAGGGGGTGGATCTGTTGAGAAGGTAGTAGGAAGTGATATTCCTATACTACGATCGGTTATACTTTGGTCGTCACACAGTGTTTTCTCCACATGGGACTTGGATATCATATCAGACATACTGGTTACTAGATCTATGGTTTTAGATCTAGATTTGGGTGGTTTCCCAATCAGGGTACTTTGACAGCATTCTAAGAGTATTTAGAATGGACGACTCCTGGCACGGTAGTGTACCTGCAGGTAATGGAGTCACCCTCTCTAAAGGTGTCTTACAGACTAAAGGGGAGAGGGATACGCATGGTTGACAGATCACTTGCTTAGGCAATTGAGTCAATCATGAGATGTCAAGTACCACACCAGATGTTGTTCTTGCAGTAGGTGCAATAAGTTGATATTGATCCAATCCTGGAGGAACAGTGGGAAGCAGTTTTAGAACATAAGTGAATGTTCTAGGGATATGATAACGGCTGTCTCCTTTAGGAGACGGTTATCACTCCAGGCTTCCAAGGTGACATGGACGACAAGGAGGTTGTCAGAGTTATAGTTCTCCCTCTGACGAGGGGCAGTATTTTGGACAGGTGGTCCAAGGCAATACTGAGGGAGGCATGGCGCAGGATACTGATTAAGTTCAGTTAACGATACAGTCTAAGAAGTTTGGATTTGGAGTTCATTTATGAACTAGGTCCCATCAGACATCCAGACGTTCCAAGACAGGTATTGCTCATTTCGGGAGATGGCTTTCTCCGCGAACATGAGATATAGAGAGACATAGAAAGAAACATCACAGCGGATCCACTCACTGAGGCTATTCCTCGAACGCAATAGTTTCGCAAACAGGTTTTGTGAGACTGACTAGTAGAGGAGTTGGGTGTTCGGTATCACACGGGCTGTGAGTATGCGACATCGCAATAATTAGCCTTGAGTGCAAGTGGGAGATTGTTGGAGATAGTGCCCTCAGAGTCAATTATTGGATCACAGGCACGTGATTGCAATGATTGAGGGAGGACCTATCCCAGTAGAACAGTCTTACTCGAGATGATAGTATGCTATCTGGTTTATCTTTATCATCGTGTACTGCTTTAGGTGACCTGATATGTCGCTATTACACGTTGATAGAGCCCCTAGGATTCTTGCTTGACAACCAGCAGTATGATGGCGATCATATACGTGGGAGCTGGTAGTCTATAAGCACATCCTTAAAAGGTCCCTAGTCGTAGGAGTTTCGAGACAGGGTATCGATACTCCATTAGTAGACTAGTGTATACAGTCGAGACCCCGACGAGGGGCGGTGGCCGGTCTCACAAGCCACTGGTGTCAGTTGGTTCACCTAAGATGTATACAGGTGCTCATTGGGTTATGAGTACACCGGGCAGGACTCGCCGGGAACATGCTAGTTGGTCTTATACCAGACGTCAGATAGCAGTTCCCTGGTGACATGTGTACAGGTTAGTTCATCGACCTGAGGATCGTCATTTGTCTCGTGTGAGTTCCCACTGTGCTTTGACTACTACCCTACCACGGCTCAAAGCAGTCGTGCAAACAGGTTTTAGTTGGGTACAGTCCCGAGCCACATGGAGGCAGTGAGCGGATCTTCAGGGGTTCGTCTCTCCCGGTATTGGGAGTGAGGTCGCGCTGTGTCTAGGAGAGCCATTACGCAAAGCCCTCGGCCGAGGCAGGAGATTTACTGGTAGGTATTCCAGTAGTATCTCAGGGCGTTCTGGGCTACACTCCGACACGACTTGTACCGCTTTTGGGGGTCTGACTTTTACCAACCCCCTAGGCCCGCCATGCGATACTCATAGACGAACGGACCGGACTGTACGGATATTGTCACTGACAGGCTCAGTAGGGTGTCGGGGTGAGCTTCCTCATCGACGTCCCTTTTGGTCAATAGCTGGTGGCCCGTCACGTATTGGCTTATACCTCTGACGTGCCAGTGGTTAAATCCACAGCCATAGTATTGACGAGTCTTTAGAGTCCACCACACTTTCAGTTACTCAAGCTTTCGGGCGAAACGCTGTAGAGGCCGTATGGAGATATGGCAGGGTCCGATCAGATACGTGCGGTATTGCACGGATCAGGATCGGACAGTTTTGTACTGGTGGCCGTATAGTTATATGGCAGGGTTCGATCAGATACGTGCGGTATTGCACGGATCAGGATCGAACGGATTATACTAGCCGGCTTTGGTTTAAGCCGGTACTAGTTTAGTACAGTGTAGATTTTGTCTCATTGCATTTGTATCCGGTCGGAATACAGATGCGGGTGTGTATGCACAGTATCGGGGTTTTCCTGTAATTTATTACGGGACCAGTTTTCTGGAGTTGCCAGTTTGCATTCCGTTCCGGCCGGTTTTCCTTTGTTCTTTTCCGGCCGGACTTTTCCGATGGAGGGGGTTATTTGCAGTTTTGCAAATAACACTTTGTGGGGGGGGTTTCTTGCAAAAGTGTTTATTATGATATCTTTCAACCATGCTTTGTGTGATTGAAAGGGTATGGGTTTGACTTGATGTGAGTATGGTTGATGTTTGGTTGACTTTGGATATGGTCACCTCCTTCTTGATCCTACACTCACCTCCCTTGTATTAGATTTTCCCTTCACCATTTCCATAAAAGACTTGGCCGGCCACTTCTTTTGAGGATGATGGATCATTTCATTTTTGGTGAGGGTGTGGGAAAATTAATGTTTCATATCATTTTTCATTGCCTCAAAAATCCCCAAGTTCATATCACCTTGATTCCTCCATCATGGCAACAAAACCCCATTGAGACAAAGCGTATTCTACACTACATTCTACAGCACTTCTTGAGCATGTCGAGTTGCCGGCTTCATGCTCGAGTTGCCTCGGTATTGAGGCGGGAGCCCGTAAAAGACGAAGGCGATGTGGTGCCCTTTCCGGCGAGGAGGCGACGATGTGGAGCAAAGACTTTCCGCGGGAGATCGGGATGACGAAGAGAAGACCGGAGGACTCGGATCACTCGGTATACTTCTCACCCCATCTCTAGTTAGCTAGTATAGGTTAATGGTAAACGATCCGGGTTATTGTCCGCGGTAGCGCCGGTTTCCGAGCAAGGAAAAAATTTTTGATTCCGCATTTTGGCCTCGAGTACGAGGCCGGGGCGCTGCCGTGGCGCAACATAGATCTTAGTCTAAAATTAGACTATCGTATCCTCAACAAACGTTTGAGTTGATCTTAATCTAAAACAAGATTAACGATCCTTAAACAAACCCAAACCCAAATCTAAGAAAATACGGATTCGGACTAATCTACGCCCTACGGGCGACAACATAAATTAGTCTCCGTATACAATCCACGGGCAACCAAAAATAAAACAAACACAAATGACACGAACTGACCATCTAGAGAAGGAGAAAGTGGTTACCGCGATGCGGTAGCGTAATTAACTGCAGGGGCTTGCGCCTGCAGGGAAGAGCGTCCCCACAATCAAAAAAACCCTCGCAAACGAGGGGGAATCTGACGAAGTCTGCTACAATGGCCGCATCTGTCTAAACCTCCGATTTACGGTGCCATAAATCAACTTGGCATCTTCGGAAAGGTGGACGGATAAAACCCAAATAGCATCTGCCTCCAAAATTCAGGCCGGACGTCCCAACGTCCCGGTCGCGTCTTTCGGTGGAGAACAGATATGATAGAATAAAATTCTAATCTTTTTAAACCAACAAGATATTCATATGATAGAACAAAATTCTATCTTAGGAAAATATTTCCTAATCTGGTGAAAAAACAAATAAGAAATCTTCTCTGTCAAACAGAGAGCCTTTGGATTAAAAATTCAACGGCGAATAAAATTCACCAGATCAATTGGATTGATTATGAAATCAATCATGATCTCTCAATGAGGGATTTTCTTAACAAATCGATTCCTTTTCTTCTCGTATAAATAGGAGCAAGGAGAGGAGGAGAAGGAAAAAGGACGGAGAAGGGAAGAAAAATACAAGAGAGAATTTAATTCTCAAAGAAGAAGATCCCCCTCCTAAAGAACCTTAGGTAAAAAGAAAAAACAGAGGTTATTTTATCTCTATTTCGCCTCTCTAAGGGTTTAACCCTTCATACAAAAACTTAGTCCTTCCTTTGGTTAAGATCCGCAGAAGCAGATCTCCCCACAAGTTGATAATTTAATTCTTATCGGGGAGATTCTGTGATGCAGATTCAAAGCAAAGAACTAAGTTCAAATAGTTTACCTCTTACAACAAAAAACATATGAGAATTCAATTTCTCTGAAACTAGGGTTTAACCTTATAAACAAAATTTAATTCTTGCAAAGAATAAAGGGAGAACTTGATTCCTCAGAACCACAGAAGAACGGCCTAGTGATTCATTAATGTTTAACACTACAATGAGATCCCACGTGTCCCACGTGAGCGCCTCTAATGAACAAAAAAGAAAGATACTGACCGCCTCACGTGCTCACATGTGAGCGCCACAACAACCAAGTGCTTAGTACTTATAAAAGAAGGGGGGAGTAAAACAAAAAAGGGCAGTACCCCACTTTGGGACGCCTCACGTGCTCACACGTGAGCGCCACAAGAATCAAGTGTTTAACACTTCTATATAAAAGGGGGAAATAAAATCGAAAGAATAGCTCCACTTTGGGGCGTCTCACGTGCTCACACGTGAGCGCCACCAAAAATCAAGTGTTTAACACTTATATATATAAAGGGGCATAAACCCAATGCCCAGAGCCCACTTTGGGGTGCCTCTCGTGTCCATACGTGAACGCCTCCAAAGTCCAGTGTTTAACACTGATTAAGAGCCCCACGTGGGAACACGTGAGTGCTGAACATAAGTCAGTGCTTAGCACTGTGGGAAATCTATTCCAGCCCTAAATTGGCTAAATCTTCTTGAGGTCAAAACCACTTTGATCTCCAAAACGACCGAGCCTCTGTGCTCATGTTTCCTAAACTGATCCCAGTTCAAACATGACCCATGACCCTTCAACTGATGATATCCAAAATGATGTTCATACATCTCCTAAGTTAATCACAGTCTACCAAAAATGGCTAATGATTCTTAGGTGGTCCACCATGAGCTTTTTCCTCAGACACGGGAATTGGTTCAAGGGTACATCTCTCCATACCTCTGATACATGTCGTCGTAATTCCTTAACATCTTCAGAGAGGTGGCGGGTCCCGACAACCAACCGCTTTTGGGTGCACTTCCTAAGTTGGCGTGCACACCTTAAATCAAATCATACTCCAAATGGGTGTATCCCGCATCATCGCCGTACATCCCGTCATGTAAAAAATACACGTGCATGCATGGTGATCTACGGACCGAAACGTACTTAAACTAACAACGGACCGAAACGTCCTTAAACTAAACCCTCACCTAAAAAATGGTGATCTATAGACAGAAACGTCCTTAAACTAACAATGGACCGAAACGTCCTTAAACTAACAACGGACCGAAACGTCCTTAAACTAACAACTTACCGAAACGTCCTTAAACTAAACCCTCACCTTAAAAATGGTGATCTACGGACCGAAACGTCCTTAAACTAACAACGGACCGAAATGTCCTTAAACTAAACTCTCACCTCAAAAATGGTGATATACGGATTGAAATGTCCTTAAACTAACAACGGACCGAAACGTCCTTAAACTAAACCCCCACCTCAAAAATGGTGATCTACGGACCGCAACGTCCTTAAACTAAAACAATAGAGCCCAAATGCTCTTTTGTTGGATCTGAATAATTCTAAAACCCTGTTAAGTAGATCTTAGTATCAAATTGGACTAACGTATCCTTAAAAAATATTTAAGTTGATCTTAATCTCAAACGAGATTAACGATCCTTAAATCAAACCAAACCCAAATATAAGAATATACGGATTTAGACTAATCCACGCCCTATGGGCGACATCATAAATTAGTCTTCGTATACAATCCATGAGCAACCAAAAATAAAACAAAACACACATGACATGAAGTGAAATTCCGGAGCAGGAGAAAGTGGTTATCGCGATCCGGTAACGTAATTAACTGCAGGGGCGTGCGCCTGCAGGGAGAGCGTCCCCATAATCAAAAACACCTCACAAACGAGGGGGAATCTAACAAAGTCTGCTACAACGGCCCATCCATCCAAACCTCCGATATACGGTGCCATAAATCAACTTGGCATCTTCGGAGAGGTGGACGGATAAATCCAAAAAGCACCTGCCCATAAATTCAGGCAAGACGATCCATCCCGGATCCATCTCCCGTTTTTAGCGGTGAACAGATTCTGGCACGCCTGGTGGGACCTTTTCCTCTTTCCACTCCACACTTCGTGTGTCGTGTTTTGTGAACAAATCGCGGTTTACTTTGGTTGCCCCTGAATTCGAGGTACTAAGATTTGGTGTCCTGCTCCTGTGCACGAAATAAGTCAAAGGCTTCTAGCTGCACCAATTGCAACAGCAACTCCCGCTCCATCCCCGCTGGAGGAGTGACATACGAGCCAAATGCGGCTTGCATCTTTTCAATACCAGTGGAACAGGTGATTCAGGCCACCACGGGATTGTTCTTCGGGACCATGCTCCCACCAACGAGCTTCAGCACCCCAGTGCCACCAGAGGAAGCTCCAAAGAAGTCGGTCTTCAATCAACTTGCAACCACCATGGCTCCTCTCAATGTGCCATCCAAGTCTGGCACCTCAATCTTCAACAAGCTGAGCCAAAGCTCAAGTGGGCCCACAAAGAGGCCCGCAATACCTGAAGGGGTTATCCCAAAATGGATAGCCGTTCCAGCTCCTGCGGGAGAAGTTGTCAGAGGGGTTTCTCCTACCAGAGGGTCGGTCTTCGTAAGATTGGCCATTCCAACTCCTGCTACGGGAGAAGTTATCAAAAGTGCTTCCTCTACCAGAAAGTCGTCCATTGACAGATGAGTCATTCCCTCTCAGCGGACGTCAGTCTTCGACAGGCTGGCACCAACAGTAGCCCTTCATCAAAGCCGAGGGCATAATAGAGCCGCTCCCACAACTGAGACAGTCCCGTCAGCAAGACATGCTCGACGTCGCCACTGGCGCCGAATGAGAAGAGCTAGGGGAAACTCCCCCTACGGACTTACTCCACCAGCTCTAATACAAGAAATTGACGCTGCTGTTTCAACCGGAAACAACTTTGATCTGCTCAGGAGGGCGCGAAAGAACTTTCCAATCGTTGTACTGAAGAAGTCTCCTCTGCCTGCTGAAAAATAACGCAGGCAAAGCTGGAGCAGCCCCCTCAGTAGCTATCCTCTAAAATCCACAGAGTCTGGCGGAAAGTCCAGGATTCTGTGATCAATAAAGACTACCCTCGCCGACTGGAGAAAAAGAAGGCTCGGCAAGATGAAGACCATCCCTTCGCCATACCACGGAAGGCCTCGTCTACATGGGTGCCTGTTACAACAGCCCCCTCAACTTTAACTTCCCATAAAAGGAGAAGGCCGGAGAAGTTCTCGATGCCTGCGGCAAATTCCAAAGGCGTTGGACCCAAACGCCCTAAGTCTGGGGGCATGATCGTGCACATGGTCTACATGGCTTCTGAAAAAGTGGAAAGTCGTGCTTCCGTAGATCACATACCACCCACTCGGTCGGTTACGAAAGCTCAGGAGCAACAACAAAAGCTCCAGGAGATGTTGATCAAAATTTCAGCACTCACCGGGCAGAAAGAAAGCCTGGAATCAACGTTTGAACAACGCCAGGAGCAGGAGACCGATACCGAGTTTCTGCGAAGGGTGCTGGAAAGAAAAGACAAGGAGGCCGTAGAACAGGCTGCTAATATAAAGTAGATGGCACTCCTATTCCAAAACATGGTTGGAATGATGATCCAGCCAGAACTTCCAGCTTAAGACCCACCGATAATCATTGAGGACGACAGAGGAGAAACATCAAACCCTCTTCCAGCTTTATCAATAGCCAGGGAGGAGACGATCTCCAAAGTTGTCTTTGATGATTACATAGCTTAACAAATATGAGCTCATCAGGCAAGTGAATCGGCTGGTCAGGTCGTCAGAACTGGGCGACCCTATCGAGACTGGTACGATCAAATCAAGTACCCGCCGGGATATACAATTCCCAAGTTCCACGTGTACAAGGGGACGAGCAATCCACACCAGCACGTTGCTCAATTTAAAGCTTTGTGTGGTAATACTGGAGGCGACGACAAACTGCTGCTTCATCGGTTCGTTGGCAGCTTGTCGGAGACGGCATTTGAATGGTACTCGGAGCTCCCGAATGACTTCGTCAGAACATTTACAGAAATGGAGCTACTATTCACACAGCGGTTCGCAAGCGCAAGCGAGCGCACCCCGATCACAATATTAATCAATTCCAAGGTGAAGCCAGGAGAAACCTGGGTCCAATATGCGATCCGGTGGTGGAACCTATGGTCAAAATACGACCAAAGCATCGAAGAGGCTCCTGTCGTGGGCATGTTCATAGGAACTCTCGATCCTCAAGCGACTATGTCCCAGTTCATGACGTTCTTTAAATCGACCACCTTCCAGGCTTTGATCGACAAGTTGGCCCAAATGGACCAGATGGGCCACGGGCCTCCCTCTTCAAAGATGGACCCTCAGAATGCAAAGGGTAAAGGGAAAGCGACCTTCGTTGCCAACACTCAACAGCAGCCTAGCGACCTGAAACCGGTTGCTTGCCAAAGAAACGCGCGCCCACGCCAATCCCTCGAAGAGAAGCTAGGATGTCCTTATTCGTTTCCCCATGATAAAATAAGGAGACTGTTCGATCTGGCAGTGCGCAACAGACTCATCACTCTGCCGGATCCGACACGTCCACTGCATCTTGGTGACGTCAATAGTCCCAACTACTGCTCCTACCACAGAGTAGTGGACCACCCAATTGAGGATTGCTACGTCTTCAAAAACTGGGTTGAGGACCAGTACCAACAAGGGAAGTTTGCACTGTACGAAAACTGGAGGGTAAACCCGCTACAGAAGCACGCTCCTAAAAAGGTAGACACGTCGAGGGCATCATGCTTGTTTGTAGAAGAAGCTCCGTGGGAAGTTGTTCTTTCAGCTAAAACTAAAAGAATGCTGAAGGATATTTAAGCATGTCTGGCGATCAAATGGAAAATCCCGTTGGAACCCGAGATCATTGAGGGGATGCTTAAACCACACCCAACACCAAAAACCGGTAACGATGGACAAAACACCCAGGTTAAGCCTTCAAAGTCTTCGAAGGGAAAGAAGAAGACCAAGAAGCATATGTAGCCTTCCAAGTATGACGACAAGCACACGGACCTGTAGAAGCACATCGACGCGCTGGAAGAATATAACCAGAAGGCACGGATCCCAGTCACCCTCGAAGAATTTCTCAACCATATCCTTAAGAATAGGGATAGTAGCAGTGACGAGGAAAATGACTCGTCAGAAGAACCCGAGGATTATGTAGCAAGTTGCCACATGGTCTCTCATTCGTCATCAAAAAAGAAAGAAACTCTCACGGCGTCAGAAAGCAACGCAGAGAAACCGGGGGCAGGATCGGTGCCAAAATCCCTAGAACCGTCAGACGACCTAATCGACAGGCTGCTAAACTTAGCCTTTCAAAATAGCAAAGCTGACCGAGAACGTGAAACGGCCATATACGAAAAGGCCAAGTGTCAGCGTCAGGATGAAGAAGCTGCGGTAAGGATGAGTCGAAAAGTACTCCACCCAAGCCGAAGCACACCTGCTACAAACAAGAGCAGGATCAAAGTAGAAAAGCGTTTCGCTAAAGCCTTGATGATAGGAATGAAGCTGCCCCTCTCGTGGAAACACTCCCGAGAGTACTTGCTGTAGGGTTCCCAGCATGACTACAGGGTTGCGGACGGCATCGACCATGCCGTTTTACAAAAATTCAGCGTGCTAACGAACCCGAAACCAAGATCTTAACTAGAAAATTAGGGTTAAGCATGAATGAAAACAATTTTACACTAAGTGAATGGGAATATAACCTTTGTAGACCGGTCCTTCAATTCAATAGCTCCGTGTAGTAGTCCCTTCGTTCCAAGTAGTGATCTCTCGGACTCATGTTAGCCTCTACAAGATAAAAGGAACAAGCTTTCTTGAAGTCTTCGAGGCCGAAGATGATCTACGTCGAGAAGACTCTAGCTCAAGCTACCTCTTTGTACGTTCTCTTGAACGTGGTAAGGTGGAAATCAAAGCACAGTGGGAATCACACAAGACACTATGACGATCTCGGGTCTACAGACTAACCTGTACCAGTGTCACCAGAGAACTGCTATCTGACGTGCGATATAATACCATCCAGGAGTTCTCGATCAGTCATGTTCAGTGTACCCAGTTTCCATTGAGCACCTGTGCACATTCTTTGATGTCAAACACCAATGGTTGTGGGATCAACCATCGCCCCATACAGGGTCTTTAAGTCTACGGCAGCGCCCCGGCCGTTAATCCGAGGCCAAACGCGGAAAAAAAAACTTTTATAAACTGGCGCTAACGCAGACTTTTACCCGGATCGTTCCATTAACCCTATACTAGCAACTACTAAGAAGTTAGAATGGCTATACCGATCGATCCGTGTCCTTCGGTCCTTAGCCACCATCCTTAGCTCCTCACGGCATCTCCGATCAAGCTTGATCTCCGGTCTCCTCGTCGAAGTGGCACCACGTCAAGGAATCTTTTTACGGGCTCCCGCTTCAAACCGAAGCAACTCGGACATGAAGTTTGCTAGCCGACATGTCCAAGGTGAAGTAGAGAATGTGTGTGATAACTTTGTCTCTAGACATCCATTGATTCTCAACACATGAGATGGTATGGATGGAGGTTGAAGAAAAAGCCATTGATGAGGAAATTGTGAGCACTAGAAAAGCTAGTGAAGAAGAAGCTTGCTTATTGTGTTGGGATGAAAATATATGAGCTCTCTTAATCTCAAGACCAAGCCCCACACTATATGTGGCTGCCCTCTCTCTCTTCATATGTTAATTGTAGGGTTCCTAGGCAGTCATACAAGGGTCTATAAGGCATCAACCATACCCGATTTAAAATTTAGACGTGCCGAAACAACCCAAAGTCGGGATCTTTGCTAGATTATTAGGGTTAAACATGCAAGTAAACATCTTTACAACTAAGAGTGAGGGATTACAACCTTTGTAGTCCGCTCATTCGCTTCATAAACTCCGAGTAGAAGTCCCTTCACCGCGATCCATGATCTCCCGGACTCAAAAGAGGCTCCACAACCCAAATGATCCATGCTAGCTTATATTCTTCCTTTTCTTCGATGATCTACCTCGAAGTTTCTTTAACTCAAGCTTTTTCTCACTAATGAGGTGAACACCCTAATCTAATTGGCTAGATTAGATGAGGATGATGAAGTAGGATTTGTGCTCTCTTTTATTATCAAATTCTCACTTTAATTCATCACCTAAAGATAACCTAGAAAGTCTTTTCAAATCTCAAGCAAGAAGAAGAAGCAGGAAATTCCTTTTATGATGAATAATGAAATTGAAGTCATAATTATAAATGCAACAATGGTTGATAAAGAGAAGGCTAACCGTTGTAGAGAGTTAACTAGGGTTTGGGTTGGGTTAAATAATGAGTCACTAAAATATCAACCATAATATCTTAGCTCAAAACAAAAGAAAACCTTCTAGAAGGTTCATGAAAGAACTAACCCAAATCAAACCCTAACCATGTTTAATCTCCACTAATCTTGTTGCATTAGTAATTATAACATGTTACAATATTATATATCACATATATAACATATTTTGTAACAAAAGAAAATAATACAATTAATATATATCGCATATATATCAATGTATTATCCGGTGAGAAAATGAATCAATAAAGCGAGCCAATATTAGATAATGTAAAGTAATATATCATATATATAATTATTCATTAAATTATCGAATCAACACTTGATCCGACAATCCGGCTATATCGAATATAACCGACTAATATATCATGTATCGATTCATCGAATCAACACTTGATCCGATGACCCGGCTCATATCAAAATATTGCGAGAATATAATACGGTATCTCATATCGCATTATCCTCGGTCATGCACATATCACATATGTTCCCCTACTCCGTTTTGCCTGAGTCAAGAAACCTCTGTGTAGGACTCTAAAGAATCGTCAATACGCCGGCAGTAGGTGATAATCATATCAAACACCCACAAGCTGCAAGCGGTCAGCTAAACGTAACAACCACCCAGGTATTGAGCGATCAGAAGATCAACAAGCAAGCCTGTACATTCTCCTGTGAATCCAAATCAGTAACACTCACGTACAGTCCGGTCTCTTCGTCTGATATGTCGCATATCTAGTCTAGGAGTGGTATACGTCAGACCCTAGTAACCGATAAGTCGTGTTGATGTGAGGCTCATAACAGGTCGAGAAACTACTGGTAAAACTTACCAGTAAATCTCTATATCAGCCCTGGCCAGGGACTTCCAGTTATAGCCAATTGAACACAGTACAATATCAACTCCCTATACCGGGAGAGACGAATCCCCTCCTATCGCTCATTGCCTCCATATGATTCGGGACTGTACCCAAAAGCCACCGTTTTGCACGCCCTCTTAGACGTGGTAAGGTGGAAATCAAAGCACAGTGGGAATCACACAAGACTCTATGACGATCTTGGGTCTACAGACTACCGTGTACCAGTGTCACCGGAGAACTGCCATCTGACGTGAGGTATAATACCATCTGGGAGTTCTCGGAGAGTCCGTCCAGTGTACCCAGTCTCCACTGAGCACCCGTACACCATCCTTGATGTCAAACACCGATGGATATGGGATTATCCTTTGCCCATCATATGGGTCAAGATGCGTATACGCTAGTCTACTCTGGTGTATCGATGCCCTGTCTCGACACACCCACGACTAGGAACAGTTATAAGATGTACTCATCGACTACCGTGGCCCCACTAGTATGATCTCATCATAGTCCCAGTAGTCGAGTACAGATCCTAAGGGCTTTATCAATATGTGAGAGGAAGAAGGTAAACTAATATAAGTCAACATGTTAAGATAAAGAGAAACCAAATAGCATACTATCATGACGAGCAAGAAAGTCCTCTCTATATATATCCAAGCATCAATTATAATATACATCATATGTACAACAATGGCCTCTGGGGTATATACATAACTAACAAGAAGCAGTACCACTAAGAGAAGACGAAGACGAAGAATATCCTCCATTTCTTCAGAACACGTGTCATCTACCTGTTCGACACTCCACAACGAATTATCTCGGATAATGGACCAGCCTACATGAGCCATAAAATCAGATGTTTCACAGAACAACATAAAATAGACTGGAGATACTCTTTCGTATATAATCCTCATGCCAATGGTCTAGCTGAAGCTTTCAACAGGACCTTGACAAAGATTATAAAAAAATGGTGTCCAGAAACAAAAAAGACTGGCACGAAAGGCTCCATGAAGCTTTCTGGGCATACCGAACTACGTTCAAAACGGCTACGAATACAACACCATACACATTGGTATTCGGCACGAAAGCGGTCCTTCTTTTGGAAATAGAACTCCCTTCTCTCCGAGTAGCGGTTCGATATGAGCTAACAGATGATGAAAATGCTCATTTCCGGATTGAGGAGATCGACGCCCTCGACGAAACCAGCCTTGTAGCGCAACAAAACCTGGAAGCTTATAAGGCAAGGATGACACGGTCATATGAAAAACTGACCAGGCCGAGAACATTCCACCAAGGTGAACTCGTGCTAGTCATCAAAAGACCCATGATCCCCAATCACGCAAAATGGGAGAAGTTTGAGCTGAACTATGAAGGCCCGTACATCATAGACAAGGTCTACCAAGATGGAGCCTACCTTCTCATGGATATGCATGGCGAAAGACCCTTCCGGCCAATAAACGGCCGATTCCTCAAAAAATACTATGCCTAACAGGTTACGACTTAGGTCAATGATAGATGACGACGCTTGTGTCTGCTCGCTATCTTCCTGAGTCAAAACCCTGAAAGTAGTATCCAGAAGATCAGTTGCCTCAAAAATGGCAACAACGGACCGAGATGTCCCAAAATTAGAGATGTCCCAAAATTAACAATGGACCGAGATGTCCCTAAACTAACAACGGACCGAGATGTCCCTAAACTAAAACTTCGCCTCAAACGGCAACAATAGACCGAGATGTCCCTAAACTTACAACGGACCGAGATGTCTCTAAACTAGTAGTCGCTCCCAAAATAGGAATGATGGACTGAAAAGTCCTTAAACTAGAAATTCGCCTCGAAAATGGCAACAACGGATCGAGATGTCCTTAAACTAAAACCTTGCCTCAAACATGGTGCATCTCCCCAAATACGGTGATATCCACCCTTGAGATCTATATTGCAATCGAAGTCTCAACGGCAGAAGTTGCAACTGAAGTCCTACCAGTTACACAGCTACTGCAGCGATGAAGCCACTTCCTAAATCCCACCGGCAAATAGATGGGTCACCTGCGACAAAACTACTTTCAAAAGTTCCGTCGTTCAAAAAAAGGTACGTCCATAAGAAAAATGGGAACGGATGAAAACCTAAAATGGCGCCGTGAGTAAAAACAGCAGGATTGCCAGCGAGCTTGTAAAAACCCGAAAGGGCGCAACCTCACCAAAAAAACGGTACGTCCATAAGCAAAATGGGCACGGATGAAAACCCAAAAGGGCACCATGAGTAAAAACAACAGAACTACCGGCGAGCTTGTGAAAACCCGAAAGGGCGCAATCTTGTCAAAAAACCGGTACATCCACAAGCGAAATAGGCACGGATGAAAACTCGAAAAGGCGCCGTGAGTAAAAACAGCAGGACCGCAGGCGAGCTTGTGAAAACCCGGAAGGGCGCAATCTCGTTAAAATAAGTACTCTTGCGAGCTCCTCATGACATGCAAGGTGAATTTCCCCATGAGACCCTCATGGCTCATGGGATTCAAAAGCCTTAAGTTACAGAGACCTGAACCTGTTCTTAAGTCATCACATTCCCCAAGTTGCCCTACAAGCGGTTGAATATTGACCTTTGTATACAATCCATGGGCACAAATAAACGTTCCCTCACTAAGTTCTACCAATAGCTGGAAATGTCCCCATATGGTGAACTACGCTTGTAAGTCCTCTCGACTTATAAGGAGAAAACACTCTTGGAAGATCCTTACGACTTACAAGAGAAAATATCACTTAGGAATCCCCACAATTCCTAAGGAGAAAATACACTTACGAGATCCCCTCGACTCGTTGGAAGAAAGCCTTAAGCGACAGGACCCTTACGGCTCATAAAGTCAAAAGCTTTAAGCGACAGGATCCAAACCCTGTTTGCTAAGCCACCTTTGTTCAAATCGACAAGGGCAAAAGAGGATTCGCTCTTGGAAATATCCCAGTTGTAGCCATACTGATGTTAGTTATATGTATGCCCTAAAGGCCATTACTGTACATATGATGTATATTGTAGTAGATGCTTGGACATATATAGGGAAGACTTTCTTGCTCGACATGATAGTATGCTATCTGGTTGTACTTTATCTTAACATGTATTCTGATTGTCTCTATGTTACATGTTGATAAAGCCCTTAGGATATGTACTCGACTACTGGGACTATGATGAGATCATACTAGTGGGGCTACGGTAGTCGGCGAGTACATCCTATAACTGTTCGTAGTCGAGGGTGTATCGAGACAGGGCATCGATACATCAGATTAGACTAGCGTATACGCATCTTGACCCATATGATGGGCGATGGATGATCCCATATCCATCGGTGTTTGACATCAAGGATGGTGTACGGGTGCTCAGTAGAGACTGGGTACACTGGACGGACTCGCCGAGAACTCCCAGATGGTATTATACCTCCGTCAGATGGCAGTTCTTCGGTGACACTGGTACAGAGTAGTCTGTTGACCCGAGATCGTCATAGAGTCTTGTGTGATTCCCACTGTGCTTTGATTTCCATCATCCCACGTCCAAGAGGGCGTGCAAAAAGGTGGCTTTTAGGTACAGTCCCGAATCACATGGAGGCAATGAGCGATAGGAGGGGATTCGTCTCTCCCGAGATAGGGAGTTGATGTTGTACTGTGTTCGATTGGCTATAGCTGGAAATCCCTGGCCAGGGTTGGTGAGATTTACTGGTAAGTGTTATCAGTAGTTTCTCAAACTGTTATAGACCTCATATCGACATGACTTATCGAGCTACTGGGGTCTGACGTTTACCACCCCTAGGCGAGATATGCGACATATCAGACGACGAGACCGGACTGTACGGGAGTATTACTGATTGGATTCACAGGAGAATGTACAGGCTTGCTTTTTGATCTTCTGAGCGCTCAATACCTGGGTGGCTGTTACGTTTAGCTGACCGCTTGCAGCTTGTGGGTGTTTGATATGATCATCACCTACTGCCGGCGTATTGACGATTCTTTAGAGTCCTACACAGAGGTTTCTTGGCTCAGGCAAAACAGAGTAGGAGCACATATGTGATATGTGCAGGACTGAGGATAATGCGATATGAGATACCGTATTATATTCTCGCGATATTTGATATCGGCCGGATTATCGGATCAAGTGTTGATTCGATGAATCGGTAAATGAGATATTAGTCGGTTATATGCGATATAGCCGGATTGTCGGATCAAGTGTTGATTCTATAATTTAATATATAATAATATATATGATATATTAAATTACATTAACTAATATTAGCTCACTAAAAGATTCTTTTTCTCACTCGGGTAATACATTGATATATATGCGATATATGTTAATTGTATTATTTTATTTTGTTACAATAAATATTATATATGTGATATATAATATTGTAACATGATATGATAACTAATGCAACATGTTTAGTGGAGATTAAATAAGATTAGGGTTTGATTTGGGTTAGTGCATTCATGAACCTTCTAGAAGGTTTCTTTTTGTTTTTGCAAAGATATTTTCAAGCGACTCATCTTTAACTCAACCCAAACCCTATCCCTAATTAGATCTCTACAAAGGTTTAGTTAATTGATCAGTCAAAAATACTGCATTTTTAACACGACAATTTCCCTATCATTTGCACTCATCTAGAAGTGTTCGGTATTCATATTGCACATATTAGCAAAACAGTCCTGAAATACCAGATTGCATGTGTTATACTCTAAAACCGACATTTCTGAGGAAATTGTGTGTTTATCATGGCATCGCATCATCCCTGTATTGCGCAACACTTGTTTCAAGATTTGTGCAGGGAATTGCAGGAACAAAGCCAAAATTGGGAAAAGAGGCTGATGAAAAATACACCAACTCCAAGATGTGATATCTGGTAGCAATATAGAGGGACAAATAAAATTCAACATATCAAAACAAGGCCCAAGTATCAGGCCCAACAATTACCAGAAGACCCAAGCCCTGAAGCTTCCAAACCGCCGCGGTTCCGCGGCGGGAGCGCACTTGCGCCGCGGTTCCGCGGCGGCTTGACGGCTTAAAGTGCTCAATTTTCTACACGTGGCTACCTCTAACCGTACAAGCTTCCAGAAGACTCCCGATTCTCCACGTGGCACATCTAGAAGGCTCGGCTTAACAAACTTCATCTGGAAGCTTCTCCTCAACAAACTTTTGGTGGGAAATTCAAAATTTAAATCCTAGATCTAGGGTTTTGATGGTCTATAAATAGGAGCCTAGATCTAGGGTTAAAGGGTCGTTCAATAATCTCTAATCTTTACTCTCTCATCTTCTTCCACAAGTCTAGTGACAAGACTTGTGCGAAACCCTAACCCTAATTCCAATCCAAATTCAAGATCCCGAGTACCAAATCAAGTAAGAAGCCTTCAACCTTTTAGGAGCGGAGCCGATCTCCAATCGAGCAAGTGATCCAAGTCGATCCACGACTCACGGAGCCGAGCGAAGCCAAATCGACGATCGAGTTCTTCCACTTGTAGTTCTTGAGCGATTGTAATGAAATTGTTGATATAAATAAAATGTGAAATTCTTTAATCTTGCTTTCTTTAAATTCTTGCATCATGATTCGATCTCAATTTGTAATTGTAGTTCTTGTTGTGATGTTTGAGTAAAACTCCGCTCGTAAAAGAGTCGAGAAGATCAATAGAATGATGATGTAACAAATCTTAAAACGATTCTTAAGTCCTATGAGTTTTGTAAACCCTAGCAAGTTCAAGAATCGATGACCTAGTTTCGTTGCGATGCTTTCTTGATTGTGATCGCTCGAAATTAGGGATCTACGATCTTTTCTTGAATTTACTAGAGGTTAGAATGCGAATGATATCGACGAAGGAACAAGGGATAAATGATAAAACCCTAGTTTCACTAGAAATCTCTAATTCTCATCGATCATCATCGATCTAGTATCAATTCATCGAAGGATAAGAATACGACATCGTGAGATTACATCACATCTATAGATCCGATCGATTCCTACGAGCCTCATTTCGATTCTTGATATTTGGTTTGGAAAAATCATCAAACTCTCAATTCTTGATTCTATCTTTTTCTTGTTATTAGATCTATATTTTCTAATTCTTGAACTTCAACTATAAATCATGAATTATTTTGTTTTCTTTTTTTTAAAGTTTCGACTCATCTAATTCAAAAGACGAACTATTACACTTTCCCTGTAGACGATCCGCACTCGCTAACGATCTACATCCGACACCGTAGTTGATTGCGGTCAAATAATTTTTGGTTGTGATTTCTATATAATTTCTAACATACACAATCCAAAATCGTTTTCAATCAAATGGCGCCGTTGCCGGGGACCATTTGAGTTACTTACATAATCGGAAATTAAGAATCAATCAAATGGCGCCGTTGCCGGGGATCATTTACACAATCGGAAATTAAGAATCGTTTTCAAGTGACTCATCTTTAACTCAACCCAAACCCTATCCCTAGTTAGATCTCTACAAAGGTTTAGTTAACCATGGTAGCATTATTCATCATTATTATATTTTCATTATTCATCACAAAAGGATTCTAATTGATTATTCATCTTCTTCTTCCTTCTTCTTTCTTTCATGGAAAAAGCTTACTAGTTTTTTTTAAAGTGATGATTATGAGTGAGAATAAGAAAAAAAATGAGAGCAAAAATCCTACTTCATCATCCTCATCTATCCTTGCCATTTAGATGAGGGTGTTCACATCTTTAGTGAGTGAGAGCTTGTGTTAATGAAACTTCAAGATAGATGATCTTTGTTATCGAAGATCGGAAGCAAGGTTGCATCATTCTCTTTGTGGAGCCTCTCGAGAGTCCGGATGCACGATGATCGCAGCGAAGGGACCTCAACACGGAGCTTAAGAAGTGAAGGACCAGATCTACAAAGGTTGTAATCCCTCTCACTTAGTGTTAAAGTGTTTAACATGCTTATTTTCGCCTAAACTCTACTTTAAAGATCCGGCTTTGGGTTGTTCGGCACGGCTAAATTTTAAATCGGGCATGGTTGATGCCTCGTAGACCCTTGTGCTTGTGCCTAGCATCCCTACAGTGGTATCAGAGCCAAGCTAGAGTTTTAGGCGAAGTCTAGGCGAAGTTTAAAGTTCGATCAAACCCGGAAACCCCAATATATACCCTTCTCTGGATATTTTTCAAAAATATGATTTTTTCTGCTTTAAAAATACTCAAAAAAATCAACAGGGAATTATATGGACCTCTGTGAAAAACGATCCACTGATACGCTTAAAGCGCCGCGGAACCGCGGCAGAACCATGCCTGGAGCGGCGGTTCCACGGCGCTACAGTGCGCTTGTTGTGTTCTGTTTCCACAGTAATGTCCGTACTATTTTCCTGATTGTTCTGGGATATTTTTATTCTACCCAAGAGTTGAGTTTTTTGGGTTGTATTGGGGACTCGTTGATTCGATCGGATAATTTAACTATGTTTAGTTTGCCCGGGTAATTTTTAGAACGTGTTAAAAAGTTCGAACGGATATCAATAACTCACTTTTTCCCTTACCGGAAAATTTCCAAGCGTTGGATTTTTCCGTAGTTTAAGAACGTTCTAAGTCATGCAAGTAACGCGGTGGACCCTCTAGAAGATAACAAACCTTAACTCGATTATGTGACCGTCTTGAACTGCCTCTAAACCTTACGGTTTTGGGCGGTACGGCGTGCCACATGTGAGGCGTTGGCTTGACCCTTCTACGGCTGGACCATTGGTACTGTGGCATGTGATGGATGTTTTTAAACTAATTTCAAGTATTGAGAACTATTTGGGAAATCTTGGGTGTTTGATTATTCGATCGGAAAGTTTAACACTGTTTTTTTATCTGGAATATGATACAATATTTGGAATCCACATGTAGTTATGAGATAACTAATTTGAATGTTATAAATTTAGCAGTTCAGTCTCAGTTGATCGGTTGCAACGGAATTTTGATGTGATCAAAAGTCCATCGCAATCACGTAGCGTACGCGGATACTCGCCGGGTAAACTTAACAGACAGCCACGCCCCAAAGCCCCGACCAAGTGACTGTAGGAGAACCCCGTCGCCAAAAGCATCCGTTCAGGTGCTCGCGGCAGCGGTGTTCCGCCTTAGTGCACTTCGTCGACGGCATCCGGGGGTGCGGCCGTCTACTAAAGTTTGCGATGAGCATTCGATCAGGATGTCGGGAATCTTGTTGAATTGCCCGACTTGATATTGAAAAGAGTTTTCGATAATGAGACTAAAATGCGGAGTTTATAATTGTTAGGCATGCGATATCTAAGGAATTCATTTGGTTAGGCATGCGATGTTTAAGGTGGTTGCTGATTCCAACTGTTGTAGTTTTACACTTTCTTTTCTGTGACCGTAAGCGTAGTATGTGGTTTATCGCCGGCTTCGTTGCTATACATCAACGACAATCGGGATACGCATACTTGCTTACGTTGATGATATGAGATATTATGTGTTGCTGTGATATGTTATATTGGTTCGTCGCGTTTTGAATAGCCAGGGGTTTTTATGTGAGATAAGAGTTTTTCTTTTTCATTCATGTAAAATTCATTTGTATGTAATATTCTTTTATTGGGGCACTTCCGGGCTGAGGATGATGTCACCATTGTATATTATTTACTTTTCCGTATTAGGTAGACCCAAGGCGG
Organism: Agapanthus africanus; assembly: GCA_030015575.1. Classification (NCBI taxonomy): domain Eukaryota; kingdom Viridiplantae; phylum Streptophyta; class Magnoliopsida; order Asparagales; family Amaryllidaceae; genus Agapanthus; species Agapanthus africanus. Next base: position 378,789,612 of record CM057343.1, read on the forward strand.
GGAGCACAAGTAACCGGGTTCTAGGGTCCAGTGGGAGACCATCTCGAGGAGTCGAGACCGGGGTCTCCTAACCCTAGAATTGGCTGTGTTGCTTCCCGCTCTCGTAGGGGTCTAGGGATGTGGGTTTGGCTATTCATCGCGACCGTGGAATCCGTGTTTTATACAGGCTCGTATTAAAACACGGACGTCCTAGTATATCCAATATTTCATATATGTTCTTCTGCTGCAATGTTCTGTGATGAGATCATATTACTACCTGAGATGAATGTTTATATTATATATATGAGATATATGTTATATTGCAGATTTCGTTTCAAATGTGATGCTTGTGAAGCATGATAAAATGGGACTTCATTAATGAGATTAATGAAATAAAAGAAACCTAAGATGTTGTAGAAACTTGTTTAAAAACTGGTAGCTCTGGTTCTTGTTTTGCATAGCGGTGTTCCTTGTAGAACATCCAGCACCAACCAGAGCACTGCATTGATAAAAAGGTTTTCGTAAAAACCTGTCGTAGCCCTCCGTCATTTCAGATAAGTACTGGTTAGTATTCGTGCTGCGTTTGTTGACCTTAGCCAAGGCGTAGTGTGCGGTAGCTAATTAGTGCTTATCTGTATAAGCATATGATGCGATTGAGTTAGGGTAGGCGTGCGACTTTGTTGACCTTAGCCAAGGGTCGTGCGGGTGGGTTTAATTCAATCGGAAAATGACAGGTTGAACTTGGCTAGCACTTATGATTTGTTGACCTTAGCCAAGGTCATAAGTTGCTAGGGGGTAAAATATTATTGGGAATTTCAAGTGTTGAAATTTGCAATGAGATTGCATACCTTTTATGAGATAGTTGGATCCCGATACCCGCTGCGAGTAAGAGTTACTCCTGGGAGAGTTTTACGCATTACAATTAGCCGATCAAGTAGGTGTCTCGAAAGGTGTCAACGGGGTTACGCCCCTGGGAAAACGAGGTTTACTTTAATTAGGTCCGTGCGAAAGCACGGGGAACCTCCCTCAAAGTACCGGCACTGGCCTGGCTGAAAGATTGGCGAACTTGTAGCGTGTAATTAATCCCGGCTAGTCTTTCCTTTTAGGGTTTGAAGGAAGATTTGATTAAAACAATGGGAGACATCCTGATTAGATAAATTGATAACCATTCTAATCTTGTAAAAGCACACGCTGAGTGTTTTCTTCTCTCTCTCTCCTGGTTGCGACTATATCACGCCTTAATCAAGCTAATAATACGGATATATTGACCGAACCCGCTTGTTATACTGCGCTAGGGAACGTTAGTCCCGCTCCAACTTATTATTGTTATAAGACAGAGCAGGAAATTGGGGAATACCAGATTTCTCGTGCCGCCAAACGAAGAAAGTGCATGTTGATGCATCATCTTCGGGTATGTTCATTACATAGAACTGTTTCTCAATATCCCTTTATGTCCTGGGTATGAGATACCGGATCAGGATCCCGCATATGTAATCTGTTACATGGCCTACAGATAGGTAGAGAACTGAGAACGGGTGATAAGTTTCATGAGATAGAAACGGTGCAAGTGTTGCAGCCAAGTCTGTTGGTCACTATCACCCTGTATTACCAAAATACATTGATTCTGAACGAATGTTATTAGATACCGAACCTGATATACAACATCATATCAATCTCTTTATTAGTAAAGAAGGATATAATTTTGTATTATTGGATAATGTTTTGAGCCTTTCCTATATCAAGAGTTGATCGGTTCAGGCACGTTATCTAAAAGCATAGACGTTTTAAATCAAACCACAGTTCTTAGTATACAGAACACACACAAGAGGAAAGTTCAGAAATGAACGAATCCTTCTTGAGGCATTATAGACTAGGTCATATCAATGCGACCGGACTAGCTGAAATTACATTTAGATGCATATTTAAATGAGTTTGAATTTACATCTTGTGAAACTTGCCAGTCATGTCACAAAGATAAGATGACCACGGCTCTGTTTATTGGAAACAGAGAAAGAGTTGGTGAACTCTTGGGATTAATACATGCTGATGTATGAAGGTCCCCTGTCTACACATGCCTAGACCGGTTCTTTGCACTTCATTACATTCACTGATTATCTCTCAAGATCCGGACATATGTTCCTGTTGAAACACAAGTCTGGAACTTTTGAGAAATTCAATGAATATAAGTTAGAAGCAGAGAACCAAAAACGGGTATAAGTATTTTGTCCTTTGATGAGATCAGGGAGGAGAATACTTGAGCACGGAATTCCTGGAATATTCTAAAGGAGAATGAGATTCTCTCTCAGCATTACTCCTCCGTATACACCACAACACGTCGGTGTATCGGGGCGGAGCAATCACACCCTATATGATATGGTGCGCTCTATGATGAGTACTCCTGAGTTGCCTATTTTCTTTTGGGAGTTATGCACTTGAGAAGCTGCATACCTATTGAATAGGGTTCAAATCAAATCAGTTGCCTACCACTTCATATGTGATATGAAAAGGGAAGAGCCTATATCTTAAGTTTGTTAAGATTTGGGGTTGTCCGGCCTATGTCTAAAAGCAAAATCCGGACAAGCTCGAGGCAAGGTCTGTTATGTAAAACTGGAAAGGTTCCAGCTATATAAACTGCAGCTGATGATTTGGTAAACTCGAAGGATTCAATAGTTTCCAACGATCCTCAGCCTCTTCGCCGATCTAGTAGGGTTCCTCGCCTACCTGAGATACTTCGGTTTCTCAATGACGGTGGGGAGCGAGGATTGCATCATGAGATGATGACCCAACTCGTTTCGAGCAGGCCATCAGGAGTGGGACTATGTAAGAATGGCTGGATGCTTATCGATCTGAGATGGAATCCTTATACACTAACAAAGTATGGACTTTGGTTGCTCTATCTGAAGGGTTAAATCCCCATCAGGAGCAAGTATATCTTGAGAAGATTACTAGGTGTACATGGAAAAGTTGAGACTTTCAAAGCTATGCTTAAGTCCATCCAGACCCTATTTGCCACGGCTACATACCATGACTACGATATCTGGCGGTTGGGTGTCATGACAGCTTTTCTAAATGTTGATTTGGAAGAGAGCGTCTATAAGTACACAGCCAGAGGGATTCGTAGACAGTGGGAGCAGCAGAAACGTGTGCAAGATGTTTTATGTGATAAAGCAGGCATCGCGGAGTTGGAACGTCTGTTTTGATGTGGTAGTCAAGAGTTTGACTTCATCAAAATGGTAGATGAACCTTGTATATACAAAAAGGTAGTAGGGAGTATGGTGGTGATCCTCGTAGAGTACATGGATGACATACTCTTGATAGGAAAGGAGTTTCTTATGCTATGCTCGGTCAATCTCCGCTTATCATAAGGATTCTCCATATAGGATCAAGGTGATACCTCCTAAATCCTAGGTTTTGGATCTATGAGATAGATCTAATTGGATATTAGGAATCTCACCAGTTGTAGTGAGATGGTATCAAACGATCCTGGGGAGAATCACTAGAAAGGTTCCAAGGTGATAAGGACGACCGAATATCAGTCGCAGGCATTGTCTTTACCCTCAGTAGAGGGACAGTATGTTGGAAGAGTTCCAAGCGAGATACCGTGACATACTAGACGATTAAAGGCAAGATACATCGTTACCAAGGATACTACCAAAGAGGCGGTTTGGATATATATAAGTTCATGAGATGAACTTCGTTCCTACCATTGTGTGACAATGGAGTTATGGCTTTAGCCAAGGAACTACCGTCCCATCAGAAATCTAGATATAATTCTTAGGCAGTATCACCTGATCATGGAGATGGTTGATCTCCAGGGAGATCGAGGTTAGGAGAGTAGACACAGAGGACAACAGCGCGGATCCACTCACAAAGGCCTTTTTCCCAGTAGAGACTTTTATGGGATGGTTGAGTATGAGATACTTCAGCCATAGCTAATTGTTGCGTATGTGATACCACAACAGATGGCCCTAGTGCAAGTGGGAGATTGTTAGTTATATGTATGCCCTAGAGGCCATTACTGTACATACGATGTATATTGTAGTGGATGCTTGGACATATATAGGGAGGACTTTCTTGCTCGGCATGATAGTATGTTATCTGGTTGTACTTTATGTATGTTATCTGGTTGTACTTTATCTTGACATGTATTCTGATTGTCTCTATGTTACATGTTGATAAAGACCTTAGGATATGTACTCGACTCCTGGGATTATGATGAGATCATACTAGTGGGGCCACGTTAGTCGGCGAGTACATCCTATAACTGTTCCTAGTCGAGGGTGTATCGAGACAGGGCATCGATACACCAGAGTAGACTAGCGTATACGCATCTTGACCCATATGATGGGCGATGGATGATCCCATATCCATCGGTGTTTGACATCAAGGATGGTGTACGGGTGCTCAGTAGAGACTGGGTACACTGGACGGACTCGCCGAGAACTCCCAGATGGTATTATACCTCACGTCAGATGGCAGTTCTCCGGTGACACTGGTACAGAGTAGTCTGTTGACCCGAGATCGTCATAGAGTCTTGTGTGATTCCCACTGTGCTTTGATTTCCATCATACCACATCCAAGAGGGCATGCAAAAAGGTGGCTTTTGGGTACAGTCCCGAATCACATGGAGGCAATGAGCGATAGGAGGGGATTCGTCTCTCCCGGTATAGGGAGTTGATGTTGTACTGTGTTCGATTGGCTATAACTGGAAATCCCTGGCCAGGGTTGCTGAGATTTACTGGTAAGTGTTATCAGTAGTTTCTCGAACTGTTATAGACCTTATATCGACACGACTTATCGAGCTACTGGGGTCTGACGTTTACCACCCCTAGGCGAGATATGCGACATATCAGACGACGAGACCAGGACTGTACGGGAGTATTACTGATTGGATTCACAGGAGAATGTACAGGCTTGCTTGTTGATCTTCTGAGTGCTCAATACCTGGGTGGCTGTTACGTTTAGCTGACCGCTTGCAGCTTGTGGGTGTTTGATATGATCATCACCTACTGCCAGCGTATTGACGATTCTTTAGAGTCCTACACAGAGGTTTCTTGGCTCAGGCAAAACGGAGTAGGAGCACATATGTGATATGTGCAGGACCGAGGATAATGCGATATGAGATACCGTATTATATTCTCGCGATATTTGATATCGGCCGGATCATCGGATCAAGTGTTGATTCGATGAATCGGTAAATGAGATATTAGTCGGTTATATGCGATATAGCCTGATTGTCGGATCAAGTGTTTATTCGATAATTTAATGTATAATAATATATATGATATATTAAATTACATTAACTTATATTAGCTCACTAAAAGATTCTTTTTCTTACTCGGGTAATACATTGATATATATATATGCGATATATGTTAATTGTATTATTTTATTTTGTTACAATAAATATTATATATGTGATATATAATATTGTAACATGATATGATAACTAATGCAATATGTTTAGTGGAGATTAAATAAGGTTAGGGTTTGATTTGGGTTAGTGCATTCATGAACCTTCTAGAAGGTTTCTTTTGTTTTTGCAAAGATATTTTCAAGTGACTCATCATTAACTCAACCCAAACCCTAGCCCTAGTTAGATCTCTACAAAGGTTTGGTTAACCATGGTTGCATTATTCATCATTATTATCTTTTCATTATTCATCACAAAAGGATTCTAATTGATTATTCATCTTCTTCTTCCTTCTTCTTTCTTTCATGGAAAAAGCTTACTAGTTTTTTTTAAGTGATGATTATGGGTGAGAATAAGAAAATAAATGAGAGCAAAAATCCTACTTCATCATTCTCATCTATCCATGCCATTTAGATAACGGTGTTCACCTCTTTAGTGAGTGAGAGCTTGTGTTAATGAAACCTCAAGGTAGATCATCTTTGTTATCGAAGATCGGAAGCAAGGTTGCATCATTCTCTTTGTGGAGCCTCTCGAGAGTCCGGATGCACGATGATCGCAGCGAAGGGTCCTCAACACGGAGCTTAAGAAGTGAAGGACCGGATCTACAAAGGTTGTAATCCCTCTCACTTAGTGTTAAAGTGTTTAACATGCTTGTTTCGCCTAAACTCTAGTTTAAAGATCCGGCTTTGGGTTGTTCGGCACGGCTAAATTTTAAATCGGCATGGTTGATGCCTCGTAGACCCTTGTGCATGTGCCTAGCATCCTACAACTGATGCCTAAACTGGTGTCAAACTCCGAGTCCTCTCACGGCAAATGATGATTAGCTCCTGGCAATATTCTGGTTGCAGCGATGCTGACGCCCAAAATTGGAATCAAAGCTCTAGTTCCCGACTCACAACAAAAATCAGCGAGCCCAAAAAAATGCATATGAAATAGCCGAAATGATGGGGCAACTCGCAATAAAAATCAGCGAGCAAAAATATATATGCATATGAAATAACCGAAATATTTGGGCAACTCGAATAAAAATGGCGAGTAAAATATAAATGTTAGTTATATGTATGCCCTAGAGGCCATTACTGTACATACGATGTATATTGTAGTGGATGCTTGGACATATATAGATAGACTTTCTTGCTCGACATGATAGTATACTATCTGGTTGCTCTTTATTTTAAGCATGTACTCTGATTGTCTCTATGTTACATGTTGATAAAGCCCTTAGGATGAGTACTTGACTACCGGACTATGATCTAGATCATACTAATGGGAACAAAGTAGTCACTGAGTACATCCTTTAAATGTTCCTATTCGTAGGTGTATCGAGACAGGGCATCGATATACCAGAGTAGACTAGTGTATGCGCTTCTTGACCCATATGATGGGCGATGGATGATCCCATATCCATTGGTGTTTGACATCAGAGAAGGTATACGGGTGCTCAATGGAGACTGGGTACACTGGACGGACTCGCCGAGAACTCCCAGATGGTATTATACCTCACGTCAGATGGTAGTTCTCTGGTGACACTGGTACAGGTTAGTCTGTAGACCCGAGATCGCCATAGAGTCTTGTGTGATTCCCTCTGTGCTTTGATTTCCACCTTACCACGTCATGAGGTGTGCAAAAGGTGGCTTTTGGGTATAGTCCCGAATCACATGGAGGCAATGAGCGATAGGAGGGGTTTCGTCTCTCCCGGTATAGGGAGTTGACGTTGCGCTGTATTCGATTGGCTATGGAAATCCCTGGCCAGGTTGCTGAGATTTACTGGTAAGTGTTATCAGTAGTTTTTCGAACTGTTATAGACCTCATATCGACACGACTTATCAAGCTACTGGGGTCTGACGTTTACCACCCCTAGGCGAGATATGCGACATATCAGACGAAGAGAACGGACTATACAGGAGTGTTACTGGTTGGATTCACGGAGAATGTACAGGCTTGCTTGTTGATCTTCTGATCGCTCAATACCTGGGTGGCTGTTATGTTTAGCTGACCGCTTGCAGCTTGTGGGTGTTTGATATGATCATCACCTACTGCCGGCGTATTGACGATTCTTTAGAATCCTACACAGAGGTTTCCTGGCTCAGGCAAAACGGAGTAGGAGCACATATATGATATGTGCGGGACCGAGAACAATACGTGTATGTGATACCGTATTAGATTCTCACGATATGGGATATCGGCCGGGTATATGTGATATAGCCGGGTCATCGGATCAAGTGTTGATTCGATGAACTGATACAGATTATATTAGTCGGTTATTTATGAAATAGCCGGATTATCGGATCAAGTGTTGATTCGATAATTTAATGTATAATACATATTTGATATATTAAATTGCATTAACTAATATAAGCTCACTAAAAGATTCTTTTTCTCACTTGGGTAATACATTGATATTTATGCGATATATGTTAATTGTATTATTTTATTTTGTTACAATAAATATTGTATATGTGATATATAATATTGTAACAAGTTAAGGCTATAAATGCAACATGATTAGTGGAGATTAAACATGGTTAGTGTTTGATTTGGGTTAATCTTTTCTAGAAGTTTCTAGAAGCTTTGATTTTTTTTTTAACTAAAGATATTTTCTAAAGATATTTAGTTGATATTTGTTAACCCAACCCAACCCTTCACCATGGTTAAGTCTCTACATGGTTAAGTTATCATACTTAACCCATGGTTGCATTTCTAACCTCACGAGATTTCATTATTCATCACAAAAGGATTGATCATCTTCTTCCTTCTTCTTCCTTGCATGAAAAGCTTTCTAGCTTTTTGTGAAGTGGTGAAAATGAGTGAGAAATAGAAAATAAATGAGAGCTAAAATCCTACTTCATCATCTTCATCTAATCTAGCCAATTAGATTAGGGTGTTCACTTCATTAGTGAGTGAGAGCTTGAATTAAAGAAATTTCAAGGTAGATCATATTTGTTATCGAAGATCGGAAGCAACCTTGCATCTTTCTCTTCGTGGAGCCTCTCTAGAGTCCGGGTACTCGATGATCATAGCGAAGGGACCTCAATACAGAGCTTATGAAGTGAAGGACCGGACTACAAAGGTTGTAATCCCAAACTCTTAGAAGTAAAGTTGTTTACTTGCTTATGTTTTCGCCTAATCTCTAGTCTAAGATCTTGGTTAGGGTTGTTCGGCACGTCTAAAATTTAAATCGGGCATGGTTGATACCTTGTAGAACCTTATGAGAGTGCCTAGTAATCCTACAGTGTATCAGAGCCAAGCTAGAGCTTTAGGCGATGTCTAGACAAAGTTTAAAGTCCGATCGAACCCCGAAACCCCAAATTACCCCCTTCTCTGAAAATTTTTAAAAATGTTGATTTTTTCTTTATTAAAAATGCTCAGAAAAATAAGTAGGGTATTTTAGGAATTACTGTGAAAAACGAGCCATTAATTCCATCAAAGCGCCGCGGAACAGCGGCAATACCATGCCTTGCGCGGTGGTTCCGCGACCGTATATGGGCATTAGGGTTAGTTCTTTGCACAGTAATAACCGTAGGTATTTCCTGATGCTTCTGGGAATCTTTGATATTACTCAAGTGTTGAGTTTTCTGGAGATCTTTTGTATTCGTTGATTCGATCGGAAAGTTTAACTTCGTTTAAGTTTTTTCCGAATAATTTAGAACGTGTTAAAAAGTTCGAACGGATATCAATAACTCATTTTTTTCCCCTGACTTCCAAGTGTTGGATTTTTCCTTAGTTAAAGAACGTTCTAAGACGTGCAAGTAACGCGGTGGACCCTCTAGAAGAACACAAACCTTAACTCGATTATGTGACCGTCTGAACCGCCTCTAAACCATAGAGTTTGGGGCAGTACGGCGATGCCACATGTGAGGCGTTGGTTTGACCCTTCTACGGCTGGACCATTGGTACTGTGGCATGTGATGGATACTTTTTTGAACTCCGCTCAAGTGTTGAGCTATTTGGGAAATCTTAGGTGTTTGTTTATTCGATCGGAAAGTTTAACATTGTCTATTATCTGGAATGTGATACAATATTTGGAATCCACAAGTAGTTATGAGATAACTAATTTGAATGTTATAAATCTAGCAGTTTAGTCTCATTTGATCGGTTGCCACGGGATTTTGATGTGATCAAATGTCCGTCGCAATCACGTAGCGCGCCGGGTAAACTTAATAGATAGCCACGCCCCATAGCCCCGACCAAGTGACTGTAGGAGAACCCCGTTGCCAAAAGCATCCGTTCGGGTGCTCGCGGCAGGCGGTGTTCCGCCTTAGTGCACTTCGTCGACAGCATCCGGGGGTGCGGCTGTCTACTAAAGTTTGCGATGAGCATTCGATCGGGATGTAGGGAATATTGTTGAATTGCCCAACTAGATATTGAAAGGTGTTTTCGAGATCGAGACTAAAATGCGGGGTTTATAATTGTTAGGCATGCGATGTCTAAGGAGGTTGTGAATTCCAACTGTTGTAGTTTTACACTTTCTTTTCTGTGATCGTAAGTGTAATATGTGGTGTATCGCCGGTTTCGTTGCTATACATCAACGACAATTGGGATACGCATATTTACTTACGTTGATGATATGTGATGTTATGTGTTGCTGTGATATGTTATATTGGATCGTCGTCTTTTGAATAGCCGGGGGTTTTATGTGAGATGAGAGTTTTTCTTTTTCATTCATGTAAAATTCATTGTATGTAATATTCTTTTATTGGGGCACTTCCGTGCTGAGGATGATGTCACCATTGTATATAATTTACTTTTCCACATTAGGTTAGACCTAAGGCGGGGAGCACAACTAACCGGGTTCTAAGGTCCAGTGGGAGACCATCTCAAGGAGTCGAGACCGAGTCTCCTAACCCTAGAATTGGCAGTGTTGCTTGCCGCTCTCGTAGGGGTCTAGGGATGTGGGTTTGTCTATTCATCGCGACCGTGGAATCCGTGTTTCATACAGGCTCGTATTAAAAACACGGACCTCCTAGTATATCCAATATTTCATATATGTTCTTTTGCTGCAATGTTCTGTAATGAGATCATATTACTGCCTGAGACGAATGTTTATATTATATATATAAGATATATGTTATATTGCAGATTTCGTTTCAAATGTGATGCTTGTGAAGCATATTAAAATGGGACTTCATTAATGAGATTAATGAAACTAAAAGAAACCTAAAGATGTTGTAGAAACTTGTTTAAAAACTGGTAGCTCTAGTTCTTGCCTTGCATAGCGGTGTTCCTTGTAGAACATCCAGCACCTTATTCGATAAGGAAAGAGCCGAGATCCCTTCACCGGAGTGACCTCTTTAGCGAAACTAGCAGATGCTACACACACGGTTTGTCTTTTGATTGTTTTTATAGTTTTTTCTTTGCATAGTGGTATTTGTGAAATATCCTGCACCTTATTCTATGAGGAAAGAGCCGACGATCCCTTCACCGGGAGTGACCTCTTTAGCAAAACTAGAAAAGCCTAAAAAACACTCCATTTAAAATCACTCGATTCTACAACAATATCAAGTTCATTACGCAAAAGGTTTTCATAAAATCCTGTCGTAGCCCTCCGTCATTTTAGGAAGTAGAGTACTTAGTATTCGTGCTGCGTATGTCGACTTTAGTTGAGGCGTAGTGTACGGTAGCTAAGTGATGTCTTCCTACACAGCATATAATGCGATTAGTTAGGATATTCATGTGATTATGTCGACCATAGCTGAGGGTCATGTAGGGTGGGTCTGATTAATCATGAAATGACGGGTAGAAATTGACTAGTGCTTATGATATGTTGACCTTAGTTAAGGTCATAAGTACTAGGGGTAAAATATTATTGGGAATTTCAAGTGTTGAAATTTGCAATGAGATTGCATACCTTTTATGGGATAGTTGGATCCCGATACCCGCTGCGAGTAAGAGTTACTCCTGGGAAAGTTTTACGCATTACAATTAGCCGATCAAGTAGGTGTCTCGAAAGGTGTCAACGGGGTTACGCCCCTGGGAAAACGAAGTTACTTTAATTAGGTCCGTACGAAAGCACGGGGAACCTCCCTCAAAGTACCGGCACTGACCTGGCTGAAAGATTGGCGAACTTGTAGCGTGTAATTAATCCCGGCTAGTCTTTCCTTTTAGGGTTTGAAGGAAGATTTGACTAAAACAATGGGAGACATCCTGATTAGATAAATTGATAACCAATCTAATCTTGCAAGAGCACACGCTGAGTGTTTTCTTCTCTCTCTCTCCTGGTTGCGACTATATCACGCCTTAATCAAGATAATAATACGGATGTATTGACCGAACCCGCTTGTTATACTGCGCTAGGGAACGTTGGTCCCGCTCCAGCTTATAATTGTTATAAGACAGCAGGAAATTGGGGATTACCAGAATTCCCGTGCCGCCCAAACGAAGAAAGTGCATGCTGATGCATCTTCTTCGGGTGTGTTTCATTACAAGAGTTGTTTCTCAGTATCCTCTACGTCCTGGGTATTTGATATCGGATTAGGATCCCGGATATGTAATCTGTTACATGGGCTATAGAAAGGTAAAGAACTGAGAACGGGTGATAAGTTTCATGAGTTGGAAATGATGCAAGTGTTGCAGCCAAGCCTGTTGGCAGTTATCACCCTGTATTACCAGAATACATTGACTCTGAACGAATGTTATTAGATACCGAACCTGATATACAACATCATATCAGTCTCTTTATTGGTAAAGAAGGATATAATTTTGTATTGTTGGATAATGTTTTGAACATTTCCTATATCAAGAGTTGATCGGTTCAGGCACGTTATCTAAAAGCATAGTCGTTCTAAATCAAACCACAGTTCTTAATGTACAGAGAACACACAAGAGGAAGAGTTCAGAAATGAACGAATCCTTCTTGAAGCATTGTAGACTAGGTCATATCAATGCGACCCGACTAGCTGAAGTTACATAAAGATGCATATTTAAATTAGTTTAGATTTACATCTTATAAAACTTGCCAGCCATGTCACAAAGATAAGATGACCACAGCTCTGTTTATTGGAAACAGAGAAAGAGTTAGTGAACTCTTGGGATTGATACATGATGATGTATGAAAGTCCCCTGTCTACACATGCCAGGACTGGTTCTTTGTACTTTATTATATTCACTGATGGTCTTTCAAGATTCGCACATGTGTTCCTGTTGAAACATAAGTCTGAACCTTTTGAGAAATTCAATGAATATGAGTTAGAAGTAGAGAACCAAAACGGGTATAAGTATTATGTCCTTTGATGAGATCAAGGAGGAGAATACTTGAGCACGGGATTCTTGGACTATTCTAAAGGAGAATGAGATTCTCTCTCAGTATTACTCCTCCGTACACACCACAGCACGTCAGTGTATTGAGGCGGAGCAAACGCACCCTATATGATATGGTGTGCTCTATGATGAGTACTACTGAGTTGCCTATTTTCTTTTAGGGTTATGCACTTGAGAAGCTGCATACCTATTGAATGTGGATTCAATAGTTTCCAACGAACCTCAGCCTCTCCGCCGATCTGGTGGGGTTCCTCATCCACCTGAGAGATACTTCGGTTTCTCTATGACAGTGGGAGCTAGGATTGCATCATAAGATGATGACCCAACTAGTTTCGAGCAGGCCATCAGGAGTGAGACTCTGTAAGAATGGTTGGATGCTAAGCGATCTGAGATGGAATCCTTATACACCAACAAAATATGGACTTTGGTTGCTTTATCTGAAGGGTTAAATCCCCATCAGAAGCAAGTATATCTTGAGAAGATTACTTGGTGTACATGGAAAAGCTGAGACTTTCAAAGCTATGCTTAAGTCCATCCAGATCCTACTTGCAATTGCTACATACCATGACTACGATATCTGGTGGTTGGGTGTTAGGACTGCTTTTCTAAATAGTGATTTAAAAGAGAGCGTCTATAAGTACACAGCCAGAGAGCTTCATAGACAGTGGGAGCAACGGAAACGTGTGCTAGTTGCTTTATAGGATAAAGCAGGCATCGCGGAGTTAGAACGTCTGTTTTGATGTGGTAGTAAAAGAGTTTGACTTCATCAAAATGGTAGATGAACCTTGTATATACAAAAAGGTAGTAGGGAGTATGGTGGTGATCCTCGTATAGTACGTTGATGACATACTCTTGGTAGGGAAGGAGTTTCCTATGCTACGCTCGGTCAATCTCCTCTTATCACAATGATTCTCCATATAGGATCAAGGTGATACCTCCTAAATCCTAGGTTATGGATCTATGAGATAGATCTATTTGGATGTTAGGATTCTCACTAGCTGTAGTGAGATGGTATCAATAGATCCTGGGGAGAATCACTGGAAGGATTCGAGGGTGATAAGAACGACTGAATGTCAGTCGCAGGCATTGTCTATACCCTCAGTGGAGGGACGGTATGTTGGAAGAGTTCCAAGCTAGATACCGTGACTTACTAGACGATTAAAGGCAAGATACATCGTTACCAAAGATACTACCAAAGAGGCAGTCTGGATATATATTAGTTCATGAGATGAACTTCGTTCCAACCATAGTGTGACAATGGAGTTATGGCTTTAGCCTAGGAACCCCCGTCCTATCAAAAATCCAGATATAATTCTTAGGCAGTATCACCTGATCATGGAGATTGTTGATCTCCAAGGAGATCAAGGTTAAGAGAGTAGACACAGAGGACAACAGCGCGGATCCACTCACAAAGGCATTTTTCCCTGTAGAGACTTTTATGGGATGGTTGAATATGAGATACTTCAACCACAGCTAATTGTTGGGTATGTGATACCACAACAAATGGCCCTAGTGCAAGTGGGAGATTGTTAGTTATATGTATGCCCTAGAGGCCATTACTGTACATACGATGTATATTGTAGTGGATGCTTGGACATATATAGGTATGACTTTCTTGCTCGACATGATAGTATGCTATCTGGTTGCTCTTTATCTTAACATGTACTCTGATTGTCTCTATGTTACATGTTGATAAAGCCCTTAGGATGAGTACTTGACTACCGGGACTATGATATAGATCATACTAATGGGAACAAAGTAGTCACTGAGTACATCTTTTAAATGTTCCTAGTCGTAGGTGTATCGAGACAGGGCATCGATATACCAGAGTAGACTAGCGTATGCGCTTCTTGACCCATATGATGGGCGATGGATGATCCCATATCCATTGGTGTTTGACATCAAAGAAGGTATACGGGTGCTCAGAAGAGACTGGGTACACTGGACGGACTCGCCGAGAACTCCCAGATGGTATTATACCTCACGTCAGATGGCAGTTCTCTGGTGACACTGGTACAGGTTAGTCTGTAGACCCGAGATCGCCATAGAGTCTTGTGTGATTCCCACTGTGCTTTGATTTCCACCTTACCACGTCCATGAGGCGTGCAAAAGGTGGATTTTGGGTACAGTCCCGAATCACAAGGAGGCAATGAGCGATAAGAGGGGTTTTGTCTCTCCCGGTATAGGGAGTTGATGTTGCGCTGTGTTCGATTGGCTATAACTGGAAATCCCTGGACAGGGTTGCTGAGATTTACTGTTAAGTGTTATCAGTAGTTTTTCAAACCGTTATAGACCTCATATAGACACGACTTATCAAGCTACTGGGGTCTGACGTTTACCATCCCTAGGCGAGATATGCGACATATCAGACGAAGAGATCGGACTGTACGGGAGTGTTACTGGTTGGATTCACGGGAGAATGTACAGGCTTGCTTGTTGATCTTCTGATCGCTCAATACCTGGGTGGCTGTTACGTTTAGCTGACCGCTTGCAGCTTGTGGGTGTTTGATATGATCATCACCTACTGCCGGCGTATTGACGATTCTTTAGTGTCCTACACAGAGGTTTCCTGGCTCAGGCAAAACGGAGTAGGAGCACATATATGATATGTGTGGGACCGAGAACAATACGTGTATGTGATACCGTATTAGATTCTCGCGATATGAGATATCGGCCGGGTATATGTGATATATCCGGGTCATCGGATCAAGTGTTGATTCGATGAACTGATACAGATTATATTAGTCGGTTATTTGTGAAATAGCCGGATTATCGGATCAAGTGTTGATTCGATAATTTAATGTATAATTACATATTTGATATATTAAATTACATTAACTAATATAAGCTCACTAAAAGATTCTTTTTCTCACTCGGGTAATACATTGATATATATGCGATATATGTTAATTGTATTATTTTATTTTGTTACAATAAATATTGTATATGTGATATATAATATTGTAACAAGTTAAGGTTATAAATGCAACATGATTAGTGGAGATTAAACATGGTTAGGGTTTGATTTGGGTTAATCTTTTCTAGAAGTTTCTAGAAGTTTTGCTTTTGTTTTTAACTAAAGATATTTTCTAAAGATATTTTAGTTGATATTTGTTAACCCAACCCAACTCTTCACCATGGTTATGTCTCTACATGGGTTAAGTTATTATACTTAACCCTTGGTTGCATTTCTAACCTCACGAGATTTCATTATTCATCACAAAAGGATTGATCATCATCTTCCTTCTTCTTCCTTGCATGAAAAGCTTTCTAGCTTTTTGTGAAGTGATGAAAATGAGTGAGAAATAGAAAATAAATGAGAGCTAAAATCCTACCTCATCACCCTCATCTAATCTAGCCAATTAGATTAGGGTGTTCACTTCATTAGTGAGTGAGAGCTTGAGTTAAAGAAACTTCAAGGTAGATCATCTTTGTTATCGAAGATCGGAAGCAAGCTTGCATCTTTCTCTTCGTGGAGCCTCTCTGGAGTCCGGGTACTCGATGATCGCAGCGAAGGGACCTCAACACGGAGCTTATGAAGTGAAGGACCGGACTACAAAGGTTGTAATCCCAAACTCTTAGAAGTAAAGTTGTTTACTTGCTTATGTTTTCGCCTAATCTCTAGTCTAAGATCTTGGTTAGGGTTGTTCGACACGTCTAAAATTTAAATCGGGCATGGTTGATGCCTTGTAGAACCTTATGAGAGTGCCTAGTAACCCTACAATAAAAACATCCGAAATGATTGGGCACCGTGAAAAATAGCCGAAATGATTGGGCAATCGCGACTTTCGCGATATAGAAGGCTGAAAAGATAGAGCATCGCGAAAAAAAAAGAAAAAAAGATTCCATGCCCTGCAGGTGAGTCCATACTGACCCATGTATACAATCCATGGGCACAAACGAAAAAGGGAACTATGTTTTCCTACAAGGCTCCATTAAAGGAAGAGCTAGATCTCAACAGCAACATCTACAGTCTAGAGATCAGTTCGACGTTCCTTCTCATTCCAGCAGGATGCAGATGCAACGTCAACAAAAGACCCAAGGGTTGAAACAAAACGGAGCCATGTCAAATTCCTAGCTCTAAGTCTTGACGGTTCATATACAACTTAGAGACTACCCCGATATTCCTTCTCATTCTAGCAGGATGCAGACGCGACATCAACAAAACACCTAAGAGTCAAAAAAAAAAAGGAGCCATGGCAAATTCCAAGCTCCAAGTCTTGACGGTTCATGTACAACCTAGAGACAACCCCGGCATATCTTCTCATTCCATCAGGGTGTAGACGTGACGTCAACAAAGCTCAAGCGAGCCAAATCAAAAAACGGAATGACGGCAAAATCCCAGCTCCAGCTCGATGTTCCTTCTCATTCCAGCAGTATGCAGACGCAACATCAACAAAAGGCCTAAGGGTCAAAACAAAACGGATCCATGGCAAATTCCTAGCTCCAAGTCTTGACGGTTCATATACAACCTAGAGACTACCCGGATGTTCCTTCTCATTCTAGCAGGATGCAGACGCAACGTCAACAAAAGACCTAAGGGTCGAAACAAAATGGACCCATGGCAAATTTCTAGCTCTAAGTCTTGACGATTCATATACAACCTAAAGACTATCCCGGCGTACCTTCTCATTCCATTAGGGTGCAGACATAACGTCAACAAAGCTCCAACGAGGCAAATCAAATTGGAGAAAAGGCATATTCCTAGCACCGGACTTTAACTGCAATACATACAGCATAGAGGTCCTACAGATGTCTACCCTACTTCAGCAAAGAAACGGCATGGCATCATCAAAATAAAAAATTGGGTCTTGATGGCAACTCATATAAATCCTAAAAAACTATCAGAGATAATCCCACACTAGTGCGGAGTGGTTATGACTCATCGGGGCTCCAAACTAAGCCTAACCTCAAGTAAAAAGCAACATGGAAAATTTCTAACGCTTGCTCTTCCGACAGTTATATAGCCTAAGGAGATTACTTGAAGATGTCTTGTCCATCACCTGAAGGGATCAGAGACACGACAGTCGCGAGGCTACTCGAACAACAGCTTAAAGACTGCATATCGAGGAATACATCAGCCAACGCGACGGTACCACAGACTAAAACCCTAGTACCACAAAACCTAATGAACCTTTGTCGCAAAGAGCAAGGGTTATCTATATATAACGTTAGGATAAGTTTGTCTGTAAAACCAAGGGAGGTAAACTAGATAAACTCCGAAATGAGTTCATAAACTAGAGACTCCGAAATGAGTGAATAAACTACACGCCCCAAAATGAGTTCATAAACCAGAGACTCCGAAATGAGTTCATAAACTACACGCTCCGAAATGAGTTCATAAACTAGAGACTCCAAAACGAGTGAATAAACTACAAACTCCGAAATGAGTTCATAAACTAGAGACTACGAAACGAGTGAATAAACTACAAACTCCGAAATGAGTTCATAAACTAATAGGCACTAGATTAAGACATCAGATACAGAGGAGAGCATGCAAAAAATGTGAATTCTTTATTCATAAATCGAAATGTTCCAAAGATGCAATTTACATTTATGGGAACTACAATTTTGGTCGTTAAGAAGGCGGGGCTTTTAATAAACTGGCAACTCGCTCGTTTTCTTCCCGTAGCGCCTCCTCGCATGCCACTATTGCAGCTAGCATCGTTCAACTTGAGTCCGTTGTCGCAAGCACGATGCAAGTTTCTCAGCGATCTTCTACTTAGCCGCTTCAAAATCCCGCATGCCCTGCTCGGTGAAATTGAGATTCTCCCTTAGCGCCATCCCTTCAGACAAGCAATGTTGAAGACTCTTAAAGATAGCTTGCAGTTGCGTAGTATTCGCTTCAACTTAGGCGTGCAATTGGCTAGATTCACTGGAAGCCGTCTCATGCTCCTTTCGTTTCAGGGCCAACTTTCGCTCAAAGTATTGAATGGAATTAGCACTT
This sequence comes from Agapanthus africanus, assembly GCA_030015575.1. Lineage (NCBI taxonomy): Eukaryota > Viridiplantae > Streptophyta > Magnoliopsida > Asparagales > Amaryllidaceae > Agapanthus > Agapanthus africanus. The sequence continues at coordinate 378,808,208 of CM057343.1, forward strand.
TGCTTGATCCACGCGATCAGTTGAGCCTTCGAGGTTAATGCATCAGTAGTGAGACGTTTGTGCTCAATCCTATACAAACAGGCTTCAATCCACTTACAATAGTCAACCCAGATGCTGACGAAATCTTCATTATGGAAATTTACAAGCGACGCCAGTATAGGGTTGACCTCTTCAGCAAAATCCGCAGCAGAGGTGAAGGTTTCAACATTATGATCTTCGATGAATTCACTTAACATTTGCTTTGTTAGGTTTGCCTAGCACCTAATGAAGGGTTTGGAAGTATCACATGTCTCAGAATTAAATTTTTAAGGTGCTAAGTGAACATGCAAAGAATCATCACTAGAATTTTAGGGTTTCAAAACAAACACAACATCACAAGTAGAAAAGGCTAGGGTTTTGAGAGTACAACCTTTGTAGCTCCCTATGCTAGACTCCTTGGCTACTTGAGGGTTGTAAAAGGTCCGCTTGAACTCCTCTAGGTCCACGATGATCCACCCGGAGTCCGCTTTGTCCAAGCTTGTAACTTCACAAGATCAAGAGAAGAAAATGGAAGCTAACACTCTTCACAAGTGGGCAAAACTAGTGTAGAATGGTGTTGTGGTTGGTTTTCTCACTTCAAAATCCTAACTTGGTGAGTGTTTTGCTCACTTGAGAAATCTAGAGAGCAAGGAGGAAGAAGATGACGGCTTTTGGAAAAACAAGAGAATGATAATCACCAATGAAAAATAGAAAATATAAGTATATATATTTTCTACTCTTCATCTCAAACCATGGTTACATAATAAAGATATTATTGTACTTGAGTTAAAACACAAAAGGAAGATTAACTCATGGTTAAAAAGTGGGTGAACATTGGTTAGTTCAAAGAAGTGTGTAGAAGATAACCATAGATTAATCTTTTTCTTTTCTTTTGTTTTAAAACAAATACAATATATATCCATATATAATCATAAGGTGTGAGTCTTATATTGCCACCATCTTCTATATATACAACCATGATAACTTTTATGTATGCATGTATGTGTGCATGCACATCCTATGTGCATGAATGAGAATGAATGCATACATGCATGCATAAAGACAAGAAAGGATTTCAAGTAAGAAACTAATGGTTAATGATAAATCAACACTTGATTTAGCAACCCGGTCATATCACATACGACCCGACCAAAAGCAAGCCGCCCGATTAATATACGGTATCTCATACGCGCATTTTAATCGAGTCCATGCGCATATCGCATATGCGCACCACAACGTTTCGCCTGGACTAGGTAACTCCTTTGTGGGACTCTAAGACTCGTCAATACGCCGGCAGTGGGTAATGATCATATCAAGCACCCCCAAGCCGCAAGTGGTCAGCTAAACGTAACGGCCACCCGGGTATTGAGCGATCAGAAGAAAACAAGCGAACCTGCTACAACTCCCATCGAGCCAACCGGCAACACTACCGTACAGTCCGGTCTCTTCGTCAGATATGCTGCATATCGAGTCTAGGGATGGTAACGTCGACCCCAATAACTCAATAAGTCGTGCCGATGAATGGTCTATAACAGATCGAGAAACTACTGATAACACTTATCAGCAAATCCCAACAGCCCTGACCAGGGACTTACTGATATAGCCAGTCGAGCACAGCACAGCATCAACTCCCAATACCGGGAGAGACGAAACCCCTCCTATCGCTCATCGCCTTCGCGTGTCTCGGGACTGTACCCAACGGCCACCTGTTTGCACAACTCAGTAGAGCCGTGGTAGGGTGGTAATCAAAGTACAGTGGCAGAACACACAAGACTCTATGGCGATCTCGGGTCTACAGACTAACATGCACCAGTGTCACCTGAGAACTGCTATCCGACGATAGATATAATTCCATATAGGAGTTCTCGGCGAGTCCGTCCAGTGTACCCAGTCACCACTGAGCACCCGTATATGATCTCGATGTCAAACATCGATGAATGTGGGAACATCCATCGCCCATCGAATGGGTCTAGTATCATATACGCTAGTCTACTCTGGTATATCGATGCCCTGTCTCGATATACTTACGATTAGGGACATTTCAGGATATGCTTATAAACTACAGATGTCCCACTAGTATGATCTACATCATAATCATAGTAGTCAAGCCTATATCCTCAGGGATTTATCAACATGTATGAATGAAAAAAAGCATGATCAAATCAACATGTCAGATAAAGAAGAACCAGATAGCATACTATCATGTCGAGCAAGAATGTACACTGAATACACACACACACACACATGTATAAATACATCCACTATCATATAATGGCCTCTAGGGCATACATCCAACATGCTTGCTATTCGCTGCGCCCCTGGAAGATTGGCGTTTAGTGAAAGGGCCTACGGGCAGGGAAATGCGAGACTCGAAAGGAGCCAAAGCTGATGTAGCCGCTACAGAATAAATCATGCACAAGGAAGGGTCAGATCTCGACCTGAAAAGTAAAGAAGAATGTCGGCGGACGAAATCTACCATACCAGTGGTCAAAAGTGGCAGAGTGGGGAGCACAGGGGGCTCGGTTACTCCTTCGCTCTCTCCCTCGAGCCGTAAGACTGTCATTAATACAAAAAAGCTTAGAGATAGGAAGATCACTCATTAAAAAGGGGGGAAATAAGAGAAGAAGAGTACACTAACCGACACTTGAAGTGGGAATGAATCCCGGTTGAAAGGCGAAGTGCAAACTTAACATCTAGCACAGACGGTCAAAAAACACTCCTGTAATATTGCGACAATATAAGGCAAAGAAGTTAATCCAGGGAAATAATATCTATGCCAAAATGAAGAAATGAGAAATCTTTACCTTCCGTCATTAAACCCGAGAGAGTTCGGGGCGACACAAGAGATGGGGGTGGAACCATAACAGTCGTGACAACAGCTGGCAATAAATCTTCGGTCGGCATAGCGTCTGAGTTTACCACGCCTATATTTCAAAATAAAGGGTATATCAATAAGGATGCCTGGCAGATAGTATACTATCTGGTTTGTCTTTATCATCGTATACATGCTTTAGTTCACTATTGCATATTGATAGAGCCCATATGATTCTTACTTGACTGTCAGCAGTATGATGGTGATCATATACGTGGGAGCTGGGGTCTATAAGCACATCCTTAAAGTGTCCCTAGTCGTGGGAGTTTCGAGATAGGGCATCGATACTCTAGAGTAGACTAGTGTATACAGTCGAGACCCCGATGAGGGGCGGTGGACGGTCTCACAAGCCGTTGGTGTCAGTTGGTTCACCTAAAATGTATACAGGTGCTCATTGCGTTATGAGTACACCGGACAGGACTCGCCGGGAACATGCTAGTTGGTATTATACATATCGTCAGATAGCAGTTCCCAAGTGACATGTGTACAGGTTAGTCTGTCGACCTGAGATCGTCATTTGTCTCGTGTGAGTTCCCACTGTGCTTTTATTACTACCCTACCACGGCTCAAAAGAGTCGTGCAAACAGGTTTTAGTTGGGTACAGTCCCGACACACATGGAGGCAGTGAGCGGATCGTCAGGGATTTGTCTCTCCCGGTATTGGGGGTGAGATCGCGCTGTGTTTAGGAGAGTCATGTCCGGTGTATGGATGCGGGTATGTATTTACAGTTGAGATGTAATCTCGTAATTCGTTATGGGATTATTTTCGGAGTTGCCAGTTTCCTTTTTCCGTCTTATACATCTTGATCCATGTTTCCGTATTGTGAGCATTGAAATTGACTTTGTGTGCATTAATTTATTAGGCATGGTCAATTGCACATATTTCGTGGGCATGGGGTTGATTGAGTGGGCAGCATGGGGCTGTGAGCTTGGTGGCATGGCTTGGAGTGGGGTTTAGTTATGAGGCATGGTATTAATTTATTGAGTTTGTCCTTGTGAGGACATTGGATGTGTTGTGGGTGAATTTGATTGGGGGGCATGTGTGGCTATGAATTTAAGGGGATTAATTTACTTGAATTAATTCATTCATCCACTCACCTCTTGGCTTGATAAAAATTCTCCAGTGAACATTTTTTTCCCTTCCTTCATCAATTTTGAGTGGCCGAGCACATTTTGATTGAGGGGCTGATTTTATCTTAGCATTGCAAAAATCCTTTGCTCACAAATTTCCTTCCAATGGCAACTCCGATTTACCTCTACCAAAATCACTTGGGTGTCTTGAGACAAAATGTTCCACACTCTCTCTATTTCAATCTTGGACATGTCGGCTAGCAAACTTCATATCCGAGTTGCCTCGGTTCGAGGCGGGAGCCCGTATAAAGATTCGATGACGTAGTGCCACTTCAACTGACCTGACCGGGGAGCGGACTTCGTCGACGCAGCAGCGAGGAGTTTGGCGCGGAGAATGAAAACCGAAGGACACAGATCGATCGGTATAATTTCCTAACTCTTTTACATATTGCTAGTTTACAGTTAATGGAACAATCCGGGTATTTGGGTTGCAGTGGCGCCGGTTTCGAAAAAAGTTTTTGTTCCGCATTTGGCCTCGTTTAGACGGCCGGGGCACCGCCGTGGCCCAACAACTATAACATCCATCATCGGCTTCTTTAGAGACGCCTCTCGCGGTACCCCTGGCATGGCCTCAACCATGGCCAGTGGCCTTAAAGGCTCCTCCACGCCACCGCTTAAAGATGGCATGGTACTTGGAACAGCACGAGTAGTTGAAGTTCCTCCTGTAAAAGAAGGAGAGAGTCAGGGTATGAATGAAATGAATTAGATATGTCGCGAATCATACCAAGGCCCATAGAAGCATGAAGCCTCTCCACCTCCTCAAACGTCTTGAGGGACGCCAAGAAAGCCTCTTCAGTGGAGATTCCTGTTAAGAGAAAAGCGTTAATGAAGTGTATTAAAAATGGATATACAGGAAGATTTAAATGAAATATACCGTACGGGGCGAGAGAAGCTATGCTGCTTGCTCACGAGCCAGTCTTTCGGAAGCTTCAATGGCAGCCTAAAGATCAGTAGCAGCAGGAACTTCGAACAAGCCCTCGTTGGTGCCATACTCGGACAAGCCTTCGTTATAAGGAGCATGAGGCTCCTGACTGAATACGATGTCAGCTGAGAACAAGGATTTCTTTCTCTTCTGCGAGCTGGCACCAACACCTGATGATAAGAGTTTTCGCTTGACGGGTCACTTCGGACGGCGAGTCCCAATCTCCGAACCAATACCCGACTTTGGGGATGCCACGGCTACCACAGTCACAGGAGCATCCGATTGAAACTTATCAGGGAAAGCTCACGGGACTACAGCCGTAGCGATCTCTCTTAAAGAAGGACGAACGATTGTTCGTCGCTTCAGCGGGACCGCTGGATTACTGACGGGGACGGCATCCTTATGGTCAAGCAGCAGCCGCCTCTCCTCCCTAATGACAGCACCTGTTGCATGTTGGTACCAAGCAACGTAAGCATTCGATGCCCTAGGAGTATAACCCTGCTCACTGACAAGGAAGTGGGACCCCATATTCAGACGCATGAACTGATTCGTCGCGTTACGAACACCTTCCTCAATAGTAACGAGGTCCACGATGAACGCCTCAAGAGGAACGCCTTAGTTATAACCCAATTGCTGGGCAAAACGGTGTGGGTTATATCTCATAAATAAAACCGAGGCGTTTTGTCTAAATACCAGGAAACCTGGCCTAATAGAATACAGATGGACGATCTCAAGGGCCCTCAAAAAGAAGCTTCGTCCTTTAAAACATCGTGCAGCAGCTGGATCACTTTTAAAGATTCTTTGCCGATGGTCAAGACTTTGTTGATGAAGGTCATACTATCCCCGACCATGCATGGACGAAGAAGCAATCGCTGAGCCTCCCATTGTGTCAGGTCTAATGAAGAAGCATCGACTAAGTGCATGACCCTAGGAAAATTGTATTCCTCATAAAATTTAGGTCGTTTATGCACACTAAAGGTACCCAGTACATGCATCTCAATCTATGAGGTGAAGTATTGCAGCAGGAGATTGACGGGCTTAAGACTCGGCTGAGTAGATCAGCCGCTAGACTCAGGCCATGGTATAAGTGAGCCAGACCTGCAACCCCAATGGCCAAGTGTGTCCCCATCATGATACGGTGAGGCGGATAAAAGACAGACGGTCTCATATAATGAGGATGAATCGGAAGTGCGAACCAGCTCAACCACAGGCTAATAAACCCCAGGAAGAATATCTCATCATCAATGTCAGGATCAGCAACCTCTGCGAAGGTAACGATCGGAGTATCCAAAATAAAAAAAAACTGATTTAAATCTGCTCATGTGGTCGGTAATTTGTCTAAGCCAAATCCGAACGGATCATCAAACTTGGCGAACTTTGCAGCTTCCTTCGGCAAAGCCTCCAGACGAAGGAAGCGGGCGATGAAATCTATAAAGCCAACTCCGTACCCACCCGACTCCAGGAATAAGCTCTCATATATGTTCAACACCTTAATCAAGCTTGGAAACTTGTGTTGAACGGCATTCTCTGGGGTAAGTCCCATTACCACTAGTTGGGTAGAAAAGATGTACTCGTCAGGGGGAGGTATTTCCTCATAATGTTCCCCTCTGACGGGCAATCCGGATATCTCTACAAATTCTTCCAATGAGATTGAAACCTCCCGATCTGATAAGAGAAATGTGTTGGTCAGGGAATTCCACTGCTCCAGAAAAAGATTTAACCCACCATACATGAGGAGTGTGGTAGTAAAAAAGAGACGCATAGATCCCTGAATATAGCCCGGCCTTCAGTACCAGCGACTTCTTGGCCGACAGAATATATCGGGCCCACTGAAAATAGCCAGTCGGATGGTGAGGTGTCAATCCTATCATGTAAACCTGCCCTTAAGGACGCGGTTCTCCTTAGCATATGCGACGCCCTAAAATGTCTAGGGGCGCGACTGCATTGGTATTGACGCTTTAAAAGGTTAGAGACGGCCTTCCGAGGTCCAGTTGATCTCTTCTACTACGTAAGCAACCTGTGGAGGATCGACATAATGAATTGGCGGGATGGGCTCTAACGACGCTGCGCAAGTAAAGCTACATCGACCCCAGATAATGTGACTGTACCACGACCCCGACAGATGGAGAAACTTTTTCTATGGGTCATAATCCCGAATAAGCGTGAAAACTTCCCGATCTGTGGGCACATCAGCGAAAGCACTTTCAGAACGAACGTAAAGGAAGGAAGAATCGAGGGCCATAGTACCTGAAAAAAAACCCATGAAGGGTTAGTGATTGACTCACGAAAACTAACTACAATGAAAAGCCTTAGCATTTTCAGTACATCCAAATGTGTACTACATTCTGACATAATTACCACAGTCTAAAAAGGGGGGGACAATGTGTTAGTGTATATGCCCTAGAGGCCATTACTGTATCATACTAGTATGTCTATTACTTGATGGAAGCTTGGGATATTCACAGTTGTACAGACAATCTTGCTCAATATAGTAGTATGCTACTTGGTTTGTCTCTACTTTAATGTGTACATGTGTGTTTATTTATATCACCTATACGCATTAGTAGAGCCCTTAGGATCTTTGCTTGATTACCGGCGTTGTGATGTCGATCGCACTCGTGGGGGCTGGGTAATCTACAAGCACATCCTTATACACGTCCCTAGTCATGGGAGTATCGAGATAGGGCATCGATACTCCGGAGTAGACTAGCGTATGCGCTTCTCATTCCAGCACGGGAGACGGTCTGTCCCACAGCCGTCGGTACGTCGTACTTGAGATAGTATGCGGGTGCTCGTTAGGTTACGAGTATACTGGACAGGACTCGTCGGGAACTGATGGTTGGTATTATACCTATCGTCAGTTATCAGTTCCCAGGTGACATGAGTACAGCTTAGTCCGCTGACTTGACACTGTCACTTCGCCTCGAGTGTGTTCCCACTGTTCTTTGATTACTACCCTACTACGGCTCTACTGAGTCATGCAAACAGGTAGTAGTTGGGAGCAGTCCCGAAGCACTTGGAGGCAGTGACGGTTAGACAGGATTCGTCTCTCCCGGTATTGGGGGTTGACATCGCGCTGTGTCTAGGAGAGCCATTACACGAGTAGTCCCTGGCCAGGGCAAGCGAGATATACTGGTAGGTTTCCAGTGTTATCTCAGGGTGTATTGGGCTTCACTCCGACACGACTTGTACCGCTATTAGGGGACTGACGTTTACCGTCCCCCTAGGCCCGCCATGCGATGTATCAGACGAACAGACCGGACTGTACGGAGATTGTCACATACAGGCTCAGTAGGAGTTCGGATGGGTCCACCTCATCGGCCTTCTTATCGACATCTACCTGGGGACCGTTACGTACAGCTAGTGCCGCTTGCGGTCTGTGGTTAAACCCACTGCCAGCGTAGTGTCGAGTCTTTAGAGTCCCACACAGAGAGTTTCCCTGCACTGAGCGAAACGTGTAGAGGCCGTATGGTTTTACGGCAGGGCTGCGATCACTTACGTACACTTGTGTGCGTGTGGTGTTCGGGCAGGCAATACTAGTGGGGTTTGGTTTAAGCCGGATCCTAGTATTGCACGGATGGATTTATTTTGTCTTCTGCGCATCCGCATTCTACGGAATGCGGATGCAGGTGTGTATGCACAGTTTTCCGGAGCGATGAAGGAGGAGGTGCCTCATTAGGGTTTTGGCAGTTGGTTCGGCCAAAACCGCTATGTGGTAGGCTCATTAGGGTTTTGACAGTTGATTCGGTCAAAACTATTTTGAGGCGGACTCATTAGGGTTTTGACAGTTCGTTTGGTCAAAACCATTATGAGCCGGGAACATTATTTACTAATCCTTTCATTGATAATTTTGTTATGGCTAATTACATTGACCATTTGACCATATTGACTTTGTTGACCATTTGACCAAAGTTGACTTGGACCTTCTTAAAAGATCTAAAGTATTCTTTGGTTTTCTTTTTCTTTTGTTATGATAATGGCCATGTCATTTGTAGCCATCAAACTTTATCTTGATGGGATTAGTAATGATGTTGTTTTTACATTATTGCAACCATGGTTACTTTTTCTTTGTATCATAATTTCTTTCTCATTCTCTCTCTTGATTATTCAAGTGAGAAGAAAAGAAATGAACCATGGTTGTTGTTCCTCCTTCTTCTTCCTCCTCTTGATTCATCTTTTGATCTCATGTGTTGAGAGATAAAGATCCCACAAAGACAAAACCATCCATTGATCATTTCTACACAACCTAGGGCTTCTAGATTAGCAATCTCTTTGCCCTAGTTATCTCGGCTTGAGGTGGAGCTCGGTGCACATCTCTCGGGTGGATCGTCTTCGACTCAAGGAGGCCGCGGAGGTGACCAAAGTCCGGATCAACCCCCGGAGCAAGCAAGGAGAAGAACAACAAGAAGAGAAGGAGTTCAAGTTGAGTGACCAAAGTCCGGATCAACCCTTGGAGCAAGCAAGGAGAAGAACAACAAGAAGAGAAGGAGTTCAAGTTGAGGTATAACCTGTTATCCGAGTAGCTAACTCTCTTTAGCATGATAGCTAGTTTAGTTTAGAAAAGATCCGGCTTTTACGGTTCATGTTACCAAGTCTAGAAAAATTTTTGTTTTACCGTTTCCGCTACCCCGAAAGTACCGGGAGGGGTAACGTGGACCTAACAGTGGTATCAGAGCCTAACTAAACATAAACTAGCTAGGTAGTGAAGTTTATCGAAGTTCGAAACGGAAAAATCGAAAAACCGAGTTTCGAAAACCCTTAGTTTCTGTTAAAAAATTTTCTGGTCAAAACAAAATTTGTCATACTCCAAAAATCATCTCAGGGTTTTTAGAAGAAAACCACCAAAAACGAGCCAGAGATCTGACCAAACGACCGCGGTTGCGCGGCAATAGCAAGCTATTGCCGCGCAACCGTGGCCGTCTTGTCTCCTCTCTGCCTCGATTTTGGTGCAGTGTATTTGTGGCTTGGTTTTAAGATTTTTCATATGGTTTATTTGTGCCCAGATTTTCCAGAATAGAAATTTATTTTTGAGGGCATATAAATCTGTATTTTTTCCGAACTTCAATACACTTTGACTATGAAGGTTATATCTGTGATGTTTGTATGTATTGAACGTCGGCTAATCGCTTTATGTCGATTAGTCGGGGTTATACATCTCTGTGATCTGTGATTGATGCTGATGGTTTGTGTATATGAACTCGTTGGATTGTCGCGGATGAATAGCCGGGATGGATGTGAGATGAGAGTTTCTTTTTCTTTCATTCATGTAATAAATTTGTAAATTGATGTAATATTATTTGTATGGCCGCACAACCGGGTCGGGGTTGTAGCCGTCATTGTATAATTCTTTTTACTGTTTTTGCTCCTAGGATAGACCCATGGAGGGGGTGCACAAACTACCGGGTATCTCGAAGTGCCGAGTGGCCTACTCATGGCGTTGAGGGAGGTTGCTTCGCTTCGGGTACTTGGCGGGTAGTTTGCCGCACCCGTAGGGGTCTTGGGTGGGGTATTGGCTATTCACCGCGACCGTGTAATCCGCTTTTTAGTTGCAGGCTCGAACGAATTGCGGGTTCCTAGTATATCCAAAGTGTTCATCTGTGATCTGTAATGTCTATCATTACTATATATGTATATATAATAACTATTTAGGCGTTGCTTATGTTTTACAGCCGCGCTAGCCCAGCCCCCGCTCTGTCGTTAGTTAAGTAACCTAACGGGTGATGACGGGGCCCCGTGGCGAATGCGAATGGCATAAGCGTACGTCATATTTTGGTTGTTTTCTGCAATGGTAGGATTTAAATGATGGGACGCATTAAAAGAACTAATGCAAGAAAATAAACCTAAAAGACGTTGTTGGAACAAGTTTTTCAAAAAGCTGTTATTGCAAGGACGTTCATTTTTGTTTTGCATCGAGGTGTTCGGTTATGAATGCCCAGCACCTCAGTCGACGAGGCAAGGGCCGAGATCCCTTCATCGGGAGTGACCCCTTGGACAAAAGTTTGCGTCAGGGTAATAACTTCACTATAGTCGATTATTCTTGCTTTGCATCGAGGTATTCAGTTTGGAATATCCTGCACCTCATTCAACGAGGAAAGAGCCGAGATCCCTTCACAGGGAGTGACCTCTTTAGCAAAAGTTTTCGCCACTATATTTTTTCAAAAAAGGGTGTATCACGTTCCTTCAACGATATCAAGTTCATTACGTTAACGGGTTTTCGCCAAAACCCAGTCGTAGCCCTCCGTCGTTTCGGATTGATATTGCTTAGTATTCGTGCTACGTATTTCGTGCTCAGCCGAGGCGTAGTGTACGGTAGCTATGTAATATTTTTCCGTAGGATACAAGGTGATTGGTTAGGACAGTCTTACGGTCATTTTGGTTCAGTCAAGGACTCGTACGGGTGGGTCTAATGCAGTCAAGATAATGACGGGTTGAACTTGACTAGGATCCTTTTGATATGTTGGCTCAGTCAAGGTCACTTGGGTCCTAGGGGCAAAAACCACATCGGGAGTTTCAAAAGTACTGAAACTTGCAGATTTAGCATACCTTCTGGAGTGTGGTGACTAGAGTGGATTCCATCTAGGTTATCACACAATGATAGTTGGATCCCGATCCCACTGATGAGTTGGATTACTCTCGGGAGATTATTTCACTTAACGATCAATGCTATAAACCTAGTAGGTGTCTAGAAAGGTGTTAGCGGGGCTACGCCCCCCGGGAAAAGAGGTTCTTAAATTAAGGAACTTCGCGAAAGCGTTGGAAAACCTCCCTCGAAGTACCGACACTAGCCTGGCTGAAAGGTTAAGCAAGTATTGTGACGTGAATTAAATCCCGGCTAGTTCTTCTTTTAAAAAAGGTTTTAAGAAGAATTTGAGGAAACAGTGGGAGACATCCTGGTTAGATAAATTAATAAACCAATCTAATCTTGCAAGAGCATACGCTGAGTGTTTATTTTCTCTCTCTCCAGGTAGCAACCTTTTCACGCCCTAATCAAGATAATAAAATGTATCGCTTGACCGATCCGAATTCTTATTCGGGACTGGGGAACATTAGTTCAGCTCTAACTTGTGACAACAGTCATAAGTATGAGAAAGGGAAAGGGGATAGTATGGATTCCCAGGATACCCAGTTGAAGAAGAAGCATGGTTTTGCATCTACTTCAGGTGTTCTTGTAATTGAGAACTGTTTTACGGTCAGCCCTACCTCCTGGGTACTTGATACCGGATCAGGATCTCATATCTGTAATTTATTGCAGGGACTGAGAAAAAGTAGGAAAGTTGCACCGGGTGATATGTCGCTCAGAGTAGCGAACGGAGCACAAGTTAATGCGGCAGCCGTCGGTGAATATCACCTAGTATTGCCAAATGGCAAGACTATGATTTTGAACGATTGCTACTATGTACCCTCCATGGTTTGCAACATCATATCAGTTTCTTTACTCGATAAAGATGGATATAACTTTGTTCTTGACAAGAATATCATGAACATTTACCTTCATAAGGTCCTGGTTGCAGAGGGTACACTGTGTAATGGTATCTACGTTCTAAATCAGAATACAGTTCTCAATATACAAAACACACGCAAGAGGAAGAATTCAGATACGAATGAATCCTACTTGTGGCATTGTAGACTTGGTCATATCGGAGAGAAAAGACTGAGTAAGTTGCATAAGGATGGACTCTTGAATGCGTTCGAGTTTTCATCTTATGAAGCTTGTCAGTCTTGTCTCAAAGGGAAGATGACCAAATCTCCGTTCACCGGACATGGAGAAAGAGCAGCAGAGCTCTTGGGACTCGTACATAGTGATGTATGTGGTCCGATGTCTATACATGCAAGGGGTGGGTTCTCCTACTTCATCACATTCACTGACGATCTCTCTAGGTTCGGATATGTGTATCTGATGAAACACAAATCTGAAGCTTTTGAGAAATTCAAGGAATTCAGAAAGGAAGTAGAGAACCAGACTGGAAAAAGTATCAAGATCCTCCGGTCTGATAGAGGAGGGGAGTACTTAAGCACGGAATTCCTATATTACTTAAAAGAGAATGGTATTCTCTCTCAGCTTACTCCTCCTTATACACCACAGCACAACGGTGCATCGGAGCGGAGGAATCGTACCCTACTGGATATGGTTCGCTCCATGATGAGTAATGCCGAGTTACCTCTTTCATTTTGGGGACATGCGCTGTTGACAGCTGCATATCTATTGAATGATGTTCCGTCTAAATCTGTGCCTAAGACGCCGTTCGAGATATGGAATGGTAAGAAGCCGTATCTTAAACGTATTAAGATATGGGGTTGTCCGGCCTATGTAAAAGTACAAAATCCGGACAAACTTCAGGCACGTTCAGTTCTATGTAAATTTATGGGATATCCTAAGAACTCCACAGGATATCTGTTCTACCACACCGAGGAACAGAAGGTGTTTGTATCTCGCCACGCCACCTTTTTATAGTGGCAATTTCTTGCAAAAGAAACAAGTGGGAGTTCGGTAGAACTGGAAGAAATTCAGCGACCACAAAATGAAACTGAAGATTTGACAGAACCTCAGAATTCAATAACCCCAGAAGAACCTCAGCCACTCCGTAGATCTGGTAGGATTTCTCATCCGCCCGAGAGATACTACGGTTTTCTCATAGACGGGGATCGAGAGGATTACATCTTGGAAGAAGATGACCCTACCAGTTTCAGGCAGGCCATTATCAGTAGGGACTCTGATAAGTGGCAGGAAGCAATGCAATCCGAAATGGAGTCCATGTACGCCAATAAAGTGTGGACCTTGGATATTGCTCCACCTGGGGTAAAACCCGTTGGATGCAAATGGATCTACAAAAGGAAACTTGGTGTAGATGGGCAGGTGGAAACCTATAAAGCTAGACTCGTTGCAAAAGGTTTTCGTCAAAGACCTGGTTTGGACTATGATGAAACTTTTTCTCCGGCGGCTATGCTCAAATCCATTCGGATCCTACTTGCCATTGCTGCCTTCCATGACTATGAAATCTGGCAGATGGATGTTAAAACAGCTTTCCTAAACGGTTGTTTGGAAGAGTGCGTTTACATGGATCAACTAGAAGGTTTCGTAGATAGTGGGAGCAGCGGGAAGGTGTGCAAGTTGCTTAAATCCATTTATGGATTAAAGCAGGCATCACGGAGCTGGAACATCTGTTTTGATGAGGCAATCAAGGAATTTGATTTCATCAAGAACGAATATGAACCTTGTGTCTATAAGAAGATTGTAGGACGAACTGTCGTATTCCTAGTCTTGTACGTGGACGACATTCTTTTGATAGGAAATGATATTCCTATGCTACAATCGGTCAAGCTATTTTTGTCATAAAGGTTCTCCATGAAAGACCTAAGTGATGCCTCGTACATTCTGGGGATCAAGATCTATAGAGATAGGTCCAAGAGACTATTGGGACTTTCGCAGTCCAGGTACATAGAGACCGTACTAAAGAGATTTAGTATGGAGGGTTCCAAGCGCGGTAACATACCCGCATTGCACGGAATTACCCTCTCCAAGAAGATGTCTCCTAAGACTGACGAGGAGAGGGTTCGCATGAGCACTATACCCTACGCTTCAGCGGTAGGATCTATAATGTATGCGATGCTATGTACAAGACCAGATGTAGCTTACGCGCTGAGCGCGGTAAGCCGGTATCAGTCAGACCCAGGGGAGGACTACTGGACAGCAGTGAAGAACATTCTCAAGTACCTGAGAAGGACTAAGGAGATGTTCCTGGTTTACGGTAATGGAGACCTCAGGGTCGAGTCCTTTACCGATTCAAGCTTCCAGAGTGACAAAGATGACAGCAAGTCTGTCTCGGGTTTTGTGTTTACCCTCAACGGAGGGGCGGTATGTTGGAGGAGTTCCAAGCAGGATACCGTCGCAGACTCGACAATGGAGGCTGAATACATTGCTGCAAGCGATACCGCAAAAGAGGCGGTCTGGATGAAGAAGTTCATTAGTGAACTTCAGGTGGTTCCGTCCATTGTTGACCCAATACCTTTGTATTGCGATAACAATGGGGCTATAGCTTTAGCGAAGGAACCAAGGTCCCATCAGAAATCCAGGCACATCTTAAGGCGGTATCACCTGATCAGGGAGATCATTGATCGCCAGGAGATCGAGGTGCGGAGAGTGGACACAAAGGACAACACAGCGGACCCATTCACGAAGGCCTTACCCCAGACTCAGTTCGAGCGGCTGATCGAGATAATAGGTCTTCGATACGCCAGTATATGACCTTAGTGCAAGTGGGAGATTGTTAGTGTATATGCCCTAGAGGCCATTACTGTATCATACTAGTATGTATATTACTTGATGGAAGCTTGGGATATTCACAGTTGTACAGACAATCTTGCTCAATATAGTAGTATGCTACTTGGTTTGTCTCTACTTTAATGTGTACATGTGTGTTTATTTATATCACCTATACGCATTAGTAGAGCCCTTAGGATCTTTGCTTGATTACCGGCGTTGTGATGGCGATCGCACTCGTGGGGGCTGGGTAATCTACAAGCACATCCTTATACACGTCCCTAGTCGTGGGAGTATCGAGATAGGGCATCGATACTCCGGAGTAGACTAGCGTATGCGCTTCTCATCCCAGCACGGGAGAAGGTCTGTCCCACAGCCGTCGGTACGTCGTACTTGAGATAGTATGCGGGTGCTCGTTAGGTTACGAGTACACTGGACAGGACTCGTCGGGAACTGATGGTTGGTATTATACCTATCGTCAGTTATCAGTTCCCAGGTGACATGAGTACAGCTTAGTCCGCTGACTTGACACTGTCACTTCGCCTCGAGTGTGTTCCCACTGTTCTTTGATCACTACCCTACTACGGCTCTACTGAGTCGTGCAAACAGGTAGTAGTTGGGAGCAGTCCCGAAGCACTTGGAGGCAGTGACGGTTAGACAGGATTCGTCTCTCCTGGTATTGGGGGTTGACATCGCGCTGTGTCTAGGAGAGCCATTACACGAGTAGTCCCTGGCCAGGGCAAGCGAGATATACTGGTAGGTTTCCAGTGTTATCTCAGGGTGTATTGGGCTTCACTCCGACACGACTTGTACCGCTATTAGGGGACTGACGTTTACCGCCCCCCTAGGCCCGCCATGCGATGTATCAGACGAACAGACCGGACTGTACGGAGATTGTCACATACAGGCTCAGTAGGAGTTCGGATGGGTCCACCTCATCGGCCTTCTTATCGACATCTACCTGGGGACCATTACGTACAGCTAGTGACGCTTGCGGTCTGTGGTTAAACCCACTGCCAGCGTAGTGTCGAGTCTTTAGAGTCCCACACAGAGAGTTTCCCTGCACTGAGCGAAACGTGTAGAGGCCGTATGGTTTTACGGCAGGGCTGCGATCACTTACGTACACTTGTGTGCGTGTGGTGTTCGGGCAGGCAATACTAGTGGGCTTTGGTTTAAGCCGGATCCTAGTATTGCACTGATGGATTTGTTTTGTCTTCTGCGCATCCGCATTCTACGGAATGCGGATGCAGGTGTGTATGCACAGTTTTCCGGAGCGATGAAGGAGGAGGTGCCTCATTAGGGTTTTGGCAATTGGTTCGGCCAAAACCGCTATGTGGTAGGCTCATTAGGGTTTTGACAGTTGATTCGGTCAAAACCATTTTGAGGCGGACTCATTAGGGTTTTGACAGTTCGTTTGGTCAAAACCATTATGAGCCGGGGACATTATTTACTAATCCTTTCATTGATAATTTTGTTATGGCTAATTACATTGACCATTTGACCATCTTGACTTTGTTGACCATTTGACCAAAGTTGACTTGGACCTTCTTAAAAGATCTAAAGTATTCTTTGGTTTTCTTTTTCTTTTGTTATGATAATGGTCATGTCATTTGTAGCCATCAAACTTTATCTTGATGGGATTAGTAATGATGTTGTTTTTACATTATTGCAACCATGGTTACTTTTTCTTTGTATCATAATTTCTTTCTCATTCTCTCTCTTGATTATTCAAGTGAGAAGAAAAGAAATGAACCATGGTTGTTGCTCCTCCTTCTTCTTCCTCCTCTTGATTCATCTTTTGATCTCATGTGTTGAGAGATAAAGATCCCACAAAGACAAAACCATCCATTGATCATTTCTACACAACCTAGGGCTTCTAGATTAGCAATCTCTTTGCCCTAGTTATCTCGGCTCGAGGTGGAGCTCGGTGCATATCTCTCGGGTGGATCGTCTTCGACTCAAGGAGGCCGCGGAGGTGACCAAAGTCCGGATCAACCCTCGGAGCAAGCAAGGAGAAGAACAACAAGAAGAGAAGGAGTTCAAGTTGAGTGACCAAAGTCCGGATCAACCCTTGGAGCAAGCAAGGAGAAGAACAACAAGAAGAGAAGGAGTTCAAGTTGAGGTATAACCTGTTATCCGAGTAGCTAACGCTTTAGCATGATAGCTAGTTTAGTTTAGAAAAGATCCGGCTTTTACGGTCCATGTTACCAAGTCTAGAAAAATTTTTGTTTTACCGTTTCCGCTACCCCGAAAGTACCGGGAGAGGTAACGTGGACCTAACACAATGGGCCCCATAAGATCAAATTAACACCCCCACCAATGATGAGGAAAGCACTCATTGTAAGAATCCATAAGGATTCTCATTTAATAAAAAAACCATGGAGTTAAACTCCCTCGAGAAACAGGCTCTATAGCAGATTCAAATTTGCAGAGAAGAAAAAGAGGAATAAAATTCCCAAAAGAAGAAATCTTCTTAGAGCTAAGCTCTGAAGAACAACCCAGAGTTAAATAAAGAGATTGATTCCCCAAGAAAAATCTCTATGAGAAATACACCGGAACTAAATTCCAAAGAACTCTTAAAGATCAGAGTAATAGGGTAAAACCCTGGGATCTTTTGAGATTAATGGTCTATCAAAATTATCTCCAGGAAAGAGCAAATCTCTGTTAATGGGTTGAAAGAAATCCAAGACAGAAGAGTCTATTTTAAGGGGAAAATGGTCAGAATCCTTACCAAGATTCTTGAAACGGAGTAAAACTCTAAGAGTTTCTTTAAAAACAGAGATCTAATCTCTGAAGAGAGAATTAAATTCTCAGGGAAGAAGAAGGAGAATAACGGAACGGCAACCATCTCAAGGGCCAAAGGCCCTATTTATAAAACTTAAGAGGACGGTTCCACTCCCCATAAAATCGAACGGTGGAAAAAGGTGACACCGCTGCAATCACGTGCGAGCCACGTGAGCGCAATGGTGGGGAGCATTTGTTTCCCCAATATTTAATAAAGAGCAAAGCTCTGTTGGAATTCAATAAGGCGGCGCCTCACGTGATCTCCACGAGGGCGCCAACGCCAGATCCAATCTTATAAGATTAAAATCCTATGATAGCACCTCATATGCTCCTCACGGGGGAGCTAATATGCAAAGCACAGAAGCGTTTTCTAAAAAAAGAGTCAAACTCTTAGAAGGCCCCGCACGTGTTATCCACATAGGCGCCAATGTGTAAAGCACAGAAGTGCGCATCTTAAGAATTAAATTCTTAAGCAGCGCCCACGTGTGCAACACGTGAGCGCCAGCGCCCATGTTTATATCTGTAGAATTAAATTCTATATTTCTCCAATAAAGATTGGGATATTCTCTATTAAACAGAGTCGTTGGATCAAAGATCCAATGGAGAAAACATCTCCCAAATCTTTCTAAATAAGAAGGATACTCTCGGTTGGATCAATGATCCAATAATAGAGTAAAATTCTATTTCTTGGGAATATATTCCCTCAAAGAAAGATTGCTCTCTGTAAAACAGAGAACCGGTGGATTAAAAAATCCAACGGTGATTAAAAATCACCGTTTTACAGAATAAATTCTGTATAAGGGAAAAATATTCCCCCAATCTTGTTAAAAACATGAGCGACATCTTCTGTGAACAGAAGTCCTTGGATCAAAGATCCAACGGTGGGTAAAATTCCCTAAATCAATTCTGAGACCAATTAAATCAATTGGGATCTCTCAATCAGATATTTTCTCAGAATTAAACAAACTTCTCTCCACTATATAAAGGACCCGAGACTTCAAGTCTCACACACACAGAACTCCCCACAAGCTTTAAAAAAAAGCACAGGATCTCTAAAAAATGAAAGAAGGAGAATTTAATTCTCAGAGAAGGAGATTTCTGCTTCAATGAAATCCTAGGTAAGAAGAAAACACAGGGACCATATCCAAGAACTTAGTTCTTTCTCTGGATTGGAGATCCACAAGACAAGTCTCCCATAAATTGAGAATATAATTCTCATCGGGAAGATCTTGTTCTTGAGAATTAAAGATTCAGAGAAGAACGAGGAAGGACATAAAGAGAACAGAGTTCATAATACTCCAGGAACTTAGTTTCCGCAAATCAAGAGTTTAACTCCTTAAAAGAACCCGATCAAAAAAATATAGCGCCTCACGTGCTTTCCACGTAGGCGCCCTCTTTGAACAGCGCCTAGCGCCTAACGTGAAAAGCATACGAGTGCTCAAAACAGAAGTACAGCGCCTCACATGAAACACACGCGGGCGCTAAGGGAAAAGTGCTTAGCACTCCTTACCCAGCCAAATGACTGAGTTCTCAGCACCAATTGGGCAGCGCCGCATGTGCACCTCACGTGGACGCCATAAAAAGGGCACAGCACTTCATATTTAGTCAACATGACTAAAATCCTCAACACCTATGAGGCAGCGCTCATGACTGAATGCTTCATATGTCATATATGTGAGCATAGAACCCAAGTAAGTGCCTAGCACTTTTGAAAAGAAGAAAAGACAGAGTGGACTGAGCCCAAATTGGCTAAGCTTCCAAAGTCTTCTTTCAACAGAGCCCAAATTCTCTCTTGTTGGCTCTGAAATAAAAATGATCCTAAAAACTGTTAAGCGGGTCTTAGTCTCAAATTAAACTAACGTATCCTTAACAAAAACCAACCGAGCCCCAAATACTCACATACATTTAAGTCGATCTTAATCTCAAACTAGATTAACGATGCTTAAATAAAGAAAAGAAACCAAATCTAAAATATACGAATTTGGACTAATCCACGCCCTATGGGCGACAACATAAATTAGTCTCCGTATACAATCCACAGGCAACCCAAACAAATAAAAACACATACGACACGAAGTGAACTTCCAGAACAGGAGAAAGTGGTTATCGCGATGTGGTAACATAATTAATTGCAGGGGCTTGCACCTGCAGGGAAGAGCGTCCCCACAATCAAAAAACCCCTCATGAAAATGAGGGGGAATATGACGAAGTCGACTACAACGGCCGCATCCGTCCAAACCTCCGATATATAGTGTCATAAATCAACTTGGTATCTTCGAAGAGGTGGAAGGATAAAACCAAATAGCATCTACCCCCAGAATTCAAAACAGACGTCCTTACGTCCCTGTCCATCTTTCGGCGGCAAACAGCAAGCTTGTCCAAACTTCTATGAAGCCTATAAGTAACACTTACCGTACAATCCGGTCTCTTCTTCTGATATATCGCATATCGAGTCTGAGGGTGGATACATCAGACCCCGGTAACTTGATAAGTCATGCCGATGCGTGACCTATAACGGTTCGAGAAACTACTGATAACTTTTACCAGTAAATCCCATCAGCCTTGACCAGGGACTTACTGTTATAGCCAATTGAGCATAGCGCAACATCAACTCCCTATACCGGGAGAGACGAAACCCCTCCTATCGCTCACTGTCTCCATGTGACTCGGGACTGTACCTAAAATCCACCTGTTTGCACGACTCCTTTGAACCGTGGTAGGGAAGAAATCAAAGCATAGTGGGAACCACACAAGTCACTATGACGATCTCGAGTTTACAGACTAACCTGTACCAGTGTCACCAGAGAACTGCTATCTGACGATAGGTATAGTACCATATAGGAGTTCTCGGCGAGTCCTGTTCGGTGTACCGATTCTCTAATGAGCACTTGTGTACAATCTTTGATGTCAAACACCAATGGTTATAGGATCAACCATCGCCCCCTACAGGGTCAAGAAATGTACACACTAGTCTACTCTGGAATATCGATGCCCTGTCTCGATATCCCCTCGACTAGGAACAATTAAAAGATGTGCTTGTGTACTACACAAGTCCCAGTAGTATGATCCACATCATAGTCCTGGTAGTCAAGCTAACATCCTGAGGGCTTTATCAACAAGTATAAGAGAGACAGCATAATAATACTAAGTGTACATATTAAGATAAAGAGCAACCAGATATCATACTATCATGTTGAGCAAGAAAGTCCTCTATATATGTCCAAGCATCCAGTATATCATACAATAATGGCTTCTAGGGCATACATATTCCTAACAGTCCCGAGTCACATGGAGGTAGTGAGTGATAGGAGGGGTTTCGTCTCTTCCGGTATTGGGAGTTGATGTTGCACTATGCTCGATTGGTTATAACAGCAAGTCCCTGGCCAGGGCTGATGAGATTTAACGGTAAGCGTTATCAGTAGTTTCTCAAAAGCTTATAGGCCACTCATCAGTATGATTTATCAAGTTACTGGGGTTTGACGATTCCACCCCCAGACTCGATATGCCACATATCATACGAAGAGACCGGACTGTACGGTAAGTGTTGCTTATAGGCTCTACAGGAATTTGTACAAGTTTGCTTGTTGATCTTCTATTCGTTCAATGCCTGGGTAGCCGTTTCGTCCAGCTAGTACCGCTGACGGCTTGTGGGTATCTGATGTGATCATTACCTACTGTTGGCGTATTGACGAGTCTTTAGAGTCCCACATAGAGGTTTCCTAGCTTAAGCGAAACGAAGTAGGGCACATATGGTGGTATGTGCGGGAGCTTGATTAAATACAAATATGTGATATCGTATTCTAATCTGGCGATATTTGATATCGGTTAGGTTATATGAGATATAACCGGATTATTGAATCAAGTGTTGATTCAATGATTTGTTTTATGTATATATATTTGATATTGGCCGGTTATATATGATATGACCGAACTATTGAATCAAGTGTTGATTTAATATCTAATATTGAATATTAGTCGGTTATATGTGATATAACCAGGTATTTGAATCAAATGTTGATTTAATGTTTTAATATTGATTTATAAATGATATTAGTTGGTTATATATGATATAACCGGATTATCGAATCAAGTATTGATTTAATAATATGTTAAATATTTATATATATTAACTATTATTATTGCTCAGTGAAGATTTTGTTCTCTACAAATACATTTATGTGTGTGTGTGTGTGTGATATATTAATATATGTATTTACCTTATGTATCATGGTT
This sequence comes from Agapanthus africanus, assembly GCA_030015575.1. NCBI lineage: Eukaryota > Viridiplantae > Streptophyta > Magnoliopsida > Asparagales > Amaryllidaceae > Agapanthus > Agapanthus africanus. Next base: position 378,830,425 of record CM057343.1, read on the forward strand.
GATGATACATAGAACATGGGTGTATGAGAATCACACCATGAGGCTAAAGATTATTGGGATAATTATTTTTTGAGAAATAAGTCATGGCTTTGGATGCTTGTAGAAGCATTGAGAAGCCATGATTCATCTTCTCATTTTTGTTTTACTCTAGGATATTTATTCATTCTAACCTTATCTCTAGCAAAGGGTTCACTCTCTCATTCACATCCTCATACACCCAAGTTCATCTTCTTCCTCAATTTCCTCTCTAGGTTTTTCTTAAGTTGGAAAAGAAAAAGAATTCTAAGTGAACAAATCTCCTACTTCATCAACTTACACTAATCTAGCTCATTAGTTTAGGTTGTTTGCTTCACTAATGTTTTGATTAGTGAAGAGTGAGCTTGTGTGTGAGAGACTTCAAGGTGGATCATATTCGGCTTCGTAGACTTCTAGCAAGCTCGATCCTTTCTTCAAGTGAAGTCAAAGAAGAGTTCCAGGGACTACTACTTGGAGCTTTAGAAGTGAAGGACCAGTCTACAAAGGTGTAAACCTCCATCACTTAATTTAGAACTTGTTTTCTTGCAATTAAACCCTAATTCTCTAGTTCGATTCTAGTATAGTATGCTTTAGACCTCTAGATTTTTTTAATTTGTATACTTGATACTCTTTGAAACCAAGTAGAGGTGCTAAGACATACTTTCATAATCTAGGACAGGCGTGCAGCTGTTTATGCCTTTGTCAGGGGCTTGTACGAATGGATCTAGATTAATCTGGATAATAATAGGTTGAACTTGGCTTGTGACTTATAATATTTTGACCTTCATCAAGGTTATAAGAGCTCGGGGAAAAATCCACATCGGGAGTTTCAAACATACAGGAAACTTGCTAGTGTTGTATAACTTCTAGAGTGTGGTAGTTTTGGTAGGCTTCCTTCAAAATTATCACACAATGATAGTTGGGTCCTGATTCTACTGTGAGTATCCACTACTCTTCGGGAGATTTTTCACTTTGCAATTAGCTAATCAAGTAGGTGTCTAGAAAGGTGTTAATGGGGCTACGCCTATATGAAAACGAGGTTATTTAATTGGGTCTGTGCGTAAGCATAGGGGCCTCCCTCCGAAGTACCAACACTGGCCTGGTCGAAAGATAAGCAAACTTGTAGGGTGCGATTAATCTTGACTAATTCTTCTTTTAAGGTTTGAAGGAGAATTCGAGGAAACGGTGGAAGCCATCCTATTTAGATAAACTAATAACTAATCTAAACTTGCAAGAGCATATGCTGAGTGTTTCTTTTCTCTCTCTCCTAATTGCAGCGACCATGACGGAACTTAAGTTTATACTAGATAAAAACAAACTGACTGGGCCAAACTATAAAGACTGGCTGAAGAACGTCCAAATGGCCCTTACTTATGATAAGGTTGCATACGTCCTCACATCTAAAGCCTCCCTGTTCCAGGTCCGACATCCTCGGTCGCGGACATTGAGGTCCGTAAGACTTGTGATCTGGATTACGCAAAAGCCAAGTGTCTCGTACTGGTCTCTATAGATAACGAACATCAGAGGCAGCACGAGAAGATGGACCTTATTTCCATCTTCCTCCATACCAAAGATTTATATGGAGAGCAATCTCGTATCGCAAGATACGAGACCTCGAAGAAACTGTTTCAAGCGAAGTTTGCTGTCGGATCATCTGTTAGGGACCACGTCCTAAAGATGATTACTCTCATTAAAGAGATCACGGACCTAGAAACTATGTTGGAGAATGAGTTGTATACCGACTTAATTCTACAGTCCCTTCCCTCCACCTATGCCCAATTCATATTGAATTTCAATATGCAAAAGCCGGAAGTTTCACTTCCTGAGCTCCTCAACATGTTGAGGGTTGTAGAGGGTACCTTGAAGAATCTAAGGAAACACCCGCTCTGTCTATCAGGGAATCTTCTTCTGCTAAATCCAAGTCTAAAGCCAAGGGGAAGAAGAAGAAGAAAAAGGCCCCCACCAAACCGAGAGAAGGTGTGCAGAAGGTGCAGGGTAAGGTAAAGGAAAAGATCGGAGGATCGACCACAAAGGAAGAGTGTTTCTACTGTCACGAGAAATGACATTGGAAGAAGGATTGCCGGGCTTTAAAAGGCACGAATCAGGACACGAAGCAAGTTGTGGCTACAGCTTCAGGTGTGTTCATGATTGAAAACTGTTTCTCTATTAACTCTACTTCCTGGGTATTGGATACCGGATCAAGATATCACATCTGTAATTCTTTGCAGGCGCTGAGAAGCCGTAGAGTTTTGAGGAAAGGTGATATGGCCCTCAGGTTTGGCAACGGAACCAGTGTTGATGCTGTTGCAGTAGGAGAATATCACATTAGATTGACGAGTGGACATATTTTGTTATTACATAACTGCTTTTGTATACCCAGTATGATATGTAATATTATATTTGTATCTTTGTTATCTAATGAAGGATATAATTTTGCATTTGAAAGTAATGTCATAAATATTCACCTAAATCATAAAATGATTGGGTCGGGTACACTTAATAATGGGATATACGTTCTCAATCAACATCAAGTTTTCAACGTCCAAAACACACTAAAAAGAAAAGCTCCAGAATCAAATCAAGCTTTCTTATGGCATTGTAGACTTGGTCATATCAATGAAACACGATTAACTAAGTTACATAAAGATGGATATTTAGATCCATTTGAGTATCAATCATATGCAACTCGCCAATCATGTATCAGAGGAAAAATGACCAAAACTCTGTTCACTGGACACAGAGAAAGAGCCACTGAGCTCCTGGGACTCATACACAGTGACGTGTATGGGCTAATGTTTATGCATGCAAGAAGTGGCTATTCCTACTTTATTACTTTTACCGATGATTTCTCAAGGTATGGACATGTATTCTTAATGAAGCATAAATCTCAAGCCTTTGAGAAATTTCAGGAGTATAAAAATGAAGCAGAAAAGCAAACCGGCAAAAGTATCAAAATGCTCCGATCTGATCGAGATGGTGAATACTTAAGTACCGAGTTTCTGGAATATCTAAAAGAGAATGGAATTCTCTCTCAGCTTACTCCTCCATACACACCACAACACAACAGTGTATTAGAAAGATGGAATCACAAATTGCTTGATATGGTGCGCTCTATGATGAGTAATGATGAGTCGCCGCCATCTTTCTGGGGTTATGCACTAGAATCTGCCGCATGCCTATTGAATAAGGTTCCAACTAAGTCGGTGCCTACCACTCCATATGAAATGTGGAGTGGGAAGAAACCATGTCTTAAGTATCTTAAGATATGGGGTTGTTTTACTTTTGTCAAAAAGGTTCATCCGGACAAGCTCGAGGCACGTTCAGTGTAAGTTTGTGGGGTACCTCAAGAACTCTTGGGTGTATTATTTCTATTACTCTGAGGAACAAACGGTCTTTATTTCTCATCATGTCCGCTTTATGGAAACTCGATTTCTTGAAAAAGAGATTAGTGGGAGCACAATAGAGCTGGAAGAAATTCCAGAACCACAAACTATTAATGAAGACTTAGTAGAACCTGAGATTTCAATAGAACTGGACGAACCTATGCCACTCAGCAGATCTAGTAGGCAGTCTCATCCGCCCAAGAGATATTATGGTTTTCTTGTAGACAGGAATCAAGAGGATTGCATCATCGATGATGATGAGCCGACTAGTTTTCAGCAAACCATCACGAATAGAGACTCGGTAAAGTGGCTGGATGCTATGTGATCCGAGATGGAATCCATGTACACTAATAAAGTATGGACTTTGGATGTTGCTCCTCCTGGGGTAAAACCCGTTAGATGCAAATGGATCGTCAAAAAGAAGATTGGTGTATATGGACAGGTAGAAACCTATAAAGCTGGATTTGTTGCTAAAAGTTTTCATCAAAGGCCGGGATTGGACTATGACGAAACTTTTTCACCAGTGGCTATGCTAAAATCCATTTGGATCTTACTTGCTATTGTTACCTTCCATGACTATGACATCTAGAAGATGGATGTTAAAACCTCTTTTATAAATGGAAGTTTAGAAAAGTGTGTTTACATAGATCAACCAGAGGGTTTCATAGACAGTGGGAGCAGCGAAAAGGTGTGCAAGTTGCTTAAATCCATTTATAGATTAAAGCAGGCAACGCAGAGTTGGAACATCTGCTTTGATGAGACAGTCAAGGAATTTGACTTTATCAAAAATGCAGATGAACCTTATATTTATAAGAAGATTGTAAGGAGAACTGTGGTATTTCTCGTTTTATACATAGATGACATTCTCCTGATAGAAAATGATATTCATATGCAACAATCGGCCAAGCTGTTCTTATCATAGAAGTTCTTTATGAAAGACCTGGGTGATACCTCGTACATTATGGGGATTAAAATCTATTGTGACAGATCTAAAAGAATGTTGGGACTTTCACAGTCAAGGTACATAGACATCGTACTAAAGAGATTTAATATGGAATATGCCAAGCACGGTAATTTACCCGCTTGTCACGAAATCACCCTCTCCAAAGAGATCTCTCCCAAGACTGATGAGGAGAGGGCTCGCATAAGCATTGTACCCTATGCTTCGGCAGTGGGGTCGATAATGTATGAGATGTTGTGTATCAGACCAGATGTAGCTTACGCACTCGGCGTCGTAAGGAGGTATCAGTCCAACCCAGGTGAGAAACATTGGATAGCAGTAAAGAACATTCTTAAGTATCTAAGAAGGACTAAAGAGATATTCTTGGTGTACGGTAATGGGGACCTCCAGATTGAGGCTTTTACCGACTCTGGCTTCCAAAGTGACAAGATGACTCTAAATACATCTAGGGTTATATGTTTACCCTCAATGGAGTAGCAGTCTGTTGGAAGAGCTCCAAACAGGACACCATAGAAAACTCGATAATGGAGGTTGAGTACATCACTGCTAACGATGCCGCAAAAGAAGCATTCTGGATGAGGAAGTTCATTTCTGAACTTTAGGAGGTTACATTCATTGTTGATCCAATACCTTTGTATTGCGATAATAATAGAGTCATGGCTTTGGCAAAGGAACCACGGTCCCATCAAAAATCCAGACATATCTTGAGGCGGTATCACCTGATCAGAGAGATCGTGGATAGCCAGGAGATCGAGGTGCGGAGAGTAGATATAAAGGACAACACGGCAGATCCATTCACTAAGGCCATCCCTTAAGTCCAGTTCGAGAGACTGTTCGAGATGTTGAGTATGCGGTACGCCAGCAACTGGCTCTAGTGCAGACGTTAGGTACTTAATATGCCAATTACTAGCCTTAGTGCAACTGGGAGATTGTTGGATATGTATGCCCTAGAGGCCTTCATTGTATAGGATGATAGGGATATGTATGTACATAACAATCTTGCTTAATATGATAATATGCTATTTGGTTTACCTTTATCTTAACATGTGATATGTTTTACTTATTATTTCATATCGTTTATACATGTTGATAAAGCCCTTAGGATCCTTGCTTGACTACCAGCGTTATGATGGCAATCATACTTGTAGGAGCTGGGTAGTCAATAAGCACATCCTTAAATGTCCCCAGTTGTGGGAGTATCAAGACTGGGCATCGATACTCCAGAGTAGATTAGTGTATACATTTCTAGACCCTGACGAGGGGCGATGGTTGGTCCCGCGGCCATTGGTGTGATTCACCTAAGATTGTATATAGGTGCTCACTGGTGTGAGTACACTGGATGGACTCACCGAGAACTAGCTAAATGGTATTATACATATCGTCAGATAGCAGTTCTCAGGTGACATGAGTACAAATAGTCTGTCGACCTGAGGTCGTCATTTGTCTCATGTGAGTTCCTACTGTGCTTTGATTACTATCCTACCACGGCTCTACTGAGTCGTGCAAACAGGTTTTAGTTGGGTACAGTCCCGAGCCACATGGAGGTAGTGAGCGATTGTTGAGGATTCGTCTCTCCCGGTATAGGGAGTCGATATCGCCCTGTGTTCGGTTGGACAACACCATAAGTCCTTGCCAGGGTAGATTGAGAATTATTGATAGTTAGATCGGTAGATTCTCGGATGGTCTTAAGCCACATCGGCACGACTTGTCAGTTTATTAAGGGTCTGACATTTTCCACCCCCTAGACCCAGCATGCGATACTCTCAGAAGAACAGACCGGACTATACGGAGATTGTCATGGACAGGCTCAGTAGGAGTTCGGACGAGTTTGCTCGACGACCATCTTTTCGAAAGATACCTGGGTAGCTATTACGTACAGCTAGTGTCACTGATGTGCTTATGGTTAAATCTGCTGCCAACGTACTGTCGAGTTTTTAGATGAAAGTCTACCCTAGCACCACCATAAGCTTTAAACGACCATCAAGCATGCAATTTTAAAATTTTCTAGTTGCTAAGCTAGACTAACTAAGGATCAAACTAGAATATTATGGTTTTCATGATAATATCAAAAGAACTATACTAAGAGAAAGAGATTACAACCATTGTAGACCATGTCCTTCTCTTCTAAAGCTTTGGGTTGTAGTCCCTACGACTCCTCATAGCTCTACTTGAAGGTTGAATGAACTCGCTTTAATGACCTTCGTGCCGAAGATGATCCACCCGAGGTTCCTCTGATCCAACCTACCTCTTCACTAAACTCTCTTTAGTGAAGTAAACATCCTAGTCTTGAGTGCTAATCTTAACTAGGTGGATGTAGTAGGGTGTTTAGCTCACTAATAGTCCTCTAATGCCCTAGGGTTCACAACACATGTGAGGGTTAGGGCAATGGAGGAGGAAGAAGAAGAAAATGGGAGAGCTAGAATGGCTAAGGCAAAAAAGAACTCAACCCTTGAACAAGTGTAGAATGGCTCCTAATATTTTCCCACTTATTGAAGCATACCATTTTCATCAAATAAAAAATAGAACCATGCTTCAATAGTGAGTCAAGAGTAATAAAAAAATGAATAAGTCATGTATGCACCATACCACAAATATCTCCCCATATTTCCACCACATTTTCTATTTTCCAAAAATAGAAAATCCATGCCATGCTTCATATAATATATATATATATATATATATATATATTATGAAGAAAATAATTAGTGAGGAATAATATTAGTTAATATATATTTATATCAAATATAAATATATATCATATTATTAAATCAACACTTGATTTAATAACCCGGTTATATCACATATAACCGACTAATATTATTATTTGTATATCATATTATCAAATCAACACTTGATTCGATAATCCGGTTATATCACATATAACCTGACCGATAACAGATAATTTCCAGATTATAATACGGTATCACATACTCGTATTTAATTAGGCCCCCGCACATATCAGCATATGTGCCCTACTTCGTTTCGCTTGAACTAGGAAACCTTTGTGTGGGACCCTAAAGACTCGTCAATTCGCCAGCAGTAGGTGATGATCACATCAGTCACCCACAAGCCATCAGCGGTACTAGCTGGACGTAACGGCTACCCAGGTATTGAGTGATTAGAAGATCAACAAGCAAGCTTGTCCAAAATCTCATGAAGCCTATAAGTAACACTTACCGTACAGTCCGGTCTCTTCGTCTGATATGTCGCATATCGAGTCTGAGAGTGGATACGTCAAACCCCGGTAACTTGATAAGTCATGCCGATGTATAGCTCATAACGGTTCGAGAAACTACAGATAACTCTTACCGACAAATCTCAACAGCAGCCCTGGTCAGGTACTTCCAGTTTAGCCAATCGAGCATAGCGCAACATCAACTCCCTATACCGGGTGAGACGAAACCCCTCCTATCGCTCATTGCATCCATGTGACTCAGGACTGTACCCAAAATCCACCTGTTTGCACGACTCCTTTGAGCCGTGGTATGGAGGAAATCAAAGCACAGTAGGAGCCACACAAGACTTTATGACGATCTCGGGTCTACAGACTAACCTGTACCGGTGTCACCAGAGAACTGCTATCTGATGATAGGTATGTTACCATCTAGGAGTTCTCAACGAGTCCTGTCGGTGTACCCGTTCTCTAATGAGCACATGTGTACAATCTTTGATGTCATACACCAATAGTTATGGGATCAACCATCACCCCTATACAAGGTCAAGAAACGTATACACTAGTATACTCTGGAATATCGATGTCATGTCTCGATATTCCCTCGACTAGGAACAATTGAAGGATGTGCTTGTGGACTACCCAGGTCCCATTAGTATGATCTGCATCATAATCCCAGTAGTCAAGCTAACATCCTAAGGGTTTTATCAACATGTATAAGAGAGATAGTATAATAATACCAGTGTATATGTTAAGATAAAAAGCAACCAGATAGCATACTATCATGTCGAGCAAGAAAGTCTTCTATATATATGTCCAAGCATCCACTATATTATACAATAATGTCCTTTAAGGCATACATATTCCTAACAATCTCCCATTTGCACTAAGGCCAGTTGTTGTAGTATCTCATACCCAACATCCTAAAAAGTCTCTTGAATTATGTCTGAGGGAGGGCTATCATGGGTGGATCCGCTGTGTGATCCTTCGTGTCAACTCTCCTAACCTCGATCTCCCGGCGATCTACTATCTCCCTAATTAGGTGATACCGCCTAAGAATATGTTTGGATCTCTGATGGGGTCAGGGTTCCTTGGCCAAAGCCACAGCTCCATTGTTATCACAATACACAAGTATTGGATGCTCAATAGATGGAACCACACCAAGTTCAGTAAAGAACTTCTTCATCCAGACAGCCTCTTTGGCAGCATCATTGGCAGCGATGTATTCAGCCTCCGTCGTCGAGTAAGCTATGGTATCTTGCTTGGAACTCTTCCAACATACCGCCCCTCCATTGAGGGTAAAGACAAAACCCAGGACCGAATTACTGTCGTCCTTATCACTCTGGAAGTTTGAATCGGTAAAGGACTCCACCTGGAGTTCACCGTTACCATACACCAAGAACATTTCTTTAGTCCTTCTCAAGTACGTAAGAATGTTCTTCACAGCTGTCCAGTGCTTTTTCCCAGGATCTGATTGATACTTACTCACTACACCTAGTGAGTAAGCTACATCTGGTCTGGTATATAACATCACATACATGATAGACCCGACTGCAGAAGTATAGGGTATCCCTTGCATGCGAGCCCTCTCCAAATCATTCTTAGGAGACATCTCTTTGGAGAGAGTGATTCCTGAATAAGCGGGTAAATTACTATGCTTAGAATCTTTCATACTAAACCTCTTTAGTATGATGTCTATGTACCTAGATTGGGACAATCCCAACATCCTTTTAGATCTATCTCTATATATCTTTATCCCCAGGATGTAAGAGGCATCACCCAGATCTTTCATTGAGAACTTGTATGATAAGAAGAGCTTGACATAGTGTAGCATAGGAACATCGTTTCTTATCAAGAGTATGGCATTCATGTACAATACGAGGAAGACAACCTTACTCTCTACAACCTTCTTGTATATACAAGGTTCATCTACATTTTTGATGAAGTCAAACTCTTTGATAGCTTCATCGAAACAGATGTTCCAGCTCCGCGATGCCTGCTTTAATCCATACATTGATTTAAGCAGCTTGCACACCTTTTCGCTACTCCCACTGTCTACGAAGCCCTCTGGTTGTGTCATGTACACGCTCTCTTCTAAATCACCATTTAGAAAAGCGGTCTTGCCGTCCATTTGCCAAATTTCGAAGTCATAGTATGCAGTAATGGCAAGTAGGATCCTGATGGACTTAAGCATAACGACTGGAGAAAAGGTTTCATCATAGTCGACATCTGGTCATTGAAGAAAACCTTTTGCTACAAATTTAGTTTTGAAAGTCTCAACTTTTCCATCTACACCAAGTTTCTTCTTAAAGATCCACTTTCTCCCGATGGGTTTTACCCCTTCAGGAGCAACTTCCAAAGTCCATACTTTGTTGGTGTACATAGATTCCATCTCGGATCACATAGCATCCAGCCATTTCACAGAGTCTCCATTTGTGATGGCCTGCTCGAAACTAGTTAAGTCATCATCTTCTATGATGCAATCCTCGCTCCCACCGTCTATGAGAAAACCGTAGTATCTCTCAGGTGGGTGAGGAACCCTACTAGATTTGCGGAGTGTCTGGGGTTCGTTGGGGACTATTGGATCTTCTGGTTCTACCAAATTGTCAGTAACAATTTGTGTAGCTGGAACTTCTTCCAGTTCTACCTCATTGCCACTAATTTATTTCACAAAAAATTTCTTTTCTAGAAAGGTGGCATGTCAAGAAACAAACACCTTTTGTTTCTCAGTGTGGAAGAAGATATACCCTCATGCATTTTTGGGATATCTTACAAACTTGCACATAACTGACCTTGCCTCGAGCTTGTCCGGATTTTGCGTTTTAACATAAGCCGGACAACTTCATATCTTAATAAAATTAAGACATGGTCTCTTCCCTTTCTATATCTCATATAGAGTAGTGGGTACAGACTTGGTGTGAACTATATTCAATAGGTATATGGTTGTCTCAAGCGCATAACCCCAAAAGGAAATAGGTAATTCAGCAGTACTCATCATAGAGCGCACCATATCTAAAAGGATGCGATTCCTCCGCTCCGATATATCGTTGTTCTATGGTTTATACGGAGGAGTAAGCTGAGAGAAAATCCCATTCTCTTTTAAATAGTCACGGAATTCCGTTCTTAAGTATTCTCCTCCCCGATCAAATCGAAGGATTTTAATACTTTTACCTGTTTGGTTCTCTACTTCGCACTTATATTCCTTGAATTTCTCAAAAGCTTCAGACTTATGTTTCAACAAGAACACATGTCCGTATCTTGAAAGATCATTGGTGAATATAATAAAGTATGAGAAACCATTTCTGGCATGAGTAGACATAGGACCGCATATATCACTATATAACAGTCCCAAGAGTTCAGTAGATCTTTCTCCGTGTCCAGTAAATGGAGTTTTGGTCATCTTGCCTTTGAAACATGACTCGCAAGTTTCATAAGATGTAAATTCGAACGGATTAATATATCCATCTTCTTACAACTTAGCTAACCTTGTTGCATTGATATGACCTAGTCTACAGTGCCACAAGATGACTTCGTTCATTTCTGAACTTTTCCACTTGTGTGTGTTCTGTATGTTCAGAACTGTAGTTTGATTCAGAACGTATATACCGTTACATAACGTACCAAACTCAATCAACACTTGATTTAGAAAAATGTTCATAACATTATCCTCTAATGTGAAATTATATCCTTCTTTATTTAGCAAAGAAACCGATATAATATTGCACATCATTTTTAGTATGTAGTAACAGTCGTTCAGAATCAATGTATTACCAGTTGGTAGTACAAGGTGATATTCGCCAACTGCTTTGGCTGCAACAATTGCACCATTCCCTACTTTTAGAGACATATCACCCTTTCCTACTTCTCTACCTCTCTTTAGCCCATGTAATAAATTACATACGTGGGATCCTGATCCAGTATCCAATACCCAGGACGTAGAACAAACTAAGAAACAGTTCTCAGTAACGAACACACCCGAAGAAGATGCATCAGCATGCTCCTTTTTCGTTCGGGTGGTGTGGGAATCCGGGTATTTCCTTATTCCTTGCTCAAACTTATGACACTCATAAGATAGAGCGGGACCAATGTTCCCCAGCTTAGTATAAAGAGTGGGTTCGGTCAATACATCCATATTATTATCTTGATTAAGGCATGCCATTGGTCGCTACCTGGAGAGAGAGAGAGAGAAGGAAACATTTTAGCGTGCGCTCTTGCAAAATTAGATTGGTTATTATCTTATCTAATCAGGATGGCTCCCACTGTTTTTATCAAATCTTTCTTCTAACCCTAAAAGGTAAGATTAGCCAGGATTAATTACACCCTATAAGTTCACCAATCGTTCGTCCAGACATGTATTGGTATTTTGAGGGAGTCTCCCCATGCTTTCACATGGAACTCATTAAATAACCTCGTTTCTGCAGGGGCATAACCCCGTCAACACCTTTCTTAGACACCTACTTGATCAGCTAATTGTAAAGTGGAAAACTCTCTCGGGAGTAACTCTTACTCGCAGTGGGTATTGGGATCCAACTATCTTACAGAAGGTATGCAATCTCATTGCAAATTTCAACACTTGAAATTCCCGATAATTGTTTTTACCCCTAGCTTCCTATGACCTTGACGTTGGCCAACAAATCATAGGCCGCTAGTCAAGTTCAACCCGTTCATTTCTTAATTGAATTAAAACTATCCGCACGACCCTTGATGAAGGCCAACAAAGTCGCACGACTACCATAATCTAATCGCATCACATACAGCAGATAAGCACTAATCAGCTACCGCACACTACGCCTTGACCTGGCCAACAAACGTAGCACGAATACTAAATAGCACTTATATGAATTGACGGAGGGCTATGAATGGTTTTTAAGAAAACGTTTAACGTAATGAACTTGATATCATTGTAGAATCAAGTGATTTGGAGTGGTTTAAGCTCCGTTTTAAAATCGAATAGTTTTGTAGCGTTTGCTAATTTTTCTAAAGAGGTCACTCCCGGTGAAGAGATCTCGGCTCTTTCCTCATCGAATGAGGTGTTGGATATTCATCAAGGAATACCACTATGCAAAACAAGAACTAGTGCAGCCGGCAAAACAAATCGAATGGGTTGCAACATTTACTAGTTTCGCTAAAGAGGTCACTCCCGGTGAAGGGATCTCGGCTCTTTCCTCATCGAATGAGGTGCTGGATATTCATCAAGAATACCACTATGCAAAGCAAGAACTAAAGCTAACTTTTTGAAAAAATTTGATTCTACAACATCTTTAGGATTCTTTTCTTTCATTAATCTCATTAACGAAATCCCATCATTTAATATTTCCTAAACATCACAGAAAAATAAAACGAAAATAGAACGTACGCTTATGCCATCCGCATTCGCCACAGGCCCCGTCATGCACCATTAGGTTACTTAACTAATGGCAGAGCGGGGGCTGGACTAGCGCGGGTGCAAAACATAAGCAACGTTTATTATATATTATATATATAATACAGCATTCGTCTCACGCAGTTATATGATCACATCACAGAACCAAGCAGCAGAAGTCTACATATGAAATATTGGATATACTTGGAAGTCCATATTTTAGATTCAGCCAGTAATGTAAAACATGGATTCCACGGTCGTGATGAATAGCCAATCCCATATTCTTAGACCCCTACAAGAGCGGCAAGTAACCCTACCAATTCAAGAGTTAGGAAACCCGGTCTCGACTCCTCGAGATGGTCTCCTACTGGACTCTAGAACCCGGTTACTTGTGCTCCCCGCCTTGGGTCTATCCTAACGCGGAAAAGTAAATAATATACATTAGTGGTGACATCATCCTCAACCTAGAAGTATCCCAATAAAAGAATATTACATACAGATTTTACATGAATGAAAATGAAAAACTCTCATCTCACATAAAAAAAACCTGGCTATTCAATCATGACGATCCAATATTACATATCAGAGCAACATATCACATCATATGTCATCAACGTAAGTAAATATATGTATCCCGAATGTCGTTGACATATAGCAACGAGATCGGTGATACCACACATATTACACTTACGGTCGCGGAAAAAATGAAAAACTACAATAATTAGAATCCGTATATCCTTAGACATTATAAACCCGGAATATCTCATATTCCGGATTTCATGCCTAACCCTATAAACCTTATATTTAGTCTCAAATTGAAAACAATTTTCAATTACTTAGTCGGGTAATTCAACAAGATTCCCGACTACTGGATCGAATGCTCATCGGAAACTTTAGTAGATGGCCGCACCCCCGATGCTATCGACAAAGTGCACTAAGGCGGAATACAGCGGCAGCGAGCACCCGAGTGGATGCTTTTGGCAACGGGGTTCTCCTACAGTCACTTGGTCAGGGCTATGGGGCGTGGCAGTCTACTAGAGTTACCCGGCGAGTGTTCACGTACAATACGCGATTGCGACGGAGTTTTGATCCGAATCAAAACTCCATGGCAATCGATTAACTGGGACTAAATGTCACGACCTGTAATTAGCACGTGACCGGCACTTAAATCACGCAACGTCTAAAGGCGTAACGTAATTCAAGTAAGCTGAAGCCCAGTAAATCTAAACCTTTTTGCGAAAAAATAGTGGGGAGTGCAGTTTTGAAATAAAGGTATAATGAAATAAAGTTTATCTATAAATGCATAACTAATGATATAAGAAAATGCAAGTAGAATATACTAAAATTGAGAACATTTTTCGTCCTTTAAAAATTTCGGGCAGCACCTGTAGGGTTCCTAGGCACACTATAGAGGTCTCACAAGGCATCAACCATGCCAATTTCAAATTTTATGGGTGCCGAGAAACCCTAATACGGATCGTCGACTAGAATTCTAGGCGAAAAACAAAACTAGTTAACATCTTAACTAAAGGAGAGAGGCTACAACCTTTGTAGATCCGGTTCTCCACTTCCTTAGCTCCACGTAAGCGTCCTCTCACTGTCCATCTCGAATCCCGGACTCAATCGTCGGCTTCATCGGAGAAATGGGCGGGCTAGGTCGTCGGCTTCGTGCCGAAGATGATCTACGTCGAGGCATCACAAGTTCAAGCTCCAACTTCACCAAGTTGTGAAACTTGTGAAGAAAACATCCTATACTACTTGGCAAGAGGTAGAGGGTGAAGAAATAGGAGGTGGGTTCACTTTAGAATTGGATTTCTCACTTGTTTACTCAAGATGCCATTAATGGTGGCAAGCTTTTTCTTTAACTCAAGAAGAAGAAGATGATGAAGATGATTATGATAAGTTAATTAAAATGCAAAAGAAATGAATACTTATCATGATATGAACCATGGTTAGGTGTAGAGAATTGACTAAGGTTAGATGAATGGTTAGGGTTAAGCATGAAGACAAAATGGTCACTTTGGTCAAAGCTTCATGAAGCTTCAACAAGCTTCAAGAATGAAAGCAACCATTTTGTTTTCTTTTATCTATTTAAATAAATAAAGAATGGATAAATAAATGAGTCAATAAATCAAAACCCTAACCATTATCATAACCATGGTACAATTCTTTACACAAAGCCAATATTCATGCATCATCAAACGTGATACAATCAAGTGCACAAAAGTATATCACATATACAACTTGTGAACTTCAAGTGAGAAAATACATTTAAAGTGAACCAATACTAGTTAATGTAAATTAATATATCAAATATATAATTATACATTAAATCATTAAATCAACATTTGATTCAATGATCCGGTCATGTCGCACATAACCGACTAGTATCCAATGTATCGATTTATCGAATCAATGATTCGATAACTAGGTCATATCGCATACAACCAATCGAAACATTCATCGCGAGAATGAAATGCGGTATCATATACACGCATTATTCTCGGTCCCGCACATATCTCATATGCGCTCCTATTTCGTTTCGCTTGAGCCAGGAAAGCTCTGTGTAGGACTCTAAAGACTCGTCAATACGCCTGGTAGCAGATGATGATCATATCAAGCACCCACAAGCCGCAAGCGGTCTGCTAAACGTAACGGCCACCCGAGTATTAAGCGATCAGAAGATCGACGAGCTAGCCCGCTCACACTCCTGTGAATCCAACCGGTAACACTTACCGTACAGTCCGGTCTGTTCATCTGATATGTCGCATATCAAGTCTAGGGGTGGTAAACGTCAGACCCCAATAACCGATAAGTCGTGCCGATGTGAGGCTCATAACGGGTCGAGAAACTACCGGTAACACTTACCAGCAAATCTCTGATCAGCCCTGGCCAGGGACTTCCCTGTTA
This sequence comes from Agapanthus africanus, assembly GCA_030015575.1. Lineage (NCBI taxonomy): Eukaryota > Viridiplantae > Streptophyta > Magnoliopsida > Asparagales > Amaryllidaceae > Agapanthus > Agapanthus africanus. Next base: position 378,846,228 of record CM057343.1, read on the forward strand.
CGGCCAATCGAGCACAGCCCAACATCAACCCCCAATACCGGGAGAGACGAAACCCCTCCTATCGCTCATTGCCTCCATGTGACTCAAGACTGTACCCAAAGACCACCATTTTGCACGCCCTCATGGACGTGGTAAGGTGGAGATCAAAGTACAGTGGGAATCACACAAGACTCCATGACGATCTCGGGTCTACAGACTAACCTGTACAAGTGTCACCTGAGAACTGCCATCTGACGTGAGGTATAATACCATCTGGGAGTTCTCGGCGAGTCCGTCCAGTGTACCCAGTCTCCACCGAGCACCCGTATACCATCTCTGATGTCAAACACCAATGGATATGGGATCATCCATCGCCCATCTCATGGGTCGAGAAGCATATACGCTAGTCTACACTGGTATATCGATGCCCCGTCTCGATACACCCATGACTAGGGACCTTGAAGGATGTACTTATGGACTACCATGTCCCCACTAGTATGATCTGCATCATAGTCCAGGTGGTCAAGTACACATCCTAAGGGCTTTACCAACATGTAACTATAAGACAGTTTAAAGAGACTAGTGTACATGTTAAGATAAAGAGTAACCAGATAGCATACTATCATATCGAGCAAGAAAGTCATCTCTATATATGTCCAAGCATCCAATATAATATACATCATCTGTACAATACTGGCCTCTAGGGCATACATACAACTAACAATCTCCCACTTGCACTAGGGCCAGCTGCTGTAGTATCGCATACCGAGCATCCCGAAGAGTCTCTCAAACTGTATCTAGGGAATGGCCTTCGTGAGTGGATCCGCCGTGTTGTTCTTCGTGTCAACCCTCCTGACCTCGATCTCCCGGCGATCAACTATCTCCCGGATCAGGTGATACCGCCTCAGAATATACCTAGATCGCTGATGGGACCTAGGTTCCTTGGCCAAAGCCACCGCTCCATTGTTATCGCAATACAAAGGTATTGGATGTTCAATGGATGGAACCACTCCAAGTTCAGTAATGAACTTCTTGATCCAGACAGCCTCTTTAGCAGCATCGTTGGCAGCGATGTATTCAGCCTCCATCGTCGAGTCTGCCATGGTTTCCTGCTTGGAACTCTTCCAGCTAACCGCCCCTCCGTAAAGGGTAAAGACAAATCCCGACTGCGACTTAGAGTCGTCCTTATCACTCTGGAAGCTCGAATCGGTAAAGGACTCCACATGGAGTTCTTCGTTACCATACACTAAGAGCATCTCTTTAGTCCTTCACAAGTACTTTAGAATGCTCTTCACAGTTGTCCAGTGACTCTCTCCAGGATCAGCTTGATACCTGCTCACTACACTTAGTGAGTATGCAACATCGGGTCTGGTACATAGCATCGCGTACATGATAGAGCCTACAGCCGAAGCATAGGGTATCCCTTGCATGCGAGCTCTCTCCAAATCAGTCTTGGGAGACATCTCTTTGGAGAGAGTGACTCCAGAGATCGTGGGTAAGTTCCCACGCTTGGATTCTTCCATACTAAACCTCTTTAGTATGGTGTCAATGTACCTGGATTGGGACAATCCCAATATCCGTTTGGATCTATCTCTATAGATCCTTATCCCCAATATGCAGGAGGCATCACCAAGATCTTTCATTGAGAATCTTTGTGATAAGAAGAGCTTGACCGATTGCAGCATAGGAATATCATTTCCTATCAAGAGTATGTCGTCCACGTACAATACGAGGAAGACAACCTTACTCTCTGCCACCTTCTTGTAAATACAAGGTTCATCTGGGTTTTTGACGAAATCAAACTCTTTGATAACGACGTCAAAGCAGATGTTCCAACTCCGCGATGCTTGCTTTAATCCATAAATGGATTTAAGCAGCTTGCACACCTTCCCGCTGCTCCCACTGTCTACGAAGCCCTCTGGCTGAGTCATGTACACGCACTCTTCTAAATCACCATTTAGAAAGGCGGTCTTAACATCCATTTGCCAGATTTCGTAATCATGATATGCAGCGATGGCAAGCATGATCCGGATGGATTTAAGCATAGCCACTGGAGAAAAGGTCTCGTCATAGTCCACACCTGGTCTTTGACGAAAACCCTTTGCAACAAGTCTAGCTTTGAAAGTCTCCACTTTCCCATCTACACCAAGTTTTTTCTTGAAGATCCACTTGCTCCCAATGGGTTTTACCCCTTCAGGAGCAACTTCCAAAGTCCATACTTTGTTGGTGTACATGGATTCCATCTCGGACCGCATAGCATCCAGCCATTTCACTGAGTCCCTACTCGTGATGGCCTGCTCGAAGCTAGTTGGGTCATCATCATCCATGATGCAATCCTCGCTCCCTCCATCCATGAGAAACCGTAGTATCTCTCAGGTGGGTGAGGAACCCTACTAGATCGGCGGAGTGGCTGGGGTTCATTGGGAACTACGGAATCCTCTGGTTCCACCAGATCTTCTGTTGTAGCTTTTGTAGCTGGAACCTCTTCCAGTTCTACCTTATGACCACTAATTTCTTTTTCAAGAAATTCCTTTTCTAAAAAGGTGGCATGCCGAGAAACAAACACTTTTTGTTCCTCAGGGTGGTAGAAGATATACCCTTATGAATTCTTGGGATATCCTATAAATTTGCATAGAACAGACCGTGCCTCGAGTTTGTCCGGATTTTTTCGTTTGACATAGGCTGGACAACCCCATATCTTAACATAGTTAAGACATGGTCTCTTTCCTTTCCATATCTCATATGGAGTGGTAGGCACAGATTTGGTAGGGACCATATTCAATAGATGTATGGCTGTCTCAAGCGCATACCCCCAGAAGGAAATAGGTAACTCGGCTGTGCTCATCATAGAGCGCACCATATCTAATAGGGTGCGGTTCCTCCATTCTGATACACCGTTGTGCTGTGGTGTATATGGAGGAGTCAGCTGAGAGAGAATCCCATTCTCTTTTAGGAAGTCCAGGAATTCATTGCTTAAGTATTCACCTCCTCGATCAGATCGAAGGATTTTAATACTTTTTCCGGTTTGGTTCTCGACTTCTTGTTTATATTCTCTAAATTTCTCAAAAGCTTAAGACTTGTGTCTTATTAAGTACACATGTCCGTATCTTGAGAGATCGTCAGTGAATGTAATGAAGTACGAAGAACCATCCCTGGCATGTGTAGACATGGGACCGCATACATCACTATGTATCAGTCCCAAGAGTTCGGTAACTCTTTCTCCGTGTCCCGTAAACGGAGTTTTGGTCATCTTGCCTTTGAGACATGACTGGCAAGTGTCATAAGATGAAAATTCAAATGGTTTCAAATATCCATCCTTATGCAACTTAGCCAGTCGTGTCGCATTGATGTGACCCAGTCTACAATACCACAAGAAGGATTCGTTCAGTTCTGAACTCTTCCTCTTGTGTGTGTTTGTTATGCTCAGAACTGTTGATTGATTTAGAACATAAATGCCATTGCACAACGTGCCTGATCCAACCAACTTTTGATTATGGAAAATGTTCATAACATTATCCTGTAATACAAAATTATATCCCTCTTTACTCAATAAAGAAACCGATATAATGTTGCATATCATGTTCGGCATGTAATAGCATTCGTTCAGAACCAATGTATTACCAGTTGGTAATACAAGGTGATATTCCCCGACAGTCTTAGCTGCAACAATTGCACCATTTCCAACTCTTATGTCTTTATCACCTTCTCCAAGTTCTCTACCTTTCTTAAGCCCATGTAACTGATTACAAATATGGGATCCTGACTCGGTATCTAATACCCAGGACGTAGAGCAAATGGAGAAACAGTTCTCTGTAACGAACACACCCGAAGAAAATGCATCAACATGTACTTTCTTCAATCGGGTGGCATGGGAATCCTGGTATTCCCCTATATCCTGTTCAGTCCTATAACTCTTATAGGAAAGAACGGAACCAACGTTCCCCAGCACAGTATAACATGCGGGTTCGGTCAATACATCCATATTATTATCTTGATTAAGGCATGAAATGGTCGCTACCTGGAGAGAGAGAGAAGAAAACACTTTAGCGTATGCTCGTGCAAGATCAGATTGGTTATTATCTTATCTAATCAGGATGGCTCCCACTGGTTTTTATCAAATCTTCCTTCAAACCCTAAAAGGAAAGACTAGCTGGGATTAATTACACCCTACAACTTCGTCGATCTTTCAGCCAGGCCAGTGTCGGTACTTTGAGGGAGGTTCCCCGTGCTTTCGCACGGACCTAATTAATGTAAACCTCGTTTTCCCAGAGGCGTAACCCCGTTGACACCTTTCTAGACACCTACTTGATCGGCTAATTCTAGTGTGCAAAACTCTCCCAGGAGTAACTCTTACTCGCAGTGGGTATCGGGATCCAACTATCTCATAGAAGGTATGCAATCTCATTGCAAATTTCAACACTTGAAATTCCCGATAATGCTTTTGCCCCTAGCGTGCTATGACCTTGACGAAAGCCAACAAACCACAGCCCGCTAGTCAAGTTCAACCCGTACATTTCTTGACTGAATTAAACCCACCCGCACGACCCTTGACGAAAGCCAACAAAGCCGTACGACTACCCTAATCCATTCGCATCATATGCAATAGATACGCAGCACATAGCTACTGCACACTACACCTTGACGAAAGCCAACAAATGTAGCACGAATACTATATGTAACTTATCTGAAATGACGGAGGGCTACGCAGGTTTTTTCTGAAAACCATGAGCGTAATGAACTTGATATCGTTGTAGAATCAAAATGAAGTTTTGAAATGGAGTGTTTTTTAGGCTTTTCTAGTTTTGCTAAAGGGGTCACTCCCGGTGAAGGGATCGTCGGCCCTTTCCTCGTCGAATGAGGTGCGGGATATATCATATATATCACTGTGCAAAGAAGAAACTATAGAAGCAATCAAAAACAAACCGAGTGTGTAGCATCTGCCAGTTATTGCTAAAGGAGTCACTCGCGGTGAAGGGATCTCGGTCCTTTCCTCATCGAATAAGGTGCAGGATATATCACATATACCGCTGTGCAAAGCAAGAACTGTAGCTACCTGTTTTAATTTTTGAAATTCGATTCTACAACATCTTAGGTTTCTTTTATTTCATTAATCACATTAATGAAGTCCCATCATTTAAGTTACCTAAACATCACAGATAAATACGACGTACACTTATGCCATCCGCATTCGCCTGGATGTCCCCTCGTGCACCGTTAGGTTAGGTAACTAACGACAGAGCAGGGCTAGTGCGGGTGCAAAACATAAGTAACGTCTATATAATATATCATATATACTATATACTGTATCTATCACAGAACATCACATGATCACATCACAGATAAAGCAGCAGAAGAAACATATGAAACATTGGATATACTAGGACGTCCGTGTTTTCAATACGAGCCAGTATAAAACATGGATTCCACGGTCGTGATGAATAGCAAATCCCACACCCCTAGACCCCTACGAGAGCGGCAAGCAACCCTACCAATTCTAGGGTTAGGAGACCGGGACTCGACTCCTCGAGATGGTCTCCCACTGAACCCTAGAACCCGGTTACTTGTGCTCCCCTCCTTGGGTCTATCCTAATGCGGAAAAGTAAATAATATACATAAGGTGACAACTTCCGCAACCTGGAAGTGCCCCAAATAAAAGAATATTACATACAAGTTTTTACATGAATGAAAATGAAAAACCACTCATCTCACATAAAAACCCCCGGCTATTCAAACACGACGATCCAATATAACATATCCAGCAACACATAACATCACATGTCATCAACGTAAGTAAATATGCGCATCCTAATTGTCGTTGACATATAGCAACGAAACCGGCGATATCACATATTACACTTACGGTCACAGAAAAGAAAGTGTAAAACTACAACAGTTGGAATCCGCAACCTCTTTAGACATCGCATGCCTAATCAAATGAAATACTTAGACATCACATGCCTAACAATTATAAACCCCGCATTTTAGTCCCATTATCGAAAACTCTTTTCAATATCAAGTGAGACTAAACCGCTAGATTTATAACATTCATTCAGTTATCTCATAACTGTTTGTGAATTCCAATTATTGTATCACATTCCGGATAAATAGAAAATATTAAACTTTCCGATCGAACATTCGAACACCCAAGTTTTCCCGAAACCGTTCAACACATGAAATTAGTTCAAAGACATTCACTTCATGCCTCAGTACTAACGGTCCAGCCGTAGAAGGGTCAAGCCAACGCCTCACATGTGGCACGCCGTACTGCCCCAAACCCGAAGGTTCAAAGGGCAGTTCAAGACGGTCACATAATCGAGTTAAGGTTTGTTGTCTTCTAGAGGGACCATCGCGTTACTTGCACTACTCAGAACGTCCTTAAATCACAGAAAAATCCAACACTTGGAAATTTTCCGGCAGGGGAAAAGTTGGGTATTTATATCCGGTCGAACTTTTTAACATATTCTAAAGTTATCCGGAAATTCACTTAAACAAAGCTTGATAATCCGATCGAAACACCGATTTCCAATGCAACCCCAGAACACTCAACTCTTGAGTCAATTTAAAAATTCCCAGAAAACTCAGCACTGTGAAATAGGAATTACTGTGCAAAGGAGGAGGGCTGACGTCATCATCAGGCCGCGGAACCGCCGCAGAAGCCATGCTTCTGCCGCGGTTCCGCCGCACATTGGAGGTATCATTTTGAAAATTTTGCACCGTAATTCTTAGAATTTCCTGCTGAATTTTTTAAGCATTTTTAATCTGGAAAAAACCCAGTTTTTAGAAAAAGTCCAGAGAGCACTTAGGTTTTTAGGGTTTCGGTTCGATCGGGTTTCAAACGTCGTCTACACTTTGCCTAAGGCTCTAGCTAGGCTCTGATACCACTGTAGGGTTCCTAGGCACACTATAGAGGTCTCACAAGGCATCAACCATGCCAATTTCAAATTTTATGGGTGCCGAGAAACCCTAATACGGATCGTCGACTAGAATTCTAGGCGAAAAATGAAACTAGTTAACATCTTAACTAAAGGAGAGAGGCTACAACCTTTGTAGATCCGGTTCTCCACTTCCTTAGCTCCACGTAGGCGTCCTCTCGCTGTCCATCTCGAATCCCGGACTCAATCGTCGGCTTCATCGGAGAAATGGGCGGGCTAGGTCGTCGGCTTCGTGCCGAAGATGATCTACGTCGAGGCATCACAAGTTCAAGCTCCAACTTCACCAAGTTATGAAACTTGTGAAGAAAACACCCTATACTACTTGGAAAGAGGTAGAGGGTGAAGAAATAGGAGGTGGGTTCACTTTAGAATTGGATTTCTCACTTGTTTACTCAAGATGCCATTAATGGTGGCAAGCTTTTTCTTTAACTCAAGAAGAAGAAGAAGATGAAGATGATTATGATAAGTTAATTAAAATGCAAAAGAAATGAATACTTATCATAATATGAACCATGGTTAGGTGTAGAGAATTGACTAAGGTTAGATGAATGGTTAGGGTTAAGCATGAAGACAAAATGGTCACTTTGGTCAAAGCTTCATGAAGCTTCAACAAGCTTCAAGAATGAAAGCAACCATTTTGTTTTCTTTTATCTATTTAAATAAATAAAGAATGGATAAATAAATGAGTCAATAAATCAAAACCATAACCATTATCATAACCATGGTACAATTCTTTACACAAAGCCAATATTGTTGCATCATCAAACATGATACAATCAAGTGCACAAAAGTATATCACATATACAACTTGTGAACTTCAAGTGAGAAAATCCATTTAAAGTGAACCAATACTAGTTAATGTAAAGTAATATATCAAATATATAATTATACATTAAATCATTAAATCAACATTTGATTCAATGATCCGGTCATTTCACACATAACCGACTAGTATCCAATGTATCGATTTATCGAATCAATGATTCGATAACTAGGTCATATCGCATACAACCAATCAAAACATTCATCGCGAGAATGAAATGCGGTATCACATACACGCATTATTCTCGGTCCCGCACATATCTCATATGAGCTCCTATTTCGTTTCGCTTGAGCCAGGAAACCTCTGTGTAGGACTCTAAAGACTCGTCAATACGCCGGTAGCAGATGATGATCATATCAAGCACCCACAAGCCGCAAGCGGTCTTCTAAACGTAACGGCCACCCGGGTATTAAGTGATGAGAAGATCGACGAGCTAGCCCGCTCACACTCCTGTAAATCCAACCAGTAACACTTACCGTACAGTCCGGTCTGTTCGTCTGATATGTCGCATATTAAGTCTAAGGGTGGTAAACGTCAGACCCCAATAACCGATAAGTCATGCCGATGTGAGGCTCATAACGGGTCGAGAAACTACTGGTAACACTTACCAGCAAATCTCTGATCAGCCCTGGCCAGGGACTTCCCTGTTACGGCCAATCGAGCACAGCGCAACATCAACCCCCAATACCGGGAGAGACGAAACCCCTCCTATCGCTCATTGCCTCCATGTGACTCGGGACTGTACCCAAAGACCACCGTTTTACACGCCCTCATGGACGTGGTAAGGTGGAGATCAAAGTACAGTGGGAATCACACAAGACTCCATGACGATCTCGGGTCTACAGACTAACCTGTACAAGTGTCACCTGAGAACTGCCATCTGACGTGAGGTATAATACCATCTGGGAGTTCTCAGCGAGTCCGTCCAGTGTACCTAGTCTCCACCGAGCACCCGTATACCATCTCTGATGTCAAACACCAATGGATATGGGATCATCCATCGCCCATCTCATGGGTCGAGAAGCGTATACGCTAGTCTACACTGGTATATCGATGCCCCGTCTCGATACACCCACGACTAGGGACCTTGAAGGATGTACTTATGGACTACCATGTCCCCACTAGTATGATCTGCATCATAGTCCTGGTGGTCAAGTACACATCCTAAGGGCCATGTAACTATAAGACAGTTTAAAGAGACTAGTGTACATGTTAAGATAAAGAGTAACCAGATAGCATACTATCATATCGAGCAAGAAAGTCATATCTATATATGTCCAAGCATCCAATATAATATACATCATCTGTACAATACTGGCCTCTAGGGCATACATACAACTAACAGCACCTCCCTTATATATTTTGATCCAAAACCATATACATAACAATATATAGGCATCCCCAAGCGGAAGCTAGCTCTTCGCCAATTGGAGGAATCACAACCACGCGATACACATGCATACGATGTCCAACGGCGAAGATCAACACAGAAGAACAATAAATAAAGCAAGACATCCTCATCTCAAGAAGCGAACATACAACTATCGCTCTAAGTCTCGCAAATACCTAAGTCTGACTAGGTCTCCAAATATACAAATTCTAGTTTCTGATTTGATGGAGTTTATCTAGATACAATAGAATATAAAAAGTACAAGAGTGGGCACAATCCAATATGTGTCCCACCTACCAAAGCAAAGCACCCTGGAAGAAGCTGTGTAGCAGCGATACCGCTACTGATCCCAAACGGTCAAACCTGCAAGAACTGTGGCACAACGGGGGTGAGTTGCCAACTCGTGAGTAGAAAACATCAGCATGTAGAAATAGAATAAAACAACGATTTCCTAGGTCATACCATATCATGAAGGTAATACTATGATATCTAGGGTGACCATGTATGCATATATGTCAACAATCGAGTCAATGCATATGACATATATATAAATAACATCTGAATCATACGCCTGCATGCATGTAGATATCATCCACGTGTCCATCAACGACACAAACAATATCATGGAACCTGAGTGTCCAACATCGACACTCGAAACATCATGAAAACATGAGCCTGTATATATGAGGATATCAACCACATGTGTCCATCAACGACACATCAAAATCATGGAACCCGAGTGTCCAAAACCGACACTCGAAACATCATGAAATCTGTGTCCAGCATCGATACGTAAATCCTCATATCTCAGGCGCCGCATACTCAGATCGGCCCTCATATCTATCTCATCTCAGGTGCCGCATACTCAGATCGGCCCTCATATCCATCTCACAACTCCAGTCGGTATCCTACGGATAACTGCCGAGCCCAAAACTATCACCGGTAGGTAATGCTCCCCATGTCGGGCTTACCGCCTTTCTATACGAGTCTTCTTGCCCCGGGGCACCTCACCAGTTCTACCATGTACCCGCAAACGGTGCCTACCTCTCCTCGAATCGGGTATACTCATAGCTCAGAACCGATAAAACTCATGGTGGACGCCTCGAAATATCATATCAAGAAAAACCCGCACTTTTAAAATAATACATAATTTCCTTTGAAATATAACTGCGGTTCTCAAATTCAGAGAACTCATAAAAACAGAATATCAATCCATATAACCATAAAGTACGATGTAAGCAAGATATAACAGTAATGTGAGCATATTAAGTATATCATGCAAACATGCCATATGATAGTACTGAACAATGAATGTATTTTACAAACAAGAATAATATCATGATGTAGCAATTCTACTGTGTAAGTGGTATAGCACTTATACTGTGTAAGTGGCATAGCAATTCTACTGTGTAAGTGTAACATGCGCATCATCGATAATTGTGCAGGTGTACTAGCAGACGAAGTCAGGTAAACAAAGGATATGAAATGTTGTATATATATATCGTAATAAAAGAAACGCGAGCGTATGCAGAAATAAGAGATCGTAAGCGCGAACAGTATATAAAATATGCAACTACGTATACTTTAAACTATAACTGTATGACTCCAAACATATCACAATATCCACTTCGTGATATACAATAAAAAGGTTCTCAAGTCGGATTAAACATCGGTGATTAATCCTTATAATATCACGTACGGAATATACATCGTATGATATCAACAAAACAATAGTACGGATCCATAGTCGCGTACATCATCTCATAACACATGTATCAGAATCTTATCGTATCATCGTTCACGTGTCACATCGATATCGATCTCATGAAATACCGATATCGATCTCATATCACGCCACTATAAATCTCATATTTGTCCTCTTTCGATCACTTATATATATATCACGATTCACATTCTCATTTCATATTCTCATATATCAATCCGAGTCATTTATATCTATCATCTCAATATCCCATATCACATTATCTTATATACATATATCATATTCTTAAGCCAGTATATCCATTAGTGTCAACTTTTATCACATCATTTCTTACTAAAACCTTTAATCATATCCGTAAATTCATAACATATCTTTTCTCCTAATTATAATTCATATCATGATTTTTCCATATAAATGGTTGCGAGGGTGCTATACGTTATCCACCCGACTTCCCCCATAGATATAAATCTACTCACCTGCTAAACTTCTCGCTTAGCTAAAGTTGATGTGCTTCGTCGTCTCGGAATTCCACGCGAAGGTACCTACATATCAACACATCATAACGTTATTAAAACCAGGTCCGAAAAACCGATACGGCACACGAAGTGCTCATAGGTTAGAACCTATAGCTTACGCATTCAAGATCAACCAAATAACCCTCGTCGTTGACGTAAAAACGTCCAACGACTGAAATCCAAACTCAATTACCAAAACCAAGTTTCAGAAATCACAAAACCGAAATTAGCAACTAAGGAAATCTCTCCCAGATTCTACCCTAGGTCAAACCAGAAGATTTTGCATATAGGGTTTGTCAAGATACAGATAAGGGAACCATACACCAAAATCCAACACAATACACCAAAATGCGGCCGCAAATTGTGGCCACCATGATTAAATTTGCGGCCAAAACTAAGGTATATGGGCTCGGGTTTCAAGGGGTGCTTCTAGGTTGCCTGCTCATCTCTCTGTCATGGGAACTTAATTTATGGTGGTCTCAGGTCATAGCAGATTCTTCAGATAAGTCATAATTCACCAAAAACCGATATCGAGGAGAATTATAAGTTCGTGTTTTGGTTTTTATTCTCTGTTCTTGGTCAGTAAAATCATCACTAAGGTCATGTAAACACTCACTACACCTCAATTTACCACTTACAAATCAAGTCTCCCACTAAATATCAACTTAGAAATTTCCAAGATCACAATCTAACTAATTCGAACTCTAAACTAAAACTAGGATATATTAAACACAATAACTTAACTAGAAGTCTAGAAATATACTTCACTTGCAACTGAAGAAAATTCTTGGGTTGCCTAAAGTCTCCAAAATCCAAACTTGAATGGTCCATAATGTTTAGGAAGAGGTTGTGCATCTTTTTATTGAAGGTGGCATGGAGTTTTGGTGATGGATTGGAGATGATACATGGAGGTAGAGGAGGATGAAGGAGGAGGCGAAGGAGGTGAAGAAAATGGTGAAGAAATGAAGAAGGAAGAAGAAATATGAAGAAGTCAAAGGTCTATCTCTCCTTCTCTTATCCTCACTCTCTCTTACCCCTACTCTCTCTCTCAAAATATCTCATTTTGTCTCCTCTCTCTCTCATCAACCATGGCATCACTTTTATTTTCTTTTCTCTTTTAAATAAAACCAAATACAATGAACAAACATGTAACAAAATGCAACATGACATGGTGCACTAGCTATGGGAAAATGCAAAAAATACAGATTTGGCCAAATCGTGATTAGTAGTGCACTAATCAAGTTTAATTTAAACATGCATATAATTAATTATAAAAATGCCAAAATCCGATAAATATCTTTATAATAAATAAATCATTTTAATCTCCACTTATATTCCAAATATTGGTATATAATTATACCATTTTACGGAAAAAAAAACTATTCGCAAATCGAATAGTTTTCGCGAAATATATTATTTTAATATTTAATTTCCAAAAATAATATTTATATTTCTGAAATGTTACACTAAAACACTAGATTTACAATATACTAATTAGTTTTCACAAAACTAATTATTCCGGATTCTAAATATTGTATCACATGTCATCAAAATCTAAACGACGTTAAACATTTCGATCGATTTAATAAACACCCACAAATTCCAGAGACCTCAACAACTTGAGCATCATTAAAAACACCTAGAAAGTGCCAAATATTACAATGGAGCAGCATAAGAAGAATAAATCCAAAACACCACAAACTTGCAGGGAACCGCGGCCAAAATGGAGTTTAGGCCGCGGTTCCGTGGCGCTTTGAAGGTGTTAGGGTCCTAAACTTCTTGAGGCTCCATAAAATACCCTGCAAAGATTTCTACATATTTTTAATCTCTAAAATTTCAACTTTTGAAAATTCGACAAAAACTTAATAAAACCGGGCTTAGAAAATTCGATCAAACACTTTAACGTCGTAAAGACTTTCCCTAATGTTCTAGCTTGGCTCTGATACCATGAAAGTCTATTCTAGCACCATCATGAGCTTTAAACAGGCATCAAGAGTGCAATTTTAAAAATTTCTAGGTGCTAAGCTAGACTAACTAAGGATAAAACTAGAATATTAGGTTTTCATGATGATATCAAAAGAACTACACTAAGAGAAAGAGCTTACAACCTTTGTAGACCGTGTCCTTCTCTTCTAAAGCTCCAGTTGTAGTCCCTACGACTCCTCGTAGCTCCACTTGAAGGTTGAACAAATTCGCTTCAATGACCTCCATGTCGAAGATGATCCATCCGAGGTTCCTCTAATCCAAGCTACCTCTTCACTAAACTCTCTTTAGTGAAGTAAACATCCTAGTCTTGAGTGTTAATCTTAACTAGGTGAATGTAGTAGGGTGTTTAGCTCACTAATAATCATCTAATGCCCTAGGGTTCACAACACATGTGAGGGTTAGGGCAATGAGGGAGGAAGAAGAGGAAAATGGGAGAGCTAGAATGGCTAAGGCAAAAAAGAACTCGACCCTTGAGCAAGTGTAGAATGACTCCTAATATTTTCTCACTTATTGAAGCATACCATTTTCATCAAATAAAAAATAGAACCATGCTTTAATAGCGAGTCAAGAGTAATAAAAAAACGAATAAGCCATGCTATGCACCATACCACAAATATCTCCCCATATTTCCACCTCATTTTCTATTTTCCAAAAATAGAAAATCCATGCCATGATTCATAATATATATATATAATATGAAGAAAATAATTAGTGAGCAATAATATTAGTTAATATATAATTATATCAAATATAAATATATATCATATTATTAAATCAACACTTGATTTAATAACCGGTTATATCACATATAACCGACTAATATCATTTATCTGTATATCATATTATCAAATCAACACTTGATTCGATAATCCGGTTATATCACATATAACCTGACCGATAACAGATAACTGCTAGATTACAATACAGTATCATATACTCATATTTAATAAGGCCCCCACACATATCGGCATATGTGCCCTACTTCGTTTCGTTTGAACTAGAAAACCTCTGTGTGGGACTCTAAAGACACGTCAATACGCCAGCAGTAGGTGATGATCACATCAGTCACCCACAAGCCGTCAACGATACTAGCTGGACGTAACGGCTACCTAGGTATTGAGCGATTAGAAAATCAACAAGCAGGCTTGTCCAAAATCTCATGAAGCATATAAGTAACACTTACCATACAGTCCGGTCTCTTCGTCTGATATGTCGCATATCGAGTCTGGGGGTGGATATGTCAGACCCCAGTAACTTGATAAGTCATGCTGATGTATGGCTCATAACGGTTCGAGAAACTACTGATAACTCCTACCAGTAAATCTCAACAGCAACCCTGGCCAGGGACTTCCAGTTATAGCCAATCGAGCATAGCGCAACATCAACTCCCTATACCGGGAGAGAAGAAACCCCTCCTATCGCTCATTGCCTCCATATGACTCGGGACTGTACCCAAAATCCACCTGTTTGCACGACTCCTTTGAGCCGTGGTAGGGAGGAAATCAAAGCACAGTGGGAGCCACACAAGACTCTATGACGATCTCGGATCTACAGACTAACATGTACCAGTGTCACCAGAAAACTGCTATCTGACGATAGGTATGTTACCATCTTGGAGTTCTCAACGAGTCCTGTTCGGTGTACCCATTCTCTAATGAGCACCTGTGTACAATCTTTGATGTCAAACACCAATGGTTATGAGATCAACCATCGCCCCCATACAGGGTCAAGAAACGTACACACTAGTCTACTCTTGAATATCGATGCCATGTCTTGATATTCCCTCGACTAAGAATAATTGAAGGTTGTGCTTGTGGACTACCCAGGTCCCAGTAGTATGATCCGCATCATAATCCTGGTAGTCAAGCTAACATCCTAAAGGCTTTATCAACATGTATAAGAGAGACAGTATAATAATACTAGTGTACATGTTAAGAAAAAGAGCAACCAGATAGCATACTATCATGTCGAGCAAGAAAGTTCTCTATATATATGTCCAAGCATCCACTATATCATACAATAATGGCCTCTAGGACATACATATTCCTAACATTAGAGTCCCACATAGAGGGTTTCCCTGGTTCAGGCGAAACGATGTAGAGGCCGTATGGTTTTACGTGCAGTGTTTCGATCATATACGTGTACTAGCTACAGTATTTTTGATCGGACGGATAATACTAGCGGGCTTAAAATTAAGCCGCATTCTGATATTATAATATCGGATTATTTTTGTCTCTAGGTATTCGTAATACGAATACGGGTATATATATACGGTGAGGGGTATTCTTGTAATTTCATAAGACTGCTTCTAGAAGAAGACGCCTCATTTATGATAAATCCATTATGTTTAAATGGATAATGAAGTGGAGGTATGAGGTGTTTTTTAAGCATGGTTGGAGCATAGCTACATTAGATAACTCACTCATTTGGATAACTATTGAAGCATGTCACATTATTTTTAATGTAAATGATATGCTTGATATTATCACTTAGTCATTCTTCATCTCATTCTACACACAACACTCTCTTTCCTCCTTTGCTCTATTCTTCTTCTTCAAACCCTAAACACTCTCATGAGTTGAGAAACCTAGGGTTATTGAGACAAATTAATCCAATAAACAATCTCCACGTCTGCTAAGTTACCTAGATTAACAAACTAGGTACTTGGTTACTTCATTCTAGAGGTCAGAGCTTGAACCATAGACTCTCAAGTGGATCTTTTTCGACATGAGGAGGCCGATAACCAAGCTCGATCCGTACAAATGAGGAGCTTAAGAAGAGAATAAGAAGACCCGAAGGACTTGAACACAAAGGTATAAAATCACTTCATAGTAGATTAGAACCTTTGTTGGTATTGCTAGTTAGGGCTTATGGTCGATCTTGGAAATTTAGTCGATGTTGCTTGCTATAAAATTATTGTTTATTAATTCCGCCTCTCTACAAACTATGCAGAGTGTGCGACATCGACTTACACTACAAAGGCAGCTAGCCTCCTAACCTTGCTAGTTTAGTTTTTCTAGTTTTGTATTTAGATTCGATTCTAAGGTATAGGTCACTAGTGCTCAGTTTAAAGTTTTTGTTTTCACTTCTGCCTTCACTGCGAATCTTGCGGCGTGATCACTAGGGTCCTTACAAAATATTCTGCACATATAATCTCACACGATCAAGCTAATATACAGTGTTATCGAATAAAAGCACAGTGTGGCATAAACACATGTATATAGCTATTTACGATATCGATCAAATATATCATAAAAGTGAAGTAATACGACATCGTAAATAGCCATTCATATTTTGAATGCGTCATCAAAACCATAAGTCATCAAAATTGTTGGATAAAAGTGTTCATTTATGAACTTGGTCCCATCATCTATTCAGACAAATTCTAAGGCAGGTGTCGCTCAGTTCGGGAGATAGCTGGTCTCCGTGAAGTTTAGAAATAAATAGATAAAGTAAGGAACATTTGAAAGTGTATGTTGCATGCTCCCACAACTCTTGTGGCGCGGCGGAAGCGGTGAACGAAAATTTTCTTGGCATACAACACGCACTTAACCGAAGATCTTGTCTAAACCACAACTAGAAAAACCTAACTAGAGATCTTATCTACTATGTTAGGGATTATACCTCAATGATATGGTCCTTCGGGTCTTCTCTTTGATGAACTCCTTAGCTCCTTTAGATGTTGCCGATGTCTTCGATCTCCGGCCACCCAAGACCTAGATGATCCACCCGATAGTTATCGTGCGAGCTAGAAACTCTTCATAAGAGTTTAACCTAGAGACCAATTTTGCTAGAATAGGTCACTAGGATTATGTAGAGATGAATGTATTGGATTAGCTTGAAATCTATAGCATTTCTTTCTCTTAACCTTCTCTTGATTCACATATCACATTCACATCTCATGTGAAGCTATTTATAAGAAGAAGAAGAAGGAGGAGATGAGAAGGAGTAAGTGTTTATCATAATGAAAGTGTTCAAGCATGATGAATAAAGATATAGCACTAAGAGAAATAATTTGAAGCATGCATTATATAAATTAGTATCATGCTTCAATAGTAATTCCATAACAACAACCTCAACATGCTTGTACCTTTTAATTTCTACCTCATTTTATTTTCATAAAATAAATGATGTCATTATTATGTCATTATGAGGTGGCACCTTCTAGAAGGTATTCTTGTAACAATTACAAAAATACCCCTCCTCCGTATACCGTATACCGTATACTGTATACCCGCATCCGAATTGCGAAAAATACGAATACCATTAATCCAATAACATAATACCGGTATCCGGCTTAAACCAAAGTCTACCAGTATTATCCTTTCAATTATTATTCCTGTAACAATTACAGGAACATAATCGAAATCCTGCCGTAACAGCTTACGACTGCCATAACAACTTATAGCCTCTACATATTTCGCCTGAACGAGGGAACTCTCTGTGTGGGACTCTAAAGACTCGACAGTATGCTGGCAGTGGGTTAAACCACAAGTACGTCAGCGGCACTAGCTATGCGTAACGGCTACCCAGGTACATGACGAAAAGGTGGCCAACGAGCGAACTCATCACAACCCTTACGAGCCTGCAAGCAACACTTACCGTACAGTCCGGTCTCTTCGTCTGATACGTCGCATATGAAGTCTAGGGGTGGTAAATGTCAGACCCCAATAACTTTATAAGTCATGCTGATTTATGGCTCATAACAGTTCGAGAAACTACTGATAACACTTATCAGTAAACCTCGAGAACCCTGGCCAGGGATTTAGGTGTTATAGCCGATCAAACATAGCGCGACATCAACTCCCTATACCGGGAGAGACGAAACCCCTCCTATCGCTCACTGTCTCCATATGATTCGGGACTGTACCCAAAATCCACCTGTTTGCACGACTCAATAGAGCCGTGGTAGGGAGGAAATTAAAGTACAGTGGGAATCACACAAGACTCTATGACGATCTCGGGTCTACAGACTAACCTGTACAAGTGTCGCTAGAGAACTGCTATCTGACAATAGATATATATACCATCTAGGAGTTCTCAGCGAGTCCTGTTCGGTGTACCCATTCTCCAATGAGCACCTGTGTACAATCTTTGATGTCAAACATCAATGGTTGTGGAATCAACCATCGCCCCCAGGGTCAAGAAACGTACACACTAGTCTAATCTGGTAATACCGATGCCCTGTCTCAATATACCCTCGACTAGGAACTATTGAAGGATATGCTTGTAGACTGCCCAGGTCCCACCAGTATGATCTCATCATAATCCTGATAGTCAAGCATAGTCCTAAGGGCTTCATCAACACATCACATGTTATGATAAAGATAAACCAGATAGCATACTATCATTTTGAGCAAAGATTCTTTCTGTACATATATACATGCCTAGTATTCTATACAATACAGGCCTCTAGGGCATACATATCCAACAATCTCCCACTTTCACTAAGGCCTGTAATTAATGCAATAAGTACCGGCTAGAACCAGTTTCCGGCGTACCGCATGCCCAACAGCTCAAACAGTTTCTCAAACTGTACTTGAGGGATAGCCTTAATGAATGATCTGCTGTGTTGTCTTTCGTGTCTACTCTCCGTACCTCGATTTCCTGGCGATCCACTATCTCCCTGATGAGGTGATACCGCCTCAAGATATGTCTGGATTTCTGATGGGACCTCGGTTCCTTTGCCAAAGCCATGGCTCCATTGTTATCGCAATACAGAGGTATTAGATTAGCAATGGATGGAACCACTTGAAGTTCTGAAATAAACTTCCTCATCCAGACCGCTTCTTTTGCGGCATCATTAGCAGCAATATACTCAGCTTCCATCGTGGAGTCAGCGACGGTATCTTGTTTGGAACTCTTCCAACATACCGCCCCTCCATTTAGAGTAAATACAAACCCTGAGATGGACTTACTATCATCCTTGTCGTTCTGGAAGCTGGAGTCGGTAAAGCCCTCCATTTGGAGATTTCCGTTACCATACACCAAGAACATTTCTTTAGTTCTTCTCAAGTACTTTAGAATGTTCTTCACGGCAGTCCAGTGTTTCTCCCCTGGGTTGGATTGATACCTGCTTACTGCACTTAGTGCATAAGCTACATCTGGGCGAGTACATAACATTGCATACATTATAGATCCTACTGCCGAAGCATAGGGTATAATGCTCATGCGAGCCCTCTCCTCATCAGTCTTTGGAGACATCTCTTTGGAGAGGGTGATCCCATGACAAGCGGGTAAATTACCCCTCTTGGAATCTTCCATACTAAACCTCTTTAGTATGGTGTCAATGTATCTCGATTGGGACAATCCCAATAATTTCTTAGATCTATCTCTATAGATCTTTATCCCCAGAATGTACGAGGCATCGCCCAGGTCTTTCATGGAGAACCTCTGCGATAAGAATAGTTTGACCGATTGTAGCATAGGAATATCATTTCCTATCAAGAGAATGTCGTCCACGTACAATACGAGGAATATAACAGTACTCTCTACAATCCATTTATAAATACATGGTTCATCCACATTTTTGATAAAACCAAACTCTTTGATTGTATCATCAAAGCAGATGTTCCAACTCTGTGATGCCTGCTTTAATACATAGATGGATTTAAGCAGCCTGCATGCTTTTCCGCTGCTCCCACTATCAATGAAGCCCTCTGGCTGATCCATAAAAACGCATTCTTCTAAATTACCATTTAGAAATGCCGTTTTAACATCCATCTGCCAGATCTCATAATCATAGTAAGCAGCTATAGCAAGCAAGATCCGAATGGATTTAAGCATCGCGACTGGTGAAAAAGTTTCATCATAGTCCAAGCCCGGTCTTTGACGAAATCATTTTGCTACCAGCCTAGCTTTATAGGTCTCCACCTGACCATCCACACCAATCTTTCTTTTAAAGATCCATTTGCACCCTATGGGTTTTACTCCAGAAGGTGCAGCCTCCAAAGTCCATACTTTGTTGGTGTGCATAGATTCCATTTCGGATCTCATGGCATCCAACCATTTCACTGAGTCACCACTCGTGATAGCTTGCTGAAAACTAGTAGGGTCATCATCATCCATGATGCAATCTTCTCTATCGCCGTCAATTAGAAAACCGTAGTATCTATCAGGTGGGCGAGAAGTCCTACTAGATTTACGGAGTGGCTGAGGTATGTCAGGTTCTATTGAAACCTCAGGTTCAATCAAATCATCGGTAATGGTTTGTGCATTTGGAACTTCTTCCAGTTCTACCGCATTGCCAACAGTATCATTTGTAAAAAATTCATTTTCTAAAAATGTGGCATACTGAGAAACAAACACACTTTGTTCCTCCTTGTGGTAGAATAGATATCCATACGAGTGTTTTGGATATCCCACAAATTTACACAAAACCGATCGTGTCTCAAGTTTGTCTGGATTCTGCTTTTTCACATAAGCCGGACAACCCCATACCTTAACTTTTTTAAGAGATGGTCTCTTCCCGTACCATATCTCATATGGAGTGGTAGACACGGTTTTGGTCGGAACCCTATTCAATAGATAAATCGCAGTCTCCAATGCGTGCCCCCAAAATGATATTGGTAACTCAGCATCACTCATCATAGATCGTACCATATCTAATAATGTGTGATTCCTCCTTTCTGATACACCGTTGTGCTGTGGTGTATACGGAGGAGTGAGCTGAGATAGAATCCCATTCTCTTTTAGGAAATCTAGAAACTCTGAGCTTAGATACTCACCTCCACGATCCGATCGAAGTTTCTTGATACTTAAGCCTGTTTGTTTTTCTACTTCAGATCTATACTCCTTGAACTTTTCAAAGGCTTCGGACTTATGTTTCAACAAGAACACGTGCCCGAATCTCGATAAATCATCAGTGAAGGTTATGAAGTATGAAAAACCACCTCCAGCATGTGTAGACATTGGTCCACATACATCACTATGTATGAGGCCTAAGAGTTCAGTAGCTCTCTCTCCGTGTCCAGTAAACGGAGTTTTGGTCATTTTACCTTTGATGCAAGATTGGCAAGTCGCATAAGATTTATATTCAAACGAGTTTAAATATCCATCTTTATGTAGCTTGGTTAGTCTTGTTTCATTAATATGACCAAGTCTACAATGCCAAATGAAAGCTTCATTATGTCTGAAACCTTTCTTTTGTTTCCGTGTTGTATATGAAAAACTGTATGCTGATTTAGGATGTATATCCCGTTATTTAATGTTCCATACCCAATCAACTCTTGATTAAGGTTAATGTTCATAACATTAGATTGCAATACAAAATTATATCCAGCATTGTCCAACAACGATACAGATATAATATTACATAACATCGAAGGTGCAAAATAACATGGGTTCAAAACCAATATAGAACCCGACAGCAAACCAAGATGATACTCTCCCACTGCAGTAGCATGTACTGAGGAACCATTCCCAACCCGGAGAGTGTGATCACCTTTCTTCAACAACCTGCTATTTCTCAACCCCTGCATACAATTGCAGATGTGAGATCCTGACCCAGTATCTAATACTCAGGAAGCAGAGTTAATTGAAAAACAGTTTTCTGTTACAAACACACATGAAGTGGAAGCATCACCATGCTTCTTCTTCTGGAGGTCGGCCAAGTATTTAACACAGTTTCTCTTCCAGTGCCCAGTCTGGTGGCAGTGAAAACATTCCCCACGACCTGTCGCAGCAGCCCCTTTCTTGTCCCTTCCCGATGCCTTTTTCACTCCGCCTCTCTGCTTGATGGGATTCTTCTTCTTCTTCTTTCCCTTGGCCTTGGCTTTCGGGATGGAGGAAGAAGATGGCCCAGCAATAAGAGCGGGAGTTTTCGCTACCTTTAGCGTGCTCTCTGCACTCCTCAACATATTGAGGAGTTCTGGTAAAAACTTCTCCATTTTGTGCATATTGAAGTTTATAATGAATTGAGCAAAGGCAGGGGAAAGGGACTGTAGAACAATATCAACATACTGCTCGTTCTCCATGGTCCAACCCAGGTCCTCAAGTTCTTCGATAAGTCCAATCATCTTCAATACATGGTCACCTACAGACGTGCCAGCAGCCATCCGCATCTGAAACAACTTTCGAGATGCCTCGTATCGGAGAGTACGGGATTGCTCTCCATACAACTCCTCTGTATAGAGAAAGATGGATTGGACATTCATCTTCTCGTGCTACTTCTGATGTTCATTGTTCATAGAAGCTAGCGCGAGGCACTTGGCTGTTGCGCAGTCTGTATCCCATTTCTTGCGGATTTCTTTATCCGCAACTGAAGAATCAGGGCCTGGGCTGGGAGGGGCTGGAGTAGTCAGGACGTATCCGACCTTATCATATGTCAGGGCAATATTCACGTTCCTTAGCCAATCTTTGTAATTCGGTCCAGTGAGTTTGTTTTTGTCTAATAAAAGTTTAAGTCCTGACATCGGTATCTGCTATTAGGAGATAGAAAAGAAGTCATTCAGCGATTGTTCTTTCATAATTAGATTGGTTACTTATCTAATTGTTGTCTCCCACTGCTTTTTATCAAGTTTTCCTTCAAACCTAAAAAGAAAACTAGCCAGGATAAATTGCAATCTTCAAGTTTGCTAACCAGAAAGTGCAAAATTCTCCCGGGAGTAACTTTTACTCACAGTGGGATCGGGATCCAACTATCATATAGAAGGTATGCAATCTCATTGCAAATCTCAACTCTTGAAATTCCTGATATAATTTTTACCCCTAGTGACTTATGACCTTAACTATGGTCAACAAATCATAAGTACTAGTCAAGTTCAACCCGCCATTTCGTGATTGATTTAGACCCACCCACATGACCCTTAACTATGGTCAACAAAGTCATGAGAATGCCCTAATTGATCGCATCAAATGCTTTATAAGAATTCACCACTTAGCTACCGTACACCACGCCTTAACTATGGTCAACAAACGTGGCACGAATACTAAGTACTCTGCTTCCTAAAATGGCGGAGGGCAACGGATGATTTTTATGAAAACCTTTAACGTTTTGAACTTGATATCGTTGTAGAATCGAGTGGGAAGGAGTGGTTTAAGCTCCAGTTTTAAAAATCGAATGGTTTTGTAGTATCTTTCTAATTTTGCTAAAGAGGTCACTCCCGGTGAAGGGATCTCGGCTCTTTCCTTATCGAATAAGGTGCTGGATATGAAAATACCACGATGCAAAGCAAAGTTAGATCAACTATAAAATCAAATCGAGTTCTTTGTAACATTTTCCAGTTTTGCTAAAGGGGTCACTCCCGGTGAAGGGATCTCGGCCCTTTCCTCATCGAATGAGGTGCAGGATATTCAAGAATACCGCTATGCAAAACAAAAGCTAGAGTTACCATTTTTCTTTAAAAATTTGATTCTACAACATCTTTAGGTTTCTTTATCTTATCATTAATCACATTAATGTAGTCCCACCATTTACGTTTCCTAAACATCACAGAAAAGAAACGAAAAAATAGAACGTACGCTTATGCCATCCGCATTCGTTACTGGGTCCCGTCATGCACCGATAGGTTACTTAACTAACGGCAGAGCGGGGACTGGACTAGTGCGGGTGCAAAACATAAGCAACGTTTATTATATATCTCATATATAAATATAACCATTTCAGATCACAGATGAATGCATTGGATATACTAGGAATTCCGTATTTCATTCAAGCCCTTAATGGAAGACGGATTCCACGATCGTGATGAATAGCCAAACCCGTTTTAGACCCCTACGGGTGCGGCAAACTACCCGCCAAATTCCCGAAGTGTAGTAACCTCCCTCAACAATTAAGTAGGCCACTCGGCACTTTGAAAACCCGATAGTTTGTGCACCCCACCTTGGGTCTATCCTAGGAGCAAAAACAGTAAAAAGAAATTATACATCGGTGGCTACAACCTCAACCCGGATGTACCCGTTAAAACAATATTACATAGCTTTTTACAAATTACATGGAATGAAAGAAAAGAAAAAACGCTCTTCTCACACCCCCCGGCCATTCATCACGACGATCCAACACATTCATATACACATACCATCTCATGATATCCATATGTGCAACCCCCACTAATCGTCATATAGCAATTAGCGGACGTTTCAAACACATATCACAAAAAACGAAAAACCCGATTAGCCAAACACTATCAAAATTTCGATCGATAATTTTAAATCATGCCAACACTTGACATGTTCCTGTACAAACACCTTTATAAAATTCTTTATATCCCAGAAACCCTAATTCTTCAATATATGAGTACTGTAGAAATCCGAGTCGACGCGGCCCCAACTCGGCGGCGAATCCGCGGCCAAACCATGGGTTTGGCCGCGGATCCGCGGCGCTTTAGTCAAGTCAGGAGTCCAAATTTCTACAGTGTTCTTATAAAACCTTGCTTGTATTTTTAAGACATGTCAAATTAATTTTGGAACACTTTCAAAAACTGACAGCAGAAAGGGCAGAATACGAGTTTTCGGGAGAAAAAACTGTCGATCGAGCTTCTAACTTTTGGCTAACATCTAATTGTGGTTTAGTTAGGCTGTGATACCATGTTAGTATATGTTGCATGCTCCCACAACTTTTGTGGCGCGGCGGAAGCGGTGAACGAAAATTTTCTTGGCATACAACACCCACTTAACCGAAGATCTTGTCTAAACCACAACTAGAAAAACCTAACTAGAGATCTTATCTACTATGTTAGGGATTATACCTCAATGATACGGTCCTTCGGGTCTTCTCTTTGATGAACTCTTTAGCTCCTTTAGATGTTACCGATGTCTTCGATCTCCGGCCACCCAAGACCTAGATGATCCACCCGAGAGTTATCGTGCGAGCTAGAAACTCTTCATAAGAGTTTAACCTAGAGACCAATTTTGCTAGAATAGGTCACTAGGATTATGTAGAGATGAATGTATTGGATTAGCTTGAAATCTATAGCATTTCTTTCTCTTAACCTTCTCTTGATTCACATATCACATTCACATCTCATGTGAAGCTATTTATAAGAAGAAGGAGAAGGAGGAGATGAGAAGGAGTAAGTGTTTATCATAATGAAAGTGTTCAAGCATGATGAATAAAGATATAGCACTAAGAGAAATAATTTGAAGCATGCATTATATAAATTAGTATCATGCTTCAATAGTAATTCCATAACAACAACCTCATCATGCTTGTACCTTTTAATTTCCACCTCATTTTATTTTCATAAAATAAATGATGTCATTATTATGTCATTATGAGGTGGCACCTTCTAGAAGGTATTCTTGTAACAATTACAAAAATACCCCTCCTCCGTATACCGTATACCGTATACTGTATACCCGCATCCGAATTGCGAAAAATACGAATACCATTAATCCAATAACATAATACCGGTATCCGGCTTAAACCAAAGTCTACCAGTATTATCCTTTCGATTATTATTCCTGTAACAATTACAGGAACATAATCGAAATCCTGCCGTAACAGCTTACGGCCGCCATAACAACTTATAGCCTCTACATATTTCGCCTGAACGAGGGAACTCTCTGTGTGGGACTCTAAAGACTCGACAGTACGCTGGCAGTGGGTTAAACCACAATCACATCAGCGGCACTAGCTGTGCGTAACGGCTACCCAGGTACATGACGAAAAGGTGGCCAACGAGCGAACTCATCACAACCCTTACGAGCCTGCAAGCAACACTTACCGTACAGTCCGGTCTCTTCGTCTGATACGTCGCATATGAAGTCTAGGGGTGGTAAATGTCAGACCCCAGTAACTTTATAAGTCATGCTGATTTATGGCTCATAACAGTTCGAGAAACTACTGATAACACTTATCAGTAAACCTCGAGAACCCTGGCCAGGGATTTAGGTGTTATAGCCGATCAAACATAGCGCAACATCAACTCCCTATACCGGGAGAGACGAAACCCCTCCTATCGCTCACTGTCTCCATATGATTCGGGACTGTACCCAAAATCCACCTGTTTGCACGACTCAATAGAGCCGTGGTAGGGAGGAAATTAAAGTACAGTGGGAATCACACAAGACTCTATGACGATCTCGGGTCTACAGACTAACCTGTACAAGTGTCGCTAGAGAACTGCTATCTGACAATAGGTATATATACCATCTAGGAGTTCTCAGCGAGTCCTGTTCGGTGTACCCATTCTCCAATGAGCACCTGTGTACAATCTTTGATGTCAAACATCAATGGTTGTGGAATCAACCATCGCCCCCAGGGTCAAGAAACGTACACACTAGTCTAATCTGGTAATACCGATGCCCTGTCTCGATATACCCTCGACTAGAAACTATTGAAGGATATGCTTGTAGACTGCCCAGGTCCCACCAATATGATCTCATCATAATCCTGGTAGTCAAGCATAGTCCTAAGGGCTTCATCAACACGTCACATGTTATGATAAAGATAAACCAGATAGCATACTATCATTTTGAGCAAAGATTCTTTCTGTACATATATACATGCCTAGTATCCTATACAATACAGGCCTCTAGGGCATACATATCCAACAACATTGTAGTGGATCCACTCACTGAGGCTTTTTTCGAACACAATTGTTTCTCAATCACGGTTTGCGAAACTAATCAGAATGGAAGTTGTGTATTCGATAGCACATAGAGCTATGAGTATGCGATACCACAATAATTGGCTTTAAGTGCAAGTGGGAGATTGTTGGATATAACACCCTCAAAGCAATTATTGTAATTGTAGGTAGGAAATTATGGTAATTGAGGGAGGAACTATACGGATAGAACAGTTTTACTCGAGATGATAGCATGCTATCTGGTTTGTCTTTATCATTCATGTGTATACATTTTACTTGATATTACATGTCGCTAATACATAATGATAAAGCCCGTAGGATCCTTACTTGACTACCAGTATCATGATGACGATCATACTTGTGGGAACTGAGCAGTCCATAAGCATATCCTTAAATATTTCTAGTCGTGGAAGTATCGAGACTGGGCATCGATATTCCGGAGTAGACTAGTGTATACGTTTCTAGACCTTGATGAGGGGTGGTGGCCGGTCTCACAGCCATTGATGTGTAGCGCCTAAGATTGTATACAGGTGCTCACTGGAGGTGAGTACACCGAACGGACTCGCCGAGAACTCCCAGATGGTATTATACCTATCGTCAGATAGCAGCTCTCTGCTAGCATGAGTATATGGTAGTCTTTAGACCTGAGATCGTCATTTTTCTCGTGTGAGTTCCCACTGTACTTAGATTACTACCCTACCACGGCTCAAATGAGTTGTGCAAATAGGTTTAGCTGGGTACAGTACAGTCCCGAGCCACATAGAGGCAGTGAGCGATCGGAAAGAATTTGTCTCTCCTGATATGTCGCATTGTGTTCGGTTGGCCATCACCATAAGTCCCTGGCCAGTGTAGATGAGATTTACTGATAGGGGATCGGTTGTTTCTTGGTTGGTCATGAGCCTGACACCGGCATGATTTATCGGGTTATTATGGGTCTGGCGTTATCCACCCTCTAGACCTAGTATGCGACACTTTCAAACGAAGAGACTGGACTGTACGGAGATTGTCACTTACCGGCTCAGTAGGGGACGAACGGACTTTATTTTTGACCTCCATTTCGACATATACCTTGGTAGTCGTTACGTACAGCTATTGCCGCTGACGTGCTTGTGGTTATGGATTTGATCTAGTAACTTACTGCCAGCGTATTGTCGAATCTTTAGAGTCTCACACAGATGGTTTTCCCGGTTCAAACGATACAATGTACAAGCCGTATGTTGATACGTGCAGTGGTCCAATTAAATACGTGTACTGACTACGCAGACTTTAGTCGGATATTTGATAATACTAGCCGGCTTAAGTTTAAGCCGGATTATTAAATCAAGTATTGATTTAGTAATATATATATATATATATATATATATATATATATATATTCTAATATTATGTTCACTGTTCGTTTTCTCTCTCTTGGATATTCATATTTTTATATGGATACGGGTATATGTAGATGATATATATACTAAGATTGTATTTCATATTTATACAGAATACTTCTAAAAGGAGGACGCCTCATTTATTATTTTCCTTTTTGGAAAATAAATGAAATGAGATGGAGGGTTAGATGGCACGAGAGTATTGTAAAGAGGAATGAACTCATTTTTAAATGGGAAAATTGGTATGACATATTTTTACATGGTTAAAAATTATCCCTATCATCCTAGCTCATTACAAACTTGGACAATATCTCTCCTCTTCTTCTCCTTCCTCTTGCTCAGAAGTTGAACCCTCTTGTCTTGAGAAAAATGATAGTGATAAATTTCTACATCCCCCACACTATATCCCTAGCAAGATTAGATGACAAGTTGCTTCTTCAAAGTTCGCTTTAGAGCGAAGCTAAAGTTTGGATCGGTTTCTCTCGGATGGATTATTTTCGGTAAGGGCGATCAACTTTAAAGCTCATTCCCGACGGTCTAGATGGGGTCTTCTATGATTGGGTGGATATGCTACAAAGGTTGTATATTCGCAAACTTGTAGCTAGCTCTCTTGGTTTGCTTGCTAGTTTAGTGTTTAGACGATTTCTAAGTTGTAGTTGCTAGTGCTTGCTATATTTTTTTGTTCTGTATTCCATCTTGACTCCGAGTTTAGTGGTATGAGAACTAGGAACTACTTTCAATTTTTAGTAAATTAGCCTTAAAAGTATTTAAAGAGAATTTGTGGTCAAGAAAAAAAAACTTTTATAGTTAATTAGAATTTTTGCATGTGTGATGTACATGTGTATATCAAGAGATGAAATCTAATTTTCATAAGAAATAAGTAATATCATCCATTATCTACATGCTTTTCAATCTTCTGACCAGCTCTATTTTCCTGTTACAATAACAAATATTTAAATTATGACTGATCCAATTCTTGCAAAATATTTAGTGGATTATATATAATAAAACGAAAAAGATTGATGGAAGTTAATATATTTAGAAAAGTTTTATTGTTAATTTAATTATGTAAACACATACACGAACATTAATTTAGTGAAATGAAAATGAAAATTAAATATATTTATAATTGTTAAAAATTAATTTATCATATATAGTAAGTCTTGAAAATAATTATGTTATATGTGTGTGTATATCTCAACTTCTCTAACTACTTTTATACCATATCGTTAATTTCAGTGGGGTCTTTGTTAAAAAAGAAGTGGGTTGCTTTATTAAAAAGATGAAAAGGTAAATTTATTAGCGTGAGCATGTTTGGGATAAGAGTTCAAGGAGCGAATTTTCTCATCGTTTTATCTATCTACTATTATCTACTTATAGTGCTACTTCAAAAAATATAATATTATAGTATGAAAGAAAAGGGTATTTTTATTTTTAAAATTGATTGCAGACACGACTTCCCTATTTTTCAAGAAAAATCGATAAAAAAACAAAAAAAAATCCAACCAGCATTCATAATCGCAACTAACCCCATCATTTATTATAAAAAAAAATAACCATATCACTTAGGTTATATTATAGTTTTTAATGAAAAATACAAAACAAAGCAAATAAAGTCATTGAAATTTAACATATATGTGCATCACACGTGCAAATTGCTGATATTATTTAATGCCGAAAGAGAAACTTTTTTTTGTTGCCCCTATGTGTTTTAGTTATAATAGTAGATCTAAAATCCATTTTTAACAAACTTCTTCAAAAAATAAAAAAATATCTACAACATTAATAACGAATTAAATTAATAAAACATTGATGATTCTCAATATTGGCAATCTCCAGGATCAGGACACGTGGCAGACGATGTGTCCCGAGACTCAGAAGAAAAGGCCCATGGGGGACGACCAGGCCACCCTACGCCCGGCCTGCAAGCACAAGCTGGCCCTCCTCGGGGCTCCCTGCAAGTTAGCATCCTCGGTCCCTCAGCTCGCTTCGGGCTGCCACAAGACCAAGACTCCTCGGCCACCTCGCTCGCCCCCGAGCTCCCGCCGAGGCCGTCTTCCTCGGCCCTCCGACCAACTACACCACTCACAGGCGTAACCGCCGCTCCGCAAATCTCGCCATGCGCAGATTTTACGCCAGCAACATCCCATGTTCCACGCCATCACGATCCCCATTAATGGGCGATCCGCTCTCTACGCGGGCGTGACGTCGGGAGCGTAACTGCCGGCGAGATTCTCGCGTCTGCTGGTGCGTGCCACCACCGTTATATAAACCCCCATCACAGAGGGGTCAAGTAAGCCATTTTTTACTCTTTTAAGCCGTTACTCTGCTCGGATCTCGTCACTAACTTGATCGTCGGAGGGTCCTCGGTGGTACCAAACCACCCCGGGACTTCTTTGCAAGTACTCGGCACCAAACTCCTCATATCGCCTCTTCCACCAAAACCCATTGAGACCCACACGCAACAGAAGATAACCATCCAAGTCCACCAGGAGATCAACGGAAGACAACATCTGACGAAGACCCGAGAAAGACCTCCATCAGTTGGCGCCGTCTGTGGGAAACAAAACTCAATGAAAACAAAAGTTGGCCTTCCGATCTCCGCCCACATGGCAATCAATCCCCCTGAAGATCCAAACACCCGCTGTCGCCACCCTTGCAACGGAGATGCAGACGGACCCTCACCCAATGTCGTCGACCGCCCCGCTGGCTGCCGCATCATAGGCCCCGGCGACCGCTCGAGCAAAAGGGCTAGGGGTTGAGAACCCATCACCTTTGGCGACGAGGATCTCCACGGCATATATGTGCCCCATAGTGACCCGCTGGTGATCATAGCCCAAATTCACCGGTACGAGGTCCACCGGATACTCATTGACTCGGGCAGCTCGGCGGACATCCTTTTCCATGACTGCTTCTTGCGTATGGGGCTCGCCCCCGCAGACCTGAGACCGACCTCCCACGTCCTCTCGGGGTTCACCAACCACTCCATCCCGGCACAAGGGGTAGTCACCCTGCAGTTCACATTCGGGGAGCCCGGCCGCACGCGCATGCTGCCTGTGGACTTCATCGTAGCGAAGGTTCCGTCGGCCTACAACGTCCTCCTCGGCCGCCTGATGTTCATATCATAATATTGCATTATTATATTCCCCATTCTTATTCATTTTACAAATAAACATGTGCTTTTGACCCATGTATGCTACATAGTTGCAGGTTACAGGTTCTCAGAACAAAAACAGTGAAAAAGATGAAAAGACGATACAAAAGTGAGACTACGACCAACAAATGGAAGAATCTTGATCAAGCCTACAGTTTGGAGAATAAACGAAGATCAATAAACAAGTCCACAGAGTACAAAGGCAGCGCAAGGTTCAAAACTTCAACATGAAGCAAGCGGTAAAAGTCCACGACTTTATTCACTGTGGAAATCTGGAAGAAATCTAGAAGACACTCTGAGAAACCAACTAAAGAAAACAGAAGAAAATAGCAACAGACATAAGACCAGAGAATTTGAGCCCAAGACTCCACTATTTGGCCGCGTATCCGCGGCCAAACAGGGTATACGACCGCGGATCCGCGGCCGTGCCAGACACATGTCTGTGGGGATTTCGTCGGTGCGACGCGCGTTGACTAGTCTTCTTAGGGGTATACTTGTAATTGCAGATATGACTCGATTGTAACCCTAGGGTTTCTATGTTCTATAAATAGAAA
Source organism: Agapanthus africanus (assembly GCA_030015575.1). NCBI lineage: Eukaryota > Viridiplantae > Streptophyta > Magnoliopsida > Asparagales > Amaryllidaceae > Agapanthus > Agapanthus africanus. The sequence goes on from CM057343.1 coordinate 378,878,189, forward strand.
CCCTAAAACTTGTTTTAGGTTATGCCTCTTCTTGTGCCTCATTTTATTTATCAAAATTCAGATCTGTAAATTTCTGCAATGTATGAAAAGTGCATCAAATAAAAATTATAGTAAGTGTTCTTTATCTTTCCCTAGTTAAATTTATTTTCCTGCCCTAGTATAGATTTATTTTCCTGCCCTAGTTTAGATTTTATTTATCTGCCCTAGTTATAACTTTTAATTATTTGCCCTAGTTTAGGTAATTAGGTTTTTAGTGATAATCGATTCGACAACAATCGGAATTAACTCGTTAGAACAATTAGAGAATACACAAAATCCCAGTGGACCGACCCGTACTCACCGGCTAGCTACCAAGCGACGCCGTTCTTGATTGCGGTAAACAAATATTTTTGATCATAAAAATGATAAAAATCACCCGACGCTGAACTCCCTCCAGGCCCAGATCTCGACATACCACCTGGCGATAAAATTCCCCCTCGATCAGGGCGGGATAGGTCGGGCATACGGGAGCCAGCGGGTCGGTAGGATAGGCCTTTCAGAGGCATCTTCGCCCGAGCAGCACGCTGATGATGCTGATGCGTGCAGCGACATCAAAGAATCCCTGGACACCCGGGACGAGCAGAAGGAAGTCCGTGGGGCGCCGATCGAACCTCTTACTGAGGTGCCCCTAGCAGAAGGAGACCAAGGAAAGACCGTCCAGGTCGGGTCGCTCCTGACGGGGACCCAGCGGGATGACCTGATCAAGTTCCTCAGAAGCAACTCCGATGTTTTCGCCTGGGCACCCGCTGACATGCCTGGGATCGACCCCAAAATCATCTCCCACAAGCTCGAAGTTGATCCTACGGCCCGACCCGTCAGACAGAAGAAAAGAAGCTTCGCCCCGGTCAAGCAGAAGGCGATCGAAGAGGAGGTTGATCGGCTCCTCGCCGCCAACTTCATCAGGAATGTGCTCTACTCAGAGTGGCTGGCAAACGTAGTCCTGGTCAAGAAGTCGAGTGGGAAATGGCGTATGTGCGTCGACTTCACTGACCTTAATAAGGCCTGCCCCAAGGACAACTTCCCGCTCCCCCGCATAGACCAGCTCGTCGACAGCTCAGCCGGTCACGAGCTACTGAGCTTCATGGACGCTTTCTCCGGCTACAACCAAATCCGTATGAACCCTGAAGACGAAGACCTGAACGCATTCACAACGGACCGGGGGGTGTACTGCTACAGGGTGATGCCTTTCGGCCTCAAGAACGCCGGGGCCACATACCAAAGGCTGGTCAATCGCATGTTCAAGCCACAGATCGGCAGGAACATGGAAGTCTACGTTGACGACATGCTCGTCAAGTCCACCTCGTCGGCCGACCTTGCCAAGGACCTGGGCGAAGCATTCGGAGTACTCCGCAAATTCAACATGAAATTAAATCACGCCAAATGCGCATTCGGAGTCACCGGGGGAAAGTTCCTCGGGTTCATGGTCACTCACCGCGGAATCGAAGCTAACCCGGAGAAGATCAACGCTATCCTGAGCATGGCCGCACCTAAGACCAACGTCGAGATCATGCGGCTCACGGGGAGGGTCGCCGCTCTGAGCCGTTTTATGTCCAGGTCGGGGGAGAAGTGCTTTCCGTTCTTTAAGGCGCTGAGGAAAATTCCGAGGTTCGAGTAGTCGGAGGAATGCCAAGCCGCCTTCGACCAATTGAAGAAGCACCTCGCAACACCGCCGCTGCTCACCCGGCCAGTGGAAGGGGACGAGCTGTCACTGTATCTAGCAGTATCCGACCAAGCAGCGGGCTCGGTGCTTGTCCGAGAGGCCGAAGGGGCGCAGAAGCCGGTGTACTATGTGAGCCATGTGTTTAAGGACGTGGAGACGAGGTACCCCGCCATAGAGAAGATTGTCTTGGCCCTCATGGTAACCTCGCGGAAGCTGCGGCACTACTTCCAAGTACACATCATCATCGTCCTCACCGAGCGCCCGTTAGGAGCTATCCTGGCATCATCAGAATCTTCAGGCCGCCTGGAAAAATGGAGATGGGAGCTATCTCAATTCGACATAAGGTATCGCTTTAGGCAAGCCATCAAGGCATAGGCCCTGGCCGATTTCATCGTCGAATGCACCATCCCTAGCAGAAATCCGGAGTCCGCGCCGCCCCTCGCAACCCAGTGTCCCATCCCGGAAATACCTAGCTCAATTCCGGAGTGGGTCATCTATGTCAACGGGTCTTCTACCGAGGAAGGCTGCGGTGCCGGCCTCATCATCCGGGGCCTAAACGAGGCTGAGATGGAGTACTCCTTGAGGCTCGGCTTCAAAGCGTCGAACAACGCGGTAGAATATGAGGCCCTCTTGGCCGGACAGTGCATGGCCGTCGGGCTGGGGCTGAAGATAATTCGAATCCGCAGCGACTCGGCCCTTGTTGTCGGCCAAGTGACCGGCCGCTTCGAAACTTGAGAGCCTCTAATGATGAAGTACCTAGACGAGGTAAGGAAACTCCAGAAAAACTTCGACGAGGTCCAGGTAGAACAAATACCCAGGCAGCTGAATGCCCAAGCAGACGCCCTGAGCAAGCTAGCTTCGTCGTACTCGGCCAACAATAGGTGGTCAATCCTCTTCGAAACCTTGCCTCGACCCAGCGTGGGAGACGAAGCGACGACACTCCACGTGTACGCGGCGCAAGAGAGCGACCAAGATTGGAGGAAGCCCCTTGTGGAGTTCCTGAAGGACGGCGCACTCCCAGAGGACCGGGCGGCCGCCCGCCGTCTCTTGGCCAAAGCCCGCCACTTCGTCTGGAGCAACGGGAACCTCTACAAGAAAGCCTTCACCCAGCCTCTGCTCCGATGCGTTGACCTCCAAGAGGTCGACTACGTCCTTTGGGAAATCCATGAAGGGGTAGGCGGCGCGCACCAGGGGGCTCGAACTTGATCCAAAAGGCGTTACTCCAAGGGTACTACTGGCCCACCATGCACGAGGACGCCCTGAAGCTGGTCAGGAGGAGCAAGAGCTGCCAACTCCACGGCAGCATTCCCCGCCTCCCGGCTACCGAGCTAACTGCCATGACGTCCCCATAGCCGTTCGTCCAGTGGGGACTGGATATGATCATCCAGTTCCCTACCGGAACAAGCGGGCACAAATACGTCCTCGTTGCGGTGGGCTACTTCACCAAGTGGATCGAGGCCATCCCTATTAGGAAACCGGATGCCGCCACAACCATCAAGTTCCTGCAAAACAACCTGATACTCCGGTTTGGCATCCCGAGGTGCATCATCACCAACTACGGGACGAACTTCGAGAACGAGAAAGTGAAGGACTTCTGCAAAGAGTACCATATCCTCATGAAGTTCGCCGCGGTCGCGCACCCCCAATGTAACGGGCAGGCCGAGGTCGCTAACCGAGACGTCCTCCGGGGTCTCCGGACCCGCCTAGAAGGGAGACAAGGCAGTTGGGTCAAAGAGCTGCCCCAGGTCTTATGGGCCCTGCGCACGTCAAAAAAGACTCCCACCGGGGAGACCCCCTTCAGCCTCTGCTACGGGACCGAAGCGATGGTCCCAGCGGAGATCGGGGTACCCAGTCACCGGGTCGAGCACTTCAATGATGACGCAAACACCATGGCGCTACGGACCAACCTCGACATATTGTTGGAGAAAAGGGATCGAGCCCAGATCAGAGCCGCTGCCTATCAGCAACAGACGGCCCGATACTACAACGCTCAGGTCAAACGCCGCTCCTTCAAGACCGGGGACCTGGTCCTACGGAGGAACGAGTTCACCGACCAAGGCAGGCTTCACAAGTTCTCCCCAAAGTGGGAGGGTCCTTTCCTCGTCTCTGAAGTGCTCCCCGGCGGAGCCTACCGCCTACAAGACGCGGACGGACGAAAGGTGTTACGGCCTTACAACGCCGAGAAGCTCAAGCTATACCTATGAGGTCAAAGCCAGCGAGTGTTGCCACCCCCCTCGAGATTTCCCTTTCACAAAGATGGTGTAAAGCGTTCTCTGATATTCCTGTCCATACGAATAAAGAAACGTCGAATCTTTTTTCTCCAGTAGAGTTCCTCCTTTACAACTCAAGGCCCTCGCCACGAGGCGGACGTGCAACCCACGGGCCCTCGCCACGGTGCGACCGTGCACCCCACTGCCCGGACCAAAAAGCCCTCCCAGAGGTAGTCGAGTCCGAGGATCCCTCGCTCGGCTATCCCCAGCGGGCAGCTTCCCTGCCACAACACCGGGGATCAAAAAGCCCTCACAGAGGCAGTCGAGCCCGAGAATCCCTCGCTTGGCTATTCCCAGCGGGCAGCTTCCCTGCCACAACGCCGGGGATCAAAAAGCCCTCCCAGTGGCAGTCAAACCCGAGGATCCCTCGCTCGGCTATCCTTCAGGACAAAAACCCTCGCCAAGAGGCACCGGACAGTAACCCTGCCCGGCCAAAGGTCCTTGGTAGGCTTCTACAGCCCCTCCCGCGCTAAGGACCAAAGTCCTCCCAGAGGCAGTCGAGTCCTTGCTCGGCTATCCCCGGCTGGTAGCTTCCTACCACAACCGACAGGGATCAAAGTCCTCGCCAAGAGGCACTGGGCAGCAACCCTGCTCGGTCCCCGTCCTGAAGGATCAAAGCCCTCGCAAGAGGCAACAGAGCAGTTACCCTGCTCGGTCAACTCCGGCTGGTAGCTCCCTACCCACGACGCCAGGGATCAGCCTGCCCTCGGAAGAGGCACCAGAGCGGCTACCCCACTCGTCCACCCCAGGCTGGTAGTGGCCTACCCCCGACACCAGAGGTCAAAGCCCTCGCCAAGAGGCAACCGCGCAGCTTCAATGCCCGGTCATCCTTAGTGGGATTCCTACAGCACCCCTAACGCTAAGGATCGAGGCCCCCGCAAGAGGAGACCGAGCAGCTACCCTGCTCGGTCTTCCCTGGCGGGTAGCTTCCCTACCACAATGCCGGGGATCGGTAAGCCCTTGCAAGAACCAACTTTGCTGCTAGCCTGCCCAATCACCCCCGGCTGGTGGTCGATGCTCGAAGTCAAAGATGCCCTGCGGCCCGTGGAGGATCCAACACACCAAGGAGGGACGTCAGGTTTATCCAAGTCTAGACGATCTCCCCTCGACTCCGGGGCCCATGGGGATACCTCCTCGGTAGCGCTTGACATGCTCGTTGGCTGGTGATTGAAATCAACTCGATGGAAGATCACCAGACAGATGGCCAACCCGACATAGAAACATAACGGTACAAGCAAAGACATCCTATGAACATCCTTCACACACAGAAGATGAAATGCAAACCGACGAAACAAGGATTTTCTTTTATTACCAAAAGCAAAGTTTTTACAAAGGGTATTCTGGGGCTCCCCAGCCCTACAAACTGCCCGGTGGCTTACTTCGATCCCTTCACCGCTGGCATCATGGCCTGCCGGGGGCTCTACCACCGGAGATTTTGCCACCAGGGGCGCAACCTGCTCCCCACGCCATCTCCCACCGGAGGCCTCACCGCCGGAAGCGGAGCCCGAGCGCGGAGCTCACCATCGTCGAACTCAGGAAGCTGTTCCTTCACGGCGTCCAGGGCCTTGTTCCATGCGACGACAGAATACTCCCCGAGCTCGGCGTAAAACTGCTCTGACGCCTTATAATTGGCCACGGCTTTCTTAGCGCGAGCCTCGGCAACCTGGGCATCCAGAAGCGCCGCCTCAGCATCTCCCCTGCTGGCGTCCCTCTATTTTTCCAGGGCCGCGAAGCATTCGGCCAGATCTGCCAGCTTCCTATCGGCAACCCGGAGGGACGCATTCAGACGACGAAGGACACCCCGATTCGCTGAATTGGCAAGTTCTGCAGCCTCCGCCCGGCCCGCCAAGAAGTCAGCCCTTGCCCTCTCCAGGCGCAGGTCACGTCGCAAAACCTCGACCTCTGAAGGGAACGCTTCCGCTGGCCTCGGGGCGTGGAACGCCCCCTCGGCCTCCATACGAGTGGCAAGGGCGCAGTGTTGAAGAACCTGACAGAAAGCCGATGAGAAACCAGGAAGCCCCCGAGCCAGGGAAGGGTATACCAAGAGAAATACTCGTAAAGGGGTTCGTACCTGGAGCGCCCCCTGGGCCATGGTCTCCAATTGATCCCTAAGGGAGCCATACGGAAGCTTTCCCCCAGCCGACTCCTCCATCCCGGCGAGCAGGCCAGCGGCAACGGAAAGGCCAGATGGAACCGTGAAGACGGCGCCCCCTCCTGCACAGAAATTCCCTCAGGGACCCTCGACGATGACGCGTGAGAAACTGTCCTCTTCCTCTTGAGAGGGGGGCCACCCTCTCCCTTCCCTCTGTCCCCCGTCTGGGGCTCGGGTAACTGTGGACGCCTCTAGCCGTCGCCGAAGAAACCACCAGGTGCCGTCGACGAAGCAGACGGCCCTACTGCCGGCAGAGGATCCGGCGGAGGGCGTGAGCTGGCTGAGGGCTTAGCCGCGCCGCCTGCCTCCTTCTGGCATGGGCAGCCCGAAGAGTGGGAGCGAACCATGTATCCGAAAGAAAGAAGAACGCCGAGCAGCCACGACTCAAGGAAGAGGGAAAAATGAAAGATTGTGCGTCCTGGGGCGGGCCCTACCCTTATTTATTGCTGCATACGGACTCATCCAATGGCGACCGTCATCTCCCGCCAAAACACCCTCCTCGACCAGTGGCTCCGATCGCTCCATGTATTGACCCTGCGCTGGACCGCGTCCCGTCTGGCGCCGCAGGCCTGCACACGTCGCGTCAGCCAATCGACGCTTGACGCGTGGACCGTTGCATCAGTTGCAGAGTGCATGAACCAGCGCACCTTCTTTAAATGCAGAGATCTCGCCTCGATTCGCAAGCGGAAAAGACAACCGACGGCCCGAGAACTCGTCCCGACAAAGCCCTAGAAAGGAGCTCACCTCGGGAGGCCCGGCAGTCCACTCCTGGCCCGACCCGCTAGCTGGTCGGAATAAGAGTGGGGGGCTAATGATGATGCTCAATATTGGCCATCTCTAGGATCAAGACACATGGCAGACAACGTGTCCCGAGACTCAGAAGAAAAGGCCCATGGGGGCCGACCAGGCCACCCTACGCCCGGCCTGCAAGCACAAGCTGGCCCTCCTCGGGGCTCCCTGCAAGTTAGCCTCCTCGGTCCCTCAGCTCGCCTCGGGCTGCCACAGAACCAAGACTCCTCGGCCACCTCGCTCGTCCCCGAGCTCCCGCCTCGGCCGTCTTCCTCGGCCCTCCGACCAACTACACCACTCACAGGCGTAACCGCCGCTCCGCGAATCTCGCCATACGCAGATTCTACGCCAGCAACATCCCACGTTCCACGCCATCACGATCTCCATTAATGGGCGATTCGCTCTCTACGCGGGCGTGACGTCGGGAGCGTAACTGCCGGCGAGATTCTCGCGCCTGCTGGTGCGTGCCACCACCGTTATATAAACCCCCATCACAGAGGGGTCAAGTAAGCCATTTTTTACTCTTTTAAGCCGTTACTCTGCTCGGATCTCGTCACTAACTTGATCGTCGGAGGGTCCTCGGTGTTACCAAACTACCCCGGGACTTCTTTGCAGGTACTCGGCACCAAACTCCGCATATCGCCTCTTCCACCAAAACCCATTGAGACCCACACACAACAGAAGATAACCATCCAAGTCCACCAGGAGATCAACGGAAGACAACATCTGATGGAGACCCGAGAAGGACCTCCATCAAACATAGACATATTTAAACCACAAAGCTAAGAACTTAATTATTTTGTGGGAATTTTATTAATTTAATCACATGCATGCATTCCACATGACAAAATGCTAATCATAACCAAGGACATGTGGATGTTTAAAGCTCAAAATAAATTGTATGTATTTTTAAAATTGTTAAAAAAGCCAATACTTATAAAATACGGATGTTTAAAGCCTAAAATAGATTGTATATATTATACTTAGAATATTTTTACAAAAATTCCAGATTTGCTCTCTTTTTTAATTTAATCAAATATGATTATTCTGTCAAAAATATTATACAGATGATTTTCTCTCGTGACTACTATTGTTCACTTCTTTTCTCACAATGCTTCTCTCCCAATTTCGCATCTTCTCTCCCCTAAAATCTGTATCACCGCTTCCAAATATCTCTATCTCTAATCCAATTCTTCCGATCCCCCATCTCCGTTTGCAATTTTTGTATCTCCGCTTTCCAATCCCTAATCTCTGATTCAATTCTTCGATTCTCCTATTTCCTCTTCCGATTTCTCCATCTCTACTTCCAAGACAGTAACTAGCACACTCAATAATAATAAATGAATAATAAAGAAGCCGAAACAAGGACAAGAAATAATAGAGAAGGCAAGCAATAATAAAAAAAGATGGGTTTAAAATAGAAATTAAGACAGGCAATGGTAAAAAGAAAATAATAAATACGCTGTTGGAAACTAATTTCTTTTCTAAATATCCAAAACTTTATTTTCTCTTAGTATAGGGATTTTTAAGATTTTCCCTTTTAAGATTGTTTACGAAGAAGCTGTCGAAAATGTATTTATGTATGCATTGTCTATAATATCCTTTAAAGAATATTTTAGATATTATAACATAGAATTTTTAATATCTTGAGAAATTAAAAAAATATTAAAAAGGTATTCTGGACAATATATACATAAATACGTATATAAACCAAGATTTTGGTTTAAAATAATATGAAAATATATTTTTGGGTTTTCTCATAACTTTGAAACTTCATGGATTTAAACATATGTCATCTTTTAACAATTTTCCATTAATTGAAATACAAATGTTTAGATAAACTAAAAAAGTCCTTAAACCTAAGATGACCGTATCATCAACTTTTTACATGTGTAATGCATGTGAATTTATCTTAATATCATAAAGAAATGCTCTGAAAAGATTCTTAATTACTTTTAGTTAAGATAAAAGAAAGGGTCAATTGTCAAAAAGCCCTCGGCCTGCTCGAGAGTTGTCTGAAAAATATTGTAATTTTCGAAATTGTTAGGAAGGACCTACTGTTCAAATTCTTTATGAAAAACCTCTGGTTGTATATTTCCTCAACTGCTTATATATTGCATGCAACTGTTTAGATATTACATGCAACTGCAACTGCAACTACGCGCAACTGTTGGTACCTCACTCGCGCGCACAAACGTGCATGTTTTGAAAATTGAATGGTTTTTAAGAAATGGCTGCGCACGCGAGCTCTGTCTCGTTTTAAAATTTATAAAACCGCAAGTGCACGGCGCGTTGTAGCGAGCCGGCAAGTACGGGTCAATCCACAGGGAATTGGTGATTAGGTATTGGTGCTTAAGGTTCGAGAAATAAAGAATTTTGAGTTTGTTGTCACGAAATATAAAAATACGAAATTTTAGAAATAAGGTTAAAGAAGTGGTCGTGGTTTTGGCTCGGATGGTTGAATCACGGCGATTTCTTCGACGGATCATGAGTTGTCCGTCCTTGTGTCGATCCCGACGTGAAGCATGACTTGTCAAGACGGTTGCGAAGCACAAATCATCAAGTTACCGGATTTCGACGCAAAACACGAAACTAATCCGTTTTGTTCACTTACCGTTTGTATGTCCAAACTTGAGATATCAACACTAAGCACAAGGGTTAGCAAGTATACGACAACATCAAATACACAAAGTAGTGAGTGGGAGCAAGTAATTTTAGTGTTAATTTTGCTAAGTGCTTATGATAGTATAAGGTATATGAAAACAAGAAGTATGTCAAGCAACTTGTTAACAAAATACCATATCTAAACTTAGCAACCTTAACACCAAATTGATTTAACTTAAACATTGGAAAATGGATATAAGGAGTGAATATGGTATATGAAGAGGTTACCTTGTAACCATGGTTTCAAAATACCATATCACATACATAGCATAGACAATCTTTTAGTTAGAATCATAAAGTGAGCACATTAAACATTAACAGGAGGAGGAGGAAGGCAAAACCATTCATCTCACATCTTTGCCATAACCACAACCATAAAATTACTCAAACATAATGAAAAGGAAAGCAAATAACAAAAGAGGTAAAGAAACAAAGCAAAATCAATTATATTAACACTTGAATGAGTTGAGATAAAAGGTGTTGGTTATTTGTTCAACCTCCATAATGAAGCTCTCAAAAGAAAGCTCCAAGAGGGAAGAAGAAGAAGAAGAAACCTAGTTAGGCTCACACAACTCTCAAGCTAAACCAAAAACTAAATGAACTTGGAATTGGGTATTTTTATCCCCTTTTTACATTGCTATGTTCTGGTAGTTATAGGCAACACACCAGAATAAACAAACAATATACATAGGATGATGTGATGCCTAGAAATAACCAGAAGAAAATTGGGATAATTTCATCATTGTGGGGCCGGCGGCGCCGGCCAAAATGATAATGCCGCCGGTTGACCTTTGAGCTTTGGGGCTCGTGTTGGTGTGGTGGCCTTGTATGCCCTCCATGATATCTCTAGTGATATTTGATTTGTCTATATAGCCCTGGTTTGCATTCAGAAGATTTGGAGGGAAACTAAACTTTATATCACATCACACCTTTTTGCATTTAACATTCATGATCTCACGTATGCCCACTTGCACAAGTCATGAGTGTTGAGCCTACTTGAGCCAAGGCAGCCCCTACCTAAGTCCATGTACCAAAGAGCTATATGCACACTTGTAATGTGTTAGACCAAAATTGTGTACACATATTTATTTGCAAAAAAGCTTTTTGAATACCGATCGTTTTTTTGTTCTAATTTGCAGTGTCGGCTCACAAATGTCATATCCGTGACTTTGAGTATGTTATCCAATATTTTGTCACGAATACCTGTAATCTGTAATTACTGAGCAGACACTGGTTAATAATACCGATATATAACAAAATTGATAATGAATGAGTGGTATTAAAATGCAGTTTTTTGTGATGAACAAATACCCCCAAACTTATCTTTTGCTCGTCCCGAGCAAAATAAAATCCTAACCTCACTTTCGCAGGGAACGCGATTGCACTGAGCACGTGCAATAAGCCATTAAAGCTCTAGGTGTCCCTAGTATGAGGAGTGTTGTCTCCTGAGGGTTTTCAGCGGATTACACCCACAAAATCCTATCAAGTTAGTTTCGTGAGAAAACAGTTGATTCTAATCTTACATTAAGAATCAAAATTAGAAGTTCTATTATTCTAGTCAGAAACGTCCAACCCTTATTTTTCACTCCACGCATTTTATTTAACATAAGCTTATACACGTCTTTACGTAGTTGTGCGAATAGTGTCGACAAGTTTCTAAGAACTTGATTAGGGTTATCATGTCATAAATACGGACCAGGATAGACTTCTAAAGGATCATACAGGTTTGTAAGGACTTAAGATTTTCTCAAGTTTTATTCTCCAATTAGGTTTCAAGACAGAATTTATATCATTTTTAATAGAGAACCAAGTCTTATTCTTCACTCCTACCTTTCACATGTTTTTGTTCATACACACCTTGCGTGATCGTGCAAAAAGTCTTTATAAATATAAACCTTCGTATCTCTGCTAAAAACTGTTTATAATAGAAAATTCGTCTCCTCCAAGATTATTCTCTCATAAAGAACCGTGAGGACTTTTAACTTGGAGAGAACATTTGCTTAACTTATTTTATTTGGCGATTGGAAATTTAGCGAGCTTTGGGTCAATGACTTCCAAACCAGATGGTTTTAGGGCATTAGGTATGGAGACACCCCTAAGACTAAATTACCCAAGTTACCAAGGCCACAAAACAAAAGACTCATTTTGTTGCGTATTAAAATATTCTGAAAGCATTGCAAACGGAGATATTGCCAGTTTTTCTTTTTAATCCCGAAAACGTATTCATGTGGATAAGGTGTGTAATCACTCTAATAAGGTTCCAGATGTGTTATTTTTCAGACTTTTAGTTTCTATTAAAACCTCAATAATATCCTTCATATCTACTTCACCTTGTATACAATTCTTAATATTACTTAATTCAGAACAAATATGTTTGATCCTAAAGATGTTTATCAATTTTCAAAAGTTTTAAAGACATCTCAAACCTTTCATCTAATTCTCAAGAACTCGTGACACGTGTTAAGTGATATAAAAAACGTATATTAGGTACGGTTAAATTCAAAGGAGGGTTGTTTTTCGGGTTTTCAATCTCTTGAAAAGGATTTAGTTGTTTCTATCTTATCAACCGAATCGTCAGACATCGAGTATAAGTTTCCCTGCTAGCTAACCTGACGAAAAAGTTTTTTATGTTTTTGAAGAAATTTTTCAATTTTTATGGGTTTTTAATATTATGCAATACAGAATATACACATGATGCAGCAAAATAAACGCAGTTCTCACCCCCAAACTTGAGTTTTACGATGTCCTCATTGTTGCCCCTGTCTCCGGTAGCTAGATTTAGACATCAGGGTGAGATTTTTATTCACAAAAAGAAAAATCTAAGAATAATTACAGTATATACAAGTTAAAAGATTGCGTTAATCCATAAATTAATACCAGCCATTCAAAATTTTTGTCGATATATGGTCAGGGCTGGTAAAAGAAAAGGTATAAGAAAAAGAAAAAGAAAATGTATATGTTAGATATTAGTGAAGAACATGGGTGTGTGAAAGTAAGGATCAGAAGACGCTGAATGTGTGGATGAAGTTCTGAAGGAGTCAAAGAATTGTTGCCCGAATGAATTGAATTTTCAAGAAGTATGTGTTGAGTTTCGATGTCAAGTTCGTTTAAAAACTATAGTTCATCCGCAAAAAGTTCAGCAAAAGAAAGGTTCGTAGGATGTTCCCAAATTGATACCGACTTAAACTCACCAAGAATATCAAGTTCATTCGCAAATATTTCCTCAAAACTCTGCATGAAAGATTGTTTCTCAAGGCTGTCTTCCTCCCTATGATCCTCCACAATCCCACTCTCGTTGTTACAACTCACAATTTCCAATACGAGTTCTCCTTCATCACATTCACATATGGGTAAGTTCATGTCATCTAAAAATGTAGGCTCCCACACTAACGTTTCTTCCGAAACAATATCAATAGGTGATACAAAAATTATGGGTTCCTGATCCTTGATTTCCTCTAACAATCTATCACAACCATACCCATCAAATTCACAAGCTCTCTCTTCTAAAATTAGAGTGCAAAAATCAGTCGGTACAAGAATCTCATCTTCAAGTAGCATATTGGTTAAATCTGTAGGGTTCCTTAGAGCGGCAGCAAGGTTTCGGGAGGCATCGTCTATGCCAATTTCAAATTTTTGCCGTTCTAAAGAACCCTAACCCTAGAATCTTAACTAGAGATTTAGACGAACCAACAATGTAAACAACTTTACATCCTAAGTGAATGAGGAATACAACCTTTGTAGACCGGTCCTTCACTTCTAAAGTTCCGTGTAGTAGTCCCTTCGCTCCAAGTAGTGAACACCCGAACTCTAGTAAGGGTTCACATGAAAAAATGAACAAGCTTGCTCGAAGTCTTCGAGGCCGAAGATGATCTACGTCGAGAAGACTCAAGCTCATGCTACCTCTTCACTAATGGTGGATTATTGAAGCAAACACCCTAAACTAAATGGCTAATATAGTAGAGGATGATGAAATAGTAATTGGGCTCACTTTATATTAATTTTTCTCACGTTATTTCTTCACCATTTCAAAAGCTAGCGAGCTTTCTCATGAGGAAGAAGAAGATGAAGTGGAGATGAGAATGAAAACTCATGAGGTGAGAATAGCAACCATGGGTGAGTTAGTGTCATACACTAACTCATGTAGAGAATAAACCATGGCTAACAATAATGGTTAGATTAATAAATATCTACAAGTAAAACAAAACTAGTGGACTAAGTCAAAGATGCTTCAAGCTTCTCCAAGCTTCCAAATATGACAATTTCCAACTAATATTGAATTACTTTAAATAAATAAAACCTCACATTATTATGAGCATGGTGTGAGTCTTATACACCCATGTAGCATGTGGCATCAAGCATGATACAAAATAATGTACATTAATATATATCACATATATACTAAGTGTACACTAGTGAGAAAAAGAAAACTTAAGTGAGCTAATATTAGTTAATATAAATTAATATATCACATATATAATTATACATTAAATTATTAAATCAACACTTGATTTAATAATCCGGCTATATCACATACAACCGACTAATATCAAATGTAACAACTTATCGAATCAACACTTGATCCAATAACCCGGCTATATCACATATGACCGATCGATATCACATATCGCGAGAATAGAATACGGTATCACATACTCGTATTAATCTCGGTCCCGCACATATCACATATGTGCTCCTACTTCGTTTCGCATGAACCAGGAAAGCTCTGTGTAGGACTCTAAAGACTCGTCAATACGCCGGTAGTAGGTGATGATCATATCAAACACTCACAACCTGCAAGCGGTCTGCTAAACGTAACGGACACTCAGGTATTGAGCGATCAGAAGATCAACAAGCAAGCCTGCTCATACTCCTTCGAATCTAATCAGTAACACTACCGTAAAGTCCGGTCTCTTCGTCAGATATGTCGCATATCACAGCCTGGGGGTGGTACAACGTCAGACCCCAATAGACTGATAAGCCATGCCGATGCAAGGTCCATAACGGTTCGAGAAACTACTGATAAAACTTACCAGTAGATCTCAGCAACCCTGGCCAGGGATTTCCTGTTATGGCCAATTGAGCATAGAGCAACATCAACTCCCAATACCGGGAGAGACGAATCCCCTCGTATCGCTCATTGCCTCAATGTGACTCGGGATTGTATCCAAAAACCACCTTTTTGCACGATCTCTCGAACGTGGTATGGAGGAAATCAAAGCACAGTCGGAATCACACAAGACTCTATGACGATCTCGGGTCGACAGACTAACCTGTACCAGTGTCACCAGAGAACTTCTATCTGACGATAGGTATAATACCATATAGAAGTTCTCGACGGGTCCGTCTAGTGTACCCAGTCTCCACTGAGCACCCGTATACCTTCTCTGATGTCAAACACCAATGGATATGGGATCATCCATCGCCCATCTTATGGATCAAGAAGCGTATACGCTGGTCTACTCTGGAGTATCGATGCCCTGTCTTGATACTCCCACGACTAGGAACATTTGAAGGATGTACTTGCCGACTACCATGTCCCTACTAGTATGATCTGCATCATAATCCTGGTAGTCAAGTACTCATCCTAAGGGCTTTATCAACATGTAATAGAAAGACAATAAGTGTACATGTTAAGATAAAGTGCAACCAGATAGCATACTATCATGTCGAGCAAGAAAGTCCTCCCTATATATGTCCAAGCATCCACTACAATATACATCACATGCACAGTAATGGCCTCTAGGGCATACATATAACTAACAATCTCCCACTTACACTAAGGTCATTTGTTGTAGTATCTCATACTCAACGTCCTATAGAAGTCTCTCTATGGAAAGGCCTTTGTGAATGGATCCACTGTGTTTTCCTTCGCGTCAACTCTCCTGACCTCGATCCCATGGAGATCAACCATCTCCCTGATCAGGTGATACTGTCCTCAGAATATGTCTGGATCGCTGATGGGACCGGTGTTCCTAAGCTAAAGCCACGACTCCATTGTAGTCACAATAACAATTATTGGACGCTCAATGGTAGGAACCATGTTCATCTCATGAACAAGAAATGTCCAGACAGCCACTTTGGTTGTATCGTTGGTAACGATGTATCCAACCTTTATCGTCTAGTATGCCACGATATCTAGCTTGGAACTCTTCCAACATATCGTCCCTCCACTGAAGGTAAAAACAAAGCCTGTGATTGACTTTCAGTCGACCTTGTCACTCTGGAAGCTTGTCACGACCCGAAAGTACGGAACGTGACCGGCACTTAGATTACGAAGCGTCTAGAGGCGCCACGTGACCTAAGTAAGCCGAAGCCTAAAGATCTAAACCATAAAAGAAGAAAAAGAAGAAAAGAAAAGAAAACAAGAAAAAAAAAACATCAGCAAATTTTACCAAAAATTTCGGCAGAGTCTCCTCTGTAAAAACTGGCCCCCAAACGGGTACAACAAGTATAATATGAATAAACAATAAAAAGCATCCCCAAACGGGTGCTAGCATCAACGCCAACAGGCGGAAACAACCACGACAAGCACAATAATATACAACGCCAGAGGGCGAGGCTCAAAACTCAAAAGAAAGCAAAACCACCAGATCAGAATAATACAGGCGCGACTCTAAGGTCGAAGTAAAAGACTGGTCCAATAACTTATCAAGTAATACAAATATGGTTGATGGAGCTTACTAGATACAAATGAATGAATAAAAGTACAATGGTGGTTCGGATACAAGTGAACCAACCTACCGTGCCAATCGTCCTGAAGAAAAGATGTGCCAACAAGCTGCCATGCGAAACCTGTACATCGAACCTGTAAAGAATTTGGCACAACGGGGGTGAGTTGCCAACTCGTGAATAGAAGACATCTACGAAAAGAAATCGAATGCACGACGCTATCCTAGGTCATAATAATACACTACTATATCCCAAACATCTAGTAATAGCAGGGTAATACTACGTGTAAGTGCAAATACTCCGTGTCGTGTCAGTGCCTCATATAGTACTAAGTCATATGAAATGAAATGCATGCACCATGAATGTAAAGTCACAAATCCTGAAATCCAGATATATATGTATGAGAACCTTTAGCCGTTATCATAGTAAAGTGTGTATAAGCATCTGAAATCTCAACAATGAAATCCATGGAAATCCGTGTCAAGCATCGACACAACACATGTAACCTCAAGTATCAATATGTCGGGCTCCGTCAGTCCGGATCGGCCCATATCATCAAATCCCACGACAACGGTCGGTATCCTCCGTATATCCGCCGCGCCAGACATCACCGGTAGGTAGCCTTCCCCTGCCAGGCTCATCGTCTACAACTCGATCTTCTTGCCCCGGGGTACCATACCGGGCCCACCATGTACCCAAGACGATTCATCCACTCCTCGAATCGGGTCTCGAAATCCATCAGAAAACATGAAATACTCATGGTGGACGACACATACATCACGAGAAAACCGCATCTTATTTTTAAAAAAAGAGAAGAGGAGAGAGAGAGAAGTTTTTATATATTTTTGCGGTTTTCCCCAAAAATCCAGAAATCTCATAGAAATCCAAATCTCAAAATCATGAGTACTATATGATAAGTGTCGGCATATGCCCATAATACTGCATGATAACACGAAAATATGAATGCATGAATGTCTAAGTAATGAATGTCATGTCTTATACTTAACATCAGAGAGTGATCACAATACTACATCGGTTTAGTTGTTAACTGATTCTATCAATAAAAGATAATATGATCTAAAGTGTACGTGACATAGCAATTACCGATGATGATGTGTGTGAGCCGGCAAATAAGTGTGCGTGGAATATGCGCATCATCGGTAATGGTGCTGGTGTCCTAACAGGTAAGGTTTATACTATTTATAGCAACATATGTATGAACATGCAACATTATGATTACAGTGTGAAAGTAAAGACGAATGTATATTACCTACTCATTTAATATACTAATACTACTACCACTATATGACTCGAACCTAACCTAGTGTCCATCTAACCTCCTAAGAAAAACTAAACCTAAGAACTAGTCAATAGAAATAAGAGTCTACCTAAGGTCTGAATCAATATCTCTAATAGTCGGCGATCCCGCCTCAACAGCGTCACGTACGTAGTACGGCTTCCTTGAATCAAGAGTGCGGATCAATCATCAAATCTAAGCCTCGTACGGTAAAATCCATCGTACGGCATCCCAATGTCGGGGTACGGTCAAGTATCTCCTAGGTGTCTCCTCATTCGTATAATGTCGTATGTATCATATTGTGATTAAGTCATACTCATATGATATCGGCATCAGGTCACACCAATATAATGTCGAAATCAAGTTATACATATATCATATCGTAATCAGTCACAAGTTACAGTCCGAGTACTATTCTAGCGTCCCATGTACATCAATATCACCACCACTCTTTGTAATTTATATATTCAAGTTCATTATCTCATTCCCTAATGATCCGCTAACACTTTATTACGACTGTATAGTCAAAAATCACGGCATCAAGCCCAGTTATACTATTTCATCATACCTCGGATATCATATCACATCACTGAATCACCTATATGTGTTGTATATATATGTATATACCTATACCTAGTTCTATATATATACACATACACGTACCCCATGTCGATTTTCAGTGTGTGCGCTGGTGTGTTTCTATCTGAAAACTACGAACCTCTTCCAAGGTACTCATCCTCTGATATAGTTTTCCTAAATCGGTCTAGTCCAGCCTAGGGTCAATACTAGGGTCCTACTAGGGTCACGTCTGGTTTCCTAATGTCAATAAGTACTATTCCTATTCTACGTTGCGGGGGTGCTAAACGCCATCCACCCGACTTCCCCCCGTAGATATGCATCTACTCACCTGGTCCATGTCTGCCGAAGACAGTGTCGCCATCCTCCTCTTCATCGCCCGCAGTCCACGTGAGGGTACCTAGACGCAAACATATAAATAGCATCGTAAACCGAATCACATACAAAAGTCAAACGATACGAAGAGCAAGCACAGGCTAAAACCTATGTCCCGTCCACGCAAAAGAACCAAATACCGCTCGATATCGGCGTACAAACTCCGATGGATCGAGATAACATCATCAAACAACTTGTAGTTTTAAAACACATTACTTATATTGTAAAACATGATCAAATTCATCGAAACACTAAAATCGATCAAATCGTCCGTTTTCGAAAAACCCGAAAATGCCAATTTACCGTTTTTCATCGAAACTTGACATTTAAATGAAACCAATGGTCATAAAACTCATTAAATAGCATTACTAGACTATACAAACCATTACTATATTTTTATTACACAATTTTGCATTTATTTGAAATTTCTAGTTTGCAACTTTTAACAATTTTAACATTTTCCAAGCAAAATATCACAATTCCACCTCAAAACATGATTTTGCATAAATTAATCACTTAAACCATAATTTATGATGATAATGATGTAATGAAACTATAATTATATTTTTAATCACATTTATTTAGAAATTCCTAAAATCTAGTTTACAAAATAATAGCATTTTATTACTATTTTTCCAATTATCAAAATAATCTAGTGATCAAACTAGGTTTTTCATTCAATTAATATGCTAATATTCTCACTAAAATTACCATCTAATGATAACACCCTTAATAAGAATTTTATTTTACCCACAACACATTTTAGAAAAAATCTAGTTAGCTAAATAGTTTAAATTAAACAATTTCGATCAACAATTTATTATACCACCACCATGCAAGAATTTTACACTCTAAAAGATGTTAAACTAGCTATTATAACCCTAATTAATTAACAAAAACCACCTCTTGAATTTTCAAACCCTAACTTGAATTTTAGAATTTGCAACAAGAATTAATCTAATTAATCTAATTATGCTTTAAAAGAAATATCTAATAGAAATAAAACAAAAGAGAAGGATTTATACCTCCACAACCTCATGTCCAAACTTGAAAATGAGCCTCAAAAATACATGCTTTCCCACTCCAAAATCCATGTAGAGAAGAGTAGAGAATAAAGGGTATGAAATAATTAGGTTTTTGTGGAATTTAAATTGGATTTTTGTAGTATTTTTGATGATTTTTGAATAAAAATGAGGTGGAAAATGGGGGGGGCAGCCATGGTGATGGGGAGGCCGGCCACAATAAGGGGAAGAGGGAGAAACACATGAGAAATGGTGTAGAAACTTCTCCAAAATGTCATCATCTTAATGTCTTTTCATGCTTTATTCATTTTCTTTTAATTCTTTTCTAAAATAACTCAAGAAAGATCTAGAAACAAGGAAAAATTTGCAAATAAATTTTGCATGATACACACTAAATTCTAATATGCCATGGTTCATTTTTACAAATTAAAACCATTTAAATTTGTAATTTACACTAATTTAGTGTAAAAATAAAGCTTATGTTAATATTTAAAATAATTAATTTAGGAAAAATATTTTATTAAACCAAAAATTTATAAGTGGCTAAATAAACACTATTTACTAGTAATTTCATAATTAAAATAGATATTTTTAAATTTATAGTGAAAAAAAATCACGGTTTGGTTTTACGAAAAATACATTTTAATTTACCGAAAATCCTAAAATTCACTTAAACACTTTTATTCATTTAATTATTTATTTAATTATTTTTAAAATGTTACAAAGCTGGAATTGGTAAAGGACTCTCACTGGAGTTCACCTTTACCAAACACCAAGAACATTTCTTTAGTGCTTCTCAAGTACTTAAGAATGTCCTACACAGCTATCCAGTGATTCTCCCAAGATCCGATTGATTCCTAATCATTACACCTAGTGAGTTAGCTACATCTAGCCTGGTACATAACATCGCATACATGATAGAGCCTACTGCCGAAGCATAGAGTATCCCTTGCATGCAAGCTCTCTCCAAATCAGTCTTGGAAGACATCTTTTTGGAGAGAGTGAATCCTGAGTAAGTGGGTGAACCACCACGCTTATAATCCTCCATACTAAACCCTTTTAGTATGGTGTTAATGTACCTGGATTTGGGACACTCCCAATATCCACTTAAATCTATCACCATAGATCATAGTCTACAAGATGTAGTAGGTATCATCCAGATCTTCCTTGGAGAATCCTCGTGATAAGAGGAGCTTGACCGAGTGTAGCACAGGAAACCATTTCCTATCAAGAGTATATCATCTACGTACAATACGTGGAAGACAACTTTACTCTCTACAACCTTCTTGTATATACAAGGTTCATCTACCATTTTGATGAAGTCAAACCCTTTGACTGCCATATCAAAACAGATGTTCCAACTCCACGATGCGTGCTTTAATCCTGATGGACTTAAGTATAGCCACTGGAGAAAAGGTTTCATCATAAACCACTTCTGGTTATTGACGAGAACCTTTTACTACAAATCTAGTTTTGAAAGTCTTAACATTTCCATATATACCAAGAATCTTCTCAAGATCCACTTGCTCCCAATGGGTTTTACCCCTTCAGGTGCAACATTCAAAGTCATACTTTGTTGGTGTACATGGATTCCATCTCTGATTGCATAGCATCCAGCCGTTTCACAGAGTCGCCACTCGTGATGGCCTGCCTGAACCTGATTGGGTCATCATCTACCATGATGCAATCCTCGCTCCCACCGTCACCGAGGAGACCGTAGTATCTCTCAGGTGGATGAGGAACCCTACCAGATCCGTGGAGAGGCCGAGGCTCGATGGAGACTATTGAATCCTTTGGTTTCATCAAATCATCAGTTGTTAGTTTGTCTAGCTGGAACTCCTTCCAGTTCTACCTCATGACCACTAATTTCTTTATAAGAAATTCATTTTCTATAAAGGTGGCATGCTGAGAAACAAAACACCTTTTGCTTCTCAGTGTGGTAGAAGATATACCCATGCAAATGTTTGGGATATCCAACAAACTTATACAGAACTGACCTTGCCTCGAGCTTGTCCGGATTCTGCCTTTCAACATAGGCCGGACAATCCCATATCTTAACTCGTTTAAGACATGGTCTCTTCCCATTCCATATCTCATATGGAGTGGTAGGCACTCATTTGGATGGAACCCCATTCAATAGGTATGCAGCTTCTCAAGTGCATAACACCAAAAGAAAACAGGTAACTCAGCAATACTCATCATAGAGCGCGCCATATCTCATAGGGTGCGATACATCCGCTCCAATACACCGTTATGCTGTGGTGTATACGAAGGAGTAAGCTGAGAGAGAATCATATTCTCCTTTAAATAATCCAGGAACTCCATGCCCAAGTATTCTCCTCCTCGATCACATCGTAGGACTTCAATACTTCCACCCGTCTAGTTCTCAACTTCAAGCTTATATTTTCTGAATTTGTCAAAAGTTTCAGACTTGTGTTTCAATAGGAACACATGTCCGAATCTTGAGAGATCGTCGATGAATGTAATGAAGTACAAAGAACCAACCTTGGCATTGTGTAGACATAGGACTGTATACATCATCATGTATCTATCCCAAGAGTTCGGCAACTCTTCCTCTGTTTCCAGAAAACGGAGTTTGGTAATTTTACTTTTGAGATAAGACTGGAAAGTATCATAAGATGAAAATTGGAACAGATTCTAATATTCATCCTTATGTAACTTAGCTAGTCGTGTCGCATTGATATGACCTAGTCTACAATGCCACAAGAAGGATTCGTTCATTTCTGAATTACTCCTTTTGTGTGTGTTCTATATACATTGAACTGTGGTTTGATTTAGAACGTATATGCCATTACATAACGTACCTGATCTAATCAACTCTTGATTAAGGAAAATGTCCACAACATTATCCATCGATACAAAATTATATCCTTCTTTAACTTATTAAAGAAACCGATGTAATGTTGTATATCAGGTTTGGTATGTAATAACATTCGTTCAGAATCAATGTATTAATACAAGGTGATATTTGCCAACTGATTTGGCTGCAACAATTGCACCATTCTCTAACACTTAGAGATATATCACCCAATCACAGTTCTCTACCTTTCTATAGCCCAGGTATGTGGGATCCTAATCCGGTATCTCATACCTAGGATGTAGAGGATACTGAGAAACAGTTCTTGGTAATGAACACATCCGAAGAATATGCATCAACATGCTCATTTCTCGAATGGGTAGCATGGGAATCCGGATATTCCCCTATTGCCTGCTCGGACTTTATAACAATTATAAGATAGAGTGGAACCAACGTTCCCCAGCTCAGTATAATAAGCAGGTTCGGTCAATGCATCCATATTATTATCTTGATTAAGGCGTGACATGGTCGCTACCAGGAGAAAAAGAGAAGAAAACACTCTGTGTGCGCTCTTGTAAGATCAGATTGGATATTATTTTATCTAATCAGGATGGCTCCCATTATTTTTATCAAATCTTCCTTCAAACCCTAAAAGGTAAGACTAGCCGGGATTAATTACAACCTACAAGTTCACCAATCTTTCGGTCAGGACAGTGTCGGTACTTTGAGGGAGGTTCCCCATGCTTTCGCACGGACCTAATTAAAATAAATCTCGTTTTCCCAGGGGCGTAACCCACTCAACACCTTTCTAGACACCTACTTGATCGGCTAATTGTAATGTGTAAAACTCTCCCAGGAGTAACTCTTACTCGCAGTGGGTATCGGGATCCAACTATCTCATAGAAGATATGCAATCTCATTGCAAATTTCAACACTTGAAATTCCCGATAATATTCTACCCCTAGCATCCTATGACCTTGACGCAGGCCAACAAACCATAGTCCGCTAGTCAAGTTCAACCCGTACATTTCATGATTGAATTAAACCCACCCGCACGACCCTTGATGAAAGCCAACAAAGTCGTACGACTACCCTAATCCAATCGCATCATATGCTTAAGCAGATGAGCACTAATTAGCTACCACACATCACGCCTTGACGAAAGCCAACAAACGTGGCACGAATACTAAATACTACTTATCTGAAATGACGGAGGGCTACGACAGGTTTTTAAGAAAACCTTTTGCGTAATGAACTTAATATCGTTGTAGAATCAAGTGATTTTGAAAACAAGTGTTTTTTAGGCCTTTACTAGTTTTGCCAAAGAGGTCACTCCCAGTGAAAGGATCTCGGCTCTTGCCTCATCGAATGAGGTGCTGAATATTTCACAAATATCACTATGCAAAGCAAAAACTATAGAGTCAATCAAAAGACAAACCGAGTGGGTTATAGCATCTGCCAGTTTCGCTAAAGAGATCACTCCCGGTGAAGGGATCTCGGCTCTTTCCTTATCGAATAAGGTGCTGGATATTCTACAAGGAATACCGCTATGCAAAGCAAAAACTAGAGCTACCAGTTTTTAAAACAAGTTTCTACAACATCTTTAGATTTTTTTTATTTCATTAATCTCATTAATGAAGTCCCATCAAATTATGCTTCCTAAGCATCACAGAAGAAACGAAAGCATCAATATTTACTATATATCATCATATATATAATATAAGCATTCGTCTCAACATATAAAGTGATCACATCACAGAATATCAGCAGCAGCAGAACAGATATGAAATATTGGATATACTAGGAATTCCGTGTTTTAATTAAGCCAATAAAAACTGCGGATTCCACGGTCGCGATGAATAGCCAAACCCACATCCCTAGACCCCTACGAGAGCGGCAAGCAACCCTACCAATCCTAGAGTTAGGAGACCCGGTCTCGACTCCTCGAGATGGTCTCCCACTGGACTCTAGAACCCGGTTACTTATGCTCTCCTCCTTGGGTCTATCCTAATGCGGAAAAGTAAATAATTTACATCAATGGTGACATCATCCTCAACCCGGAAGTGCCCCAATAAAAGAATATTACATACAAGTTTTTACATGAATGAAAATGAAAAACTCTCATCTGACATAAAAAAAACCCGGCTATTCAAAAGACGACGATCCAATATAACATATCAGAGCAGCACATAACATCACATGTCATCAACGTAAGTAAATATGCGTATCCCAATTGTCGTTGACATATAGCAACGAAACCGGCGATACACCACATATTACACTTACGGCCGCGGAAAAGAAAATGAAAAACTACAACAATTGGAATCCGCAACCACCTTAGACATCATAAACCCAATGTATCACATACTTTGGATTTCATGCCTTACCAAATGAATTCCTTAGACATCACATACCCAACAATTATAAACCCTGCATTTTAGTCTCGATATTGAAAACACTGTTCATTAACCAGTCGGGTAATTTAACAAGATTCCCGACAACCTGATCGAATGCTCGTCGGAAACTTTAGTAGACGGCCGCACCCCCGATGCCGTCGACGAAGTGCACTTAGGCGGAACACCGCGGCCGCGAGCACCCAAACGGATGCTTTTGGCAACGGGGTTCTCCTACAATCACTTGGTTGGGGCTATTGGGCGTGGCTATCTAGTAAGGTTACCCAGCGAGTATCCGCGTACACTACGTAATTGCGACGGACTTTTGATCCACATCAAAATCCCGGGGCAACCGATCAAATGAGACTAACTTGCTAGATTTATAAAATTCAAACCAGTTATCACATAACTAATTAGTGTGGATTCCAAGTATTGTATCACAATCACAGATAGCTAGACGATATTAAACTTTTCGATCGAATAAACAAACACCCAAAATTTCCCAAAGAGCTCAACACTTGAGCGGAGTTTAAAAAATACCCAAAACATGCCACAACACCTATGAACCATCCGTAGAAGGGGCGACCCATGCCTCACTCATTTCGCCGCAGAACTGCTGCAAACCCTAGGGTATGACCGCGGTTCCGCGATCCAAAAAGTCGAGTTTGGGTATCGTTCTTCTAGAGGGTCCACATAATCACTTGCATGATTTTCTGAAGATTTTAAACTTGGAAAAAATCCAACTCTTGGAAAATTTCCACCGAGAGAAAAATTGGGTTATTGATATCCGTTCGAACTTTTTAACGTCGTCTACATAACCCGAATAGATGTTTGAATTACGACTACGAAATATTCTGAATTGCCTTTGCATAAAGATAACATCACATGCAAATTTAGCAAAAACAAGCAACACCTGAAACACCAAAACCCAGAGCCTGGAACACAGAAAAAATTTGAAGCCAGAATCCTGAAACAGGGCCGGCCTGCTCGGAATTAATGGTGATGTGACCAGCCAAAAACCGGCCAACTTGCTTCAAATTTTCATATTGTTCATGTTATATCACATACAACATTCTGCAGTTGTTTAAAAAAATTTTAGAGACCATTTAAAATTCAACAGAAATTGGATTTCGTTGTTTTAAGTTTCGGAGTAGCTTCGGTTTCGTAATCTAATAAACATCTTCCAATTCTCTAGCTTGGCTCTGATACCATTGCAGAGTTCCCTACGGCGGCAGCAAGGTTTCGGGAGGTATCGTCCATGCCAATTTCAAATTTTTGCCGTACTAAAGAACCCTAACCCTAGAATCTTAACTAGAGATTTAGACGAACCAACAATGTAAACAACTTTACATCCTAAGTGAATGAGAAATACAACCTTTGTAGACCGATCATTCACTTCTAAAGCTCCGTGTAGTAGTCCCTTTGCTCCAAGTAGTGAACACCCGAGCTCTAGTAAGGGTTCACATGAAGAAATGAACAAGCTTGCTCGAACTCTTCGAGGCCGAAGATGATCTACGTCGAGAAGACTCAAGCTCATGCTACCTCTTCACTAATGGTGGAATATTGAAACAAACACCCTAAACTAAATGGCTAATATAGTAGAGGATGATGAAGTAGTAATTGGGCTCACTTTATATTAATTTTTCTCACGTTATTTCTTCACCATTTCAAAAGCTAGCGAGCTTTCTCATGAGGAAGAAGAAGATGAAGTGGAGATGAGAATGAAAACTCATGAGGTGAGAATAGCAACCATGGGTGAGTTAGTGTCATACACTAACTCATGTAGAGAATAAACCATGGCTAACAATAATGGTTAGGTTAATAAATATCTACAAGTAAAACAAAACCAGCGGACTGAGTCAAAGATGCTTCAAGTTTCTCCAAGCTTCCAAGCATGACAATTTCCAACTAATATTCAATTACTTTAAATAAATAAAATCTCACATTATTATAAGCATGGTGTGATTCTCATACACCCATGTAGCATGTGGCATCAAGCATGACACAAAATAATGTACATTAATATATATCACATATATACTAAGTGTACACTAGTGAGAAAAAGAAAACTTAAGTGGGCTAATATTAGTTAATGTAAATTAATATATCACATATATAATTATACATTAAATTATTAAATCAACACTTGATTTAATAATCCGGCTATATCACATACAACCGACTAATATCAAATGTAACAACTTATCGAATCAACACTTGATCCGATAACCCGGCTATATCACATATGACCGACCGATATCACATATCGCGAGAATAGAATACGGTATCACATACTCGTATTAATCTCAGTCCCGCACATATCACATATATGCTCCTACCCCGTTTCACATGAACCAGGAAATCTCTGTGTAGGACTCTAAAGACTCGTCAATACGCCGGTAGTAGGCGATGATCATATCAAACAACCACAAGCCGCAAGCGGTCTGCTAAACGTAACGGACACCCGGGTATTGAGCGATCAGAAGATCAACAAGTAAGCCTGCTCATACTCCTGCGAATCCAATCAGTAACACTACCGTACAGTCCGGTCTCTTCGTCAGATATGTCGCATATCACAGTCTGGGGGTGGTACAACGTCAGACCCCAATAGCTTGATAAGTCATGCCGATACAAGGTCCATAACGGTTCGAAAAACTACTGATAACAATTACCAGTAGATCTCAGCAACCCTGGCCAGGGATTTCCTGTTACGGCCAATCAAGCATAGCGCAACATCAACTCCCAATACCGGGAGAGACGAATCCCCTCGTATCGCTCATTACCTCCATGTGACTCATGACCGTACCCAAAAACCACCTTTTTGCACGATATCTTGAACGTGGTATGGTGGAAATCAAAGCACAGTGGGAATCACACAAGACTCTATGATGATCTCGGGTCGACAGACTAACATGTACCAGTGTCATCAGAGAACTGCTATCTGACGATAGGTATAATACCATCTATGAGTTCTCGGCGAGTCCATCCTGATAAATCAACACTTGATTTATCAATCCGTCCATATCACATACGACCTAACCAAAAGCAAGCTGCCCGATTAATATACGGTATCTCATACGCGCATTTTAACCGGGCATATCGCATACGCGCACCACAACGTTTCGCTTGGACTAGGTAACTCCTTTGTGGGACTCTAAGACTCATCAATACGCTGGTAGTGGGTGATGATCATATCAAGCACCCCCAAACCGCAAGCGGTCAGCTAAACGTAACGGCTACCCGGGTATTAAGCGATCAGAAGAAAACAAGCGAACCTGCTACAACTCCCGTCGAGCCAACCGGCAACACTACCGTACAGTCCAGTCTCTTCGTCAGATATGCTGCATATCGAGTCTAGGGATGGTAACGTCGACCCCAATAACTCAATAAGTCGTGCCGGTGAATGGTCTATAACAGATCGAGAAACTACTGATAACACTTATCAGCAAATCTCAGCAGCCCTGGCCAGGGACTTACTGATATAACCAGTCGAGCACAACACAGCATCAACTCCCAATACTGGAAGAGACGAAACCCCTCCTATTGCTCATCGCCTTCGTGTGTCTCGGGACTGTACCCAACGGCCACCTGTTTGCATGACTCAGTAGAGCCGTGGTAGGGTGGTAATCAAAGTACAGTGGGAGAGCACACAAGACTCTATGACGATCTCGGGTCTACAGACTAACCTGTACCAGTGTCACCTGAGAACTGCTATCCGACGATAGATATAATTTCATATAGGAGTTCTCGGTGAGTCCGTCCAGTGTACCCAGTCACCACTGAGCACCCGTATATGATCTTGATGTCAAACATCCTTCATGGTTGCATATACATTGAAAATGGTGGCAATATAAGACTCACACTATGGGTTTTTATATGGATTATTATTGCATTTGTGTTAAAACAAAAAGGAAAAGAAAAAGGGTTAATTCATGGATTGTTTCTACACTCTTCTTCATCTTACCATGCTCACCTACTTATTAACCCTTGGTTAATTTTTCTTTGGTGTTTTAAACTCAAATACAATAATATCTTTATCATTAACCATGGTTTGAGATGAGAAGTGAAAAATATATATACATATATTTTTCATTTTCTCATAAGAGTTATTCTTTTCACTCTTGTTCTAAAAGGCCATCATCTTCTTCCTCCTTCTTCTTTTGCTCTCTAGACTTTTGTAGTGAGAAAAATACTCATCAAGTTAGGTTTTTGAAGTGAGAAAAGCCACCACAATATCATTCTACATAAGTCTTGCCCACTTGTTTAGAGTGTTATCTTCATTTCATTCTCTTGATAAAGTGAAGTTGCAAGCTTGGACAAAGGAGCTTCGGGTGGATCGTCGTGGACGCTAGAAGACCTCAAGCTAACCGTTTTCCAATTCTCAAGTGGCCAAGGAGTCAAGAATAGGGAGCTACAAAGGCTGTACTCTCAAAACCCTAGCCTTTGATACTTGTATTGTTATGAAACCCTAATTTTTTAGGATAGATCATTTGTATGCTTACTTAGCACCATAAAAATCTAATCTTTGGTACATGTGATGCTTCCAAACCTTTCATAGGGTGCTAGGTAAACCTAACATTGGTATCAGAGCCGACCTAGAACATTAGGCGATACTTTAGCGAAGTATAAACTCCGATCGAACCGAAATACGGAATTACGGGACACTCTCTGGACATTTTTTGAAAACTAATATTTTTCATAATTAAAAATATGCAAAAAATTCAGCAGGTAAATATAAGAAACACTGTTAAAACCGATGCAGTGAACAGTCCTTCTTGCCGCGGAAACGCGGCCAAAGCTTGCTTGGGCCGCGGTTCCGCGGCCGTACACATGAATCAGTGCATGCTTTTTATACAGTAATGCTTATGTCTGCTTGTATATTTTTTGGGGTATTTTTAATCTAAATTTAGTACTGTTAGTTCTGGAGATTGTTTTGAGTTCATTGATTCGATCGGAATTTTAACTTCTTGTCTTTCCGGATAACTAGAAAGTATTGAATTGTTCGAACGAGTGTCGTTTGCTCACTTTTCACGGGGTTTAAATCTTTCGGATAAATGTGCAAGTTTTGTGGTGGACCCTCTAGAAGACAACAAACCTTAACTCGATTATGTGACCGTCTTGAACTGCCCTTTGAACCTTAGGATTTGGGGCAGTACGGCGTGCCACATGTGAGGCGTTGGCTTGACCCTTCTACGGCTGGACCGCTACTACTGTGACACACTCCGGATTTTTTGAACTCCGCTCAAGTGTTGAGCTTTAGGGAATTTTGGGTATTTGAACATTCGGTCAAAAACTTTAATACTGTCTATTCATCTGGAATGTGATACAATATGTGGAATTCATATAGTTTAGGCATGAAATACGAAGTATGTGATATTTCGCATTTATGATGTCTAAAAAGAATGTGGATTCCAAATATTGTAGTTTTACACTTTCTTTTCTGTGACCGTAAGTGTAGTATGTTCGATATCACCGGTTTCGTTGCTATACATCAACGACAATCGGGGTACGCATACTTACTTACGTTGATGATATATGATATTATGTGTTGCTGAGATATGATATGCAGGATTGTCGCGATCGAGTAGCCGGGGGGTTTTATGTGAGATGAGAGTTTTATATTTTCATTCATGTAAATTCAAATGTAATGTAATATTCTTTTATTTGGGGCACTTCCGGGTTGAGGTTGATGTCACCAGTGTTGTATATTATTTACTTTTCCGCATTAGGATAGACCTAAGGGGGGAGCACAGGTGACCGGGTTCTAGGGTTCAGTGGGAGGCCATCTCGAGGAGTCGAGACCGGGTCTTCTAAACTCCAGGATTGGTAGGGTCGCTTGCCGCTCTCGTAGGGGTCTAGGGGTGTGGGCTTGGCTATTCATCGCGACTGTGGAATCCGTATTTTCTATTGTTGGCTAAATACTAAATACGGACGTCCTAATATATCCCACATTATATATATGTTTCTGCTGCCTGTGTTCTGAGATATCTGAGATGAATGATATATTATATATGAGATATATAGTAGACGTTGCTTATGTTTTACACCCGCGCTAGTCCCGTCCCAGTATGCCGTTAGTTAAGTAACCTAACGGTGCATAACGGAACATTGCGGCGAATGCGGATGGCATAAGCGTACGTGTTATTTTCGTTTCTTTTTCTGTGATTGGCTTAAGGACTTAAATGACGGGATTACATTAATATGATTAATGTAAAGAAAATAAACCTAAATAGATGTTGTAGAATCGGATTTGAAAAACACTCGGCTCTTTATGAAAAAGCTATATTTCAAAACTGCGGAGCACAAGCCACTCCTTTTGAAAACCATTTGATTCTACGACGATATCAAGTTCAAAGCGTTAAAGATTTTCTTAAAAATCATCCGCAACCCTCCGTCATTTTAGGAAGTAGGGTACTTAGAATTCGTGCTACGTTTGTTGACTTTAGTTAAGACGTAGTGTACGGTAGCTAAGTGATGTCTTCCTACACTGCATATGATGTAGATTAATTAGGACATTCATGCAACTTTGTTGACCATAGTTAAGGGTCATATGGGTGGGTCTAATTGATCAAGAAATGACGGGTAGAACTCGACTGGTACTTATGATTTGTTGACCATAGTTAAAGTCATAAGTACTAGGGGTAAAAATCACATCGGGAATTTCAAGTGTTGAGATTTGCAATGAGATTGCATACCTTCCATATGATGGTTGGATCCCGATCCCGCTGTAGACAATAGTTGCTCCTAGGAGAGTTTTGCAGTTTACAATTAGCTAACTCATTAGGTGTCTAGAAAGGTGTTAACGGGGCTACGCCTCTGGGAAAACGAGGTTTACTTTAATTAGGTCCGTGCGAAAGCACGGGGAACCTCCCTCAAGTACCGACACTGGCCTGGCTGAACGGTTAGCGAAGTTGTAGACTGTAATTAATCCTGGCTAGTTTTCTTTTTAAGGTTTGAAAGAAAAACTTGATTAAAGCAGTGGGAGATATCGATTAGACAAGATAATAACCAATCTGATCTATGCAAGAGCTTTCGCTGAGTGTATTCTTTTCTCTCTTAATGGCAGATACCAATGACTGGACTCAAGCTTCTACTAGATAAAAACAAACTGAATGGGACCAATTATAAAGACTGGCTGAGGAATCTGAAAATAGCCTTGACTTATGATAAAGTATCATATGTCCTCACGGCTCCAGCCCCGCCCGTCCCAGGTCCAAAATCCTCAGTTGCGGATATTGAAGTCCGCAAGACATGGGATACTGACTGTGCCACGGCCAAATGCCTCGCGCTTGCATCGATGGACAATACACATCAAAAGCAGCACGAGAATATGGACATTCAAACCATATTCCTCTATACAAAGGAGTTGTATGGAGAGCAATCCCGCGTATTACGATACGAAGCATGAAAGAAATTGTTTCAGATACGAATGGCCCCTGGCACACCGGTAGGAGACCATGCTCCGAAGATGATAGCTCTTATAGAAGAGCTTGAGGACCTTGGATGGACAATGGACAATGAACAATATACGGATATTATTCTGCAGTCCCTCCCCTCCACCTTTGCTCAATTCATAGTTAACTTCAACATGCACAGCATGGAGAAGGAGCTACCTGAACTCCTTAATATATTAAGGAGTGCATAGAGCACTATAAAATCAGTGAAAACTCCCGTTATGACTATTGGACAATCTTCCTCTTCTTGCCCAAAGGCTAAGGCCAAGGGAAAGAAAAAGAAGAAGCCCACCAATCCTAAGGGTGGAGTTAAAAAGGTGAAGGGAAAAGAAAAGTCCAAAGCTGGAGACTCGGGGAAAGGTGAATGTTTTCATTGCCACAAGACAGGACATTGGAAGCGCAACTATACGGAGTACTTGAACCTCAAGAAGAAGCATGGGGATGCTTCCGCTTCAGGTGTGTTTGTGACAGAAAACTGTTTTTCAATAAACTCTACTTCCTGGGTATTAGATACCGGTTCAGGTTTTCACATTTGCAATTCTATGCAGGGGCTGAGAAATATCAAAGTTTTGAAGACAGGTGACCATACTCTCCGCGTTGGAAATGGTTCCAATGTACATATAGTCGCAGTGGGAGAGTATCACTTGGGGTTGCCATCTGGGTGTATATTGGTTTTGAACCCATGTTATTTTGTACCAAGTATGCTATGTAATATAATATTGTTTCTTTGTTAGACAATGAAGGATATAATTTTGTATTGCAGAACAATGTTATGAATATTCACCTAAATCAAATGTTGGTTGGGTATGTACACTTAATAACGGGATATACATCCTAAATCAACACACAGTTTTCAGTATACAACACACTAAGAAAAGAAAACTTTCAGAAATAAATGAAACTTTTCTTTGGCACTGTAGACTTGGTCATATTAACGAAACAAGACTAAACAAGTTACACAAAGATGGATATTTAAACCCTTTTGAATATAAATCTTATGCGACTTGCCAGTCTTGTATCAAGGGTAAAATGACCAAAACTCCGTTTACCGGACACGGAGAAAGAGCTACAGAGCTCCTAGGACTCATACATAGTGATGTATGTGGTCCAATGTCTATACAGGCTAGAGGCGGTTTTTCTTACTTCATTACTTTCACCGACGATTTCTCAAGATTCGGTCATGTATTTTTATTAAAACACAAGTCCGAAGCTTTCGAGAAATTCATTGAATATAAACAAGAAGTAGAAAAACAAACCGGCTTGAGTATCAAGATGCTTCGATCAGATCGAGGTGGAGAGTATCTCAGTACGGAATTTGCTAACTTCCTAAAAGAGAATGGGATTCTCTCTCAGCTCACTCCTCCTTACACACCACAGCACAACGGTGTGTCTGAACGACGGAATAGGACCCTATTAGATATGGTCCGATCCATGATGAGTGATGCTGAGTTACCCGTCTCATTTTGGGGGCATGCATTGGAGACTGCAGCGTTTCTACTGAACAGGGTTCCAACCAAAACCGTGTCTACCACGCCATATGAGATATGGCATGGGAAGAGACCATCTCTTAAGAGAATTAAGATTTGGGGTTGCCCGGCCTATGTTAAAAAGCAGAATCCGGACAAACTCGAGACACGGTCAGTCATGTGTAATTTTGTGGGGTATCCAAAGAATTCTTATGGATATCTATTCTACCACAAAGAGGAACAAAAGGTGTTTGTTTCTCAGTATGCCGCATTCTTGGAAAAAGAGTTTTTCACAGATAAAGATGATGGCAAAGTGGTGGATCTAGAAGAGGTTCTAGAGACACAAACTACAAATGACGATTTGGTTGAACCGGCTGTTGCAATAGAAACTGAGGAATCTCGGCCACTCCGTAGGTCTGGTAGGACTTCTCGCCCACCAGAGAGGTACTACGGTTTCCTCATTGATGGTGACGGAGAAGACTGCATCATGGATGATGATGATCCTACCAGTTTTCAGCAAGCTATCACGAGTGGTGACTCTGTGAAGTGGCTGGATGCCATGAGATCCGAAATGGAGTCTATGTACACCAACAAAGTATGGACTTTGGACATTGTACCCCCTGAGGTAAAACCTGTGGGATGCAAATGGATCTTTAAAAGAAAGATTGGTGTAGATGGGCAGGTAGAGACCTATAAGGCAAGACTTGCGGCGAAGGGTTTTCGTCAAAGACCAGGTTTGGACTATGACGAAACTTTTTCGCCCGTAGCCATGCTTAAATCCATTCGGATCCTACTTGCTATTGCTGCTTACTACGACTATGAAATCTGGCAGATGGACGTTAAAACAGCATTTCTAAATGGAGATTTAGAAGAATGCGTTTATATGGATCAGCCAGAGGGCTTCATTGACAGTGGGAGCAGCGGGAAAGCATGTAGATTGTTTAAATCCATATATGGGTTAAAGCAGGCATCACGGAGTTGGAACATCTGTTTCGATGATGTTATCAAAGAGCTTGATTTCATCAAAAATCCAGATGAACCTTGTGTTTATAAGAAGGCTGTAGGAAGAGCTGTCACATTCCTCGTACTGTACGCGGATGACATTCTTCTGATAGGAAATGATATCTCTATGCTACAGTCGGTCAAATCTTTCTTATCACTAAGGTTCTCCATGAAGGACCTGGGTGATGCCACATACATCCTGGGCATAAGGATCTATAGGGATAAATCCAAAAAGTTATTGGGATTGTCCCAAACCAGGTACATCAACACCATCCTAAAAAGGTTTAGTATGGAAGACTCCAAGCGGGGTGCCTTGCCCGCTTGCCATGGAGTCACTCTGTCCAAGGATTCTTGTCCAAAGACCGATGAAGAGAGAGCTCGCATGAGCATTATACCCTATGCTTCGGCAGTAGGATCTATAATGTATGCGATGTTATGTACACGCCCAGATGTAGCTTATGCACTTAGTGTTGTAAGCAGGTATCAATCCAACCTAGGAGAGAACCACTGGACAGCTGTGAAGAACATTCTTAAGTACTTACGAAGGACTAAAGAATTGTTCTTGGTGTATGGTAATGCAGATCTCCAAATGGAGGCCTTTACCGATTCAAGCTTCTAGAGCGATAAGGACGATAGCAAATCTATCTCAGGGTTTGTATTTACCCTCAATGGAGGGGCGGTAAGTTGGAAGAGTTCCAAACAGGATACCGTTGCAGACTCTACGATGGAAGCTGAGTACATTGCTGCGAATGATGCCGCCAAGAAAGCCGTCTGGATGAAGAAGTTCGTCTTGAGCTAGGAGTAGTTCCAACCATTATTGATCCAATACCATTGTATTGTGATAATAATGGGGCTATGGCGTTAGCCAAGGAGCCCAGGTCCCATCAGCGGTTCAGACACATCCTGAGGCGTTTTCATTTGATCCGGGAGATTGTAGATCACCGCGAGATCGAGATTAAGAGAGTAGACACAAAGAATAACGCCGCGGATCCACTCACCAAGGCCCTCCCTCAGCCGCAGCATGAGCGACTTTTTGAGATGTTGGGTATGAGATACGCCAATAACTGGCCTTAGTGCAAGTAGGAGATTGTGGATATATGTATGCCCTAGAGGCCATTATGTGATAGTGGATGTATTTATACATGTGTGTGTGTGTGTATATATATATATATATTCAGTGTACATTCTTGCTCGACATGATATTATGCTATCTGGTTCTTCTTTATCTGACATGTTGATTTGATCATGCTTTTACTCATTCATACATGTTGATAAAGCCCTGAGGATATTGGCTTGACTACAGTGATTATGATAGAGATCATACTAGTGGGATATCTGTAGTTTATAAGCATATCCTGAAATGTCCCTAGTCGTAGGTATATCGAGACGGGGCATCGATATACCAGAGTAGACTAGCGTATATGATACTAGACCCATACGATGGGCGATGAATGTTCCCATATTCATCGATGTTTGACATCAAGATCATATACGGGTGCTCAGTGGTGACTGGATACACTGGACGGACTCACCGAGAACTCCTATATGGAATTATATCTATCGTCGGATAGTAGTTCTCAGGTGACACTGGTACAGGTTAGTCTCTAAACCCGAGATCGTCATAGAGTCTTGTGTGCTCTCCCACTGTACTTTGATTACCACCCTACCACGGCTCTACTGAGTCGTGCAAACAGGTGGCCGTTGGGTTCAATCCCGAGACACACGAAGGCGATGAGCGATAGGAGGGGTTTCGTCTCTCCCGGTATTGGGAGTTGATGCTGTGCTGTGCTCGACTGGTTATATCAGTAAGTCCCTGGTCAGGGCTGCTGAGATTTGCTGATAAGTGTTATCAGTAGTTTCTCGATCTGTTATAGACCATTTACCGGCACGACTTATTGAGTTATTGGGGTCGACGTTACCATCCCTAAACTTGATATGCAGTATATCTGACGAAGAGACCGGACTGTATGGTAGTGTTGTCGGTTGGCTCGACGGGAGTTGTAGCAGGTTCGCTTGTTTTCTTCTGATCGCTCAATACCCGGGTGGCCGTTACGTTTAGCTGACCGCTTGCGGTTTGGGGGTGCTTGATATGAACATCACCCACTACCGGCGTATTGACGAGTCTTAGAGTCCCACAAAGGAGTTACCTAGTCCAGGCGAAACGTTGTGGTGCGCGTATGCGATATGCACATGGACCCGGTTAAAATGCGCGTATGAGATACCGTATATTAATCGGGCGGCTTGCTTTTGGTTGGGTCGTATGTGATATGGCCGGATTGATAAATCAAGTGTTGATTTATTATTTAACCATTATTTTCTCACTAGAAATCCTTTCTTGTATTTTTGATGTATGCATACATGTATGCATTCTTTCATGATTCCTGCACATATGGATGTGCATGCACACATACATACATACATCATCCTTCATGGTTGCATATACATTGAAAATGGTGGCAATATAAGACTCACACTATGGGTTTTTATATGGATTATTATTGCATTTGTGTTAAAACAAAAAGGAAAAGAAAAAGGGTTAATTCATGGATTGTTTCTACACTCTTCTTCATCTTACCATGCTCACCTACTTATTAACCCTTGGTTAATTTTTCTTTGGTGTTTTAAACTCAAATACAATAATATCTTTATCATTAACCATGGTTTGAGATGAGAAGTGAAAAATATATATACATATATAAATACATCCACTATCACATAATGGCCTCTAGGGCATACATATATCCAACATGTCCAGTGTACCCAGTCTCCACTGAGCACCCGTATACCTTCTCTGATGTCAAACACCAATGGATATGGGATCATCCATCACCCATCATATGGGTCAAGAAGCGTATACGCTAGTCTACTCTGGAGTATCGATGCACTGTCTCGATACTCCCACGACTAGGAAAATTTGAAGGATGTACTTGCCGACTACCCTGTCCCCACTAGTATGATCTGCATAATAATCCTGGTAGTCAAGTACTCATCCTAAGGGTTTTATCAAGATGTAATAGAGAGACAATAAGTATACATGTTAAGATAAAGTGCAACAAGATAGCATACTATCATGTCGAGCAAGAAAGACCTCCCTATATATGTCCAAGCATCCACTACAGTATACATCACATGCACAGTAATGGTCTCTAGGGCATACATATAACTAACAAAATCAACCTCAAGATTATAAGTGACACGAGGCTCAGTAGGTGCCTGAACGCTAGTGTTGGACTGACTTTGAGGGTTTCCTTGTTTGTCCTGATAACACTCAGTCAACTCAATTGTATCATCATCTATGAAATCATCAAAATTTGTTTGATCGTTTATCTCTCTCAGGTGACTTCCTAGATGATAGATATTGACATTATTGGTTTCCAATTGACAGTGTCCGCTTCCTAGAATCTTCACAGCTAAATATTTCACTTGTTCTTTGATTATATCCAATGATTAAGCTTGAACGTGAAATAATTGATCAGATTGTTGTATGAATATAGCTAGTGTCGAAGCTGTTTGATTCTCGACTGCAGTCATCACTTCAATACCCTTCTCTAAAGCGGTCAACCTAGCATCCATCCCACCATCATACCCTAATGAAGTGTTAGTTGTTTCAGAAAAGGAGGGTTGTGATGGTGGTGATGCTAAAGCTGTCATCCTGTCGACCTCTTTCTTTAAGTGTTCAATTATCCGGTCTATGTTTGAAGTGGGACTGGGATCAAGAGTGTTAGGTGGGTGACCGATATCAAAATTCTGGGATTGTTGGCCAGCCCCTAGGAAAGGACATTTATCATGAATGTGGGAAGAATTGTGGCAATTTGAACAAACGAATTGGGAATGAGTATAAACAAAAGAATGTGGATCGTGAAGAATCAAATCAAACTGTATATCCCTATATCAGCAAGAATTCACAAAAATCACAATGACAAAGAATATCACACCCCTAGCAGTCTATGTTATACTAAGTCAACTAGACCTGCTCAAGAAACCTGATTGTCGAAGTAAAACTGTATCGAGAAACGAGCTCAAGATATACGGATCACAAAACCAGGTAAGTGTAGAGATAAGGGGAGGTTTTCTAACGCTATCGCGAAGTTCCTTAATTAGAATAACCCTTTCTTTTTTTACGGTTTCGCCGTGAACACTTGCTTAGACACCCTGTGAACAATATACCGTTAAGCGGTGTTCTAAATACAGTTAACTTCTCTTAATGAGCGCGAAATCTTTAAAGTTAGAGTTCTAATTGATTTTAAAATTACTGTGGGTATGCAAGAATGCGGTTTTGTGATTTGTGGGCCACGGAAAAAAGTGATGAAATCTTTTACCGTATCTTGTTTGGTTTCGTGCCCTTAATATCCGTATTAAGATGCAAATGCGCAAATCAATAAAAGAATTTAAGAAATTAATCAATCAAGCAATTCTTTTTTCGTTTTAAGCTTTAAGCGCTGCAACAAATACGGGTTAGTTCTCTGTGCTATTGGTGGCAAATTGTGCGAAGAATCCTGCAGAAGATAGAATATTGGAATGCGTCGGATTTGAGCGAAGGTGTTAGAAAAATAAGTACTGATGCGATTTTCGGTTTAGAAACCCCCTTTGAAGTGATTACGGGTATTTGAATGTTCGCTTGCGCGGGTCAAACTACCCGGATCTTTGGCACTGTACTTCACTAACGTTTTGCAATTGAATTTGAACCTTACTCCGCATGATCGCTGGTCGTAATTCCGTAAAAATCTGTAAATGTAGGAAAATACGATATTTAGTGTCAAAAGCGATATATCTGCCTAAACTCCTGCATACACATAATTATAAAAATCAAACAATACCAACAGAGTACTAACAAGATACTGGAGAGACCACAAAAGAAAAAAATTTCAAAACACCCCAGAAGGGCCGGCGGTGCCGGAAATTTTGAGTATGTCACCGGCCAGTTGAATAGAAATGGTGCTCAAATTTTGTGTGGCTTCTCCAAGCCAATTTAGTGTTCTTATGGTATACTTTGATTTTTTAATTCAATTTCAGAGTGATAGAAGGTCACAAAGACAGAGAGCAATGTTAGAAAAATTAGTGTTTTGTTATTTTTGAAAATTTTCTGGTTGATGGCTAGTTTATTAGTACAAACCAGAAATAACAATATCTAAAGACTACCAACTCCCCTGCAACGGCGCCAAAAACTTGTTGGGACATCACCTGCGCGCGCAAACATGCATGTTTTGGAAATGGAATGATTTTTAAGAAATTGTTGCGCACGCGAGCTCGGTCTCGTTTTAAAATTTATAAACCCGCAAGTGCACGGCGCGTTGTAGAGAGCCAGTAAGTACGGGTCGATCCACAGGGAATTGGTGATTAGGTATTAGTGCTTAAGGTTCGAGAAATAAAGAATTTTGGGTTTGTTGTCACGAAATATAAAAATACGAAATTATAAAAATAAGGTTAAAGAAGTGGTCGTGGTTTTGGCTCGGATGGTTGAATAGCAATGATTTCTTCGACACTCCCTTGATCATGAGTTGTCTGTCCTTATGTCGATCCCGACGTGAAGCATGACTTGTCAAGACGGTTGCAAAGCACAAATTATCAAGTTACCGGATTTCGACGCAAAACACGAAACTAATCCATTTTGTTCACTTACCGTTTTTATGTCCCAGCTTGAGGTATCAACACTAAGCATAAAAGTTAGCAAGTATACGACAACATCAAATATACAAGCAGTAGTGAGTAAGAGCAAGTAATTTTAGTGTTAAGTTTGCCAAGTGCTTGTGATAGTATAAGGTATATGAAAGCAAGAAATGTGTCAAGTAACTTGTTAACAAAATACCATATCTAAACTTAGCAACCTCAACACCAAATTGATTTTAGCTTAAACATCGGAAAACGGACATAATGAGTGATTATGGTATATGAAGAGGTTACCTTATAACCATGGTTTCAAAATACCATATCACACACACAGCATAGACAATCTTTAAATTAGAATCATAAAGTGAGCACATTAAATATTAACAAGAGGAGAAGGAAGGCAAAACCATTCATCTCACATCCTTACCATAACCACAACCATAAAATTACTCAAACATAATGAAAAGGAAAACAAATAATAAAAGAGGTAAAGAAACAAAGCAAAAGCAATTGTATTAACACTTGAATGAGTTGAGATATGAGGTGTTGGTTACTTGTTCAATCTCCATAATGAAGCTCTCAAAAGAAAGTTTCAAGAGAGAAGAAGAAAAAGAAACCAAGTTAGGTTCACACAACTCTCAAGCTAAACTAAAAACTAAATGAACTTGGAATTGGGTATTTTCATCCCCCTTTTACATTGCTCTGTTCTGGTATTTATAGGCAACACACCAGAATAAACAAACAATATACATATGATGATGTGATGCCTAGAAATAACCAGAAGAAAATTGGGATAATTTCATCATGGTCGGGCCGGCGGCGCCGACCAAAATGATAATGTCGCCGGTTGACCTTTGAGCTTTGGGGCTCATGTTATTGTGGTGGCCTTATGTGCTCTCCATGATATCTTTGATGATGTTTGGTTTGTCTATATAGCCCTGGTTTGCATTCAGAAGATTTGGAGGGAAACTAAACTTTATATCACATCACACCTTTTTGCATTTAACATTCATGCGCCCACTTGCACAAGTCATGAGTGTTGCGCCCACTTGTGCCAAGGCAGCCCCCACCTAGGTCCATGTACCAAAGAGCTATGTGCACACTTGTAATATGTTGGACCAAAATTGTGTACACATGTTTATTTGTAAAAGAGATATTTGAATATCGATCGGTTCTTTGTTCTAATTTGCAGTGTCGGCTCATAAATGTTAAATCCGTGACTTTGAGTATGTTATCCAGTGTTTTGTCACGAATAACTGTAAAATTACTGAGCAGACACTAATAATACCGATATATAACAAAATTGATAATGAATGAGTGGTATTAAAATGCAGCTTTTTATGATGAACAACAACTGTTTAGATATTACATGCAACTGCTTAGATATTAAATGTAACCAGTATACAAAGGTTTTGATCGGGCCTAGGTTTTTTTTTTTAACAAGAACAAAAAGACCAGGGGTTTTTACACAAGCTTGAAACAGGCCGAGGGCTTTGTAACAATTTACCCTAATAAAAATAACCATCAAGCATAACCGATGGAAGACTTTGAACCTGAAGGAATCCTAAAAACCCAGTTTGAGCATATCCATTCCTTTTCTGCAAATTATCATTCTCTCTCTAAATTTTTTTTCGAGAACCAAAAAACAAAAACATTGTTTCGTGTTGATTCTTGTCTCTTCCGTCGCTTCTAGGCGAGTTTGAGTTGAGGGCAGCAGTTGCGTGTTCATTTCCAACGCTTTTCTTTTCATTCAAACTGGAGAACGCAGCTAGAAATTACGAGGTCGGCTCAAAATCTAAATCCAACACAAAAAAGGAAAAGAAACGCTCAATTGAGATCATCACCGTCATCTTCACAATTCTCACGTTCTCTCATCAAAAGTTTCCCCTTTTGAAGTAAGCGCTAAATCTTTCTTCAGATTGGGATAGTTGTTAGAATCTCTTTGAAGGGCCCATTAATTTGTCATGGGAGGAAAGAACTCGACTGAATCTCGCAGCAGCAGCTATTCGAGGGAGCAATCGCTGAATCAAAACCCTAGCTATCATCAACCTCAATCCCCATCATCATCTCAAAGCTACGATTTTTCTCATTCTTATGCTTACCCCTCACCGCCGCAGCAGCAGCAGCAGCAGCAGCAGCAGCAGCCTCATGCATCACGGCCGCGGCCGAGGTTGGACCGAAGGTATTCGCAGATAGCCGATAACTACCGATCTTTAGAGCAGGTAAATTCTTGGTTTTTACGAGATTTAAACACATTTTGTATAAATATTTCACATCTTTAGTTGATTTAATTGCATGGTAACAGCAATAAGCTATTATTTTATTTTCCTTTTAAACCATACAAGCTGCCAGCATAACATTTGTAACAAGCTACAAGTAATTAACAAGTGCTAACATCAATAGCAATCATAGTCTGGAGTCTTGATTATTTGAAAGGTGACCATTACTGAAGGTTGGTGGTACAAGCACAAAAGGTGAGGAAAATTATTAAATAAAAATGGGTTAATTGCATAAAAAAAACCCTGTTGTTTTCCCTCTACAGCACTTGTACCCCCCTCGATAGAATTATTAGCGCAAACACCACCTCAGGATTTTCAATGCCGTAATGATGTTTGATAGCTGCTCTCTGAGCAATCCATGCTAGGAAGAAACGATCGTCTAAATTCAGCTCCTGCATTTATTTTTATGGGTTGTTTAGTGTCACATTTTGAGTGGTTTTTTTGACAGGATTTTTGTTGATGAACAAGGGTGGTTTGTCTTGATAAATCTCTTGACATGGTATGCGTGTTATATGGGGTAAAAACTATAGGGGTGTTTTGTGAAATTGGCCTCTGAAAAAGAAAAGTATAAGCGAAAGATATTTTATTGGAATGACAGAATAAGTAGGTTCCCAATATGGTTTTGATTGGAATCGCAAACATTTGTAAGTTCTGATGTCTTGTTCTCGATGCCCTTACTCTTCTCTTCCATATTGAAATAATTGGATAATTGTATCCATAATAGCAGTGTTGAAAGAAGCTTCGAAGTGAGGGCGACATTCCTGCTGTTTCTGTGTACTTGTGTAGTGAAGTAGTTGAGTTGAGAGGTTTTAGGGGCTGGGTTGCATGAGTGCTTATGTGATGTGCCGGTGCTTTAGAAAAATATGGGTCACATGTGCTTCTCTGCAATTTATGGAGTTGTTTAGAAAACTCTCGTCTGTAGATTTTCATGTTGCTAACAATCCGAGGAAGCTTGATGATATATGGGCGTTTAGAAGACTTCCTCCACAATTCATGCGAGCCTTGTCATATCTCTATACAATTGGATCTATGCGCAAGTCCTTTGTATTCACGTGTGCTCATCAGTAGACCTCTGATCAGGAGTGGACCCAGAAATTTTGGTTAGAGGGGGTACACCGACAACTATGCATAATAAAATTTTGTTAAGAAATGCCATTTTTTTAATAAGATGTTCAACTACGTTATACATTTACAATATCACAATTTGATAATTAATTAAATGTTAAATTAATATGAGAATAGTAATTTGTACAATATTATCTATCTAGGCTTCATAACTTGGACCGCAAGATTTTATTTTAAAGTTATCAGTTCTTTTTTAAGTCTCTGGACTGAATTTCCGTTGTTAAAAAAACACTAAATAAAATTAAATTTTCATTGTTAAAAAACACTAAATAAAATTGAAATTAATAATGAAGTATTGTGGGATTTAAACCCATGACCTCATATCTTGTAATTAAATACATTACCACTTAAGCTATATCCTCTTATGAGTTTATATATATATATATATATATATATATATATATATTCAAAAAGTATCCGACTTCAATTGCAACCAATACTCAAATTTTTTTCCTGAAATTTGAGAGGGGGCCTGAGAGGGGGTCTTCCCCTGCCTCATTTAGATTACATGATTACGAGAGAACGAACACGATAAACATGGACAAATATACAGAAATTATAACACCCTAGTACGTTTATACAATATAATTTGGTATTTTAAATCTTGCTTTAAAATTCTTTCATTCTATTTGCTATTGGGTTGCGAATGATTCAAGTAGCACTAGTCGTTATCCGTCCCGACCCGCATGATTAAAACCCAACATGATGCAATGTTGTATCCAATATTTGCTAGTACAGTGTATCCATGTGAATCGAGTACTATATGTATAAAATATTTTAACCTTCACATATCTCTTTATAATACAAGATATAAACAAACAATATCCTTTTTCTATCTAGCCTTGCATAGCAAATCTCCCCATATCGGGTTGTTGCGCCTATATATCATGTTCATATCTTAAGATATAGATAGCAAAATACTTAGAAATCTTTACGTATATTTACTTACATTTTATTGGGGGTATATGTATCTAATAATAGATTGTTTCATTATGGTTAAAATTCTTACGTATGTATTTTATATTTAAAAACTATTTTTGACTAAAATCAGGTAATATTTGGAGTGA
Source organism: Agapanthus africanus (assembly GCA_030015575.1). Classification (NCBI taxonomy): domain Eukaryota; kingdom Viridiplantae; phylum Streptophyta; class Magnoliopsida; order Asparagales; family Amaryllidaceae; genus Agapanthus; species Agapanthus africanus. The sequence goes on from CM057343.1 coordinate 378,922,913, forward strand.
TCTGGTATTATTTGTAGAATCTGATGTAATATATATAATATATCCTTTAATATATTCCTATAACTATAATATTATATAGCTGTTTTTATATATATATATCATTAATAAAGTTTTTATAAACTCTCTCTCCCTTTCCCCGTCTCCATCTCTCTCCTCTCGCTTTCTTTCACGCCCAAACTCTAACCTCGTTGCCGTCCCCTTTCGTCGCCGTCACTATCTCTTCACCTCATCATCACCACCGTTAACATCTCCTTCCTCATTCCCCGAGGCTTTACCCGAGCCCGACTCCACACCCGAGAACCCACCTTCATCTCCCTTGTCGACGTCGCCGCTCGAACCCGATCACCACCGTGCCACCATCGTGCCGCCACCGTGCTGCCACCATGCAATTACCGTGCCGCCACCAGACCACCACCATGTCATCACCAGCCCACCACTATGCCATCACCGTGCCACCACCAGACCACCACCATGTCACCACCAGAACACCACCATGTCATCACCAGACCACTACTATATCATCACTAGACCACCACCATGCCACCACCACACCTTACACCATAGATAATATGCATTGGTCATTTCTACAGTATTTAGATAACTGGTTACTGTTGTCCATCTAGTATTCTTTCTGTTAATACACACTGTCTGACATGTTCACGACACATTATCAGACCTGTTACTTGGATTATTATTAATGCCGACAATTCTGACTTGTTGTCCCGATAGACGTGACTTGTTGTCTAAATAGACAAGACCTGAACCTGCTTGATGCTGTGTTGGTATTAGATAGATATCGTCAATATCTGATTTGAACACAAAACCTAGGGGAAAAAGGGAAATCAATAATGAAACCTTACTTGTAACTCAACAGTTCGATACTTTGCAGAGACCGATCAGTTGATACAGGCTCCGGGCCTCGGAATGATGATGCTGACATCATTCGTCTATACATGATACCCTGTTTTTACTGCTTAGCGGCACGTTCCGGATTCAGCCCCGAGGGTCTTGACCGTGGTCCCGGGCACGTACGGGATACTATTGAGTTACATCGACGATTCCATTAAATTGATTTCAAAGACCTGTAGAATAGATAACCTACAAGTACAGACTTTAGGGTACACATCACATACCTATATCTCACTGTTTTATACCTGTGTTTATTATTTACATTCATGTTTAATTATAACATCATATTCTGGTTATTACTATTATTTTGATATTTATGACGTACTGGCGTTTGGATTTTGCACGACCCAGTTCCTCTGACCTTGTCGCAGGAAGACTATGAGTATTTTAACAAGCAAGCCGAGTAATGAGGAGCTTGATGTTTAGTTTTGGAGATGCTTAGTTTATTTTATTTCCGTAGTTAAAATTTATCGATGTGATCCCATAAGAGACGTGTTTCGGATATTATTATTTTTTGGATCTTTATTCGTTTCCAGTATATGTATTTCTTGACTTTTATTTACTGTGGCAGATGGACATGTGTTAGTTAGATTTTATTTATTGTTCTTGATATCTGATTGACAGCCGTAATGCGACCATGGAGGGATTTTTCCTAAACATAGGCAGCATGGTTGGCTTTGTCACGTGCTGTGTTCATGTATTTGGGAAGCAGGGCGTGACAGAATTTGTTCGGTATCAGAACATATGTTTTAGGTTAGCTGGTTTGGTGTCTTTTGTAGTTGGGTATTTGGACCCAACACACTAACCAGGAAACCCAGAATTTTAGGAACATATCCTACCATATTATTGTCTTGTCATTCAAATTTTTGAATCTTATTCTTCCCTTAACTCTTTTATCTTTACGATATGGAAACAATATTGTATCTCGACTTGGAATCATTTTGGTTTCTTATTGTTTCTCCTATCTTATTCTCTCGATTCTGATAGTAGGATTTGAGCGACTTGAATGGAGTTATGTAGTTGTAATTATGTACCGTGGCATGGTTATAATGCGGTACTCTATTTAGGTAACCTGGAGTTCTATTTTGATTCATTTTCTTAACTTATTGTCGCTGTATTACCTTGTTTCCTCTCGGCGTCGTTGCTTACGAGTTTATTTCTTATTGTGAGCTTGAATCCAGCAACCACGTTATAACTTTCCTCTTGCCCCGTAAGAACCAATCCGTTTGCGTTTCGAAGAACAAGGAGAAACACAGGAGAACATATGATGATTGCAGTAGTACAGACTGCTTCAAGACCGATCAGATGTAAGATGTTTTGATTAAAGAAGTTCTGACGAACCGCCTCAGTTTATCAGAGTAGTGCAGTAGAAGTGCGGTTGGCTGTTAACCCACGAGGCATAGAACAGACCTGTAAATTCATGATGAAAGGAACTGTTTGTGTGTGTGTCGAAAGATGAAATTCGTAAACAAGTTGCAGATAAAGCGCTGATAGCAGTTCGGGATTTTATGGATGTGTTCAAGGATATCTTGAGTTTACCGTCAAAACGAGATGTGGAGTTTGTAATTGATCTTATTCCTGTAGCAGCGCCAATTCAAAGGTTTGCATCCGATGTCACCGGTGGAACTGGAAGACGTAAAGAGACAAGTTTCTGAGTTATTAGAGAAGTGTTGGATTCACAGCAGCGGTTCACCATAGGGAGCTTCAGTTCTTCTAGTCGAGAAGAAAGATGGCACGTTGAGAATGTGTATCGACCATCGAGAGTTAAATCGGGTGACTATTAAGAATAAATACCCAATCCCTCGCATAGGCGAATTATTCGATCAACTCAGTGGCACGAGAGTATTCTCGAAATTGATTTATGATCAAGATTTTATCAAGTTCGGGTGAAAGGACATTTGCAAGACGGCGTTCAAAACTGGGCATTACGAGTATTTAGTGATGCCATTTGGAGTTACTAACGCACCGGCGATATTTATGGACTTGAATGAACTGGATATTTTCGCCATTTTTAGATTAGTTCATGGTAGTATTCATTGAGGTCATTGAGGACATTTTGGTCTATTCGAGGAGCAAAGAAGAGCATGAAGAACACTTGAGAGTTGCACCGCAGACGTTGAGACAAGGAGAATTATATGCTAAGATGAGCGAGTGTAAGTTTTGGTTTGAAAAAAATGAAGTTCTTAGGTCATGTTGTTTCCGGAGATGGAATTGCTGTTGACCCCAAAAAGATTGCAGCTGTTCATGATTGGCCAATTCCAAAAAATACGGGGGGAGATCAGAAGTATTCTTGGACTTGCTGGATATTATAGAAGGTTTGTGGATAATTTCGCCCGGATAGCAGAACCACTGACCAAGCTAACATGTAAAGAGATACCGTTCATGTGGACTGAGAAGTGTGCGTCAGCTTTTGAAGTGTTGAAGCAAAAATTGACAACCGCTCCTATTCTGACAGTACTAGATGGTTCCGGAGGACTGGTTATTCACAACGACGCATCTAAGAAAGAGTTGGGATGTGTTCTGATGCAGTATGGGAAGGTTATATTGTATGCGTCAAGGTAATTGAAGACCCATGAGAAGAACTGCCTAACTTATGACCTAGAGCCAGCAGCAGTGATTTTCGTGCTAAAGATATGGAGACACTATTTATGGGCAAAATAGTTGAAGTGTTTACGGATCATAAGAGCCTAAAGTACGTGTTCACACAGAAAGAGCTCAACAGGAGGCATCATAGATGGTTAGAGTTGATAACTGACTATGATCATTGAAAGTATGTCTTAACACCTCAACTAGGTTTCAAAGAGCATCAACTATACAATTTAAAAAAATCTAGAGGTCTAAGCTATACTAACCTAGAATCGAACTAGAGAATTAGGGTTTAGTAGCAAGAATACAAGTTCTAAACTAAGTGATGGAGATTTACAACCTTTGTAGTCCGGTCCTTCATTTCTAAAACTCCAAGTAGTAGTCCCTAGAATTCTTCTTTGACTCCATTTGAGAAAAGGATCGAGCTTGCTTGAAGTTTTCGATGCCGAAGATGATCCACCTTGAAGTCTCTCTAACTCAAGCCCACTCTTCATTAATTAAAGTATTAGTGAAGTAAACAATCTAAACTAATGGGCTAGATTAGTGTAGATTGATGAAGTAGGAATTTTGCTGACAAGAAAATATTCTCTTTTCTTTTCCAACTTAAGAAAAGCCCTAGAGGAGATGAAGAAGAGATAAGGATGAACTTGGATGAGAGAATGAACCATATATAGTTATGAGATGTGATAAGAGTTGATTAAATATCTAAGAAAATGACAAGAAATAGAGATGAGTCATGGCTTCTCAATGCTTCTCCAATCATCCAAAGCCATGACTCATCCTCCACTTCTTTTTCATTTCTTAAATTATAAATCAATTCTTTTTCTCTTTTACTCTAGTGTGATTCTCATACATCCATGTTCCTCGTATCATCAACCATAATACAAATCCAAATCCATTTATAAATATATATTACATATATATAAATGTATGTAAAGAGAATAAAATCTTAAGTGAGCAATAATATTAGTTAATATATATAAATATATCAAATATATAAATACATATCAAATTATTAAATCAACACTTGATTCAATAGTCCGGTTATATTATATATAACCGACTAATATCCTATATATATATGTATATCACATTATTAAATCAACACTTAATTAAATAATCCGGTCATATCACATACAACCGGTTCATATTCAATATTAGATATTAAATCAACACTTGATTCAATAATCCGGTCATATCATATATAACCGGCCAATATCAAATACATATACATAAATCAAATCATTGAATCAACACTTGATTCAATAATCCGGTTATATCACATATAACCCAACCGATATCAAATATCGCAAGATTAGAATACGGTATCACATACTCATATTTAATCATGCTCCCGCACATATCTCTATACGTGCCCTATTTCGTTTCGCTTGAGCTAGGAAACCTCTGTGTGGGATTCTAAAGACCCGTCAATACGCTAGCAGGAAGTAATGATCATATCAGATACCCACAAGCCGTCAGCGGTACTAGCCGGACGTAACGGCTATTCAAGTATTGAACGAATCGAAGATGAACAAGCAAACTTGTCCAAACTCCCGTAAAGTCTATAAACAACACTTACCGTACAGTCAGGTCTCTTCATCTGATATGTCGCATATCAAGTCTTGATGGTGGAATCGTTAGACCCCCACTAACTTGATAAGTCATGCCGATGTGTCGCCTATAACCTTTCAAGAAACTACTGATAATACTTACCAGTAAATCTCATTAGCCCTGTCCGGAGACTTGCTGTTATAGCCAATCGAGCATAGTGCAACATTAACTCCCAATACCGGGAGAGACGAAACCCCTCCTATCGCTCACTGCCTCCATGTGACTTGGGACTGTACCTAAAATCCACCTGTTTACACGACTCTTTTGAGTCGTGGTTGGAAGGAAATTAAAACACAGTGGGAACCACACAAGACACCGACGATCGCGGGTTGTAGGGTTAGTATAGCACCTTAGCAAGGTTTAGGAAGGCATCACACATGCTATATTAAAATTTTTGGGATGCTAAACAAACCCTAACCAAGATCTTAACTAGAGAATTAGGTTTAACATTCATGTAAACAACTTTACATCTAAGAGAGAGGGATTATAACCTTTGTAGTCCGTTCCTTCGCTTCATAAGCTCCGAGTAGTAGTCCCTTTGCTGCGATTCATGATTTCTCTAACTCAAGAGAGGCTCTACAAGTCGAATGATCCATTCTTGCTTGAAGTCTTCCTTTTCGAAGATGATCTACCTTGAAGAATCTCAAGATCAAGTTTTTACTTCTCTAATCAAGTATTAGTGAAGTGAACACCCTAATCTAAGTGGCTAGAATAGATGAGGATGATGAAGTAGGAATTTTGCTCTCTTTTGTTTTCATTTTCTCACTTTAAATCATCACAAGTCAAAAAGCTAGAAAGCTTTTTCAAGGAGGAAGAAGAAATCTATTTGTGATGAATAATGAATTATTGTTTTTAGTCACAAAACCAACCTTGGGTTAAGAATGAAGGCTTAACCCTTGTAGAGAATTAACTAGGGTAAAGGGTTTGGGTTGGGTTAAGAAATATCTACACAAAATATCATAATAAAATATCTAAGCTTAAAACAAAATAAAGCTTCTAGAAGCTTTAAGAAAAAGCTAACCCAAATGCTAACCCAAATCAAACCCTAACTTGTTTAATCTCCACAAATCATGTTGTATTTGTAATCATAACTTGTTATAATATTATATATCACATATATAATATATTTTGCAACAAAAGAAAATAATACAATTAACATATATCGCATATATATCAATGTATTATCCGGTGAGAAAATGAATCAATAAAGCGAGCTTATATTAGTTAACGTAATGTAATATATCACATATATAATTATACATTAAATTATCGAATCAACACTTGATCCGACAATCCGACTATATTGCATATAACCGACTAATATAACCTGTACCAATTCATCGAATCAACACTTGATCCGATAACTCGGCTATATCACATATACCCGGCCGATATCATATATCGCGAGAATAGAATTTGGTATTTCATATCGTATTATTCTCGGTCCCGCACACATCACATATGTGCTCCTACTCCGTTTTGCCTGAGCCAGGAAACCTCTGTATAGGACTCTAAAGAATCGTCAATACGCCGGCAGTAGGTGATCATATCAAACACCCACAAGCTGCAAGCGGTCAGCTAAACGTAACAGCCACCTAGGTATTGAGCAATCAGAAGATCAACAACCAAGCCTGTATATTCTCCTGCGAATCCAATCAGTAACACTCCCGTACAGTCCGGTCTCTTTATCTGATATGTCGCATATCTAGTCTACGGGTGGTAAACGTCCGACCCCAGTAACCGATAAGTCGTGTCGATATGAGGTCCATAACAGTTCGAGAAACTACTGATAACACTTACTAGTAAATCTCAACAACCCTGGCCAGGAATTTCCAGTTATACCCAATCGAACACAGCGCAACATCAACTCCCTATACCGGGAGAGACGAAACCCCTCCTATCGCTCATTGCCTCCATGTGATTCGGGACTGTACCCAAAAGCCACCGTTTTGCACGCCCTTTTGGACGTGGTATGATGGAAATCAAAGCACAGTGGGAATCACACAAGACTATGACGATCTCGGGTCTACAGACTAACCTGTACCAGTGTCACCAGAGAACTGCCATTTGACGTGAGGTATAATACCATCTGGGAGTTCTCGGCGAGTCCGTCCAATGTACCCAGTCTCCACTGAGCACCCGCATACCATCTCTGATGTCAAACATCAATGGATATGAGATCATCCATCGTCCATCTATATGGGTCAAGAAGCATACGCTAGTCTACTCTGGTATATCGATGCCCTGTCTCGATACACCTGCGACTAGGAACATTTGAAGGATGTACTTAGCGACTACACTGTCCCCGCTAGTATGATCTGCATCATAGTCCTGGTAGTCAAGTACTCATCCTAAGGGCTTTATCAACGTGTAACATAGAGACTATCAGAGTACATGTTAAGATAAAGTGCAACCAGATAGCATACTATCATGTCGAGCAAGAAAGTCCTCCATATATATGTCCAAGCATCCACTACAATATACATCGCATGTACAGTAATGGCCTCTAGGGCATACATATCACTAACAATCTCCCACTTGCACTAGGGCCATCTGTTGTAGTATCTCATACCCAACAATCAGCTGTGGTTGAAGTATCTCATACTCAACCATCCCATAAAAGTCTCTACTGGGAAATAGGCCTTTGTGAGTGGATCCGCGCTGTTGTCCTCTGTGTCTACTCTCCTAATCTCGATCTCCCTGGAGATCAACATCTCCATGATCATGGGATACTGCCTAAGAATATGTCTGGATCTCTGATGGGACGGGGATTCCTAGGTCTAAGCCACAACTCCATTGTCACACAATGGCAGGAATGAAGTTCATCTTATGAACTAAAATATATCCAGACTGCCTCTTTGGTAGTATCCTTGGTAACGATGTATCTTGCCTTTAATCGTGTAGTAAGTCACGGTATATAGCTTGGAACTCTTCCAACATACCGTCCCTCCACTGAGGGTAAAGACAATGCATACGACTGACATTCAGTCGTCCTTATCACCCTGGAACCTTTCTAGTGATTCTCCCTATGATTGATTGATACCATCTTACTACAACTAGTGAGAATCCTAACATCCAATCAGATCTATCTCATAGATCCATAACCCAGGATTTAGGAGGTATCATCTAGATCCTATATAGAGAATCCTTGTGATAAGAGAAGATTGACCGAGCGTAGCATATGAAACTTCTTCCCTATCATGAGTATGTCATCCACGTACTATACGAGGATCACCACCATACTCCCTATTACCTTTTTGTATATACTAGGTTCATCTACCATTTTGATGAAGTCAAACTCTTTGACTATCACATCAAAACAGACGTTCCACCTCCGCGATGCCTGCTTTATCCTATAAAGCAACTTGCATACATTTCCGCTGCTCCTACTGTCTACGAAGCCCTCTGGCTGTGTACTTATAGATGCTCTCTTCTAAATCACTATTTAGAAAAGCAATCATGACACCCAACCGCCAGATATCATAGTCATGGTATGTAGCAATGGCAAGTAGGATATGGATGGACTTAAGCATAGCTTTGAAAGTCTCAACTTTTCTATGTACACCAAGTAATTTTCTCAAGATATACTTGCTTTCGATGGGGATTTAATCCTTCAGATAAAGCAACCAAAGTCCATACTTTGTTGGTGAACATAGATTCCATCTCAGATCGCTAAGCGTCCAGCCATTCTTACAGAGTCCCCACTCTTGATGGCCTGCTCGAAACAAGTTGGGTCATCATCTCATGATGCAATCCTCGCTCCCACTGTTATAGAGAAACCGAAGTATCTCTCAGGTGGATGAGGAACCTTACTAGATCGGCAGAGAAGCTGAGGTTCGTTAGAAACTATTGAATCCTTCGGGTTTACCAAATCATCAGCTGCAGTTTGTATAGCTGGAACCTTTTCCAGTTCTATCTCATGACCACTAATTTCTTCACAAGAAATTCTCTTTCCAAAAGATGGCATGCTGAGAAACAAAACACCTTTTGCTCCCCAGTTTGGTAGAAGATATTCCCTTGCGAATACTTGGGATATCCAACAAACTTCCACGGTACTGACCTTGCCTCGAGTTTGTCCGGATTTTGCTTTCAACATAGGCCGGACAATTCCAAATCTTAACATCCTTAAGAGATGTGCTCTTTTCATACCATATCACATATGGAGTGGTAGGCACCTGATTTGGTTGGAACCCTATTCAATAGGTATGCAGCTTCTCAAGTGCATAACCCCAAAAGGAAATATGTAACTCAGTAGTACTCATTATAGAGCATACCTTATCACATAGGGTGCGATTGCTCCGTCCCGATATACCAACGTATTGTGGTGTATACGGAGAAGTAATGCCGAGAGAGAATCTTATTCTCTTTTAGAATAGTCCAGGAATCCCGTGCTCAAGTATTCTTCTCCCTGATCACATCAAAGGACATAATACTTATACCCGTTTTGGTTCTCTACTTCTGAAGTACAAAGAACCAGTCCTGGCATGTGTAGACATGGGACCTTATACATCATCATGTATCAATCCCAAGAGTTCATTAACTCTTTCTCTATTTCAAATAAACAGAGTTATGACCATCTTATCTTTGTGACATGACTGGCAAGTTTCACAAGATGTAAATTCAAACTAATTTAAATATGCATCTAAATGTAACTTAGCTAGTCGGGTCACATTGATATGACCTACTCTACAAAACCTCAAGAAGGATTCGTTCATTTCTGAACTCTTCCCCTTGTGTATGTTTTGTACGTTAAGAACTGTAGTTTGATTTAGAACGTCTATGCTTTTAGATAACGTGCATGAACTGATCAACTCTTGATATAGGAAATATTCAAAACATTATCCAACAATACAAAATTATATCCTTCTTTATTAAATAAAGATACTGATATGATGTATATCAGATTCGGTATCTAACAACATTCGTTCAGAATCAATGTATTTGTTAATACAGGGTGATAATTGCCAACAGACTTGGCTTGCAACAATTGCACCGTTTCCAACTCTTGAAACTTATCACCCGTTCTCAGTTCTTTACCTATCTGTAACCCATATAACGGATTACATTTGTGGGATCCTGATTCGGTATCTCATACCTAGAACGTAAAGGATACTGAGAAACAGTTCTCGGTAATGAACACACCCGAAGAAGATGCATCAGCATGCACTTTCTTCGTTTGGGCGGCACGAGAATTCTGGTAATCCCCTATTTCCTGCTCTGTCTTATAACAATTATAAGTTGGAGCGGGACCAACGTTCCCCAGCGTAGTATAACAAGTGGGTTCGGTCAATACATCCGTGTTATTATCTTGATTAAGGCATGACATAGTCGCAACCAGGAGAGAGAGAAGAAAACACTTAGCGTATGCTCTTGCAAGATTAGATTGGTTATTAATATATCTAAGCAAGATAGCTCCCACTGTTTTAGTCAAATCTTCCTTCAAACCCTAAAAGGAAAGACTAGCCGGGATTAATTACACGCTACAAGTTCGCCAATTTTTCAGCCAGGCCAGTGTCGGTCCTTTGAGGGAGGTTCCCCGTGCTTTCGCACGGACCTAATTAAAGTAAACCTCATTTTCCCAGGGGCGTAACCCCGTTAACACCTTTCTAGACACCTACTTGATCGGCTAATTGTAATGTGTAAAACTCTTCCAGGAGTAACTCTTACTCGCAGCGGGTATCGGGATCCAACTATCTCATAGAAGGTTTGCAATCTCATTGCAAATTTCAACACTTGAAATTCCCAATAAAATTTTACCCTTAGCGTCCTAGGACTTGACGCAGGCCAACAAACCATAGTTCGCTAGTCAAGTTCAACCCGTACATTTCCTGATTGAATTAAACTCACCCGCACGACTCTTGACGCAGGCCAACAAAGTCGCACGACTACCCTAATCCAATCGTATCGTATGCTGCATATAAGCACTAGTTAGTTACCGCACACTACGCCTTGACGCAGACCAACAAACGTAGTACGAATACTAAGTAGTACTTATCTGAAATGACGGAGGGCTACGACATGTTTTTATGAAAACCTTTTGCGTAATGAACTTGATATCGTCGTAGAATCGAGTGAATTTTAAAAGGAGTGTTTTTGAGGCCTTTACTAGTTTCGCTAAAGAGGTCACTCCCGGTGAAGGGATCTCGGCTATTTCCTTATCGAATAAGGTGCAGGATATTTCACAAATACCACTATGCAAAGCAAAAATTATAGAAGCAATCAAAAGACAAACCGAGCTTGTAGCATCTGCTAGTTTCGCTAAAGAGGTCACTCCCGATGAAGAGATCTCGGCTCTTTCCTTATCGAATAAGGTGCTGGATATTCTATAAGGAATACCGCTATGCAAAGCAAGAACTAGAGCTACCAGTTTTTAAACAAGTTTCTACAACATCTTTAGGTTTCTTTTATTTCATTAATCTCATTAATGAAGTCCCATTTTATTATGCTTCACGAGCATCACATTTGAAACGAAATCAACAATATAACATATATCTCATATATATAATATAACATTCGTCTCAGGCAGTAATATGATCTCATCACAGAACATTACAGCAGAAGAACATATATGAAATATTGGATATACTAGAAGGTCCGTGTTTTAATACGAGCCTGTATAAAACACGGATTCCACGGTCGCGATGAATAGCCAATCCCACAACCCTAGACCCCTACGAGAGCAGCAAGCAACCCTACCAATTCTAGAGTTAGGACACCCGGTCTCGACTCCTCGAGATGGTCTCCCACCGGACCCTAGAACCCGGTTACTTGTGCTCCCGCCTTGGGTCTATCATAATGCGGAAAGGTAAATAATATACAACGGCGATATCATCCTCAACCCTTGATATAACATGTACCAATTCATCGAATCAACACTTGATCCGATGACCCGACTATATCACATATACCCGGCCGATATCATATATCGCGAGTATAGAATACGGTATTTCATATCGTATTATTCTCGGTCCCGCACACATCACATATGTGCTCCTACTCGATTTTGCCTGAGCCAGGAAACCTCTGTGTAGGACTCTAAAGAATCGTCAATACGCCGGCAGTAGGTGATGATCATATCAAACACTCACAAGCTGCAAGCGGTTAGCTAAACGTAACAGCCACCCAGGTATTGAGCAATCAGAAGATCAACAAGCATGTACATTCTTCTGCGAATCCAATCAGTAACACTCCCGTATAGTCCGGTCTCTTCGTCTGATATGTCGCATATCTAGTCTAGGGGTGGTAAACGTCAGACCCCAGTAACCGATAAGTCGTGTCGATATGAGGTCCATAACAGTTCGAGAAACTACTGATAACACTTACCAGTAAATCTCAGCAACCCTTGCCAGTGATTTCCAGTTATACCCAATCGAACACAGCGCAACATCAACTCCCTATACCGGGAGAGACGAAACCCCTCCTATCGCTCATTGCCTCCATGTGATTCGGGACTGTACCCAAAAGCCACCGTTTTGCACGCCCTCTTGGACGTGGTATGATGGAAATCAAAGCACAGTAGGAATCACACAAGACTCTATGACGATTTCGGGTCTACAGACTAACCTGTACCAGTATCACCAGAGAACTGCCATCTGACGTGAGGTATAATACCATCTGGGAGTTCTCGGTGAGTCCGTCCAGTGTACTCAGTCTCCACTGAGCACCCGCATACCATCTCTGATGTCAAACATCAATGGATATGGGATCATCCATTGCCCATCTACATGGGTCAAGAAGCATACGCTAGTCTACTTTGGTATATCGATGCCCTCTCTCGATACACCTGCGACTAGGAACATTTGAAGGATGTACTTAGCGATTACACTGTCCCCACTAGTATGATCTGCATCATAGTCCTGGTAGTCAAGTACTCATCCTAAGGGCTTTATCAACATGTAACATAGAGACTATCAGAGTACATGTTAAGATAAAGTGCAACCAGATAGCATACTATCATGTCGAGCAAGAAAGTCCTCCATATATATGTCCAAGCATCCACTACAATATACATCGCATGTACAGTAATGGCCTCTAGGGCATACATATCACTAACACGGGTACATACTAACCTGTACAAGTGTCACCAGAGAACTGCTATCTGACGATATATATGGCTCCATCTAGGAGTTCTCGGCGAGTCTTGTTCGGTGTACCCATTCTCTAATGAGCACCTGTATACAATCTTTGATGTCAAACACCAATGGCTGTGGGATCAACCATTGCCCCATATAGGGTCAAGAAACGTACACACTAGTCTACTCTGGAATATCGATGCGCTGTCCCGATATTCTCTCGACTATGAACTGTTAAAGTATGTGCTTGTGGACTACACAAGCCCTACTAGTATGGTCTGCATCATAGTCCTGGCAGTCAAGCCTACATCCTAAGGGCTTTATCAACATGTATCAGAGAGACAATATACCAATACAAGTGTACATGTTAAGATAAAGAGCAGCCAGATAGCATAATATCATGTCTAGCAAGAAAGTCATCTATATATATGTCCAAGCATCCACTATATCATACAATAATGGCCTTTAGGGCATACATATTTTTAATAATCTCCTACTTGCACTAAGGTCAGTTGTAGTATCTCATACCCAACATTCCAAAAAGTCTCAAATTGCGTCTGAGGGAGGGGCTTCGTGAGTGGATCCGCCGTGTTGTCCTTCGTATCTACTCTCCTGATCTCGATTTTCCGGCGATCAACTATCTCCCGGATCAGGTGATACCGCCTCAGAATATATCTGAATCGCTGATGAGACGGGGTTTCTTAGCCAAAGTCACAACTCCATTGTTATCACAATACAAGGGTATTGGAACCTCAATGGATGGAACCACACCAAGTTCCGCAATGAACTTCTTCATCCAGACAGCCTCTTTGGTAGCATCGTTGGCAACAATGTATTCAGCCTCCATCGTCCAGTCTGCTACGGTATCTTGATTGGAACTCTTCCAACATATCGCCCCTCCATTGAGGGTGAAGACAAAACCCAAGACCGACTTGCCGTCGTCCTTATCACTTTAGAAGCTCGAATCGGTAAAGGACTCCACATGGAGTTCACCATTACCATACACCAAGAACATTTCTTTAGTCCTTCTCAAGTACTTAAGAATGTTCTTCATAGCTATCCAGTGCTTCTCCTCTGGGTTTGATTGATACCTACTTACCACACCTAGTGCGTAAGCTACATCCGGTCTGGTACATAACATCGCGTACACGATAGACCCAACTGCAGAAGCAGAGGGTATTGCGTGCATGCGAGCCCTCTCCAAATCAGTATTGGGAGACATCTTTTTGGAAAGAGTGATTCCTGAACAGGCGGGTAAATTACTACGCTTAGAATTTTCCATACTAAACTTCTTTAGTATGGTGTCTATGTACCTGGATTGGGACAATCCCAACATCCTTTTAAAACCATCTCTATAGATTTTTATTCCCAGGATGTAGGAGGCATCACCCGGATCTTTCATGGAGAACTTTTGTGATAGGAAGAGTTTGACTGAGTGCAGCATATGAACATCATTTCCTATAAAGAGTATATCATCCACATACAATACGAGGAAGACAACCTTACTCTCTAAAACCTTTTTATATATACAAGGTTCATTTACATTTTTGATGAAGTCAAACTCTTTGACTGCCAGATCAAAACAGATGTTCCAGCTCCGTGATGCCTGCTTTAATCCGTAAATTGATTTAAGCAGCTTGCACACCTTTCTGCTGCTCCTATTGTCTACGAAGCCCTCTGGCTGTGTCATATACACGCTCTTTTCTAAATCACCATTTAGAAAAGCGGTCTTGACGTCCATCTGTCAGATTTCATAGTCATGGTATGCAGCAATGACAAGTAGGATCCTGATGGACTTAAGCATAGCGTCTGGAGAAAAGGTCTCGTCAAAGTCGACACCTGGTCGTTGATGGAAATCTTTTGCTACAAGTCTTGCTTTGAAGGCCTCAACCTTTCCATCTACCATAATTTTCTTCTTAAAGATCCACTTGCTCCTAATGGTTTTACCCCTTCAGGAGCAACTTTTAAAGTTCATAATTTGTTGGTGTACATGGATTCTATCTCAGATCGCATAGCATCCAGCCATTTCACAAAGTACCCACTTGTGATGGCCTGCTCAAAACTAGTTGGGTTATCATCTTCCATGATGCAATCCTCGCTCCCACCGTCTATAAGAAAACCGTAGTATCTCTCAGGTGGATGGGGAACCCTATTAGATCTGCGGAGTGGCTTCGGTTCGTCAGGGACTACCGAATCCTCCGGTTCGTCAGGGACTACCGAATCCTCCGGTTCTATCAAATCATCAGTTGTAGTTTGTATTTCTGAAACTTCTTCCAGCTCTACCTCATTACCACTAATTTCTTTTACAAGAAATTCCTTTTCTAAAAAGGTGGCATTTCGAGAAACAAACACTCTTTGTTCCTCCGTGTGGTAGAAGATATACCCTCGCGAATGTTTGGGATATCCAAAAAACTTGCACAGAACAGACCTTGCCTCGAGCTTGTCCGGATTTTGCTTTTTGACATAAGCCGGATAACCCATATTTTAATGAAATTAAGACACGGTCTCTTCCCTTTCCATATCTCATATGGAGTGGTAGGCGCAGATTTGGTAGGAACCCTATTCAATAGGTATGCAGCTGTCTCAAGTGCATAACCCCAAAAGGAAATAGATAACTCAGCAACATTCATCATAGAGCGCACTATATCTAATAGGGTGCGATTTCTCTACTCCGATACTCCATTGTGCTGTGGTGTATATGGAGTAGTAAGCTGAGAGAGAATCCTATTCTCTTTTAGATAATCTCGGAATTCCGTGCTTAAGTATTCACCTCCTCGAACAGATGCATCAAAATGCTCTTTCTTCGTTCAGGTTGCGTGGGAATCCTTGCATTCCCCTATCCCTTGCCCAAACTTATGACAGTCATAAGATAGAGCGGAACCAACGTTCTCCAGCTCAGTATAATAAGCGGGTTCGGTCAATACATCCATATTATTATCTTGATTAAGGCGTGACATGGTCGCTACATGAAGAGAGAGAAAAAAACACTTTAGCGTGCGCTCTTGCAAGATTAGACTGGTTCTTATCTTATCTAATCAGGATGGTTCCTGCTGTTTTTATCAAATCTTCCTTCAAACTCTGAAAGGTAAGATTAGCCGGGATTAATTATACCCTACAAGTTCGCCAATCGGTCAGCCAGGCAGGTGTTGGTACTCCGAGAGAGTCTTCCCGTGTTTTCGCATGGAACTAATTAAATAATCTCGTTTCCGCAGGGGCATAACTCCGTTAATACCTTTCTTAGACACCTACTGGATTAGCTAATTGTAAAGTGGAACTCTCTCAGGAGTAACACTTACTCGCAGTGGGTATCGGGATCCAACTATCATATAAAAGGTATGCAATCTCATTGCAAATTTCTAACGCTTGAAATTTCCAATATCTGTTTTTACCCCTAACGACCTATAACCTTGACGGAGGCCAACAAACTATAGACCGCTAGTCAAGTTCAACCCGTCATTTCGTGATTGAATTAAACCCACCCGCACGATCCTTGACGGAGGCCAACAAAGTCGTACGACTACCCTTATCCAATCACATCAACATGCGGCAGATAAGCACTAATCAGCTACCGCATACTATACCTTGACGGAGGCCAACAAACGCAACACGAATACTAAATAGTAATTATCTGAAATGACGGAGGGGTACGACTGGTTTTGAAGAAAACGTTTAACGTAATGAACTTGATATCGTTGTAGAATTTAGTGATTTTGAAAAGGAGTGGTTTAATCTCCGCTTTTAAAATCGAGTAGTTTTCAAAATAAACCGAGTGAGTTGTAGCATGTGCTAGTTTTGCTAAAGAGGTCATTCCCGGTGAAGGGATCTAGGCACTTTTCTCATCGAATGAGGTGCTGGATATTCATAATGGAATACCGCCATGTAAAGCAAGAACTAGAGCTACGTTTTTGAAAAATTTGATTCTACAACATCTTTAGGTTTCTTTTCATTTCATTAATCTCATTAATGACAACCCATCAATTATGTTTCCTAAATATCACAGAAGAAATGAAAATAAAACACACATATATGCCATCCGCATTCGCCACAGGGACCCGGGTCTTCACCGTAAGGTTACTTAACTTACGGTAGAACGGGGTCGGGACTAGCGCGGATGCAAAACATATATAGTGTCTACTAGTATATCATATATATAAGTAACATTCGTCTCACACAGTTATATGATCACATCATATCACAGAAACAGCAGAAGCATACATATGAAATATATGATATATTAGGAGGTCCGTGTTTTAGATTAAGCCAGTAATGAAAAATACGGATTCCATGGTCGTGATGAATAGCCAAGCCCACACCCCTAGACCCCTACGAGAGCGGCAAGCAACCCTGCCAATTCTAGAGTTAGGCGACCGGTCTCGACTCCTCGAGATGGCCTCCCACTGTGTAAGTGCACGGGGGCGCCCCGGTCGTCGATCCGACACCGGAATGGCGGAAACGAAAAACTTTGCGAAACTTGCAAACCGGCACCACCGCGCACTATCAACTCTTGATCGGGCCATTAACCTAATCCTAGCAAACTATAGAAAGAGTAGAAAGCTATACCAAGCGATCCGTGTCCTTCGGTCTTCGTCTCCACTCCAATCTCCCGCGGAATCTCCGTCCGTCACCTCCTCGTCGAAACGGGCACCACATCGCCGAATTCTTTTACGGGCTCCCACCTCTGGACCGAGGCAACTCGGGCGCGAAGTTGGCTAGCCGACACGTCCAAGATTTGCTGTAGATGTAGTGTAGAATACTATGTCTCTTTTGGGGTTTATGTTGCCATGGATGTGGAGGAATGAAGATAAGGAAAAATGGTGCTTTCATTTTTCCTAGCATGAAATGAGATGAAGAAAAATGCCACCACTCAAAAATGAATCTATCTCATTCTCTCTACTAAGAATGGCCGGCCTCTTTTTGTGGTGGGTGGAAAAAAGAATGAATCAACAACAAGAGGAGAAAAATGTAAGATAAAGATTAGGAAAAATGGTCACCTCAAAGTCTATCATTTCTCATCTCATTCTAATCTCATAAATGCATAGGATAAGAAGGAAAAAGAATCTCATGATGAATATCTATCATAATCTTTCCAAATGCAAGAAACCCCTCCACAATAAGTTATTTGCACTCTTGCAAATAACCCTCTCCATCGGAAAGTCCGGCCGTGAAGGAACAAAGGAAAACTGGCCGGAACGGAATGCAAACTGGCAACTTCAGAAAACTGATCCCGTAATAAATTACAGGAAAACCCCGCGACTGCATATACATGCCCGCATTTGTATTCCCACTGAACACGAATGCAAAGAGACAAAATCTACACTATCTAATACTAGGATCCGGCTTAAACCAAAGCCGGCTAGTGAAATCCGTCCGATCACGATCCGTGCAATACCGCACGTATCTGATCGAACCCAGCCATATCTCCATACGGTCTTTACAGCGTTTCGCCCGAAACTTGAGTTACTGTGTGTGGTGGACTCTAAAGACTCGTCAATACTATGGCTGTGGATTTAACCACTAGCACGTCAGAGGTATTAGCCATACGTGACGGGCTACCATCTATTGACCAAAAGGGACGTCGATGAGCGAACTCATCCTGACACCCTACTGAGCCTGTCAGTGACAATATCCGTACAGTCCGGTCCGTTCGTCTATAAGCATCGTATGGCGGGCCTAGGGGGTTGGTAAAAGTCAGACCCCCAAAAGCGGTACAAGTCATGTCGGAGTGTAGCCCAGAACACCCTGAGATACTACTGGAATACCTACTAGTAAATCTCCTGCCTTGGCTAAGGACTTTTCATGTACTGGCTCTCCTAGACACAGCGCGACCTCACCCCCAATACCGGGAGAGACGAACCCCTGCAGATCCACTCACTGCCTCCATGTGGCTCGGGACTGTACCCAACTAAAACCTGTTTGCACGTCTCCTTTGAGCGTGGTAGGGTAGTAATCAAAGCACAGTGGGAACTCACACGAGACAAATGACGATCTCAGGTCGATGAACTAACCTGTACACATGTCACCAGGGAAATGCTATCTGACGTCAGGTACAATACCAACTAGCAGGTTCCCGGCGAGTCTTGTCCGGTGTACTCATAACCCAATGAGCACCTGTATACATCTTAGGTGAACCAACTGACACCAGTGGCTTGTGAGACCGGCCACCGCCCCTCGTCGGGGTCTCGACTGTATACACTAGTCTACTCTGGAGGATCGATCCCCTGTCTCGAAACTCCCACGACTAGGGACCTTTTAAGGATGTGCTTATAGACCCCAGCTCCCACGTATATGATCGCCCTCATACTGCTGGTAGTCAAGCAAGAATTCTAGGGGCTCTATCAACGTGTAATAGCGACTCGTAAGGTCACCTAAAGCAGTACACGATGATAAAGATAAACCAGATAGCATACTATCATCTTGAGTAAGACTGTCCTACCGGGATAGGTTCTCCTTCAATCATTGCAATCACGTGTCTGTGATCCAATAATTGACTCTGAGGGCACTATCTCCAACACACTGGACTCTAGAACTCGGTTACTTGTGCTTCCCGTCTTGGGTCTATCTTAATGCGGAAAAGTAAATAATATATATCAAATGGAGACAACCTCAACCCGGAAGTTTCCTAATAAAAAAATATTACATACAAAAATTTTCATGAATAAAAATTGAAAAACTCTCATTTTACGCAAAACCCCGGCTATTCAATCATGATGATCCAATATAACATATCAATCAGTAACACAATATCATATGCCATCAACGTAGTAAATATACGTATCCCTAATGTCGTTGATGTATAGCAACGCGATCGGGGATACTACCACATATTACACTTACGGTCGCAGAAAAGAAATGAAAACTACAATAATTAGAATCTGCATTATCCTTAGACATCATAAACCCGAAATATCACATATTCCAGATTTCATGTCTAACCCTATAAACCTTGCATTTAAGTCTCGAATTTGAAAACACTATTCAAAAATAAAGTCGTGCAATTCAACAAGATTCCCGATTAGAAGATCGAATGCTCGTCGAGAACTTTAGTAGACGGCCGCATCCCTGATACCGTCAACAAAGTGCACTTGGGTGGAACACCATGGCCGGAAGCACCCGAGTGTATGCTTTTGGCCATGGGGTTCTCCTATAGTCACTTGGTCGGGGCTATGGGCGTGGCTGTCTAGTAGTGTCTTCCGGCGAGTGTTCGCGTACAATACGAGATTGTGACGGAGTTTTGATCCGAATCGAAACTTCGTGGCAATCCATCAAATGAGACTAAAATTCGAGATTTACAAATCGTTAACTAGTTTTCATAAAACTAATCAATGTGGATTCCAAAAATTGTATTACATATCTAAAGCTATCCAGACAATGTTAAACATTTCGATCGATATTTCAAACTATACCAATTCATAGAGACCTCAACAACTTGAGCCTCATAAAAAATACCCAGAAAGCCAGAAATGTCACAATGAAGTAGCAGAAGAAATACGAGTCCACAACTGCTCATGATGGCGGCGGAACCACGGCCAAAACATGGTTTAGACGGTGGTTCCGCGGTCATATTAAGGAGTTAGGCCTTTGTACTTCTTGGGGCTCCATACAATTACCTGCATGATTTTCTGAGAATTTTTAATCTGTAAAATTTCAACGTTTGAAAAATTGGATAGAAACTACCCAAAATCGGTATTTAAAACTTCGATCGAACACTTTAACGTCGTCTAGTTTTCGCTTAAGTCTCTAGCTTGGCTCTGATACGATGAAAGTATGTCTTAGCACCTCAACTAGGTTTCAAAAAGCATCAAGTATACAATTTAAAAAAATCTAGAGGTCTAAGCTATACTAACCTAGAATCGAACTAGAGAATTAGGGTTTAGTAGTAAGAATACAAGTTCTAAACTAAGTGATGGAGGTTTACAACCTTTGTAGACCAGTCCTTCACTTCTAAAGCTCTAAGTAGTAGTCCCTAGAACTCTTCTTTGACTCCACTTGAGGAAAGGATCGAGCTTGTTTGAAGTCTTCGATGCCGAAGATGATTCACCTTAAAGTCTCTCTAACTCAAGCCCACTTTTCACTAATCAAAATATTAGTGAAGCAAACAACATAAACTAATGGGCTAGATTAGTGTAGGTTGATGAAGTAGGAATTTTGCTCACTAGAAATTTTTTTTCTTTTTTCTTTTTCCAGCTCTAGAGAAACCCTACAGGAGATGAAGAAGAGATACGGATGAACTTGGATGAGAGAATGAACCATATATAGTTATGAAATGTGATAAGAGTTGATTAAATATCTAAGAAAATGACAAGAAATAGAGATGAGTCATGGTTCTCAATGCTTCTCCAAGCATCCAAAGCCATGACTCATCCTCCACTTCTTTTTCTTTTCTTAAATTATAAATCAATTCTTTTTCTCTTTTTCTCTAGTGTGATTCTCATACATCCATGTTCCTTGTATCATCAACCATGATACAAATCCAAATCCATATATATATATATATATATATAAAGAGAAGAAATTCTTAAGTGAGCAATAATATTAGTTAATGTATATAAATATATCAAATATATAAATACATATCAAATTATTAAATCAACACTTGATTCAATAATCCGGTTATATTATATATAATCGACTAATATCCTATATATATGTATATCACATTAAGTGTTTCAATAATCCGGTCATATCACATATAACCGCTTCATATTCAATATTAGATATTAAATTAACACTTGATTCAATAATCCGGTCATATCACATACAACCGATTCATATTCAATATTAGATATTAGATATTAAATTAATACTTGATTCAATAATTCGGTCATATCATATATAACCGGCCAATATCAAATACATATACATAAATCAAATCATTGAATGAACACTTGATTCAATATTCCGGTTATATCACATATAACCTAACCGATATCAAATATCGCAAGATTAGAATACGGTATCATATACTCATATTTAATTAAGCTCCCGCACATATCTCCATATGTGCCCTATTTTGTTTCACTTGAGCTAAGAAACCTCTGTGTGAGACTCTAAAGACTCGTCAATACGCCAGCAGTAGCTAATGATCATATCAGACACCCACAAGCCGTCAGCGGTACTAGCTGGACGTAACGGCTATCCAGGTATTGAACGAATAGAAGATCAACAAGCAAACTTGTCCAAACTCCCGTAAAGTCTATAAACAACACTTACCGTACAGTCCGGTCTCTTCATCTGATATGTCGCATATCAAGTCTGGGGGGTGGAATCGTCAGACCCCCACTAACTTAATAAGTCA
Source organism: Agapanthus africanus (assembly GCA_030015575.1). Taxonomy (NCBI): domain Eukaryota; kingdom Viridiplantae; phylum Streptophyta; class Magnoliopsida; order Asparagales; family Amaryllidaceae; genus Agapanthus; species Agapanthus africanus. Next base: position 378,945,389 of record CM057343.1, read on the forward strand.
TGCCTATGTGTCATCTATAACCTTTCGAGAAACTATTGATAACACTTGCCAGTAAATCTCATCAGCCCTGGCCAGGGACTTGCTGTTATAACCAATCGAGTATAGCGCAACATCACTCCTAATACCGGGAGAGACGAACCTCCTCCTATCGCTCCACCTGTTTGCACGACTCTTTTGAGCCGTGGTAAGGAGGAAATCAAAGCACAGTGGGAACCACAAAAGACACTATGACGATCTCGGGTCTACAGACTAATCTGTACAAGTGTCACCAGAGAACTGCTATCTAACGATATATATGGTACCATCTAGGAGTTCTCGGCGAGTCCTGTTCGGTGTACCCATTCTCTAATGAGCATCTGTGTACAATCTTTGATGTCAAACACCAATGGTTGTGGGATCAACCATCGCGCTATACAGGGTCAAGAAACGCAGACACCAGTCTACTCTGGAATATCGATGCCCTGTCTCGATATTCCCTCGACTAGGAACTGTTAAAGGATGTGCTTGTGGACTACACAAGCCCCACTAGTATGATCTGCATCATAATCCTGGTAGTCAAGCCTACATCCTAAGGGCTTTATCAACATGTATCAGAGAGACAGTATACCAATACAAGTGTACATGTTAAGATAAAGAGCAACCGGATAGCATACTATCATGTCGAGCAAGAAAGTCCTCTATATATATCCAAGCATCCACTATATCATACAATAAAGACTTCTAGGGCATACATATTCCTAACAATCTTAACCTAAAGTATGATCTGGGAAAAGTTAATGTAGTGCCGAACGCTTTAAGTCGGCTGCCAGCGATGCGGATGTTGATTCACAGAAGGGGTTTATAATTGATCTTCAGAGGTTCGAGTTGGAGATTGTATTACCAGATTCTTCTGGATAGTTGATGCAGTTGCAATTACAATCATCCTTGATCGATAACATTAAGGCAGCACAGTCACACGATCCAAAATTGCAGAAGTTTTAAGGACAAGTGGAAGCAGAACTTCGAACAGATCTGTTGATTCATGAAGATGGCTCGTTAAGATATAGAATTCGTTTATGTGTGCTTAAAGGAGATGTTTGTGAAGAAGTCATGAAGGAGGTTCATAGTTCCGCATATTCAATACATCCGAGAGGCACAAAGATGTATAGAGATTTGCGGCAACATTTTTGGTTGGAAGGCATGAAAGGAGAAATTGCTCGCTGCGTATCGAGATACTCGGTGTGTCAGTACGTCAAGGCTGAAGATTAAAGGGTAGCTGGCTGTTGCAACCACTTCCGACTCCTCAATAGAAATGAGAATATATAGCCATGGATTTCATGACAGTATTACCACGGAGTCCAAAGGGTAATAACGCAGTTTGGATGATTGTCGATTGACTGACTAAGACAGCTCATTTCATACCATTCCGAGTTGGCCAGTCGACGGAGGTTTTAGCAGAGAGGTACATGCAGGAGATTGTGAGATTGCACAGAGTACCGGTGAGTTTTGTTCTGATCGTGTCATCCGGTTCCTATCACATTTTTGGAGGAGTCTACAAAAAAGTTTGGAAACTCGCTTGAATTTTAGTACGGCCTGTCATCCTCAGACAGATGGACAATCCGAGAGAACGATCCAAACTATTGAAAATATGTTGAGAGCATGCATGTTAGATTTTAAGGGTTCGTGGGAGGATCATTTGCACTTAATGGAGTTTTCATACAATAACAATTTTCAGGCGACTATACAGATTGCTCCATTCGAAGTATTGTAAGGTCGTTAGTGTCGCTTGCCTGACTGTTGCGATGATATTTATCGGTATCGGTTAACCCTAGCCGACTTGGATCAATGAAATAGTAAACGAAAAGAGTAATAAGAAGTGAAAATGACAGAGACACTTCCCAACCAGCTAGCCTTCCTGTCTAATCGCATGGATTCTCCCTTGCAGATCAATCCTGTAACTCGCATGTCATTGACCAATCACTAGATCGATTGTGGAAACCTTTGGAGAAAGAAAATTGTTAGAGGCGAACCTGGAGAAAGAAAATTGTTAGAATCGGATTTCATTGTGCAAACTGTGGAGAAAGTTAACTTGATCTGTAATCATATGAATGTGGCACATGATCGACAGAAAAGTTGGGCTGATTATAGAAGAAAACCTTTGGAGTTTGCTGTTGGTGATTTTGTGTTCTTGAAGATATCCCCGACTAGAGGAGTAATTCGATTTGGTAGTCGAGGCAAGCTCAGTCCTTGATTTGTGAGGCCTTTCGATATTATTGAGCCCGTAGGAGAGGTAGCTTATCGATTGGTTTTACCACCATTCTTGACGGGTGTTCATGACGTGTTTCATGTATCTCAACTCAGCAAGTATGTTCGAGATGAGACACACGTCCTTGATCACTCGGAATTCCGTGAAAGAAGGTTTGACTTATAAAGAGCAACCGATGGCGATTGTGAATCGACGAGAAAAGGTTCTCAAGAATAGTGTGATCTCACTAGTGCTTGTTTCGTGGGGAAATCGTTTGCATGGAGAATCTACTTGGGAACGTGAAGACGGGATTTGATTGAATGAAATTCTTGATATGTAGTATGAAAATTGTAAAGAAATCACAACCAAAAATTATTTGACCGCAATCAACTACGGTGTCGGATGTAGATTGTAAGTGAGTGCGGATCGTCCACAGGGACAGTGTAATAGTTCATCTTTTGAATTAGATGAATTGAAACTTTAAGGAAAAGAAAAGAAAAGAAAACAATTCATGATTTGTATTTAAAGTTCAAGAATTAGAAAAATCTAAATCTACTAACAAGAAAAGATAGAATCAAGAATTGATAGTTTGTTGATTTTTCCAAACCAAATATCAAGAATCGAAATGAGGCTCGTAGGAATCGATCGGATCTATAGATGTGATGTAATCTTACAATTACGTATTCTTATCCTTCGATGAATTGATACTAGATCGATGATGATCGACAAGAATTAGGGATTTCTAGTGAAACTAGGGTTTCATCTTATCCCTTGTTCTTTCGTCGATAACATTCACATTCTAGCCTCTAGTAAATTCAAGAAACGATCGTAGATCTCTAATTTTGAGCGATAACAATCAAGAAAGCATCGCAACGAAACTAGGTCATCGATTCTTGAACTTGCTAGGGTTTACAAAACTCGTAGGACTTAAAAATCGTATTAAGATTTGTTACATCATCATTCTATTGATCGTCTCGACTCCTTTACGAGCGGAGTTTTACTCAAACATCATCACAAGAACTACAATCATAAATTGAGATCGAATCATGATGCAAGAATTTAAAGAAAGCAAGATTAAAGAAATTCACTTTTTATTTATATCAACAATTTCGTTACAATCGCTCGAGAACTGCAAGAGGAAGAACTCGATCGTCGATTTGGCTTCGCTCGGCTCCGTGAGTCGCGGATCGGCTTGGATCACTTGCTCGGTTGGAGATCGGCTCCGCTCCTAAAAGGTTGAAGGGCTTCTCGCTTGATTTGGTACTCAAGATCTTGAATTTGGAGTGGAATTAGGGTTAGGGTTTCGCACAAGCCTTGTCACTAGACTTGTGGAAGAAAATGAAGAATTGAAGAAGACTAAAGATTAATGAAGAATTAGCTAACTAAAGAACAACCTCAACCCTTAGATCTAGGTTCCTATTTATAGCCATCTAAACCCTAGATCTAGGATTTGAATTTTAAGTTTCCCTCCAAAAGTTTGTTGAGGAAATTTGAATTTCCCTCCAAAAAGTTAGTTAGAGGAGAAGGTTCTAGATGAGGTTAGTTAGGAGCTTAATTAGGATTAGCTTTGCTTAATGATCTTTGCTGATCTGGCAGAAGTTTCGAGGTCCTTCTGGAATTTGACGTGTCAAAATGAGGTGTAGCCACTGAGAGAAGAATTATGCACCAAAATTAAATTGATGATGTGGCAAAAGCGCCGCGGAACCGCGGCGCAAGCCGGCTCCCGCCGCGGTTCCGCGGCGCTTTAGAGGCTTCATGGCTTAAAACTTTTGGGCTTATCTGGTACTGACATATGGGCCCTTTTGTGATATGTCGAATTGTGTTTTGCCCTCTAGATTGCTACCAGAACAAGACTTGGAGTTGGTGTATTTTTTATCAGCTTCTTTTGGCTTTAATCCTGCAATTTCCTGCACAAATTTCGAAACAAGTGTTGCGCAATACAGGAATGATGCGATACCATGATAAACACACAATTTTCTCAGAAATGTCGGTTTTAGAGTCTAACACATGCAATCTGATATTTTACGACTGATTTGCTAATATGTGTAATATGAATGCCGAACACTTCTATATGAGTGCAAATGATAGGGAAATTGCCGTGTTAAAAATACATTATTTTTGACTGATCAAATTCCCCCAAACTTAATTTCGATCGTCTCGAGCGAATGTTTTATTAAAAAGAGAAGGAGAAAATAAAGAAAGAGAAAAACTAACTAGCACACTTTCGTAGGCAACACGATTGCACTGAGCACGTGCAACAAGCCTTTAAACCTCTAGGTGTCTCTAGTAGGAGGAGTGTTGTCTCCTGAGGGTTTTCAGCGGATTGCACCCACAAAATCCAATAAAGAAAGATCATGAAAATTACATTTAAAGACGATAATTGTAAAAGAAAAGCCTTGAAAATTAGGGTTTCCAACTAAACTAGCTTTTCGGTTGTCATGAGCCCTATCTTAATGGTCATGAAAAGATATCGGAAATCAAGTCCTCCCTCAATAAAACATCGTCTTATTCTTCATTCCTATCTTTTTTCCAAACATCGATCATATAACCCTGCGTGTGTGTAAAGGACATCCCTACACCCGGAGAATTCAATTCAAGCTATCATACTCTTGCCCATCAGCCTCGGTACTTTAATTAATGAATACTTAAATGTGCTCACACACTTTCATGCGACCGTTAATACTTTTTGAGGTACTAACCGACCGATTACTCCTGTGCTTGCTTATTTGGTGTATTTTTCTCGTCTTGCACCACCTCAGGCATAACAGTGACTCCCAGACCAGTTGGCCTTAGGGCACTAGGTGAAGAGGCACCCTCGCTATATATTTTTTATTGCCCTCGGTGATAACAAAACCAGTGTCCATTTTTCTCACCACTTTCTATTTTCTTCATTTTTTTTACTTTTATTTCCTTCATACTTTTGGCTTTAAGACAAGAGCATTTCAAGGTATCCTCTACTATCCCAGGCTTTAAGACGTGTGTAAGTGCGAATAGCAGGGTATCAACGTTCAAAATGTTTGGCTTCCAGAATAGAAACTATTTTTCTGACTTATTTTTATCCTCAGATTAGTGACGTCTTTTATCTTACTAACCCTTGGGACAACGGCTCATAACTACTTATTACTAGTTCGTATAAGAAAACTTCTAATTTTCTTAGTTTTCTTAAATTTTTCTAATCTCATGGATGTAATTGTTCACTATCTAAACTTTTATTATCTTATTTATATACAAAAATATTATTATTATTATTATTTTTTTTTTGAAAATTTTTAAATTTTTATGGGTTTTCAAAAATGTTTTGTGCTTATGCAAAGTATGATGCAAATGATGCGAAAATAAGCACAAACCTCCCCCAAACTTGTTTTCAACAGTGTCCTCACTGTTGCCATCTGCTAAATCTCGAAAAACCTGTAAGCTTGGGAGGAATTTATTAGTGGGGGCAAAATATTTAAGTGAAGAACCTCCCCCAAACTTATTTTTGGCTCATCATTTTGTAAATATTTTCTTTTCAAGAGCCAGAAAAAAGATGCCCCCCAAACTTATGCAATGTTAATCTTTGAAAATCATATAAGGGGGTCAAAAATCATTGGTCGATACCAAGCTTTGCAAAGACCGAAAGTTAACACCAACCATTCAAAATTTTTATCAATGCAGTGCTCTGGTTGGTGGAAGAAGAAGTGGGGAAAGGTTAAGTGGTGGAAGAGAATGTGTGTGCGTCTCATTTTGGAGAGACGATGTAGTGTATGTGATGGATTACTCGCATTCTTTTTACAAGTCAAAAGAAGGGGTGGAGGTTCAATTTCATTGATTGGGAGATGATTCATCTCAACACCCGTGTCATTTAAAAATGCGAGTTCATCAGCGAAGATCTCCTCAAAAGTTCCATTCATACCCCGATGAATAATGTCATCACAAAGTGCGGGATGATCTTCAGACTCTAAGAACAGTTCATAATCAGTGTTAATTGTTGACCCGGACATCTCGGTGGAAGAGTCCGTATGCGTATGATACATAGTTGGGTCAAACAATAACGTATGAAAAGAGTCAAGATCAATATCAGGAGGATCATCAAATTCACTGCTGTCGACATCCATTAAGTCGACAGAACAAACCTGAGCAGTAGGTTCGGAGGGTATACTTCCCAACTTGTAAATGTTCGGCTCTATTGACCTATTCCCGAAAGATAGGGTCATAGAACCATTACGACAATTGATGATAGCGTTGGAAGTGGCCAAAAAGGGGCGACCTAAAATCACCGGAATTTGATTCCGTGGGTTCGCTACAGGCTGTGTATCAATTACAATAAAGTCCACAGGGAAGATAAATTCCCCGATTTTTATTAACACATCCTCCAGTTCACCCCTAGGTTTGGTAATTGATCGGTCAACCATCTGGAGAGTTATGCTCGAAGGCTTTAACACTCCAATACCTAGTTGCTCACAGACAGAGTATGGAAGCAAGTTAACACTAGCGCCAAGGTCTAGTAGAGCACGGTTGATGTGTTTTCCCCCGATAGAAATGGAAATAGTAGGACAGCCAGGGTCTTTACGTTTCCTCGGTAATTGCTGGGGGAAGGCCGTGTCTACAGTCTTTGCCATGAAAATCTTCTTGGGCACTTGAGTCTTCCTCTTCCTAGTGCACAAGTTCTTAAGAGTTTTCGCATAGGACGGAACTTGTTGGATGGCATCTAGGAGAGGGATGTTGATGTTAACTTGCTTAAACATGTTTATGATCTTCTCCATATGTGGACTCGGTGTGTTAGCCCTTAACCGATTTGGATAAGGTGCTTTAGCAATAAGCGCTGGGTCCATCATAGGAGAAGGAAGTGTGTGTGGAACCGATCCCAAAATAGAAGTGGGGATCGTCCGTGGAGGGGTAAAAGAGGTGGGCTGAAGTGGCGAGCCTTTTGGGAAACGAAAAATAGGCTCGGAAGAAGGTGGTGGGGTAGAAGAACAAGGATCAGAACTAGAAGTGTGTGTGTGAGGAAAGATCTCAGCCGGGGTATCATTGATTGATTTATCGGTATCATCAAACTCTTCCCCAACGTGCGTGTCAAGCACTTTTCCAAATCTCAACGTGATTGCATCCACATGATGTGAATAGCCAGGATTGGGTAAAGGTTGAGCTGGAAGTTTCCCTTTCTCTCTTGCACTCATTTCGGCTTTTAGTCGTGTAATTTCTTCTTCCATCGATTTAATACTCTCGCTTTGGGACGCAGAGTTTTTCTTTATATAATCGACAGAAGATTTTATGTCAGCCGAAACTTGCATGATATTTGTTAAGACCAAATTCATGCATTGTGCAATTGAATAGGTTTCATCAGTCCCGGTCAAATGCATAGGACTAGACAGTGCAGGTGTGTTGACCGGATTTTGAAAGTTTTGTGCTTGAAAGGGATGCTGACTCAATTGAAGTGGTGGCTGCTGTTGTGGTGGAGGGACCCTTTGGAAATTGTTTTGGTTTGGAACCGTGTTTTGAAATTGTGATTGGTTCCAAGCAAAGTTAGGGTGATTCCTCCAACCCTGATCATATGTTGAGGAAGATGGATCGTTTCTAGGTCTTTGGAATGCGGCATTGGTATGCTCATGACCTTGAAACGGACATTCTTCCGTCAAGTGAGACGGATCAGAACAGCAGCCACATACAGTTTGGGAGAGTGACATTTGATTTAGGGTGGCGGCTAAAAATTTGCTTTCCATAGCATCAAATTTCTTGTGTAAAGCTGAAATTTCAGCTCTAATTCCTATGGAAATATCATTGCCATCCCTAGACGATTGACTCACACCCTCCCACTGTAAAGATTTTTCAGCGAAATTTTCTAGAAATTTCCAGGCTTCCCAATTATCTTTGGTCATGAAGTTGCCTTAACACATGGATTCAAGGGTCTGTCTTGTGTTAGGATGAATGCCCTCATAAATGATTCGGCACAGTTCCCATCTCGGAATGCCGTGATGTGGACATTGGACTAACAGATCCTTGAAACGTTCAAGACATTTTGAAAATGTTTCATTTGGAAGCTGGGTGAATTGATAGATTTCGCTACGGACTCGAGCTGTCTTTTGATGTGGGTAGAATTTCTTAAGGAATGCTTTGACGAATTCGTCCCAATTTGAAATAGAATGTGCAGTAGTGTTATATAGCCACTTCTCGGCTAAATCGCACAAGGTGAATGGGAGAAGACGAAGACGCAAAGCATCCACAGAAAGCTGTGAAGTACCCATCATTGCGCATACATTTTCAAATTTCGTGATAAACACGTATGCGTCTTCAGACTCGAGACCGTGAAATTTTGGTAGAAGGTTGATGTATTGGGGTTTTATTTGAAAATTGTCCCCGTTGGCTGGTGGAATGGAAAGACAGGTGGAAAGGGGGCCTCGTGTAGGATAGCACCTCTCTTGGAGAGAGATGCGAGGTGGATTCTGCGTACCAACGGACGGCGGCAGGGTAGTGGAAAAGAAGTTCGATGGAGGTGGATCCATCGATGTGGGTGTGGTGGTGGGTAAAGGAAAGGTAAATGTAGAAATACCGACTTTAGGGTCGATCAAGGAAACGCGGACTTAACGGGCACTAGAAACCCGTGTCCAGCCTATCTTGCACTAAAAAGGGTTACTACAAGTGGCAGCGTGAATTTATAATTAGGGGAATGAATGAATGTGATTGGTGTTTGTTTTGAAAAAGGATACGGATTTTTTTTTTTGAAAAATATGATGCAACACAACAAATGCAACACACAAAAACCCTAAAATCTAGTGGTCACCTAGGTCCGGCTCTAGACCGCTCCTAACTGCCAAAAGACAAGTCGCAGGATAAATCCTCCACTGCCTCTTTGTCCCCCTGTGGTAAGGTAAGTGCCAGGTAAGTGGGAAGGTACTCCACTACGTAAGTAGTGGGCCTAATTAATAACCACTAGCCTTAGTCACACTTGCCTTAGACACCACAAGAAAACGCGGATAAGCAATGAATTACCCACGGCCTTCTTCTGTCCTAAGTGAGCGCGACGGTCCTTAGAGTCATTTCTAGATATTTTTTAGTTAACGAGGGTAATGCGGATGCAAGTTTGTGATTTTTGGGGCTTAGAAAGGGTAATGAACTCCCCACATAATCTGGATTTGGTCTTTGCCCCTTAATGTCCGTATTAATTATGCAAACAACCAAGAATCAAAACACACACAATTTAATTTTTTGCAATTTGCGCGCTGCGATTTATTTGCAAAGAAACCTGCACAAAATGTTATTTGGAGCAGATTTGAGAAGGAGATAAGAAAGATAGAGCTTACTGAGGAAAAATTTCAGAGAGATCCCTCTACAGTGCCGCGGTTCCGCCGCATATGGGCACTTAGACCGCGGAATCGCCGCAACTTGATCAGTTCACTGCTTCAAATTTTCACAGAGAGCTTATTTTGGCTCTCTCAGCTCTCTGGAATTTTCACAAAAATTTTATCCAAGCTCCAATGTTTCCAGATTTCCTCGCAATCAAATCACAATACACGTATTAGGGTTTGTGCAAGTTTAGATCGAACAATATAGATGGAATAAACTTTTCAACTTCAAATTTCAAAATACGAACAATTAGCGCACTATCCCCGGCAACGGCGCCATTTGATTGAATGAAATTCTTGATATGTAGTATGAAAATTGTAAAGAAATCACAACCAAAAATTATTTGACCGCAATCAACTACGGTGTCGGATGTAGATTGTAAGTGAGTGCGGATCGTCCACAGGGACAGGGTAATAGTTCGTCTTTTGAATTAGATGAATTGAAACTTTAAGGAAAAGAAAAGAAAACAAAACAATTCATGATTTGTATTTAAAGTTCAAGAATTAGAAAAATCTAAATCTACTAACAAGAAAAGATAGAATCAAGAATTGATAGTTTGTCGATTTTTCCAAACCAAATATCAAGAATCGAAATGAGGCTCGTAGGAATCGATCGGATCTATAGATGTGATGTAATCTTACAATTACGTATTCTTATCCTTCGATGAATTGATACTAGATCGATGATGATCGACAAGAATTAGGGATTTCTAGTGAAACTAGGGTTTCATCTTATCCCTTGTTCTTTCGTCGATAACATTCACATTCTAGCCTCTAGTAAATTCAAGAAACGATCGTAGATCCCTAATTTTGAGCGATAACAATCAAGAAAGTATCGCAACGAAACTAGGTCATCGATTCTTGAACTTGCTAGGGTTTACAAAACTCGTAGGACTTAAAAATCGTATTAAGATTTGTTATATCATCATTCTATTGATCGTCTCGACTCCTTTACGAGCGGAGTTTTACTCAAATATCATCACAAGAACTACAATCATAAATTGAGATCGAATCATGATGCAAGAATTTAAAGAAAGCAAGATTAAAGAAATTCACCTTTTATTTATATCAACAATTTCGTTACAATCGCTCGAGAACTACAAGAGGAAGAACTCGATCGTCGATTTGGCTTCGCTCGGCTCCGTGAGTCGTGGATCGGCTTGGATCACTTGCTCGGTTGGAGATCGGCTCCGCTCCTAAAAGGTTGAAGGGCTTCTCGCTTGATTTGGTACTCAAGATCTTGAATTTGGAGTGGAATTAGGGTTAGGGTTTCGCACAAGCCTTGTCATTAGACTTGTGGAAGAAGATGAAGAATTGAAGAAGACTAAAGATTAATGAAGAATTAGCTAACTAAAGAACAACCTCAACCCTTAGATCTAGGTTCCTATTTATAGCCATCTAAACCCTAGATCTAGGATTTGAATTTTAAGTTTCCCTCCAAAAATTTGTTGAGGAAATTTGAATTTCCCTCCAAAAAGTTAGTTAGAGGAGAAGGTTCTAGATGAGGTTAGTTAGGAGCTTAATTAGGATTAGCTTTGCTTAATGATCTTTGCTGATCTGGCAGAAGCTTCGAGGTCCTTCTGGAATTTGACGTGTCAAAATGAGGTGTAGCCACTGAGAGAAGAATTATGCACCAAAATTAAAGTGATGATGTGGCAAAAGCGCCGCGGAACCACGGCGCAAGCCGGCTCCCGCCGCGGTTCCGCGGCGCTTTAGAGGCTTCATGGCTTGAAACTTTTGGGCTTCTCTGGTACTGACATATGGGCCCTTTTGTGATATGTTGAATTGTGTTTTGCCCTCTAGATTGCTACCAGAACTCAAGACTTGGAGTTGGTGTATTTTTTATCAGCTTCTTTTGGCTTTAATCCTGCAATTTCCTGCACAAATCTCGAAACAAGTGTTGCGCAATACAGGGATGATGCGATGCCATGATAAACACACAATTTCCTCAGAAATGTCGGTTTTAGAGTCTAACATATGCAATTTGATATTTTACGACTGATTTGCTAATATGTGTAATATGAATGCCGAACACTTCTATATGAGTGCAAATGATAGGGAAATTGCCGTGTTAAAAATACATTATTTTCGACTGATCAGGATTCGACAAAAATTTCCACATCTCTTTTCTTAGATCCGTATCTTATCTTTTTCCTGTTCTGTGAATTTCGAGGACGAAATTCTTTTGTAGTTGGATATAATGTAACATCCTAGTACGTTTATACAATATAATTTGGTATTTTAAATCTTACTTTAAAATTCTTTCATTATTTTTGCTATTGGGTTGCGAATGATTCAAGTAGCAGTAGTCGTTGTCCAACCCGACCCGCATGATTAAAACCCGACATGATGTAAGGTTGTATCCAATATTTTCTAGTACAGTGTATCCATGTGAATCGAGTACTATATATAATATATTTTAACCTTTACATATCTCTTTATAATATAAGATATAAACAAATAGTACCCTTTTGCTATGTAGCCTTGCATGGCAAATCACCCCATATCGGGTTGTGCCTATATATTATGTTCATATTCTAAGATATAGAAACAAAATACTTAGAAATCTTTATGTATATTTACTTAGATTTTATTGGGGGTATATGTATCTAATAATAGATTGTTGCATTATGGTTAAATTCTTACGTATGTATTTTATATTTAAAAACTATATTTTTGATTAAAATCGGGTAATATTTGGAGTGATATGGTATTATTTGTAGAATCCGATATAATATATATAATATATCCTTTAATATATTCCTATACCTATAATATTATATAACTGTATATATATATATTATATTATTAATAATTTTTTTATAAACTCTCCCCCTTCCCCGTCTCTATCTTTCTCGCTCTCTCTCACGCTCGAACCCTAACCTCGTCGCCGTCCCCACCTCTTCACCCTCACCTCCTCATCGCCACCACTGTCAACATCTCCTTCCTCCTTCTCCCGAGGCCTTACCCGAGCCCGACTCCACACCTGAGAACCCACCTTCATTTCTTTCGTCAACGTCGGTCGACGTCGCCGCTCAAACCCGATCATCACCATGTCATCACCGTGCCACCACCAGGCTACCACCGTGCCACCACCGTGCCACCACCATACTCAGACCAGACCACCACCACCACCAGACCATGTACCGTATCCAGACCATACCCTGACCGTGTCATCACCGTATCCAGACCGTGTCACGTCATGTGCCCTGCTCCCGTGCCACGCCATGCCTGCTTCATGCCCAGCTCATGCCACTTGTGTGCCACCATCGCATCAGCCCCGTGTCAACGTAAGGCCTAGCACCGTGTCGTGTCGCGCTGAGCAGCTGCACACCTGCATCATTACCGACGCCAACGTCTTTTGATTCTTTGTGTAGTAATAGTCGATCAACCTATTGACGTCATCACCTGCACATCAACCGTTGTTTCCGAGGCAAGTTTCTAAACTTGCGACACGCTACATTACATATTCTAATATATAGTTATTTATTAATATACGTATGTTAATAGTTAGTACGTTATTTTCAATTTCCAAATTTTACCGCATCAATCCGTATATATATATCAATAACGGCTTTATCTAGTTGCATGCTAGTTTATTATAATATTATTGTAATTTTCACTGCAGTTCAGTATCCTTTATCTAGATTACAGTAGATCTTATAGCAAACGTAAAATGTTATTACAAATATGTGTATATATATATATATAGATTAATTACACCTTACTCCATAGATAATATGCATTAGTCATTTCTACAGTATTTAGATAACTGGTTACTGTTATCCATCAAGTATTCTTTCTATTAATACACACTGCCTGACATGTTCACGACACATTACCGGGCCTGTTACTTGGATTATTACTAATGCCGACAATTCTGACTTGTTGTCCTGATGGACGTGACTTGTTGTCTAGATAGACAAGAACTGTACCCGCTTGATGCTGTGTTGGCATTAGATAGATATCGTCAATACCTGATTTGAACACAAAACCTGGGGGAAGAAGGGAAATCAATAATGAAACCTGATTTGTAACTCAACAGTTCGATACTTTGCAGAGACTGATCAGTCGATACAGGTTTCGGGTCTCGGAATGATGATGTTGACATCATTCATCTGTACATGATATCTTGTTTTTACTGCTTAGCGGCACGTCTCGGATTCAGCTCTAAGGGTCTTGACTGTGGTCCCGGACACGCACGGGATACTATTGAGATATATCGACGATTCCATTAAATTGATTTCAAAGACTTGTAGAATAGATAACTTAGAAGCACATATTTTAGGATACACATCATATACGTATACCTCACTGTTTTATACCTGTGTATATTATTTACACTCATGTTTAATCATAGTATCATATTCTGGTTATTACTATTATTTTGATATTTATGATGCACTGACGTCTGGGTTTTGCATGGCCCAGTTCCTCTGACCCTGTCGTAGGAAGATCAGAAGTATTTTAACAAGCAAGCCGAGTAATGAGGAGCTTGATGTTTAGTTTTAGAGATACTTAGTTTATTTTATTTCCGTAGTTAAAATTTATCGATGTGATCCCATAAGGGACGTGTTTCAGATATTATTATTTATTAGATCTTTATACGTTTCCGCCATATGCATTTCTTGACTTTTATTTATTGTTGCAGATGGACATGTGTTAGATTTTATTTACTGTTCTTGATATCTGATTGACAGCCGTAATGTGACTATGAGGGGATTTTTCCTAACCATAGGTAGCATGGTTGGCTCAGTCACGTGCTGTGTTCATGTATTTTGGGAAGCGGGGCGTGACAGAAATCATGAAAAACATCACACAAACATTAATATTTATGAATATTGTAATGCACATACGTACTAGTGAATGATAGAGGTGTTGGTGCAAAATAGCTATTGACCAACTTGTGCAAGGTGTTAGTGTAGATTTGCAAGTCATGCGGACATGGTCCCATAAGAACTTCATTAGCTCACATTTTGATGTGGTTGCAACTGTGCTCATGTATAACCTCATAATGCGAAACTTATAATAGCTTCGGCAGAGGTGAAACCATGAAGATCTTCTTGTCTTCTGCGAAATGGTGTTAGTGCCACTTGAAGGAGGACCAGTCTTTAAATGATCAACATTGACATTTAACACCAAAATTCAAACTTGTCCAAATCATCTGCTCAACATTCAAGTGGAGGTGGTCCAACACAATCGGAACCATACATGTGCCGTTGTATGGGTTATTGGCTGTCATTGTCAATGGTGGTGGATAGAAAATAACTGATCGTCGGTAGAGAGGGTTATAAGCCTGTATAAGGAAATAATGTTAGAATTGCAGTAGTTTTGTAGTCGAGGGTTTTGTCATAATAAGGTGTGGTGTATTCCTAATTAACCTAAGTTGTGAGTCCATTAAGATTGAAATGATGCTTGAACAGGAAGTCTCTTCACAAAGATCTCAGTGATGTACTCTATCTCTAAATTCCTCCCACTACTTTGAAGTTTCCTTGGCTCTA
Organism: Agapanthus africanus; assembly: GCA_030015575.1. Lineage (NCBI taxonomy): Eukaryota > Viridiplantae > Streptophyta > Magnoliopsida > Asparagales > Amaryllidaceae > Agapanthus > Agapanthus africanus. The sequence goes on from CM057343.1 coordinate 378,960,433, forward strand.
TGATTATGGTTTAATGTTTGTGCATATAGCTGTATCCATTTGAAGGTATAAATGTAAAATGACTTGCATATTTTAGAAGCGAGTAGAAGAGACCAACGCTTATAGAGAGGACAACAATGTTCACCAGGATAATAAGATGAATGGAAGGAGCGATGTCAACAATTATCTATATAGAAATTGTATAAGAAATTTGAGTAGGGGACATGGTTTGAAATCTCGGCCGATCCTACTCTGAGATGGTCAATTTCGATCCAAAAAATAATCATCAAAGTTATGATACCGAGATTTTAAACCTTGGTAAGGAGACAAAAAGTAACAAAGGTCAAAGCAAGCCGAAGAAAGAATGTTCTCATACTTTACATATGTTGGAATTATAAAAAGGGTTAAAATTTACTTTAGGATAGGGAAGGATAGATTTTCATCATTAAGACCAAGGATTTCTGGAACATTCTACCTGTCTTGGGAAAACAACAAGCTGCAAAGTCTGAATTTATGGACAGAATAAGGGCAGCAAGTTTTATTGTCAAGGTGGATAAGTAGGTGATATTTTGAAAGTGAGATAGGATTTAATAATGGAAAAGTCATAATAAAGAAACATAAACTTATATAGATAACATTGGTTCTGGAGATGATTGATATACGTAGCCAGGCTATTTGTAGAATAAAATAATGATCTTTTTTTAAAACCTTTTTTTTTACAATAATTACTAACACAAGCCAATACCATCATGGTACACTTTTCTTTCTGTCGATAATGTTTTTAGGTGGCTTTGGTCTTCTTTAATCATTCTTTCTGTACTATGGTAATGATTATTGCATACCTCTTCATTCATTTCTGGATGAAATGGATTATCACATACTAAGGAAGATGAACTCTACCTGCATTTTCTTTCAATCGTTCGCCCATCCCTCAACCATAATCATCTGCAATGTGAATAAATGCGGATGTGATTAGGACCAAATTTTCTCTTATTCAACTTGCATCTACCTCTTTCACCGATGCATTACAATTATGGAAATGCTTTCGTTTTGACTCTTTTGGGTTTATGTGTCTTAACATTGAATATAACTCCTTATAGCAATATAACATCCCCTTCTTCTTCTAGACCTTTTTTGGATCTACGAGAATTTTGAGGATGTTAACTGCTCATTTATGTTTATGAGAAGCCCCCCTTTTGTCTACAGTTCCTTCAAACAGCATTTTGGCACTAATTAGAAGAGGGTTGTTATCAGGTCGACAATCACTCATAACACTTAATTAAATCTTTGGTGGACCCTTGCTTCATAACCCCGAAAAGGCTTAAGATGATGATGGTGGCGACTAACGCATCACACTTGACATCATTAGGGAGCCTTTCTTTCACATAGCATTTTATTCCCTGTTCCTTCTACATTTTATTGTTTGTTCTTTTGTTTCAACTATGTTGATATCTTGATTTTCGTGTTATCTTCTTGGGGCACCAAAAATGTTTACCAATTATGCGTAGGCAATAATACATAGCTAAACCTTCTTTTCTTCTTCATTGAATTGTCAATTTTTTGTTCATCCTATCTTTATGTAAGAATACACGTGCAATATGAAAACGCTGTTTTGGTTTCCCAGTTCAACATGTTACTTTTTTTCTGACCTTATCAAGCCATGCAGGATACATGTCAATTAGTTATGGTCACAGTAAACGGTAGAAATCAGTGTTTACACTCCATGTGGACACTGCCTATCCTTAAGTGCTGCTTTAGTGACTATATTTCCATCAAAATTCCAGTTGTCTAACCTATCATCTCTGCAGGTTACTGAGGCTCTTGCACAAGCTGGTCTTGAGTCTTCGAATCTTATTGTTGGTATCGACTTCACGAAGAGCAATGAGTGGACAGGTTATATAGCTTATGCACTAAATATTTCTCATATTGGACTTGGCTGTAATTTTCCCTAACTTTTTTAGATAAGCAGGTAAACATTCATTCAATAATCATTGCCTGCACTCCATTGGTGATGTTCATAATCCCTACGAACAAGCGATCTCTATCATTGGTAGAACACTTTCGGCATTTGATGAAGATAACTTGATCCCTTGTTTTGGCTTTGGAGACGGTATTTTCTATTCCTATTCTTCGAGTAATATTTAATGGCGCTCTCGTTAAATGAGATGTTAATATTTATTTGGCAGCAAGTACGCATGACCAAGATGTCTTTAGTTTCTATCCGGATGAGAGGCTGTGTAATGGGTTTGCAGAGGCTCTAACACTCTACAGGGAAATTGCTCCACAGCTACGATTGGCTGGTAGATTTGTAGAACTTTGTTGGTAGCTTTATTTCGGGCACATGTTATTATTGTTGTTCGGTTATATTTGACCATAGACTTATTATTGTCTATTTCATCTAGGGCCAACATCATTTGCTCCAATAATTGAGATGGCAATGACTATTGTAGAACAAAGCGCTGGCCAGTACCATGTTTTATTGATAATTGCTGATGGACAGGTATGCTTCACTTATCCAAAACATTTTCCACTGTAAATTTTTTCTTGCTGAATAAGATCCTCGATTCACGCCGCAAGCAACCTTGTTTAAGTAAAATATATATTTTTTTCTTAACATCTGGTTAGTGTTGAACACTTTTAATGGTTTTGGTGCTTTTTATACACAAAATTATTATTTTTTAAAAAAAGGTAGCCATCGTCTATTTGGTAATATGCCCTTAAACCAATTAAGCACAATACCCGGATGTAGATTATTTTAATATAGCTACCTCCTTTTGGTGATCTTCTCCATCAATTTTTTGTGCCATTCCTTGGGTGCATGTGTTTACCCTACCACAATCTGGAAATGCATCTGGGCTTTAGCCCAGACTTTTCCTCTGCCTATGTGAGTCATTTTCTTCCATTTCTTCCATTTAGCTATGCTGATGTCAATGTTCCGGTTAAATGAACTAGCATACCTTTTTTTAAGGCTTTGCGCTAGTTATTTCTGCATTGACTAAAATTCTGTGGGTCTCTAATAGCACACTTTTCGGCTTGCGTTGCATATGCCCAAACAACTTCAGTTAGAGCTCCAACATTTTCTCATCTTCAGGAGCTGCCTCTAACTTTGTATAGATTTACTTATTTCCTTTACATTTTTTAGAGTATTGCCACATTTCTATATCAACATTTACCTTTAGCCACACATATTTTGGACCTATAAATCCATATTACTTATAACTGCCTTATAGAACGCATGATCCCATTAATTGATGGTTGATCTATTATCACATAATTCCTTAGAAGTACTTCTCCACTTCAATCGTCTCGCTTTTATTCTGTTAACCACATCCTCTTTGATTGATCCAATCATGATGATGAATGATTGATCCGTAATGAAATGTGTAAATTTAGGCAGCATTTTAGCTTTTCTGGATGGCAAGCTAATTTTTCACATAGTTTTGCTTAATTAAATTTACAGATTATATTTTCTCATTCTGTATAAATACTAAATCTTTTCTCCGACTTCCAATATTGCAACTCTCCTCTAAATTCATAATCAAAATGATGTCATAAACAACAACATGCACCAAAAGACAAATATTATAAGTTCATTAATTAGTTAGAAAGTATAAGGAACTATTTTCAGAGTATGTCTGAGGTAATAGCTTATGTCTGTGCCTTCCCTCCAATCATTTTCATCATAGTACTTTCTCCATATGTATATCTAGTCATGTTGATACGCTGTAGATATCGAGTAAAACCCACTGTATTGTCTCTCTTGGGATCTTGTCATAATCTTTTTAAAAAAATTATGAGAATTATGTGTAGATCTTTTTTTTCCTTATCTACCTCCATCAACCCTCTTAATCTTAGTAAACTAATAGATACCATGTCCAACATTCACGACTTAAAATTAAATAAATTTCAGAAATATATAAAAAGTCGAATAAGATTCAAATGTTCCACATTTGGTAGATTCATTTTATAGGGGAAAAATAAAATAATCTAAAAATGCAAATAAAGTCGGATTATATAAAATCATATAAATCAGAAAAATAATGAAAATGTTAGTCAAAAATGGCAATATGATATAAAATATGACCAGCAGTAAATTTTTTGAGTGAATTATTAATAGCCAAGTAGAGAAAAACTTGTCAACTCTATTAAGATCTGGCATTAAATTACATCAATCATTTAACACTAGCGTCTTGGGAGATGGTAGCCTTTTTATTATTTGGGCCAGAGACATGGAGGAAAATAATGTATATAGTTAGCTCCACATTGAGGGATAAAAAGGCTTTATAACTGTTTTCACCTAGGGACAGTTTGGTTCCATGTAGTTGGAGCCCCATGTGGCTCCAACTATACGGTGTTGGAAAAACAAGTGTTTGGTTATTGTGTTTTTGCAACTCAAGATGTAGTTGCAAAAGCATTTGGTCTTTAAAATGGTATAATTGCAACGGCACTCAAAACGAGCGTAGTTGCAATTACATCTTGTGAATTGTGCAAATCACTTAAATCCCATTAAATTATCCATTAATTATATTACTTAAATGATTTTTTCTATATAAAAATATAAGAAAGTGGTTATTAATGTTACAAATACAATATGCATTTGTTTATGAATGCGGAACCGTTTGTAGAGGAATTATCCTTGATGACTGATTAACCTTACAATATACAATACTAGCACTATTTATAGTGTTTGGGTTAGGGTTTCACCTTTAAGGTGAGAACAAAATACAATCATGGCCCAAAGGCACAATAGTGTATATACAGTATACACGTGTACACCATAATTCAACAGCCCTTCATAGACTCACGGTGGATCATTAACGGAGAGTTTAGATAAGAAATATGTGAGTTGTTTACGTGTTTGAGATTTCGCGAAGAGATCGGCCACTTGATCTTTGGAAGCAATATATGGAAGTGCAATCCGATTCTTTGTGTATTCCTGACGAATTATATGACAATCAATCTCAATGTGTTTGGTTCGTTCGTGGTGCTATATGTACAACACTTTTGTTGCCACGGTAGAGAGGAATACGAGGAGATATATTGACATCCATATCACTAAGCAAGTCACAAAGCCATTTGAGTTCAGCAACGGTATCAGCCATCGCTCTGTATTCGGCTTCAGTACTGGAACGAGAGACAATATCTTGATGCTTACTTGCCAGGAAATCAGAGAGGAGCCCAGAAAATCATAGAAGCCTGTAGTGGAGCGACGAGTGTCAGGGTCATCAGCCTAAACGACATCAGAGTATGCATGAAGAATGAGAGTAGAGTCAGATGAAAAGAGCAGTGATTGTGTTTTAGTACCATGAAGGTAGCGAAGGTCATGTAGATGAGTTGCATAGTGAACCGGGAAAGCACACTCATGAATTGACTTAGAGTGTGAACGGCATGAGCAATGTCTGGTTTAGTATGGGAGAGATAGATGAGAGCTCCGACAAGTTCGTGGTATTGAGTGGGATTTGATAGAGGCTCTCCGTCGGATTGTCGTAGCTTTAGATGAAGTTCCATAGGTGTGACATCTCTGCTATCAGTAGTAGAATTGTCTATCATGGCTCCCGCAAGAAGATCAGAGATGTACTTCTAATGTGAAAGAAGATAGCCATCACGAGAATATGCAACCTAAATCCTTAAGAAGTAGCGTAAATGCCCAAGATCCTTCATCTCAAATTGCTGTTGTAGATGTCCTTTAAGGTAGGTGATAGTTTTAGAATCATCACCAGTAATGATCATATCATCAACATAGATCAAAAAAAGGGCATAATTGTGTGAGGAGTGGTAGAAGAGTGCATAGTTTGCCAAGCTCTTGGTGAAACCAGCAGCAAGAGAGTCTGATGAAAGCGCTTAAACCAAGTTCCAGGTGTTTGCTTTAGGCCGTAGAGAGCACGACGAAGACGACAAACATGGCCAAAGAGAACATGGACACCGGGTGGAGGCTGCATATAGATGGTTTCTGATAGATCACCATTGAGAAAGGCATTCTTAACATCCATCTACCTGAAATATGGGCCATCGTCGAGCAGCAGCTATTGTAACAAATGTGCGGATGGAAGTGATCTTTGCAACGGGAGAAAAAATTTCATCGTAATCAATGTCATATTCCTAAGAAAACCTACGAGCTACAAGTCGGGCCTTGTAGCGTTCAATGGATCTATCAGATTTCGTCTTGACTTTGTAGATCCACTTGCAGCTCATAGGCTTGACTGCTTAAGGAAGTGGTACAATGTCCCAGGTGTGTATCACGAAATGCCTGCAATTCCTCCTGCATAGTCTGTTGCCACTCTGGATATTTGATAGCCTCAGTATATGACTTAGGTTCCTGTATGGAGTGAATAGCAGCAAGAAAAGATACAGATTGAGTGGAATGTGTCAGTAACACAATAGCCATACCATGCAGCGGTCGTCTATCCCGAGGTGGATTTCGATGATGAGGAAGAGCATCCGGAGAAGATGACACAGGCATAGGCGAACCGGTTCTATCAGTGGAAGGGATGATGGAAGGTATAGAATCAGTAAGAGTAATGTTCTGTGAGAATTATGTCGAATGATCAGTAGATGTAATGGGCACAACAAGATCAACAGGAGAGACACAGTTAGGAGTGATAGCACGATTAGTGGAAAGTGTAGGTGAGTGCAGAGGAGTAGAGTGTTCAAGAAATGACACATCAATATCAGATCGAGCAAAGGAACATTCTCGAGGAAGGTGACATTTTGAGAAATGTAAAGACGCCTTTGCGTAGGATCATAACACCAGTACCTTTTATGTGAGGGTTTATAACCCATCATAAGACATTTTACTGGCCGAGAAGAAAGTGTCAAGTTCATGTGGTGGGAGAAGAACGAAAACAACACAGCCAAAAGTGCGTGAGATCGAGTATTCAAAAGAAGGAAGACGGGTGTATGCAGTCTCACCAGGAAAGAGCGATGAGGGACAAACATTAATTAGAATAATAACAGTCAGGAGGGCTTCTGCTCAGTATGAACGAGGCATGCATATTGAAAGGAGAAGCGCTCACATGGTTTCAAGAATGTGTCGGTGTTTTCGTTCGGCAATACCATTTTGCTTATGTGTATGAGCACACGACTGTTGTGAATGTGTACCATGAGACTTAAGAATAATTTGCATAGATGACGGAGATACTCTTGAGCATTATCAGATCAAAAAACTTCAATCCGTTTTTGAAATTGAGTGTAAATTATATTAGTGAAATTAGTGTAAATAGACACAATTTCAGACCTGGAACGCATCAGATAAACCCAAGTATATCGAGAATAATCATTTATAAAACTAACATAATATTTATAGCTAGACATAGAAGGTACATGTGCAGGTCCTCAAATATCTGAATGAACCAAATCAAAACATTCAGATGAAACTTTATTATGAGTCTTGAAAGATAAGGCAGTTTGTTTTGCCAAACGACAACCAATACAATTATTGAAAGGAATAACACGAACAGACCCCGACTCATACTAAAACAATGATTAGAGATATGACCTACACGACGGTGCCACAAATCAGAGATGACCACTCCTGCTATGATTTTATTGGGGATGAGAACATGCAATTCCTTCGGTTGATATAGCCCGTTCACTCTACGGCCTGTTCCATTCTTCCTCTCGGTGCTCGAATCCTGCACAGTACAAAAATTGGATGAGAAGATAGTACAACCATAGTCATCAAGTTGGCTAACAGATAATAGATTCATGGTTAATTTAGGAACATGCAGTACTGAAGGAAGTGTAAACATCCCAGATAGGTATGAGTGAGGTGTGATGTTACCATATTGATCAACTTCAAGTGATGAACCATTTGCAGTGTGTATGTATGACATGGGAATATTGGAGTAATTAATGATAATGGACTTGTCAAAAATCATATGGTGTGAGGCACCAGAATCAAATATCCAAGGAGGAGAAATACCAGATGAGGCCATTGAGGCAGTGCCATCAGAAAAGGCAGATGCTTCGCTGATACCAAGACTCCTGGCGACGAGACTGTTAATTTCAGCAAACTGAGTTGCGGTTAAAGATCCTGAAGTTGACACCGAGAGTCCAGTGTTTTGGGGAATCCATTGACGTAGCGACGACTGCTGTAGGAGCACGAGTTTGAGATGCCAGCTTATTCTTTACAATCCTCAATTATGTGTGAGCCCTTCTTGCAGAAGAAATGACCTATAACAGGAGCAGGAGAGGAAGTAGGCTGATTAACAGTAGCATGTATGATGGTGTGTGAGCCTTATAACGATGTACAGCTAGAGCTGACTCAGATGCCGTCTTTGGAGCAAATGCCAATCGAAGTTGGTTAACCCAGACGAATCTCCTCAGATGTAAAAGAGCCAACAACATCTTGAAGAGAAGGAAGCGGTTCACGATGCAAAATCTGACCTCGCAGGGCCTCATACTGTGGCTCGAGACGCATAGCAAAGAGTTTATGGCGATCACGTTGTTTATAGTATTCCGCAGACATAGTTCCTGATGTGGCTGAGATAGCAACCTCCATTGCATGCAATTCCTCCCATAAATCTGAGAGATAAGCATAGAACTGCCGAATGCTCCGATCTTCTTGGTGTGCGTCTTGAAGTGCTTGATGAAGTTGGTACTCACGTGCTGGTCCTGTCTGGGTAAATTGGCGAGCAAGAAATAACCATATATCTCGGAAGGTAAGCAGTCGTGATATAATTATCCAAATCGATACGGATACCGAACGAATGAGATATGCCATAATTTGGTGATCATCCCCACTGTTCATATGGAGAGACATGGAAAGTCAAGACATCAGTGACACAGTCTGATGAAGTTCTAGATGTAGTAGATGCAGTGGTTGATGCAGGAGCAGGACGAGAGAATGTGCCATCAATGTGGCCTCACAATCCCAAGGAACAAAGATCTGAACGAACGGTAATTGCCCAGCCAGTGTAATCTCCTCCCTCATCAAGAGAATGTCAACAGTAGGAAAATGATAAAGTCCTCGTTTGTCTCTTACGTAGGTATACGTGACAGAGTGTTGCGGCAATAGCCGATGCGACAGTAGTTGCGGGTAGATCGAGCGGGAGGGTCGAGCGGGATCCTCCGGAGCGGGTGTATCCACTAGATCTAGAATAAGTTTTAGATCAAGATCACATCTTGATTAGGATTAAGATCTAAATCAAGATCAAATGATTTTTTTTGTAAAGTTCAAAAAGTTTGTAAGAAAACAAAAAAAAACCAAATACAAAAGTATTTGCGTAGAACAAAGAGGCGACTTTGTTCTAGGTTTAGATCTAGATAAAGATCAGATGAACTTTTTGTAAAGTTCAAAAATAACAAATACAAAAGTATTTGTTGTGTTGCAAATAAGATACGACGAAGAACTCAGGTTAGGGTTCAAATCAAGATCACGCAGAATATAGTTCAAATCGAAAAATATTAGTATTTGTTTTGACAATGATCTCTGGTGAGGAATCAATCGATGAGTAGGAATCGACGCTCTGATACCGTGTTACAAATACAATATGTATTTATTTATGAATGCGAAAGCGTTTGTAGAGGAATTATCTTTGATGATTTTTTAACCTTATAATATTCAATACAAGCACTATTTGTAGTGTCAGGGTTACGGTTTCACCCTTAGGGTGAGAACAGAATACAATCATGGCCTAAAGGCCCAATAGTGTATATACAGTATACACGTGTACACAACAACTCAACAATTACATTTTTAATAATTGTTTCCAATTTGTTGGTGTGGTTGGAAAAACCAACTCTACCAGGTAATAGAATGCAATTCCAACTACGGTAATTGCAACTAGGTTGTGTTTGGTTATATGTAGTTGGTATTACAATGTTTTTCTAAGCGCATGTTTTTACAAATCATGAAGTTGGAATTGCATTCCAGTGCTTGGATAGGTTGCAACACAAACACCATGATTTGTAGAATCAAGGTTTGGTTAGCTGTAGTAGTTGCTTTTATGTAGTACTGACAATCAAATCTACTCACCATGGTAAACTTACCTTCTATAATCAGTACCCACTAAAAAAATCTCCAGCATCCATTATGGACCATTATGGAACAAAATAGCAATAATCTCATTAGATGTTTAAATATATAAAATTACCACATATAATCTCAATGTAGTCATCATCTTTATCGCTTTAAAGATCATTCAAGACTCGACTCATGGGGAAGATTGTTCCTCTCCAAATCAAGATAAGTTTTTGATAAAAAGAAACCCATTAGTTTCATCAGAAGTCTCCGAACCTAAAATTTGAGTTCCCTCCTTCAAACCCAAGACTGGATCTGAGGCACTGTTGGGTTTAGCTATGAGGTCCATTCAATTTTTCATTTTGTTGGGTTTGGCTATCAATTCTTGGTAGAAGAGGAAAAGGAAAAGAAAGATGTTGAAGAATGAGGGAAGATTACCTTGTGGGAGGTGACAATAACCAGGTGCTGTTTGGGAGGTGACCATAACCAGGTGCTTGCTTTTCAACGCACATCGAGCGCAGTTCCAACTACAGCAAAATTAACCATTTTGCTTTTACAAAAACAAGGATATGAAGCAAAAGCAAACAGCCAAACACTAGAATTTATAGATTTGTGTAGTTGGAACAACATGTTGCTTGAAAAACACAACCAAACACACCCTACATGTAGTTGGAAATGCGTTGTTTTTTCAACTTCATACAACCAAACATCCCTTTAGACGAAAGAGCATACACATACACCACGGAAGTTCTCACAAGACCTAGCATGTATGAGAAATACAAGCATCCATGACACCTAAGAGTACATGAACATTCAACTATAAAAAATTACCATTTACCAATTGCGAGTAGTTAGCCATGACTCCTAATAAATTAATTTGAGCTAACATCTATATGACATATAGTCAGATGTCCACATGTCTACAAATCAAAGGTGGCCTAGGTGATACCAAACGTCAATACCCCTGCATATGTATATTGCATTGCATTTCAGACAAAATGTCCTTAGCCATTGCATTGCATTTCAGACAAAAAGAAGCAAATCATAACATGTATATTGCCAATATTAAACCGCATAGGTATGTATGCGGCCTCGTAGATGCATGATTGATGAATGCTAAATGCAGTCTGCTATTGAGCCGCATAAGAATTTTTCGTCGCATGTGGTTCACATACTTTTATGCGGCAGAGCACTGATTTGGATTGTATCATTTTATGCCTTCTTTTTGGGAAACTTAAAGTTCGATCTTTGCAGGTTACAAGAAGTGTAGATACAGAGCTTGGCCAGTTAAGCTCCCAAGAACAGAAGACTGTTGATGCTATTGTAAAAGCTAGGTAATTTCTATCAGAGCACTTGAAGACACTATTCATATTGCTTCGTAACCATGAGATAAGAAACCTTTAATATAATGATTTTTGTAAAATTTATTCATGTTGGAAAGTTTATTAGCATGATGCAATAATTTTTGTGGAATTTTTCAATGGGAAAAAATTTCTATGGCATAATGATTTGGTGGAATTTTATTCAATTTAGCAGTTCACTTAATTTAATTGTGGTAGAATTTATTCAATTGGGAAAGTTACGTAAAATGACTGGAAAAGTTCCTATTGCAATAAATGATTTTGGTCAATAGAGCATTCTCTTAGACGGAACCTGAAGATACAAATTTCTCTGAATTCTGTATTTTTCCTGGTGTTTTTGCAGTGAATTTCCTTTGTCAATTATTTTGGTTGGAGTCGGGGATGGCCCTTGGGACATGATGCAGGAATTTGATGACAACATTCCTACCAGAGCCTTTGACAATTTCCAGGTAAATGTGAATGTGTCTATTAAATACATCTTTTCTCATAATATTTGTTTTCCTAATAAATTTCATAATCTTGGTTTTCCAGTTTGTAAATTTTACTTCCATCATGTCCAAGAACGTGCCACAAAGCAGAAAGGAGACAGAGTTTGCTCTTGCAGCTCTAATGGAAATACCTTCGCAATACAAAGCAACAATAGAGCTTGGGATACTAGGGTATGAGAACAGCAAAAATTTCTTCTGTTAGGCTTCACTTGCTATTTTTTCTCGTAGTGGGTTGGTGACTGTTATTTTGCGGTTTTGGTTAAAACAGTCACAGGACGGCAAAATCTCCAGAACGGGTCCCACTTCCTCCACCTGTTGGAAGTTATGCTGCCCCTTCGATGGGCTCAAAATCGTTTGGGTCGGCCACTTACCCCCCACCAAATACATACCCCCAACCAAATACATCATATACTGAATATAGACCTCCACAAAGTACTGCTCCACCAGCTCCCAGTTCTTCATGGGACGATCAAGTATGATTCAAGTGAACTTTTTCCGATTCTATTTCCCTCTGAATATGACATTGAAATCTATATTTCCAATACATGCAAAGTATGTGAAAGTAAATCAAGGTATTTTCTTAAATAAAATCCTACAGTTTCAAGGGCATCTATGTTAAAACAAAAAGAAAAAGAATAGATTAACATAACTATTATTCATTTAATATCTTTATCATAAATTTAACAATTTTGGAGAATTTATATGGAAAAAGGAGTATTTTTTATCATTTGATTAGTATCCTACTCGGGGGCAGTGCCAGAAATTTTTGTTTTCGGGGGGCCGGGTAAAACAGATCCGGAGTCCCTGCTATTACAATCAACGGTCCAGATTCATCCAAAATCGAAATCAACGGTCGAGATTTGTGTAAAATAGGGAGGCCTTTGGTATTGGTGTATCACACGTGTTTGCACGTGTGATATGTGGCCAAGATTGCATAATAGCACCCCTGCTATTATTTTCTAATAGCAGAGCCCGTTCCGGATAAAACATATCCTTTAACATAAAAATATGCTTATATAGTGAAAAATATTACCAAATGATGTTAAAACCATTTTAAATTAGTATACTTATATTTTTCCGTTTTTACAATATTGACTCAACCATAATGCTTCGTATAGATAGAAGCTACATATTTTTTTATCTACAATTTTCAAAATAAATAATGCTTAAAAAATATGTGATTTAGTGGTATTTACATTATAAATTAACTTGAATTAATATATTATTCTTGTTGATTGTTATGTACATATTTTTTTATATTGTTTTTTTCTTCTATTATATAATATTTTTAGTTGAAATAAAAAAAACATATATAAAAGCCAAATATATCCTATTAAACATACATTTCATACTATCTGCCAAAACTTTTGAAGTCCTCAATGGGTAATAGATTTTCTTGTTAAAGTACGTAAGATGTGGCCTAAAAAAAAGTAATTAAAATGCAATCATCTAGGCTCGAAATTAGAACCTCTAGAGCCAAAAACTCAATGCCCTTACCAATGAGCTATAACTATTCTTTGTATAAGTTATATTACTTATATTAATATGTTTGCAAATATTATTTGTTAAAGATATCGACACAAAAAAAGCAATATATATAGGTTTGCCGGAGGCCTCCCCCCCTTTCCTCGCCTGACCCTACTACGCTTGTCTTATATGGCCTAAACATGCATGCCACATGGCAGGGGTGCATACGGTTAAGAGGTTTAATATTTGGTTGGCATCATAGGTATTAGTTTTCTTACTAAACAAAAAAAGTTTTCAATACTAGTTTTAGCATGCATGTTTTTTCCGCAATATCTTTTGATAGATTACTTGTCATTTCAAGTTAAATTAAGATACATGTAATAAACAATTAATGGATAGGTCTTGTGTTTACACCAGTTTTTTTTAACTATGTGCTAATTAGTTTCGAATCTTGTGGGATGCTCAGCAGGTTTGCCCAATCTGTCTTGTGAACCCGAAGAATATGGCCTTTGGCTGTGGTCATCTGGTAAAGTATTTATACTCTACTTCCTTTTCAATTCAATTTAAATCTTCATGTCGCTATTTAGGTCTAGTTTGACGCCAGCCACAATTTTGGTGCACCCGAAACCATGACTTCAAAAATCTAAAATTGTGTATGTTTGTTTGAGAGACGCCGGAAGCTTTTTTTCCCTTTTCTTTTTTGTCCTTTTTGTGGAGATAAAAGCAGGCTGCAGGATAATTAAGCCCACCATGTTTCATTAAAAAGTATTTAATGATGAACTACATAAGCACACAAAACAGATACATCAACCACAATTACGGAAAAAACAACAAACAACTTAAACAAAAATACAGTTAAAACTACAGATGTCAGAAGTTATCGACACTGATATGTATTAACATCCAGACTAATTAAATTTTGCTAAAGCGGGCCTGGTTGTTATATTATGTTCGCCACCCACTGAAATGATCTGTTCTTTGATGCAGACATGCTACGAGTGTGGACCAAGTCTTCAGTCCTGTCCAATTTGTCGAAGTGAAATTGTGACTAGAATAAGGTTGTATTGATCTGCGAAGCATTTTGTGCAGTTGAGATTTTTGTTACAGATTGTTGGTGCCAGTTCTCTGCATGTACATTGAATAGAGTAGACAAGGATTTGAGGTTTCGCGGGAAGCAGAATTCAAGCAATCAATTAGGTAGTTGAAGAAGATGGCTCGCAGAACTTCATCCAGGTTGATTTTGATTTATTCATTAGGGGTTCATTCGTTCGCTTTGTTTAGCTTTGATTGTCGGGTTATGAGTAAAATTGAAGTAACTAAGAACATGGCATCTGGTTGTATGTAGTTTTAGTCTTTGCCATACGTAATATCAATTTTTAGTTTTGTGCCATCTGTTTATTTATTTATTTATTATGGATGCATATTGCCAATGGTTTCGGTGCAAACAGTTGAATTTAGTGGGCATGTATCCAGAATGTGTTACTATTGTAGCCTTTGGTTTCAATCTGACGTTGTTAATCCAAATGATAATGCTATTTTAATAATATTTTTTGCCTTATGGTGTGCGGTGTAGGATCCAATCAGTAATTTTTGCGCAGTGCAGAATTTTATTTAAAATCCAATTTGCATGAAGGGTTTTACTCCTTTAAGAAGAAGACAAGGTAGTGGGATCTACAAGGGGAAAAGCAATCAGCGAAGCGAGGGATTTTTTGGGTGTCATTGGAAGTGAGAAAACGTGAGATCTGAGAGCTAAAGGTTAGGGTTGTTGGGTGAAGAGCGTGAAAGAAGAAGACGGTAGAGGCTCGACTCTTTTAAGAATGCCTCACACTCATCGATGCGTGCCAAATGCATGGGGTGAGGTTGGATGGATGGCATGTTGCAGAAATTTCTTGCTATGATTCAAAATTATCTTATTTGGTGCGGGATTTGAGGTGACGTGGCAGCTGACGGTGGCAGCTGACGATTGCGCTCGATCTATGAGTAGATGCTGGACCTATCACATTTAATGTGGGATCTTGGGGCATCTACCTCATAATTGTGCATTTCGGTTTGGTGAATTATACGGGGCAGATATTTCCACATAAAATAATTCGGCCCAAATAGTGAATTGAGTCGGCCCGAATAAGTGATTAGATGCGAAGATTTAATGAAATCTTCAAGAAGTTAGTGGGAAGGATGCGGGAAAGCAGTCAGACCAATATAGAAAGATTTGATGGAATCTATATGGATCGGGAGAATTAATGTTACTTACGGGTCAAACAATATCGCAACAAATTGGAAAAGAATATAGAGTTTGGAACGGCAAAATATCTGTTAAATATATATGTCCTAAAGACCATTATTGCATATTATAGTGGATGCTTGGACATATGTATGTACATGACATTCTTGCTCGATATGATAGTATGCTATTTGGTTTGTCTTTATCATTCATCTGTATAGTTTTACTTGTTATTACTATCGCTAATATATGTTGATAAAGCCCGTATGATTTTTGCTTGACTACCAGGATTATGATAGGGATCATACTAGTAGGGCCTGAGTAGTTTATAAGCACATCTTTAAATGTTCACAGTCGTGGGAGTATTGAGACTGGGTATCGATATTTCAGAGTAGACTAGTGTATACGTTTCTTGATCCCGGCCGGAGCGATGGTTGTTCCCACAGCCATTGGTGTTTGACACTAAAGATTGTATACATGTGCTCCTTAGAGAATGAGTTTCACCGAACGGACTCATCGAGAACTCCTAGATGATATTGTATCTATCATCAAATAGCAGTTCTCTGGTGACATGAGTATAGGGTAGTCTGTAGACCTGAGATCATCATAGTGTCTTGTGTGTTTCCCGCTGTGCTTTGATTATTACTCTACCACTGCTTTAAAGAGCCGTGCAAATAGGTTTTAGTTGGGTACAGTCTGTTAAGAATATGTATGCCCTAGAGGCCATTATTGTATGATATAGTGAATGCTTGGACATATATATAGAGGACTTTCTTGCTTGACATGATAGTATGCTATCTAGTTGCTCTTTATCTTAACATGTACACTTGTATTATTATACTAACTCTCTGATACATGTTGATAAAGCCCGTAGGATGTAGGCTTGACTACCAGGACAATGATGCAGATCATACCAGTGGGGCTTGTGTAGTCCGCAAGCACATCCTATAACAGTTCCTAGTCGAGAGAGTATCGAGACAGGGCATCGATATTCCAGAGTAGATTAGTGTGTACGTTTCTCGACCCTGTATGGGGTGATGGTTGATCCCACAACCATTGGTGTTTAACATCAAAGATTATGCACATGTGCTCATTAGAGAATAGGTACACCGAACATGACTCGCCAAGAACTCCTAGATGGTACCTTACCTATTGTCAGATAGCAGTTCTCTGGTGACACTTGTACATGTTAGTTTGTACACCCGAGATCGTCATAGTGTCTTGTGTAGTTCTGTAACACCCGAGCCCAATAATACTATTTATATTACTAGTTGGGGGTTATATCTTGCTCATTCCAATTATCCTGATTGTTTGGTGCTTTTTGCAAAATTTTAACCGGTTAAGTCATTTTGGCACATAACAAATTTTAACTCCTAAAATGAAATTAAAAATATCCATGTTGGCCTACTCGTCGCCACTAGTCGCGTGGTAGCGTCCGCGTGTCGAGATTCCGTCCCGTTTGGCTAAACGGGCAAGTTTGGACGACTACGCACGCGTACAAGTGTACGACTTGGGGGCATGCATTTTAATCATTAAACACCTCTTCTCAAAATTTGGAACCCGCTTAAAATCCTATAATTTGAATTTGGAACATTTGGGCGCAACCCGGGCACGATCTGGAAATGTTTCATTACGCGCCAAAAAGGCCCATTTAATTTAATATCTTAAAACTATATATATACGAATATATTCTTTTAAACTGTTGAATCCTTTAAGAATCATTCCAAATTTTTACTGTTATTCTTTCCCAGCCAATCATCGAGCTCCTAATCTAACGAGTGGGGTCCCTTCAACCGCCTCTCTCTACCTCTCTCCTCATCAATCTCTCTCTCTCCAATCTCCTTCTCTCTCTATCTCTCATAATAATCTCTCTCTCTCTCTCCTCCTATATATATATATTGCGCACAGTTCCCTCATCCTCTTCCTCACCGTGAGAGAAACCCTACGAGAACCCACGAAACCCTAACCCTAGCTCCTCGCGACCTCACCGCCGACCTCCCCGTGACCTCGTCGCCGCCATCAACACCTCCTCGACCTAGCCGCACCTTCCTCCTCTCGTTCTCCCGCTCTCTTCCGCGCCTGCACCCAACCCCGACGACTTCACCCGGTCGCAACTCTCGCCGACGACGCCGCCTCCCGTCGCCGACGACTCCCGCGACTCCCTCTCTCCCTCCTCGTCCCGACCTCGTCGACGCCTTCCTCCTCCCCTCGCCGGAACACCTTCAGACCCGCAGCCCGACCCTGCACCATCCCCGGGTCGCCGGAAATCGCGCCGACGACCCTCGTCGACGTCTCCCGCGCCACCTCCTTTCCCCCTCGATCACCTGAGCCGACCACCACCCTCCTCCACTCGTCGCACCCCCTCTCTAGCACACCCAGCGGCTGTTCCAGCCTTCGCAGCCACCGTCGCTGCCTCGCCGGCGTTCCAGCGCCGTCGAGCCCGCCGTGGTCGCCCCCTTGGTATCTCTCTGTAAGCTTTCTCATCTTTCCCTTTGTGCATAAACCCCCGCTGATCGTTTTAAGTTTATCTTTGTTGCTAACTCCGTTGCCGTTGTTGTTGCCGGAATCCGACCGTGCCGTCTTGTGAACCCGACGATCCAGCGAAGTACCCTGGTCCGTGTGATCCCGTTGTTCTCTGTTGGGACTCGATCCGTGTCCCGTGCACCTATATCGTGTTTTTTGCCGACATCGCATCCGTGTTCCGGTTTGCAAAACCGTCGAGGCAAGTATCTGAATACTTGCTTTAACATGCTAGCGTGCGAGATCTAGTCTTGCCATGCAGTTGAATATCATACTATATAATACTACAACTTAATGATGGTAATTGATATTATATGATAAGTTAGAATTGACAGTTGCAGTTATCTTTAACATGGAATCGTTATAATAGTTTCTCGTAATTAATCAACCCACTATCAATCCATATTTCAACTGAATAAAACAATTGGATCATATCTGCTTTAATTGTTAAATCATTCACGAGACAATTATTATACTTAGTTTAAATTCATGTAGCTTTATTACTTTATGATTGTGGATATTGCTTCACCTTGTGGCTATTGCACCCCAAAGGTGCGCGAACCTGTTAATAAGAGAATACAAAACATCACTGTGGTTACATGGAATAATATGGTTATTTACTGTTGCCTGCTGCTGTTCATTATTTGATTGTATACCTGTCGTGAGCACATACCTGATTGCACTACATATTGGCCTGACCCTGCTACACATGACATATACATACATACCAACTCATCCTGTTGTACCATGACATGACTTGTTTCATGATCTCATGCCTAATGCCGACAAACCCGACCATCCCTGCTGTCTATCCAGACAGACCTACTCTTACCGGATTTTGTGTTGGCATTAGTCCTTGACTACTGAATACCTGACCTGACATACATAGTTTGGGGGTATGGGGAAATCAAAGATGAACATGACTTGTAACTCGACAGTTCACTACCGTTCGAGTGTACACATTCCTATTCTGTGCCTAACGGCATGTCTCGGTTTCAGCCGAGAATATTGTGGCCGTGATCCCGGGTATGTACGGGGTAATACCGAGTGTACACATTCCTATTCTGTGCCTAACGGCATGTCTCGGTTTCAGCCGAGAATATTGTGGCCGTGATCCCGGGTATGTACGGGGTAATACCGAGTGTACACTTTTCTATTCTGTGCCTAACGGCATGTCTCGGTTTCAGCCGAGAATATTGTGGCCGTGGTCCCGGGTATGTACGGGATACTATTGGGTTACATCGACGATTCATCAATTGATTTCAAAGACTTTAGAGTAGAAACCTGATAGGACAGTTCAGTCACCATTGCACATTACCCTGCTCTGTTATTTCTTAGTACTGCTTTATTCATGTTCATATTTGCATTGCTTATCACCATGTTTACATTATATACTTGATGTCATGACGCGCTGACGTCTGGGTTTTGCATGGCCCAGATTCCGTACCACTGTCGTCGACCGAGCAGGAGTACTTCAGCCAGCAGGCTGATTTGTGAGTTCTGTAGTGGTTAGTTCATTTATTGCATTTTATTTCCAGGTGTGATCCCGCATTACGGGACGTACCTTTCTATTATTGCATTGGATCATTTGCTTCCGCACTTATTGTTTATTGATTCTTGTTATTATGGATTTGGACATGTATTAGATTAGCTTATTATCTTGTTCTTGATATCCTTACAACCGTAATGTGACTGTGGATGGATACTTCCTACCCACAGGTAGCATGGTTGGCTATGTCACGTGCCCAATCTTGCGTACTCTGGGAAGCGGGGCGTGACAAGTTCCCACTGTGCTTTGATTTCCTCCCTACCACGGCTCAAAGGAGTCGTGCAAACATATGGATTTTGGGTATAATCCCGAGTCATATGGAGGCAGTGAGCGATACGAGGTGTTTCGTCTCTCCCGGTATTGAGAGTTGATGTTGCGCTATGCTCGATTGGTTATAACAGTAAGTCCCTGGCCAGGGCTGATGAGAATTACTGGTAAGTGTTATCAGTAGTTTCTCGAACTGTTATGAACCACACATCGGCATGACTTATCAAGTTACCGGGGTCTGACGATTCCACCCTTAGACTCGATATGCTACATATCAGATGAAGAGACCGGACTGTACGGTAAGTGTTACTTACAGGCTTCATGGGAGTTTGGACAAGTTTGCTTGTTGATCTTCTAATCGCTCAATACCTGGGTAGCCGTTACGTCCAGCTATTACCGCTGACGGCTTGTGGGTAACTGATGTGATCATTACCTACTGTCGGCGTATTGACGAGTCTTTAGAGTCCCACACAAAGATTTCCTAGCTCAAGCTAAACGAAATAGGGCACATATGTTGATATGTGCGGGAGCCTGATTAAATACGAGTATGTGATACCATATTCTAATATAGCGATATTTGATATCGGTTAGGTTATATGTGATATAACCGGATTATTGAATCAAGTGTTGATTTGATAATATGATATACAGATAAATGATATTAGTCGGTTATATATGATTTAACCGGATTATTAAATCTAGTTGATTTAATAATTTGATATATATTTATATTTGATATATTTATATATTAACTAATATTAATGCTCACTAATTATTTTCTTCTATTAATATATATTTGTATATATATGTGATATATTTATATATATGTATATGGATTATCTATTTTGGAAATAGATATATGAGGTGGAAAATGAGGAGATTTTTTGGGCATGGGTGAAGCATGGCTCAAAACATTTGTTTAATGGTTTGTGATCACTATTGAAGTATGGTTCATTATTTGTATTGTGAAATAATGGATGCTTCAATAAGTGAGATGATTTATTGAGCCATTCTTCACTTGCTCACTATCCTAGCTCATTTGCTTGGTCCCTCCATCCTCTTCTCCTTCTTCCTCCAAGCCCTAACCCTCACATGAGTTGTGAACCCTATGGCTTTTAACAATTCTAAGTGAGAAAACATTCCTACTTCATCAACTTACACTCATTTAGCCCATAAGTATATGTTATTTCTTTCACTAATACTTGATTAGTGAAGAGGTAGCTTGAGTTAGAGAAACTTTAAGGTGGATCATTTTCGGCCTCGAAGATCGCAAAGCAAGCTCGATCCTTTCTTCAAGTGGAGCCAAGAGGAGTCGTAGGGACTACTACTCGGAGCTTTAGAAGTGAAGGACTTGGTCTACAAAGGTTGTAATCTCCATCACTTAGAGTGAAACTTGCTTTATCATATGTTAAATCCTAATACTCTAGTTAGATTCTAGGTTAGTGCAGCTTATTGTTAGTTATATGTATGCCTTAGAGGCCATTATTGTACATGAGATGTATATTGTATGGATGCTGGGACATATATAGAGAGGACTTTCTTGCTCGACATGATAATATGCTATCTGGTTGCTCTTTATCTTAACATGTATACTTACTGTCTCTCCGTTACATTTTGATAAAGCCCTTAGGATGTGTACTCGACTTTCAGGATTATGATGCAGATCATACTAGTAGGGCCTGGGTAGTCCATGAGTACATCCTTCAATGTTCCTAGTCGTGGGAATATCGAGACGGAGCATCGATATTCCAAAATAGACTAGCGTATATCTTCTCGACCCATGTGATGGGCGATGGATGATCCCATATCCATTGGTGTTTGACATCAGAGATGGTATACGGGTGCTCAGTGGAGACTGGGTACACTGAACGGACTCGCCGAGAACTCCCAGATGGTATTATACCTCATGTCAGATGGCAGTTCTCTGGTGACACTGGTACAGTTTAGTCTGTCGATCCGAGATTGTCATAGAGTCTTGTGTGTTTCCCACTGTGCTTTGATTTCCACCCTACCACGGCTCTACTGAGTCGTGCAAACAGGTGGTTTTTGGGTACAGTCCCGATTCACATGGAGGCAATGAGCGATAGGAGGGGATTCGTCTCTCCCGGTATTGGGGGTTGATGTTACGCTATGCTCGATTGGCCATAACTGGAAATCCCTGCACAGAGTTGCTATGATTTACTGGTAAGTGTTATCAGTAGTTTCACGCTCGTTATGGACCTTACATCGGCATGATTTATCAAGCTATTGGGGTCTGACGTTTACCACCCTAGGCGAGATGTGCGACATATGAGACGAACAGACCGGACTGTGCGGTAAGTGTTGCTGATCGGATTCGCAGGAGTGTGAGCAGGCTTGCTCGTTGATCTTCTGATCGCTCAATACCCGGGTGGCCGTTACGTTTAGCAGACCGCTTGCGGCTTGTGGGTGTTTGATATGATCACCACCTACTGTCGGCGTATTGACGAGTCTTTAGAGTCCTACACAGAGGTTTCCTGGCTCAGGTGAAACGAAATAGGAGCACATATGAGATATGTGCGGGGCCGAGAATAATACCAGTATGTGATATTGTATTCTATTCTCGCGATTTGTATCATCGGTCGGTTATATGCGATATAGCCGGGTTACCGAATCAAGTGTTGATTCGATATATTGATACACTAGATATTAGTCGGTTATATACGATATGACCGGATCATTAAATCAAGTGTTGATTTAATGATTTAATGTATAATTATATATTTGATATATTACTTTACATTAACTAGTATTGGTTCACTTAAGATTATTTTCTCACTTGATGTGCACAAAGTGTATATGTGATATATAATTGTGTACATGTTTGTATCATGCTTGATGATACATGCAAACTTGGGTGTGTGTATGACTTACACCATATTTAAGATAATGGTTAGGCTTTATATTTATTTTGTAATTCAAAATTAGTGAGCACTTTGTCATGCTTGAAGCTTCATGAAACTTAAAGCATCCATTGACCAAGTCTACTTACTTTGTCTTACTAAAGATATTTATTAACCAAACCATTAGCTTAAACCATGGTTTAGTCTCTACAAAGGTTAGTGGATGATACCAACTCACCCATGGTTCCATAATTCATTATTCTTTTCTCATTATTCATTCTTACTTCTTCTTCTTCTTCATCCAAAAGAAAAACCTTGCTAGATTTTTCTAAGTGATGAAAACAAGTGAGAAATCAAAATCTAAAGTGAACCCACTTCCTATTTCATCATTCTCTACTACTTGCCATTTAGTTTAGGGTGTTCTCTTCACAAAGTTCTTGACCTAGTGAAGTGGTAGCTTGAGTTTGAGTCTCCTCGACGTAGATCATCTTCGGCCTCGAAGACTACGAGCAATCTTGTTCATTTCTCCGGAGAATTCCATACTAGAGTCCGAGAGCTCGATGATCGCAGCGAAGGGATGTCAACACGGACCTTTAGAAGTGAAGGACCGGATCTACAAAGGTTGTATTTTTGTTCACTTCTCTTTGTAATGTAGATTACTTGTTTTGGTTATCCTAGTTTTCTAGCATGATTCTTAGTTTGATTGCTTAGCACCCCTTTGAATTTTTTGTTGTGGCATGTGTGATGCTTGCAAACCCTATGCTAGGTGATAAGGAATCCCAACATGGTATCAGAGCCTAACTAGAAACTTAGATGATATTAAGACAATACGAAACCGAAAAACTCCGCAAAAATACGATTTTAGAAACCTTGAAAATTGCTCTCTGGAATTTTTTAAAAAAGCGGTTTAAAAATTATTTTAGCAACTGCAGAGTGGCATTTATGGTATTCTAAGAACACAGGTGAAATACGAGAAGGGGAGCTCGGATTAAATCCGGCGATGGGGCCTCTTTTTCCGGCGACGCCGGCCGTACTGGCTCCTTCCCTCCTCGTATTGCACCGGTGCTCTAGTCTTCATATTTTGGGGTTTCTGGTATTGTTTGGGTAGTCCAGATTTTCATGCGATGATAATTGAGTTATGGACTCTTTGCGGAGTATTTCGTATTCGTATTTTTTTAGCATCGTAATGGTAACCTAGGCTATGTTTAACACTTCGAATGAATTTCAAATAGCACCCCATGATCCCCTCTGATATTTCCAAGTGTTGGAATTTTTCCAAGTTAACTATATTCAATGTTCGTGCAAGTAACTCTATGGGCCCTCTAGAAGAACATAAACCTTAACTCGATTCTATGCCCTCGGAACCGCGGCTTGAACCCTAGGGTTCGCCGTAGTTCCGCGGTGTCATAGGTGAGGCATTGGTTTGACCCTTCTACGGCTGGATCATAGGTACTGTGGCACGTTTTGGATACTTTAGCTTCGCTCAAAGGTTGAGCTCATTGGGAGATGAGGGTGTTGTTTGATTCACTCGAAACGTTTAATATCGTTTAGTATATTGTGATACAATACTTGGAATCAACAACATTTGAATTTTATAAGTCTAGCAATTTAGTCTCATTTGATCAGTTGCCACGGGATTTTGATGCGATCAAAAGTCCATCGCAATTACTTTGTGTATTCGGATACTCGCCGGATAACATTATTAGATAGCCATACCCCATAACCCCGACCAAGTGACTGTAAGAGAACTCCGTTGCTAAAAAGCATCCGTCTGGGTGCTCGCGGCCGCGGTGTTCCGTCTAAGTGCACTTCGTCGTCGGTATCGGGGGTGCGGCCGTCTACTAAAGTTTCCGACGAGCATTCAATCAGGATGTCGGGAATCTTGTTGAATTGCCCGACTGTTTATTGGAAAGTGTTTTTAATATCGAGACTAAAATGCGGGGTTTATAATCGTTAGGCATGCGATGTTTAAGGAATTCATTTGGTTAGGCATGTGATGTCTAAGGCGGTTGCGGATTCCAACTGTTGTAGTTTTTCGCTTTCTTTTCTGCGACCGTAAGTGTAATATGTGGTGTATCGCCGGTTTCGTTGCTATACGTCAACGACAATTGGGATACGCATATTTACTTACGTTGATGACATGTGATGTTATGTGTTACTGTGATATGTTATATTGGATCGTCGTGTTTGAATAACCGGGTTTTTTTTATGTGAGATGAGAGTTTTTCATTTTCATTCATGTAAAAACTTGTATGTAATATTTTTTTTGTGGGGAACTTCCGGGTTGAGAAAGATGTCACCGTTGATGTATATTATTTACTTTTCCACATTAGGATAGACCCAAGGAGGGGAGCACAAGTAATCGGGTTCTAGAGTCCAGTGGGAGACCATCTCGAGGCGTCGAGTCCGGGTCTCCTAACTCTAGAATTGGTAGGATTGCTTGCCGCTCTCGTAGGGGTCTAGGGATGTAGGTTTGGCTATTCATCACGACCGTGGAATCCGTGTTTTATATAGGCGCAAAATAAAACACGGACATCCTAGTATATTCAATATTTCATATGTTGTTTTCTGCTGCGATATCTGTGATGTGATCATTTGATATGTTGAGATAGATACAGTAAATAGTATATATGATATATTATATAGACGTTGCTTATGTTTTACACCCGCACTAGCCCTGTCCTGCTCTGCCGTTAGTTACCTAACCTAACGGTGCATGACGGGACATCGAGGCGAATGCGGATGGCATAAGCGTACGTTGTATTTATCTGTGATGTTTATGTGACTTAAATGATGGGACATTTCATTAATGAGATTAATGAAAGGAAAATAAACCTAAAAGATGTTGTGGAATCGAATTTCAAAAATTAGGTAGCTCTAGTTGTTGCTTTGCATAGCGGTATTCCTTGTAGAATATCCAGCACCTCATTTGACGAGGAAAGAGCCGAGATCCCTTCACCGGGAGTGACCTCTTTAGCAATAACTAGCAGATGCTACAACCCTCGGTTTTGTCTTTTGATTGTTTTTCTAGTTCTTGCTTTGCACAGTGGTATTGTGAATATCCTGCACCTCATTCGACGAGGAAAGAGCCGAGATCTCTTCACCGAGAGTGACCTCTTTAGCGAAACTAGCAAAAGCCTCAAAAACACTCCATTTAAAACTATTTGATTCTACAACGATATCAAGTTCAAAGCGTTACAGGTTTTCTTAAAAACCATCCGCAACCCTCCATCAGTTTAGAAAATAGAGTACTTAGTATTCATGCTACGTTTGTTGACCTTAGCCAAGGCGTAGTGTGCGGTGGCTAAGTGATGTCTTCCTACACAGCATATGATGCGATTAGTTAGGACAGTCATGTGACTTTGTTGACCTTAGCCAAGGGTCATGTGGGCGGGTCTAATTAATCACGAAATGACGGGTAGAACTTGACTAGTGCTTATGATTTGTTGATCATAACAAAGGTCATAGGTGCTAGGGGTAAAAACCATTATCGGGAGTTTCAAGTGTTGAATTTTGCAATGAGATTACATACCTTCTATATGATAGTTGGATCCTGATACCCACTGCGAGTAATTATTACTCCTGGAAGAGTTTTGCACTTTACAATTAGCTGATCAAATAGGTGTCTAGAAAGGTGTCAATGGCGTTGCGCCCCTGGGAAAACGAGGTTTATTTTAATTAGGTCCGTGCGAAAGCACGGAGAACCTCCCTCAAAGTACCGGCACTGGCCTGGCTGAAAGATTGGCGAACTTGTAGAGTGTAATTAATCCCGGCTAGTCTTTCTTTTTAAGGTTTGAAGGAAAATTTGATAAAAACAGTGGGAGCCATCCTGATTAGATAAAATATATAACCAATCTAATCTTGCAAGAGCGCACGCAGAGTGTTTTCTTCTCTCTCTCTCTCCAGGTAGCGACCATGTCACGCCTTAATCAAGATAATAATATGGATGTATTGACCGAACCCGCTTGTTATACTGAGCTGGGGAACATTGGTCCCGCTCCAACTTATAACTGTTATAAGATCGAGCAGGAAATAGGGGAATACCAGGATTCCCATGCCGCCCAAACGAAGAAAGTGCATGATGATGCATCTTCTTCGGGTATGTTCATTACATAGAACTGTTTTTCAGTATCCTCTACGTCCTGAGTATGAGATACCGGATCAGGATTCCAGATATGTAATCTGTTACATGGGCTACAGATAGGTAGAGAACTGAGAACGGGTGATAAGTTTCAAGAGTTGGAAACGGTGCAATTGCAGCAGCCAAGGAGTTGGAAGTTATCATCCTGTATTACCAAATACATTGATTCTGAACGAATGCTATTAGATACCGAACCTGATATACAACATCATATCAGTCTCTTTATTTAGTAAAGAAGGATATAATTTTGTATTGTTGGATAATGTTTTTAACATTTCCTATATCAAAAATTGATCGGTTCAGGAACTTTATCTAATGGCATATACATTCTAAATCAAACCATAGTTCTTAACTTACAGAACACACACAAGAGGAAGAGTTCAGAAATGAACGAATTCTTCTTGAGGCATTGTAGACTAGGTCATATCAATGCGACCCGACTAGCTAAGTTACATAAAGATGCATATTTAAATCAGTTTGAATTTACATCTTGTGAAACTTGCCAGTCATATCACAAAGATAAAATGACCATAGCTCCGTTTACTTGAAACAGAGAAAGGGTTAGTGAACTCTTGGGACTGATACATAATGATGTAGGAAGTCCCCTGTCTATAAATGCCAGGACTGGTTCTTAATACTTCCTTACATTCACTGAAGATCTCTCAAGATTCGGACACATGTTCCTGTTGAAACACATGTCTGAACCTTCTAAGAAATTCAAAGAATATAAGTCAAAAGTAGAGAACTAATACAGGTATAAGTATTATGTCCTCTGATGTGATCAGAGAGGAGAATACTTAGGCATAGAGATCCTGGACTATTTTAAAGGAGAATGAGATTCTCTCAGCATTACTCCTCCGTATACACCACAGCACAACGATGTATCGGGGCGGAGCAATCGCACCCTAGTAGATATGGTGCGCTCTATGATGAGTACTACTGAGTTACCTATTTCCTTTGGGGGGGTTATGCACTTGTGAAGCTGCATACTAATTGAAAAAGGATTCAATAGTTCCTGACGAACCTCAGCCTCTCCGCCGATCTGGTAGGGTTCCTCATCCGCCTGAGAGATACTTCAGTTTCTCGATGACAGTGGGAGCGAGGATTGCATCATGAGATGATGACCCAACTGGTTTCGAGAAGGCCATCAAGAGTGGGGACTCTGTAAGAATGGCTGGATGCTAAGCGATCTGAGATAGAATCCATGTACACCAACAAAGTAGGGATTTTGGTTGCTATATCTGAAGGGTTAAATCCCCATCAAAGGCAAGTATATCTTGAGAAGATTACTTGGTATAGATGGAAAAGTTGAGAATTTCAAAGCAAGACTTGTTGGAAAAGGTTCTCGTAATTGACCAGGCGTGGATAATGATGAAACCTTTTCCAGTGGCTGTGCTTAAGTCCATCCGGATCCTACTTGCCATTGCTACATACCATGACTACGATATATGATGGTTGGGTGTCATGACTGTTTTTCTAAATATTGATTTAGAAGAAAGCGTCTATAAGTACACAGCCAGAGGGCTTCGTAAACAGTGGGAGCAGTGGAAACGTATGCAAGTTGCTTTAAAAGTTAAAGCAGGTATCGCGGAGATAGAACGTCTGTTTTTGATGTGGTAGTCAAAGTGTTTGACTTCAATAAAATGGTAGATGAACCTTGTATATACAAAAAGGTAGTAGAGAGTAAGGTGGTCATCCTCGTATTGTACGTGGACGACATACTCTTGATAGGAAAAGAGTTTCCTATGCTACGCACGGTCAATCTCCTCTTATCACATTGATTCTCCATATAGGATCAAGATGATACCTCCTAAATCCAGGGTTTTGGATCTATGAGATAAATCTAAGTGGATGTTAGGATTCTCACTAAGTATAGTGAGATAATATCAATCGATCCTAGGGAGAATCACTGGATAAATTCCAGGGTGATAAGGATGACTGAAGGTCAGTCGCAGGAATTGTCTTTACCCTCAGTAGAGGGACGGTATGTTGGAAGAGATCTAAGCTAGATACCGTGGCAAACTAGATGATAAAGGCTGGTGACATTGCTATCGAAGATGCTACCAAAGAGGCAGTCTGGGTGTATATTTGTTCATGAGATGAACTAGGTGCCTACCATTGTGTGACAATGGAGGTGTGGCTTTGGCCTAGGAACCCCGGTCCCATCAGTGACCCAGACATATTTTGAGGCAGTATCACCAGATCATGGAGATGGATGATCTCCAAGAGATTGAGGTTAGGAGAGTAGACTCAGAGGTTAACACGGCGGATCCACTCACTGAGGCCTTTCCCAGAGAGAGACTTTTATGGGATGGTTGAGTATGGGATACTACAACCACTGCTATATGATGGCCCTAGTGCAAGTGGGAGATTGTTAGTTATATGTATGCCCTAGAGGCCATTACTGTACATGAGATGTATATTGTAGTGGATGCTGGGACATATATAGGGAGGACTTTCTTGCTCGACATGATAGTACGCTATATGGTTGCTCTTTATCTTAACATGTATACTTACTGTCTCTCTGTTACATGTTGATAAAGCCCTTAGGAAGTGTACTCGACTTCCAGGATTATGATGCAGATCATACTAGTAGGACCTGGGTAGTCCATGAGTACATCCTTCAATGTTCCTAGTCGTGGGAATATCGAGACGGGGCATCGATATTCCAGAGTAGACTAGTGTATATCTTCTCGACCCATGTGATGGGCGGTGGATGATCCCATATCCATTGGTGTTTGACATCAGAGATGGTATACGGGTGCTCAGTGGAGACTGGGTACACAGAATGGACTCGTCGAGAACTCCCAGATGGTATTATACCTCATGTCAGATGGCAGTTCTCTGGTGACACTGGTACAGCTTAGTCTGTCGATCCGAGATCATCATAGAGTCTCGTGTGTGTCCCACTGTGCTTTGATTTCCACCCTACCACGGCTTTACTGAGTTGTGCAAACAGGTGGTTTTTGGGTACAGTCCCGATTCACATGGAGGCAATGAGTGATAGGAAGGGATTCGCCTTTCCCGGTATTGGGGGTTGATGTTGCCTATGCTCGATTGGCCATAACTGGAAATCCCTGTCCAGGGTTGCTGTGATTTACGGGTAAGTGTTATCAGTAGTTTCACGCTCGTTATGGACCTTACATCGGCATGACTTATCAGGCTACTGGGGTCTGACGTTTACCACCCTTAGGCGAGATATGCGACATATCAGACGAACAGACCGGATTGTGCGATAAGTGTTGCTGATCGGATTTGCAGGAGTGTGAGTAGGCTTGCTCGTTGATCTTCTGATCGCTCATTACCCGGGTGGCCGTTACGTTTAGCAGACCGCTTGCGGCTTGTGGGTATTTGATATGATCACCACCTACTGCCGGCGTATTGACGAGTCTTTAGAGTCCTACACAGAGGTTTCCTGGCTCAGGAGAAATGAAATAGGAGCACATATGAGATATGTGCGGGACTGAGAATAATACCAGTATGTGATACTGTATTCTATTCTCGCGATTTGTATCATCGGTCGGTTATATGCGATATAGCCGGGTTACCGAATCAAGTGTTGATTCGATATATTGATACACTAGATATTAGTCGGTTATATACGATATGACCGGATCATTAAATCAAGTGTTGATTTAATGTATAATTATATATTTGATATATTACTTTACATTAATTAGTATTGGTTCACTTAAGATTATTTTCTCACTTGATGTGCACAAAGTGTATATGTGATATATAATTGTGTACATGTTTGTATCATGCTTGATGATACATGCAAACTTGGGTGTGTGTATGACTTACACCATATTTAAGATAATGGTTAGGATTTATATTTATTTTGTAATTCAAAATTAGTGAGCACTTTGTCATGCTTGAAGCTTCATGAAGCTTGAAGCATCCATTGACCAAGTCCACTTATTTTGTCTTACTAAAGATATTTATTAACCAAACCATTAGCTTAAACCATGGTTTAGTCTCTACAAAGGTTAGTGGATGATACTAACTCACCCATGGTTGCATAATTCATTATTCTTTTCTCATTATTCATTCTCACTTCTTCTTCTTCATCCAAAAGAAAAACCTTGCTAGATTTTTCTAAGTGATGAAAACAAGTGAGAAATCAAAATCTAAAGTGAACCTATTTCCTATTTCATCATCCTCTACTACTTGCCATTTAGTTTAGGGTGTTCTCTTCACAAAGTTCTTGACCTAGTGAAGTGGTAGCTTGAGTTTGATTCTCCTCAACGTAGATCATCTTCGGTCTCGAAAACTATGAGCAATCTTGTTCATTTCTCCGGGGAATTCCATACTAGAGTCCGGAAGCTCGATGATCGCAGCGAAGGGACGTCAACACGGAGCTTTATAAGTGAAGGACCGGATCTACAAAGGTTGTATTTTTGTTCACTTCTCTTTGTAATGTAGATTACTTGTTTTGGTTATGCTAGTTTTCTAGCATGATTCTTAGTTTGATTGCTTAGCACCCCTTTGAATTTTTTGTTGTGGCATGTGTGATACTTGCAAACCCTAGGCTAGGTGCTAAGGAATCCCAACATGGTATCAGAGCCTAACTAGAAACTTAGATGATGTTAAGACAATACGAAACCGAAAAACTCCGCAAAAATACGATTTTAGAAACCTTGAAAATTGCTCTCTGGAAATTTTTTAAAAAGCGGTTTAAAAATTATTTTAGCAACTGCAGAGTGGCATTTATGGTATTCTAAGAACACAGGTGAAATACGAGAAGGGGAGCTCGGATTAAATCTGGCGACAGGGCCTCCTTTTCCGGCGACGCCGGCCGTACTGGCTCCTTCCCTCCTCGTATTGCACTAGTGCTCTAGTCTTCATATTTTGGGGTTTCTGGTATTGTTTGGGTAGTCCAGATTTTCATGTGATGATAATTGAGTTATGGACTCTTTGCGGAGTATTTCGTATTTGTATTTTTTTAGCATCATAATGGTAACCTAGGCTATGTTTAACACTTCGAATGAATTTCAAACAGCACCCCATGACCCCCTTTAAAATTTCCACCTGTTTTGGCCGGCGACATTGGGGCATTTTCCGGCGAGCTGGGCCCTGTGGGGGACTGGGGGGTTGTGATTTTTAGGGTAGCTATCTGCAGTTGTTTTAGGGTGTTTGGTACTGCTAGATTTTTAGGTTGTGACAGTATGTAAAATCTGGGATCAAATTGCTAGTTTTTAGTGTTTCGACGAAGTGCGATATGATTGATCCGACGTAGTTTTGGTGTTTCGGGTAGCTTGCTTTTGTGGGTTTGTTTTAGTGATGTCGACACACACGTTAGCCGCTAAGTGACCCCCTTTTGTAGCTTAAGGGAACCAATTCGTTAAATTGGCGTTAAGTTCGTTATTATTGCGTAGTTTGCTAAATCTACGCGTTATTGTGTTTTGTGTTAATAGGATCGCAGGTGGGGACTTCGGATGCTGCGAAGAATGGGAAGTGGGTTGTTGGATTTACTTAGCTCGAGATTACCAGTGAGTAGATTTAACATCTACGGGTAAATCGCCCGTATGGCGTTATGCGTCCGGGCTTGATAGGATATTATAGCCGCATGTTTATATTTATATATGTTGATTGTGCATGAGCATTGTTCAGACTATAATATTGCATTTATCATTCCCCTATTCTTATCCTTTTTATAAATAAACAGGTACTCTTGACGCACGTTTGTTGCATATTACAGGATACAGGTTTCTGGAGCAAATACAGTGAAAAAGACACAAAACAACAGAAAAGGGACTTTTGACCAACTATTAGACGGATCCTAGTCAAGCCCAGTTCACTTAGGTGCAAGGCAACGAATGTCAAGGTGAAACGGTTAAAAAGCCCAATACAAGTCTTCACTGAAGATCTGGAGAAGAGTGAGAAGCCAACAGAGAAAAAGAAGTATAAAACTAAGAAGCCCAAGATACTAAGAAAATAACCCCAAAGTTTGACAGCCCAAGTCCACAGTTTGGCCGCGGAACCGCGGCCAAACCTAGCCTGGTGCCGCGGTTCCGCGGCCGTACAGAGAGCATGTCGGTGGAATTTTGGTGCGTCGGTGCGTCGTTGTGGGTGTTGGGATTTTTCGTGGGCAAATCTGTAATTGCGCATGTGCGAGAGTCTGTAACCCTAGGTTTCCTATTTTCCTATAAATTGTAATCTTAGATCTGTAAAATGTATGCCTCTTTTCAATCAATAAATTTCAGAATTTTTGAGAAATAAATTCAGATCTGTTCTTCTTGTTTGGAAGGAGCCGTCAACTTAGGAAGGTATTTTATTTCTGTTCTTTTAATTATAATGTTTTCTAATCCCCTAATGAGCGAGTAGTCTCCTCGCTTGTTAGGGTTAGCCTTAGGGAAAGGGTTGAGAGATGAGATCTCTCACCCCTTTCAATGCCACTTTAACCTAATGAATTAGAACTCCACGCACACGAGCACCACCGCTCCCTGCGGCATCCTACCCATCGAGGTAACGATGAACCGTAGTATAAAGGGCCGGTTGCGCGCGTTTTCCGTGGGGGTTAGGTAATTATCAACAAAGGAAGAATACGAATCTAGAGGAAGAAACATCTTCCCAAAAGATTCGTATCCACTTTATTGATAATTAACTTAACATCTAATAGATCTAAAAAAAGTAGGCATTGAAAGCGGTGATGAAAAACGTTAATCTCCAAAACTTCCCCTAAGCCTAACCCTAGCAAGACTCTTAATTAGAGTAATTAGATCCAGATTTTATAGATTTTAGAAACCAACCAAAACGACAAATTGAATCAACTCGTTAAAACACATAAAAGGAATTTACCCGTCTCTGTGGATCGACCCGTACTCACCGGCTAGCTGCAAAGCGACGCCGTTTCTGATTGCGGTAAATACAAGTTTTGACATTTAATCAAATGGCGCCGTTGCCGGGGACGGCGTAATCTTTCTTTTTGTGAATTTTCGGGTTGATATAAATTTAAAAAAATCATAAAAATATGAAAATATAAAAAAAAAAATTTATCAAATTTGATCTGTTTGAAGGGTGTGTCTTTTGAATCTTGCAGGAACAGTGAAGAATTGAGGATCTGGAATTTTACAGAGGGCAAATCAAAATTTGGTACATAAGGACAGAGAGGAATTCAAAGTACAGAACCATAGAAATTTTTTCAGAGCGCGATCCCACAAGCCGACCGCGTTTCCGCCGCATATGGGGGCAATCTGCCGCGTTTCCGCGCTCTGACTGCCACGTCAGCGCATTAAATTTTGTGGGTTTGATCCTCATTCTCCCCCTCTGCAACCTACAATATATCTCTCTGTAAAAAGTTTTCTGCAGGAATTCTTTGCGTAAAGAGTCTTTCTCCCCCTTCTAAATAACAGATCTCTGCAGGTTTCTTTGCGCCGCGCTAAAATTGAATGCAAGTGAATTTTTGTTTTGCATAATTTAATTGGACTCTAAGGGGCTATTTGACCAAACTCAGATTGGGTGGGGATTTCATCACCCTTCCCAGGACCCCAGAAAACACCTAAAGCATTTTGCATCGACCACCTTTAATTAAAAAAAAAAAATTAGACTCAGACCTAAGGACAGCGAGCTCAATAGGAAAAGGACTGGGGTAGGCATCGGCCGTTTATCCTAACCGACATTGCGTTGTCTAGGCTAGTGGTTATTAATTAGGCCCACTGTAGTGGTGGTTCCTTCCCACTTACCTGGCCGTACTTGTCCGTGAAGAGGCGGTTTGAGGTCTATTTCTAGCCCTAGTTAGGAGCTGTCTAGTAGACCTAAGCGACCCTAGATCTAGGCCTGATTGTGCATGTGTGGTTGATACAGTTGTGTCACGAGTCCGTTTTCAAAAATCTTTTTGCAAAACTCACACATAAATAAAAAAAAATAATAAAGAAAAATCTTTTCAAACTTGCAACTTGTCGCGAAGAAACTTAAAACTCACTTCCACCACTTCTTCTCACTGACGTTATCTTACCCCCACATTCTGTTTTTCTATTTTTTTTTCTGACTACACTACTCCTTTAGTGTATGTCACTTTGGACTAGGGATACTAACGCCCGATTAGTCCGTGTTTCGTTGGTACCGACCAACGAACCTTTCGATACCGAAGTCGAAATTCCGTCCACTTTCTTACCATCATCTTCAAATTCTTTCGAAGGTATGTCGGGATTCAACCCCAACGACACCTTACCGACGGGAATGATTCCACCTCCGTTAGGTGCGAATAACTCGAATCTTCCGCCTATTGTAGCGCCCGCACGAGTTGCGCTCCAGGATCTCTTCTACCCCGTTCGCACCTCTTTACCTACATGTCTTTCACCCCCACCGGCAAATGGGGACAACTTTGAAATAAAACCACACTTCATCAATATGCTGCCAAAATTTCATGGCTTGGAATCCGAAGATGTATATATTTTTATTAATAAATTCCAAAACGTTTGCGGCATGATGAAGACAACCCAATTAAGTGATGACGCTATAAGGCTAAGGGTCATTCCTTTTACCTTATGTGACCAAGTCGAGAAATGGCTATACAGCACCGCATCACATTCCATTAGAAATTGGGACGAGTTTGTGAGAGCTTTTCTGAAAAAGTTCTATCCTCATCACAAAACTGCTAGAATCCGAAACGAAATTATACAATTTTCACAGCTTCCTTCCGAACCATTTTGGAAGTGCTTCAAGAGATTTAAAGACCTACTCGTTCAATGCCCTCATCATGGGATAGAAAATTGGCAACTTTGCCAAACATTATACGAGGGATTGAACGCAGCAACGAAGCAGTTGCTAGAAACAATATGTCAAGGTCATTTTCTCTCCAAGTCTAGCGACGAAGCTTGGCAGTTTCTTGAGGACCTAAGTGAGCAAACAATTCAGTGGGAGAGTACCAAGACCACATCATCTTCTTCTAGTGGTCAATCTAGGGCAGGCATACATCAAATAGATATGTCGATTGCTATGAAGGCCGAGATGGCCTCACTTATGAAAAAGCTAGAAGCCATTGAGACAAAAATCTCATCGTCTTCTCCTGCCCCTACTCTACCCACACGAACTGTTTGTGCTTGTTGTTCGAATCCGTCGCATCTAACCGAGGAGTGTCCTTATAATGCACCTATTCAAGGACAGGATCAAGTCAATGCTGCATTTCAGCAACGACAAAGAAATGATCCTTACTCTTCGACATACAATCAGGGGTGGAGGAGTCACCCGAATTTCGCTTGGAACCAAAATCAACAAGTCCAAGGGAACAATAATTTTCAAAGACCTCCTCCACAACAACAACAAGCACCCTTACAAACTCAAAACCAGCAACCTTTCCAACAACAACCTTATACAAATCAAACGAACAATTTGGTTCAACCTAATGATGATAAGGTTAGCTCGCTCGAGAAAAGTCTTGAAGCATTTCTCAAGCAAACTACAGAATCCGCAGCAAGATTTGAAAGTTATGTGCAATCTTTAATGAATAACAATGCCTCACACGATCAAAGTATCAAATCTATTGAGGCACAAATTGCACAATTAATTGCTGCGTTGAGCGAGAGAGAAAAGGGAAAGCTTCCATCTCAACCATTGCCCAATCCCGGTCACGCACAAAACGCATATCACAATCACAATGTAAATGCGGTGACCTCGTTGAGATCCGGAAGAGAGTTGCAAAATAATGTGGAAACTAGTGATGACATCCCCGCCGGTAGTTCTTCTTCTTCTTCCCCTTCTTCATTTTCTTCACTTCCTTCTTCACCTTTTTCTTTAGAGCCTATTCTCCACCCTTCACACGGCTCTACTTCTTCTGACTCGAACGGACCCATTTCTCACAACACGAACACATCTACACCGGGATCCGTTCCTAATCCACAGTCTGCTCCACAAACATTTGACTCAACTAATTTTGAAAATGCACCATTTCCAAACAGGTTGAGTCCTAGTAAACCAAATACACAAGTGGAGAAGATTGTGGAAATATTTAAGCAGGTTAGCATAAATATACCTCTCTTGGATGCTATCCAACAAGTCCCTTCATACGCGAAAATCTTAAAGGGATTATGCACTTCAAAGAGAAAAGCATCTCAAGTACCCAAGAAAGTGCTAGTGGCTAGTGCAGTGAGCAATGCTATTAACCACCATCAAACCTTACCCCAAAAACGAAAGGACCCCGGCTGTCCTACGATTTCAATTACAATTGGGGATAAGAAAATTAATCGAGCACTTTTAGATCTTGGGTCTAGTGTTAACCTGATTCCTTACTCCGTGTACGAACAATTAGGGGTTGGAGAGTTGAAACCCACTCGTTGCACTCTCCAAATGGCTGATCGATCAATCACCTATCTAAGGGGTCAACTAGAGGATGTGTTGATCAAAGTCGGGGAGTTCATATTCCCCGTTGATTTTATCGTTATGGACACACAACCTGTTGCTAACCCAAGAAACCAAATTCCGGTGATTCTTGGTCGACCATTTTTGGCCACTTCCAATGCCGTGATAAATTGTCGCAATGGCTCCATGACTCTATCCTTCGGGAAGAGGTCTAGTGAGTTCAATATTTATAAGATGGGAAGTCTGCCCCCCGTGCCTAAAACTAGTACACGAGAAGTTTGCTCTATTCACGAAATCACGCAGGAGGACTGCGAGCTTGAAGGATTTCTATTTGATGAAAACAGTTTTGACGCCACTAGTGCGTCCCTCCTTGAGCCTACTACCGTTGATACAACCGATGTTGATTATGAATGCTTCACTTTTTTGGATGATGACGACTCACAGCCCGAATATGAGTCGTTTGAATTTTTGGATGAGTCAGTCGAGCCATCCGAATCGGTTGTTTGCCGTGATTTCGAACCTGTGATGGAGTCCTTTGAGTTCGAGGTAGATTCCGCAATGATTCTTTCGCCTCCAAAACTCGAACTCACGCCCTTACCGCCTCACCTTAAATATGCTTACATAGGTGAGAATGAGACTTTTCCCATTATCATATCAGCTTCTCTAGCCTTCGAGCAAGAGAACGCTATTTTAAAAGTCTTACAAGATAGGCGGCAAGATTGGACTATGGCGGACATCGAGGAGATAAGTTCCCTCATAAGTGAATATCATACACAATTGATGGATGATGCCATGTCAATAGAGGACCCATAGGAACATCTTGGGGGTATTGTGGTGAGTCAACTTCCTCCCTTAGAAGTTGAAATACCCCTATTTCTTTTAATAAGGTACGAGAATGCCAACACTCCACTGATTGCTGATCATTTCAATTCTCGTTTCGATGAATCACCATCACCTGTATATTTACCTCCACACCTCCCATACCACTACTTCTATCTTCCCCAATTCTTTGCGGACCACCACAACTTATTTTTCCACCAACCAATATTCTTTACTGATAAATTTTTCAACTGGTTGGTGTTGACTTTTGGCCGATGCAAAGCTTGGTAATGTCTAACATAGTTTAAATGAAGTTTGGGGGAGGGCCTTTTTGTATATATTTTTATTTTTCTTAACAATAAAAATTGTAAATAAATAAACAGGGGAGTGCCGACATTTTGACCCTCTTGGTTTAGTATGACAGTGAGGACACTGTCAAGTTCAAGTTTGGGGGTATGCTCGGTACGTCTTCTTCCTTCGCATTCATGTGTATATATTTTTGCATTTGCATATTTATTGAAAACCCATAAAAATTTGAAAAATTTCAAAAAAAAAAATTTATAAAAATTATTGTATTCAATTTTGGCTAATTGATTGAGTTTGACAAATAGGTTAACTGGCTAGGAACAACTAGATCTTAGACTTAGTGAATTAAAAACCCTAAAGATAACATTCCTTAAAGTTTAACAGTAGAAAGTATATGCCTTGTAGTTTATTTAGAAATAGACAAATTTTGGGTTCACTTCTTGGGTTAAGTCAAAATGAGGGAAAAGTATTGATGTTCTTATTAAAGTATAAGTTTGAAAAATAGTTCCTAGCTTAAGTCTAGATTCTGAAAATGTATACCCTACAATTTGCACTGTCACGCACCTTGAAACTTAGAATAGTAGAAGAGACCTTGAAATACTCTTGTCTAAAGTCCTTAGTACAATGAAAAAAAAAAGAAAAAAATGTGAATAAAGAATAAAAAAAAATGGACACTGGTTTTTGTGATTACTTAAGGCTGTAAGAATAGAAAAATATTTAGCGAGGGTGCTTCATCACCTAGTGCCTTAGACCAACTGGTTTGGGAGTCACTGCTAAAAGTCTTGGGTGTTGCAAAAATTAGGAAGTACGCTTTTAAAGTGCAAACACATTTTGTAATCGGTCGTTGGTACCTCAAGAAGTATTAACGGTCGCATGAAGGATGTGTAAGCAAAAATTCAATTAAAAATTTACGTATTAATAAGTACTTTGGACAATGGACAAGGGCATGATTGCTTGAATTGAATTTCCAAGTGTAGGGGTGATCTATACACACACGTAGGGGTATGTGATTGGAATTTAGATAAGAGAGAGGAATGAAAGATAAAATTTGTATCTTTAATGGAGTTGATAGAAAATTCCTAAGTAGAGATGAAACCCTAGAAGGAAGACTTAAAAGATGCCGAAAGCTAAGTAAGTCTATAAGATATATATAATCTTAAGTTAAATGATGAGGAAGTGTGAAGAATATGGGTGGATAATTTTCAAGTAGAAGATAATAGAATTCCTTATTAGAAAACCTAATTGGAAAACAAAAGTTAATGGGCCGAATTGATAGGATTTTGTGGGTGTAATCCGCTGAAAACCCTCAGGAGACAACACTCCTCCAACTAGGGACACCTAGAGGTTTAACGGCTTGTTGCACGTGCTCAGTGCAATCGCGTTTCCCTGCGAAAGTGCGGTTAGGATTTTAGTGAATAAAATAATAAGTTTGCTCGAGGACGAGCAAAAGGTAAGTTTGGGGGTATTTGTTCAGACTATAATATTGCATTTATCATTCCCCTATTCTTATCCTTTTAATAAATAAACAGGTACTCTTGACGCACGTTTGTTGCATATTACAGGATACAGGTTTCTGGAGCAAATACAGTGAAAAAGACACAAAACAACAGAAAAGGGACTTTTGACCAACTATTAGACGGATCCTAGTCAAGCCCAGTTCACTTAGGTGCAAGGCAACGAATGTCAAGGTGAAACGGTTAAAAAGCCCAATACAAGTTTTCACTGAAGATCTGGAGAAGAGTGAGAAGCCAACAGAGAAAAAGAAGTATAAAACTAAGAAGCCCAAGATACTAAGAAAATAACCCCAAAGTTTGACAGCCCAAGTCCACAGTTTGGCCGCGGAACCGCGGCCAAACCTAGCCTGGTGCCGCGGTTCCGCGGCCGTACAGAGAGCATGTCGGTGGAATTTTGGTGCGTCGGTGCGTCATTGTGGGTGTTGGGATTTTTCGTGGGCAAATCTGTAATTGCGCATGTGCGAGAGTCTGTAACCCTAGGTTTCCTATTTTCCTATAAATTGTAATCTTAGATCTGAAAAATGTATGCCTCTTTTCAATCAATAAATTTCAGAATTTCTGAGAAATAAATTCAGATCTGTTCTTCTTGTTTGGAAGGAGCCGTCAACTTAGGAAGGTATTTTATTTCTGTTCTTTTAATTATAATGTTTTCTAATCCCCTAATGAGCGAGTAGTCTCCTCGCTTGTTAGGGTTAGCCTTAGGGAAAGAGTTGAGAGATGAGATCTCTCACCCCTTTCAATGCCACTTTAACCTAATGAATTAGAATTCCACACACACGAGCACCACCGCTCCCTGCGGCATCCTACCCATCGAGGTAACGATGAACCGTAGTATAAAGGGCCGGTTGCGCGCGTTTTCCGTGGGGGTTAGGTAATTATCAACAAAGGAAGAATACGAATCTAGAGGAAGAAATATCTTCCCAAAAGATTCGTATCCACTTTATTGATAATTAACTTAACATCTAATAGATCTAAAAAAAGTAGGCATTGAAAGCGGTGATGAAAAACGTTAATCTCCAAAACTTCCCCTAAGCCTAACCCTAGCAAGACTCTTAATTAGATTAATTAGATCCAGATTTTATAGATTTTAGAAACCAACCAAAACGACAAATTGAATCAACTCGTTAAAACACATAAAAGGAATTTACCCGTCTCTGTGGATCGACCCGTACTTACCGGCTAGCTGCAAAGCGACGCCGTTTCTGATTGCGGTAAATACAAGTTTTGACATTTAATCAAGCATCATTACATACCATTACTTGTTGTGCCTTGACTTAGTACCTAGTGGACACTGCACCATTACTGACGGCTCATTTTTCACGTGCAATAAATTGTATGCTACACCCACACCGTCGGTAATTGCCATGACACGCATAACCTATACACATATGCGGTATTGTATTGTTATTGATATTGAGACATTGATTCCTATTCTATTGCACATA
The DNA here is from genome assembly GCA_030015575.1 of Agapanthus africanus. Taxonomy (NCBI): domain Eukaryota; kingdom Viridiplantae; phylum Streptophyta; class Magnoliopsida; order Asparagales; family Amaryllidaceae; genus Agapanthus; species Agapanthus africanus. The sequence continues at coordinate 379,001,631 of CM057343.1, forward strand.
TGAATTGCATCATGCATACATAGTTACATGTACACCTTTATATGATGTTGCATTGGATTTTGGAGGAATTGGGAACCGCATGATATATTTAAAAACTGGATTCATTTAAAAGAGCGGTTTTTCCTTGATATGCTCATATTACTGTTTTATGTTGCATATATCACATTTCATGGATTTACGCATTGAGATATGGATTTCATGTGATTTATGGATTTGAGAACCGTGGTATTATTTCAAGAAAGTATGCATTGTTTTGAAAAACCGGTTTCTCTTGATATGATATTTCAGTGCGTCCACCATGAGTTTTCTCGGTTCTGAGACTTGTGATAGAAACCCGATTCGAGGAGTTGGATGATCCGTTTGCGGGTTCATGGTGGACCCGTATGGTACCCCAGGGAAAGAAAGAGATGTTGTGCAGTAGACGATGAGCCTGGCAGAGGGACTACTACCTACCGGTGATTGGTTTGACCTGGCGGTTATCTGGAGGATACCGACCGGAGTCGAGAGATGGATATGGGCCGATCCGGATTGACGGACCCGTGGGCCGATCCGGACTGACGGAGCCCGATATATGTGGATTTGCGTGTCGATGTTGGACACAAGCATTTCATGATGTTTTCGAGTGCCGATGTTCGGCACTCAGGTTCCATGAGATTTACAGGATATGAGGGCCGATCAGAGTGATGGCTCCTGAGGTATTAAGATTTGGGGTGTCATTGATGGACACCGGTTTTTCCACGGTGATAATTCATTGATGATGATATGTTTTATCCCATACCCAGCATTCATTGATATGCATTGCTTCATGTATTTATAGCACCTGATAGAGTACCTTTCATGATTGTTGCATATCCATATTAGCATATTGATACTATTAGATTGCATGTGATAGAGTATCGCAGTACGTGCATACCTGCGATTATCCGTACGATGTTACTTTCTATTCAATAGTTGGCAACTGACCCCCGTTGTGCCACAGTGTTTTGCAGGCTTGACCCTCAGAGTAGTCGCGGCGGGGCTTCTTATTGTATCTTTTTGCAGCGAATACCGCTACGGTTGGCTGTGGGCCGTTTTTCTATAGGCGGGTTTTGCGGTTATCCGTTTATATTCATTGTATATCTCTCATTGTATCTAGCACTCTCCATCTACCATCTTTATGTATTGACTTAGAGACGAGTTGTGAGGACGATATTGTATATTTTGTGACTCTGGGTGTCGAGCTCGTGTGAGCCGGCTTTTATTATGCAGTTTTATCTCTTATGCTGTTTCACTTTATATTGTCTATTTCTTCGCTACGGTGTCGTATATTTATGCTTGTGGTGGTTGTTTCCGCCTTTGGGTGTGATTTGCTCCCGTTTGGGGATGCTTTACTTATATCTTATGTTTGTACCCGTTTTGGAGCTAGTTTTTACAAAGGAGGTGCTGCCGAAATTTTTAAGAAAATAAACTTAAGTTTAAAGTTTTTTTCTTGAGATTTCCAAATGTTTTTAACAATGTTTTTATCATTCACTACTTTTGATGGTTTAGATTTCTGGGTTTTCGGCTTACTTAAATTGCGTTATGCCTATTGACGTTACGTGGTTTAAGTGCCGGTCACGTGCTAAATTTTGGGTCGTGACAAAGTTGGTATCAGAGCGCTAGGTTTTACCTTTCGGAGTGAAGGATGACCTTGGTATGATGGAGTAGGTAGCTTAAGCAGGGTGACGTAGCGTGTGTTTGTTCCGCGGCATACTTACGACACGGTACTCTGCCTAAGTGAGCTTAGGACTTGTTGGTTGAAATTCCTTCCGTGATTATATACATTCTTATGATTTGATTCCCATGTTCTTATCAAATCCTGTTTTCATTTCCAGCCATTATGCCGCCGAAAACTACGAGGGCACAGAGAGCGGCTGCGAGAGCCTAGTTGGCTCGTCTGAGACGAGGACTGACCAGGGCGGTACGCCCGTTGTTCAGGAGCAGATTGATCCACCTTCTATTGATCGTATTACTAGGCTAGAGGCCAGTATGCAGGATTTGTGCCAGATGATGGGGTCGTTAGTTGAGGACAGTCGAACGCAGCGGGAGGTTGTCCCACCTGTTACAGGGACTGCGATGGTACCTATGGTTCAGACAGTCGTACCTGCAGCTACGGAGGTGATCACCGTATCGTTATCTGAGTTCATGAGGCTGAAGCCTCTGGTTTTCACAGGCACTGATGCAGCTGAGGATCTGCAGTCGTTTATCGATAAGATGGCCAGGATCTGTCGTTTGCTGAGATGCTCCGACGCGAGATGGGTAGAGTTCGCGAGTTTTCGTCTGGAAGGTCTTTCCCAGAAGTGGTGCAAGTCTTTAGAGAAGGGCATAGCCGCAGGTCTTTCTCCTATGACCTGGACTGAGTTCGTGACGGTGTTTCTTGCCCGTTTTTTTCCACAGAGCGTCAGGGATACTCGAGCGCACAGTTTTGAGTCATTACGCCAGACTCCGGGTATGACGGTGGCAGAGTATGATGTGCAGTTTACCCAACTATCTGTGTATGCTCCGTATTTGGTGGACACTGAGGAGATACGGATCAAGAGATTTGTTTGAGGCCTGCTTACCTAGTTATTCGTCGCTATCAGCGTCCAGCATTGTGACACGTATGCAGCCGCAGTGGACGCAACCCTACTAGTTGAGGAGCGTCTTTCCGAGATGTCGATCGTTCCGGAACCGAAGAGGGTTCGCATTGGTATATCAGCACAGAGACATATGTTTAGACGCCGCGACAGATTTCGTTCAGGTAGCAGAGGCTTGGGACGAGGCCGGTTGTTTAGCTTTTATCCCAAGGAGGGTCAGTAGTCATCATATGGATGTTTTCGGTGTGGGAGTTTTTATCATCGCGTTCGAGATTGTACTGAGCCACGTGAGGACGAGGCAGCCGTACCACATGTTACCTTACCACCTTCTCCACCTCAGAGAACGTTGCCTCTTGCGCCTGTTGTAGCTCCGCGTCAGATTTATGCTCAGACAGGTCATGGTCGTGGAGGGTTTGTTCAGAGAGGACGGGATGGCAGAGGCAGAGGACAGCCAGTTGCAGGTAGAGGGTAGGCACGAGTATTTGCTTTGACTCATAAGGACGCGCAGGCGTCCAATGCAGTAGTTTCAGGTACTCTTTCAGTTTGTTCTTTTGATGCACACGTGTTGTTTGATTCGGGATCTACGCACTCGTATGTGTAACATTTTAGAAAATATAAAATATTATTTTTGGAATTTAATATTAAAATAATATATTTCCTGAAAACTGCCCGATTTGCGAAATTGGGGTTTTCGAAAAAAGGTATAAATATATACCAATACTTGTGAAATATTTGGAGATTAAAATGATTTATTCATTTTAGAATATATTTAAAGGATTTGGCATTTTTAAAATTTATTATATGCAGTTTAAATAAAAACTCGATTAGTGCACTGCTAATCGCGATTGGGCAAAATCCGTGTTTCTACAGTTTTCCATGGCTAGTGCACCATAGCATGTTGTATTTTGGTTACATGTTGTTTTATTGTGTTGTTTTGGGGTATTATATGGTTTGGTTTTAAAAGAAATGAGAAAAGGTTAAAGAAAGAATGATTGGAGAGAGAGAGAGAGTGTGAGATATGAGTGTGAGGGTGAGAATAAGAGAAGAAGAGAGAGAGAGGGCAACCCCATTTTCCTCATTCAATTTGTTTTCTCATATTCTTCCTCCTCATCTTCCTCCACATAAATCCCCAAATATCATCTCCAAATATTTATCCAAACCCTATACTCCCTTCACAAAAGTTAATCACCTCTTCATCCTCTACACAATGGACCAAGCAAAGTTGGATTTTGATAACATTGGGAAGCTAGGATTCTCTTGAGTTCATCCATGAGGTATAATCCATTCCATTTAGTTAATTTTAAGTTTCTTATATTCTAGTTTTAGTTTAGAATTGGTTTAGTGGTGATTTGTGAAGTTAGAAAATTCTAGAGAGGGTTTGGGTGACTTTTAGACTTGTGATCAGTAGGGAGGGTGTGCAAGACCCTAGAGATCAATTGGTGGACCTAGAATAGAGAATACAAACTTAGAATTGTGTCCATGTCGGTTTTGTTGCGTTTGGTGTTCCTACAATGAATCTGGAGCAACCCGGGGAATTTCTGAGTTTAGCAAAAAACTCCAGGGACCAAATTAGGGTACTAGGAGACCACCTTAACGAGACGGACCCCATCTGAGTAGGGGGAACCGAGCTCACCGGAATTTGTAGGGTTCTGGCCTGCCACTTGGTGGATTCTGCTGCCTAGGTTGCTTCTGTAGGTCATATACCCTATATACATCATCCCAGTATTGTTTTTTCATCCCATTTTCACCTGAGTCAAAATCTGGGAGCATTTTGGTGTAGTTTTTGGTTATGTTTTCCATATTTTGAATGCTAAGTTTTACTATTTGGATTTGAGAGAGAGAGAGTGAGATATGAGTGTGAGGGTGAGAATAAGAGAAGGAGAGAGAGAGAGGGCAGCCCCATTTTCCTCATTCCATTTGTTTTCTCATCTTCTTCCTCCTTATCTCCCTCCACATAAATCCCCAAATATCATCTCCAAATATTCATCCAAACCCTATACTCCCTTCACAAAAGTTAATCACCTCTTCATCCTCTACACAATGGACCAAGCAAAGTTGGATTTTGATAACATTGGGAAGCTAGGGTTCTCTTGAGTTCATCCATGAGGTATAATCCATTCCATTTAGTTAATTTTATGTTTCTTATGTTCTAGTTTTAGTTTAGAATTGGTTTAGTGGTGATTTATGAAGTTAGAAAATTCTAGAGAGGGTTTGGGTGACTTTTAGTAGGGAGGGTGTGCAAGACCCTAGAGATCAATTGGTAGACCTAAAATAGAGAATACAAACTTAGAATTGTGTCTATGTTGGTTTTGTTGCGTTTGGTGTGCCTACAGTGAATCTGGAGCAACCCGGGGAATTTCTGAGTTTAGCAAACAACTCAAGGGACCAAATTAGGGTACTAGGAGACCACCTTGACGAGACGGACCCCATCTGAGCAGGGGGGACCGAGCTCACCGGAATTTGTAGGGTTCTGGCCGGCCACTTGGTGGATTCTGCTTCATAGGTTGCTTCTGTAGGTCATATACCCTATTTACATCATCCCGGTATTGTTTGTTCATCCTATTTTCACCTGAGTCAAAATCCGGGAGCACTTTGGTGTGGTTTTTGGTTATGTTTTCCGTATTTTGAATGCTAAGTTTTGATATTTGGATTTGTATTTGGTTGTTGGATGTTTGTACATCAACAACAAGGGTTGTTTGATTGTTTTTGCACGCGTAGGCCATAGGTTCTAACCTATGAGCGTGCCGTGTGCCGTATTGGTTTTCCGAATTCGATTTTAATAGCGATTTCAATTGTGTATTAATGTAGGTACCTTCGCGTGGATTCCGAGGTGACGGAGCATGGCGTCATCGACTTCGGCAAGCAAGGAACAAGGTGAGTAGATCTATATCTACGGGGGAAGTCGGGTGGATGGCGTATAGCACCCCCGCAAACTTTGATGGAAACCGATTTATATATAGAATATGGTTAATGGAACCTTTAATAGAAACTATAGATAAAGTTAAAAGATAGTTAGAGAAACCATATTAGGAACTAAAGGATAGTTAGAAGTTATGATACGGCTAATATGTGATGACGGGATTTGAGGACGGTGTTTGATGATATTGCCGTTTAGGGTACTATAGGACTAGATAGCCGACGTAGACGTGTCATCCGAACCATACCTATTTCCAAACTGAAGAATCGTATGCATATTTTAAACAGACACATTGAGGGACATTACGGAGTTTCAAATGATATCTTTTCCTTAAAAACACCATAGCCCCTACTTTCAAAACTACGATTCACATCTTTTAAAAGCTGATTGTATGGTTCGGGTGTGTATGTTAGATTAGATGCGTATGCTTATAGTAAAAATAGAATGTTTATGTAGAATTGACTTGATGTGAGATATAAATGCGATGAAAAGAATATAAGACGTGATATGAGGAATTGATGATATGTTGGTATACGGATGCGAGTCGATTGAGATGATTGATACCTTGTCGGTCCCTTGATATGAGATTGTTATGGATGCGACCTGGGACATAGGTATATATATATATAATGTTGTGAATCATGAGTGATATGCCGTACGTGACGTTGGTCTGTACCCCTCCTTGTCATATAGGCTGATAGGATCCCTAATGGTTTAATACCGCTGTACGATGATTTTCCGTACGTGATGAGTTTGACTTGATGATTGATCCATAACCTTGACTAGAGGATGCCGTACGATGGATTATACCGTACGTGATGTTGTGAGGCTGGACGCCGATTGATAGATTCACTGACTTGGTCATGTTAGATACGTATACCTTAAAGCTTTTAGCTGACGATTTACTTTATGCTGCATTCATGTTATTCTCATTGCATCATATATATTTACCTGTGCTAGTACACCTACACCATTATCGATGATGCGTATGTTACACTTACACAGATTAGCCGGCTCACACACTTCATCATCGACAATTGCTATGTCACTACACAGTAGAGTTGCTGCATCATGATATGACTCCCTGCATAATTTACTTGCTATAGTTTCATATGCACTTTTATACGATGTTGCATTTGACTTTGGAGAAATTGGGAACCACAGGATATGTTTTTAAAATTGGAGTCATTTAAAAGAGCGGTTTTACCTTAATATGTCACATCACTGTTCCATGTTGCATGACGGATATGCTTATATTTCTATCATATGTCGCATACATCATGCCTTATGATTTTACGCATTGAGATATGCTGTTTTCATAAGATTTCTGGATTTGAGAACCGGTGTTATTTCAAAAGAAAGTATGTACTATTTTAAAAAAACCCGGTTTCTCTTGATATGATATTTCAATGCGTCCACCATGCGTTTTCTCGGTGCTGAGACGTGTGACGGTGATACCCGATTCGAGGAGCTGGATGAGGCCGTTTACGGGTACATGGTGGACCCGGTATGGTACCCCGGGGCGAGAACGTATTTTCTGTGCAGTAGATGGTGAGCCTGGCAGAGGGACTACTACCTATCGATGATTGGTTGGACTTGGTGGTTATCCGGAGGATACCGACCGGAGTTGAGAGATGGATAGGGGCCGACCCGTTCTGCCGGAGCCCGCGGGATGATCCCGCAGACGGAACCCGAGGGCCGATCCGGACCGACGGAGCTCGAGATATATGAGGATTTATGTGTCAATGTTGGACACGGCTTTCATGATGTTTCGAGTGTCGATGCTCGACACTCAGGTTCCATGATTTTGATGTGTCGCGAGGGACACACGCTGTTTTATATCCTCATATTTTCATGCATATGCTTTTATGATATTTACATGCATGATGTTGTTGTGTCATTGGTTGACACGTGGACGAGATCTGCATGCATACTGGCTTTGATTATATGGTTGGATGATATCCGCATGCATATAGACATTGTGTGCATTATTGGCACATATACCGTTACGGTCACCCTAGATATCATAGTATTACCTTTATGATATAGTTGACCTAGGAGTCGTTGTTTATTCGATTTCTACTTGTTGATGTTTTTCTACTCACGAGTTGGCAACTCACTCCCGTTGTGCCACAGTTCTTGCAGGTTGACCGCACGGATCAGTAGCGGCATCGCTGGCACACAGTTGCATTCGGGTGTTTTGCTTTGGTAGGTGGGACATTTGTATCGTGCCCCTCTTGTATTTATATTTCATATTGTATCTAGTCAACTCCATCAAATCAAATTGGTATTTGTATAAGTAATGAGACTTAGCAAGACTTGTAGTTGCGAGACTTGAGCGATAGGTTTTTATGTTCGCATTTGGGGTTGATGTCTTGCTTATTTAATTATCTTTTGTGGTGAACTTCGCCGTTGGGCGTCGTATACTTATATATACTGTCTTGCGTAGTTGTGATCGGTCGTTTGGCGAAGAGCTAGCTCCCGCTTGGGGATGCCTTTATTATCATTATGTATTTGTGGTTTTAGATCAAAAAAATACAAAGGAGGCGCTGCCCAAATTTTTAAAAGACGAAACATGTTTTCAAACTAGAAATTTTCACTTGCATTTTCATGTCCCTTTTCTATGCATTAAGAAAACTTGACTTCCTTATACCTTTATTTCAAAACTTCACATCTTTTATTTTTTTAAAAAGGTTTAGATTTCTGGGTTTCAGCTTACTTGAATTACGTTACGCCTTTAGACGTTGCGTGATTTAAGTGCTGCTCACGAGCTAATATTTCGGGTCGTGATAAAGTTGGTATAAGAGCGCTAGGTTTAACCTTGGTTCGAGTCTATGTTTGACTATACGGAGTCTAGGGCGTATGTATATTTCAGAACTTAGGCTTTGTTAGTTATGTATATGCCCTAGAGGCCATTGTTGTATATATGATGGATATATACAGAGAGGACTTTCTTGCTCGTCATGATAGTATGCTATTTGGTTTCACTTTATCTTAACATGTTGACTTGTACTGGTTTACTGTCTTTCTCTCACATGTTGATAAAGCCCTTAGGATCTGTACTCGACTACTGGGACTATGATGAGATCATACTAGTGGGGCCACGGTAGTCGATGAGTACATCCTATAACTGTTCCTAGTCGAGGGTGTATCGAGACAGGGCATCGATACACTAGAGTAGACTAGCGTATACGCATCTTGACCCATATGATGGGCGCTGGATGATCCCATATCCATCGGTGTTTGACATCAAGGATGGTGTACGGGTGCTCAGTGGAGACTGGGTACACTAGACGGACTCGCCGAGAACTCCCAGATGGTGACAAACCACACGTCAGATGGCAGTTCTCCGGTGACACTGGTACAAGGTAGTCTGTAGACCCGAGATCGTCATAGAGTCTTGTGTGATTCCCACTGTGCTTTGATTTCCACCTTACCACGTCCAAGAGGGCGTGCAAAACGGTGGCTTTTGGGTACAGTCCCGAATCACATGGAGGCAATGAGCGATAGGAGGGGATTCGTCTCTCCCGATATAGGGAGTTGATGTTGTGCTGTGTTCGATTGGCTATAACTGGAAGTCCCTGCCAGGTCCGATATAGAGATATACTAGTAAGTGTTACCAGTAGTTTCTCGACCTGTTATGAGCCTCACATCGACACGACTTATCGGTTACTGGGGTCTGACGTATACCACCCCTAGACTTGATATGCGACATATCAAACGAACAGACCGGACTGTACGGGAGTGTTACTAATTGGATTCACAGGAGAAAGGACAGGCTAGCTTGTTGATCTTCTGATCGCTCAATACCTGGGTGGCTATTACGTTTAGCTGACCGCTTGCAGCTTGTGGGTGTTTGATATGATCATCACCTGCTACCGGCGTATTGATGATTCTTTAGAGTCCTACACAGAGGTTTCTTGGCTCAGGCAAAACGGAGTAGAGACACATATGTGATATGTGCAGGACCGAGGATAATACGATATGAGATACCGTATTATATTCTCGCGATATTTAGATATGAACCGGGTCATCGGATCAAGTGTTGATTCGATGAATCGGTACATGAGATATTAGTCGGTTATATTAGATATAGCCGGATCGTCAGATTTGAGTGTTGATTCGATAATTTAATGTATAATGATATATATGATATATTGTATTACATTATCTAATATTGGCTCGCTTTATTATTTCATTTTTTCACCGGATTAATACATTGATATATATGCGATATATGTTAATTGTATTATTTTCTCTTGTTGCAAATATATAATATATATGTGATATATATTATTGTGACATGATATGATTTATTATGAAACATGTTTAGGGGTGATAAAAAGAGATTAGGGTTTGATTAAGGTTAGCTCCTTCTTGCTCATTCTAGAAGGATTTCTTTTTGTCTTGGTTAAGATATTATGGTTGATACTTATCCATGACTCATTCTTAACCTAACCAAACCCTAGCTCTAGTTTATTCTCTATAAAGGTTAAGCCTCTCATCCTTGACCATGGTTCCATAATCAATCATATATTCTTATCTACTATTCATCACAAAAGGATTATTCTCATTATTCTTCATCTTCTTCTCTCTTGAGTTTTGGAAAAAGCTCACTAGTTATTTCTTTTGTGATGATTTCTTGTGAGAAAATGATATATAAAAAGAAAGCATAAATACTACTCCATCATCCTCATCTAATCTAGCCCATTAGATTAGGGTGTTCACCTCATTAGAGAAAGAGAGCTTTAGCTATTGTAACTTCGACGTAGATCATCGGAGAAAAGGAATACGACAAGCTATCATGGATCGTTCGAGTCGTGGAGCCTCTCTTGAGTCCGGGAGATTATGGATCGCGGCGAAGGGACTTCTACTCGGAGCTTGTGAAGCGAAGGAGCGGACTACAAAGGTTGTAATCCCTCATACTTAGTAGTAAAGATGTTTACTTGCATGTTAAACCCTAATAATCTAGCAAAGATCCCGGCTTTGGGTTGTTCGGCACGTCTAAATTTTTATTCGGGCATGTTTGATGCTTTATGAACCTTCACAAGAGTGCCTAGGAACCCTACAATAGTATCAGAGCCTAGCTAGAGCATTAGGCGACGTGTATACGAAGTTAAAACTCCGATCGAACCCGATACGACGAAAATGAACCCCTCTCTGGATATTTTTCAAAAATGCGATTTTTTCTGAATTAAAAATACCTAAAAAAATCAGCAGGTAAATTCAAGAATTATGGTGAAAAACGATGACGTCATCCCTACAGAGCGCCGCGGAACCGCGGCCGTACCTTGCTTGGGCCGCGGATCCGTGGCATTACTGTTTGATTGGACACTTCTGTTTTCACAGTAATTCCTTTTACTTCTTTTATACTTTCAGGGTATTTTTTATTCTGACTCAAGTGTTGATTATTCTGGGGTTTATTTTTTAATCGTAGATTCAATCGGAATATTTAAATTCGTTATTATTTCCGGATATTTAGAAACTGTTAAAATGTTCGAACGGATATCATTAACTCATTTTTTCCCGGCACGAAAAACTTTCAAGTGTTGAATTTTTATCGGGTTTAAATCTTTCGGAAAAATGTGCAAGTAACACGGTGGACCCTCTAGAAGACAACAAACCTTAACTCGATTATGTGACCGTCTTGAACTGCCTCTAAACCTTAGGGTTTGGGGCAGTACGGCGTGCCACATGTGAGGCGTTGGCTTGACCCTTCTACGGCTGGATCACCGGTATTGTGATATATTCTGGGATTATTTGAACTCCGCTCAAGTGTTTAGCAATTTAGGAAATTTTGGGTATTTGATTATCTGTTCGGAAAGTTTAATACTGTCTATTTATCTGGAATGTGATACAATATGTGGAATTCATAGAGTTAGGCATGAAATGCGAAGCATGTGATATTTCGGATTTACGATGTCTAAAGTGATTGTGGATTCCAAATATTGTAGTTTTACAATTTCTTTTCTGTGACCGTAAGTGTAGTATGTAGTTGTATTGCCGGTTTTCGTTGCTATACATCAACGACAATCGGTGTATGCATATTTACTTACGTTGATGATATATGATATTATGTGTTGCTGTGATATGTTATATTGGATCGTCGTGTTCGGAATAGCCGGGGGTTTTATGTGAGATGAGGGTTTTATTTTCATTCATGTAAAATTCATTTGTATGTAATATTCTTTTATTGGGGCACTTCCGGGATGAGGTTGATGTCACCTTTGTATATTATTTACTTTTCCGCATTAGGTAGACCCAAGGAGGGGAGCACAAGTAACCGGGTTCTAGGGTCCAGTGGGAGGCCATCTCGAGGAGTCGAGACCGGGTCTCCTAACCCTAGAATTGGCAGTGTTACTTGCCGCTCTCGTAGGGGTCTAGGGATGTGGGTTTGGCTATTCACCGCGACTGTGGAATCCGTGTTTTATACCGGCTCGTATTGAAAACACGGACATCCTAGTATATCCAATATTTCATATATGTTCTTCTGCTGCAATGTTCTGTGATGAGATCATATTACTGCCTGAGACGAATGCTTATACTATATATATATGCTGATATATAAATATTACTGCTTTCGTTTCTTCTGTGATGCTTAGGAAGCATAAGCTGATGGGATTTTATTAATGAGATTAATAAAAAGAAAAGAAACCAAAAAGATGTTGTAGAATCAAAACTTTATAAAAAGGGTAGCTACAGTTTTGCTTTGCATAGTGGTATATATGATATACCCTGCACCTTATTCGATGAGGAAAGAGCCGAGATCCCTTCACCGGGAGTGACCTCTTTAGCGAAACCGGCAGATGCTACAAAACTCGGTTTGTCTTTTGATTGCTTTTAGAGTTTTGCTTTGCATAGCGGTATATATGATATACCCTGCACCTTATTCGATGAGGAAAGAGCCGAGATCCCTTCACCGGGAGTGACCTCTTTAGCAAAACTAATGAAAGCCTAAAAAACACTCCATTTCAAAATTTCACATGATTCTACGACGATATCAAGTTCATTACGCTCATGGTTTTCTGAAAAACCTGCGTAGCCCTCCGTCTTTTCAGATAGATATTATTTAGTATTCGTGCTATGTTTGTTGACTTAGTCAAGGCGCAGTGTACGGTAGCTAAATAGTGTTTATCTGCTAAAACATGAGATGTGATTGGATTAGGGTATTCGCACGGCCTTGTTGACTCAGTCAAGGGTCGTACGGGTGGGTTTAATTCAATCGGAAAATGTACGGGTTGAACTTGACTTGCGATTTATGGTTTGTTGACTTAGTCAAGGTCATAGATCGCTAGGGGCAAAATATTATCGGGAATTTCAAGTGTTGAAATTTGCAATGAGATTGCATACCTCTTATGAGATAGTTGGATCCCGATACCCACTGCGAGTAAGTGTTACTCCTGGGAAAGTTTTACACATGACAATTAGCCGATCAAGTAGGTGTCTAGAAAAGTGTTAACGGGGTTACGCCTCTGGGAAAACGAGGTTTACTTTAATTAGGTCCGTGCGAAAGCACGGGGAACCTCCCTCAAGTACCAACACTGATCTGGCTGAAAGATTGGCGAAATTGTAGGGTGTAATTAATCCCGGCTAATCTTACCTTTTAGGGTTTGAAGGTAGATTTGATAAAAACAGTGGGAGACTTCCTGATTAGATAAGATAATAACCAATCTAATCTTGCAAGAGCATACGCTAAAGTGTTTTCTTCTCTCTCTCTCCAGGTAGCGACCATGTCAGGCCATAATCAAGATAATAATATAGATGTATTGACTGAACCCGCTTATTATACTGAACAGAGGAACGTTGGACCCGTTCTTTCTTGTAAGAGTTATAAGACTGAACATGGAATAGGAGAATATCTGGATTCTTAAGCCGCCCAAATGAACATGCATGTTGATGCATCTTCTTCAGGTGTGTTAGTTATTGAGAACTGTTTCTCAGTTCACCCTACGTCCTGGGTATTAGATACCGGATCAGGATCCCATATATGTAAAATGTTACATGGGCTACGAAAAGGTAGAGAACTGGGAAAATGTGATCATTCCGTTCAAGTAGGAAACGGTGCAAGTATTGCAGCCAAAGCAGTTGGCGAATATCACCTAGTATTGAAAAGTCGTAATACACTGATTCTGAATGAGTGCTATTATATACCGAACATGATGTGCAACATTATATCAGTTTCTTTATTAAGTAAAGAAGGATATAATTGTTAGTGTATATGCCCTAGAGGCCATTACTGTATCATACTAGTTTGTATATTACTTGATGGAAGCTTGGGATATTCACAGTTGTATATATAATCTTGCTCGAAATGGTAGTATGCTACTTGGTTTGTCTCTGCTTTAATATGTGCATGTGTTTCTTTTAGCATATCGCTGATATACATATTAGTAGAGCCCTTAGGATTATTGCTTGATTACCAGCGTTGTGATGGCGCTCACACTCGTGGGAGCTGGGTAATCCATAAGCACATCCTTATACAGGTCCCTAGTCGTTGGACTATCGAGACAGGGCATCGATACTCCGGAGTAGACTAGCGTATACGCTTCTCATCCCAGTGTGGGAGACGGTCTGTCCTACAGCCGTCAGTACGTCGTACTTGAGATAGTATGCGGGTGCTCGTTAGGTTACGAGTACACTGGACATGACTCGTCGGGAACTGTTGGTTGGTATTATACCTATCGTCAGTTATCAGTTCCAAGGTGACATGAGTACAGCTTAGTCCGCTGACTTGACACTGTCACTTCGCCTCGAGTGTGTTCCCGCTGCACTTTGATTACTACCCTACCACGGCTCAAAGGAGTCGTGCAAACAGGTAGTTTTTGGGTGCAGTCCCGAAGCACTTGGAGGCAGTGACGGTTAGACAGGATTCGTCTCTCCCGGTATTGGTGGTTGACATCGCGCTGTGTCCAGGAGAGCCATTACACGAGTAGTCCCTGGCCAGGGCAAGCGAGATATACTGGTAGGTTTCCAGTGTTATCTCAGGGTGTTCTGGGCTACACTCCGACATGACTTGTACCGCTATTAGGGGACTGACGTTCACCGCCCCCTAGGCCCGCCATGCGATGTATCAGATGAACAGACCGGACTGTACGGAGACTGTCACATACAGGCTCAGTAGGAGTTCAGATGGGGTTCACCTCATCAGTCTTCTTATCGGCATCTACCTGGGGATCGTTACGTACAGCTAGTGCCGCTTGCGGTCTGTGGTTAAACCCACTGTCAGCGTAGTGTCGAGTCTTTAGAGTCTCACACAGAGAGCTACTCGCCTTTAGGTAAAATGAGTAGAGGTCGCATGGTTTTGTGACAGGGTTTGTTCACATCCGCGCACTTGTGCACGTTTGTTGTCCGGACAGCTTATACTAGCGGGCTTTGGTTTAAGCCGGATCCTAGTATATGATTTGGGATTGGTTTTTCTCATTGTATTCGTGCTCCTCGGATCACGAATACGGGTGCGTATGCACAGTTGCTTGAGACAGAGGGAGATAACCTTGATTAGGGTTAATGACCATTGTCATTTCATTAACCCTAATGCTTATGTGTGAATTATGGTTAATTGATATTAGTTTAATATAATTGTGCATGGTTATGGTTGTTGACCATTTGACTATCTTGACTTGTTGACCTTGTTGACATATTGACCATCATCATTCCATATAAAAGATGCTCTTTGATCCTTGCAATTAGCATTAAATATGAAATGATAATGGTCATGTCTTGATTAAGCCATGACAATTATCTCACTAATTATCTAATTATAATAATTCACACATATATGTGAGAATGGTTATTATTCTCTCATTCTATCATTTACTTTCTCTCTCTTGTTCTTCCTCTCCCTCAAGCTCTCCCCTCTCATGTGTTGAGAAACACTTGAGATTGAGAAAAACCCTTTCTTGATAATCTCTACTCTCATCTAGGGTTCAAGGATTAGCACTTCTTGCACCCTAGTTACTTCTAGCTTGGAGTTGAAGCCAAAGGTTGAGGCTTTTGGGTGGATCTTTCTTCGACGTGAGAAGACGACAAAGGTGACCTTTTTCCACTACTCCAAGGAGCAAGGAGAGAAGGACATAAAGCCATAGGTATAACCTTTCTAACACTTAGCTAGTTTCTAGTTAGCTTTAGCTTGTTTTTGTTTAGTAAAGATCCTTCTTTGTCTAGTCCATGTTGCCTAAGTTGATAAAAATTTGATTTTTATTCCGTTTTCCGCCTCCTCTCTAGCACCGGAGTGGGCAACGTGGACTTACAGTGGTATCAGAGCCTAACTAAACATAAACTAGCTAGGTAGTAAAGTGTATGGAAGTTCAATAGGAAAAAATCGAAAAATCGAGTTTTTAAAACCCTAAGTTTCTGTTAAAATTTTTTCTGTTCAAAACAAAATAAATCATACTCCAAAAATCATCTCAGGGTTTTGTGAAGAAAGACACCAAAAATGATCCAGAGATTCGACCAAAGAGCCGCGGTTCCACGGCAATAGCAAGCTATTGCCGCGCAACCGCGGTCGTTTAGGCTCGGCTCTGGGTCGAGTTTGGTGCAGTGTTTTTCTGGCTTGGTTTTAGGATTTTTAAGATGGTTTATATGTGCCCAGGTTTTCCAGAAAAGAAATTTGTTTTTGGGGGCCTATAAATCCGTATTTTTTATCGAACTTCACTACACTTTGACTATAAGGGTTATATCTGTGATGTTTATATGTATTGAACGTCGGCTAATCGCTATATGTCGATTAGTCGGGGTTATACATATCTGTGATCTGTGTTTGATGATGGTATGTGTATATGAATGCGTTGGATTGTCGCGGGTGAATAGCCGGGGTGGATGTGAGATGAGTGTTTCTTTTTCTTTCATTCATTGTAATATGTAAATTGATGTATTATTATTTGTATGGCCGCACAACCGGGTCGGGGTTGTAGCCGTCATTGTATAATTCTTTTTACTGTTTTTGCTCCTAGGATAGACCCATGGAGGGGTGCACAAACTACCGGGTATCTCGAAGTGCCGAGTGGCCTACTCACGGTGTTGAGGGAGGTTGCTTCGCTTCGGATACTTGGCGGGTGTTTGCCGCACCCGTAGGGGTCTTGGGTGGGGTATTTGGCTATTCACCGCGAACGTGTAATCCGCTTTTCGTTGCAGGCTCGAACGGATTGCGGATTCCTAGTATATCCAATGTATTCATCTGTGATCTGTAATGTCTATCATTGCTATATATTAATATATGATAACTATTTAGGCGTTGCTTATGTTTTACAGCCGCGCTAGCCCAGCCCCCGCTCTGTCGTTAGTTAAGTAACCTAACGGGTGATGACGGGGCCCCGTGGCGAATGCGAATGGCATAAACGTACGTCATATTTTGGTTGTTTTCTGCAATGGTAGGATTAAATGATGGGACGCATTAAAAGAACTAATGCAAGAAAATAAACCAAGTAAAAGACGATTGGAACACTTTGAAAACCACTCGGTTCTTTTCAAAACTAAACTTTTAAATGCGGAGCTTGAACCACTCCTTTTAAAAGCTATCTCGTTCCATCGATTATATCAAGTTCACTATGTTCACGGTTTCGCCAAAACCATTCGTAGCCCTCCATCATTTCAGTTAAATATTCGGTAGTATTCAAGCTATGTATTTTGACCTCACGCCAAGGCATAGTGATTGGTAGCTGCCGGATATTTATCTGTTGCATAGATAGAATGTGTTGGTTTAAGACAGTCGTACTACCATTTTGGCCTACGTCAAGGGTAGGTACGGGTGGGTTCAAATTAACCGGGATAATGATGGGAAGAACTTGACATGTGACTTATGACATTTTGACCTCACGCCAAGGTCATAAGAGCATGGGGCAAAAATCCACATCGGGAGTTTCATAAGTACTGAAACTTGCTAGCGCTGCATACCATTTGGAGTGTGATAATTCTGGTAGGATTCCTTCGGTTTTATCACGCGATGATATTTGGATCCCGATCCTACTGTGAGTATATACTACTCCTCGGGAAAACTCTCACTTAACGATCAATGCTATAAACCTAGTAGGTGTCTAGAAAGGTGTTGGCGGGGCTACGCCCCCAGGGAAAAGAGATTCTTAAATTAAGGAACTTCGCGAAAGCGTTGGAAAACCTCCCTCGAAGTACCGACACTGGCCTGGCTGAACGGTTAAGCAAGTATTGTACGGTGAGATTGATCCCGACTAATCCTTTCTTTACGGTTTGAGAAGGGATTCGAGAGACAGTGGGAGCCATCCAGTTTAGACAAACTAAAAACCACTCTAAACTTGCAAGAGCATCATGCTAAAGTGTTTCTTTTCTCTCTCCTAATTGCAGCGACCATTCAACATGACCGGACTTAAGTTATTACTAGATAAAAACATATTGACAGGGCCAAACTACAAAGATTGGCTCAGGAATGTCAAGATGGCAATCACTTACGACAAGTTGGGGTATGTACTTACCACCAAAGCTCCCCCTGTCCCAGGTCCAACCTCCAGCGTCGCGGATAAGGAAATCCATAAGACATGGGAGATAGATTGCGCGAAGGCCAAATGCCTCGTACTAGCCTCGATGGACAACGAACATCAGAGGAGGCACGAGAATATGGACCTAGAGTCCATATTTCTCCATACAAAAGAACTGTATGGAGAGCAGTCTCGTATCGCAAGATACGAAGTGTCGAAGAAGCTATTTTCGGCAAGGTTGGCCGTCGGATCATCGGTAGCGGAACACGTGCTTAAGATGATTGGCTACATAGAGGAGCTCGCGGACCTTGGGACCACGTTGGAGAATGAACTCTACACTGATTTGATTCTCCAGTCCCTTCCTTCCACTTACGCCCAGTTTATCCTTAACTTCAACATGCAAGGAAAGGAGGTTGAACTTTCCGAACTTCTGAACATGTTGAAGAGTGCTGAGGGCACCCTACAGAAAGGTAGGGAGACATCCACTTTGTTTGTAGAAGGATCTTCCTCTTCTAGATCTAGAGCGAAAGCCAAGGGTAAGAAGAAGAAAGCCCCCGCCAAACCAAGAGGCGGTGTCGGTAAAGTGGATACGAAGGGAAAAGGAAAAGCAACAAAGATAGCGGGAAAGCTGGTGGGAAAGGAAGAATGCTTCTATTGTCACAAAAGTGGTCACTGGAAACAGGATTGCAAGGCTTGGAGGGCCAGAACACAGGATTTGAAGCGAGTTGCAGCTTCAGCTTCAGGTGTGTATGTTATTGAAAACTGTCTATCAATAAACTCTACATTCTGGGTATTGGATACCGGATCAGGATCTCATATCTGTAATTCTTTGCAGGCGTTGAGAAAGCGTAGATTTTTGAAGGCAGGTGACATGACCCTCAGAGTTGCAAACGGTGCTAGCATGGATGCTGAGGCCGTGGGGGACTATCACCTGGGATTGTCGGATGGACAATTTTTGGTTTTGCGTAGTTGTTATTATGTACCAAATGCAACATGTAATATCATTTCCGTATCTTTATTATCTAAAGAAGGTTATGAATTTGCATTTGTAAGTAATGTAGTGAACATTCACCTTAATCAAGTTTTGATTGGGTCAGGTACATTGAACAACGGTATATTCGTTTTAAACCAACCACAGATTTTCAATGTCCAGAATACACACAAAAGAAAGTCTCCAGAAATCAATAAAAATTTCTTATGGCATTGTAGACTGGGTCACATCAATGAGAGAAGGTTGACTAAGTTACATGCAGAAGGATATTTGGATCCGTTCGAATATCAATCGTATGCAACTTGTCAATCCTGTCTCAAAGGAAAGATGACAAAGACTCCGTTCACTGGACACGGGGTAAGAGCGAGCGAGCTCTTGGGACTCGTACACAGCGACGTGTGCGGTCCAATGTCTACACATGCACGAAGCGGTTATTCTTACTTCATTACTTTTACGGATGATTTCTCAAGGTTCGGACATGTCTTCTTGATGAAGCATAAATCCGAAGCTTTTGAAAAGTTCCAGGAATATAAGAATGAAGTAGAAAAACAAACAGGCAAAAGTATCAAGGCACTAAGATCTGATCGAGGTGGTGAATACTTGAGTGCTGAGTTCCCGGGTTACTTAAAAGAGAATGGAATTCTCTCTCAGCTTACTCCTCCATACACTCCGCAACATAATGGTGTATCGGAGAGACGGAACCGAACCCTATTGGATATGGTACGGTCCATGATGAGTAACGCTGAGTTGCCGCAATCGTTCTGGGGATATGCGCTAGAATCAGCTGCATACCTTTTGAACCGAGTTCCAACTAAGACTGTGCCTATCACACCATATGAGTTATGGAGTGGGAAGAAACCCTATCTTCAATACCTGAAGATTTGGGGATGTCCAGCTTATGTCAAAAAGCAGCATGCGGACAAACTAGAGGCATGCTCAGTACTGTGCAAGTTTGTGGGATACCCAAAGAACTCCAGGGGGTATCTTTTCTATTACGCAGAGGAACAAAAAGTCCTTGTTTCTCGAAATGCCCATTTTCTGGAACATCAGTTCTTAGAAAAAGAAATAAGTGGGAGTGCAATAGAGCTGGAAGAAATTCCAGAACCACAAGCTATTACTGAAAGCTTAGTAGAACCAGAGGGTTCGAAAGATCAGGACATTCCCACGCCACTCCGCAGGAGTAGTAGGCAGTCTCATCCGCCCGAGAGATACTACGGTTTTCTCATTGACGGGGATAGAGAGGATTGCATCATAGATTGTGATGAGCCTACTAGCTTCCAGCAAGCCATTCAGAGCGTCGACTCGGTAAAATGGCTGGATGCAATGCGGACTGAAATGGAGTCCATGTACACCAACAAAGTATGAACGTTGGACATTGCTCCAGATGGGGTAAAACCCGTAGGATGCAAGTGGATCTTCAAAAGGAAGATTGGTGTAGATGGACAGGTTGAGACCTATAAAGCTAGACTGGTTGCAAAGGGTTTTCGTCAGCGACCTGGTTTGGACTATGACGAAACCTTTTCTCCAGTAGCTATGCTGAAATCCATTCGGATCCTTCTTACCATTGCTGCCTTCCACGATTATGAGATTTGGCAGATGGACGTAAAGACAGCTTTTCTAAATGGACATTTAGAGGAGTGTGTCTATATGGACCAGCCAGAGGGTTTCATTCAGAGTGGGAGCAGCGGAAAGGTATGCAAGTTGCTTAAGTCCATTTATGGACTAAAGCAGGCATCGCAGAGTTGGAACATCTGTTTTGATGAGACGGTCAAAGAATTTGGCTTTATCAAAAATCCAGATGAACCATGAATCTATTGTAGATTTGTAGCGAGAACTGTAGTATTCCTCGTTTTATACGTGGATGACATTCTCTTAATAGGAAATGAAATTCCTATGCTACAATCTGTCAAGGGGTTCTTGTCACACAGGTTCTCCATGAAAGACCTGGGTGATGCCTCATACATTCTGGGTATCCGGATCTACCGTGACAGATCCAAGAGGATATTAGGACTTTCACAGTCCAGGTACATCGACACCATACTAAAGAGATTCAGTATGGAAGATTCCAAGCGCGGTAATCTACCGGCTTGTCACGGGATCACCCTCTCCAAAGAGATGTCTCCCAAGACTGATTTGGAGAGGGATCGCATGTCTATTATACCCTACGCTTCTGCGGTAGGCTCTATAATGTATGCGATGTTGTGTACCAGACCGGATGTGGCTTATGCACTGAGTGTGGTAAGCAGGTATCAGTCAAACCCTGGAGAGAAACATTGGATAGCAGTAAAGAACATTCTCAAGTACCTGAGAAGGACTAAGGAGATGTTCTTGGTGTATGGCGGAAAAGACCTCTAGATTGAGGCCTTTGCTGACTCCAGCTTCCAGAGTGACAAGGATGATTCCAAGTCCATGTCGGGTTTTGTCTTTACCCTCAATGGAGGGGCGGTGTGTTGGAAGAGCTCCAAATAGGAAACCGTTGCTGACTCGACTATGGAAGCGGAATACATCGCTGCATCTGATGCCGCAAAAGAAGCTGTCTGGATGAGGAAGTTCTTGAAAGAACTTCAAGTGGTTCCGTCCATTGTTGACCCAATACCTCTGTATTGCGACAACAACGGGGCTATAGCTTTAGCAAAGGAACCCAGGTCCCATCAGAAATCCAGACACATCTTGAGGTGGTATCACCTGATCAGGGAGATCGTGGATCGCCAGGAGATCGAGGTTCGGAGGGTTGCTTCAGAAGATAACACAGCAGATCCATTCACCAAGGCCTTGCCCCAGACTCAGTTCGAGCGGCTGATCGAGATGACAGGTCTTCGATACGCCAGTACATGGCCTTAGTGCAAGTGGGAGATTGTTAGTGTATATGCCCTAGAGGCCATTACTGTATCATACTATTTTGTATATTACTTGATGGAAGCTTGGGATATTCACAGTTGTATATACAATCTTGCTCGAAATGGTAGTATGCTACTTGGTTTGTCTCTGCTTTAATATGTGCATGTGTTTCTTTTAGCATATCGCTGATATACATATTAGTAGAGCCCTTAGGATTATTGCTTGATTACCAGCGTTGTGATGGCGCTCACACTCGTGGGAGATGGGTAATCCATAAGCACATCCTTATACAGGTCCCTAGTCATTGGACTATCGAGATAGGGCATCGATACTCCGGAGTAGACTAGCGTATGCGCTTCTCATCCCAGTGTGGGAGACGGTCTGTCCCATAGCCGTCAGCACGTCGTACTTGAGATAGTTTGCGGGTGCTCGTTAGGTTACGAGTACACTGGACAGGACTCGTCGGGAATTGTTGGTTGGTATTATACCTATCGTCAGTTATCAGTTCCTAGGTGACATGAGTACAGCTTAGTCCGCTGACTTGACACTGTCACTTCGCCCCGAGTGTGTTTCCACTGCACTTTGATTACTACCCTACCACGGCTCAAAGGAATCGTGCAAACAGGTAGTTTTTGGGTGCAGTCCCGTAGCACTTGGAGGCAGTGATGGTCAGACAGGATTCGTCTCTCCCGGTATTGGGGTTGACATCGCGCTGTGTCCAGGAGAGCCATTACACGAGTAGTCCCTGGCCAGGGCAAGCGAGATATACTGGTAGGTTTCCAGTGTTATCTCAGGGTGTTCTGGGCTACACTCCGACACGACTTGTACCGCTATTAGGGGACTGACGTTCACCGCCCTCCTAGACCCGCCATACGATGTATCAGACGAACAGACCGGACTGTATGGAGACTGTCACATACAGGCTCAGTAGGAGTTCAGATGGGGTTCACCTCATCAGTCTTCTTATCGGCATCTACCTGGGGACCGTTACGTACAGCTAGTGCCGCTTGTGGTCTGTGGTTAAACCCACTGTCAGTGTAGTGTCGAGTCTTTAGAGTCCCACACAGAGAGCTATTCGCCTTTAGGCAAAATGAGTAGAGGTCGCATGGTTTTGCGAAAGGGTTCGTTCACATCCGCGCACTTGTGCACGTTTGTTGTCCGGATAGCTTATACTAGCGGGCTTTGGTTTAAGCCGGATCCTAGTATATGATTTGGGATTCGTTTTTCTCATTGTATTCGTGCTCCTCAGATCACGAATACGGGTGCGTATGCACAGTTGCTTGAGACAGAGGGAGAGGACCTTGATTAGGGTTAATGACCATTGTCATTTCATTAACCCTAATGCTTATGTGTGAATTATGGTTAATTGATATTAGTTTAATATAATTGTGCATGGTTATGGTTGTTGACCATTTGACTATCTTGACTTGTTGACCTTGTTGACATATTGACCATCATCATTCCATATAAAAGATGCTCTTTGATCCTTGCAATTAGCATTAATTATGAAATGATAATGGTCATGTCTTGATTAAGCCATGACAATTATCTCACTAATTATCTAATTATAATAATTCACACATATATGTGAGAATGGTTATTATTCTCTCATTCTATCATTTACTTTCTCTCTCTTGTTCTTCCTCTCCCTCAAGCTCTTCCCTCTCATGTGTTGAGAAACACTTGAGCTTGAGAAAACCCCCTTCTTGATAATCTCTACTCTCATCTAGGGTTCAAGAATTAGCACTTCTTGCACCCTAGTTACTTCTAGCTTGGAGTTGAAGCCAAAGGTTGAGGCTTTCGGGTGGATCTTTCTTCGACGTGAGAAGACGACAAAGGTGACCTTTTTCCACTACTCCAAGGAGCAAGGAGAGAAGGACATAAAGCCCTAGGTATAACCTTTCTAACACTTAGCTAGTTTCTAGTTAGCTTTAGCTTGTTTTTGTTTAGCAAAGATCCTTCTTTGTCTAGTCCATGTTGCCTAAGTTGATAAAAATTTGATTTTTATTCCATTTTCCGCCTCCCTGCTAGCACCGGGGTGGGCAACGTGGACTTACAATAATTTTGTAGTACAGGATAATGTTATGAACATATTCCTAGATCAAAAGTTGATTGCATCAAGCTCGTTACATAATGGCATATTCATTCTAAATCAAAATACAGTCCTAAATATACAAAACACACACAAGAGGAAGAGTTCAGAAATGAACGAATCCTTCTTGTGGCATTGTAGACTTGGTCATATCAATGCGACACGACTGGCTAAGTTACATAAAAATGGATATTTGAATTCATTCGAATTATCATCTTATGATACTTGCCATTCATGTCTCAAAGGAAAAATGACCAAAGCTCCGTTTAGTGGATACGGAGAAAGAGTTACGGAACCCTTAGGACTGGTACATAGTGATGTATGCGGTCCCATGTCTACACACGCCAGGAACGGTTCTTCCTACTTCATTACATTCACTGACGATCTCTCTAGATACGGGCATATGTTCCTGTTGAAACACAAGTCTGAAGTTTTTGAGAAATTCAGAGAATATAAGCACAAAGTAGAGAACCAAACGGGCAAAAGTATTAAGATCCTTCGATCTGATCGAGGAGGAGAATACTTGAGCAATGATTTTCTGGATTATCTAAAAGAGAATGGGATTCTCTCTCAGCTTACTCCTCCTTATACACCACAGCACAACGGTGTATCGGAACGGAAGAATCGGACCCTATTAGATATGGTGCGCTCTATGATGAGCGAAGCTGAGTTACCTATTTCCTTCTGAGGGTATGCGCTTGTAACAGCCATATACATATTGAATCTAGTTCCGTCTAAATCTGTACCTACCACACCATATGAGATATGGAGTGGGAAGAGACCATATTTTAAAAGAGTTAAGATATGGGGTTGTCCGACCTATGTCAAAAGGCAAAATCCGGACAAACTCGAGGCACGATCAGTTCTTTGCAAATTTGTGGGATATCCAAAGAATTCTCAAGGATATTTTTTCTACCACGCTAAGTGTTTGTTGCTCAACATGCCACCTTTTTGGAAAAGGAATTTCTTGCTAAAGAAATTAGTGGCAAAGAGGTAGAGCTGGAAGAGGTTCCAGCACCACAAACTACAACTGATGATTTGATGGAACCAGAAGATTCAATAGTACCTGACGAACCCCAGCCTCTCCGCCGATCTAGTAGGGTTTCTCGTCCACCTGAGGGATACTACGGTTTTCTCATTGATGGAGGAAGCGAGGATTGCATCATGGAAGATGATGACCCAACTATTTTCGAGCAGGCCATCATGAGTGGTGACTCTGTGAAATGGCTGGATGCAATGCGATCTGAGATGGAATCCATGTACACCAACAAAGTATGGATTTTGGAAAATGCTCCTGAAGGGGTAAAACCCATTGGGAGCAAGTGGATTTTTAAAAAGAAATTTGGTGTAGATGGAAAAGTTGAGACTTTCAAACCTAGACTTGTTGCAAAAGGTTTTCGTCAACGACCAGGTGTGGATTATGATGAAACCTTTTCTCCAGTGGCTATACTTAAGTCCATCCGGATCTTACTTGCCATTGCTGCATACCATGACTACGAAATCTGGCAAATGGATGTTAAGACCGCCTTTCTAAACGGTGATTTAGAAGAGTGCGTGTACATGACTCAGCCAGAGGGCTTCGTAGATAGTGGGAGCAGCGGAAAAGTGTGCAAGCTGCTTAAATCCATTTATGGGTTGAAGCTGTAGGGTTCCTAGGCACACCCATGAGGTTCTACAACTGATCAAACATGGCAATTTCAAAAAATTCCGGTGCCGAGAAACCCTAATGCGATCGTTGACTAGAGTTTAGGCGAAAATACGAGAAAGTTAACAACTTAACCGCTAAGTGATTGGAAATACAACCTTTGTAGATCCGGTCCTCCACTTCCTTAGCTCCATGACGATGTCCCCTCGCTGCGATCATCGGATATCGGACTCTAGTATTGATTTCATCGGAGAAATGATCGGGCTAGGTCGTCGACTTCGATGCCGAAGATGATCTACGTCGAGGCAACACAAGATCAAGCTCCAACTTCACCAAGCCATGAAACTTGTGAAGAAAACACCCTATACTACTTGGCAAATGGTAGAGGATGAAGAAATAGGAAGTGGGTTCACTTTGGATTTGGATTTCTCACTTGGAATCATCACTTGACATTTTTGAAGCAAGCTTTTCTTTTCTTTCTCAAGAGGAAGAAGAAGAAGAAAAAGAATAATGAATTAATTCCCAAAAAGAAAAATGAAGTGATGGTTATCATAATGCAACCATGGGTGAGGCTAACTCATGTAGAGAATAAACTAGGGTTAAGGGAAATGGTTAGGGTTAAGGAAAGAAACAAAATGGTCAAAGCATTTCAAAGCTTCATGAAGCTTCAAGAAAAAACAAAGAATGCCACCATTTTATTTTATCCAAAATAAATAAATAAATAAATGAATAATTAAATTAAAACCCTAA
The DNA here is from genome assembly GCA_030015575.1 of Agapanthus africanus. Lineage (NCBI taxonomy): Eukaryota > Viridiplantae > Streptophyta > Magnoliopsida > Asparagales > Amaryllidaceae > Agapanthus > Agapanthus africanus. Next base: position 379,027,901 of record CM057343.1, read on the forward strand.
CCATTTACTTAACCAAGATTTAAATTAAACATACACCCAAGTTGGCATGTATCATCAAACATGATACAATCTTGTGCACAAAAATATATCACATATACAATGTGCACAAACAAGTGAGAAAAACATCTTAAGTGAACCAATATTAGTTAATGTAAAGTAATATATCAAATATATAATTATACATTAAATCTTTAAATCAAAACTTGATTTAACGATCCGGTCACATCACATATGACCGACTAATATCCAATGTATCGACTTATCGAATCAATCATCGATTCGATAACTAGGTTATATCGCATACAACCAATCGATACATTCATCGTGAGTATAGAATACGGTATCACATACACGCATTATTCTCGGTCCCGCACATATCTCATATGCGCTCCTATTTCGTTTCGCTTGAGCCAGGAAATCTCTGTGTAGGACTCTAAAGACTCGTCAATACGCCGGCAGCAGGTGATGATCATATCAAACACCTACAAGCCACAAGCGGTCTGCTAAATGTAACAGCCACCTGGGTATTGAGTGATCAGAAGATCGACGAGCAAGCCCGCTCACACTCCTGTGAATCCAACCAGTAACACTTACCGTACAGTTCGGTCTCGTCGTCTGATATGTCGCATATCTTGCCTAGGGGTGGTAAACGTCGGACCCCAATAGCTCGATAAGTCATGTCGATATGAGGTCTATAACAGTTCGAGAAACTACTGGTAACATTTACCAGTAAATCTCAGCAACCCTGGCCAGGGATTTCTGGTTATAGCCAATCGAACACAGCGCAACATCAACTCCCTATACCGGGAGAGACGATGTTAGTGTATATGCCCTAGAGGCCATTACTGTATCATACTAGTATGTATATTACTTGATGGAAGCTTGGGATATTCACAGTTGTACAGACAATCTAGTTCAATATAGTAGTATGCTACTTGGTTTGTCTCTACTTTAATGTGTACATGTGTGTTTATTTATTATATCACCTATACGCATTAGTAGAGCCCTTAGGATCTTTGCTTGATTACCGGCGTTGTGATGGCGATCACACTCGTGGGGGCTGGATAATCTACAAGCACATCCTTATACACGTCCCTAGTCATGGAAGTGTCGAGATAGGGCATCGATACTCCGGAGTAGACTAGCGTATGCGCTTCTCATCCCAGCACGGGAGACGGTCTGTCCCACAGCCGTCAGTACGTCGTACTTGAGATAGTATGCGGGTGCTCGTTGTTGGAGATAGTGCCCACAGAGTCAATTATTGGATCACAGGTACGTGATTGCAATGATTGAGGGAGGACCTATCCCGGTAGGACAGTCTTACTCGAGATGATAGTATGCTATCTGGTTTACCTTTATCATCGTGTACTGCTTCAGGTGACCTGACAAGTTGCTATTACACGTTGATAGAGCCCCTAGGATTCTTGCTTGACCACCAGCAGTATGAGGGCGATCATATAAGTGGGAGCTGGGGTCTATAAGCATATCCTTAAATGGTCCCTAGTCGTGAGAGTTTCGAGACAGGGCATCGATACTCCAGAGTAGACTAGTGTATACAGTCGAGACCCCGACGAGGGGCGGTGGCCGGTCTCACAAGCCACTGGTGTCAGTTGGTTCACCTAAGATGTATACAGGTGCTCATTGGGTTATGAGTACACCGGACAGGACTCGCCGGGAACATGCTAGTTGGTCATATACCAGACGTCAGATGGCAGTTCCCTGGTGACATGTGTACAGGTTAGTTCATCGACCTGGGGATCGTCATTTGTCTTGTGTGAGTTCCCACTGTACTTTGATTACTACCCTACCACGGCTCAAAGGAGTCATGCAAACAGGTTTTAGTTGGGTACAGTCCCGAGCCACATGGAGGCAGTGAGCGTATCTTTAGGGGTTCGTCTCTCCCGGTATTGGGGGTGAGGTCGTGCTGTGTCTAGGAGAGCCATTACACGAAGCCCTCGGCCGAGGCAAGGAGATTTACCGGTAGGTATTCCAGTAGTATCTCAGGGTGTTCTGGGCTACACTCCGACACGACTTGTACCGCTTTTGGGGGTCTGACTTTTACCAACCCCCTAGGCCCGCCATGCGATGCTCATAGACGAACGGACCGGACTGTACGGATATTGTCACTGACAGGCTCAGTAGGGTTGTCAGGCTGAGTTCGCTCACAGACATCCCTTTTAGTCAGTACCTGGTAGCCCGTTACGTATTGGCTTATACCTCTGACGTGCTAGTGGTTAAATCCACAACCAAGGTGTTGACGAGTCTTTAGAGTCCCCCACATTCAGTTACTCAGCTTTCGGGCGAAAGGTTGTAGAGGCCGTATGGAGATATGGCAAGGTCCGATCAGATACGTGCGGTATTGCACGGATCAGGATCGGACAGTTTATACTACAGGCCGTATGATTATATGGCAGGGTTCGATCAGATACGTGCGACATTGCACGGATCAGGAACGAACAGATATTACTAGCCGGTTTTGGTATAAGCCGGATTCTAGTATAGTACAGTGTAGATTTTGTCTCATTGCATTTGTATTTCGGTCGGAATACAAATGCGGGTGTGTATGCACAGTATCGGGGTTTTCCTGTAATTTATTACGGGACCAGTTTTCTGGAGTTGCCAGTTTGCTTTCCGTTTCGGTCAATTTCCTTTGTATCGTTCATTGGCCGAAGTTTGGTGGAGGAGGGCTTATTTGCATTGTTGCAAATAGGCATTTGTGGAGGGTGTTCCTTGCATATATTTGTATCATGATGGTTTTCATGATGGGTGCCATCCTTTGACCTTGCTTGACTTGTATCTTCATGATGGCATGACTTTTTGAGTCATCATGTTTGATGATGGTTGGTGATTGAGTGTGGATGTATTTTGTTATCATGTTCTTTCATGATTCCCTTTTGCATTATTGTTATGGTTGCACCACTCATTCCTTGGCTCACTCTCTCTCATTCTCTCCATTCACCTTGCATTGGCCGGCCATTCATTTTGAAGGGGGGCTGTCCAAAAATTGAGGTGGGGAAATGTTGTTCATTTCATGCACCAAAATTCTCCAAGCTCCTCCATATACTTCTTGTATCATCCCTCTACCAAAGTGGCACCTCCAAGAACCCCATATGAGACATAGCCTATACACTACATTCTACAGCAAATCTTGGGCACGTCGACTAGCCAGCTTCGTGCCCGAGTTGCCTCGGCATTGAGGTGGGAGCCCGTAAAAGACGTAGGCGATATGGTGCACTTCCGGCGACGAGGAGGAGACGGGACATTCCGCAGGAGATCGGGACGACGACGAGAAGACCGGAGGACTCGGATCTGTCGGTATATCTCTCTTCCTCTTCTTGTAGATAGCTAGGACTAATTAATGGTTCGATCCGGGTATTAGTGCGCGGCGGTTTGCCAGTTCAAGAAAAATTAAAGTTTATCACCGCTTCCGCATTTGGCCGTCGGATTGACGGCCGGGGCGCCGCCGTGCACTTACAGTGGTATCAGAGCCTCGCCATTAACTTAGTCTAGCTTTGTTTAATGTGTTTGCATTTCCGATCGATCAAAAAGTTCCAAAACCGCATCTTTGCTTGCATCAGTTTTCTGTTGAAAATTTTTGGTGTCGAAAATTTTTTCAGGTTGTATAAAATTGATGTACATGATAATATAAGAACTCTGTAAAAATTCGATGCAGTGATTCCACTGTAGGAGCGCGGAACCGCCGCAAATACCCCCTTCGAGCCGCTGTTCCGCCGCACACTGTGGAGATCTCTGCACCAAATTTCTACAGTGTCTTTGTGGGCTTAAAATATGGGTTTTGGAATATTAATTTTGGGCCCAGAATTTCTTGATGTGCTACAGTAGTACTTGGGGGCCTACTTGTTAAAGTTTGATCGATCAGATATTTTAAACACATTATTTCACAGTATTTACATTATATCTGCGACCGTGAATGTCACTTGATCGGTAAATCCAGTCTAACTGCTATAGCCCGGTTAGACGGATTTGCGAACGTGACTTTCACGTTGATGTTCTGTTTTTGCTGTGATGTTGCGGATCGGTCGTGGGGGATAGCCTGGATGCAATGCTAGTACAGTTGTGGTTGTATTATATACATTTGATATTGCGGGGCGAGCGTCCGACCTGGACTGCCGTCACTGCCTGATTGTATTATTATTTTGGGGCACGGCCAGGTTGCGGTCGATGTACCCGTTGTATGTATATTTTACTTTCTGTCCTAGGGTTGCCCCGCGGAGGGGTGCACGGATAGCCGGGTTCTAGAGGGAAACAAGCCTGCATCTCATGGCATTGAGACGGAGGGGGCTTCACTCTAGAATTGGCAGGCTATTCGCCGCACTCGTAGGGGGTACAGGTTGACCCAGGAGGGGTGCCCAAGTTGCCGGATTCCGTGAAGTGCCGGGTGGTCCATTCACGTCGCTGAAGGGGGCTGCCTCGCTTCAGGTTTTGGCGGGTAACTTGCCACGCCCGTAGGGGTCTAGGTTTTCATTGCATAGGCTATCCACACGACCAGGGGAACGTCGGGTTTCAGTAGTGGCTCTGTGAAACCCGGGGATCCCAGATATCTGTATTGTTTCTGTGATGCTGTACATTCTCTGTGATGTTGCATTTCTTTTCACGCCTTGAGCGAAATATAATATATTGGTATATATATTAGTAGATGTTGTATATGTTTTGCATCCGCGCTAGTCCAGTCCCCGCTCTGTCGTTAGTTAGCTAACCTAACGGGTAATGACGGGACCCAGTGGCGAATGCGGATGGCATATACGTACATCAGTATATTTTCGTTCTTTGTGGTGTGATCAATTGATGAGACTGCATTGATTCGGATCAATGCAAGTTAAAAACAAACCTAATCTGATGTTGTTGGAACACTTTTCAAAAAGCTGTTATTGCAAGGACGTTCACTTTTGTTTTGCATCGTGGTATTCAGTTGGAATATCCTGCTCCTCAGTCGACGAGGCAAGGGCCGAGATCCCTTCACCGGGAGTGACCCCTTGGACAAAAGTTTGCGTCAGGGAAATGACTTCACTATAGCCGATTACTTTTGCTTTGCACCGTGATATTCAGTTGGAATATCCTGCACCTCATTCTACGGGGAAAGAGCCGAGATCCCTTCACCGGGAGTGACCTCTTTAGCAAAGGTTTTCGTCACTATATTTTCAAAAAGCTATCCGTTCCTTCAAAGATATCAAGTTCATTACGTTAAAGGTTTTCGCCAGAAACCATTCGTAGCCCTCCGTCGTTTCATATGGGTAGTCAATAGTATTCAAGCTGTGTTTGTTGGCCAAAGTCAAGGCACAGTGTTTGGTAGCTGTTGGTTATTCATATGCAGCATAGATAGATGCGTTGGTTTGGAACAGTCGTATAGCCTTGTTGGCCAAAGTCAAGGGCTTGTGCGGGTGGATTCGAATCAACCTGGAGAATGACGGGTAGAACTTGACATGTGACTTATGATTTGTTGGCCAAAGTCAAGGTCATAAGAGCATGGGGCAGAAATCACATCGGGAGTTTCAAAAGAACTGAAACTTGCCAGATATGCGCATACCATCTGGAGTATGATGATGTGAGCGGATTCCGTCACGTTATCATGCGATGATAGTTGGATCCCGATTCCCACTGATGAGTTAGTTTACTCCTCGGGTGATCCCGACTAATTCTTCTTTCAGGTTTGGAGGAGAATTTGAGGTACAGTGGGAGGTTTCCTGATTAGATAAATTGGTAACCATTCTGATCTAGGTTAGAGTGCACGCTGAGTGTTTCTTTTCTCTCTCTCTTTGGCAGCGACCATTGACCTGACCTTAAGACTATGACTCAGTGACCAAGTTGACCGAACCTTCTATAACACTGGCTTTTGGATTGTCAGAGTTGCAGACCTCATTGCCACTCCTACTTTTACCCTTTTCTCCAGGACACCCCGTATTACTACGAACGTCCACTTCCATTGGACAAAACCATCGTATGGATAGATACGAACTCGAAAGAATTTATTCGAGGATGGTTTCCGGTTCTGGAGAAAACGGATAGGGTTATTCAGTTGTCTTTTCCTTTTTACCTTCTCTCAAGTTGTGAGTACTCCTTGGTTTAGGGGTAGTACACCTATTACGCAAATTGGATTGTCTTCTTCCAAACCTTAGGCTGGTGCCGACCGGTAGGGAATGAAGAAAACCAATTAGCATAACGATGGTGTGCAGAAGGTATTAAGTTAAGACAAAGCAGGGGATTAGTAAGAGGGCAAAGTAAATTGCAACAGATATTCATGACCAAACCAGGTATTTCTTCGCCAATCCTAAAATCACCTTTGAATTTCTCCTGGACACTCCGTATCACTACGAAGATCCACAGTTTATTGGATACTCCATCGTATGGTTATATACGAACTCGAAAGGAACTTGTTCCAGTTCGGGGATGGATTATGGTTCAGGAGAAATAGGAATTAAGTTCATTCGGTTGTCTTTTATCCTCACCTTCTCTCGCATTGCGAGTGTTCCTAGGATTAGGACAGTACACCCATTATGCTTATTGGATAGTCTTCTTCCAAACCATAGGCTGGTGCCGAACGGTAGGGAAGGAAGAAAACCATTTGGCCTAACGGGGTGTGCAGAAGGTAATGACTAAAGACATATGAAGGGATTTGGAGAGGTGGCAAAGAATTATACGGTTACAGTCGTGAATATGGAAGAGGCATTACTAGGAATACCGGGATACCCCATCGAAACATTTCAATGTTTCAGTTTCACTGTGTACTGTTAAAGGAAAACTGATTTCCCAATTAGTCCTTACTCCAGGGTATGTATTTACCAGGTACGATTCTCACATCTGTATGGTTTTACAGATGATGAGTGGGAGTAAGTTATTGGGAATTGGGTGATCATCCTCATTATATCGGGATTCGTTGTAATCGGTGATATTTGAGGAAATCACCTGGGCTGTTTGCCGGTCGGCAAATATTTGGTTTTGAATATCCGCTGTCATGCACCAATTTCAAATTGATATATCTGTACGTCTATTTTCATAGAGTGAGATATACCTTTTTGAAATTATGTCTACGACATTTACCTATATCAGTGGATGGTTAGGTAAGGAGCATTAATCAGCGGTGTAATTCTTCTTAACCATAAGTACAGTTTTCAACCTACGACACACAGTGAGTGAGTTATCAGACTCAAGGGACTTGTACAGAGTATTGTATGATGTCCAGGGTCCATCAGGACAGAGGGGTTGGTCCTCGTACTATATTCGGTTTACTTATGACTTCTCTAGTTTTTAGACAGATGTTTCGTGGAAACACAGGGTCCGAATTTGGAGAAGTTGTAGGTATTTGAATAGAGTAGAGAACCAGGTGTAGCAAGTATCGGGATTCTTCAAAGTGATCGAAGATGTAGATACTTGTATATGGTATTCAGTTGATAGTAGTGATTAAGAGAAATTGCTTCTCTTTCAGGTTACTCATAATTGGAAGCATTCCTAAGTTGAGTAACGCTGATCGGCCTCCTTCCATTTAGTTGACATGCACTGGAGACAGCTGCATGATTTGAATCTGGTTCAATTAAATCAGTGCCTCTGGTTCTATATTGGATATAGAACAGTTCATATCTTAACGATGTTTAAGGTACGGGGAGTTGTCCGGTTTATGATTAAAACCAGACACTGGACAACTCAAGGCACGTTTCTGTAATGGCTGTTTGTGGGTTGACCCAGGCTATGACGAGGGTTGACTTTCTACCATCTGGATGAACAATAGCGATATTGTTCTAGACTCGCCACAGTTTTATTAAAAATGGATTTTTTCAGAAAACAGTAGTGGGAGTATGGTAGAACTGGAAGTGATTCCAGAACCACAAACGATTACTGAAGATTTGATAAGGAACCTAAAGATTCAATCTGGATTGACATTCCATTGGCCACTCCGCAGATAAGGTGGGTAACTTCAGTCACTCGAGAGGTACTACGGTAGCCTCAAGGACGGTGACAGGGAAGTTCTTGTTTACCCACAATTACCATTGCTGTTGTTCCAGGCTGCGAGACCCGGCGGGAGGATGAGTATAGCGTCGTTCTAAACTAGTTTTAGAAGTGTACGTCTATATGACTCTGCCAGAGGGTTATCATAGTCAGTGGGAGCAGCGGAAGCATTGGTGGACAGGTAGCTTATGTCTATTTATAGACTAAAGCAGATGTAGCGGAGATAGATCATCTATTTCTGACGTGACAGTCATAGGTTTGACTTCATCAGAATAGGGGATGGATCTGTTGAGAAGGTAGTAGGGTGTGATATCCTGGTATTTGGATGACATACACAGAGTAGGAAAAGAAACTCCTATACTACAATCGGTTATACTTTGGTCGTCACACAGTGGTTTCTCCACAAAGGAAATGGATTTTATATCATACATACTGGTTACTAGATCTATGGTTTTAGATCTAGATTTGGGTGGTTTCCCAATCAGGGTACTTTGACGGCATTCTAAGAGTATTTAGAATGGACGACTCCTGGCACGGTAGTGTACCTGCAGGTGATGGAGTCACCCTCTCTAAAGCTGTCTTACAGACTAAAGGGGAGAGGGATGTGCATGATTGGCAGATCACTTGCTCAGGCAATTGAGTTAATCATGAGATGTCAAGTACCACACCAGATGTTGTTCTTGCACTAGATGCAATAAGTTGACATTAATCCAATCCTGGAGAAACGGTCGGAAGCGGTTTTAGAACATAAGTGGATATTCTAGGGATATGATAACGACAGCCTCATTCGGGAAACAGTTATCATTCCAGGCTTCCAAGGTGACGTGGACGACAAGGAGGTTGTCAGAGTTATAATTTTTCCTTCTGATGAGGGGCAGTATTTTGGACAGGTGATCCAAGGCAATACTGAGGGAGGCATGGCGCGGGACACTGATTAAGTTCAGTTGTCGATACAGTCTAAGAAGTTTGGATTTGGTGTTCATTTATGAACTAGGTCCCATCAGACATCCAAACACATTCTAAGACAGGTATTGCTCATTTCGGGAGATGGCTTTCTCCGCGAACATGAGATTTAGAGAGACATAGAAAGAAACTACAAAGCGGATCCACTCACTGAGGCTATTCCTCGAACGTAATAGTTTCGCAAACGAGCTTTGTGAGACTGACTAGTAGAGGAGTTGGGTGTTCGGTATCACACGGGCTGTGAGTATGCGACATCGCAATAATTAGCCTTGAGTGCAAGTGGGAGATTGTTGGAGATAGTGCCCTCAGAGTCAATTATTGGATCACAGGTACGTGATTGCAATGATTGAGGGAGGACCTATCCCGGTAGGACAGTCTTACTCGAGATGATAGTATGCTATCTGGTTTACCTTTATCATCGTGTACTGCTTCAGGTGACCTGACAAGTTGCTATTACACGTTGATAGAGCCCCTAGGATTCTTGCTTGACCACCAGCAGTATGAGGGCGATCATATAAGTGGGAGCTGGGGTCTATAAGCATATCCTTAAATGGTCCCTAGTCGTGAGAGTTTCGAGATAGGGCATCGATACTCCAGAGTAGACTAGTGTATACAGTCGAGACCCCGACGAGGGGCGGTGGCCGGTCTCACAAGCCACTGGTGTCAGTTGGTTCACCTAAGATGTATACAGTGCTCATTGGGTTATGAGTACACCGGACATGACTCGCCGGGAACATGCTAGTTGGTCATATACCAGACGTCAGATGGCAGTTCCCTGGTGACATGTGTACAGGTTAGTTCATCGACCCGGGGATCGTCATTTGTCTTGTGTGAGTTCCCACTGTACTTTGATTACTACCCTACCACGGCTCAAAGGAGTCGTGCAAACAGGTTTTAGTTGGGTACAGTCCCGAGCCACATGGAGGCAGTGAGCGTATCTTCAGGGGTTCGTCTCTCCCGGTATTGGGGGTGAGGTCGTGCTGTGTCTAGGAGAGCCATTACACGAAGCCCTCGGCCGAGGCAAGGAGATTTACCGGTAGGTATTCCAGTAGTATCTCAGGGTGTTCTGGGCTACACTCCGACACGACTTGTACCGCTTTTGGGGGTCTGACTTTTACCAACCCCCTAGGCCATCCATGCGATGCTCATAGACGAACGGACCGGACTGTACGGATATTGTCACTGACAGGCTCAGTAGGGTTGTCAGGCCGAGTTCGCTCACAGACATCCCTTTTAGTCAGTACCTGGTAGCCCGTTACGTATTGGCTTATACCTCTAACGTGCTAGTGGTTAAATCCACAACCAAGGTGTTGACGAGTCTTTAGAGTCCCCCACATTCAGTTACTCAGCTTTCGGGCGAAAGGTTGTAGAGGCCGTATGGAGATATGGCAAGGTCCGATCAGATACGTGCGGTATTGCACGGATCAGGATCGGACAGTTTGTACTACAGGCCGTATGATTATATGGCAGGGTTCGATCAGATACGTGCGACATTACACGGATCAGGATCGAACAGATATTACTAGCCGGTTTTGGTATAAGCCGGATTCTAGTATAGTACAGTGTAGATTTTGTCTCATTGCATTTGTATTTCGGTCGGAATACAAATGCGGGTGTGTATGCACAGTATCGAGGTTTTCCTGTAATTTATTACGGGACCAGTTTTCTGGAGTTGCCAGTTTGCTTTCCGTTTCGGTCAATTTCCTTTGTATCGTTCATTGGCCGAAGTTTGGTGGAGGAGGGCTTATTTGCATTGTTGCAAATAGGCATTTGTGGAGGGTGTTCCTTGCATATATTTGTATCATGATGGTTTTCATGATGGGTGCCATCCTTTGACCTTGCTTGACTTGTATCTTCATGATGGCATGACTTTTTGAGTCATCATGTTTGATGATGGTTGGTGATTGAGTGTGGATGTATTTTGTTATCATGTTCTTTCATGATTCCCTTTTGCATTATTGTTATGGTTGCACCACTCATTCCTTGGCTCACTCTCTCTCATTCTCTCCATTCACCTTGCATTGGCCGGCCATTCATTTTGAAGGGGGGCTGTCCAAAAATTGAGGTGGGGAAATGTTGTTCATTTCATGCACCAAAATTTTCCAAGCTCCTCCATATACTTCTTGTATCATCCCTCTACCAAAGTGGCACCTCCAAGAACCCCATATGAGACAGCTTATACACTACATTCTACAGCAAATCTTGGGCACGTCGACTAGCCAGCTTCGTGCCCGAGTTGCCTCGGCATTGAGGTGGGAGCCCGTAAAAGACGTAGGCGATGTGGTGCACTTCCGGCGACGAGGAGGAGACGGGACATTCCGCAGGAGATCGGGACAACGACGAGAAGACCGGAGGACTCGGATCTGTCGGTATATCTCTCTTCCCCTTCTTGTAGATAGCTAGGACTAATTAATGGTTCGATCCGGGTATTAGTGCGTGGCGGTTTGCCAGTTCAAGAAAAATTAAAGTTTATCACCGCTTCCACATTTGGCCGTCGGATTGACGGCCGGGGCGCCGCCGTGCACTTACACTCGTTAGGTTGCGAGTACACTGGACAGGACTCGTCGGGAACTGATGGTTGGTATTATACCTATCGTCAGCTATCAGTTCCCAGGTGACATGAGTACAGCTTAGTCCGCTGACTTGACACTGTCACTTCGCCTCAAGTGTGTTCCCACTGTTCTTTGATTACTACCCTACCACGGCTCTACTGAGTCGTGCAAACAGGTAGTAGTTGGGAGCAGTCCCGAAGCACTTGGAGGCAGTGACGGTTAGACATGATTCGTCTCTCCCGGTATTGGGGGTTGACATCGCGCTGTGTCTAGGAGAGCCATTACACGAGTAGTCCTTGACAAGAAAATAAAGATGGATATAATTTTGTTCTTGACAAGAATATCATGAACATTTACCTTCATAAGGTACTGGTTGCAGAGGGTACCCTGTATAATGGTATCTATGTTCTAAATCAGAATACAGTTCTCAATATACAAAACACACGCAAGAGGAAGAATTCAGATACGAATGAATCCTACTTGTGGCATTGTAGACTTGGTCATATCAGAGAGAAAAGACTGAGTAAGTTGCATAAAGATGGACTCTTGAATGCGTTCGAGTTTTCATCTTATGAAACTTGTCAGTCCTGTCTCAAAGGGAAGATGACCAAATCTCCGTTCACCGGACATGGAGAAAGAGTAGCAGAGCTCTTGGGACTCGTACATAGTGATGTATGCGGTCCGATGTCTATATATGCGAGGGGTGGGTTCTCGTACTTCATCACATTCACTGACGATCTCTCTAGGTTCGGATATGTGTATCTGATGAAACACAAATCTGAAGCTTTTAGGAATTCAGAAACGAAGTAGAGAACCAGACTGGCAAAAGTATCAAGATCCTCCGGTCTGATAGAGGAGGGGAGTACATAAGCACGGAATTCCTAGATTACTTAAAAGAGAATGGTATTCTCTCTCAGCTCACTCCTCCTTATACACCACAGCACAACGGTGTATCGGAGCGGAGGAATTGTACCCTACTGGATATGGTTTGCTCCATGATGAGTAATGCCGAGTTGCCTCTTTCATTTTGGGGACATGCGCTATTGACAGCAGCATACTTATTGAATGATGTTCCGTCTAAATCAGTGCCTAAGACTCCATTCGAGATATGGAATGGAAAAAGGCCATATCTTAAAAGATTTAAGATATGGGGTTGTCCGGCTTATGTTAAAACGCATAAACCAGATAAACTAGAGGCACGGTCAGTTTTATGTAAGTTTGTAGGATATCCAAAGAATGGTTATGGATATCTATTCTACCACACCGAGGAACAGAAGGTGTTTGTTGCTCAGCATGCCGTTTTCTTAGAAACGGAATTTCTTGCAAAAGAAATCAGCGGGAGCACGGTAGAATTGGAAGAAATTCAGCGACCACAAACTGAAACTGAAAATTTGACAGAACCTCAGGATTCAATAACCCCAGACGAACCTCAGCCACTCCGCAGATCTGGTAGGATTTCTCATCCGCCCGAGAGATACTACGGTTTTCTCATTAACGGGGATCGAGAGGATTGCATCTTGGAAGAAGATGACCCTACCAGTTTCAGGCAGGCCATTATCAGTAGGGACTCTGATAAGTGGCAGGAAGCAATGCAATCCGAAATGGAGTCCATGTACGCTAATAAAGTGTGGACCTTGGATATTGCTCCACCTGGGGTAAAACCCGTTGGATGCAAATGGATCTACAAAAGGAAACTTGGTGTAGATGGGCAGGTGGAAACCTATAAATCTAGACTCGTTGCAAAAGGTTTTCGTCAAAGACCTGGTTTGGACTATGACGAAACTTTTTCTCCGGTGGCTATGCTCAAATCCATTCGGATCCTACTTGCCATTGCTGCCTTCCATGACTATGAAATCTGGCAGATGGATGTTAAAACGGCTTTCCTGAACGGTTGTTTAGAAGAGTGCGTTTACATGGATCAACCAGAAGGTTTCGTAGACAGTGGGAGCAGCGGGAAGGTGTGCAAGTTGCTTAAATCCATTTATGGATTAAAGCAGGCATCGCGGAGCTGGAACATCTGTTTTGATGAGGCAATCAAGGAATTTGATTTCATCAAGAACGAGGATGAACCCTGTGTCTATAAGAAGATTGTAGGACGAACTGTTGTATTCCTTGTCTTGTACGTGGACGCCATTCTTTTGATAGGAAATGACATTCCTATGCTACAATCGGTCAAGCTATTTTTGTCACAAAGGTTCTCCATGAAGGACCTGGGTGATGCCTCGTACATTCTGGGGATCAAGATCTATAGAGATAGATCCAAGAAACTATTGGGACTTTCGCAGTCTAGGTACATAGAGACCGTATTAAAGAGATTTAGTATGGAGGGTTCCAAGCGCGGTAACATACCCGCATTGCACGGAATTACCCTCTCCAAGAAGATGTCTCCTAAGACTGACGAGGAGAGGGTTCGCATGAGCACTATACCCTACGCTTCGGCGGTAGGATCTATAATGTATGCGATGCTATGTACAAGACCAGATGTAGCTTACGCGCTGAGCGCGGTAAGCCGGTATCAGTCAGACCCAGGGGAGGACCACTGGACAGCAGTGAAGAACATTCTCAAGTACCTGAGAAGGACTAAGGAGATGTTCCTGGTTTACGGTAATGGAGACCTTAGGGTCGAGTCCTTTACCGATTCAAGCTTCCAAAGTGACAAAGATGACAGCAAGTCTGTCTCGGGTTTTGTGTTTACCCTCAACGGAGGGGCGGTATGTTGGAGGAGTTCCAAACAGGATACCGTCGCAGACTCGACGATGGAGGCTGAATACATTGCTGCAAGCGATGCCGCAAAAGAGGCGGTCTGGATGAAGAAGTTCATTAGTTAACTTCAGGTGGTTCCGTCCATTGTTGACCCAATACCTTTGTATTGCGATAACAATGGGGCTATAGCTTTAGCGAAGGAACCAAGGTCCCATCAGAAATCCAGGCACATCTTAAGGCAGTATCACCTGATCAGGGAGATCATTGATCGCCAGGAGATCGAGGTGCGGAGAGTGGACACGAAGGACAACACAGCGGACCCATTCACGAAGGCCTTACCCCAGACTCAGTTCGAGCGGCTGATCGAGATGATAGGTCTTCGATACGCCAGTACATGGCCTTAGTGCAAGTGGGAGATTGTTAGTGTATATGCCCTAGAGGCCATTACTGTATCATACTAGTATGTATATTACTTGATGGAAGCTTGGGATATTCACAGTTGTACAGACAATCTTGCTCAATATAGTAGTATGCTACTTGGTTTGTCTCTACTTTAATGTGTACATGTGTGTTTATTTATTATATCACCTATACGCATTAGTAGAGCCCTTAGGATCTTTGCTTGATTACCGGCGTTGTGATGGCGATCACACTCGTGGGGGCTGGGTAATCTACAAGCACATCCTTATACACGTCCCTAGTCGTGGGAGTGTCGAGATAGGGCATCGATACTCCGGAGTAGACTAGCGTACGCGCTTCTCATCCCAGCACGGGAGACGGTCTGTCCCACAGCCGTCAGTACGTCGTACTTGAGATAGTATACGGGTGCTCGTTAGGTTGCGAGTACACTGGACAGGACACGTCGGGAACTGATGGTTGGTATTATACCCATCGTCAGTTATCAGTTCCCAGGTGACATGAGTACAGCTTAGTCCGCTGACTTGACACTGTCACTTCGCCTCGAGTGTGTTCCCACTGTTCTTTGATTACTACCCTACCACGGCTCTACTGAGTCGTGCAAACAGGTAGTAGTTGGGAGCAGTCCCGAAGCACTTGGAGGCAGTGACGGTTAGACAGGATTCGTCTCTCCCGGTATTGGGGGTTGACATCGCGCTTTGTCTAGGAGAGCCATTACACGAGTAGTCCCTGGCCAGGGCAAGCGAGATATACTGGTAGGTTTCCAGTGTTATCTCAGGGTGTTCTGGGCTGCACTCCGACACGACTTGTACCGCTATTAGGGGACTGACGTTTACCGCCCCCTAGGCCCGCCATACGATGTATCAGACGAACAGACCGGACTGTACGGAGATTGTCACATATAGACTCAGTAGGAGTTCGGATGGGTTCACCTCATCAGTCTTCTTATCGGCATCTACCTGGGGACCGTTACGTACAGCTAGTGCCGCTTGCGGTCTGTGGTTAACCCCACTGCCAGCGTAGTGTCGAGTCTTTAGAGTCCCACACAGAGGGTTACTCGCCTTTGGGCAAAACTGAGTAGAGGTCGCATGGTTTTGCAACAGGGTTCGTTCACATCCGCGCACTTGTGCACGTTTGGTGTCCGGACAGTCATTACTAGCGGGCTCTGGTTTGAGCCGGATCCTAGTATATGCTTTGGGGTTAGTTTTATCTCATAGTGTTCATGTTCCTCGGAACATGAATGCGGGTGTGTGTGCACAGTTGATTGAGGCGGAGGAAGAGTTTGTTCATTAGGGTTTTGGAACGGGTGTGTATGCACAGTTGACAGTCGTATTTTTCCAAACCCTAATGATCTTGTGATTTATCAATTAATAATATTAATTAAATGAAATTGTGTCATGGTTGGGTTTGTTGACTTGTTGACCATGGTTGACTAGTTGACTAGGTTTGAAATATTGACCATCATCATTACCTTTTTTAGATGCTCTTTGATCTTTGCAAAATTCATTTATTGTGATATGATAATGGTCTCTTCAATCCATCCATCACCTTTTTCATTTTGAATTAATATTATTATTAGAAAATCACATATATGTTATGGTTGTAAAAAATACCATATCATTCTATCATTTTGTTTTTCTCTCTTCACTTCATCTTCTTCCTCCTCTAGTTCAAGGAGAGCAAATCTCATGTGTTGAGAATCATCTCCTTGAAGATATAACACCCCAAAGCACACTCTACTCACTCTAAGGTAGAAGGTCTAGCAAGCCGAATACCTTAGTTCTCTCAAGATCGAGAAAGGAGCCCAAGGATGAAGCCCTCAGGTGGATCTATCTTCGGCAAAGAGGAGACGAGGAGGGGAAGCCATTCAAGCTACTACAAAGAGCAAGAAAGAAGAAGAACAACAAGAAGAGAAGGAGTTCAAGTTGAGGTATAACCCCTAACCGAGTAGATAAATCTCTAGTTAGGATGCTAGTGTATTGTTTAGCAAAGATCCGGCTTTTACGGTCCATGTTACCAAGTCTAGAAAAATTTTTGTTTTACCGTTTCCGCAACCCCGAAAGTACCGGGAGAGGTAACGTGGACCTAACAGTGGTATCAGAGCCTAACTAAACATGAACTAGCTAGGTAGTAGAGTGTATCGAAGTTCGAATCGGAAAAATCGAAAAACCAAAATGTCAAAACCCTAGTTTTCTGTTAAAATTTTTTCTGGTCAAAACAAAATTTGTCATACTCCAAAAATCATCTCAGGGATTTTAGAAGAAAGCCACCAAAAACGAGCCAGTAACTCGACCAAAGAGCCGCGGTTCCGCGGCAATAGCAAGCTATTGCCGTGGAACCGCGGCCATCTTGGTGAGTCAATGGGTCGATTTTTGTGCAGTGTATTTCTGACTTGGTTTTAGGATTTTTAAGATGGTTTATATGTGCCCAGATTTTCCAGAATAGAAATTTGTTTTTGGGGGCCGATAAATCCGTATTTTTCCGAACTTCAATACACTTTGACTATAAAGGTTATATCTGTGATGTTCATATGTATTGAACGTCGGCTAATCGCTATATGTCGATTAGTCGGGGTTATACATATCTGTGATCTGTGATTGATGCTGATTGTTTGTGTATATGAACTCGTTGGATTGTCGCGGATGAATAGCCGGGGTGGATGTGAGATGAGAGTTTCTTTTTCTTTCATTCATGTAATAAATTTGTAAATTGATGTAATATTATTTGTATGGCTGCACAACTGGGTCGGGGTTGTAGCCGTCATTGTATAATTCTTTTTACTGTTTTTGCTCCTACGATTGACCCATGGAGGGGGTGCACAAACTACCGGGTATCTCGAAGTGCCGAGTGGCCTACTCACGGCGATGAGGGAGGTTGCTTCGCTTCGGGTACTTGGCAGGTAGTTTGCCGCACCCGTAGGGGTCTTGGGTGGGGTATTGGCTATTCATCGCGATCGTGTAATCCGCCTTTCGTTGCAGGCTCGAACGAATCGCGGGTTCCTAGTATATCCAAAGTGTTCATCTGTGATCTGTAATGTCTATCATTGCTATATATGTATATATAATAACTATTTAGGCGTTGCTTATGTTTTACAGCCGCGCTAGCCCAGCCCCCGCTCTGTCGTTAGTTAAGTAACCTAACGGGTGATGACGGGGCCCCGTGGCGAATGCGAATGGCATAAGCGTACGTCATATTTTGGTTGTTTTCTGCAATGGTAGGATTTAAATGATGGGACACATTAAAAGAACTAATGCAAGAAAATAAACCTAAAAGACGTTGTTGGAACAAGTTTTTCAAAAAGCTGTTATTGCAAGGACGTTCAATTTTTGTTTTGCATCGAGGTATTCGGTTATGAATGCCCAGCACCTCAGTCGACGAGGCAAGGGCCGAGATCCCTTCATCGGGAGTGACCCCTTGGACAAAAGTTTGCGTCAGGGTAATAACTTCACTATAGTCGATTATTCTTGCTTTGCATCGAGGTATTCAGTTTGGAATATCCTGCACCTCATTCGACGAGGAAAGAGCCGAGATCCCTTCACAGGGAGTGACCTCTTTAGCAAAAGTTTTCGCCACTATATTTTCAAAAAGGGCAATCATGTTCCTTCAACGATATCAAGTTCATTACGTTAACGGGTTTTTCGCCAAAAACCCAGCCGTAGCCCTCCGTCGTTTCGGATTAATATTATTTAGTATTCGTGCTGCGTTTGTTGACCTAGTCAAGGCGTAGTGAACGGTAGCTAAATAATATTTTTCTGTGGATTGCAAATGTGATTGGTTAGGACAGTCGTGCGACCTTGTTGACCAAGTCAAGGGCACGTACGGATGGGTCTAATGCAATCAGGATAATGACGGGTAGAACTTGACTAACTGTTTGTGGCTTGTTAACCTAGTCAAGATCATGAACCGTTAGGGGCAAAAACCACATCGGGAGTTTCAAAAGTACTGAAACTTGCAGATTTAGCATACCTTCTGGAGTGTGGTGACTAGAGTGGATTCCATCTAGGTCATCACACAGTGATAGTTGGATCCCGATCCCGCTGATGAGTTGGATTACTCTCGGGAGATTATTTCACTTAACAATCAATGCTATAAACCTAGTAGGTGTCTAGAAAGGTGTTAGCGGGGTCACGCCCCCAGGGAAAAGAGGTTCTTAAATTAAGGAACTTCGCGAAAGCGTTGGAAAACCTCCCTCGAAGTACCGACACTAGCCTAGCTGAAAGATTAAGCAAGTATTGTGACGTGAATTAAATCCCGGCTAGTTCTTCTTTTAAAAGGTTTTAAGAAGAATTTGAGGAAACAATGAGAGACATCCTGGTTAGATAAATTAATAAACCAATCTAATCTTGCAAGAGCATACGCTGAGTGTTTCTTTTCTCCCTCTCCAGGTAGCAACCATTTCACATCCTAATCAAGATAATAAAATGTATCGCTTGACCGATCCGAATTCTTATTCGGGGCTGGGGAAAGTTGGTTCAGCTCTAACTTGTGACAACAGTCATGAGTATGAGAATGGGAAAGGGGATTGTATGGATTTCCAGGATACCCAGTTGAAGAAGAAGCATGGTTTTGCATCTACTTCAGGTGTTCTTGTAATTGAGAACTGTTTTACTGTCAGCCCTACCTCCTGGGTACTTGATACCGGATCAGGATCTCATATCTGTAATTTATTGCAGGGACTGAGAAAAAGTAGGAAAGTTGCACCGGGTGATATGTCGCTCAGAGTAGCGAACGGAGCACAAGTTTATGCGGCAGCCGTCGGTGAATATCACCTAGTATTGCCAAATGGCAAGACTATGATTTTGAATGATTGCTACTATGTACCCTCCATGGTTTGCAACATCATATCAGTTTCTTTACTCGATAAAGATGGATATAATTTTGTTCTTGACAAGAATATCATGAACATTTACCTTCATAATGTACTGGTTGCAGAGGGTACCCTGTATAATGGTATCTATGTTCTAAATCAGAATACAGTTCTCAATATACAAAACACACGCAAGAGGAAGAATTCAGATACGAATGAATCCTACTTGTGGCATTGTAGACTTGGTCATATCAGAGAGAAAAGACTGAGTAAGTTGCATAAAGATGGACTCTTGAATGCGTTCGAGTTTTCATCTTATGAAACTTGTCAGTCCTGTCTCAAAGGGAAGATGACCAAATCTCCGTTCACCGGACATGGAGAAAGAGTAGCAGAGCTCTTGGGACTCGTACATAGTGATGTCTGCGGTCCGATGTCTATACATGCGAGGGGTGGGTTCTCGTACTTCATCACATTCACTGACGATCTCTCTAGGTTCGGATATGTGTATCTGATGAAACACAAATCTGAAGCTTTTAGGAATTCAGAAACGAAGTAGAGAACCAGACTGGCAAAAGTATCAAGATCCTCCGGTCTGATAGAGGAGGGGAGTACTTAAGCACGGAATTCCTAGATTACTTAAAAGAGAATGGTATTCTCTCTCAGCTCACTCCTCCTTATACACCACAGCACAACGGTGTATCGGAGCGGAGGAATTGTACCCTACTGGATATGGTTTGCTCTATGATGAGTAATGCTGAGTTGCCTCTTTCATTTTGGGGACATGCGCTATTGACAGCAGCATACTTATTGAATGATGTTCCGTCTAAATCAGTGCCTAAGACTCCATTCGAGATATGGAATGGAAAAAGGCCATATCTTAAAAGATTTAAGATATGGGGTTGTCCGGCTTATGTTAAAACGCATAAACCAGATAAACTAGAGGCACGGTCAGTTTTATGTAAGTTTGTAGGATATCCAAAGAATGGTTATGGATATCTATTCTACCACACCGAGGAACAGAAGGTGTTTGTTGCTCAGCATGCCGTTTTCTTAGAAACGGAATTTCTTGCAAAAGAAATCAGCGGGAGCACGGTAGAATTGGAAGAAATTCAGCGACCACAAACTGAAACTGAAAATTTGACAGAACCTCAGGATTCAATAACCCCAGACGAACCTCAGCCACTCCGCAGATCTGGTAGGATTTCTCATCCGCCCGAGAGATACTACGGTTTTCTCATTAACGGGGATCGAGAGGATTGCATCTTGGAAGAAGATGACCCTACCAGTTTCAGGCAGGCCATTATCAGTAGGGACTCTGATAAGTGGCAGGAAGCAATGCAATCCGAAATGGAGTCCATGTACGCTAATAAAGTGTGGACTTTGGATATTGCTCCACCTGGGGTAAAACCCGTTGGATGCAAATGGATCTACAAAAGGAAACTTGGTGTAGATGGGCAGGTGGAAACCTATAAATCTAGACTCGTTGCAAAAGGTTTTCGTCAAAGACCTGGTTTGGACTATGACGAAACTTTTTCTCCGGTGGCTATGCTCAAATCCATTCGGATCCTACTTGCCATTGCTGCCTTCCATGACTATGAAATCTGGCAGATGGATGTTAAAACGGCTTTCCTGAACGGTTGTTTAGAAGAGTGCGTTTACATGGATCAACCAGAAGGTTTCGTAGACAGTGGGAGCAGCGGGAATGTGTGCAAGTTGCTTAAATCCATTTATGGATTAAAGCAGGCATCGCGGAGCTGGAACATCTGTTTTGATGAGGCAATCAAGGAATTTGATTTCATCAAGAACGAGGATGAACCCTGTGTCTATAAGAAGATTGTAGGACGAACTGTTGTATTCCTTGTCTTGTACGTGGACGCCATTCTTTTGATAGGAAATAACATTCCTATGCTACAATCGGTCAAGCTATTTTTGTCACAAAGGTTCTCCATGAAGGACCTGGGTGATGCCTCGTACATTCTGGGGATCAAGATCTATAGAGATAGATCCAAGAAACTATTGGGACTTTCGCAGTCTAGGTACATAGAGACCGTATTAAAGAGATTTAGTATGGAGGGTTCCAAGCGCGGTAACATACCCGCATTGCACGGAATTACCCTCTCCAAGAAGATGTCTCCTAAGACTGACGAGGAGAGGGTTCGCATGAGCACTATACCCTACGCTTCGGCGGTAGGATCTATAATGTATGCGATGCTATGTACAAGACCAGATGTAGCTTACGCGCTGAGCGCGGTAAGCCGGTATCAGTCAGACCCAGAGGAGGACCACTGGACAGCAGTGAAGAACATTCTCAAGTACCTGAGAAGGACTAAGGAGATGTTCCTGGTTTACGGTAATGGAGACCTTAGGGTCGAGTCCTTTACCGATTCAAGCTTCCAAAGTGACAAAGATGACAGCAAGTCTGTCTCGGGTTTTGTGTTTACCCTCAACGGAGGGGCGGTATGTTGGAGGAGTTCCAAACAGGATACCGTCGCAGACTCGACGATGGAGGCTGAATACATTGCTGCAAGCGATGCCGCAAAAGAGGCGGTCTGGATGAAGAAGTTCATTAGTGAACTTTAGGTGGTTCCGTCCATTGTTGACCCAATACCTTTGTATTGCGATAACAATGGGGCTATAGCTTTAGCGAAGGAACCAAGGTCCCATCAGAAATCCAGGCACATCTTAAGGCAGTATCACCTGATCAGGGAGATCATTGATCGCCAGGAGATCGAGGTGCGGAGAGTGGACACGAAGGACAACACAGCGGACCCATTCACGAAGGCCTTACCCCAGACTCAGTTCGAGCGGCTGATCGAGATGATAGGTCTTCGATACGCCAGTACATGGCCTTAGTGCAAGTGGGAGATTGTTAGTGTATATGCCCTAGAGGCCATTACTGTATCATACTAGTATGTATATTACTTGATGGAAGCTTGGGATATTCACAGTTGTACAGACAATCTTGCTCAATATAGTAGTATGCTACTTGGTTTGTCTCTACTTTAATGTGTACATGTGTGTTTATTTATTATATCACCTATACGCATTAGTAGAGCCCTTAGGATCTTTGCTTGATTACCGGCGTTGTGATGGCGATCACACTCGTGGGGGCTGGGTAATCTACAAGCACATCCTTATACACGTCCCTAGTCGTGGGAGTGTCGAGATAGGGCATCGATACTCCGGAGTAGACTAGCGTACGCGCTTCTCATCCCAGCACGGGAGACGGTCTGTCCCACAGCCGTCAGTACGTCGTACTTGAGATAGTATACGGGTGCTCGTTAGGTTGCGAGTACACTGGACAGGACACGTCGGGAACTGATGGTTGGTATTATACCCATCGTCAGTTATCAGTTCCCAGGTGACATGAGTACAGCTTAGTCCGCTGACTTGACACTGTCACTTCGCCTCGAGTGTGTTCCCACTGTTCTTTGATTACTACCCTACCACGGCTCTACTGAGTCGTGCAAACAGGTAGTAGTTGGGAGCAGTCCCGAAGCACTTGGAGGCAGTGACGGTTAGACAGGATTCGTCTCTCCCGGTATTGGGGGTTGACATCGCGCTGTGTCTAGGAGAGCCATTACACGAGTAGTCCCTGGCCAGGGCAAGCGAGATATACTGGTAGGTTTCCAGTGTTATCTCAGGGTGTTCTGGGCTGCACTCCGACACGACTTGTACCGCTATTAGGGGACTGACGTTTACCGCCCCCTAGGCCCGCCATGCGATGTATCAGACGAACAGACCGGACTGTACGGAGATTGTCACATATAGACTCAGTAGGAGTTCGGATGGGTTCACCTCATCAGTCTTCTTATCGGCATCTACCTGGGGACCGTTACGTACAGCTAGTGCCGCTTGCGGTCTGTGGTTAACCCCACTGCCAGCGTAGTGTCGAGTCTTTAGAGTCCCACACAGAGGGTTACTCGCCTTTGGGCAAAACTGAGTAGAGGTCGCATGGTTTTGCAACAGGGTTCGTTCACATCCGCGCACTTGTGCACGTTTGGTGTCCGGACAGTCATTACTAGCGGGCTCTGGTTTGAGCCGGATCCTAGTATATGCTTTGGGGTTAGTTTTATCTCATAGTGTTCATGTTCCTCGGAACATGAATGCGGGTGTGTGTGCACAGTTGATTGAGGCGGAGGAAGAGTTTGTTCATTAGGGTTTTGGAACGGGTGTGTATGCACAGTTGACAGTCGTATTTTTCCAAACCCTAATGATCTTGTGATTTATCAATTAATAATATTAATTAAATGAAATTGTGTCATGGTTGGGTTTGTTGACTTGTTGACCATGGTTGACTAGTTGACTAGGTTTGAAATATTGACCATCATCATTACCTTTTTTAGATGCTCTTTGATCTTTGCAAAATTCATTTATTATGATATGATAATGGTTTCTTCAATCCATCCATCACCTTTTTCATTTTGAATTAATATTATTATTAGAAAATCACATATATGTTATGGTTGTAAAAAATACCATATCATTCTATCATTTTGTTTTTCTCTCTTCACTTCATATTCTTCCTCCTCTAGTTCAAGGAGAGCAAATCTCATGTGTTGAGAATCATCTCCTTGAAGATATAACACCCCAAAGCACACTCTACTCACTCTAAGGTAGAAGGTCTAGCAAGCCGAATACCTTAGTTCTCTCAAGATCGAGAAAGGAGCCCAAGGATGAAGCCCTCAGGTGGATCTATCTTCGGCAAAGAGGAGACGAGGAGGGGAAGCCATTCAAGCTACTACAAAGAGCAAGAAAGAAGAAGAACAACAAGAAGAGAAGGAGTTCAAGTTGAGGTATAACCCCTAACCGAGTAGATAAATCTCTAGTTAGGATGCTAGTGTATTGTTTAGCAAAGATCCGGCTTTTACGGTCCATGTTACCAAGTCTAGAAAAATTTTTGTTTTACCGTTTCCGCAACCCCGAAAGTACCGGGAGAGGTAACGTGGACCTAACAGACGAATCCCCTCTTATCGCTCATTGCCTCCATGTGATTCGGGACTGTACCCAAAAACCACCATTTTGCACGCCCTCTTGGACGTGGTAAGGTGGAAATCAAAGCACAGTGGGAATTACACAGGACTCTATGACGATCTCGGGTCTACAGTCTAACCTGTACCAGTGTCACCAGAGAACTGCCATCTGACGTAAGGTATAATACCATCTGGGAGTTCTCGGCGAGTCCGTACAGTGTACCCAATCTCTACTAAGCACCCGTATATCATCTCTGATGTCAAACACCAATGGATATGGGATCATCCATCGCCCATCTGTATGGGTCGAGAAGGTATACGCTTGTCTACTCTGGTATATCGATGCCCCGTCTCGATACACCCACGACTAGGGACCTTGAAGGATGTACTTATTGTAGGGTTCCTAGGCACAATATAGAGGTCTCACAAGGCATCAACCATGCCAATTTCAAATTTTATGGGTGCCGAGAAACCCTAATACGGATCGTCGACTAGAATTCTAGGCGAAACATTAAACTAGTTAACGACTTAACTAAAAGTGAGAAGCTACAACCTTTGTAGATCCGGTTCTCCACTTCTTTAGCTCCACGTAGACTTCCTCCCGCTGTCCAAGTCGGATCCCGGACTCAATCGTCGGCTTCATCGGAGAAATGGACGGGCTAGGTCCTCGGCTTCGTGCCGAAGATGATCTACGTCGAGGTATCGCAAATTCAAGCTCCAACTTCACCAAGTTGTGAAACTTGTGAAGAAAACACCCTATACTACTTGGCAAGAGGTAGAGGGTGAAGAAATAGGAGGCGGGTTCACTTTAGAATTGGATTTCTCACACTTTTGCTCAAAGTGCCATTAATGGTGGCAAGCTTTTTCTTGAAGAAGAAGAAGATGATGAAGATAGAATATTATGATAAGATTTTTGAAATGAAAAAGAAAATGAATACTTATCATAATGTGAACCATGGTTAGGTGTAGAGAATTGACTAAGGTTAGATGAATGGTTAGGGTTAAGCATGAAGACAAAGTGGTCACTTTGGTCAAAGCTTCATGAAGCTTCAACAAGCTTCAAGAATGGAAGCAACCCTTTTGTTTTCTTTTGCCATTTCCTTTTAATCCAAATTAAAAAGAAAAAGGAATGAATAAATAAAAACCCTAACCACTTTCTTAACCAAGGTTTAATTCTTTACACTTAACCAAATGAGCAAGTATCATCAAACATGATACAAACATGTGCACAAAAGTATATCACATATACAACTTGCACATCAAGTGAGAAAATCCATTTAAAGTGAACCAATACTAGTTAATGCAAAGTAATATATCAAATATATAATTATACATTAAATCATTAAATCAACACTTGATTTAACGATCCGGTCATATCGCATATAACCGACTAGGATCCTATGTATCGGCTTATCAAATCAATCCTTGATTCGATATCTAGGTTATATCGTATATAACCAATCGATACATTCATCGCGAGAATGGAATAGGTATCACATACACGCATTATTCTCGGTCCTGCACATATCTCATATGTGCTCCTATTTCGTTTCGCTTGAGCCAGGAAACCTCTGTGTAGGACTCTAAAGACTCGTCAATACGCCGGTAGCAGATGATGATCATATCAAGCACCCACAAGCCGCAAGCGGTCTGCTAAACGTAACGGCCATCCGGGTATTGAGCGATCGGAAGATCGACGAGCTAGCCCGCTCACACTCCTGTGAATCCAACCAGTAACACTTACTGTACAGTCCGGTCTGTTCGTCTGATATGTCGCATATCAAGTCTAGGGGTGGTAAACGTCAGACCCCAATAACCGATAAGTCGTGCCGATGTGAGGCTCATAACGGGTCGAGAAACTACTGGTAACACTTACCAGCAAATCTCTGATCAGCCCTGGCCAGGGACTTCCCTGTTACAGCCAATCGAGCACAGCGCAACATCAACTCCCAATACCGGGAGAGACGAAACCCCTCCTATCGCTCATTGCCTCCATGTGACTCGGGACTGTACCTAAAGACCACCGTTTTGCATGCCCTCATGGACGTGGTAAGGTGGAGATCAAAGCACAGTGGGAATCACACAAGACTCTATGACGATCTCGGGTCTACAGACTAACCTGTACAAGTGTCACCTGAGAACTGCCATCTGACGTGAGGTATAATACCATCTGGGAGTTCTCGGCGAGTCCGTCCAGTATACCCAGTCTCCACTGAGCACCCGTATATCATCTCTGATGTCAAACACCAATGGATATGGGATCATCCATCGCCCATCTCATGGGTCGAGAAGCGTATACGCTAGTCTACTCTGGTATATCGATGCCCCGTCTCGATACACCCACGACTAGGGACCTTGAAGGATGTACCTATGGACTACTATGTCCCCACTAGTATGATCTGCATCATAGTCCAGGAAGTCAAGTACACATCCTAAGGGCTTTACCAACATGTAACTATAAGACAGTTTAAAGAGACAAATGTACATGTTAAGATAAAGAGCAACCAGATAGCATACTATCATATCGAGCAAGAAAGTCATCTCTATATATGTCCAAGCATCCAATATAATATACATCATCTGTACAATACTGGCCTCTAGGGCATACATACAACTAACACTTATGGACTACCATGTCCCCACTAGTATGATCCGCATCATAATCCAGGTAGTCAAGTACACATCTTAAGGGCTTTACCAATATGTAACAGAGAGACAATCAGTGTATACGTTAAGATAAAGAGCAACCAGATAGCATACTATCATGTCGAGCAAGAAAGTCCTCCCTATATATGTCCAAACATCCATTACAATATACATCCAATGTACAGTAATGGCCTCTAGGGCATACATATAACTAACAATCTCCCATTTGCACTAGGGCCATCTGTAGCAGTGGTTGTAGTATCTCATACTCAACCATCCCATAAAAGTCTCTCTCTGGGAAAAGGCCTTTGTGAGTGGATCCGCCGTATTGTCCTCTGAGTCTACTCTCCTGACCTCGATCACCTTGGAGATCAGCCATCTCCATGATCAGGTGATACTGCCTTAGAATATGTCTGGATCACTGATGGGACGGGCGTTCCTTAGCATAAGCCACAACTCCATTGTCACACAATGGCAGGAACGAAGTTCATCTCATGAACTAATATACATCCAGACTGCCTCTTTGGTAGCATCTTAAGTAGCGATGTATCCAGCCTTTATCGTCTAGTATGCCACGGTATCTAGCTTGGAACTCTTCCAACATACCGTCCCTTTACTAAGGGTAAAGACAATGCCTGCGACGGACTTTCAGTCGTCCTTATCACCCTGGAACCTTTCCAATGATTCTCCCCAGGATCAATTTATACCATCACACTCTATACTAGTGAGTATTCTAACATCCAATTAGATCTATCTCATAGATCCAAAACCTAGGATTTAGTAGGTATCACTTTGATCCTATGTGGAGAATCATTTGTGATAAGCGGAGATTGACCGAGCGTAGCATAGGAAACTCCTTTCTTATCAAGAGTATGCCATCCACGTACTCTACGAGGATCACCACCATACTCCCTACCACCCTTTTGTTTATACAAGGTTCATCTACTATTTTGATGAAGTCAAACTCTTTGACTACTACATCAAAACAGACGTTCCAACTCCGCGATGCCTGCTTTATCATATAAAACATCTTGCACACGTTTCCGCTGCTCCCACTGTCTACGAAGCCCTCTGGCTGTGTACTTATAGACGCTTTCTTCCAAATCATCATTTAGAAAAGTAGTCAAGACATCCAACCGCCAGATATCGTAGTTATGGTATGTAGCCGTAGCAAGTAAGATCTGGATGGACTTAAGCATAGGCACTGAAAAAGGTTTCATCATTATCCACACGTGGTCGATGACGAAAACCTTTAACAAGTCTAGCTTTGAAAGTCTCAACTTTTCCATGTACACCAAGTAATCTTCTCAAGATATACTTGCTCCTGATGGGGATTTAACCCTTCATATATAGCAACCAAAGTCCATACTTTGTTGGTGTATAAGGATTCTATCTCAGATCGATAAACATCCAGCCATTCTTATAAAGTCCCACTCCTGATGGCCAGCTCGAAACTAGTTGGGTCATCATCTCATGATGCAATCCTCGCTCCCACTGTCATAGAGAAACAGAAGTATCTCTCAGGTGGGTGAGGAACCCTACTAGATCGGCGGAGAGGCTGAGGTTCGTTGGTTACTATTGAATCCTTTGGTTCTACCAAGTCATCAGTTGCAGTTTGTATAGCTGGAACATTTCCAGTTCCACATAACAGACCTTGCCTCAAGCTTGTCCGGATTTTTCCTTTTAGACATAGGTCGGACAACCCCAATATCTCAACAAACTTAAGATATGGGCTCTTCCTTTTCCATATCACATATGAAGTGGTAGGCAACTGTTTGATTTGAACCCTATTCAATAGATATGCAACTTCTCAAGTGCATAACCCCCAAAAGGAAAAAGGTAACTCAGTAGTACTCATCATAGAGCACACCATATCAAATAGGGTGTATCTGCTCCGCCCCGATACACCGTTGTGCTGTGGTATATATGGAGGAGTAATGCTGAGAGAGAAACTCATTCTCCTTTAGAATAGTCCAGGAATTCTATGCACAAGTATTCTCCTCCCTGATCTTATCATAGGACATAATACTTATACCCGTATTTTGGTTCTTTACTTCTAACTTATATTCTGTGAATATCTCAAAAGGTTCGGACTTGTGTTTCAACAGGAACATGTATCTGAATCTTGAGAGATTATCAGAGAATATAATGAAGTATAAAGAACCGGTCTTTGCATGTGTAGACAGGGGACCTAGATACATCAACATGTATCATCCCAAGAGTTCACTAACTCTTTCTCTGCTTCCAGTAAACAGAGCTATGGTCATTTTATCTTTGTGACATGACTGGCAAGTTTCATAAGATGTAAATTCAAACTGATTTAAATATGCATCTAAATGTAACTTTAGCTAGTCGGGTCACATTGATCTGACCTAGTCTACAATGCCTCAAGAAGGATTCGTTCATTTCTGAACTCTTCCTCTTGTGTGTGTTCTATATATTAAGAACCGTAGTTTGATTTAGAATATCAATGCTTTTAGATAACGTGCCTGAACCGATCAACTTTTGATACAGGAAATATTCAAAACATTATCCAACAATACAAAATTTTATCATTTCTTTACTTATAAAAAGACTGATATGATTTTGTATATCAGGTTTGGTATCTAATAACATTCGTTCAGAATCAATGTATTTGTAATACAGGGTGACAGTGACCAACAGACTTGGCAGCAACACTTGCCCTATTTTCTGCCTCATGAAACTTATCACCCGTTCTCAGTTCTCTACCTTTCTGTAGCCCTATGTAACAGATTACATATCTGGGATCCTGATTCGGTATCAAATACCCAGGACGCAGAGGATACTGAGAAACAGTTCTTTGTAATGAACACACCCGAAGAAGATGCATCATCATGCACTTTCTTCGTTTGGGCGGCACGGGAAATCTGGTATTCCCCAACTTCCTGCTCTGTCTTATAACAATTATAAGTTGGAGCGGGACCAACGTTCCCCAGCTCAGTATAACAAGCGGGTTCGATCAATATATCCGTTTTATTATCTTGATTAAGGCGTGACATGGTCGCTACCTGGAGAGAGAGAGAAGAAAACACTCAGCGTATGCTCTTGCAAGATCAGATTGGTTATTATTTTATCTAATCAGGATGGCTCCCACTGTTTTAATCAAATCTTCCTTCAAACCCTAAAAGGAAAGACTAGCCGGGATTAATTTGTAGCGTTTTGAAAATCGTTTCGGTGAAATTTCGGAAAATCGGTAAAATGAGGGGGTTTTCTGTAAAAAGTCAAAATACAAATATCTTATTATAAAAATTAAATATACATATTCTAGCTATGTAATTGCTATTATTCGGTGTTTATTGAGCCGCTGGTGAAATATCAAATTTTCTGAAAAAAATATTATTTTATTATTATTTTAAGCCGTCACTAACACATTTAATTAGGGAAAATTACAAATTGGAATGAGTTGAAACAAATTTTGTGCATCATAAAACATTAAATAAAAATTTATTGTGTGGTTTTTGGAACGAAATCATTTGCCAAAATGGTTTAGAAATTTTTGAAGAAAAAAAGGCTTTTTTTTAGCGTAAATGGATGTTTGGGGTATTGTATTTATCATTTTTCATCACCCCACACCCGTGCCCACACCCACACACACCCACTTACTCCTTCCCATGGCTGAATTCAGCACCCACCATATTTTTCCCCACTTGATTTTCAAGGAAAAAGAAATGAAAGAAAAGAAAAGAAAATGAGTGAAGTAGTTAGACTTTTGACTTTGTTTGACCTTGACCTTGTCCCCCCCCATTTTCCTCACCTCCCTCTCTCTCCCCCACCCACTTTTCTGGCCGAAAATTCCTTCTCCCCACAGCAGCCCCCCCTCCATTTTTCCTTCTCTTTTCTCTTCAAAACTTCATGAAAAATTGCATCAAAAATCCACCAAAAATCCCACAAAATCAAAATCAAAGTCCTACCCATTTTAGCTTAGCCCGTTTAGCATGGATCCTTGTGAAAAGAGAGCATTTTGGGAGGCCATGGAGTCTTGTGGACCTTCATATATTTTTGGGTATAATTCTAAAACTTTTTGTTGCTTAAATTGTTACTAATTTCTTAAGCTAATTTAATTAAGTGTTATTTGGATATGTGAGTTTAATTGCAAGTTTTGGAATTCAAGTTGTGAAATTGAATGCAAGTCAGGGTTTATAAAATTGGTGTATGGTTGTGTGTTATAATTAGGCTTTGTTGTCATGTTAATACAAGTTTAGTAGCTAGTGCTAATGGTTAGCTTTAAAAATTTTGTTATTTTGCTAATTTGCTTACTAGGTTTTTGAAATTTGTTAAATGCTTGGGATTAAAAATATGATTAGGTTTTTCTTGGCTTCATTAACTTTATTAAGTGTGGTTTAATGCTTTGGATCATGCAATTCTAAGCTAGATTGTAGTTTGTGCATTTTGCTTTGAAATTGTTAAAAAGGGTATTTTTGGTAAACTAGAATATTAGGATTTTTGGAATTTAATGAGATTAAATTCCGGAAATTGTTTATATGACTTATTTAAGATATTTAATAAATATATTGGCCGCAACATTCATTTAAACATCCTGTTTTGTACAAAAACGGCGAATTGTGCTTGCTAGATTTTCGGAAAAATGAATTTTTAAGCAAAATTGAGGTTTTTGTGAGTTTTAACCTAGTTTATATTAAAATTAGTGTTCGTGAATGTGCAAATGAGTGTGATTGGATTTTTCTCGATGGTTTGACGTTTGTACATCGACATCGAGGGTTGGTTTGACTATTCTTGCATGCGTAGGCGATAGGTTTGGACCTATGCGTGATACGCGTGCCGATTTGATTTTCGTATGCCGTTTCGATTTCGAATTTAGTTTTAATGCGATATGATGCGTTATGATATGTAGGTACCCCCATGTGGACTTCGAGACGACAAGCAAGCGCGTGGCGATGTCGGTACCGGCTAGCGAGGACCAGGTGAGTAGATTTATATCTACGGGGAGAAGTCGGGTGGTTGGTGTATAGCACCCCCGCAGTCCGTGGTGATGTATACGGATGCGTATACACACCAACAATTTATGATATGTTGTTAGGATTTATTATTGATGATTTTAGATGGATATTGGTGTTGGATTGGTGCATGGTTACGAAACCTTAGGTAGTGGGTGCACTACACTTACACATACACACATATATATACTTGCATACATTCCTTATTTCATATGTGCGTGTATGGGAATATATTTATATGTTCACATGGGTATGGGACTATGTGTTCACATACGGATTTGAGGAGGATACTTGGGATTGAGCTGAGTCGATGAGATTTGTTTGTGGTTGTGATCTCGGTGATATGGCAGGATTCGTACTTAAGGTACGTCCTGGTGTTATAGCGGATCTTGCGGCGGCGATACGGGTGAATAGTGTTATAAATAAATGGTCGACATGTGATCGTGGTATGAGGCATAATATGCTAGGATATTGATATTAGGCCGTATCGGGCGATGTATACCCCTTGATGATAATATGTGCTGACGATATCGGTCTGTACGAGATTGTCGATCAGTAGTCAGATCATGAGTATATTGAAGATATTAGTATTGTACTAGACATAGGTCAGTACCCTAGACTATGATCTTGGATAAAGAGGATACCAGAGGAATAGTGTGAGGAATATGATATTGACCCGTACCCAGATTTGGGGATGCCGTACGACGGATTTACGTACGAGCTATATCTTGATGATTGATCCGCACTCTTGACTTGGGATGTCTGATTATAGATATGGTATCGGATATGATATTATTGAGGCGGGATCACCGACTAATATATATACATGTATGTATATGTGTCGACTCAGATGTTAGGCGGTTTCCTTACCTGTAGTCTAGCTTATAGCGTAGCCCTTTAGTTTAGTTAGTTGTTAGATTAGATTCGGTTCCTACCTATTTCAAAGCTTACGAATCGTGCGTATTTTTAAAGACAGCCTAAGGGATCCTACGGATATTTCAAAAAACGTATCTTTTCTTAAAAACACCGTAGCCCCTATTTTCAAAACCCCACGATTCGTGTTATTTCAAAAGGCACCATTGTAGGACTTATATTAGGTTAAAACAGATTAATTATCGTTGCGTCTAGTATTCAGCTCCCGCTCATTATTGTTGTTTGCTCCGCATCACATGCTTATATTATGCTTCATATTCTACTGTTGATATCTTGTGGTTAGGACACCAGCACCATTACCGATGATGCGTATGTACCACGTACACTTACTTGCCGGCTCACACACATCTTCATCGGTAATTGCCATGTCACGTACACCTTAGAAAAATTATTGCTTGACATAGCCTGTTAGCTAATAGTTTAGACATTATAGTTATTACCTGCTACCTCAAGCATACTGTTATTCATTGTTATGCCGCATTCATGGATTCTCATGCATATATTCACTTTTTACGTGCTATTGAGGTTTTGGATTTGGATTTCCATGAGATTTTCTGGATTTGGGGAAAACCGCAAAACATATACAAACTTCTTCTTTCTCTTTTTAAATAAAAAGCGCGGTTTTTCCCATGATGTATGAGTCGTCCACCATGAGTTTGCTGATAGATTTGGAGACCCGATTCGAGGAGTTGGATGAACCGTTTCGGGTACATGGTGGACCCGGTAAGATACCCCGGGGCAAGAAGCTCGTGGTGATGACGATGAGCCTGGCAGGGGGAGACTACCTACCGGTGATTTTACCCGACGCGTCGGATATCCGGAGGATACCGTCGTGGTCTTGAGATGGATGGTAGGGGCCGGTCTGGACTGACGGCGCCCTAGATATTGAGATTGAGACATTGAGATTTCGAGATATTGAGGTACTGAGATTTGATGATACAGGCCAGTCCGGATGGCCGGAGCCTGAGGTTTTGAGACATTGAGATTTATGTTTTGTGTCGATGCTAGACACTGTTGATGCTGATTTCATTTATGATACCTCATTTTAAAAATACAAAGGAAATCTCACTAATTTATGAAAACAGTTTCTTCATTTACATGTATTCTGTTTTCATGCTTTCATATCTCATTCATATGATATATTGCTACCTGAGGCACTGACACGGGCATATGAGATCACGCTCGGGTTAGATATTACCCTAGCCATTGTTATAGGCTGCATGTTATTCATATATTTGAGGATATATTATGATCATTGACCTAGGTTGCGTTATTCATGCGATTTTCTGTTCGTAGATCTTTTTCTACTCGCGAGTTGGCAACTCACCCCCGTTGTGCCCCAGTTTCTTGCAGGTGTTGCCGTACGGATTTCATTACGGCTTTGCGGGCACGGTTTCTTTTCGGGTGACTTGCTAGTAGGTGGGTTTATTGTATCTTACCCATCATTATACCTTGTATATTATATTTCAGTTGTATCTAGAAGTTCCATCAACCAAACTTGTATTTTTGAGATAGAGACCAGTAATGTTATTTTTTCGACCATAAAGTAGCATGTTATATTTCTTGAGTTTCTTGCTGGTTGAGTTCCATTTCCGTTGTGATCCTCGCCTTTAGGCGTTGTATATTATGTTGCATACAGGTTGATTTGATATGGTTCTTCCTATTCTCTACTACTTCTCTTGGTTTGGATTTCTGGGTTTCGGCTTACTTAGCATACGTACTCCTTGAGACGTTCGTAGTCTAAGTGCCGGTCATGTTTCGTACTTTCGGGTCGTGACAAAGTTGGTATCAGAGCGTTAGGTTTTACCTTCGGAGCGTAGGATGACCCTTGGTTGATGGAATAGGTGACTAAAGTAGAGTGACGTACCATTGGTATGTTTCGCGGCATATTTACGACACGCCACTCCACTTAAGAAGCCTTAGGATGTACATTTCCTTGTTCAGTATTATATTCCTTCCTGATCTAGCCTCATCGGTACCAGTTTGGTTTTGCTGCCACGATTACGGGCAGGGAGAGCTACGGCTAGAGTTGCGGTCAGCACGAGCTCGGCACGAACGAGGACTGACCAGGGCATGATTCCGGCGACACCCGATTATAGAGAGGTGTCTTTTGATTGTGTTTCCGCGCCACGAGCGTTTGGCGGATCGCCTTTATGAGGTTACTCGGATGTGCTGATCGACATTAGAGGATTGAGCTAATGATAGAGGCCAGCCAGATCTTGATGACCGTTGGTGTGTTGATTATTCATGATGATCGAGGCACTGTTCGGCGTGCAGACGAGCGAGCCAGTTATTGCTGCGAACGACGAGGTATTGCCCCAGATGCTGGAGTTAGTGCAGAACGAGTTGTACTAAGAGATGATAGAAGGTCGCTAGTCATCGTGGATGAATGACTAGGACATGTGGATCATTCGCCTAACCCGATGCGAGGTCATCAGATAGATGGATTCCAGCTAGAGACGACTTCACGTGGAGACGTTGGGAGTCGACAGAGACGATCGAATGTCAGAAACCTATTATTCCAAGTTTAAAGTAGTCGGAAAGACATGCAGGCAATTCTATGGTCCCTCTAGAAGAATGAAACCCTAATTCGACTTAATGACCGTGTGAAAGCCTTTGAACCTTCGGGTTTGCGGCAGTTCTACGGCGCCATTAGTGAGGCTTGGGTTTGCCCTTCTACGGCTGGACCACCGATGCTGTGGTATGTACTCGATACTATTAAACTGTGCCCAAGAGGTTGAGCTCTTGGGGGATTGTGAGGTTTTGACGACTCGATCGGATGGCTCGACTTAATTCGGATGCTAGGTGGTGAGATGCATTCTTGGGAGACTCCAGATACGAGGATAGCCGTTGGAGCTCAGTCCATGCAGCCGCGACGAGACGAGTCCAAAGCAGACGACATTAGAGAAAAGTGGAATAAGAGGTTCGCACCAGATCTAGATGAGATGACGTTCCACTCCGCCGACATCAGAGAGGCGATGCGCATGCCGAGGCATGGTACTTGGACTTACCTTCCAAAGGGGTCGCGATGAGTATGCAGTCGTTCCAGAGCAAGATGCAGATATAGGAAAGGACAATGACTTCCGGACAGTTGGCAGAGACGAGACATGGAAGAGACCGTGAGCAGGATTCCTTCCAGGATACTGCTGCGATGATACTTGCACCCAGGATCAGATGTGTCACGTGCATTCAGAGAGCCAGAGGCCGACGCCAGTGATATGCTGCCTTGACAGGGCCGATGAGCCGATGGATTGTGAGATTGGTAATCCACGGAGAAGACTTGGACCCAGGAGTGGTCATGTTACGCACACCAGCAGGCCAGAGTTCATGATCATCGACGAGACGTCCCACTAGTGACCGCGACAGTTGGCCCGAGATTCTTAGAGGATGCACTTGAGCGGTACTGTTCCGCCATTATTGATTTCGATGTTTTGGGTGATTTATTCGTATGATTTGATTTTGATGATTGAGGATTTACGATCTTTGCACAGTGTTGCACTTGATATCGTTTTCGTGCTTTAGTTTCACATGTTTGTGATTTTACGGTTTTAAACAGTTGAGTTGATTTTGTGCGTATGCACGCACGCGATTTGGTTCCTGCACTCTGTATAGTTTATATATGCTGGCAGTGCAGTGACATGTATTTTGTGCACTTGGATACACTGGATTTCGATTTCGAGGGTGATGCTCGACATTTGTTTTGTGCATTTTATGCACCGGATTGGATTTTTAGCGCCTGTTGGGCGCTTGTTACGAGATGCGATTTGGTGCACACCAGATGCACTAATTCGAGATTTTTCGTGCATGTCAGATGCACCTAATTTTGTTGTCAGGCACACATGTTGCCTACGACAGATGTTTCGTGCACACCTGATGCACTTAGATGTTGTTTCTGTGCGCATGTATGGCACATTCATGGATTTTGATTTCCGTGCGCACCAGACGCACGTAGTATTCATGTGCATATTTTGGGATTGATTTCTTATAGAGCAGTACGTTTTTATGATATTGCTATGTGTTTCCGTACTGAGCAGGACTAGTCAGAGGACAGTACCTGAATACATTTTGCATGCATTGATAGTTATTGAAGGGATTTCCAAAAAGCGAGCTATAGCCTCAGTATTTACCTACGTGTCTGATATGACACGAAATGTTTAAAACAAGGAGACCCTTCTAAATTGTTTCCAAAACGGCGGAACGTACATTTCAAACAAAGGTATATATGTATATAGTTATTTTCTTATGGTAGACGTCCGCCACTGTGCAGTGTTATACGCGTTGCACAGCGACTTAAAGAGATTTGGCATGCATTTCCTTCAGATACTTACAGATATAGATTCGATATTTACATTTATAGTTTCGAGTTATATCATATTGGTTTTGATTTGGATTTGGCATTGATGTCTTCTCCACGACTCCGATGATCGCGGGATGCTTGATGGAGTTTTGATTTGAGTTATATACTCATTTTTCAAGCGCATGCGCTGCGCTACGATTTGCTTTATGTATTTACAATTTCGGAGCCCCGACGACTTGATGGTTTTTCTTAGATGTTTTAGTAATTGGGGGAGTTTGAATTTAAATTCGGGGACCGAATTTCTTTAAGGGGGGAAGATTGTAGCGTTTTGAAAATCGTTTCGGTGAAATTTCGGAAAATCGGTAAAATAAGGGGGTTTTCTGTAAAAAGTCAAAATACAAATATCTTATTATAAAAATTAAATATACATATTCTAGCTATGTAATTGCTATTATTCGGTGTTTATTGAGCCGCTGGTGAAATTTTAAATTTTCTGAAAAAAATATTATTTTATTATTATTTTAAGCCGTCACTAATACATTTAATTAGGGAAAATTACAAATTGGAATGAGTTGAAACAAATTTTGTGCATCATAAAATATTAAATAAAAATTTATTGTGTGGTTTTTGGAACGAAATCATTTGCCAAAATGGTTTGGAAATTTTTGAAGAAAAAAAGGCTTTTTTTAGCGTAAATGGATGTTTGGGGTATTGTATTTATCATTTTTCATCACCCCACACCCGTGCCCACACCCACACACCCCCACTTACTCCTTCCCATGGCTGAATTCAGCACCCACCATATTTTTCCCCACTTGATTTTCAAGGAAAAAGAAATGAAAGAAAAGAAAAGAAAATGAGTGAAGTAGTTAGACTTTTGACTTTGTTTGACCTTGACCTTGTCCTCCCCCATTTTCCTCACCTCCCTCTCTCTCCCCCACCCACTTTTCTGGCCAAAAATTCCTTCTCCCCACAGCAGCCCCCCCACCATTTTCCCCTCTCTTTTCCCTTCAAAACTTCATGAAAAATTGCATCAAAAATCCACCAAAAATCCCACAAAATCAAAAGCAAAGTCCTACCCATTTTAGCTTAGCCCGTTTAGCATGGATCCTTGTGAAAAGAGAGCATTTTGGGAGGCCATGGAGTCTTGTGGACCTTCATATATTTTTGGGTATAATTCTAAAACTTTTTGTTGCTTAAATTGTTACTAATTTCTTAAGCTAATTTAATTAAGTGTTATTTGGATATGTGAGTTTAATTGCAAGTTTTGGAATTCAAGTTGAGAAATTGAATGCAAGTTAGGGTTTATAAAATTGGTGTATGGTTGTGTGTTATAATTAGGCTTTGTTGTCATGTTAATACAAGTTTAGTAGCTAGTGCTAATGGCTAGCTTTAAAAATTTTGTTATTTTGCTAATTTGCTTACTAGGTTTTTGAAATTTGTTAAATGCTTGGGATTAAAAATGTGATTAGGTTTTTCTTGGCTTCATTAACTTTATTAAGTGTGGTTTAATGCTTTGGATCATGCAATTCTAAGCTAGATTGTAGTTTGTGCATTTTGCTTTGAAATTGTTAAAAAGGGTATTTTTGGTAAACTAGAATATTAGGATTTTTGGAATTTAATGAGATTAAATTCCGGAAATTGTTTATACGACTTATTTAAGATATTTAATAAATATATTGGCCGCTACATTCATTTAAACATCCTGTTTTGTACAAAAACGGCGAATTGTGCTTGCTAGATTTTCGGAAAAATGAATTTTTAAGCAAAATTGAGGTTTTTGTGAGTTTTAACCTAGTTTATATTAAAATTAGTGTTCATGAATGTGCAAATGAGTGTGATTGGATTTTTCTCGATGGTTTGACGTTTGTACATCGACATCGAGGGTTGGTTTGACTATTCTTGCATGCGTAGGCGATAGGTTTGGACCTATGCGTGATACACGTGCCGATTTGATTTTCGTATGCCGTTTCGATTTCGAATTTAGTTTTAATGCGATATGGTGCGTTATGATATGTAGGTACCCCCATGTGGACTTCGAGACGACAAGCAAGCGCGTGGCGACGTCGGTACCGGCTAGCGAGGACCAGGTGAGTAGATTTATATCTACGGGGAGAAGTCGGGTGGATGGCGTATAGCACCCCCGCAGTCCGTGGTGATGTATACGGATGCGTATACACACCAACAATTTATGATATGTTGTTAGGATTTATTATTGATGATTTTAGATGGATATTGGTGTTGGATTGGTGCATGGTTACGAAACCTTAGGTAGTGGGTGCACTACACTTACACATATACACATATATATACTTGCATACATTCCTTATTTCATATGTGCGTGTATGGGAATATATTTATATGTTCACATGGGTATGGGACTATGTGTTCACATACGGATTTGAGGAGGATACTTGGGATTGAGCTGAGTCGATGAGATTTGTTTGTGGTTGTGATCTCGGTGATATGGCAGGATTCGTACTTAAGGTACGTCCTGGTGTTATAGCGGATCTTGCGGCGGAGATACGGGTGAATAGTGTTATAAATAAATGGTCGACATGTGATCGTGGTATGAGGCATAATATGCTAGGATATTGATATTAGGCCGTATCGGGCGATGTATACCCCTTGATGATAATATGTGCTGACGATATCGGTCTGTATGAGATTGTCGATCAGTAGTCAGATCATGAGTATATTGAAGATATTAGTATTGTACTAGACATAGGTCAGTACCCTAGACTATGATCTTGGATAAAGAGGATACCAGAGGAATAGTGTGAGGAATATGATATTGACCCGTACCCAGATTTGGGGATGCCGTACGACGGATTTACGTACGAGCTATATCTTGATGATTGATCCGCACTCTTGACTTGGGATGTCTGATTATAGATATGGTATCGGATATGATATTATTGAGGCAGGATCACCGACTAATATATATACAGGTATGTATATGTGTCGACTCAGATGTTAGGCGGTTTCCTTACCTGTAGTCTAGCTTATAGCGTAGCCCTTTAGTTTAGTTAGTTGTTAGATTAGATTCGGTTCCTACCTATTTCAAAGCTTACGAATCGTGCGTATTTTTAAAGACAGCCTAAGGGATCCTACGGATATTTCAAAAAACGTATCTTTTCTTAAAAACACCGTAGCCCCTATTTTCAAAACCCCACGATTCGTGTTATTTCAAAAGGCACCATTGTAGGACTTATATTAGGTTAAAACAGATTAATTATCGTTGCGTCTAGTATTCAGCTCCCGCTCATTATTGTTGTTTGCTCCGCATCACATGCTTATATTATGCTTCATATTCTACTGTTGATATCTTGTGGTTAGGACACCAGCACCATTACCGATGATGCGTATGTACCACGTACACTTACTTGCCGGCTCACACACATCTTCATCGGTAATTGCCATGTCACGTACACCTTAGAAAATATTATTGCTTGACATAGCCTGTTAGCTAATAGTTTAGACATTATAGTTATTACCTGCTACCTCATGCATACTGTTATTCATTGTTATGCCGCATTCATGGATTCTCATGCATATATTCACTTTTTACGTGCTATTGAGGTTTTGGATTTGGATTTCCATGAGATTTTCTGGATTTGGGGAAAACCGCAAAACATATACAAACTTCTTCTTTCTCTTTTTAAATAAAAAGCGCGGTTTTTCCCATGATGTATGAGTCGTCCACCATGAGTTTGCTGATAGATTTGGAGACCCGATTCGAGGAGTAGGATGAACCGTTTCGGGTATATGGTGGACCCGGTAAGGTACCCCGGGGCAAGAAGCTCGTGGTGATGACGATGAGCCTGGCAGGGGGAGACTACCTACCGGTGATTTTACCCGACGCGTCGGATATCCGGAGGATACCGTCGTGGTCTTGAGATGGATGGTAGGGGCCGGTCTGGACTGACGGCGCCCTAGATATTGAGATTGAGACATTGAGATTTCGAGATATTGAGGTACTGAGATTTGATGATACAGGCCAGTCCGGATGGCCGGAGCCTGAGGTTTTGAGACATTGAGATTTATGTTTTGTGTCGATGCTAGACACTGTTGATGCTGATTTCATTTATGATACCTCATTTTAAAAATACAAAGGAAATCTCACTAATTTATGAAAACAGTTTCTTCATTTACATGTATTCTGTTTTCATGCTTTCATACCTCATTCATATGATATATTGCTACCTGAGGCACTGACACGGGCACATGAGATCACGCTCGGGTTAGATATTACCCTAGCCATTGTTATAGGCTGCATGTTATTCATATATTTGAGGATATATTATGATCATTGACCTAGGTTGCGTTATTCATGCGATTTTCTGTTCGTAGATCTTTTTCTACTTACGAGTTGGCAACTCACCCCCGTTGTGCCCCAGTTTCTTGCAGGTGTTGCCGTACGGATTTCATTACGGCTTTGCGGGCACGGTTTCTTTTCGGGTGACTTGCTAGTAGGTGGGTTTATTGTATCTTACCCATCATTATACCTTGTATATTATATTTCAGTTGTATCTAGAAGTTCCATCAACCAAACTTGTATTTTTGAGATAGAGACCAGTAATGTTATTTTTTCGACCATAGAGTAGCATGTTATATTTCTTGAGTTTCTTGCTGGTTGAGTTCCATTTCTGTTGTGATCCTCGCCTTTAGGCGTTGTATATTATGTTGCATACAGGTTGATTTGATATGGTTCTTCCTATTCTCTACTACTCTTGGTTTGGATTTCTGGGTTTCGGCTTACTTAGCATACGTACTCCTTGAGACGTTCGTAGTCTAAGTGCCGGTCATGTTCCGTACTTTCGGGTCGTGACATAATTACACGCTACAAGTTCGCCAATCTTTCAGCCAGGCCAGTGTCGGTACTTTGAGGGAGGTTCCCCGTGCTTTCGCACGGACCTAATTACAGTAAACCTCGTTTTCCCAGAGGCGTAACTCCGTTGACACCTTTCTAGACACCTACTTGATCGGCTAATTGTAATGTGTAAAACTCTCCCAGGAGTAACTCTTACTCGCAGTGGGTATCGGGATCCAACTATCTCATAGAAGGTATGCAATCTCATTGCAAATTTCAACACTTGAAATTCCCGATAATTTTGCCCCGAACGATCTATGACCTTGACAAGGTCAACAAACCATAGACCGCAAGTCAAGTTCAACCCGTCATTTCTTGATTGAATCAAACCCACCCGCACGACCCTTGACAAGGTCAACAAGGCCGCACGACTACCCTAACCCAATCTGCATCATAGGCATAAGCAGATAAATACTGGTTAGCTACCGCACACTGCGCCTTGACAAGGTCAACAAACGCAGCACGAATACTAAGCAGGACTTATCTGAAATGACGGAGGGCTACGACAGGTTTTTCTGAAAACCTATTGCGTAATGAACTTGATATCGTTGTAGGATCAAATGATTTTAAAATGGAGTGTTTTTGAGGCTTTTCTAGTTTTGCTAAAGGAGTCACTCCCGGTGAAGGGATCGTCGGTCCTTTCCTCGTCGAATGAGGTGCGGGATATATCATATATATCACTGTCCAAAGCAGAAACTATAGAAGAAATCAAAAGACAAACCGAGGGTTGTAGCATCTGCCAGTTATTACTAAAGGGGTCACTCCCGGTGAAGGGATCTCGGCCCTTTCCTTATCGAATAAGGTGCAGGATGTTCTACAAGGAACACCGCGATGCAAAGCAAGAACTGTAGCTACCTGTTTTTGAAAATTCGATTCCACAACATCTTTAGGTTTCTTTTTCTTTCATTAATCACATTAATGAAGTCCCATTATTTAAATCACCTAAACATCACAGATAAATACGACGTACACTTATGCCATCCGCATTCGCCTCGATGTCCGCTCGTGCATCGTTAGGTTAGGTAACTAACGACAGAGCGGGGCAGGGCTAGTGCGGGTGTAAAACATAAGTAACGTCTATATAATATATCAAATATACTATATACAGTATCCATCACAGCATATCAAATGATCACATCACAGATATCGCAGCAGAAGAAACATATGAAATATTGGATATACTAGGACGTCCGTGTTTTCAATACGAGCCAGTATAAAACACGGATTCCACGGTCGCGATGAATAGCCAAACCCACACCCCTAGACCCCTACGAGAGCGGCAAGCAACCCTACCAATTCTAGAGTTAGGAGACCCGAACTCGAC
Source organism: Agapanthus africanus (assembly GCA_030015575.1). Taxonomy (NCBI): domain Eukaryota; kingdom Viridiplantae; phylum Streptophyta; class Magnoliopsida; order Asparagales; family Amaryllidaceae; genus Agapanthus; species Agapanthus africanus. The sequence goes on from CM057343.1 coordinate 379,071,324, forward strand.
TCCTCGAGTTGGTCTCCCACTGGACTCCAGAACCCGGTTACTTGTGCCCTCCTCCTTGGGTCTATCCTAGTGCGGAAAAGTAAATAATATATAATGGGTGACATCTTCCGCAACCTGGAAGTGCCCCCATAAAAGAATATTATATACAAGTTTTTACATGAATGAAAATGAAAAACACCCATCTCACATAAAACCCCCCGGCTATTCAAACACGACGATCCAATATAACATATCCAGCAACACATAACATCACATGTCATCAACGTAAGTAAACATGCGTATCCCAATTGTCGTTGACATATAGCAACGAAACCGGCGATATCACATATTACACTTACGGTCACAGAAAAGAAAGTGTAAAACTACAACAGTTGGAATCCGCAAACACTTTAGACATCGCATGCCTAACCATCTGAATTCCTTAGACATCACATGCCTAACAATTATAAACCCCGCATATTAGTCTCTATATCGAAAACACTTTTCAATATCAAGTCGGGCAATTCAACAAGATTCCCGATATGCAGATCGAATGCTTGTCGCAAACTTTAGTAGACGGCCGCACCCCCGATACCGTCGACGAAGTGCACTAAGGCGGAACACCGCTGCCGCGAGCACCCGAACGGATGCTTTTGGCTACGGGGTTCTCCTACAGTCACTTGGTCGGGGCTATGGGGCATGGCTGTCTATTAAGTTTACCCGGCGAGTATCCGCGTACGCTACGTGACTGCGACGGACTTTTGATCGCATCAAAATTCAGTGGAAACCTATCAAGTGAGACTAAAGTGCTATGTTTACAACATCCAAATCAGTTATCTCATAACTACTTGTGGATTCCAAATATTGTATCACATTCCAGATAAACAGAAAATGTTAAACTTTCCGATCGAACAGTCTAACACCCAAGTTTTCTCGAAACAGCTCAACACATGAAATAAGTTTAAAAACATCCACTTCATGCCTCAGTACCAACGGTCCAGCCGTAGAAGGGTCAAGCCAACGCCTCACATGTGGCACGCCGTACTGCCCCAAACCCTAAGGTTCAAAGGGCAGTTCAAGACGGTCACATAATCGAGTTAAGGTTTGTTGTTTTCTAGAGGGTCCATCGCGTTACTTGCACTACTTAGAACATTCTTAAACTACGGAAAAATCCAACACTTGGAAATTTTCCGGCAGGGGAAAAAGTGGGTATTTATATCCGATAGAACTTTTTAACAGTTTCTAAAATATCCGGAAAAACATAAACGAAGTTAAATTATCCGATCAAATTAACGAGTCCCCCAATAAAACCCTTGAAAACTCAACACTTGAGTGGAATTAAAAACTTCCCATAAAAAATTGCCAAGAAAGGACCCAAGAATAAATATATGAAATTTCAGGGACTAAGTCCAAATTTTGGCCGCGGAATCGCCGCCAAACCCTTGGTTTCGCCGCGGTTCCGCGGTCAAATTATTGACTTAGTGGACCGTACTTCACAGTAATTCTTAGTTTTTCCTGCTTGTTGTTCTGAGCATTTTTAATTCACAAATATCCACTGTTTTAAAAAATGTACAGAGAAGGGTTTTGTCGGGGTTTACGGGTTCGATCGGACTTCTAACTTCGTCTACACTTCGCCTAAAGCTCTAGCTAGGCTCTGATACCACTGTAGGGTTCCTAGGCACACCCATGAGGTTCTACAACTGATCAAACATGGCAATTTCAAAAAATTCCGGTGCCGAGAAACCCTAATGCGATCGTTGACTAGAGTTTAGGCGAAAATACGAGCAAGTCAACAACTTAACCGCTAAGTGATTGGAAATACAACCTTTGTAGATCCGGTCCTCCACTTCCTTAGCTCCGTGACGATGCCCCCTCGCTGCGATCATCGGATCTCGGACTCTAGTGTTGATTTCATCGGATAAATGATCGGGCTAGGTCGTCGACTTCGATGCCGAAGATGATCTACGTCGAGGCAACATAAGATCAAGCTCCAACTTCACCAAGCCATGAAACTTGTGAAGAAAACACCCTATACTACTTGGCAAGTGGTAGAGGATGAAGAAATAGGAAGTGGGTTCACGTTGGATTTGGATTTCTCACTTGGAATCATCACTTGACATTTTTGAAGCAAGCTTTTCTTTTCTTTCTCAAGAGGAAGAAGAAGAAAAAGAATAATGAATTAATTCCCAAAAAGAAAAATGAAGTGATGGTTATCATAATACAACCATGGGTGAGGCTAACTCATGTAGAGAATAAACTAGGGTTAAGGGAAATGGATAGGGTTAAGGAAAGAAACAAAATGGTCAAAGCATTTCAAAGCTTCATGAAGCTTCAAGAAAAAACAAAGAATGCCACCATTTTATTTTATCCAAAAGAAATAAATAAATAAATGAATAATTAAATTAAAACCCTAACCATTTACTTAACCAAGGTTTAAATTAAACATACACCCAAGTTTGCATGTATCATCAAACATGATACAATCTTGTGCACAAAAATATATCACATATACAATGTGCAAAAACAAGTAAGAAAAATATCTTAAGTGAACCAATATTAGTTAATGTAAAGTAATATATCAAATATATAATTATACATTAAATCATTAAATCAACACTTGATTTAACAATCCGGTCACATCACATATGACCGACTAATATCCAATGTATCGACTTATCGAATCAATCCTCGATTCGATAACTAGGTTATATCGCATACAACCAATCGATACATTCATCGCGAGAATAGAATACGGTATCACATACACGCATTATTCTCGGTCTCGCACATATCTCATATACGCTCCTATTTCGTTTCGCTTGAGCCAAGAAACCTCTGTGTAGGACTCTAAAGACTCGTCAATACGCCGGTAGCAGGTGATGATCATATCAAACAGCCACAAGCCGCAAGCGGTCTGCTAAACGTAACGGCCACCCGGGTATTGAGCGATCAGAAGATCGACGAGCAAGCCCGCTCACACTCCTGTGAATCCAACCAGTAACACTTACCGTACAGTCCGGTCTTGTCGTCTGATATGTCGCATATCTTGCCAAGGGATGGTAAACGTCAGACCCCAATAGCTCGATAAGTCGTGTCGATATGAGGTCTATAACAGTTTGAGAAACTACTGGTAACACTTACCAGTAAATCTCAGCAACCCTGGCCAGGGATTTCTGGTTATAGCCAATCGAACACAACGCAACATCAACTCCCTATACCGGGAGAGACGAATCCCCTCCTATCGCTCATTGCTTCCATGTGATTCGGGACTGTACCCAAAAACCACCGTTTTGCATGCCCTCTTGGACGTGGTAAGGTGGAAATCAAAGCACAGTGGGAATCACACAAGACTCTATGACGATCTCGGGTCTTTAGACTAATCTGTACCAGTGTCACCAGAGAACTGCCATCTGATGTAAGGTATAATACCATCTGGGAGTTCTCGGCGAGTCCGTACAGTGTACCCAGTCTCTACTGAGCACCCGTATATCATCTCTGATGTCAAACACCAATGGATATGGGATCATCCATCGCCCATCTGTATGGGTCGAGAAGGTATACGCTAGTCTACTCTGGTATATCGATGCCCCGTCTCGATACACCCACGACTAGGGACCTTGAAGGATATACTTATAGACTACCATGTCCCCACTAGTATGATCCGCATCATACTCCAGGTAGTCAAGTACACATCCTAAGGGCTTTACCAACATGTAACAGAGAGACAATTAGTGTACACGTTAAGATAAAGAGCAACCAGATAGCATACTATCATGTCGAGCAAGAAAGTCCTCCCTATATATGTCCAAGCATCCATTATAATATACATCCAATGTACAGTAATGGTCTCTAGGGCATACATATAACTAACAGAAGCAAGCATCGCGGAGTTCGAACATCTGTTTTGATGTTGTAGTCAAAGAGTTTGACTTCATCAAAAATATAGATGAACCTTATATCTATAAGAAGGTAGCAGAGAGTAAGGTTGTCTTCCTCGTATTGTACGTGGATGACATACTCTTGATAGGAAATGACATTCCTATGCTGCAATCAGTCAAGCTCTTCTTATCACAAAGATTCTCAATGAAAGATCTAGGTGATGCCTCCTGCATATTGGGAATCATGATCTATAGAGATAGATCTAAACGGATACTGGGATTATCCCAATCCAGGTACATTGACACCATACTAAAGAGATTTAGTATGGAAGAATCCAAGCGTGGGAACCAACCCATGATCTCTGGACTCACTCTCTCCAAAGAGATGTCTCCCAAGACTGATTTGGAGAGAGCTCGCATGCAAGGGATACCTTATGCTTTGGCAGTAGGCTCTATCATGTATGCGATGCTATGTACCAGACCCGATGTAGCATACTCACTAAGTGTAGTGAGTCGGTATCAAGCAGATCCTGGAGAGAGTCACTGGACAGCTGTGAAGAACATTCTCAAGTACTTGCGAAGGACTAGAGACATGTTCTTGGTGTATGGTAACGGAGAACTCCGGGTGGAGTCCTTCACCGATTCTAGCTTCCAAAGTGATAAGGATGACTCTAAGTCGCACTCGGGATTTGTCTTTACCCTCAATGGATGGGCGGTATGTTGGAAGAGTTCCAAACAGGATACCGTTGCAGACTCGATGATGGAGGCTGAATACATCGCTGCCAACGATGCTGCCAAAGAGGTTTTCTGGATTAAGAAGTTCATTAGTGAACTTGGTGTGGTTCCATCCATTGAGCATCCAATACCTTTGTATTGCGATAACAATGGAGCTGTGGCTTTGGCCAAAGAACCCAGGTCCCATCAGAAGTCCAGACATATTCTGAGGCGGTATCACCTGATCAGGGAGATAGTTGATCGCCGGGAGATCGAGGTCAGGAGAGTAGATAAGAAGGACAACACTGCGGATCCACTCACGAAGGCCATTCCCCAGATACAGTTTGAGAGATTATTCGGGATGCTAGGTATGAGATACTACAGCAGCTGGCCTTAGTGCAAGTGGGAGATTGTTAGTTATGTATATGACCTAGAGGCCATTGTTGTACATATGATGTATATTATGATGGATGCTTGGATATATACAGAGAGGACTTTCTTGCTCGTCATGATAGTATGCTATTTGGTTTCACTTTATCTTAACATGTTGACTTGTACCGGTTTACTGTCTTTCTCTTACATGTTGATAAAGCCCTTAGGATCTGTACTCGACTACTGGGACTATAATGAGATCATACTAGTAGGGCCACGGTAGTCGATAAGTACATCCTATAACTATTCCTAGTCGAGGGTGTATCGAGACAGGGTATTGATACACCAGAGTAGACTAGCGTATACGCATCTTGACCCATATGATGGGCGATGGATGTTCCCATATCCATCGGTGTTTGACATCAAGGATGGTGTACGGGTGCTCAGTGGAGACTGGGTACACTGGACAGACTCGCCGAGAACTCCCAGATGGTGATATACCACACGTCAGATGGCAGTTCTCCGGTGACACTGGTACAGGGTAGTCTGTAGACCCGAGATCATCATAGAGTCTTGTGTGATTCCCACTGTGCTTTGATTTCCACCTTACCACGTCCAAGAGGGTGTGCAAAACGGTGGCTTTTGGGTACAGTCCCGAATCACATGGAGGCAATGAGCGATAGGAGGGGATTCGTCTCTCCTGGTATAGGGAGTTGATGTTGTGCTGTGTTCGATTGGCTATAACTGGAAGTCCCTGGCCAGGGCTGATATAGAGATATACTGGTAAGTGTTACCAGTAGTTTCTCGACCTGTTATGAGCCTCACATCGACACGACTTATCGGTTACTGGGGTCTGATGTATACCACCCCTAGATTTGATATGCGACATATCGGACGAACAGACCGGACTGTATGGGAGTGTTACTGATTGGATTCACAGGAGAACGGACATGCTAGCTTGTTGATCTTCTGATCGCTCAATACCTGGGTGGCTGTTATGTTTAGCTGACCGCTTGCAGCTTTTGGGTGTTTCATATGATCATCACCTGCTACCGGCGTATTGACGATTCTTTAGAGTCCTACACAGAGGTTTCTTGGCTCAGGCAAAATGGAGTAGAGGCACATATGTGATATGTGCAGGACCGAGGATAATGCGATATGAGATACCGTATTATATTCTTGCGATATTTAGATATGAACCGGGTCATCGGATCAAGTGTTGATTCGATGAATCTGTTAGTTATATGTATGCCCTAGAGGCCATTACTGTACATAGGATGTATATTGTAGTGGATGCTGGGACATATATAGGGAGGACTTTCTTGCTCGACATGATAGTATGCTATCTGGTTGCTCTTTATTTTAACGTGTACACTGATTGTCTCTCTGTTACATGTTGGTAAAGCCCTTAGGATGTGTACTTGACTACCTGGACTATGATGCGGATCATACTAGTGGGGACATGGTAGTCCATAAGTACATCCTTCAAGGCCCATAGTCATGGGTGTATCGAGACGGGGCATCGATAAACCAGAGTAGACTACCGTATACCTTCTCGACCCATACAGATGGGCGATGGATGATCCCATATCCATTGGTGTTTGACATCAGAGATGATATACGGGTGCTCAGTGGAGACTGGGTACACTGCACGGACTCGCCGAGAACTCCCAGATGGTATTATACCTTACGTCCGATGGCAGTTCTCTGGTGACACTGGTACAGGTTAGTCTGTAGACCCGAGATCATCATAGAGTCTTGTGTGATTCCCACTGTGCTTTGATTTCCACCTTACCACGTCCAAGAGGGCATGCAAAACGGTGGTTTTTGGGTATAGTCCCGAATCATATGGAGGTAATGAGCGATAGGAGGGGATTCGTCTCTCCCGGTATAGGGAGTTGATGTTGCTCTGTGTTTGATTGGCTATAACCGGAAATCCCTGGCCAGGGTTGCTGAGGTTTACTGGTAAGTGTTATCAGTAGTATCTTGAACTGTTATAGACCACATATCGACACGATTTATCAAGCTACCGGGGTCTGACGTTTACCACCCCTAGGCGAGATATGCGACATATCAGACGAACAGACCGGACTGCACGGTAAGTGTTACTGGTTGGATTCACAGGAGTGTGAGCGGGCTTGCTCGTTGATCTTCTGATCGCTCAATACCCGGGTGGCCGTTACGTTTAGCAGACCGCTTGCGGCTTGTGGGTGTTTGATATGATCATCATCTACTGCAGGCGTATTGACGAGTCTTTAGAGTCCTACACAGAGGTTTCCTGGCTCAAGCGAAACGAAATAGAAGAGCAAATGAGATATGTGTGGGACCGAGAATAATACCAGTATATGATACTGAATTCCATTCTCGCGATTTGTATCATCGGACGGTTATATAAGATATAGCCGGATTACCGAATCAAATGTTGATTCAGTATATTGATACACTTGATATTAGTCGGTTATATGCAGTATGACCGGATCATTAAATCAAGCGTTGATTTAATGATTTAATGTATAATTATATATTTGATATATTACTTTACATTAACTAGTATTTGTTCACTTAAGATTTATTTTCTCACTTGAAGTGCACAAGTTGTATATGTGATATATTTTGTGCACTAGTTTGTATCATGATTGATGATACATGCAAACATGGGTGGGTGTGTGACATACACCATGATTAATTGTAATTTTGGTTTTTGTTTATCTTAATTATTCTAAAATGGTGGATTCTTTTATCATGGTTTGAAGCTTCTTGAAGCTTGTGGCAACTTTGAAAAAGTCCATCCATTTTGTCATGATTAAGACATTCATTAACCAAACCATTACAACTAACTATGGTTTATTCTCTACAAATGTAAACTAACCCATGGTTGCAATATGATAAGTCTTCACCTGATTTATTATTTTGATAATTCCTTTTTCATTTTTTTCTTCTTCATCTTCTTCATGAAGTGAAGAATGCTTGCTAGAAAATTTCAAGTGTTGAAATCAAGTGAGAAATCCAAATCCAAAGTGAACCCACTTTCTATTTCTTCATCCTCTACCACTTGCCATGTTGTATAGGGTGTTTTCTTCACAAGGTTCATGACCAAGTGAAGATGGAGCTTGAGTTTGAGTCGCCTCGACGTAGATCATCTTCGGCATCGAAGTCAACGACCTGGCCCGATTATTTCTCCGACGAAACCATCACTAGAGTCCGGGATTCCGATGATCGCAGCGGAGGGATGTCAACATGGAGCTAAAGAAGTGGAGGACCGGATCTACAAAGGTTGTAATCCCTTTCACTTAGTAGCAAAGTAGTTTGCTTGCTTGTTGTTTCGCCTAACCTCTAGTTAACGATCTCGTTTAGGGTTTCTCGGCACATGAAAAATTTGATTTTGGAATGGTTGATGCCATATAGAACCTCATGAGTATGCCTAGGAACCCTATACTGGTATCAGAGCCTAGCTAGAGCTTTATGCAAAGTGTAGACGATGTTAGAAATCCGATCGAGTCCCGAAACCCTAACCCAAACCCTTCTCTGTACATTTTCTGGAATTGTGGATTTTTGTGAATTAAAAATATCCAAAAAAATTCAGCAGGGTTTTCTAGGAGTTACTGTGAAGCACGCGAGTCTAACTCGACCAAAGAGACACGGAACCGCGGCATGAGCATGGCTCATGCGGCGGTTCCGCGGCCGTATGGTCACATTATTTTTTTTATTTTGCACAGTAACTCCTTATTTGATTCCTGTGTTTTCTGGGTATTTTTTAATTTATACTCAAGAGTTGAGTTTTCTAGGTTGTATTGGGAGTTCGTAGATTCGACCGGAAAGTTTAACTTTGTCTATGTGTTTTTCCGGGTAATTTTAGAACATGTTAAAAAGTTCGACCAGATATAAATACCCACTTTTTCCTCTGCCGGGAAATTTCCAATTGTTGGATTTTTCCGTAATTTAATAACGTTCTAAGTAGTGCAAGTAACGCGATGGTCCCTCTAGAAGACAACAAACCTTAACTCGATTATGTGACCGTCTTGAACTGCCCTTTGAACCTTAGGGTTTGGGGCAGTACGGCGTGCCACATGTGAGGCGTTGGCTTGACCCTTCTACGGCTGGACCGTTGGTACTGTGGCATGAAGTGAATGTTTTTAAACTTATTTCATATGTTGAGCTGTTTCGGGAAAACTTGGGTGTTTGATTGTTCGATCGGAAAGTTTAACATTTTCTATTTATCTGGAATGTGATACAATATTTGGAATCCACAAGTAGTTATGAGATAACTAATTTGAATGTTATAAATCTAGTACTTTAATCTCACTTGAACGATTGCCACGGGATTTTGATGTGATCAAAAGTCCGTCGCAATCACGTTGCGTACGCGGATACTCGCCGGGTAAACTTAATAGACGGCTACACCCCATAGCCTCGACCAAGTGACTGTAGGAGAACCCCGTCGCCAAAAAGCATCCGTTCGGGTGCTTGCGGCAGCGGTGTTCCGCCTTAATGCACTTCGTCGACGGCATCGGGGGTGCGGCCGTCTACTAAAGTTTGCGATGAGCATTCGTTCAGGATGTCGGGAATCTTGTTGAATTGCCCGACTTGATATTGAAAAGAGTTTTCGATAATGAGACTAAAATGCGGGGTTTATAATTGATTAGGCATGCGATGTCTAATGAGGTTGCGGATTCCAACTGCTGTAGTTTTACACTTTCTTTTCTGTGACCGTTAGTGTAGTATGTAGTTGTATCACCGGTTTTCGTTGCTATACGTCGACGACAATCGGTGTATGCATACTTACTTACGTTGATGACATGTGATGTTATGTGTTGCTGGATATGTTATATTGGATCGTCGTGTTTGAATAGCCGGGTTTTTTTTATGTGAGATGAGTTTTTTTCATTTTCATTCATGTAAAAACTTGTATGTAATATTCTTTTATTGGGGCACTTCCAGGTTGCGGAAGATGTCACCGTTGATGTTTATTATTTACTTTTCCGCATTAGGATAGACCCAAGGAGGGGAGCACAAGTAACCGGGTTCTAGGGTCCTGTGGGAGACCATCTCGAGGAGTCGAGTCCGGGTCTCCTAACCCTAGAATTGGTAGGGTTGCTTGCCGCTCTCGTAGGGGTCTAGGGGTGTGGGATTGGCTATTCATCATGTTCGTGGAATCCGTTTTTTATACAGGCGCAAAATAAAACACGGACGTCCTAGTATATCCAATATTTCATAAGATATTTTCTGCTGCGTTATCTGTTATATGATCATGTGATATGTTCAGATTGATACTGTATATAGTATATATGATATATTATATAGACGTTGCTTATGTTTTACACCCGCGCAAGCCCTGCCTCGCTCTTCTGTTAGTTACCTAACCTAACGGTGCAGACGGGACATAGAGGCGAATGCGGATGGCATAAGCGTACGTTGTATTTATCTGTGATGTTTAGGTGGACTTAAATGATGGGACTTCATTAATGCGATTAATGAAAGAAAAGAAACCTAAGATGTTGTGGAATCAAATTTCAAAAATAAAATCAGGTAGCTACAGTTCTTGCTTTGCATCGCGGTGTTCCTTGTAGAACATCCTGCCTGCACCTTATTCGATGAGGAAAGGGCCGAGATCCCTTCACCGGGAGTGACCCTTTTAGCAATAACTAGCAGATGCTACAACCCTCGGTTTGTCTTTTGATTGCTTCTATAGTTTTTTCTTTGCACAGCGGTATATATGATATATCCTGCACCTTATTCGATGAGGAAAGGGCCGACGATCCCTTCACCGGGAGTGACCCCTTTAGCAAAACTAGAAAAGCCTAAAAAACACTCCATTTTAAAATCATTTGATTCTACAACGATATCAAGTTCATTACGCAATAGGTTTTCAGAAAAACCTGTCGTAGCCCTCCGTCATTTCAGATAAGTCCTGCTTCGTATTCGTGCTGCGTTTGTTGACCTTGTCAAGGCGCAGTGTGCGGTAGCTGACCAGTATTTATCTGCTTATGCATATGATGCAGATTGGATTAGGGTAGTCGTACGGCTTTGTTGACCTTGTCAAGGGTCGTGCGGGTGGGTTTAATTCAATCAAGAAATGACGGGTTGAACTTGACTTGCGGTCTATGGTTTGTTGACCTTGTCAAGGTCATAGATCGTTCGGGGCAAAATTATCGGGAATTTCAAGTGTTGAAATTTGCAATGAGATTGCATACCTTCTATGAGATAGTTGGATCTCGATACCCACTGCGAGTAAGAGTTACTCCTGGGAGAGTTTTACACATTACAATTAGCCGATCAAGTAGGTGTCTAGAAAAGTGTCAACGGGGTTACGCCCCTAGGAAAACGAGGTTTACTTTAATTAGGTTCGTGGGAAAGCACGGGGGACCTCCCTCAAAGTACCGGCACTGGCCTGGCTGAAAGATTGGTGAACTTGTAGTGTGTAATTAATCCCGGCTAGTCTTTCCTTTTAGGGTTTGAAAGAAGATTTGATAAAAACGGTGGGAGCCATCCTGATTAGATAAAATAATAACCAATCTGATCTTGCAAGAGCGCACGCAAAGTGTTTTCTTCTCTCTCTCTCCAGGTAGCGACCATATCACGCCTTAATCAAGATAATAATACGGATGTATTGACCGAACCCGCTTGTTATACTGAGCTGGGGAACGTTGGTCCCGCTCCAACTTATAACTGTTATAAGACAGAGCAGGAAATAGGGGAATACCAGGATTCCCATGCCGCCCAAACGAAGAAAGTGCATGAGATGCATCTCCTTCGGGTGTGTTCATTATAAAGAAATGTTTCTCAGTGTCCTCTACGTCCCAGGTATTAGATACCAGATCAGGATCCCGCAAATGTAATCCGTTACATGGGCTACAGAAAGGTAGAGAACTGAGAACGGGTGATAAGTTTAATGAGACAGAAAACGGTGCAAGTGTTGCAGCCAAGTCTGTTGGTCACTGTCATCCTGTATTACCAATACATTGATTCTGAACAAATGTTATTAGATACCGAACCTGATATACAAAATCATATCAGTCTCTTTATTAGTAAAGAAAGGATATAATTTTGTATTGTTGGATAATGTTTTGAACATTTCCTATATCAAGAGTTGATTGGTTCAGGTACGTTATCTAAAAGCATTGACGTTCTAAATCAAACTACAGTTCTTAGTATACAGAACACACACGAGAGGAAGAGTTTAGAAATGAACGAATCCTTCTTGAGACATTGTAGACTAGGTCATATCAATGCGACCTGACTAGCTGAAGTTACATTAAGATGCATATTTAAATCAGTTTGAATTTACATCTTGTGAAACTTGCCAGTCATGTCACAAAGATAAGATGACCATAGCTCCGTTTACTGGAAACAGAGAAAGAGTTAATGAACTCTTGGGACTGTTACATGATGATGTATGTAAGGTCCCCTGTCTACACATGCCAGGACCGACTCTTTATACTTCATTACATTCTCTGATGATCTCTCAAGATTCAGTCATATGTTCCTGTTGAAACATAAGTCCGAACCTTTTGAGATATTCACAGAATATAAGTTAGAAGTAGAGAACCAAAATACGAGTATAAGTATTATGTCCTATGATAAGATCAGGGAGGAGAATACTTGTGCATGGAATTCTTGGACTATTCTAAAGGAGAATGAGATTCTCTCTCAGTGTTACTCCTCCGTATACACCACAGCACAACGATGTTGTAAGTCTACGTTAGCGCCCCGGCAGTCTACAGACGCCAAATGCGGAATAAAACTTTTTAACTTGGCGCTATCGTATACTTTCACCCGGATCTTCCATTATTGCTAAACTAACAAACAGTAAAGAGTGTGGAAATGTTGTACCGACTGATCCGAGTCCTCCGGTCTTCATCTCCACTCCGATCTCCTCGCGGGATCTCCGTCCGTCTCCTCCTCGTCGGAAAGGGCACCACATCGCCTGTAGCTTTTACGGGCTCCCACCTCAATACCGAGGCAACTCGGGCGCGAAGCTGGCGAATCGACGCGTCCAAGATTTGCTGTAGGAAGTGTAGTGTAGAGGCTACTTGTCTCTTTGGGGTTTGTTGCCTTTGGATGGAGGAATGAAGATGATATGAACTTGGGGATTTTGGTAGCAATGGAAATTGAGATGGATGATTAATTTCCACACAAAATGAAGCCTCTCATTTTCTCCCCTCCTCACAAAATTGGCCGGCCATTCTAAGTGGAAAATGGTGGTGGTGTTGAACAAATTGCAAGAGGGAGGTAAGTGTAGGATAACAAGTGGTGACCACAACAAAAGACATCAACCATGCTTATACACTATTGAACCCATACCCTTTCCAATCACCATTAAAACAAGAATGGTGCAACAAATAATGATATCATCATAATCAATACTTTATGCAAGAAAACCCTTCCACAAATGTAATTTGCAAAACTGCAAATTACCCCCTCCATCGGAAAAGTCCGGCCGGGAAAGAACAAAGGAAAACCGGCCGGAACGGAATGCAAACTGGCAACTCCAGAAAACTGGTCCCGTAATAAATTACAGGAAAAACCCCGACACTGTGCATACACACCCGCATCTGTATTCCGTCCGGATACAAATGCAAAGAGACAAAATCTACACTGTACTAAACTAGGACCGGCTTAAACCAAAGCCGGCTAGTAATATCCGTTCGATCCTGATCCGTGCAATACCGCACGTATCTGATCGAACCCTGCCATATACCTATACGGCTACTAGTACAAACCGTCCGATCCTGATCCGTGCAATACCGCACGTATCTGATCGGACCCTGCCATATCTCCATACGGCCTCTACAGCGTTTCGCCCGAAACTTGAGTAACTGAAAGTGTGGTGGACTCTAAAGACTCGTCAATACAATGGCTGTGGATTTAACCACTAGCACGTCAGAGGTATAAGCCAATACGTAACGGGCCACCAGCTATTGACTAAAAGGGACGTCGATGAGCGAACTCATTCTGACACCCTACTGAGCCTGTCAGTGACAATATCCGTACAGTCCAGTCCGTTCGTCTATGAGCATCGCATGGCGGGCCTAGGGGGTTGGTAAAAGTCAGACCCCCAAAAGCGGTACAAGTCGTGTCGGAGTGTAGCCCAGAACACCCTGAGATACTACTGGAATACCTACCAGTAAATCTCCTGCCTTGGCCAAGGACTTCGTGTAATGGCTCTCCTAGACACAGCGCGACCTCACCCCCAATACCGGGAGAGACGAAACCCCCGAAGATCCGCTCACTGCCTCCATGTGGCTCGGGACTGTACCCAACTAAAACATGTTTGCACGACTCCTTTGAGCCGTGGTAGGGTAGTAATCAAAGCACAGTGGGAACTCACACGAGACAAATGACGATCCCCAGGTCGATGAACTAACCTGTACACATGTCACCTGGGAACTGCTATCTGACATCAGGTATAAGACCAACTAGCATGTTCCCGGCGAGTCCTGTCCGGTGTACTCATAACCCAATGAGCACCTGTATACATCTTAGGTGATCCAACTGACACCAGTGGCTTGTGAGACCGGCCACCGCCCCTCGTCGGGGTCTCGACTGTATACACTAGTCTACTCTGGAGAATCGATGCCCTGTCTCGAAACTCCCACGACTAGGGACCTTTTAAGGATGTGCTTGTAGACCCCAGCTCCCACGTATATGATCGCCCTCATACTGCCGGTAGTCAAGCAAGAATCCCAGGGGCTCTATCAACGTGCAATAGTGACATGTCATGTCACCTAAAGCAGTACACGATGATAAAGGTAAACCTGATAGTATACTATCATCTCGAGTAAGACTGTTCTACCGGGATAGGTCCTCCCTCAATCATTGCAATCACGTGCCTGTGATCCAATAATTGACTCTGAGGGCACTATCTCCAACAATTTCCCACTTGCACTCAAGGCTAATTATTGCGATGTCGCATACTCACAGCCCGTGTGATGCCGAACACCCAACTCCTCTACTAGTCAGTCGCACAAAACCTGTTTGCGAAACTATTGCGTTCGAGGAATAGCCTCAGTGAGTGGATCCGCTCTGAAGTTTCTTTCTATATCTCTCTATATCTCAAGTTCGCGGAGAAAACCATCTCCCGAAATGAGCAATACCTGTCTTAGAGTGTCTGGATGTCTGATGGGACCCAGCTCATAAATGAACTCCAAATCCAAACTTCTTAGACTGTATCGTCAACTGAACTTAATCAGTATCCTGCGCCATGCCTCCCTCAGTATTGCCTTGGACCACCTGTCCAAAATACTGCCCCTCGTCAGAGGGAAAACTATAACTCTGACAACCTCCTTGTCGTCCAGGTCACCTTGGAAGCCTGGAATGATAACTGTTTCCCGAATGGGGCTTTCGCTATCATATCCCTAGAACAGCCACTTATGTTCTAAAACTGCTTCCGACTGTTTCTCCAGGATTGGATTAATGTCAACTTATTGCATCTAGTGCAAGAACAACATCTGGTGTGGTACTTGACATCTCATGATTGACTCAATTGCCTAAGCAAGTGATCTGCCAATCATGCACGTCCCTCTCCCCTTTAGTCTGTAAGACACCTTTAGAGAGGGTGACTCCATTACCTGCAGGTACACTACCGTGCCAGGAGTCGTCCATCCTAAATACTCTTAGAATGCTGTCAAGTACCCTGATTGGGAAAACACCCAAATCTAGATCCAAAACCATAGATCTAGTAACCAGTATGTCTGATATAAAATCCATTTCCTTTGTGGAGAAACAACTGTGTGACGACCAAAGTATAACCGATCGTAGTGTAGGAGTTTCTTTTCCTACTCTGTGTACATCATCCAAATACCAGGATATCACATCCTACTACCTTCTCAACAGATCCATCCCCTATTCTGATGACATCAAACCCATGACTGTCACATCAGAATTAGATGATCTATCTCCACTATATCTGCTTTAGTCTATAAACAGACATAAGCCTGATGTCCACCAATGCTTTCGCTGCTCCCACTGACTACGACAACCCTCTGGCAGAGTCATATAGACGTGCACTTCTAAAGCTAGTTTAGAACGACGCTATACTCATCCTCCTGCCGGGTCTCGCAGCCTGGAACAACAACAATGGCAAGTGTGGGTAAACAAGAACTTCCCTGTCACCGTCCTTGAGGCTACCGGAGTACCTCTCGGGTGCCTGAAGTTACCCACCTTTTCTGCGGAGTGGCCAATGGAATGTCAATCCAGATTGAATCTTTAGGTTCCTTATCAAATCTTCAGTAATCGTTTGTGGTTCTGGAATCACTTCCAGTTCTACCATACTCCCACTACTGTTTTCTGAAAAAATCCATTTTTAATAAAACTGTGGCGAGTCTAGAACAATATTGCTATTGTTCATCCAGATGGTAGAAAATCAACCCGCGTCATAGCCTGGGTCAACCCACAAACAGCCATTACAGAAACGTGCCTTGAGTTGTCCAGTGTCTGGTTTTAAGCATAAACCGAACAACTTCCCGTACCTTAACAATGTTAAGATATGAACTGTTCTATATCCAATATAGAAAACAGAGGCACTGATTTAATTGAACCAGATTCAAATCATGCAGCTGTCTCCAGTGCATGTCAACTAAATGGAGAGAGGCCGATCAGCGTTACTCAACTTAGGAATGCTTCCAATTATGAGTAACCTGAAAGAGAAGCAATTTCTCTTTATCATTACTATCAACTGAATACCATACACAAGTATCTACATCTTCGATCTCTTTGAAGAATCCCGATACTTGCTATACCTGGTTCTCTACTCTATTCAAATTACCTATAACTCCTCAAAACTTAGACCCTGTGTTTCCACGAAACACCTGTCTAAAAACTAGAAAAGTCATAAGTAAACCAAATATAGTACGAGGACCAACCCCTCTGTCCTGATGGACCCTGGACAACATACAATACTCTGTATAAGTCCCTTGAGTCTGATAACTCATTCACTGTGTGTCGTAGGTTGAAAACTGTACTTATGGTTAAGAAGAATTACACCGCTGTTTAATGCTCCTTACCTAACCATCCACTGATATAGGTAAATGTCGTAGACATAATTTCAGAAAGGTATATCTCACTCTATGAAAATAGACGTACAGATATATCAATTTGAAATTGGTGCATAACAGCGGATATTCAAAACCAAATATTTGCCGACCGGCAAATAGCCCAGGTGAATTCCTCAAATATCACCGATTACAACGAATCCCGATATAATGAGGATAATCACCCAATTCCCAATAACTTACTCCCACTCATCATCTGTAAAACCATACAGATGTGAGAATCGTACCTGGTAAATACATACCCTGGAGTAAGTATCTAATCGGGAAATCAGTTTTCCTTTAACATTACACAGTGAAACTGAAACATTGAAATGTTCCGATGGGGTATCCTGGTATTCCTAGTAATGCCTCTACTATTATCCAGATTCACAACTATAACCGTATAATTCTTTGCCACCTCTCCAAATCCCTTTATATGTCTTTAGTCATTACCTTCTGCACACCCCCTTAGGCCAAATGGTTTTCTTCCTTCCCTACCGTTCGGCACCAGCCTATGGTTTGGAAGAAGACTATCCAATAAGCATAATGGGTGTACTGTCCCAATCCTAGGAACACTCGCAATGAGAGAGGGTGAAGATAAAAGACAACCGAACAAACCTTATTCCTTTTTCTCCTGGACCAGAATCCATCCCCGAACTGGAACAAGTTCCTTTCGAGTTCGTATATAACCATACGATGGAGTATCCAAATAAACTGTGGATCTTCGTAGTGATACGGAGTGCCCTGGAGAAATACAAAGGTGATGTGGGAGTGGTAACGAAATATTTGGTTTGGTCGTGAATATCTGTTGCAATTTACTTTGCCCTCTTACTAATCCCTTGCTTTGTCTGAACTTAATACCTTCTGCACACCATCGTTATGCTAATTGGTTTTCTTCATTCCCTACCGTTCGGCACCAGCCTAAGGTTTGGAAGAAGACTATCCAATTTGCATAATAGGTGTACTACTCCTAAACTAAGGAGTACTCGCAACCTGAGAGAGGGTAAAAAGAAAAGACAACTGAATAATCCTATCCGTTTTCTCCAGTACCAGAAACCATCCTCGAATCCCTTCGAGTTCGTATCTAACCATACGATGGTTTTGTCCAATGGAAGTGGACGTTCGCAGTAATACGGGGTGTCCTGGAGAAAAGGGTAAAAGTAGGAGTGGCAATGAGGTCTGCAACTCTGACAATCCAAAAGCCTGTGTCAAGAAGGTTCGGTCAATTTGGTCACTGAGTCATAGTCTTAGGGTCGGGTCAATGGTCGCTACCAAAGAGAGAGAGAAAAGAAACACTCAGCGTGCACTCTAACCTAGATCAGAATGGTTACCAATTTATCTAATCTGGAAACCTCCCACTGTACCTCAAATTCTCCTCCAAACCTGAAAGAAGAATTAGTCGGGGTCACCCGAGGAGTAAACCAACTCATCAGTGGGAATCGGGATCCAACTCTCATCGCATGATAACGTGACGGAATCCGCTCACGGTATCACACTCCAGAAGGTATGCGCATATCTGGCAAGTTTCAGTTCTTTTGAAACTCCCGATGTGGATTTTTACCCCATGCTCTTATGACCTTGACTTTGGCCAACAAATCATAAGTCACATGTCAAGTTCTGCCCGTCATTCTCCAGGTTAATTTGAATCCACCCGTACATACCCTTGACTTTGGCCAACAAGGCAGTACGACTGTTCAAAACCAACGCATCTATCTATGCTGCATATGAATAACCAACAGCTACCAAACACTGTGCCTTGACTTTGGCCAACAAACACAGCTTGAATACTATTGACTACCCATATGAAACGACGGAGGGCTACGAATGGTTTCTGACGAAAACCTTTAACGTAATGAACTTGATATCGTTGAAGGAACGGATAGCTTTTTAGAAAATATAGTGACGAAAACCGTTGCTAAAGAGGTCACTCCCGGTGAAGGGATCTCGGCTCTTTCCCCGTAGGATGGGGTGCTGGATATTCATAACCGAATATCACTGTGCAAAGCAAAAGTAATCGGCTATAGTGAAGTTAATGCCCTGACGCAAACTTCTGTCCAAGGGGTCACTCCCGGTGAAGGGATCTCGGCCCTTGCCTCGTCGACTGAGGAGCAGGATATTCTAAATGAATACCACGATGCAAAACAAAAGTGAACGTCCTTGCAATAACAGCTTTTTTTTGAAAAGTGTTCCAACAACATCAGAATAGGTTTGTTTAACTTGCATTGATCCGAATCAACGCAGTCCCATCAATTGATCACACCACAAAGAACGAAAATATACTGACGTACGTATATGCCATCCGCATTCGCCACTGGGTCCCGTCATCACCCGTTAGGTTAGCTAACTAACGGCAGAGCGGGGACTGGACTAGCGCGGATGAAAAACATATACAACATCTACTAATATATATACCAATATATAGTATTTCGCTCAAGGCGTGAATAAAATGCAACATCACAGAAATGTACAGCATCACAGAACAATACAGATATCTGGGATCCCCGGGTTTCACAGAGCCACTACTGAAACCCGACGTTCCCCTGGTCGTGTGGATAGCCTGTGCAATGAAAACCTAGACCCCTACGGGTGCGGCAAGTCACCCGCCAAAACCTGAAGCGAGGCAGCCCCTTTTCAGCGCCGTGAATGGACCACCCAGCACTTCACGGAATCCGGTAACTTGGGCACCCCTCCTGGGTCAACCTGTACCCCCTACGAGTGCGGCGAATAGCCCGCCAATTCCAGACTGAAGCCCCTCCGCCTCAATGCCCTGAGATGCGGGCCCGTTGCCCTCCAGAACCCGGCTATCCGTGCACCCCTCCGCGGGGTAACCCTAGTACAGAAAGTAAAATATACATACACCGGGTACATCGACCGCAACCAGGTCGTGCCCCAAAAGAATAATACAATCAGGCAGTGACGGCAGTCCACATGTCGGACGCTCGCCCCGCAAAATCAAATGTACATAATACAACAACACAGTACTAGCATTGCATCCAGGCTATCCCCCACGACCGATCCGCAACATCACAGCAAATACATAGAACATCAACGTGAAAATCACGTTCGCAAATCCGTCTAACCGGGCTATAGCAGTTAGACCGGATTTACCGATCGAGTGACATTCACGGTCGCAGATATAATGTAAATACTGTGAAAACTAACGTGTTTAAATTTCGATCGACAAAATATCAAGAAGTGGGCCCCACGACTTACTGGTGAACAGTAACAAAATCTGGGCAAAAACGATATATATCAAAAACCCCAAAAACCCACAGAGAACCATCTGACAAAATTTGGGAGCACGTGCTCCCCACGTGACCGCGGTTGCGCGGCCAAACCATGGGTTTGGCCGTGCTTCCGCGGCAGCTTGGGGGGATCACGACCCCAAATTTTGTCGGGACTCTTAAATGTTCCTGCTATGATTTTTAAGACATCCAGAAATAATTTTTGAGACCGTTTAAAAACAACAGAAACTGTCGGCTTGGATTTTTGCAGTTTTCGATTTCCGGTCGGATCGAAGTTTTAAACGCGTTAGCACAAGTTAGCATAGCAAAATGGTGAGGCTCTGATACCACTGTAAGTCTACGTTAGCGCCCCGGCAGTCTACAGACGCCAAATGCGGAATAAAACTTTTTAACTTGGCGCTATCGTATACTTTCACCCGGATCTTCCATTATTGCTAAACTAACAAACAGTAAAGAGTGTGGAAATGTTGTACCGACTGATCCGAGTCCTCCGGTCTTCATCTCCACTCCGATCTCCTCGCGGGATCTCCGTCCGTCTCCTCCTCGTCGGAAAGGGCACCACATCGCCTGTAGCTTTTACGGGCTCCCACCTCAATACCGAGGCAACTCGGGCGCGAAGCTGGCGAATCGACGCGTCCAAGATTTGCTGTAGGAAGTGTAGTGTAGAGGCTACTTGTCTCTTTGGGGTTTGTTGCCTTTGGATGGAGGAATGAAGATGATATGAACTTGGGGATTTTGGTAGCAATGGAAATTGAGATGGATGATTAATTTCCACACAAAATGAAGCCTCTCATTTTCTCCCCTCCTCACAAAATTGGCCGGCCATTCTAAGTGGAAAATGGTGGTGGTGTTGAACAAATTGCAAGAGGGAGGTAAGTGTAGGATAACAAGTGGTGACCACAACAAAAGACATCAACCATGCTTATACACTATTGAACCCATACCCTTTCCAATCACCATTAAAACAAGAATGGTGCAACAAATAATGATATCATCATAATCAATACTTTATGCAAGAAAACCCTTCCACAAATGTAATTTGCAAAACTGCAAATTACCCCCTCCATCGGAAAAGTCCGGCCGGGAAAGAACAAAGGAAAACCGGCCGGAACGGAATGCAAACTGGCAACTCCAGAAAACTGGTCCCGTAATAAATTATAGGAAAAACCCCGACACTGTGCATACACACCCGCATCTGTATTCCGTCCGGATACAAATGCAAAGAGACAAAATCTACACTGTACTAAACTAGGACCGGCTTAAACCAAAGCCGGCTAGTAATATCCGTTCGATCCTGATCCGTGCAATACCGCACGTATCTGATCGAACCCTGCCATATACCTATACGGCTACTAGTACAAACCGTCCGATCCTGATCCGTGCAATACCGCACGTATCTGATCGGACCCTGCCATATCTCCATACGGCCTCTACAGCGTTTCGCCCGAAACTTGAGTAACTGAAAGTGTGGTGGACTCTAAAGACTCGTCAATACAATGGCTGTGGATTTAACCACTAGCACGTCAGAGGTATAAGCCAATACGTAACGGGCCACCAGCTATTGACTAAAAGGGACGTCGATGAGCGAACTCATCCTGACACCCTACTGAGCCTGTCAGTGACAATATCCGTACAGTCCAGTCCGTTCGTCTATGAGCATCGCATGGCGGGCCTAGGGGGTTGGTAAAAGTCAGACCCCCAAAAGCGGTACAAGTCGTGTCGGAGTGTAGCCCAGAACACCCTGAGATACTACTGGAATACCTACCAGTAAATCTCCTGCCTTGGCCAAGGACTTCGTGTAATGGCTCTCCTAGACACAGCGCGACCTCACCCCCAATACCGGGAGAGACGAAACCCCCGAAGATCCGCTCACTGCCTCCATGTGGCTCGGGACTGTACCCAACTAAAACATGTTTGCACGACTCCTTTGAGCCGTGGTAGGGTAGTAATCAAAGCACAGTGGGAACTCACACGAGACAAATGACGATCCCCAGGTCGATGAACTAACCTGTACACATGTCACCTGGGAACTGCTATCTGACATCAGGTATAAGACCAACTAGCATGTTCCCGGCGAGTCCTGTCCGGTGTACTCATAACCCAATGAGCACCTGTATACATCTTAGGTGATCCAACTGACACCAGTGGCTTGTGAGACCGGCCACCGCCCCTCGTCGGGGTCTCGACTGTATACACTAGTCTACTCTGGAGAATCGATGCCCTGTCTCGAAACTCCCACGACTAGGGACCTTTTAAGGATGTGCTTGTAGACCCCAGCTCCCACGTATATGATCGCCCTCATACTGCCGGTAGTCAAGCAAGAATCCCAGGGGCTCTATCAACGTGCAATAGTGACATGTCATGTCACCTAAAGCAGTACACGATGATAAAGGTAAACCTGATAGTATACTATCATCTCGAGTAAGACTGTTCTACCGGGATAGGTCCTCCCTCAATCATTGCAATCACGTGCCTGTGATCCAATAATTGACTCTGAGGGCACTATCTCCAACAGATGTATCAGGGCGGAGCAATCGCACCATATTGGATATGGTGTGCTCTATGATGAGTATTACTGAGTTACCTATTTCCTTTTGGGGGTTATGCACTTGAGAAGCTGCATACCTATTGAATTGGGTTCGAATCAAATCAGTGCCTAATACTCCATATGAGATATGGTATGGGAAGAACCCATCTCTTAAGTAAGTTAAGAATTAGGATTGTCCGGCCTATGTTAAAAGAAAAATCCGGACAAGATCGAGGTAAAGTCAGTTCTGTAGAACTGGAAAGGTTCCAGCTATACAAACTGCAGCTGATGATTTGACAGAACCAAAAGATTCAATAGTCCCCGACGAACTTCAGCCTCTCCGCCGATCTGGTAGGGTTCCTCATCCGCCTGAGAGATACTTCGGTTTCTCGATGACAGTGGGAGCGAGGAATACATCATGAGATGATGACCCAACTAGTTTCGAGCAGGCCATCGAGAGTAGGGACTCTGTAAGAATGGCTGGATGCTTAGCGATCTGAGATAGAATCCATGTACACCAACAAAGTATGGACTTTGGTTGGTATATCTGAAGGGTTAAATCCCCATCAGAATCAAGTATATCTTAAGAAGATTACTTGGTGTAGATGGAAAAGTTGAGACTTTCAAAGCTAGACCTGTTAAAGGTTTTCGTCATCAACCAGGCGTGTATAATGATGAAACCTTTTTCAGTTTCTATGCTTAAGTCCATCCGGATCCTACTTAACATTGCTACATACCATGACTACGATATCTGGTGGTTGGGTGTTATGACTCCTTTTCTAAATAATGATTTAGTAGAGAACGTCTATAAGAACACAGCCAGAGGGCTTCGTAAACTGTGGGAGCAGCGAAAACGTGTGCAAGTTGCTTTACAGAATAAAGCAGGCATCGCGGAGTTGGAACATCTGTTTTGATGTGGTAGTCAAAGAGTTTGACATCATCAAAATGGTAGATGAACCTTGTATATACAAAAAGGTAGTAGGGAGTATGGTGGTGATCCTCATAGAGTACGTGGATGACATACTCTTGATAGGGAAGTAGTTTCCTATACTACGCTCGGTCAATCTCCGCTTATCACAATGATTCTCCAAATAGGATCAAAGTGATACCTACTAAATCCTGGGTTTTGGATCGATGAGATAGATCTAATTGGATATTAGGATACTCACTAGTTGTAGTGAGATGGTATCAATTGATCCTGGGGAGAATCACTAGAAAGGTTCCAGGGTGATAAGGACGACTGAATGTCAGTCACAGGCATTATCTTTACCCTCAGTAAAGGGACGGTATGTTAGAAGAGTTCCAAGCTAGATATGTTGGCAAATTAGATGATAAAGGCTGGTGACATCGCTATCAAAGATACTACCAAAGAGGCAGTTTGGGTGTATAATGGTTCATGAGATGAACTAGGTTCCTACCATTGTGTGAAAATGGAAGTGTGGCTTTGGCCTAGGAACCTCGGTCACATCAAGGACCCAGACGTATTCTGAGGCAGCATCACCTGATCATGGAGATAGTTGATCTCCAGGGTGATCGAGGTTAGGAGAGTAGACTCAGAGGACAACACGGCGGAACCACTCACAAAGGCCTTTTCCCAGAGAGAGACTTTTATGGGATGGTTGAGTATGAGATACTGCAACCACTTCTACAGATGTCCCTAGTGCAAGTGGGAGATTGTTAGTTATATGTATGCCCTAGAGGCCATTACTGTACATAGGATGTATATTGTATTGGATGCTGGGACATATATATAGAGGACTTTCTTGCTTGACATGATAGTATACTATCTGGTTGCTCTTTATTTTAACGTGTACACTGATCGTCTCTCTGTTACATGTTGGTAAAGCCCTTAGGATATGTACTTGACTACCTGGACTATGACGCTGATCATACTAGTGGGGACATGGTAGTCCATAAGTACATCCTTCAAGGTCCCTAGTCGTGGGTGTATCGAGATGGGGCATCGATATACCAGAGTAGACTAGCGTATACCTTCTCGACCCATACAGATGGGCGATGGATGATCTCATATCCATTGGTGTTTGACATCAGAGATGATATACGGGTGCTCAGTGGAGACTGGGTACACTGGACGGACTCGCCGAGAACTCCCAGATGGTATTATACCTTACGTCAGATGGCAGTTCTCTGGTGACACTGGTACAGGTTAGTCTGTAGACCCTAGATCGTCATAGAGTCTTGTGTGATTCCCACTGTGCTTTGATTTCCACCTTACCACGTCCAAGAGGGCGTGCAAAATGGTGGTTTTTGGGTACAGTCCCAAATCACATGGAGGTAATGAGCGATAGGAGGGGATTCGTCTCTCCCGGTATAGGGAGTTGATGTTGTGCTGTGTTCGATTGGCTATAACCGGAAATCCCTGGCCAGGGTTGCTGAGATTTACTGGTAAGTGTTATCAGTAGTATCTCGAACTGTTATAGACCACATATCGACACGACTTATCAAGCTATTGGGGTCTGACGTTTACCACCCCTAGGAGAGATATGCGACATATCAGACCGACAGACCGGACTGTACGGTAAGTGTTACTGGTTGGATTCACAGGAGTGTGAGCGGGCTTGCCCGTTGATCTTCTGATTGCTCAATACCCGGGTGGCCGTTACATTTAGCAGACCGCTTGCGGCTTGTGGGTGTTTGATATGATCATCACCTTCTGCCGGCATATTGACGAGTCTTTAGAGTCCTACACAGAGGTTTCCTGGCTCAAGCGAAACGAAATAGGAGTGCATATGAGATATGTGCGGGATCGAGAATAATACCAGTATATGATACTGAATTCCATTCTCGCGATTTATATCATCGGACGGTTATATAAGACATAGCCGGGTTACCGAATCAAATGTTGGTTCGGTATATTGATACACTTGATATTAGTCGGTTATATACAGTATGACCGGATCATTAAATCAAGTGTTGATTTAATGATTTAATGTATAATTATATATTTGATATATTACTTTACATTAACTAGTATTTGTTCACTTAAGATTGATTTTCTCACTTGAAGTGCACAAGTTGTATATGTGATATATTTTGTGCATTAGTTTGTATCATGATTGATGATACATGCAAACATGGGTGGGTGTGTGACATACACCATGATTAATTGTAATTTTGGTTTTTGTTTATCTTAATTATTCTAAAATGGTGGATTCTTTTATCATGGTTTGAAGCTTCTTGAAGCTTGTGGCAACTTTGAAAAAGTCCATCCATTTTGTCATGATTAAGACATTCATTAACCAAACCATTACAACTAACTATGGTTTATTCTCTACAAATGTAAACTAACCCATGGTTGCAATATGATAAGTCTTCACCTGATTTATTATTTTGACAATTCCTTTTTCATTTTTTTTCTTCTTCATCTTCTTCATGAAGTGAAGAAAGCTAGCTAGAAAATTTCAAGTGTTGAAATCAAGTGAGAAATCCAAATCCAAAGTGAACCCACTTCCTATTTCTTCATCCTCTACCACTTGCCATGTTGTATAGGGTGTTTTCTTCACAAGGTTCATGACCAAGTGAAGATGGAGCTTGAGTTTGAGTCGCCTCGACGTAGATCATCTTCGGCATCGAAGTCAACGACCTAGCCCGATTATTTCTCCGACGAAACCATCACTAGAGTCCGGGATTCCGATGATCGCAGCGGAGGGACGTCAACACGGAGCTAAAGAAGTGGAGGACCGGATCTACAAAGGTTGTAATCCCTTTCACTTAGTAGCAAAGTAGTTTGCTTGCTTGTTGTTTCGCCTAACCTCCAGTTAACGATCTCGTTTAGGGTTTCTCGGCACATGAAAAATTTGATTTTGGCATGGTTGATACCTTGTAGAACCTCATGAGTGTGCCTAGGAACCCTACAGAATCGGTACATGAGATATTAGTCGGTTATATTCGATATAGCCGGATTGTCGGATCAAGTGTTGATTCGATGATTTAATGTATAATGATATATATGATATATTGTATTACATTATCTAATATTGGTTCGCTTTATTATTTCATTTTCTTACCGGATTAATACATTGATATATATGCGATATATGTTAATTGTATTATTTTCTCTTATTGCAAATATATAATATATATGTGATATATATTATTGTGACATGATATGATTTATTATGAAACATGTTTAGGGATGATAAAAAGAGATTAGGGTTTGATTAGGGTTAGCTCCTTCTTGCTCATTCTAGAAGGATTTCCTTTTGTCTGGGTTAAGATATTATGGTTGATACTTATCCATGACTCATTCTTAACCTAACCAAACCCTAGCTCTAGTTTATTATCTACAAAGGTTAAGCCTCTCATCCTTGACCATGGTTCCATAATCAATCATATATTCTTATCTACTATTCATCACAAAAGGATTATTCTCATTATTCTTCATCTTCTTCTCTCTTGAGTTTTGGAAAAAGCTCACTAGTTATTTCTTTTGTGATGATTTCTTATGAGAAAATGATATATAAAAAGAAAGCATAAATACTACTCCATCATCCTCATCTAATCTAGCCCATTTGATTAGGGTGTTCACCTCATTAGAATAAGAGAGCTTGAGCTATTGCAACTTCGACGTAGATCATCGGAGAAAAGGAATACGACAAGCTATCATGGATCGTTCGAGTCGTGGAGCCTCTCTCGAGTCCGGGAGATCGTGGATCGCGGTGAAGGGACTTCTACTCGGAGCTTGTGAAGCGAAGGAGCGGACTACAAAGGTTGTAATCCCTCATACTTAGTAGTAAAGATGTTTACTTGCATGTTAAACCCTAATAATCTAGCAAAGATCCCGGCTTTGGGTTGTTCGGCACGTTTAAATTTTTATTCGGGCATGTTTGATGCCTTATGAACCTTCACAAGAGTGCCTGGGAACCCTACAGGCTTGACCTTACAGAACTTAGACTTGAACAGGGGGGTATTAGACCCGAACTTTCATTTCATAGGCTGACCCTGATTGATGGAGTAGGTAGCTTGAGTAAAGTAACGTACCGTACGTATGTTCCACGGCATATTTACGATACGATACTCCACTTAAGAAACCTTAGGATGCACATATTTTGAGATCTGTGATTCTCTTCGTACCCATGATTATACATGTAACGTTTTAGAAATCGTTTTGCGAATTTTTTCATTTTAGGGTAAAATTGTCGGTGTTTTCCGTTTTAACCCGATTGTGATCAAACTTGTGTATAGACTTCACGGCACCTAGTTTAGCTAGAATAAAGCTAGTGCTCGAACTTTGGGGGTCAATGGAAAGTTTTGGTTCACATAGAATTTTTCCCTAATAAAATATTATTTTAATGCTTTATTTGTGCACTTTATTAGTGGTAATTACTTTTTTTGTGGGTTAATTACTACTAATGTGGTTTTATGCTAATCCAATCACTAGATATTTTGTTAAACCATCCATCCATAATATTTAGATATTTTGAGTTTAAAATGAAATTTTAAAAGAAAAAAAAGAAAGAAAAGGTGTTAGTTTTGCATTTAATGAAGCATTTAATGAATTTTGCTAGAACTTTCTTCTTCTTTTTGCACAAAACACCCCCACTCCCTTATGGCTGGCCACTCCTTGTTCTTGGCTGCCCTTTTCATTTCTCACTCCATTTTCATCATTTCTTGCATAAATAATCATGAAAAATCCAAATAAATACATAGAAAATCAAATATAATCATTTCCCTTCATTTCCTTAACCCTAATCTAGCTTGGATCTTCATGGAAGTGTTCTTTTGGAGGCTAAACTTTGAGTTTTTTCTAAGTTTCAAGTTGTGTTCTTTGAAGGTATAAAACCTTAACCCTAATCTCTTTTTGTAGTTTAATACTTTAATTAGCTTATTTAGATGTTTAATTTAAGCTTTTAAATTTATGTTTTGAAATTCAAGATATCATTTTAATAATCAAATTAGGGTTTTGATTGGTGGTTTGGTTAAGTGATAAGTTAAGACAAATGAAAACTTAATCAAGTTGCTAATTTGTTAAATGATATTTTCCTAATCGGCTAATTAAGCTAATTAACAAACTAAACTTTTGCTAATCCTAATTAGTGAAATCTAAAATTATAGTAAAGGTTTAAATGGTTTAATCTTGCCAATTAGTGATGTTTGTAAATTCTAGTTTGGTAAAAAGTTGTAGTTTGGTGCTAAAATGTTATATGCTGCTTACTAGATTTCCGGATATTTTAAGCGTGGGTTTCTTTTGACGTTGCGACGTTATTTATATTAGATTCCACGTTTATCATTGTGTTTTGTTTGCGCGATCGGTACGATCAGGGTCTAGGCTTGATGGTGGTGTCGTTTTAGTGTTCCTAGCTAGGGTCGTGCCGACGTCGTTCGTGTCTTTGTGTAGATTTTTCTCTTGAGTTCTTTTCGTAGTGTCGCTATGCGCGTTAGCCACTAAACGGACACTCGAGGGTATGTTCAGAGTTGGTGCATCGGTTAAACGTAGTTATACGTTTTTTTGGTCGATTGCTTATATACACATGCTTTATTGTTATATGTGTTCAAGATTGCAGGCGGGGACTTCGGACGCTGCGAAGAGGGGAAAGCAGGTGGTTGGCTTTACTTAGCCAGGGTGTTGGTGAGTAGATTTAACATCTACAGGGGAATCGCCCGCATGGCGTTATGCGTCTGGGCTAGAGATGACTTGATTTGTAGCATATTCTATTTCATATATAGAGTTGCGCATACACCTTATTGCTTAGATACTTGTTGTGCTTGGACTAGTACTCTTAGGACACTGCACTATTATTGACGGCTCATGTTGCTCGAGCACTGATTGTATGCCACTCACACCGTCAATAATTGTCATAACACGCACAACACCTATACATATGTGATATTGTATTGCTTATGGACATTGAGACATGATCCTTATTTTTCATTGTGCATATGAAATATAGCATAGCTGTATACCTACATGCTTACACATATGCTCTGACATGCCTACATGCTAGTTACCCATATACCTATATGGTAGTGTACCATTAGTGATAGGTATATACACATATGGGACATAGTTACATGTATATCTGGCATACATACATACATATACCTGGAGGGCATTATGGATAGGCATAGAGACATACCTTACTACAGATACTTTTACATCATACATACTTACATATGGACACACATATCTTGCTATACTGACATGGTTACGCATACCTTGTTATAGCTACATGTTCACCTGTATATGATGTTGCATCTAATTTCGGAGAAATCAGGAACTGCATGATATATTTAATAACTTGTTGCAGTTAAATAGCGGTTTTTCCTTTATATGCTCATATTACTGTTTCATGCTGCATATATTATATTTCTTGGATTCCGCATGAATATATGATTTTCATACGATGTTCTTTGATGTTTATTTCCTAAGTATATATAACAGTGGAATGGGGCGCTGTTATATATATATATATATATATATATTAGTGGAGTGGGGCGCTAATATATATGTCTACAGGTCTTTATAATATATCATCATAATGTTTCATGCAAATATTTTATTCTTTACTTGATGTTTTCTGGATTTGAGGACCGTGGTAGTTTCATGAAAATATGCATTATTTGAAAAACCCGGTTTCTCTTGATATGATATTTCTGCAGCCACCATAAGATTTCTCGGTTCTGAGCATATATATATACCCCATGCGAGGAGACGTAGTGGGCCGTATGAGGGTACATGGTGGGGCCCGGAGGTACCCCGGGGCAAGAGTCGATGTAACATGCCCATAAGCCTGACAGGGGAACCATACCTACCGGTGAAAGTACTTCTGACACGATGGTTATCGTGGGGATACCGACCGGGGTCATGTGCGTACAGATACGTCGAATTTCGAGGATCAGAGCTAGGCACTTGAGTTTTCGGATAGCGTATGATACGTACCTATCAGAGTCAGTCATGGTGACAGTACCTGATAGATCAGTATTTCGATATCTATGCTTGACACTTGTTTCATGATGTTTTGGGTGTCGATGTTAGACACTCACCTTATATGAAACTTACTTGATACTGATATTGTACATACAGGATATATGGGATATACTGATATTGTACATACAGGATATGTGAGATCTACTGATATTGTACATACAGGATATATGAGATCTACTTGATGTTGTACATTCGGGATATATGAGATATACTTGATATTGGACACTCAGGATTTATGAGATTTACTTGATATTTGACACTCAGGATATATATGAGACTTACAGGATATGAGAGCCAATTTGGGGGCTGATCGAGGAAATTGGGATTTAGATTGTCTTGATGGACTTTGGTCTTACCACGAGATCAGGATTCCGTGGAGATGACATATTTTATTCCATACTCCTCATTTATTTTATATGCATTGCTTCATGTATTAGTAGTACCTGCTAGAGTACTTTTCATGACTGTTGCATATACATATTGTCATTTATTGTAGTACCTGCTAGAGTACTTTTCATGACTATTGCACATACATACTGCCATCTTATTGCTATCAGCTTGCATGTTTTAGATTCGCGCTGTACGTGCATACTTGCGATTACCTGCATATGTTATTTACTATTCATGAGTTGGAAACTCACCCCCGTTGTGCCACAGCGTTTGCAGGTGTTTCCCCAGGGCAGTCGCGGCAGGTTTTCCATCTTTCGTATCATCTTTTGCCGCAGATACCGCTTCAGATGACTGTGCACGGTTTTGCTATAGGTGGGTTTTTGCGGCTATCTATTGTTGTTTATTGTTATCTTGTACCTTGTATTCTCCATCTACCATTATCATGTATTGACTTAGAGACGATATGTGATGACGATATTGTATATATTTTTGACTCTGTTGGTGTTTTATATACAGTTTTAATTTTATCGTCTTTTTCTTCGCTACGGCGTCATATATTTGCTTGTGGTGGTTGTTTTCCGCCGTTTGGCGTGGATTTGCTCCCGTTGGGGATGCTTTACTTTTATCTTTGTATGTACCCATTTTTGGGGCTAGTTTTTACAAATGAGGTGCTGCCAAAATTTTCAAGAAAGTAAATTGGACTTAAATAATTTATACTTGAGATTTTCAAAAGTTTAAACAATGTTTCTTATCTTTTACTGCTTTTGATGGTTTAGATTTCTGGGTTTTTGGCCTTCTTAAATTGCGTTACGCCTGTAGATGTTGCGTAGTTTAAGGGCCGTCACGTGCCAATTTCGGGTCGTGACAATACATCCATTTGAGATCCTTGATTCTATTTGTTTCCATGATCATACTCTCATTGATGCTGTTCCTTCTTATGATCATGTATCCATTCTGGATCTGTCGTTTCCTTTCATGCCCTTGATCTGTCTTCATCGATACATGATTAAGGTTCCTGTCACCATGTTTGAGCGCAGATTGAGCTGCTGCTAGTTGTGCGATCAGGGCGAGCTCGTTGTGGACGAGGACTGACCATTGTGTTTTCTGGTGACATGGGAGTATCTCGATGTAGTGTTTGTGTTGTGACCTCTTGTTGAGGCGAGTGTGTGGTTTTGCACCGGATGATCGGGCCATTGATAGAGGCTGCCAGTTGCGAGAGGACTGTTGATGTACATCGTACCTCAGAGGTTGTGATGTCGTCTACCGTGCAGACAGATGACCCAGCTGTTGTTGAGATTGATAGGATGCCGCCTCCAGACTTTACGAGCTGAGATCGCTGGAGCTTTCAGGCAGAGATGCGACAGATGATAGCTAGTCTATCCTGAGTTGAGAGACGAAGGTGATTCGTCAGATTGATGCACTGACGCAGGCCCAGTTGAGTTGAAGGTTTCCAGTGTGGAGAGTCTCACTCAGATCTAGAGTAGACCAATCCAGAGACGACCGTTGATGTATCGTCTTTCCTGGAGGATTGAGGCATTGTTTAGCATGCGGACGAAGGGTATTCACGTGTAGTCTAGGTGAAGTTAAAAAGTTCGAACGAATGTCAGTAACCCATTTTTCCAAGTTTAAAGTATTCGAAGGAACATGCAAGTAATTCTGTGGATCCTCTAGAAGATGAAACCCTAACTCGACATAATGATCATGAAACCACTTCTGAATCTTAAGGTTTGCAGCAGTTCAGCAGTGCCATCAGTGAGGCTTGGGTTTGCCCTTCTATGGTTGTCCATAGGTACTGTGGCATGTACTGTATATTATTAGACTGTGCTCAGGTGTTGAGCTTTCGAGGAATTATGGGACTTTGACGAATCGATCGGAAAGTTTGACGTCGTCCAAATATCATGTGATAAGCGATCAGCAAGCTGACCAGCTTCGGATAGAGGACCTCACCCAGATGTGTTGTGAGTTGATCGAGAGCGGACGAGTGATGAGTATTCCTCCGATTGTTGGGATGAGTTCCCGAGGACGTGTTCGACTAGAGATCTTCTACAGAGTGATTTCGATACTGAGTTCATGATTTCGAGTCCGTGTGAGAGACTTCGGATTGACTGTAGCCGAGAACAGTTGCAGTGTGCAGATAGCATGACGTGACGTCAAAGTGGACGATGATACAGACGAGTGGAACCAGAGGTTCGTGCGAGACGCCGACGAGCTGTTGTTACTCCCCGTCGAGATCAGAGATCTAATATGCACACAGAGGCGTAAGGTATGACCAGTTCCCAAGGAAATGCTGTGCTGAGAATGCAGATGTCCAGAAAGCGAGAAAAGATTATGCAAGAGTACCAACCTCCGTACAGTTTGGCACAGGCGAGATTGGAAGAGTCCTTGAGCAGGATCCTTCCAGGACACTGCTGCGATGAGATTTGCACCCAGGATCAATCGTATCATGTGTATTCAGAGGGCCAGAGGCCGACGCCAGTGACGTGCTGCTTTACGAGTGGTCATGCTAATTGGCCGGGAGATGACCAGAGAAGTGCCAGAGCGGAATCATTTCCGTTAGCACACCGGACCGGGCCGACGAGCCGATGGATTGCGAGATTGGTGAATCCACAAGAGAAATGAAGACCCAGAGACAGAAGACGCCAGGCCGTGAGCGGGAGGCAAGCGGATGTTCTTGCTCCGCCAGTTTGGGCGCACCGACACAGTTTTCGACATTGTAGGAGGTGTACCTCAATGTTATTTATTGCGATTTGCATTTGTGAACTGAGTATCACGCTTATATCGCTTGGATTTGAGTTTTGATGATGAGTTTCCTGATATTTATTTCATGCACCATGGCTACACCTACTGAGTATTTACATTTTTGGGCATAGTTATTACGCTGGATATATATTTTATACACCGTTGTGTTGATTTACGATTTGTGCATACCTATTGCGTTTGATGTCGATTTTGTACCTTCGTAGCATGTGTTTATGATTTCGTGGATTTCATATGGATGATGTGATTTTTGCACTCGGTATAGCTCACATGTGCTTGTAGTGCATTGATACGGATTTGTGCTCATAGTTGCACACGTTTTTGATTTATACACCTTGGTACACTCGGTGTCGTTCTTATACGCATTTAAGTTATTAATGTGATTTTCGTGCATTGGTTGCACCGTACTTGTATTTCGCGCATTTGATGCACCAGATTTGAGATTTTTGTGCACAATAGATGCACCAGATATTGTTGTCATGCACACCCATTGCACTGGACCGATACTTTCGTGCACACCCGTTGCACGTAGTTTTGCTTTTGTACATATTGTAGCACCTGTATATGGATTCGATTTCCGTGCGCACCAGATGCACGCGATGGTTGGATACGCCTTTTGAGGCTGATTTTGCTTTTGAGCACTTGTTTTCATGATGGGCACTATGTTAGGTAGTTGCCAAACAGGACTGATCCGAGGACAGTACCTGAGTACTTTTCATGCATTAAAAGTTTAACAAGTGGTTTTCAAAAAGGAGCTATAGTCTAGCTATTTCCTTTGTGTCCATGAGCGACACGAACGTTTACAAAGGAAAACCTTTTAGGGATATTTTAAAATGGGCGGAACGTATATTTTAATAAACGTATATGAACATATAATTATTACTTTGCGAATGAGCGTCCGTCACTTATTCCGTGAGTTACGCATCACACGGCGATTTAGAAAAGATTTTGCATGTGTGTTATTCTGTTTTAGAAAATTTCTCCAAGGATGCGTACTATATACATAATATAGTATTTGACTAGTGTATATTGGATTTCAGTAATGGATTTCGAGATCTGTATCTCCATTGTAATTCTGAGGATATGCGTGCAAATCCGATAATTTGCGTGACGCTTGACGGAGTTCGGTTTTAAGTTTTGTACTCGCGTTCAAGCGCACTTGACGCGCTGTGTTTTCGGTATCTTTCGTGATTTCGGAGACCCGTTAATTATTGAAATGTTTTAGCATTTGGGGGTTTAAATTTAAATTCGGGGACCGAATTTATTTAAGGGGGGAGATTGTAACATTTCAGAAAATATAAAATATTATTTTTGGAATTTAATATTAAAATAATATATTTCCCGAAAACTGCCCGATTTGCGAAATTGGGGTTTTCGAAAAAGGGTATAAATATATACCAATACTTGTGAAATATTTGGAGATTAAAATGATTTATTCATTTTAGAATATATTTAAAGGATTTGGCATTTTTAAAATTTATTAAATGCAGTTTAAATAAAAACCCGATTAGTACGCTGCTAATCGCGATTGTGCCAAATCCGTGTTTCTACAGTTTTCCATGGCTAGTGCACCATGGCATATTGTATTTTGGTTACATATTATTTTATTGTGTTGTTTTGGGGGTATTATATGGTTTGTTTTTAAAAGAAAAGAGAAAAGGTTAAAGAAAGAATGATTGGAGAGAGATAGAGAGAGTGAGATATGAGTGTGAGGGTGAGAATAAGAGAATGAGAGAGAGAGAGGGGGCAGCCCCATTTTCCTCATTCCATTTGTTTTCTCATCTTCTTCCTCCTCATCTCCCTATACATAAATCCCCAAATATCATCTCCAAATATTCATCCAAACCCTATACTCCCTTCACAAAAGTTAACCACCTCTTCATTCTCTACACAATGGACCAAGCAAAGTTGGATTTTGATAACATTAGGAAGCTAGGGTTCTCTTGAGTTAATCCATGAGGTATAATCCATTCCATTTAGTTAATTTTAAGTTTCTTATGTTCTAGTTTTAGTTTAGAATTGGTTTAGTGGTGATTTGTGAAGTTAGAAAATTCTAGAGAGGGTTTGGGTGACTTTTAGACTTGTGATCAGTAGGGAGGGTGTGCAAGACCCTAGAGATCAATTGGTGGACCTAGAATAGAGAATAAAAACTTAAAATTGTGTCCATGTCGGTTTTGTTGCGTTTGGTGTGCCTATAGTGAATTTGGAGCAACCCGGGGAATTTTTGAGTTTAGCAAACAACTCCAGGGACCAAATTAGGGTACTAGGAGACCACCTTGACGAGACGGACCCCATCTGAGCAGGAGGAACCGAGCTCACCGGAATTTTTAGGGTTTTGGCAGGCCACTTGGTGGATTCTGCTGCCTAGGTTGCTTCTGTAGGTCATATACCCTATATACATCATCCCAGTATTGTTTGTTCATCCCATTTTCACCTGAGTCAAAATCCGGGAGCACTTTGGTGTGGTTTTTGGTTATGTTTTCCGTATTTTGAATGCTAAGTTTTGCTATTTGGATTTATATTTGGTTGTTGGATGTTTTTACATCAACAACAAGGGTTGTTTGATTGTTTTTGCACGCGTAGGCCATAGGTTCTAACCTATGAGCGTGCCGTGTGCCGTATCGGTTTTCCGGATTCGATTTTAATAGTGATTTTGATTGTGTATTATATAGGTACCTTTGCATGGATTCCGAGGCGACGGAACATGGCGTCATCGACTTCGGCAAGTAAGGAACAAGGTGAGTAGATCTATATCTACGGGGGTAGTCGGGTGGATGGCGTATAGCACCCCCACAAACTTTGATGGAAACCAATTTATATATAGAATATGGTTAATGGAACTTTTAATAGAAACTATAGATAAAGTTAAAAGATAGTTAGAGAAACCATATTGGGAACTAAAGGATAGTTAGAAGTTATGATACGGCTAATATGTGATGACGGGATTTGATGATGGTGTTTGATGATATTGCCGTTTAGGGTACTATAGGACCAGATAGCCGACGTAGACGTGTCATCCGAACCATAACTATTTCTAAACTGAAGAATCGTATGCATTTTTTAAACAGATACCTTGAGGGACGTTACGGAATTTCAAATGATGTCTTTTCCTTAAAAACACTGTAGCCCCTACTTTCAAAACTACGATTCGCATCTTTTAAAAGCTGATTGTATGGTTCGGGTGTGTGTGTTAGATTATATGCGTATGCTTATAGTAAAGATAGAATGTTTATGTAGAATTGACTTGATGTGGGATATAAATGCGATGAAAAGAATATAAGACGTGATATGAGGAATTGATGATATGTTGGTATACGGATGCGAGTCGATTGAGATGATTGATACCTTGCTGGTTCCCTGATATGAGATTGTTATGGATGCGACCTGGGACATAGGTATATATATATATATATATAATGTTGTGAATCATGAGTGATATGCCGTACGTGACGTTGGTCCGTACCCCTCCTTATCATATAGGCTGATAGTATCCCTAATGGTTTAATGCCGCCGTACGATGATTTTCCGTACGTGATGAGTTTGACTTGATGATTGATCCATACCCTTGACTAGAGGATGCCGTACGATGGATTATACCGTACGTGATGTTGTGAGGCTGGACGCCGATTGATAGATTCACTGACTCGTGTTAGTGTATACGCCCTAGGGGCCATTATTGTATCATACTTGCATGTATATTACTTAATGGAAGCTTGGGATATTCACAGTTATATATACAATCTTGCTAAACATCGTAGTATGCTACTTGGTTTGAGTCTACTTTAATATGTGCATATGTTTCTTGTTACGTATCACTTATACATATTAGTAGAGCCCATAGGATCTTTGCTTGATTACCAGCGTTGTGATGGCAGTCACACTAGTGGGGGCTGGGTAGTCTATAATCAACATCCTATACTTGGCTCTAGTCGTAGGATTATCGAGACAGGGCATCGATACTCCAGAGTAGACTAGTGTGTACGCTTCTCATCCCAGTTGGGGAAATGGTCTGTCCCACAGCCATCAGTACGTCGTATTGGAGATAGTATACAGGTGCTCGTTAGGTTACGGGTATACCGGACAGGACTCGCAGGGGAGCTGTTGGTTGGTATTATACCCGTCGTCAGTTAACAGTTCCCACGTGACATGAGTACAGCATAGTCCGCAGACTTGACACTGCTACTTCGCCTCGAGTGTGTCCCACTATTCTTAGATTGCTACCCTACCACGGCTCAAAGGAGTCGTGCAAACAGGTAGCAGTTGGGTGCAGTCCCGAGCACTTGGAGGCAGTGGTGGTTAGACAGGATTCGTCTCTCCCGGTATTGGGAGTTGATATCGCGCTATGTCAGAGAGCCATTACGCAAAGTCCCTGGCCAGGGCAAGCGAGATTTACTGGTAGGTTCTAGTAATTTCTCTGGGTGTAATGGGCTACGCTCCGACACGACTTGTACCGCTATTAGGAGACTGATGCTTGCCGCCCCCTAGGCTCGATATGCGATAGTCTTAGACGAACAGACCGGACTGTACGGAGATTGTCACATCAGGCTCAGTAGGAGTTCGGATGGGTTTCCTCATCGGCCTTCTTATCGACATCTACCTGGGGACCGTTACGTACAGCTAGTGCCGCTTGCGGTCTGTGGTTAAACCCACTGCCAGCGTAGTGTCGAGACTTTAGAGTCCCACACAGAGAGTTTCCCTGCTCCAGGCGAAACGATATAGAGGTCGTATGGTTTTACGACAAGGATTCGGACGCATATGCGTTTAAACGCACGTACGACGTTCGGATAGTTTTTGCTAGCCGGCTTTGGTTTAAGCCAGATTCTAGTATCGGGTTACTGGATTTATACAGTCTAAAGTTTTTTTTGTGTTTTCATGGATTGGAGGGGCGTTCTCGTAATTTTCCGGGAAGCTTCTAGAAGCTCTCATTAGTTGGAGGCTAAGGTGGCATTTGCATTAATTGGATTAGTGAGTCATGTAGTGATTCATGCAATGAGTTAATGATTCATTTAATGATTTATATGACTCATATGATGAATCACTTAGTGTATTAATGAAACATGATGATAAAGTTTTATTTATTATTTACTTAATATTATCATATGTTTCATATATACACAAATGATTTCATTCATCTAAATAGGATTCACTTTCTCACCTTCTCTCTCCTCAAGCTCTCATTCTTGAAACCCTAATCCTAACCTCTCATTAGTTGAGATCAAGGGTTAGCTAGACTAATACATCCATAACCTCACTCTATATCCTCTAGGTAGCTTAGATTAGCATTTTGAGCAACATAGTTATCTCAAGTTAGAGATCAAGCTTGGCGTAGGAGATCTCGGGTGGATCGTCTTTGACTCGAGGAAGCCGTTGAGGTGCCGATGTTCCAAGGATCCTACGAGGAGTGGAGGACAGCGATGAAGACCCGAAGGACATGTAACGTGAGGTATATCTTCGAATCCGAGTAGTTAAACCTCTCGTAGTTTGCTAGTAACGGTTTAGATACGATTCATGCGCTCAAGTCCGTGTTACGAAGCTTTGATAATCGTTTTTCATATATTCCGCCTCCCCGTAAGTTCGTGGGGTGCGTGACATGGACTTACAGTGGTATTAGAGCCAACTAAACCATTACTAGCTTGTTAGCAACTAATTAGAAGTTCGATCGACGGAAAAACGCGAAAAGAGAAAACCTAACCTTAACAGTTCTGTTAATTTTAAACATGTCTTAAAAAATATTTGATATGCCTTAAAATTCACAGCAGGGAAATATAAGAATTCTGAGAAAATACGAGACCCTAACTCGGCAAGATGGCCGCGGATCCGCGGCAAGATGGTGCTTTTGGCCACGGATCCGCCGCCGAGTCAACTCCGAGTTGACTCGGATTTCCTCTGTAATTCATATTTTATGGTTTTATGTTTTCCAGAATGTTCTGTTTCTACCTAGGTTACTTCAGTGCTGCTTTGCTTTTAGGGTAGACACGGAAAAAGGAAGTCGATTGATGTTCTAAGTTATTTGCTAATTGGTTTTTTATCTGTAATGTTTAATATGTTCGTAAACTTCCCCTAACTGCTAGTATGTCGGTTGGCAGGGGGTTGCACATTTCTGTAATGTTTACTGTTTGTGTATATGGACTTGATTGGAATGTTGTGATGATTAGCCGGGGTTTGAGATGGTTTTAATATTCATTCATTCGATATAATTGTAATATGATGTAATATTTTTTTGCGGGGCACATCCAGGTTGCGGTTGTAGCCACCGTTGTATTATTTCTTTTTTACTGTTTTTGCTCCTAGGATAGACCCAAGGTGGGGTACACAAACTACCGGGTACATTGAAGTGTTTAGTGGCCTACTCACGTTGTTGAGGGAGACCGCTTCACTTCGGGTACTTGGCGGGTAGTTTGCCGTACCCGTAGGGGCCTAGGGTGGGGTAATGGCTATTCATCACAACTGTGTAATCCGTCTTTTATTGCAGGCTCAAAGCAAATGCGGATTGCTAGTATATCCAATAAAGTTCATCAGTGATCTGGAATGCTTTTTATTGCGTCTGACGAATGTACAATATCTATATATGATAGCTATTAGACGCCAATTATGTTTTACACCCGCGCTAGCCTAGCCCCCGCTCTGTCGTTAGTTAAGTAACCTAACGAGTGATGACGGGACCCCGTGGCAAATGCGGATGGCATAAGAGGACGTGGTATTTTCGTTGTTTTCTGCAATGATAGGATAAATGATGGGACGCATTATTATAATGCAAAGAAAATAAACCAAAGTTCAATCGTTGAAACAAATTTAAAAGAAACCACTCGGTTATTTTAAAAA
Organism: Agapanthus africanus; assembly: GCA_030015575.1. NCBI lineage: Eukaryota > Viridiplantae > Streptophyta > Magnoliopsida > Asparagales > Amaryllidaceae > Agapanthus > Agapanthus africanus. The sequence continues at coordinate 379,111,985 of CM057343.1, forward strand.
GATCAGAATTTTTAATTGCAGAGCTTTAACTACTCCTTTTAAAAAGTATCAGGTTCCTTCGATTATATCAAGTTCACTACGTTCACGGTTTTACCAAAACCAGTCGTAGCCCACCGTCATTTCATATAGATAGTCAATAGTATTCAAGCTGTGTTTGTTGCCCAAAGTCAAGGCACAGTGTTTGGTAGCTATTGAATATTCATATGCAGCATAGATAGATGCGTTGGTTTGGGACAGTCGTACTGCTTTGTTGGCCAAAGTCAAGGGTATGTACAGATGAGTTCAAATTAACCTGGAAATTGACGGGTAGAACTTGACATATGACTTATGATTTGTTGGCCAAAGTCAAGGTCATAAGAGCATGGGGCAAAAATCCATATCGGGAATTTCTAAAGAAACTGAAATTTGCAGAAGAGCATACCATTTTGGAGTTTGATGAATGCTGGTAGGATTCCTTCAACATTATCATACGATGATATTTTGGATCCCGATCCTACTGTGAGTATATACTACTTATCAGGAGATTCGTCACTTAACGATCAATGCTATAAACCAAGTAGGTGCCTAGAAAGGTGTCAGAGGGTCTACACCCCCAGAGAAAAGAGGTTCTTTAATTAAGGAACTTCACGAAAGCGTTGGAAAACCTCCCTCGAAGTATCGACACTGACCTGGCTGAACGGTTAAGCAAGTATTGTACAGTGAGAATCGTCCTGGCTAGTTCTTCCTTTATGGTTTGAGGAAGGATTCGAGAAACAGTGGGAGCCATCCTGTTTAGATAAATTAAAAACCACTCTAAACTTGCAAGAGCATCATGCTAAAGTGTTTTTTCTTCTCTCTCTCTTAATTGCAGCGACCTTGTGACCACGACTAGGTTACATCTAGATAAAAAATTGACTGAATCTGACTTATATGACCGGCAAAGGTCTGTCCAGATGTCCATTGCCTATGACAAGCTGGACCACCCTATTACTACTCAAGATCCCGCCGTCCCAGGTCCAGTTTCCACCGTCACGGATATGGATATCCGCCAGACAAGGGAAAAGGATAAAGCGAAAGCCAAGTGCCTTGTGTTAGCTTCAGTTGATGGTTTAAACCAGAAGCAGCACGAGAGGATGGACTCAGTTTCCATCTTTTTCCATAACAAAGATTTATATGGAGAGCAATCTCATATCGCAAGATATGAGACCTTGAACGAATTAATTCAAGCGAGGTTGGCTAACGGGTCATCTGTAGGGGACAACGTCCTTACAATGACTAGCTATATTGATAAGCTCACGGACCTGAAGACCACGTTGGAAAACGGGTCAGATACTGACTTGATTCTACAGTCTCTGCCTTCTACCCTGAAGGAAAACAGGGAAATAGAAGGAAAGGGAAGGGCAAAAGTTTTGGGACTGGATGTAGTGAAAGAGGGACGTTCCTATTGTTACGGGAATGAACATTGGCAGAAAGATTGCAGGGCTAGCAAAGCCAGTAGCCAGGATTCGAAGTATGTTGTGGCTTCGGCTTCGGGTGTGTTTGTAATAGAGAACTGTTTGTCAGTTAACCCTACTTCCTGGGTATTGGATACCGGATCAGGATCTCACATCTGTAATTCGTTACAGGCTCTGAGAAATCGTAGGGTTATCAGGATAGGTGATATGACCCTCAGGGTTGCTAACGGAATGAGCATGAACGCTGAATCCGTAGGGGAATATCATATTGGACTGACAACTGGGCAGATATTGATTCTGCGTAACTGTTTTTATGTACCAGGTACAACTTGTAATATCATATCTGTATCCTTACTTTCTAAGGAAGGATATGATTTTACTTTTATAAGCGATGTGGTTCACATCCACCTAAATCAAGTTCTGATTGGGTCAGGTACATTAAAAAACGGGATATACGTATTAAATCAAGCTCAGATTTTCAGTGTCCAGAACACACTTAAAAGAAAGTCTCCGGAATTAAATCAGGCTTTCTTATAGCATTGTAGACTAGGTCACATCAATAAAAGGAGGTTGACTAAGTTACATAGAGCAGGATATTTGAATCCGTTCGAATATCAATCTTATGCTACTTTTGAATCTTGTCTCATGAGAAAGATGACAAAGACTCCGTTTACTGGACACGGAGTAAGAGCAAGCGAGCTCTTGGGACTCGTACACAGTGATGTGTGCGGTCCAATGTCTACACATGCGCGAAGCGGTTATTCTTACTTCATTACTTTTATGGATGACTTTTCGAGGTACGGATATGTCTTCTTAATGAAACATAAATTTGAAGCCTTTGAAAAATTCCAGGAATACAAGAATGAAGTGGAAAACCAAACAAGCAAAAGTATTAAGACACTGAGATCTGATCGAGGTGGTGAATACTTAAGTGCTGAGTTCCTAGGTTACTTAAAAGAGAATGGAATTCTCTATCAGCTTACTCCTCCATACACACCACAACATAACGGTGTATCGGAGAGACGGAACCGAACCCTATTGGATATGGTTCGTTCCTTGATGAGTAACGCTGAGTTGCCGCAATCATTCTGGGGATATGCACTAGAATCAGCTGCATACCTTTTGAACCGAGTTCCAACCAAGACAGTGCCTACCACACCATATCAGATGTGGAGTGGGAAGAAACCCTGTCTTAAGTATCTTAAGACATGGGGATGTCCAGCTTTTGTTAAAAAGCAGCATGCGGACAAGCTCGAGGCATGCTCAGTAAAAATGCAAATTTGTGGGATATCCAAAGAACTCCAAGGGATATTATTTCTATTACACAGAGGAACAAAAGGTCTTTGTTTCTCATCATGCCTGCTTCTTGGAAACTGAGTTTTTAGAAAATCAGAAGAGTGGAAGCGCAATAGAACTGGAAGAAATTCCAGAACCACAAGCTATTACTGAAACCTTGGTAGAACAAGAAGGTTCAGGAGAACCGGACATCCCAGCGCCACTCCGCAGGAGTAGTAGGCAGTCTCATCCGCCTGAGAGATACTACGGTTTTCTCATAGACGGGGATAGAGAAGATTGCACTATTGACTATGATGAGCCTACTAGCTTCCAGCAAACCATTCAGAGCGATGACTCAGTAAAATGGCTGGATGCAATGCGGACCGAAATGGAGTCCATGTACACTAACAAAGTATGGACTTTGGACATTGCTCCAGATGGGGTAAAACCCGTAGGATGCAAATGGATCTTCAGAAAGAAGATTGGTGTAGATGGACAGGTTGAAACCTATAAAGCTAGACTTGTTGCAAAGGGTTTCCGTCAAAGACCTGGTTTGGACTATGACGAAACCTTTTCTCCAGTAGCTATGCTTAAATCCATTCGGGTCCTTCTTGCTATTGCTGCCTTCCACGATTATGAAATCTGGCAGATGGACATAAAGACGGCCTTTCTAAATGGTAATTTGGAAGAAAGCGTCTATATGGATCAGCCAGAGGGATTCATTCAGAGTGGGAGCAGCGGTAAAGTATGCAAGTTGCTTAAGTCCATTTATGGACTAAAGCAGGCATCTCGGAGTTGGAACATCTGTTTTGATGATCCTGTCAAAGAATTTTACTTTATCAAAAATCCAGATGAACCATGCATATACAGAAAGATTGTAGGGAGAGCTGTAGTATTCCTCGTCTTGTACGTGGATGGCATTCTCCTAATAGGAAATGATATTCCTATGTTACAGTCAGTCAAAAGATTCTTGTCACAGAAATTCTCCATGAAAGACCTGGGTGATACCACTTACATTCTGGGGATCCAGATCTATCGTGATAGATCAAAAAGAATGTTGGGACTTTCACAGTCCAGGTACATAGACAACATATTGAAAAGATTCAGTATGGAAGATTCTAAGCGCGGTAACCTACCGGCTTGTCACGGAATCACCCTCTCCAAAGATATGTCTCCCAAGACTGATTTGGAAAGGGATCGCATGTCGATTATACCCTACGCTTCAGCGGTAGGCTCTATAATGTATGCGATGTTATGTACCAGACCAGATGTAGCATACGCATTGAGCGTAGTAAGCCGGTATCAAGCAAACCCAAGGGAGAATCACTGGATAGCAGTAAAGAACATTCTCAAGTACCTGAGGAGGACTAAGGAGATGTTCTTGGTATATGGAGGAAAAGACCTCCAGATCGAGGCCTTTGCCGACTCCGGCTTCCAGAGTGACAAAGATGACTCCAAGTCCATGTCGGGTTATGTCTTTACCCTCAATGGAGGGACGGTCTGTTGGAAGAGTTCCAAACAGGAGACCGTTGCTGACTCAACGATGGAAGCGGAGTACATAGCTGCTTGCGATGCCGCAAAAGAAGCCGTCTGGATGAAGAAGTTCCTCACAGAACTTCAGGTGGTTCCTACCAGTGTTGATCCAATACCTCTGTATTGTGACAACAACGGCGCTATAGTTTTAGCGAAGGAACCCAGGTCCCATCAGAAGTCCAGACACATCTTAAGGCTGTATCACCTGATCAGGGAGATCGTAGATCGCCGGGAGATCGAGGTGAAAAGAGTAGGGATGGAGAATAACATTGCTGATCTATTCACAAAGGCCATACCTCAGACACAGTTCGAGAGGCTATTCGAGATGATAGGTCTACGATATTCTAGCTCATGGTGTAAGTGGGAGATTGTTAGTGTATATGCCCTAGGGGCCATTATTGTATCATACTTGCATGTATATTACTTAATGGAAGCTTGGGATATTCACAGTTGTATATACAATCTTGCTAAATATGGTAGTATACTACTTGGTTTGAGTCTACTTTAATATGTGCATATGTTTCTTGTTACGTATCACTTATACATATTAGTAGAGCCCATAGGATCTTCGCTTGATTACCAGCGTTGTGATGGCAGTCACACTAGTGGGGGCTGGGTAGTCTATAAGTAACATCCTATACTTGTCCCTAGTCATAGGATTATCGAGACAGGGCATCGATACTCCAGAGTAGACTAGTGTGTACGCTTCTCATCCCAGTTGGGGAAATGGTCTGTCCCACAGCCATCAGTACGTCGTACTGGAGATAGTATACAGGTGCTCGTTAGGTTACGGGTACACCGGACATGACTCGCAGGGGAGCTGTTGGTTGCTATTATACCCGTCGTCAGTTAACAGTTCCCAGGTGACATGAGCACAGCATAGTCCGCAGACTTAACACTGCTACTTCACCTCGAGTGTGTCCCACTGTTCTTAGATTGCTACCCTACCACGGCTCAAAGGAGTCGTGCAAACAGGTAGCAGTTGGGTGCAGTCCCGAGCACTTGGAGGAAGTGGTGGTTAGACATGATTCATCTCTCCCGGTATTGAGAGTTGATATTGCGCTGTGTCAGAGAGCCATTACGCAAAGTCCCTGGCCAAGGCAAGCTAGATTTACTGGTAGGTTCCAGTAGTTTCTCAGGGTGTAATGGGCTACGCTCCGACATGACTTATACCGCTATTAGGGGACTGACGCTTGCCGCCCCTAGGCTCGATATGCGATAGTCTTAGATGAACAGACCGGACTGTACGAAGATTGTCACATCAGGCTCAGTAGGAGTTCGGATGGGTTTCCTCATCGGCCTTCTTATTGACATCTACCTGGGGACCGTTACGTACAGCTAGTGCCGCTTGCGGTCTGTGGTTAAACCCACTGCCAGCGTAGTGTCGAGTCTTTAGAGTCCCACACAGAGAGTTTCCCTGCTCTAGGCGAAACGATATAGAGGTCGTATGGTTTTACGACAAGGGTTCGGACGCATACGTGTTAAAACGCACGTACGACGTTCGGACAGTTTTTACTAGCCGGCTTTGGTTTAAGCCAGATTCTAGTATTGGGTTACTGGATTTATACAGTCTAAAGTTTTTCCGTGTTTTCACGGATTGGAGGGGCGTTCTCGTAATTTTTCGGGAAGCTTCTAGAAGCATGGTGAGTTGGAGGCTAAGGTGGCATTTGCATTAATTGGATTAGTGAGTCATGTAGTGATTCATGCAATGAGTTAATGATTCATTTAATGATTTATATGACTCATATGATGAATCACTTAGTGTATTAATAAAACAAGATGATAAAGCTTTATTTATTATTTACTTAATATTATCATATGTTTCATATATACACAAATGATTTCATTCATCCAAATAGGATTCACTTTCCCACCTTCTCTCTCCTCAAGCTCTCATTCTTGAAACCTTAACCCTAACCTCTCATGAGTTGAGATCAAGGGTTAGCTAGACTAATACATCCATAACCTCACTCTATATCCCCTAGGTAGCTTAGATTAGCACTTTGAGCAACCTAGTTATCTCAAGTTAGAGATCAAACTTGGCGTAGGAGCTCTCGGGTGGATCGTCTTTGACTCGAGGAGGCCGTTGAGGTGCCGATGTTCCAAGGAGCCTATGAGGAGTGGAGGACAGCGATGAAGACCCGAAGGACATGTAACATGAGGTATAACTTCGAATCCGAGTAGTTAAACCTCTCGTAGTTTGCTAGTAACGGTTTAGATACGATTCATGCGCTCAAGTCCGTGTTACGAAGCTTTGATAATCATTTTTCATATATTCAGCCTCCCCGCAAGTTCATGGGGTGCGTGACATGGACTTACAACTCGGTCATGTTAGATACGTATACCTTATAGCTTTTAGCTGGCGACTTACTTTATGCTGCATTCATGTTATTCTCATTGCATCATATATATTTACCTGTGCTAGTACACCTACACCATTATCGATGATGCGTATGTTACACTTACACAGATTAGCCGGCTCACACACTTCATCATCGATAATTGCTATGTCACTACACAGTAGAGTTGCTGCATCATGATATGACTCCCTGCATAATTTACTTACTATAGTTACATATGCACCTTTATACGATATTGCATTTGACTTTGGAGAAATTGGGAACTGCAGGATATATTTTTAAAACTGGAGTCATTTAAAGGAGCGGTTTTTTCTTAATATGTCACATCACTTTTCCATGTTGCATGATATACGGATATGCTTACATTTCTATCATATGTCGCATACATCATGCCTTATGATTTTACGCATTGAGATATGCTGTTTTCATGAGATTTCTGGATTTGAGAGTCGGTGTTATTTCAAAAGAAAGTATGTACTGTTTTAAAATAACCTGGTTTCTCTTGATATGATATTTCAGTGCGTCCACCATGCGTTTTCTCGGTGCTGAGACGTGTGACGGTGATACCCGATTCGAGGAGCTGGATGAGGCCGTTTATGGGTACATGGTGGACTCGGTATGGTACCCCAGGGCGAGAACGTATTTGCTGTGCAGTAGATGGTGAGCGTGGTAGAGGGACTACTACCTACCGGTGATTGGTTGGACCTGGTGGTTATCCGGAGGATACCGATCGGAGTCGAGAGATGGATAGGGGCCGACCCGTTCTGCCGGAGCCCGCGGACCGATCCCGCATACGGAGCCCGAGGGCTGATCCGGATTGACGGAGCCCGAGATATATGCGGATTTACGTGTTGATGTTGGACACGGCTTTCATGATGTTTCGAGTGTCGATGCTGGACACTCAGGTTCCATGATTTTGATGTGTCGCGAGGGACACACGCTGTTTTATATCCTCATATTTTCATGCATATGCTTTTATGATATTTACATGCATGATGTTGTTGTGTCATTGGTTGATACATGGACGAATCCATATGCATACTGGCTTTGATTATATGGTTGGATGATATCCGCATGCATATAGACATCGTGTGCATTGTTGGCGCATATGCCGTTACGGTCATCCTAGATATCATAGTATTACCTTTATGATATAGTTGACCTAGAAGTCGTTGTTTATTCGATTTCTACTTGTTGATGTTTTTCTATTCACGAGTTGGCAACTCACCCCCGTTGTGCCACAGTTCTTGCAGGTTGACCGCACGGATCAGTAGCGGCATCGCTGGCACACAGTTGCATTCGGGTGTTTTGTTCAGATAAACTAAAAACCACTCTAAACTTGCAAGAGCATCATGCTAAAGTGTCCCCTCTCTCTCTCTCCTAATTGCAGCGATCCAGAACATGACAGGCCTTAAGTTACTATTAGATAAAAATATTTTGACAGGGCCAAACTATAAAGATTGGTTCCGGAATGTTAAGATGGCTTTGACTTATGACAAATTGGGGTATGTCCTTACTGCTAAGGCACCTGCTGTCCCTGGTCCAGAATCCAGTATTGCGGATAAGGAAATCCACAAGACCTGGGAGTTAGATTGCGCGAAGGCCAAATGCATCGTGCTTGCTTCTATGAATAATGAACATCAGAGGAGGAACGAGAATATGGATCTTGAGTCCATATTTCTCCACACCAAGGAACTGTATGGAGAGCAATCTCGTATAGCAAGATATGAAACCTCGAAGAACTTGTTTCAGTCGAGGCTGGCCCTCGGATCATCTGTAGGAGAACATGTCCTAAAGATGATTGGCTATATAGAAGAGCTCACGGACCTCGGGACGACTTTAGAGAATGAGCTGTATACAGACTTGATTCTCCAGTCCCTTCCTTCCACCTATGCCCAGTTTATTTTGAATTTCAACATTCAAAGAAAAGAAGTTGAACTTCCAGAACTCCTTAACATGTTGAGGAGTGCAGAGGGCACCATGCAGAAGGCAAGGAAAACACCCATTATGTTTGTTCGCGGTGCTTCCTCTTCCGGGTCCAAGGCTAGGGCCAAAGGAAGGAAGAAGAAGGCCGCTACCAAACCAAGAGGAGGTGTTGGTAAGGTGGGAGCTAAGGGAATGGCAAAGGTTGCGGTGCCAGTAGTGGGAAAGGACGAGTGCTTCCACTGTCGTAGGAAAGGGTACTGGAAGAAAGATTGCAAAGCTTGGAATGCCAAGAACCAGGAACCGAAGCAAGCTGTGGCTTCGACTTCAGGTGTGTTTGTAATTGAAAATTGTCTGTCAATCAACTCTACTTCCTGGGTATTGGATACCGGATCAGGATCTCATATATGCAATTCATTGCAGGCACTGAGAAACCGTAGAGTGCTGAAGGTTGGTGATATGACCCTCCTGGTTGCTAACGGAGCTAGCGTGGGTGCTGTGTCTGTAGGGGATTATCACCTTGGATTGACGAGTGGACATATTTTGGTTTTGCATAACTGTTTTTGTGTACCCAGTTTAACGTGTAATATCATATCAGTATTGTTGTTATCAAAAGAAGGTTATGATTTCACGTTTGTAAGTGATGTTGTTAACATCCACCTTAATCATGGTTTGATTGGGTCCGGTACACTAGATAACGGTATATATGTCTTAAACCAATTACAGATTTTCAATGTCCACAAAACACAAAAAAAAGAAAGTCTCCAGATATAAATAAGGCTTTCTTATGGCATTGTAGACTAGGTCACATCAATGAGACAAGGTTAACTAAGTTATATAGAGAAGGATATTTGGATCCGTTCGAATATCAATCTTATGCCACTTGTCAATCATGTCTCAAAGGAAAGATGACAAAGACTCCATTCACTGGACATGGAGTAAGAGCGAGCGAGCTCTTAGGACTCATACACATCGATGTATGTGGTCCAATCTCTACACATGCGAGAGGTGGTTTTTCATATTTCATTACTTTTACGGATGATTACTCTAGGTACGGATTCATTTTCTTGATGAAACATAAATCCGAGGCTTTTGAGAAATTCCAAGAATATAAGAATGAAGTAGAAAACCAAACCGGCAAAAGTATCAAGACACTGAGATCTGATCGAGGTGGTGAATACTTAAGTACCGAGTTCCTAGGTTACGTAAAAGAGAAAGGAATTCTCTCTCAGCTTACTCCTCCATACACTCCACAGCATAACGGTGTATCGGAGAGACGGAATCGAACCCTATTGGATATGGTACGTTCCATGATGAGTAATGCTGAGTTACCGCGATCTTTCTGGGGTTATGCGCTAGAATCAACTGCATATCTTTTGAACAGGGCTCCTACCAAGACTGTGCCTACCACACCATATCAGATGTGGAGTGGGAAGAAACCCTATCTTCAGTATCTGAAGATATGGGGATGTCCAGCTTTTGTTAAAAAGCAGCATGCGGACAAACTCGAGGCACGATCAGTACAGTGTAAGTTTGTGGGATATCCAAAGAACTCCAAGGGGTATTCTTCTATTACGCAGAGGAACAAAAGGTATTTGTTTCTCATCATGCCCATTTTCTAGAACATCAGTTTTTAGAAAAGGAAACAAGAAGGAGCGCAATAGAACTGGAAGAAATTCTAGAACCACAAACTACTACTGAAAGTTAGGTAGAACTAGTAGTTCAAGAAGAACAGGACATTCCCGCACCCCTCCGCAGGAGTAGTAGGCCGTCTCATCCGCCTGAGAGATACTACGGTTTTCTCATAGATGGGGATTGAGAGGATTGCGTCATTGATAATGATGAACTTACTAGCTTCCAGCAGGCCATCCAGAGCGGCGACTCGGTACGATGGCTGGATGCAATGCGGACTGAGATGGAGTCCATGTACACCAACAATGTATGGACTTTGGACTTTGCTCCAGATGGGGTAAAACCCATAGGATGCAAATGGATCTTCAAGAAAATGATTGGTGTAGATGGACAGGAGGAAACCTATAAGGCTAGACTTGTTGCAAAGGGTTTTCGTCAAAGACCTGGTTTGGACTATGACGAAACTTTTTCTCCAGTGGCTATGCTCAAATCCATTCGGATCCTTCTTGCTATTGCTGCTTTCCATGATTATGAGATCTTGCAGATGGACGTAAAGACGGCTTTTCTAAATGGTAATTTAGAAGAGTGCGTCTATATGGATCAGCCAGAAGGTTTCAATCAGAGTGGGAGCAGCGGGAAAGTGTGCAAGTTGCTTAAGTCCATTTATGGACTGAAGCAGGCATCGCGGAGTTAGAACATCTGTTTTGATGAAACGGTCAAAGAATATGACTTTATCAAAAATCCAGATGAACCATGTATATATAGTAAAATTGTAGCAAGAACTGTCGTATTCCTCGTCTTGTACGTGGATGACATTCTCTTGATAAGAAATGACATTCCTATTCTACAATCTGTCAAAGGATTCTTGTCACACATGTTCTCCATGAAAGACCTGGGTGATGCCTCTTACATTCTCAGGATTCGGATCTATCGTGATAGATCCAAGAGGATGTTGGGACTTTCACAGTCCAGGTATATCAACACTATACTGAAAAGATTCAGTATGGAAGATTCTAAGCGCGGTAGTTTACCGGCTTGTCACGGAATCACCCTCTCCAAAGAGATGTCTCCCAAGACTGATTGGGAAAAGGATCACATGTCTATTATACCCTACGCTTCTGCGGTAGGCTCTATAATGTATGCGATATTGTGCACCAGGCCAGATGTAGCTTACGCACTGAGCGTGGTAAGCAGGTATCAGTCAGACCCAGGGGAGAAGCACTGGATACCAGTAAAGAACATTCTCAAGCACCTGAGAAGGACCAAGGAGATGTTCTTGGTTTATGGCGGAAAAGACTTCAAGATCGAGGCCTTTGCTGATTCCAGCTTCCAGATTGACAAGGATGACTCTAAGTCCATGTTAGGTTATGTCTTTACCCTCAATGGAGGGGCGGTGTGCTGGAAGAGTTCCAAGCAGGACACCGTTGCTGACCCGACGATGGAAGCGGAGTATATCGCTGCTTGCGATGCCACAAAAGAAGCGGTCTGGATAAAGAAGTTCCTAACAGAACTTCAGGTGGTTTCTACCATTGTTGATCCAATACCGTTGTATTGTGACAACAGTGGAGCTATAGCTTTAGCGAAGGAATCCAGGTCCCATCAGAAGTCCAGACACATCTTAAGGCGGTATCACCTGATCAGGGAGATCATAGATCGCCAGGAGATCGAGGTCCGGAGAGTTGCTACAGAGGAGAACACTGCAGATCCATTCACAAAGGCCTTACCTCAGATTCAATTCGAGAGGCTACTCGAGATGATCGGTCTTCGATACGCCAGTACATGGCCCTAGTGGAAGTGGGAGATTGTTAGTGTATATGCCCTACGGGCCATTATTGTATCATACTAGCTTGTATATTACTTAATGGAAGCTTGGGATATTCACAGTTATATTAACAGTCTTGCTAAACATGGTAGTATGCTACTTGGTTTATATATATCTTAATATGTATGTAAGTATTGATAGAGCCCTTAGGATCTTGCTTGACTACCAGCGTTGTGATGACAGTCACACTAGTAGGGGATGGGTCGTCTACAAGCACATCCTTTTTCAGGTCCCTAGTCGTAGGATTATCGAGACAGGGCATCGATACTCCGGAGTAGATTAGTGTGTACGCTTCTCATCCCAGTTGGGGAGATGGTCTGTCCCACATCCATCAGTACGTCGTACTGGAGATAGTATACAGGTGCTCGTTGGGTTACGGGTACACCGGACAGTCCTCGCAGGGAACTGTTGGTTGGTATTGTACCCGTCGTCAGTTAACAGTTCCCAGGTGACATGAGTACAGCATAGTCCGCAGACTTGACACTGCTGCTTCGTCTCGAGTGTGTTCCCACTGTTCTTAGATTGCTACCCTACCACGGCTCAAAGGAGTCATGGAAACAGGTAGCAGTTGGGTGCAGTCCCGAAGCACTTGGAGGCATTGGCGGTTAGATAGGATTCGTCTCTCCCGTTATTGGGAGTTGATATCGCGCTGTGTTTGGAGAGCCATTATGCAAAGTCCCTGGCCAGGGCAAGCGAGATTTACTGGTAGGTTTTCCAGTAGCTTCTTAAGGTGTAATGGGCTTCACTCCGACACGACTTATACCGCTTTTAGGGGACTGACGCTCACCGCCCCCTAGGCCCGATATGCGATAGTCCTAGACGAACAAACCGGACTGTACGGAGATTGTCACATCAGGCTCGGTAGGAGTTCGGATGGGTTTCCTCATCGGCCTTCTTTTCGACATCTACATGGGGACCGTTATGTACAACTAGTACCGCTTGCGGCCTGTGGTTAAACCCACTGCCAGCGTAGTAGTCGAGTCTTTAGAGTCCTACACAGAGAGTTTCCCTGCTTCGGGCGAAACGATATAGAGGTCGTATAGTTTTATGACAGGGTTCGGACATATACGTGTTTTCACGCACGTTCGATGTTCGGACAGTTTTTACTAGCGGGCTTTAGTTTAAGCCAGATTCTAGTATTGGATTTTTGGATTTATACAGTCTCAGTATTTCCGTGTTTTTACGGATAGGAGGGGCGTTCTCGTAATTACTCGAGAAGCTTCTAGAAGGTTGATGAGGTGGAGAGCTTAGGTGTTATATGCATTAAATGGTTTTGTGACTCATGGAGATGATTCATCAAGTGAGTTAATGAAGCATTAATGCTTTTAATGACTCATTAGATGATTCATTATGTATTAAATGAAGCATGAAGATATTTGTGCAAAAGATATTTTGTTCAAGATATTTTATGCTTCATATATATACACAAATGAGTTAATTTCCATTAGATAATTACTTTCACATTCTCTCTCCTCAGGCTATCTCTCTCTTCAAACCTTAACCCTAATCCTCTCATGTGTTGAGATCCTAGGGTTAGCAAGACTCATAGATCCCTAATCCTATTCTATATACTCTAGGTTGCTTTGATTAGCACTCTTAGTTACCTAGTTACCTCAAGTGTGAGGTTAAGCTTAGAGAAGTAGCTCTCGGGTGGATCTTCTATCACAAAGAGGAGGCCGACGAGGAGGTGGTCAACGAGAACAAGAAGGACTTGGTTCATTAGGTTTAATATACTTTCATAGTAGCTAATCCCTCCTATGTTGTTGTTAGTTAGGGTTTGGCAAAGATTCGTATAGTTAGTCGATGTTAGTTTAAACAAAATGATTGTTTTACTTATTCCGCCTCCCCGCATCATGTGGGGTGTCTAACGTCGACTTACAGTACCATACCCAATCAACACTTGATTTAGGAAAACATTCATAATATTTTTGGTACGAAATAACAATCGCTCAGAATCATTGTTTTACCTCTTGGTAATACCAGGTGATATTCGCCAACTGATTTGGCTGCAACAATTATACCATTCCTTACTATTAGAGACATATCACCCTTTCCCAGTTCTCTACCTCTCTTCAGCCCATGTAACATATTACATACGTGGGATCCTGATCCGGTATCCAATACCCAGGACGTAGAGTTAATTGAGAAACAGTTCTCGGTAATGAACACACCCGAAAACAATGCATCAACATGCTTATTCTTCGTTTAGGTGGCGTGGGAATCCGGATATTCCCCTATTCCTTGCTCAGACTTATGACAATCATAAGAATAAGCGGAACCTAGCCCGGTATAATAAGTGGATTCGGTCAATACATCTATATTATTATCTTGATTAAGACATGTCATTAGTCGTTACCAGGAGAGAGAGAAGGATAATCACTTTGCGTGCGCTCTTTGAAAGATTAGATTTGTTATTATTTTATCTAATCAGGATGGCTCCCACTGTTTTTATCAAATCTTCCTTCAAACCCTAAAAGGTAAGATTAGCCGGGATTAATTACACCCTGCAAGTTCGCCAATTGTTCGGCCAGGCAGGTATTGGTACTCCGAGTGAGTCTCTCCATGTTTGCGTATGGAACTAATTAAATAACCTCGTTTCCATAGGGGAATCACCCCGTTAACACCTTTCTTAGACACCTAATTGATTGGCTAATTGTAAAGTGCAAAACACTCCCAGGAGTAACTCTTACTCACAGCAGGTATCGGGATCTAACTATCATATAGAAAGTATGCAATCTCATTGCAAATTTCAATACTTGAAATTCCCAATAATTGTTTTTACCATATGCGATTTATGACCTTGACAAGGTCAACAACCATAAACCGCAAGTCAAGTTCAACCCGTTCATTTCTCGATTGAATTAAACCCACCCGCATGACCCTTGACAAGGTCAACAAGGCCGCACGACTGCCCTAATCCAATCGCATCACATGCAGCAGATAAGCACTAATAAGCTACCGCACACTACATCTTGACAAGGTCAACAAACGCAGCACGAATACTAAATAGAACTTATCTGAAATAACGGAGGCCTACGTTGGTTTTTAAGAAAACCTTTAGCGTAATGAACTTGATATCATTGTAGAATCTAGTGATTTTGAAAAGGAGTGGTTTAAGCTCCACTTTTAAAATCGAGAAGTTTCAAAAACAAACCGAATAGCTTTTGCTATCTTTTGCTAAAGAGGTCACTCCCGGTGAAGGGATCTCGGCTCTTTCCTCATCGAATGAGGTGCTGGATATCCATCAAGGAATACCACTGTGCAAAGCAAGAACTACAGAAGCTATGATGATAAACCGAGTGGGTTGTAGCATTTGCTAGTTTTGCTAAAGAGGTCACTCCCGGTGAAGGGATCTCAGCTCTTTCCTCATCGAATGAGGTGCTGGATATTCATCAAGGAATACCACTATGCAAAGCAAGAACTAGAGCTACCTTTTAAAAAATTTTTGATTCTACAACATCTTTAGGTTTTTTTTCTTTTCATTAATCTCATTAATGAAGTCCCATCATTTAATGTTTCCTAAATATCACAGAAAATGAAACGAAAATAGAACGTACGCTTATGCCATCCGCATTCGCCATTGGGCCCCGTCATTCACCGTTAGGTTACTTAATTAACGGCAGAGCGGGTGTGGGACTAGCACGGGTGCAAAACATAAGCAACGTTTATTATATATCATATATATTATAACATACGTTTCACGCAGTTATATGATTACATCACAGAACCAAGCAGCAGAAGCAACATATGAAATATTGAATATACTAGGATGTCCGTGTTTTAAATTTAGCCAGTAATGTAAAACACGGATTCCACAGTCGTGATAAATAGCCAAACCCACATCCCATAGACCCCTACGAGAGCAGCAAGCAACCCTACCAATTCTAGAGTTAGGAGACCCGGTCTCAACTCCTTGAGATGGTCTCCCACTGGACTCTAGAATCCGGCTACTTGTGCTCCCCGCCTTGGGTCTATCCTAATGCGGAAAAGTAAATAATATACATCAGTGGTGACATCATCCTCAACCCGGAAGTGCCCTAATAAAAGAATATTACATACAGATTTTACATGAATGAAAATAGAAAAAACTCTCATCTCACATAAAACCCCCGTCTATTCAATCACGACGATCCAATAAAACATATCACAACAACACATAATATCTTATGTCATCAACGTATGTTAATACTCGTATCCCGAATGTCGTTGACATATAGCAACGAGATTTGGGATACCCCACATATTACACTTACGGTTGCAGAAAAGAAATGAAAAACTACAATAATTAGAATCCGTATTATCCTTAGACATCATAAACCCAGAATATCTCATATTCCGGATTTCATGCCTAACTTATAAACCTTGTATTTTAGTCTCAAATTGAAAACTCTTTTCAATAAGCTGTCGGATAATTCAACAAGATTCCCGACTAAGTGATCGCATACTATACGCAATTGCGATGGAGTTTTGATCCGAATCAAAACTCCATGGAAATCGATCAAACAAGACTAAACGGCTAGATTTACAATATACTAACTAGTTTCCATAAAACTAATTATTCCGGATTCTAATAATTGTATCACATATCATCATAATCTATATGACGCTAAACATTTCGATCGATTTAACAAACACCCACAAAACACAGAGACTTCAACAGCTTGAGTCTCATTAAAAACATCCAGAAAGTGCCAAATATGATACTAGAGTAGCACAAGAAATACGAGGCCATAATTCTACAAAAGTGCAGCGGAACCGCGGCCAAACATGGGTTTGGGCCGCGGTTCCGCTGCTCTTTGGTGGACTTGGCCACTCAAATTTCTTGTGGCTCCATATAATACCCTGCACAATTTTCTTCATATTTTTAATCTCGAAAATTTCAAATTTTGAAAATCGATAGAAACTACACAAAATTCGGGTTTCGAAAACCGATCGAACACTTTAACATCGTAAATACCTTCCCTAATGTTCTAGCTTGGTTCTGATACCATGAAAGTGTACGCTAGCACCGCGACGGGGTTTAAACGGGCATCACACATGCAATTTAAAAAATTTCGGGTGCTAACAAACACTAACCAAGATCTTAACTAGAATATTAGGGTTAACTATGTGATGATATGAAAAACTACAAGAAGGGGGCAAGAACCTTTGTAGACCGTGTCCTTCTCTTCTAAAGTTCCGGGTTGTAGTCTACGCGACACCACTAGGTTCCACTTCAAATTTGAACAAGGTTCCTTCGATGATCTTCATGCCGAAGATGATCCACTCGAAGTCCGCCAATTCGAGGTACCTCTTCACTAAACTCTTTAGTGAAGGAAACCCACCACACTAGAGTGCTAATAAAGTATAAGATGGTGAAGTAGGGGTTTTGTTTGCTCACTAGGGTTTCAAGCTCTATGATTCACATCACATGTGAGGGTTTAGAGCTTGAAGCATGAGGTGAAGAAAATGGAGAATGCTAGAACTCATCTCATGAGCTCAAGAAAGAGCTCAAGAAAAATAACTCAAGTGAAATCATCAAGTGTAGAATGGCAACCCCCTCGACCTCACTTATTCAAGCATGGAATAAATTGCAATAAGAAATTGCAACCATGCTTGAATAGTGAGTCAAGAGCAATAAACAAATGATAAAGCCCATGCTTGCCCATTCCACAAATATCTCCATATATTACACCTCATTTTCTATTTTCTGAAAAATAGAAAATCCATGCAATGCTTCATATCATACAATGATCACAACAGTTACCCACAAGCCATCAGCGGTAATAGTTGGACGTAACGGTTACCCAAATATTGAGCGATTAGAAGATCAACAAGCAAGCTTGTCCAAACTCCCATGAAGCCTATAAGTAACACTTACCGTACAGTCCGGTCTCTTCGTCTGATATGTCGCATATCGAGTCTAGGGGTGGTATCGTCAGACCCCAATAACTTGATAAGTCATACCGATGTATGGCTCATAACGGTATGAGAAACTACTGATAACACTTACCAGTAAATCTCATCAACAGCCCTGGCCAGGGACTTACTGTTATAGCCAATCGAGCATAGCGCAACATCAACCCCCAATACCGGGAGAGACGAAGCCCCTCCTTTCGCTCATTGCCTCCATGTGACTCGGGACTGTACCCAAAATCCATCTGTTTGCACGAATCCTTTTAGCCATGGTAAGGAGGAAATCAAAGCACAGTGGGAGCCACACAAGACTCTATGACGATCTTGGGTCTACAGACTAAGCTGTACTAGTGTCACTAGAGAACTGCTTTCTGACGATATGTATAATACCAACTAGGAGTTCTCGGACAGTCCTGTTCGGTTTACCCATTCTCTAATGAGCACCTGTGTACAATCTTTGATATCAAACACCAATGGATATGGGATCAACCATCGCCCCCATAGAGGGTCAAGAAACGTACACACTAGTCTACTCTGGTGTATCGATGCCCTGTCTCGATATACCCTCGACTAGGAACAGTTGAATGATGTGCTTGTGGACTACCCAGGTCCCAGTAGTATGATCCGCATCATAGTCCTGGTAGTCAAGCCAACATCCTAAGGGCTTTATCAACATTTATATGAGAGACGGTATAATAATACCAGTGAACAGTTAAGATAAAGGAAACTAGATAGCATACTATCATGTCGAGTAAGTAAGTCCTTCATATATATGTCCAAGCATCCACTATATCATACAATAATGGCCTCTATGGCATACATATCACTATCAAGTTGCATACCTATTGAATCAAGTTCCGTCAAAATCTGTGCCTAAAACACCATATGAGATATAGAGTGGAAAGAGACCATATCGAGTTAAGATATGGGGTTGTCCGGCCTATGTTAAAAAACAAAATCTGGACAAACTCGAAGCACGATCAGTTCTTTGCAAGTTTGTGGGATATCCAAAGAATTCACATGGATATATCTTCTACCATATTGAGAAACAAAAAGTGTTTGTTTCTCAACATGCCACCTTTTTAGAAAAGGAATTTCTTGTAAAAGAAATTAGTGGTAATGAGGTAGAGCTAGAAGAAGTTCCAGCTACACAAACTAAAACTGAAGATTTGGTAGAACAGGAGGATTTGATAGTCTCCGACGAACCTCAGCCACTCCGCTGATCTAGTAGGGTTCCTATCCACCTGAGAGATACTACGGTTTTCTTATTGACGGTAGGAGCGAGGATTGCATCAAGGAAGATGATGACCCAACTAGTTTCGAGCAGGCCATCATAAGTAGGGACTCTGTGAAATGGCTGGATGCTATGCGATCTGAGATGGAATCCATGTACACCAACAAAGAATGGAATTTGGAAGTTGCTCCTGAAGGGGTAAAACCCATCGGGAGCAAGTGGATCTTTAAGAAGTGATCAGTCGAAAATATTGCATATTTTAACCGGCAATTTCCTTATCATTTGCATCCATATAGAAGTGTATGGTATTCATAATTCACATATTAGCAAATCGGTCGCAAAATATCAAATTACATGTATTCGACCTTAAAACCGGCATTTCTAGGGAAATTGACTACATTTTATTACATGGCATATTTTCTATATATCGCAACCCGTGTTTCAAAGTCTGTGCAGGAAAAGAGAAGCTTGCTCGATCATTACACCGCTCGAAAGATACGTAAACTCACTAAAGTCAAATCTGGTACCAATACAAAGGAGCAATGGCAATTAAACATATCAAAGGAAGCCACAAACAGCAGTCCAAGACCACAGCAGAAGACCCAGATCCCAAGGACCCCAAATGGCCGCGGATCCACGGCCATTGCCTGCTTGTGCCGCGGATCCGCGGCATCCTGGTGACGTCATCAAGTAATTTTGGCACCACAATGCTTCTTATAGGGCCCACTGCTCAGATATGCATCTCAGCTTCCAGAAGACTCCAAGGACTTCTACCAGATCAGCAAACATTTTGAGTTTCACTAAATGAGCCTATTATTCTAGAACTTTCCCTAAACCCTAGCTTAAACCCTAAGCTAGTTCCTAACAAACTTTTCCAATGGCGCCGTTGCCGGGGATAGCGCTAATTCGTTTACATTTTTAGTTTGAAGTGAAAGAATTATTACATCTTATTTCTTGAAAGCAAAATTCGTACAAACTCTTACACGTGTGTTGTGAATTGATTGCAAGGTGATCTGGAGCATTCTGTGCTGTGGAAAAATTATTTGGGAAATACCAGAGAACAGAGGAAAGCCAAGGAAGCTTTCTGGTGAAATCTTCTGCACTGTTCCAACTTTGTGACCGTGGAAGCGCGGCATTAAGCCCTAATTGCGGCGGAACCGCGGTTGTAAGGAGGGATCTCTGGAAAATTTTTACATCAGGTAACTTCTTGTCTTCTCCTCTCTCCTCTTTTTAGCTCCAACTAATCTTTTCTACAGGCTTCTTTGCAAAAATCGCAGCGCCGCTAAAAAGCAAATTAAATTTGTGCGTATTTTTGTTTTGTGGTTGTTTGCATTGATAATACGGAAAATTAAGGGGCAAAGACCAAATCCAAATTAGGTGGGGAGTTCATTACCCTTCCTAGGCCCCAAAAATCACAAACCTTCATACGCATTGTCCCTCATTAACTAAAAAATATCTAGAGATGACTCTAAGGACTGTCGCGCTTAATTAGGACAGGAGAAGGCCGTGGGTAATCCATTGTTTATCTGCGTTTTCTTGTGGTGCCTAAGGCGAGTGTGTCTAAGGCTAGTGGTTATTAATTAGGCCCACTACTTACGTAGTGGAGTACCTTCCCACTTACCTGGCACTTATCCGGCCACAGGGAAACAAGGAGGCAGTGGAGGATTTATCCTGCGTCTTGTCTTCTGGCAGTTAGGAGCGGTCTAGAGATCAGACCTAGGGGACCAGTAGATATTAGGGTTTGTGTGTTGCATCATTTTTTTCAAAATCCGTCCCTTTTCAAAAGCAAGCACGCATTCATTCATTTTTCCCCTAATTATAAATCCACGCTGCCACTTGTACTAACCCTTTTTAGTGCAAGATAGGCTGGACACGGGATCCTAGTGCCCGTTTAGTCCGCGTACCTACTATCGACTCCGAAGTCGATATTTCTCCATTTACTTCTTCTTTACCCACCACCACACCCTCATCGATGGATCCGAATCCATCGAACTTCTTTTCCACTAATCTGCCGCCGTCCGTTGGTGCGCAGAATCCACCCCATATTTCTCTCCAGGAGAGATGCTACCCCATTCGAGGTCCTCTTTCGACCTGCTTGTCCACACCACCAGCCAACGGGGATGATTTTGAAATTAAGCCCCAGTATATCAATCTTTTACCCAAATTCCACGGTCTCGAGTCCGAGGACGCTTACGTTTTCATTACAAAATTTGAAAACGTATGCGCAATGATGGGTACGTCACAACTTTCAGTGGATGCTATGCGTTTACGACTTCTTCCATTTACTTTGTGCGATATAGCCGAGAAGTGGCTATACAACACTACCGCACACTCTATTACGAATTGGGAAGAATTCGTCGCTGCATTCCTTAAGAAATTTTAACCAATCCAAAAGACGGCTCGAATCCGTAGCGAACTCAACCAATTTGCCCAACTCCCGCATGAACCATTTTCGAAATGCTTTGAACGTTTCAAGGATCTTTTGGTTCAGTGTCCTCATCACGGCATCCCGAGATGGGAGCTTTGCCGAATCATTTATGAGGGCATTAACCCAAGCACTAAACAGAGCCTTGAAAACATGTGTCAAGGTACTTTCATGACCAAAGATGATGGGGAGGCTTGGATGTATTTAGAAGAGTTCGCAGAAAAATCACTACAGTGGGAGAGTGGAACCCAACCATTGAATAGGGGTGGCGTACACCAAGTAGATGTATCTATAGGTGTTCGAGCTGAAATGGCAGCAATGCAAAAGAAGCTCGACGCTATGGAACAAAAATTTGCTACTGCCTCCTTAAACCCAATATCACTCCCCAAAACTGTTTGTGGGTGCTGTTCAGACCCGTCTCATTTGACGGAAGAATGTCCACTAAACTCTACGTTTCAAGGTCACGAGCATTCTAATGCCGCATTTCAACGACCTCGAAACGATCCATATTCTTCCACGTATAATCAGGGTTGGAGGAATCACCCTAATTTCGCTTGGAACCAAAACCAATCTCAAAACACGGTTCCAAACACGAATCAATTTCAAAGGGCACTTCCTCCACCACAGCAACCCCTTCAACTTACTCAGCACCCCCACCAGTCACACAACTTTCAAAATCAGGTCAACACACCTACACAGTCTCATCCTGTGACCTGTCCTGACGATCTTTCTCAATTCACTCAAACCATGAAATCACTTTTATCAAATTTCATAGAGGTTTCGGCTGAGGTTAGATCTTCCGTCAGCGAGATAAAGAAAAACTCAGCGTCCCAAGATGAGAGTATCCGCTCGATGGAAGCTGAAATCGCACGATTAAAAGCCGAAATGAGTGCGAGAGAAAAGGGGAAACTTCCTTCTCAACCCCTACCTAACCCTGGGCATTACAATGTAAATGCCATCACAACGTTGAGATCAGGAAGAGTGCTGAACAATCATGTCGGTGAAAGTATTGATGATACTGAAAATCATGTAAATACCCCGGCTGAGACTTTTCCACACACACACACTTCTAGTTCTGACCCTACTTCTTCCACCCTACCACCCTCTTCCGAGCCTATTCTTCGTTTCCCAAAAGGCTCGCCATTACAGCCCACCTCTTTTACTCCTCCACGGACGATCCCTACTTCTATACTGGGATCGGTTCCACCCACACTTCCTTCTCCTATGATGGACCCAGCGCTTATTGCTAAAGCACCTTATCCTAATCGGTTAAGGGTTAACACACTAAGTCCACATATGGAGAAGATCGCTGAGATGTTTAAGCAGGTTAACATAAACATCCCTCTTCTAGATGCTATCCAACAAGTCCCCACATATACGAAAGTTCTTAAAGACTTGTGCATTAGAAAGAGGAAGAAACAAATGCCCAAGAAGATATTCATGGCAAAGACTGTAGACACGGCTTTTCCCCAGCAATTACCGAGGAAACGTAAGGATCCTGGATATCCTACGATTTCCATCTTTATTGGGGAGAAACACATTAACCGTGCTCTACTAGACCTTGGGGCAAGTGTTAACCTGCTTCCTTTCTCAGTTTATGAGCAGTTAGGGATCGGAGAGTTGAAACCATCATCTCCTTGCACTCTCCAGATGGCTGACCGATCAATCACCAAACCTAGAGGTGAACTGGAGGATGTGTTAATAAAAATTGGGGAATTTATATTCCCTGTAGACTTTATTGTAATTGATACACAACCTGTAGCGAACTCAAGGAATCAAATTCCGGTGATTTTAGGTCGCCCATTTTTGGCCACTTCCAATGCAATAATCAACTGTCGTAATGGTTCCATGACCCTATCTTTCGGGAATAGGTCAATAGAACTGAATATCTACAAGTTGGGAAGTGTACCCTCCGAACCAACTGCTCAGGTATGTTCTGTCGATTTAATGGATATCGACAGCAGCGAAGTTGATGATCCTCCCAATACCGATCTAGACTCTTTTCATATGTTATTGTGTGACCCAACTATGTATCATACACATACGGACTCTTCCACCGAGATGTCCGGGTCAACAAGTAACACAGATTATGAACCGTTTTCAGAGTCTGAAGATCACCCCGCACCTTGTGATGATATTATTCTTCAGGGAATAGATGAAACTTTTGAGGAGATCTTCGCTGATGAACTCGCTTTTTTAAATGATACGGGTGTTGAGATGAATCATATCCCACTCAATGAAATTAAACCTCCACCCTTTCATATGGATTGTAAAAAGAATGCGAGTAATCCATCACATTCACTGCTTCGTCTCTCCAAAATGAGACGCACACACATTCTTTTCCACCACTTAACCTTTCCCCACTTTTTCTTACACCAACCAGAGCACGGTATTGACAAAATTTTTGAATGGTTGGTGTTAACATTCGGTCTTTGCAAAGCTTGGCATCGACCACTGATTTTTGACCCCCTCATATGATTTTCAAAGATTAACATTGCTTAAGTTTGGAGGGGAGTATGTTTTTCTGGCTCCTAAAAAGAAAATGAAATTTGTTACAAAAATGTTGAGCCAAAAATAAGTTTGGGGGAGGGTCTTCACTTAAATATTTTGCCCCCACTAATAAATTCCCCCAAGCTTACAGGTTTTTCGAGACTTATCAGAAGTTAACAGTGAGGACACTGTTGAAAACAAGTTTGGGGGAGCTTTGTGCTTATTTCTGCATCATCTGCATATCATCTGCATAAGCACAAAACATTTTCTTTTAAAAATCTATAAAAATTTAAAAATTTTCAAAACCCATAAAAATTAATAATGTTCAAAATATAAAAATAATTTTAATATTTACCCTTTTTGTATATAAATAAGATAATGAAAGTTTAGATAGTGAACAATTACATCCATGAGATTAGAAAAATTTTAGAAAACTAAGAAAATTAGAAGTTTTCTTATACGAACTAGTAATACGTAGTTATGAGCCATTGTCCCAAAGGTTAGTAAGATGAAGGACGTCACTAATCTGAGGATAAAACTAAGTCTGAAAAATAGTTTCTATACTGGAAGCCAAACATTTTGAACGTTGCTACCCTGCTATTCGCACTTACACACGTCTTGAAGCCTGGGATAGTAGAGGATACCTTGAAATGCTCTTGTCTTAAAGCCGAAAGTATGAAGGAAATAAAAAAAAAGTGAATAAAAAGTATAAAGTGGTGAGAAAAATGGACACTGGTTTTGTTATCACCAAAGGCTAGAAAAATGTATAGCGCGGGTGCTTCTTCACCTAGTGCCCTAAGGCCAACTGGTCTGGGAGTCACTGCTATGTCTGAGGTGGTGCAAGACGAGGAAAATACACCAAATAAGCAAACACATGAGTAATCGGTCGGTTAGTACCTCAAGAAGTATTAACGGTCGCATGAAAGTGTGTGAGCAATCTCATCTAAATATTCATTAATTAAAAATTACTGAGGCTGATGGGCAAGAGTATGATAGCTTGAATTGAATTCTCTGGGTATAGGGATATCTTTACACACACGCAGGGTGATATGATCGATGTTTGGAATAAGGATAGAAATGAAGAATAGGATGATGTTTTATTGAGGGAGGACGTGATTTCTAACATCTTTTCATGACTACTAAGATAAGAGCTCATGACAACCGAAAAGCTAGCTTAGTTGGAAACCCTAATTTTCAAGGCTTTTCTTTTACAATTCTTGTCTTTAAATGTAATATTCATGATCTTTCTTTCATTATTGGATTTTGTGGGTGCAATCCGCTGAAAACCCTCAGGAGACAACACTCCTCCTACTAGGGACACCTAGAGGTTTAAAGGCTTGTTGCACGTGCTCAGTGCAATCGTGTTGCCTACGAAAGTGTGCTAGTTAGTTTTTCTCTTTCTTTATTTTCTCCTTCTCTTTTTCTTTAATAAAACATTCGCTCGAGACGATCGAAATTAAGTTTGGGGGTATTTGATCAGTCGAAAATATTGCATATTTTAACCGGCAATTTCCTTATCATTTGCATCCATATAGAAGTGTACAGTATTCATAATTCACATATTAGCAAATCGGTCGCAAAATATCAAATTACATGTATTCGACCTTAAAACCGGCATTTCTAGGGAAATTGACTACATTTTATTACATGGCATATTTTCTATATATCGCAACCCGTGTTTCGAAGTCTGTGCAGGAAAAGAGAAGCTTGCTCGATCATTACACCACTCGAAAGATACGTAAACTCACTAAAGTCAAATCTGGTACCAATACAAAGGAGCAATGGCAATTAAACATATCAAAGGAAGCCACAAACAGCAGTCCAAGACCACAGCAGAAGACCCAGATCCCAAGGACCCCAAATGGCCGCGGATCCGCGGCCATTGCCTGCTTGTGCCGCGGATCCGCGGCATCCTGGTGACGTCATCAAGTAATTTTGGCACCACAATGCTTCTTATAGGGCCCACTGCTCAGAAATGCATCTCAGCTTCCAGAAGACTCTAAGGACTTCTACCAGATCAGCAAACACTTTGAGTTTCACTAAATGAGCCTATTATTCTAGAACTTTCCCTAAACCCTAGCTTAAACCCTAAGCTAGTTCCTAACAAACTTTTCCAATAAACTTTGGGAGGGAAACTTCTAATTCAAACCTAAACCTAGGGTTTGGGAGTTCTATAAATTAGACCCTAGACTCAAGGATCAATCATCTTAGGATCTTAGAATCTATGATCTATTGATCATCTAATCATCTTAGATCATTCTAGACTTTATCATTCTAAAGAGAGGGTGTGATCCATTCCTTAGCCCATCTCTTTCTTCATCTTCTTCTTCCTTCACAACTCTTGTGAAAGGAAACCCTAACCCTACTCCAAGCCAACATCAAGATCCCGAGTACCCTTTTTAGGCAAGAAACCCTACAACCTTTAGGAGCGAAGCCGATCTTCAACGGAGCACGCGATCCGAAGCCGATCCACGACTCAAGAAGTCGAGCGAAGCTCCATCAACAACTAGATTCATTCTCTTGTAGTTCTCGAGCAAATGTAATCAAACTTGTTGTGATAAATAAAGGTGATATTCTTTTATCTTGTTTTCTTTAATTTCCGCATCATGTTATCTTTACGATTCTTGAATATTGTCTATGTGGTGATGTGTGAATAAAACTCCGCTCGTCGAGGAGTCGAGACGATCTTTAGTATGATGATGTAACAAATTTCCAAACGATTCTTGAATCCCATGAGTTTGAAAACCCTAGCAAGTTCAAGAATCGATGACCCAATTCGTCGCGATGCTTTCTTGATTGACATCGCTCGAGATTGGGGTGTTACGATCGTTTCTTGAAATTGCTAGAGGCTAGAATATACACGATGTCCACAAAAGAACAAGGGTTAAGAGATGAAACCCTAGTTTCATCAAGAAAGCCCTAACTCTCGTCGATCATCGTTGATCTAGTTTCAATTTTTCAAAGGACAAGAACACGGAATCTTTTAGATTACATCACGTCTATTGATTCGATCGATTCCGTCGAGCCTCTCTTATATTCTTGATTGTTGATTGGAGATATTATCGAAACCCTGATTCTTGATTGTTTATAGTTTCTTGATTCTTGAATAAAGAATAGTGACACTCGAATACATATCATTCTTGAATCATGTTTTGTTTTACCATTACTTAACATTTCATTTCAAACATTAAAATTCAAATGAATTGAGCTTTCCCTGAGGACGATCCGCACTCACCAACTAATTACGGATGACACCGTAATTTGATTGCGGTCAAAATAGTTTTTGATTGTGAAGTTCTTGATTAGATAAACAATTTGGAAAGGAATTCAACCCTTCACGACGGAAAAACGTCTCAATCAAGAAGAAAATTGGTGTAGATGGAAAGGTTGAGACCTTCAAAGCTAGACTTGTTGCTAAAGGTTTTCGTCAACGACCTGGTGTCGATTATGATGAAACCTTTTCTCCAGTGGCTATGCTTAAGTCCATCAGGATCCTACTTGCCATTGCTGCATACCATGACTACGAAATCTGGCAGATGGACGTCAAGACTGCTTTTCTAAATAGTGATTTAGAAGAGATCGTGTACATGACTCAGCCAGAGAGCTTCATAGACGGTAGGAGCAGCGGAAAGGTGTGCAAGCTACTTAAATCAATCTACGGATTAAAGCAGGCATCGCGGAGTTGGAACATCTGTTTTGATGTTGCAGTCAAAGAGTTTGACTTCATCAAAAACGTTGATGAACCTTGTATATACAAAAAGGTTGTAGAGAGTAAGATTGTCTTCCTTGTATTATACGTGGATGACATACTCTTGATAGGAAATGATGTTCCTATGCTACACTCGGTCAAGTTCTTCTTATCACAAAAGTTCTCCATGAAAGATATAGGTGATGCCTCCTACATCCTGGGGATAAAGATCTATAGAGATAGATCTAAACGGATGTTGGGATTGTCCCAATCCAGGTACATTGACACCATACTAAAGAGATTTAGTATGGAAGATTCTAACCGTGGTAATTTACCCGTTTTCTCAGGAATCACTCTCTCCAAAGAGATGTTTCCCAAGGCTGATTTGGAGAGGGCTGCATGAAAGGGATACCCTATACTTCTCCAGTTGGGTCTATCATGTATGCGATAATATGCACCAGACCGGATGTAGTTTACGCACTTAGTGTGGTAAGTAGGTATCAATCAGATCCTGTGGAGAAGCACTGGACAGCTGTGAAGAATATTCTTAAGTACTTGAGAAGGAGTAAAGAGTTGTTCTTGGTGTATGGTAATGGTGAACTCCAAGTGGAGTCCTTTACCGATTCCAGATTCTAGAGTGATAAGGACGACAACAAGTCGGTCTCGGGTTTTGTCTTCACCCTCAATGGAGGGGCGGTATGTTGGAAGAGTTCCAAGCAAGATACCGCAGCAGACTCGACGATGGAGGCTGAATACTTCATGCCAACGATGCTGCCAAAGAGGCTGTCTGGATGAAGAAGTTCAAAGCTGAACTAGGTGTGGTTCCATCCATTGAGTATCCAATACCTTTGTATTGTGATAACAATGGAGCTGTGGTTTTGGCCAAGGAACCCCGGTCCCATCAGTGATCTAGACATATTCTTAGGCGGTATCACCTGATCCGGGGGATAGTAGATCGCTGGGAGATCGAGGTCAGGCGAGTTGACACGAAGGAAAATACAGCGGATCCACTTATGAAGGCCCTCCCCCAGACACAGTTTGAGAGACTTTTTGGGATGTTGGGTATGAGATTCTACAACTGGCCTTTAGTGCAAGTGGGAGATTGTTAGGAATATGTATGCCTTAGAGGCCATTATTGTATGATATAGTGGATGCTTGGACATATATATAGAGGAATTTCTTGCACGACATGATACTATGCTATCTGGTTGCTCTTTATCTTAACATGTACACTTGTATTATTATACTGACTTTCTGATACATGTTGATAAAGCCCTTAGGATGTGGACTTGACTACCAGGACTATGATGCAGATCATACTAGTAGGGCCTGGATAGTCCACAAGCACATCCTTTAATAGTTCCTAGTTGAGCGGATAACGAGACAGGGCATCGATATTCCAGAGTAGACTAGTGTGTATGTTTCTTGACCCAATATGGGGCGATGGTTGATCCCACAACCATTGGTGTTTGACATCAAAAATTGTACACATGTGCTCATTAGAGAATGGGTACACCGAACAGGACTCGCCGAGAACTCCTAGATGGTAGCATACCTATCGTCAGATAGCAGTTCTCTGGTGACACTAGTACAGGTTAGTCTGTAGACCCGAGATCGTCACAGTGTCTTGTGTTGTTCTCACCGTGCTTTGATTTCCTCCCTACCATAGCTCAAAGGAGTCGTGCAAACGGGTGGATTTTGTGTACAGTCCCGAGTCACATGGAGGCAGTGAGCGATAGGAGGAGTTTTGTCTCTCCCGGTATAGGGAATTGATGTTGCGCTATGCTCGATTGGATATAACAGTAAGTCCCTGGCCAGGGCTGATGATATTTACTAGTAAGTGTTATCAGTAGTTTCTCGAACCGTTATGAGCCACACATCGGAATGACTTATCAAGTTACTAGGGTTTGACGATTCCACCCTTAGACTCGATATGCAACATATTAGATGAAAAGACCGGACTGTACAGTAAGTGTTACCTATAGGCTTCATGGGAGTTTGGACAAGCTTGCTTGTTGATCTTCTAATCGCTCAATACCTGGGTAGCCGTTACGTCCACCTAGTACCGCTGACGGCTTGTGGGTAACTGTTGTGTTCATTGTAGGGATCCCTTAGATGGCAGCAAGGTTTCGGGAGGCATCTACCATGCCATTTACAAAAAATTGCCGTTAAAAGGAACTCTAAACTAGAATCGTTAACTAGAAAACAATACGGAAACAAAAGTAAACCATTTACCATCTAAGTGAAATAGAAATACAACCTTTGTAGATCGGTCCTTCACTTCTAAAGTTCCTTGTAGTAGTCCCTTCGCTGCGATCGTTGAACTCCCGGACTCTTGCATGGCTTCACGAGGGGGAAAAAGCGATCTTGCTTGAAGTCTTCGAGGCCGAAGATGATCTACGTCGAGGGAATACTAGCTCAAGTTTCTACTTCGCTAACTAAATGATTAGTGAAGCTAACACCCTATACTAAAGTGCTAATCTAGTAGAGGATGGAGAAATAGGAAGTGGGCTCACTTTAGAATTATTTTTCTCACAATACTTTCTCACTTTTTCAAACCCTAGAAAGCTTTTTGAGCTTGAGGAAGAAGATGAAGAAAATGAGAGAAGAATGAAATGATCAAGTGAGTGAGCAAACCATGGTGAGTGAGTATCATATACTAACTCATGTAGAGACATAACCATGGCTAATTGTGATGGTTAGGTTACTAAATATCTTAAGTAAAACAAAACCAATGGACTTAGTCAAAGCATCCACAAGCTTCCACTAGCTTCATGCATTAATCTAATATTCCACTAATTTTTTTTCACTTTAAATATTAAAATCCAATATCACAAATAGCATGGTGTAAGTCTCAAACACCCATGTTTGTTGTATCAACAACCATGATACAAAAAGAAAACACAATTTAATATATATCATATATATATTAAGTGTGCGCATGTGAGAAAAAAAATGCTTAAGTGAGCAAATGTTAGTTAATGTAAATTACTATATCAAATATACAACTATACACTAAATCATTAAATCAACACTTGATTTAATAATCCGGCTATATCACATATAACCGACTAACATCCAATGTATTGACTTATCGAATCAACACTTGATTCGATAACCTGGATACATCACATATAACCTACCGATACAAAAGTCGCGAGAACAAAATACGATATCACATACATGCATTATTCTCGGTCCCGCACATATCACATATGTGCTCCTATTTCGTTTTGCCTGAGCCAGTAAACCTTTATCACTCTTATAAATAAGGGTTGCCCCTACGGATTTACCCGTAGGGGCAAACCACTGCCCCTACGGATATATCCGTAGGGGCGAAAAAATAACCTGTAGGTGCAAACGCCGTAGGTGCAAGTCGAAGCCCTGAACATGCCCCTACGGACTAAAACTTGCCCCTACGGAGTTATGTGTAGGTACCTTTTCCCCTACGGATTAAGCCGTATGTCACGACCCGAAAGTATGGAACGTGACCGGCACTTAGATTACGAAGCGTCTAGAGGCGCTACGTAACCTAAGTAAGCCGAAGCCCAGAAATCTAAACCATAAAAAGAAGAAGAAGTAAAGGAAAACATGTAGAAAACAAGTTTAAAAGCAATATCCAATTTTCTCAAAAATTTCGGCAGAGTCTCCTTTGTAAAAACTGGCCCCAAATGGGTACAAACAAGAATAATATATATACAAACAATAAAAAGCATCCCCAAACGGGAGCTAGCTCTATGCCAAAAGGCGGAAACAACCACATCAATGCACAATAGTATACAACGCCAAAGGGCAAGGCTCAAAACTCAAAAGAAAACAAAACCACCAGATATCCTAATAATACAAGCGCGATTCTAAGGTCGAAATAAACAACCGATCCAGTAACTATCAAGTAATACAAGTTTGGTTGATGGAGTTTTCTAGATACAAATGAAATAATAAAAGTACAATGGCGGTCCAGATACAAGTGAACCAACCTACCGTGCAAATCACCCTGAATGAAAAGATGTGCCAGCAAGCTGCCAGGAAAACCTGTACATCGAACTTATAATAAAATTTGGCACAACGGGGGTGAGTTGCCAACTCGTGAGTAGAAGATATCTGCGAAAAAAAATCGAATGCACGACGCTGACCTAGGTCATAATAATATATTAATATACTACTAGTCATCAAGTAAAGACAGGATAATAAGCTACGTGTAAGTGCAAATGCTCCGTGCTCGTATCAGTGCCTCATATAGAACTATGTCATGTGAATCAGTATGCATGCACCATGAATGTGAAATAACCAATCCTGAAATCTAGATATATCTGTATAAGAAATCTTTAACTTTTATCATGGTAAAACGTGTATAGAAATCTGAAATATCAACGATGAAATCCATGGAAATCCGTGTCAAGCATCGACACAAAACATGTAAATCTCATGTCTCAATACCTCATAATCTCAATGTCTCATAGTCTCAATATCTCGGGCTCCGTCAGTCCGGATCGGCCCATATCATCAAATCTCACGACAACGGTCGGTATCCTCCGGATATACGCCGCGCCAGACATCACCGGTAGGTAGTCCTCCCCTGCCAGGCTCATCGTCTATAACTCGATCTTCTTGCCCCGGGGTACCATACCGGGCCCACCATGTACCCGAGACGGTTCATCCACTCCTCGAATCGGGTCTCAAAATCCAACAGAAAACATGAAATCTCATGGTGGACGACACATACATCACGAGAAAACCGCATCTTATGTTTTAAAAAGAGAGGAGGAGAGAGAAAGAAGTTTTTATATATTCTTGCGGTTTTCCTCAAAAATCCAGAAATCTCATAGAAATCCAAAATCCTAAAATCATGAGTAAGTATATAATAAGTGTCGGCATATGCCCTATAATACTGCATGATAACATGAAAATGCGAATGCATGAAATGTCTAAGTAATAAATACCATATCTATACTAACACCAGAGAGTAATCACAATATTATATCGATCTAGCTGTTAGCTGATTGTATCAATAAAAGATAATATGATCTAAAGTGTACGTGACATAGCAATTACCGATGATGATGTGTGTGAGCCGGCAAATAAATGTGCGTGGAATATGCGCATCATCGGTAATGGTGCTGGTGTCCTAACAGGCAAAGTTTTATTCTGATTATAGAAACATATGAATGAACATGCACCATTATGATTACGGTATGAATGTAAAGACGGATGTGTAATAACCACTCATCTGTGATATACAAGTATAACTACAACTATATGACTCGAGCCTAAACTAGTGTCCATCTAACCTCCTAAGGAACTAAACCTATGAAACTAGTCAATAAGAAATAAGAGTCCACCTAAGGTCTGAATCCATATCTCTAATAGTCGACGATCCAGCCTCAATAGCGTCACGTACGTAGTACGGCTTCCTCGAATCAAGAGTGCGGATCAATCATCATATCTATGCCTCGTATGGTAAAATCCATCGTACGGCATCCCAATATCGGGGTAGGGGTCAAGTATCACCTACGTGTCTCATCATTCGTATAATATCATCATCAACACATGTCAAGATCAAGGTGCTATATTGTAATCGCATACATCAATCATATATCATTGTCAGCATAAATATACATCGTTAATTTATCCTCAGAAATATCATGTCATATGTATCATATTGTGATTAAGTCACAGTTAGATCATATCGTAATCAAGTCACACCTATATGATATCGTAATCAAGTCACACATATATGATATCGAAATCAAGTCACACCTATATGATGTCATATCAGAATTTCAGGCACAGGTTACGGTCCGGGTTCTATTTTAGAGTCCCATATACTTCAATATCATCACCCCTATTTATTATTGTTCAAGTATACAAATCCATTATCTCATTTTCTAATGATCCGCTAACATCATAACACGACTGTATAGCCAAGAATCACGGCATCAGCCCAGTTATATTGTTTCATCCCCGTGTATCATATCACATCCTTGTATCACATATACGTATTGTGTATATATATATATACCTACACCTAGTCCTACATATATATATATATATATATATATATATATATATACATACACGTATACACCACGTCGAGTCTCAGGGTGTGCGTGTGTGTGTATCTACCTGAAACCTACGAATCTCTTTCAAGGTATTCATCCTCTGGTATGGTCTTTCTAAATCAGTCTAGTCCAACCTAGGGTCATTACTAGGGTCCTACTCATAAAGAATCTAAGGTCATGTCTGGCTTTCTAATGACAATAAGTACTATCCTTATTCTACGTTTGCGGGGGTGCTAAACGCCATCCACCCGACTTCCTCACGTAGATATACATCTACTCACCTGGTCCTTGTCTGCCGAAAATGATGTCGCCATCCTCTTCTTCATCGCCCGCAGTCCACGTGAGGGGTACATATACGCAAACATATATATAGCATCGTAAACTGAATCATGGACAAAAGTCAAAACGACGCACGGAACACGCATAGGTTAAAACCTATGTCCCGCTCATGCAAAAGAACCAAATATCGCTCGATGCCGGCGTACAAATGCCGATTGATCGAGATAAACATCAGCAAACAACTTGTAGTTTAAAAAACTCATTACTTATAATATAAAACATGATTTAATCCATCGAAAGCCTAAAAATCGATC
This sequence comes from Agapanthus africanus, assembly GCA_030015575.1. Taxonomy (NCBI): domain Eukaryota; kingdom Viridiplantae; phylum Streptophyta; class Magnoliopsida; order Asparagales; family Amaryllidaceae; genus Agapanthus; species Agapanthus africanus. The sequence continues at coordinate 379,146,347 of CM057343.1, forward strand.
AAATCGTCTGATTCCGTAAAACCTGAAAACACCAATTTACCGTTTTACTTCAAAACTTGATGTTTAAAAGAAACTAATGGTCATAATATTCATTAATTAGCATAACTAGACTATATAAACCATCACTATATTTTTAGACTATATAAACCATCACTATATTTTTAACACCCTAATTTATATTAGTTTGAAAATTCTAGTTTGCAAACTTGCCCGATTTCGATACTTTTAAGGAAAATTTCACAATATCACATCTAAACTGGATTTTGCATGAATTAATGCATTAAACTACAATTCATGATGATAATGATATAATGAAACCATAAATTATATTTTAAATTTCATTTATTTAAGAATTTCCAAAATCTAGTTAGCAAAATCGCATTTTTATTAGTATTTTTTCAATTATCAATAGAAACTAGTAACCAATTTAAGTTTTTCATTCCACCAACAAGTTAATATCCTCATTAAAACCATAATCTAGTGTTACAAACATTAATTGGAATTTTATCTCACCAATATATACAATATATAGAAATCTAGTTTGCAAAATGGATTAATTTAAACAATTTTGGATAAACAATTTACAATATATCTTCCATACAAGATTTTCCACTTCTAAAAATGTTAAACTAGTTATTATAACCCTACTTAATTAATAAAAACCATAACTTAATTTTATAAACCCTAACTTGAATTTTAAAACTTGTAGATAGAAATTATTTATTAAATCTAATTATGTTTAAATGAAATATCTAATAACAATAAATCAAAAGAAGAAGATTTATACCTCCACAACATGAGATACAAATATGAAAATAAGTCTCCAAAATGAATGCTTTCCATCTCCAAAATCCATGTAAAGATGAGCAAAGAATAGAGGGTAGGAATTTATTAGGATTTTGTGGATTTTTTATTGAATTTTTGATGAATTTTGATGATTTTTAATGCAAAAATGATGGGGAAAAATTTTGGGGCTGCCCATGGAGGTGAGGCCGGCCATGAGGTGAGGAAAAGAGAGGAGAGTGAGAAAAAGTGAAGAAAAGTGTAGAAGGTTTCACAAAAATATCACACAATTAAGTCTTTTCATGAATTTATTTAAAAATTCTTTATTTTCTTCACTCCATTTGACCTAGAATGGTCTAGAACCATTGTAAAATTTTGAAAATAAATTTTGCATGAAACACACTTGATTCTAAGATGCAATGGTTCATTTTTGCAAATTTAACCCATTCAAATTTGTAATTTACACTAATTTAGTCTAAAAATAAAGCTTATGTTAATATTTAAAATAATTAATTTAAGAAAAATATTTAATTAAACTAAAAATTTATAAGTGGCTAAATAAACACCATTTACTAGTAATAACATAATTAAAATAGGAATTTTTAAATTTGTAGTGAAAAAAATTACGGTTTAGTTTTATGAAAACTACGTTTTACTTTACCGAAAATTATAAAATTCACTTAAACGATTTTATTTATTTAATTAATTAATTTATTATTTTTAAAATGTTACACCGTAGGAGCAAAAAAAATATTTTATTTACGGTTTTTTAAAATAGATTTCTTGTACCTACGGATGAATCCGTAGGTCTAAGTAATAGCCCCTACGGATACATGCGTAGGTACATATCCGTAGGGGCAAAATATAAGAAATCCTGATATTTTGCCCCTACGGATACCACCATAGGGGCATTTGTTTACTCCTACGGATATATCCGTAGGGAAACACCCAACCCCGTGAAACTGAGATCAGGAGGAAAATATCAGTTAATTTTGATATTTTGCCCCTACGGTTTAATCCGTAGGGGCAACATGTGTACCTACGGATTAATCCGTAGGTACATATTATCTGTTTTTTCTTTTAAAAAAAAGGGCTGGCTGATTTTCTCTCGCCTTGTGCACAATAATATATACATCAATCAAATATAAAATTAATCATCACACAACATATATCGCAGTATTCATAATCACATCTCACGCATATAATATACAAAAGAAACCAAAAAACTGAATATGATATAAATATAAACCAATATCAATATCGTCCAAAATGTTTCAAAATGTAGTACAATATGTATCATATAAATAAATACATGTTTCAAAAAATAAGAATCAAAAAGCTACCCTAGCTCGGTCCAGCTCCACCTCTGATAAACGCTAGAATCCAGCGCGCCTGCTCCTCGGTCAATAAACCATGCAATTCGGCGCGTGCGGGAGTCTGAGCGGGCTATGGAGCTGGCGATGTGGTCTGCGCAGCCGCCGTCGAGGTAGTGGCTTGCGGAGCCCCGGCTACGAGAGTCTGAGCATGCGGTGGAGCTATAGGAGCTATCTGCGGAACTGCAGCCGATGTAGTGGCTTGCGGAGCCGCAGCCGAAGGAGATGCATGTGGAGGCTCGGCCGATGTACCCCGTCGTGTCTGGACCTAACGTGTGTAATAAGCGTGTAAGAACTGTGTATTATTCGAATTCTTATCATTATTAAGTTATTTCGAAACCCCATTTGGATATCTAGTTTGGAAAACCGTAGTTTAGTTTAATTAGATATGTATGTATGATTAATCAAACCTAAGTCTACAACCAAATAAGCTCAGGCTACGTACTAATATTTGATATGTTGATATCTATAATATGACATGATATTTTACTATTAAGTAGTATACATACCAGCATCTCCTTCAACTCCTGAACGGTAGCCTTCATGCTCTCCAGTTCCTGCTGGACACGTCGCTCACTGGAGACGGAGGAAGTAACCGCCGGGGTGGAGTCCAACCTCATATGGGCCCTGCTAGGGCCCAGTCTTCGTCCTCTCTCCCAACCTCCGTGGTGCCGTCCGTGTGCGGCGTCCAGGACTGGGGTCAGCAGCCTCGGATCGCTCTGTCCGTTAAAATCGAGGCCTCGGCCTGCTCAACCTCCCGCTCCTACACCCACATTAAGCAGCAAAGTATAAGTATAAAATTTAAATTGACAAGAAATACCAAAATCAAAAAATTCAAAGCCTTACCTACAGAGATAGCAGATGTGCTCCACTGGTATCTGCATGTATCAAAATTTGAATAATATTAATTAATTTCAGTACATACATATTAACAAGATAAACTCGCATATAGCGCTGCTTACACATAAGACAGGGAGTGAACAAGCTCTTGTAGATCATCAGGCGCAAATCTAATCTCATCAAGCAGCACATGATAATGAGTTGGACGCGTGGTGCCCTATTTCTCATAAGTGCATGCTGCGTGAATAAATATTGTGTTAATTCCAAACTAAATACAAATATAACAAACTTATCAATTATATAGTATTCAATTTGATTTCAAACAAATACCAAATAAGAATTTATTGTACAGGTCCACGACTTACAATCATTCCCGCATGCGAGCACATATAAAAATCATAGTTTCTAGGATGACAAATTTTATTGTCAACTACTGTCATCACCTACAGCTAGACAATAATAAAAATTACTATCTAAGTAAGAGTAAAAGGAATGTGTGTATATTTATGATATAGCATTCTAAATCAATATACATGCACTATATGTTATATAAACATACCTAGAGGAGCGGGAGTGGCCTCTGTCCCTGATATGGACGCATCACCAATAACTAGACAATCAAACATTGACAATATAAGTAATTTTGACATAAACAGGCATGAATATCTATAATATTACATTCAAAATGGATATTAGAGAACGCACCTGCAGTGAGAAGTGGTAAAAGTATCAACCAACAAGAGTGTAATTTACAGAATCAGTTGAAACTCTTGAAAGTCATAGAAGAACCTGACCTGTACAAATCTGATGTATACTTTCCATTGGACACTAAGAAGTATCTAAAAGTAAAAGCCAATGTGAAAGCCATCATTAGTTCATCTCAGAAGATTGATGCTGAAACAGAGAACAAGGAATGTCATTTTCTTCTTCTGCTGCTACATTACTGTCTTCTCCTTCTTCTGCTGCCACATTACTGTCTTCTCTTTCTTATTATGTGCACGTGCAAATTCAATGAAAGTAAAAACTCCAGTGACAAACTTAGGTTGCATACGTTGTTGCCAATTCACATACATCCAGTCCTTAACCCTGACGTACTCATGGGCCATGTTAGACTGTATCATATAAATTGTAGGTTATGATGACTATATTGAGAATATGGATTAATAGTGGGTAGAAAAAGTATTTCTCAAATGGATTTTGCATCTGAAAACCATAAACAACTAAGTAATAGCATATATAATTTTTTTAGTATAAAGGTTGTTATTTTAAGTTTTCCCTTATTAAATCAAATTTGTTTCACGTATCGAGGAATATACCAAAACGTGCACAGGCATGCAATGTCTTGGTTTCTTGTATGTGATCCACCATACACAATAGAACACAATACAATATTTCGTATAGTGATATGATCTAACCGCCTTTATAAACTACAAGTGTACAGAAAATTATGATAAGAAACCATAAGAAAGGGTCGTAGCCATGCATAACCTTGAATCTACATACCAAATTGTGCACAAGCATGCAATTATTGTCACCTTGCCTTGGAATATAAAATATCTTGGAAGAGTATAAGCGGAGCATTTAAATCTTGATAACTTTTTACTTCAACATATATTTTTCTCAAGTACCATGAAATATACTTCCTCCGTATAAACCGTTTTCAGGAAGATGGATTAACAATGACAAATTATCCATATTAGAAAAACACGGTATTATCCTTCTTAAGATAATACATTGTATAAGCACACCATAGCCCAGAACATGTCCTTCTATCTACACAAAACATAAACAGCATATAGAAATAAAAGGAAAAGAACCACCATATCGGAGATGAAAGACAGAGAATTCAAGCATTGTTTCATACCTTTAGAGCACGCTGCCAAAAGAAATAGAAAGACAATAGAATAGATTAACACATAGGAATTGATAGATAAATAAACAATTAACTTATGCTGCTTAATGAAGATGTGACATGTTATTATAATTTCTTTTGGGAGAACCTGGAAATATGAAATGGAGGGGAAGACATAGAAGTAGAGGGGTTTTCTTTTGGGGCAAAGAGATGAGAAATAACCATAAAAGATGAAAGTTGATTGCCTTAAAGCTTAGATATAAATCTTTCGAAATACAACATTAGAGTTCTGAGAACCTTGCCTTGGAATTTATGCTTTATTACTAACAACTATCATATCAAGTATCATGGTTCATGGAAAAAATATTATTAAAATAGAAAAATTCATAAAGAAAAAAGTGCTTCGAAAGAACTTATACCTCATAGCACTTCTGAGCCTGCTCAAGTTTTCGCGGGACAAGGTAAAATTGCCCTAGGTTGTGTAAAGCAGCCCCTACTCTGCAAAAGTAAGAAACCTTAAAGAATGACAAATGTGTCCATCATCCAATTAGGTGACTAAAAAGGTAAAAATACATAAAATCATATATTAAAAAACAGAATTACTATATCTGTTCTACACATATAATGTAAGTATATATCATTAAAAAAAAAGTCAAAAAGGCTTAAAGACCCTTCACTGAACTTCATTAATAACTATTTATACAAATTATTAGATTTAAAATTAGTTACTTACTTAGCATACATGTCTACAAGGTTAGAAAATAAAATAAATTTCAACTGAAATAATATACACACCGTATGTCATCAGAACCAAACACTTCCTCCAGAATAGTTATGGCTTCTAAATATAATGGCTCAGCTTTATCAAATGCTTTCCTTACCCTGTAAAGTTCTGCCTACAATACCAAGCATACATCAATAGATAAGCTTAAAACAATTAAGAAAGTCAAATTTCTTGACAAGACACTGGCTTCTCTTGTTTAAAGGACATTTTATTGCTAAAATCAGTTAAAGGTTATAACGAAAAGAAAAAGAAAGAATGTCATAATCCTATGTTCAAATTTATTTCCAAAATCATATGATAAAAGTAGATAAAGCAACTTAAGTTGCATCATCCTAGATTCCTAATTCAATTCTTACAATTAACGACGGAAAAACAGCATGTAAGATATGCTAAGATAAAGGCAGGTAGCATATACATACATTAAGCTCCACAAATATATTTTATAATTCTTGAAACTTCAACTTCTTAACAGTGTCTAGCTCGCTCAGTTATAGCTTTCCAACATCGCTTCTTTTGTTTTTGGGCTATGTCAAAGATGTATTTACCTAATTTTGTAATCTCACTGGCAAAATATCAGCCTTTGCAATCTACTGCGGCAACAGCATCCAGTTTCTAACCCCAACCCCAACCCCAATCCTAACCCTAACCCTACCACCAGCCCCAGCCCCAACCCCAGCCGAACCCCAATCCTAACCCTAACCCCAAGCCCAACCCCAACCGCAACCCCATGCTGAACCCCAACCCCAACCGCAACCGCAGCCCCAGCCCTAACCCTAACCCCAACCGATGCCTCATCGGTACCCAAACCATGAACATATCCCTAAAACAATCAAAATTTGTTTAATTGAAGATTTCCTAACCTGTGCAGGCGGTGGCGACGACGAATCGGTGGCGACGACGAACGGAGATGAGGAAGTAGCAGCGGTGGCGACGACGAACGGAGATGAGGAAGAAGCAGGCGGGTGGCGACGACGAATCGGCCGGCGCTGGCGATGACGAGAACGGCGACGAAGACAACGGCGATCGGCGGGAACGAGGGTTTGGGGATTTGGGTTCGCGCGCAGTGATGAGAAAATAAGAGATAATCAGCGTAGGGATCGATCTGCCTTTTTACATAAATCCCTATTTAGTCGCCCCTACGGATAAGTCCGTAGGTTCTTGGTTTGCGGCTCCGTAAGGGGCAAAAAACAATTTAAGATTAAATAATTTTTAAATAAATATGTAAGGACCGTAGGGGCAACCGTTTGGCCCTACGGATTAATCCGTAGGGCCAAACTTTTTCTGCCCCTACGGATGTTGTTATCCGTAGGGGCAACCCCTTATTTTAGTAGTGTATGTAGGACTCTAAAGACTCATCAATACGCCGGCAGTAGGTGATGATCACATAAAGCACCCACAAGCCATCAACGGTAATAGCTGGACGTAACGGCTACCCGGGGATTGAGCGATCAGAAGATCAGCAAGCAAGCCCGCTCCAACTCCTACCAAAGCCTGACGGTAACACTTTCCGTACAGTCCGGTCTCCTCGTCTAATATGTCGCATATCAAGTCCAGGGGTGGTAAACGTCAGACCCTAATAATCGATAAGTCATGCCAATGTGAGGCTCATAACGGGTCAAGAAACAACTGGTAACACTTACCAGTAAATCTCTAAAGCAGCCCTGGCCAGGGACTTCCCTGTTATGGCCAATCGAGCACAGCGCAACATCAACCCCCAATACCGGGAGAGACGAAACCCCTCCTATCGCTCATTACCTCCATATGACTCGGGACTGTACCCAAAAACCACCGTTTTGCATGCCCTCTTGGACGTGGTAAGGTGGATATCAAAGCACAGTGGGAATCACACAAGACTCTTTGACGATCTCGGGTCTACAGACTAACCTGTACAAGTGTCACCAGAGAACTGCCATCTGATGTGAGGTATAATACCATCTGGGAGTTCTCGGCGCGTCCGTCCAGTGTACCCAGTCTCCACTGAGAACCCATATAGCATCTCTGATGTCAAACACCAATGGATATGGGATCATCCATCGCCCATCTCATGAGTCGAGGAGCGTACACGCTAGTCTACTCTGGTATATCGATGCCCTGTCTCGATACACCTACGACTAGGGACATTAAACGATGAACTTATGGACTACCATGGCCCCACTAGTATGATCTGCATCATAGTCCTGGTAGTTAAGTACACATCTTAAGGGCTTTACCAATATGTAACCATAAGACAGTATCAAGAGACAAGTATACATGTTAAGATAAAGAGCAACCAGATAGCATACTATCATGTCGAGCAAGAAAGTCCTCTCTCTATATGTCCAAGCATCCAATATAATATACATCATATGTACAATATTGGCCTCTAGTGCATACATACAACTAACAATCTCCCACTTGCTCTTGGGCCAGCTGCTGTAGTATCTCATACCGAGCATCCCGAAGAGTCTCTCGAACTGTATCTGGGGAATGGCCTTCGTGAGTGGATCCGCTATGTTGTTCTTTGTGTCAAACCTCCTAACCTCGATCTCCCGGCGATCAACTATGTCCCGGATCAGGTGATACTGCCTCAGAATATGCCTGGATCGCTGATGGGCCCTGGGTTCCTTGGCCAAATCCACCGCTCCATTGTTATCACAATACAAAGGTATTGGATCCTTAATGGATGGAACCACTCCAAGTTCAGTTATGAACTTCTTGATCCAGACAGCCTCTTTGGCAGCATCGTTGGCAGCGATGTATTCAGCCTCCATCGTCGAGTCTGCCATGGTTTCCTGCTTGGAACTCTTCCAGCATACCGCCCCTCCGTAGAGGGTAAAGATAATCCCGAGTGCGACTTAGAGTCGTCCTTATCACTCTGGAAGCTCGAATCGGTAAAGGACTCTACTTGGAGTTCTCCGTTACCATACACCAAAAGCATCTCTTTAGTCCTTCGTAAGTACTTGAGAATGCTCTTCACAGCTGTCCAGTGACTCTCTCCAGGATCTTCTTGATACCTACTCACTACACTTAGTGAGTATTCTACATCGGGTCTGGTACATAGTATCGCGTACATGATAGAGCCTACTGCCGAAGCATAGGGTATCCCTTGCATGCGAGCTCTCTCCAAATCAGTCTTGGGAGACATCTCTGGAGAGAGTGAAGCCAGAGATCGTGGGTAAAAACCCATGCTTGGATTCTTCCATACTAAACCTCTTTAGCATGGTGTCAATATACCTGGATTGGGACAATCTCAGTATCCGTTTAGATCTATCTCTATAGATATTAATCCCTAAGATGTAGGAGGCATGCCCTAGATCTTTCATTGAGAATCTTTGTGATAAGAAGAGCTTGACCGATTGCAGCATAGGAATGTCATTTCCTATGAAAAGTATGTCATTCACGTACAATACGAGGAAGACAACCTTACTCTCTGCCACTTTCTTATATATACAAGGTTCATCTACATTTTTGACGAAATCAAACTCTTTGATAACGATATCAAAGCAGATGTTCCAACTCTGCGATGCTTGCTTTAATCCATAAATGGATTTAAGCAGCTTGCATACCTTCCCGCTGCTCCCACTAGCTACGAAGCCCTCTGGCTGAGTCATGTACACGCTCTCTTCTAAATCACCATTTAGAAAGGCGGTCTTAACATCCATTTGCCAGATTTCGTAGTCATGATATGCAGCGATGGCAAGCATGATCCGGATGGATTTAAGCATAGCCACTGGAGAAAAGGTTTCGTCATAATCCACACCTGGTCGTTGACGAAAACCCTTTGCAACAAGTCTAGCTTTGAAAGTCTCCACTTTCCCATCTACACCAAGTTTTTCTTGAAGATCCACTTGCTCTCAATGGGTTTTACCCCTTCAGGAGCATCTTCCAAAGTCCATACTTTGTTGGTGTACATGGATTCCATCTCAGACCGCATTGCATCCAGCCATTTCACTGAGTCACCACTCGTGATGGCCTGCTCAAAGCTAGTCGGGTCATCATCCTCCATGATGCAATCCTCGCACCCACCATCCATGAGAAAACCGTAGTATCTTTTAGGTGGATGATGAACCCTACTAGATCGGCGGAGAGTCTGAGGTTCGTTGGGAACTACCGAATCCTCAGGTTCCACTAAATCTTCAGTTTCAGTTTGTGTAGACGGAATATCTTCCAGTTCTACCTCGTTGCCACTAATTTCCTTTGCAAGAAATTCCTTTTCTAAAAAGGTGGCATGCCAAGAAACAAACACCTTTTGTTCTTCGCCATGGTAGAAAAGATATCCATTTTTATGTTTGGGATATCCCACAAACTTGCATAGAACTGACCGTGCCTCGAGTTTGTCCGGATTTTGCCTTTTGATATAGGCCGGACAACCCCATATCTTAACTCGTTTAAGACATGGTCTCTTCCCACTCCATATCTCATATGGTGTGGTAGGTACAGATTTAGACGGAACTTGATTCAATAGGTATGCTGCTGTCTCCAGCGCATATCCCCAGAAGGAAATAGGTAACTTAGCTGTGCTCATCATAGAGCGCACCATATCTAATAGGGTGCGGTTCCTCCATTCCGATACACCGTTGTGCTGTGGTGTATATGGAGGAGTTAGCTGAGAGAGAATCCCATTCTCTTTTAGGAAGTCCAGGAATTCATTGCTCAAGTATTCACCTCCTCGATCAGATCGAAGGATTTTAATACTTTTCCCGATTTGGTTCTCGACTTCTTGTTTATATTCTCTAAATTTCTCAAAAGCTTCTGATTTGTGTTTCATCAGGAACACATATTCGAATCTAGAGAGATCGTCAGTGAATGTAATGAAGTACGCAGAACCATTCCTGACATGTGTAGACATGGGACCACATACATCACTATGTACCAGTTCTAAGAGTTCCGTAACTCTTTCTCCGTGTCCCGTAAACGGAGTTTTGGTCATCTTGCCTTTGAGACATGACAGATAAGTGTCATAAGATGAAAATTCGAAAGGATTCAAATATCCATCCTTATGTAACTTAGCTAGCCGTGTCGCATTAATATGACCAAGTCTACAATACCACAAGAAGGATTCGTTCATTTCTGAACTCTTCCTCTTGTGTGTGTTTGTTATGCTCAGAACTGTTGATTGATTTAGAACATAAATGCCATTGCACAATGTGCCTGATCCAACCAACTTTTGGTTCAGGAAAATGTTCATAACATTATCCTGTAATACAAAATTATATCCCTCTTTACTTAATAAAGAAACCGATATAATGTTGCATATCAGGTTCGGCATGTAATAGCTTTTGTTCAGAATCAATGTATTACCAGTTGGTAATACAAGGTGATATTCCCCGACGGTTTTAGCTGCAACAATTGCACCATTTCCAACCCTTATGTCTTTATCACCTTCTCCAAGTTCTCTACCTTTTCTCAGCCCATGTAACTGATTACATATATGGGATCCTAACCCGGTATCTAATACTCAGGACGTAGAGCAAATGGAGAAACAGTTCTCTGTAACGAACACACCCGAAGAAAATGCATCAACATGTACTTTCTTCATTCGGGTGGCATGGGAATCCTGGTATTCCCCTATATCCTGTTCAGTCTTATAACTTTTCTAAGAAAGAACGGAACCAACGTTCCCTAGCACAGTATAACATGTGGGTTCGGTCAATACATCCATATTATTATCTTGATTAAGGCATGATATGGTCGCTACCTGGAGAGAGAGAGAAGAAAACACTTTAGCGTATGCTCTTGCAAGATCAGATTGGTTATTATTTTATTTAATCAGGATGGCTCCCACTGTTTTTATCAAATCTTCCTTCAAACCCTAAAAGGAAAGACTAGCCGGGATTAATTACACCCTACAATTTTGCCAATCTTTCAGCCAGGCCAGTGTCGGTACTTTGAGGGAGGTTCCCCGTGCTTTCGCACGGACCTAATTAAAATAAACCTCGTTTTCCTAGAGGTGTAACCCCGTTAACACATTTCTAGACACCTATTTGATCGGCTAATTGTCCTGTGTAAAACTCTCCCAGGAGTAACAATTACTCGCAGTGGGTATCGGGATCCAACTATCTCATTGAAGGTATGCAATCTCATTGCAAATTTCAACACTTGAAATTCCCGATAAAATTTTGCCCCTAACCCCTATGACCTTGACAAAGGCCAACAAATCATAGGATGCTAGTCAAGTTCAACCCGTCATTTCTTGATTGAATCAAACCCACCCGCACGACCCTTGACAAAGGCCAACAAGGTCGTACGACTATCCTAAAACAATTTGCATCATATGCATAAGCAGATAAGCACCATTCAGCTATCACACATTACGCCTTGACAAAGGCCAACAAACGCAGCACGAATACTAAACAGTTCTTATCTAAAATGACGGAGGGCTACGACAGGTTTTTCTAAAAACCTATTGCGTAATGAACTTGATATCGTTGTAGAAATAAGTGAATTTTGAAAAGGAGTGTTTTTTGAGGCTTTCATTAGTTTTGCTAAAGAGGTCATTCCCAATGAAGGGATCTCGGCTCTTTCCTCATCGAATAAGGTGCGGGATATATCATATATATCACTATGCAAAGTAAAACTCCAAAAGCAATCAAAAGACAAGCCGAGTGTTGTAGCATCTGCCAGTTTTTCTAAAGAGGTCACTCCCGGTGAAGGGATCTCGGCTCTTTCCTCATCGAATAAGGTGTAGGATATATCATATATATCACAATGCAAAGCAAAACTGTAGCTACCCTTTTTGAAAATTTGATTCTACAACATCTTTTAGGTTTCTTTTCTTTCATTAATCACATTAATGAAGTCCCATCAATTAAGTCACCTAAACATCATAGATAAATACGATGTACACTTATGCCATCCGCATTCGCCCCGATGTCCCGTCATGTACCGTTAAGTTAGGTAACTAACGGCAGAGCGGGGCAGGGCTAGCGCGGGTGTAAAACATAAGTAACGTCTATATAATATATCATATATACTATATACAGTATCCATCTCAACATATCAAATGATCACATTAGAGATATCGCAGCAGAAGAAACATATGAAATAATGGATATACTAGGAGGTCCGTGTTTTATTTTGAGCTTGTATAAAACACGGATTCCACGGTCGCGATGAATAGCCAAACTCACACCCCTAGACCCCTATGAGAGCGGCAAGCAACCCTACCAATTCTACAGTTAGGAGACCCAGACTCGACTCCTCGAGTTGGTCTCCCTCTGGACTCTAGAACCCGTTTACTTGTGCTCCCCTCCTTGGGTCTATCCTAATACGGAAAAGTAAATAATATACAACAATGGTGACATCAACCTCAACCCGGAAGTGCCCTAATAAAAGAATATTACATACATTTGATTTTACATGAATGAAAATAAAAACTCTCATCTCATATAAAACCCCGGCTATTCAAAACGCGACGATCCAATATAACATATAAAGCAACACATAACATCACATGTCATCAATTGTAAGTAAATATGCGTATCCCAATTTTTCGTTGACATATAGCAACGAAACCGGCGATATACCACATATTACACTTACGGTCGCAGAAAAAGCTAGACGATGTTAAACATTCCGATCGAATAAAAAAACACCTACAATGACCCAAAAAGCTTAACACTTGAGTGAAGTTAAAGTACCCAAAAACGTGCCACAGTACCTATGATCCAGCCGTAGAAGGGCCAAACCAACGCCTCACTTATGATACCGCGGAACTACGGCAAACCCTAAGGTTCAGTCGCTGTTCCGAGGGCATAGAATCGAGTTAAGGTTTTTGTTCTTCTAGAGGGTCCATAGAGTTACTTGCACGACTATCGAATATAATTAACTTAAGAAAATTCCAACACTTGGAAATTTTCAGCGAGGGTTAAAATGGGTATTTGATATCCGATTGAACTTAACGTCTAAAGTAACCCGAAAACAGTTAAAATTACGACTACGAAACACTTCGAGTTTCTATTGCATTGAGTTAATCATCACATGAAAAAGTAGCAAAAATAAACAACACCTGAAATACCAAAACCTAAAGCACAGAGCATGAAAAAAATTTGGGACCCTTAATCCACCCCCAGGCCAGCCTCCTCGGTTTTTGTGGCCATGTGCTCGGCCAAAATCCGAGCACATGGTCCCAAGTTTCTTCCATGCTCCTATATCTGCTCATATATGATTCTGCACTTGTTTGAAAAATTTTTGGAGCTCATTTTAAAATCGACAGAAATATAGTTTTAGTATTTCAAGTTTCGGAGTTCGTTTCGTTTTCGTAATCTAACATTATCCGTATAATTTTCTAGCTAAGCTCTGATACCACTGTAGGAATCCCTTCGACGGCAGCAAGGTTTCGGGAGGCATCTACCATGCCATTTACAAAAATTTTCCATTAAAAGGTACTCTAAACTAGAATCGTTAACTAGAAAACAATACGGAAACAAAAGTAAACCATTTACCATCTAAGTGAAATAGAAATACAACCTTTGTAGATCGGTCCTTCACTTCTAAAGCTCCTTGTAGTAGTCCCTTCGCTGCGATCGTTGAACTCCCGGACTCTTGCATGGCTTCACGAGGGGGAAAAAGCGATCTTGCTTGAAGTCTTCGAGGCCGAAGATGATCTACGTCGAGGGAATACTAGCTCAAGCTTCTACTTCACTAACTAAAGGATTAGTGAAGCTAACACCCTATACTAAAGTGCTAATCTAGTAGAGGATGGAGAAATAGAAAGTGGGCTCACTTTAGAATTATTTTTCTTACAATACTTTCTCACTTTTTCAAACCCTAGAAAGCTTTTTGAGCTTGAGGAAGAAGATGAAGAAAATGAGAGAAGAATGAAATGATCAAGTGAGTGAGCAAACCATGGTGAGTGAGTATCATATACTAACTCATATAGAGACATAACCATGGCTAATTGTGATGGTTAGGTTACTAAATATCTTAAGTAAAACAAAACTAATGGTCTTAGTCAAAGCATCCACAAGCTTCCACTAGCTTCATGCATTAATCTAATATTCCACTAATTTTGTTTTCACATTAAATATTAAAACCCAATATCACAAATAGCATGGTGTAACTCTCATATACCCATGTTTGTTGTATCAACAACCATGATACAAAAAGAAAACACAATTTAATATATATCATATATATATTAAGTGTGCACATGTGAGAAAAAAATGCCTAAGTGAGAAAATGTTAGTTAATGTAAATTAGTATATCAAATATACAACTATACACTAAATCATTAAATCAACACTTGATTTAATAATCCGGCTATATCACATATAATCGACTAACATCCAATGTATCGACTTATCGAATCAACACTTGATTCGATAACCCGGATATATCACATATAACCGACCGATACAAAAGTCGTGAGAATAAAATACGGTATCACATACACGCATTATTCTCGGTCCCGCACATATCACATATGTGCTCCTATTTCGTTTTTCCTGAGCTAGTAAAACCTCTATGTAGGACTCTAAAGACTCGTCAATACGCCGGTAGTAGGTGATGATCACATCAAGCACCCACAAGCCGTCAGCGGTACTAGCTGGACGTAACGGCTACCCGGGTATTGATCAGAAGATCAGCAAGCAAGCCCGCTTCAACTCCTGCAAAAGCCTGACGGTAACACTTGCCGTACAGTCTGGCCTCCTCGTCTGATATGTCGCATATCAAGTATAGGGGTGATAAACGTTAGACCCTAATAACCGATAAGTCATGCCGATGTGAGGCTCATAACGGGTCGAGAAACTACTGGTAACATTTACCAGTAAATCTCTAAACTAGCCCTGGCCAGAGACTTCCCTGTTATGGCCAATCGAGCACAGCGCAACATCAACCCCCAATACCGGGAGAGACGGAGCCCCTCCTATCGCTCATTGCCTCCATGTGACTCAGGACTGTACCTAAAAACCACCATTTTGCACGCCCTCTTGGATGTGGTAAGGTGGAAATCAAAGCACAGTGGGAATCACACAAGACTCTATGACGATCTTGGGTCTACAGACTAACCTGTACATTTGTCACTAGAGAACTGCCATCTGACGTGAGGTATAATACCATCTGGGAGTTCTCGGCGAGTCCGTCCAGTGTACCCAGTCTCCACTGAGCACCCGTATAGCATCTCTGATGTCAAACACCAATGGATATGGGATCATCTATCGTCCATCTCATAGGTCGAGAAGCGTACACACTAGTCTACTCTGGTATATCGATGCCCTGTCTTAATACACCTACGACTAGGGACATTAAAGGATGAACTTATGGACTACCATGGCCCCACTAGTATGATCTGCATCATAGTCCTGGTAGTTAAGTACACATCCTAAGGGCTTTACCAACATGTAACCATAAGACAGCATCAAGAGACAAGTATACATATTAAGATAAAGAGCAACCATATAGCATACTATCATGTCGAGCAAGAAAGTCCTCTCTATATATGTCCAAGCATCCAATATAATATACATCATATGTACAATACTGGCCTCTAGGGCATACATACAACTAACAATCATTACCTACTGCTGGAGTATTGACGAGTCTTTAGAGTCCCATACAGAGGTTTCCTAGCTCAAGCGAAACGAAGTAGGGCACATATGTTGATATTTGCGGGAGCCTGATTAAATACGAGTATGTGATACCGCGTTCTAATCTGGCGATATTTGATATCGGTTAGGTTATATGTGATATAACCGGATTTTTGAATCAAGTGTTGATTTGATAATATGATATATAGATAAGTGATATTAGTCGGTTATATATGATATAACTGGATTATTAAATCCAGTGTTGATTTAATAATTTGATATATATTTATATTTGATATATTTATATATTAACTAATATTAATGCTCACTAATTATTTTTTTCTATTAATATATATTTGTATATATATGTGATATTTATATATATATGTAGAAATTAATGGAGGAAAGAGGCATAGGAGGGGATTTCCTCCTATGGCGTGGAAAAAATACAACCTCCACCATTTTTTCCGACGATCGGCACCCATCATCATCATCGTTATCATCTAAGATGTGCGTACACCAAATTTCATGTGATTCCACAACTTTTTCACCGTTGATTTATTGGGTTCAAAATTAACGGTTTACCGACAATAGAACTTTTTACATTGCTAAATCAACGGTGAAAAGGTTGTAGAATCACATGAAATTTGGTGTACCCACATCTTAGATGATAACGATGAAGATGATGGGAGCCGATCGTCGAAAAGATTGGTGGAGGTTGTATTTTTTCAACGCCATAGGAGGAAATCCCCTCCTATGGCCTCTTTTCTCCATTATTCTCATGTATGTATATGTATTATCTATTTTGGTAATAGATATATGAGGTGGAAAATGAGGAGATTTTTTGGGCATGGGTGAAGCATGGCTCAAAACATTTGTTTAATGGTTTGTGATCACTATTGAAGTATGGTTCATTATTTGTATTGTGAAATAATGGATGCTTCAATAAGTGAGATGATTTATTGAGTCATTCTTCATTTGGTCACTGTCCTAGCTCATTTGCTTGGTCTCTCCATTCTCTTCTCCTTCTTCCTCCAAGCCCTAACCCTCACATGAGTTGTAAACCCTAGGGCTTCTGACAATTCTAAGTGAGCAAACATTCCTACTTCATCAACCTACACTCATTTAGCCTATAAGTATAAGTTGTTTCCTTCACTAATACTTGATTAGTGAAGAGGTAGCTTTAGTTAGAGAAACTTAAAGGTGGATCATCTTCGGCCTCAAAGATCGCAAAGCAAGCTCGATCCTTTCTTCATGTGGAGCCAAGAGGAGTCATAGGGACTACTACTCGGAGCTTTAGAAGTGAAGGACTTGGTCTACAAAGGTTGTAATCTCCATCACTTAGAGTAAAACTTGCTTTATCATATGTTAAACCCTAATACTCTAGTTAGATTCTAGGTTAGTGTAGCTTAGCACCCTAAGAATTTTTAAAATTGAATACTTGATACTGCTATTAACCTAGTGGTGGTGCTAAGACACACTTTCACAGTCCCGAAGCATATAGAGGCAGTAAGCGATCGAAGGGATTCGTCTCTCCCAGTATTGAGAGTTGATGTTGCGCTGTGCTAGATTGGCTATAATCATAAGTACATGGCCAGGGCAGTTGAGATAAACTGATAAATGTTATCAGCTGTATCTCAGATGGTTATGAATCAGACATCAGCACGACTTATCAGGTTATTAGAGGTCTGACGGATTCCACCCCTAGACCCAGTATGCAACATTCTTGGATGAAAAGACTGGACTATACGGTCACTGTCACTGATAGGCTCTGCAGGGCATGGATGAGTTTGATTGTCGACTTTACATTCGATCAATACCTGGATAGCCGTTACGTGCAGCTAGTACTGCTAACGTGCTTGTGGGTTTTCCCGTGAGGGGATTGATTGGAAAGTGTTTCAGATCAATAGGATATGATCCTAACCCACCGCCACCGTATTGTCGAGTCTTTAGAGTCCCACACAAAGGTTTCTAGCACAGGTGAAACGATATAGCACATATAGGGATACGTGCAGGAGTTTGATTAAACACGTGTATTTTATAAACGTATTCTAGTCGAGCGTTTTATGATATTAGCCGGTATATATATTGATATAACCGTATTATTAAATCAAGTGTTGATTTAATAATTAAATGTATAATTATATATTAATATAGATATACAGTTACTACTATCATGCTCACTTTTATTTTCTTCTCTTCTCTTTAATTTATATTTATATATGGTATAAATATATTGTCTTATATGTTGATACATGGATGATGGGTGTATGAGACTCATATATGGTTTTAGATGAGAACAAAACTTTTCTTTATTTATATCTAAAAGTAAATGAGTCTTTGTTTTGAGAAGCTAGTAGAATTCCCATGACATTTCCTTTAAGATAAGCATGGCTAAGTTTGTTCTCATCTTAAGATTATCATCCTCATTCTCACCATCTCTTTCTCTCTCTTGAGTTTTCATAAAAAAAGAAAGAAAAAGAAAAAGGGAAGAAAATAAGTGAGCAATCTATTCTACATCATTTCTATCTTCACTAACCTAGCAAATTAGTGTTGATAGTTTTTCATATACATCTTTAGTTTGTGAAGTGAGAGCTTGTGTTGAAGAAATCTCAAGGTGGATCATCTAGGACTTCCAAGATCAACTTTCAAGCTTGTTCCTTCAACTAGAAGTTTAGGAAGAGTTCATCCAAGGAGCTTTGAAGGTGCTACAAAGGTTGTAGTTTCAAACTTCTAGTTAAGCTTCTCTTTAGTTTCAAGTTTTGATTTTTAAGCTAGCATTCATGGTTTGTGTTGTTTTAGTTCTCTTGAATTTTTAAAAAATAGCTTCCGCCTTGCGTATTATGAAAACTAGTGAGCTAAAACAAACTTTCAATGGTATCAGAGCTACCCTAAAGATCACAACTTGAAATTTGTAACCAAAAGATTTCATTAATCTATTTTAGAAAAACTTGTTTTGAAAATTTGCATGAAAAACTCTCATTTTCGCTTGTGCCGGAGTCACTGGATTCTTGGTTCGGACCAAGAATTTTGTGTAGGCTCATGATAGCCTAATACCTGTCCAATTTGTGCTCGGTTCATCCCCAAAACGGGGCCGAACCGAGGCCGATTCGTCCTCGCCGAGGTTGGACAGCCACTGGATCAACCCCAATTTGGGGCTGTTCCGGGGCTGTTCCAACCCTGATGCGTGGCCGTTTCCGCCCATGATTTGGCCCCATTTAGAGGCTGAATCAAGGCTCAAATAGTGAGGGGGGGTTAGGGGTTGACGGGATTCGATTTCGTGCAAAAATAAGAGGTTTTTGATGCGTCGGTTTGCAATTGAAGTCTAAATTGTTTGGAATTTCGAACGTATAAGTTCACGATGATAGTTTGTTTACGGATTGGTTCTGTTTACTTTTGTGATATGCGTTGGTAAACGTCGTTAGTTGATAGTGATCAATTAGTCGGGGTTGCGCATTTGATATAGTTGTTGTTGTTGTGATGGATTGTCGAATTGTCGTGATGGATAGCCGCTCGTGTGTGACATGTTTGTACTTCGATTCATTTACATCTATTCATTTATTCAGGACAAGAATTCGACTTTGTGGCTATCGTTTCCACGTTTTGTATATTATTTCATTGGGACACAATCAGGATGCGATCGTAGTTACCCGTTGTATATTACTTCTTTTATATGTACATAGGATACCCTACGGTGAACCGCTTGAGTCGCCAGGTTCTAGAATGTAGAGGGTGGCCATCTCAAGGAGTTGAGACCCGGGCCACCTCATTCTAGGATTGGTGGGTGGCTTGCTGCGCTTGTAGAGGGTTAGGTATAACCCACGAAAGGGTGCCCAAGTTACCGGATTCTAGTGAGTGCTGGGTGGTCCACTCATGTTACTGAGTGAGGGTTTCCTCACTTCTAGAATTGGTGGGTAGTTTACCTCACTCGTAGGGGTCATGGATTGATGATGTACGGGCTATCCACATGACCGGGGAGCGCCGCGTTTTGTTTACGGCTCGAATAAAACGCGGGGCTCCTAGTTTATCCGCTTTACCATGTTGCTTATTGATTATCATATGCCTGTGATGTGATTACCTGTCTGTGATGATATATATATATATATATATATATATGATATATAAATAAACACTTTTATATGTTTTTCATCCGCGCAATCCCTGCCCCCGCCCTGCCGTAAGTTAAGTAACCTTACGGTGAATCCGGGGCCCAGTGGCGAATGCGAATGGCATATATGTGCATTCTATTTTCGTTGTTTCTGATGTGACTAAGAACTTAAATGATGGGATTACATTAATTTGATTAATGTAAAGATAATAAACCTAAAATGATGTTGTTGAAATCAATTTCAAAACTACTCGGTTTTCTTTAAAATTACTCTTTTGAAAAGCAGCCTAAATTACTCCTTTTCAAAATCATACAGTTTCTTCACGATATCAAGTTCATTGAGTTCATGGTTTTCATCAAAACCAGCCGTAGCCCTCTGTCATTTCTGATAAGTAGTGCTTAGTATTCGTGCTGCATATGTTGGCTCAGTTAAGGCGTAGTGAACGGTAGCTAAGTAATATTTGTCTGCTGCATATAGATGTGGTTATCTACGACAGTCGCATAGCCATATTGGCTCAGTCAAAGGCTTATGCGGGTGGGCCTAAATTAATCAAGATAATGACGGGTTGAACTTGACTAGCAATTTATGATATGTTGGCACAGTCAAGGTCAAAAACCGTTAGAGATAAAAACCATATCGGGAGTTTCAATTGTTGAAACTTGCAATGTGATTACATACCTTCTATGTGATAATAGGATCCCGATTCTCACTGTAAGTAAGAGTTACTCCTGGGAGACTTTTTCACTTTAAAATTAGCTAATCCAGTAGGTGTCTAGAAAGGTGTTAACGAGATTATGCCTCTGCGGAAATGGGGTTTACTTTAATTAGGTTCGTGCGAAAGCATAGGGAACTTCCCTCGGAATACCAACACTGGCTTGGCTAATCGGTTAGCAAACTTATAGGATGTAATTAATCCCGGATAATTTTCCTTTTAGGGTTTGAAGGAGAATTTAACGAAACAGTGGGAGCCATCCTGATTAGATAAATTAAGAAACCAATCTAATCTTGCAAGGGCGCACGCTAAGTGTTTGTTTACCGCCGGAAACCAAACTGAGGCACGGTGAGCGCGTTTAGCCTGAATACGGGGGTAGATACTATATAGAACATATCCATCAACCTCTTTGAAGATACCAAGTTGATTTATGGCACCGTATATCGAAGGTTTGGATGGATGCGACCGTGGTAGCTGATTTTTCAGATTCCCCCTCATATATAAGGGGTTTTTAATTGTGGGGACGCTTTTTCCTGCAGGCGCAAGCCCTTGCAGTTAATTATATTATTGGAAAGCAATAATAACTTTCTCTACTCCTTGAATCATCGTGTGTCATATTATATGTTGTTTATTTTGGGTTGCCCTTGGATTGTATACGGAGACTAATATATATCGTCTCTCGTAGGGCATGGATTAGTCCAAATCCGTACATTAGATTTGGGGTATGAACCTAGGTACATTTCTCATTTGAATGAGGTTCATCGGTTCAAGGGGATTTTTTTCCATCTAAGTATCGTTAGCCTTGTTGTAGATTAAGATCAACTTAAATATGAAGTATAAGCTTCTATACTTAATGTAAATTAGCTAAATATCCAAGGTATGACTTGCTGGTCAGGTGCGCATGTGCATCA
The DNA here is from genome assembly GCA_030015575.1 of Agapanthus africanus. Lineage (NCBI taxonomy): Eukaryota > Viridiplantae > Streptophyta > Magnoliopsida > Asparagales > Amaryllidaceae > Agapanthus > Agapanthus africanus. The sequence goes on from CM057343.1 coordinate 379,168,219, forward strand.
TAGAGTGCACACATGCTTCACATGGAGCATTCATGCTTTCCCTTTTAGAGGGATATACATGAGTATAGGATGTGCATCTATATGTGGTGCGTATATAGGTTAGATGTGCATCTGTATGGGATGCAAATTAGAATAGGATGCACACTTATATGGGGTGCGCATGAATATGGGATGCACATGCATATATCACATGATGCGCACTTGATTAGGTCTAAGTAGTGCGCATATGTATGATGCGCAAGTAGATGTGTACAATATCGTTCACGTGCGTTCACGTGTATATCACGTGATGCGCACATCAATAGTTTACACTTAGGCCAGGGTGCGCACTATGATGCAGAAATCTTTGGCTTTCAAAGAGATTAAGATCTCTGTTGTTTGATTTAAAGTGAATTCGATGAAAGTAAAAAATTTCAAGAGAAGCATTAGTTTCGATTTATATGTTTGTGAACATCCTTTAATATGGGTTTTGTCCAAAGTCTTAGATCTTAGAATAGATCTCTCATGAAAAGCAATGGCTTTTTTTTAGTGGAGAGATAAATTCTACGATCATTTGATCTTTGTTTTAGAGAAGAACTAGCTTCATTATGAAAAGCAATAGCTTTTATTTAAAAGTGAAGATCTTCTTTTCTTTTTGATTACTTAGTTAACTAGGGTTTTCTTTGAAGAGAGCTTCGGTTTTTGGAAACGATGAAGAGAGTAAAAAGATTAGAATTCTGAAAATAAAAAAAATTCTTCTTCCATTGTGAGGGGGTTCCTATTTATAGGAGAAGAATTGTTAGGATTTGTTCCCAACAATCATGGTGAGTTTTTATCTCAGTTTGATATTAATTGATCTATATCAATTTCTGGATGCATACGCACCATTGGATCATTGATTCAAAGATCAATTTTGTTTGATTTGTTACGTTTGTTATTAACAAACATATTTAAATTGATTTATATCAATTTATGGTGCTTGCGCAACATTGGATCGTTAATCCAAAGATTACTTTTGTTTGATCTCGTTAATTTTGTTAGTTGATAGAATATTTTCATGTAAAGATGGCTTAACCAAGTACATGCGTACTGGTAATGCATGCGCACGTGCTTTGCCTGTATTCACATCGCATGCGATGGCCTAATCCATGAGCACGTGTCTTGCACATGTTGCATTGCATGTGATGGCCTTAAGCCATGCGCACGTGCCTTGCACGTGTCACATCACATCTATTAGGTGAATCCTAAAATGGGTGCGAACAAATTCCCCACATCGACTGTATGCATGTGACTTGCACGTACGTACAGCGGTGTCAACTTGCGAACCGTTAGATCTGCTCTGAGATCTAAAAGGAATTGAAGCAACTTTAGAACTCTATAAATAAGGGTTTCCTCCCATCAACGAGGTTGCGCCTCCTTTCTTATCTTTCTAAATTCTTTTAAGAACTGGCTTTCTTCTTTAGAGCTAGTGCTCTTCAGCGAAGCTTTTGCTTCCCCTTTTCCTTTGACTTGATAGGTAAAACCTTTCCCATCAAAGTAAAATACGCACCCAAAGCATCTGCTTCTTTTAAATAGTGCGCATCCTTTTGGTTGCGCATCTACTACTTCAGAAAATATTTTGATTTTCATGAGATGTGCGCACCTCTTCGGGCTATGTAGGGTTGTCTAGCACGGCATCAAGGTTTCAGGAGGCATCGTCCATGCCAATTTCAAAAATTTTCCGTAATAGCTAACCCTAACCCTAGAATCATAACTAGAAAATCCGACGATACAATATATATAAACAACTTTACATCTAAGTGAATGAGGAATACAACATTTGTAGACCGGTCCTTCACTTCTATTGCTTCGTGTAGTAGTCCCTTCGCTGCAAATCATGAACACCCGAACTCTAGAAAGGGTTCTCCTGAAGAAATGAGCAAACTTGCACGAAGTCTTCGAAGCCGAAGATGATCTACGTCGAGGAGACACTAACCCAAGCTACCCCTTCACTAATGTGGAATTAGTGAAGCAAACACCCTATACTAAATGGCTAGTAGTAGAGGATGATAAAGTAGGAATTTTACTCACTTGAGAAATAATTTTCTCACTCATTTTTCTTCATTTCCCAAAAGCTAGTGAGCTTTGAGAAAGGGGATGAAGAAATATCTCATGATAAAAATCAAGTGGAGAATGGCAACCATGGGTGAGTTAGTATCATATACTAACCCTTGTAGAGACATTACCATAGCTAAGTATAATGGTTGGGTTTATAAATATCTTAAGTAAAACAAAACTTGTGAACTTAGTCAAAGAACAAGCAAGCTTCTCCAAGCTTCTTGCCATGACAAAATCCAACAATTTTGAATTACTCATTTATTTAAAAACCCTAGATTATAGAAAGCATGGTGTAAGTCATACACACACCCATGAAGCATGTATCATCAAGCATGACACAAAATCTTGTACACTAATATATATCATATATATACTATGTGCACAATTCAAGTGAGAAAAGAAATCTTAAGTGAATGAGTATTAGTTAAAGTAACTTAATATATCAAATATATAATTGTACATTAGATTATTAAATCAACACTTGATTTAATAATCCGGATATATCACATATAACCGACTAATATCATGTGTATCAACTTATCGAATCAACACTTGATTCGATAACCCGGCTATATCATATATAACCGACCGATAACACAAATCGCGAGAATAGAATACGGTATCACATATCGTATTAATCTCGGTCCCGCACATATCATATATGTGCTCCTACTCCGTTTCGGTTGAGCCAGGAAACCTCTATGTAGGACTCTAAAGACTCGTCAATACGCTGGCAGTAGGTGATGATCATATCAAACACCCACAAGCCGCAAGCGGTCTGCTAAACGTAATGGCCACCTGGGTATCGAGCGATTAGAAGATCAACAAGAAAGCCTACTCATACTCCTACGAATCCAATCAGTAACACTACCGTATAGTCCGGTCTCTTCGTCTGATATGTCGCATATCTCGTCAAGGGGTGGTAAACGTCAGACCCAGTAACTTGATAAGTCATGCCGATATGAGGCTCATAACGGGTCGAGAAACTACTGATAACACTTACCAGTATATCTCCTAATCAGCCCTGGCCAGGGACTTCCTGTTATAGCCAATCGAGCACAGCGCAACATCAACCCCTATACCGGGAGAGACGAATCCCCTCCTATCGCTCATTGCCTCCATGTGACTCGGGACTATACCCAAAAACCACCTTTTTGCACGATCTCTTGACCGTGGTATGGTGGAATTCAAAGCACAGTGGGAATCACACAAGTCTCTATGACGATCTCGGGTCGACAGACTAACCTGTACCAGTGTCACCAGAGAACTTCCATCTGACGTGAGGTATATTACTATCCAGGAGTTCTCGGTGAGTCCGTCCAGTGTACCAAGTCACCACTGAGCACCCGTATACCAGCTCTGATGTCAAACACCAATGGATATGGGATCATCCATCGCCCATCACATGGGTCGAGAAGCGTACACGCTAGTCTACTCTGGTATATCGTTGCCCTGTCTCGATACACCCACGACTAGGAACATTTGAAGGATGTACTTACCGACTACTCTGTCCCCACTAGTATGATCTGCATCATAATCCTGGTAGTCAAGTACTCATCCTAAGGGATTTATCAACATATAACATAGAGACAATCAATGTACATGTGAAGATAAAGAGTAACCAGATAGCATACTATCATGTTGAGCAAGAAAGTCCTCCCTATGTATGTCCAAGCATCCACTATAATATACATCATGTGTACAATAATGGCCTTTAGGGCATACATATAACTAACAATCTCCCACTTGCACTAGGGCCATATGTTGTAGTATCCAATACCCAATAATCTGCAGTGGTTGTAGTATTCTATACTCAACTATCTCATAAAAGTCTCTCTTGGGAAAAGGCCTTTGTGAGTGGATCCGCCGTGTTGTCCTCTGAGTCTACTCTCCTAACCTCGATCTCCCTGGAGATCAACCATCTCCATGATCAGGTGATACCGCCTTAGAATATGTCTGGATCAATGATGGGATGGAGGTTCCTAGGCATAAGCCATAACTCTATTGTCACACAATGGTAGGAGCGAAGTTCATCTCATGAACTAATATACACCCAGACTGCCTCTTTGGTAGCATCATTGGTAGCGATGTATCCAGCCTTTATCGTCTAGTTTTCCACGGTATCTAGCTTGAAACTCTTCCAACATACCGTCCCTCCACTGAGGGTAAAGACAATGCCTGTGACTGACATTCAGTCGAGCTTACCACCATGGAAGCTATCCAGTGATTCTCCCCAGGATCGATTGATACCATTTCACTACACCTAGTGAGAATCCTAACATCCATTTAGATTTATCTCATAGATCCAAAACCCAGGATTAAGGAGGTATCACCTTGATCCTATATGGAGAATCCTTGTGATAAGAGGAGATTGACCGAGTGTAGCATAGGAAACTCCTTTCCTATCAAGAGTATGTCATCCACGTACAATACGATGAAGACCAGTATGCTCTCTACAACCTTTTTGTATATATAAGGTTCATCTACTATTTTGATGAAGTCAAACACTTTGACTACCACATCGAAACAGATGTTCCAACTCCGTGATGCCTGCTTTAACCCGTAAAGCAACTTGCACACGTTTTCGCTGCTCCCACTGTTTACGAAGCCCTCTGGCTGTGTACTTATAGACGCTCTCTTCTAAATCACTATTTAGAAAAGCAGTCATGACACCTAACCGCCATATATCGTAGTCATGGTATATAGCAATGGCAAGTAGGATCCGGATGGACTTAAGCATAGCTACTGGAGAAAAGGTTTCATCATAAACCACACCTGATCGATGACGAGAACCTTTTTCAACAAGTCTAGCTTTGAAACTCTTAACTTTTCCATCTACACCAAGTAATCTTCTCATGATATACTTGCTCCTAATGAGGATTTAACCCTTCAGATATAGCAACCAAAGTCCATACTTTGTTGGTGTATATGGATTCCATCTCAGATCGCTTAGCATCCAGCCATTCTCACAGAGTCCCCACTCTTGATGGCCTGCTCGAAACTAGTTGGGTCATCATCTCATGATGCAATCCTCGCTCCCAATGTCATTGAGAAAACCGAAGTATCTCTCAGGCGGATGAGGAACCCTACCAGATTGGCGGAGAGGCTGAGGTTCGTCGGGAGTTATTGAATCCACTGGTTCTACCAAATCATCAGCTGTAGTTTGTATAGCTGGAACTCCTTCCAGTTCTACCTCATGACCATAAATTTCTTTCCAAAATAAATTCCTTTTCTAAAAATGTGGCATTCCGAGAAAAAAAACACCTTTTGTTCCTCAGCGCGGTAGAAGATATTCCTTTGCGAATGCTTGGGATATTCAACAAACTTCCACAGAACTGACCTTGCATCGAGCTTGTCCGGATTTTTCTTTTGACATAGGTCGGACAACCCCAAATCTTAACTTGCTTAAGACATGTGCTCTTCCCATACCATATCTCATATGGAGTGGTAGGCACCTGATTTGGTTGGAACCCTATTCAATAGGTATGCAACTTCTTCAAGTGCATAACCCCAAAAGGAAATAGGCAACTCAGTAGTACTCATCATAGAGCGCACCATATCTCATAGGGTGCAATTGCTCTGCCCCGATACACCGACATGCTGTGGTGTATACGGAGGAGTAATGCTGAGAGAGAATCTCATTCTCCTTTAGAATAGTCCAGGATCTCCATGCTCAAGTATTCTCCTCCTCGATCACATCAAGGACATAATACTTATACCCTTTTGGTTCTCTACTTCGCACTTATATTCTTTGAATTTCTCAAAAACTTCAGACTTGTGTTTCAACAGGAACATATGTCCGAATCTTGAGAGATCATCAGTGAATGTAATGAAGTACAAAGAACTGGTCCTGGTATTTGTAGACAGGGGACTTACATACATCATCATGTATCAATCCCAAGAGTTCACTGACTCTTTCTCTGTTTCCAAGTAAACGGAGCTATGGTCATTCTATATTTGTGACATGACTGGCAAGTTTCACAAGATGTAAATTCAAACTGATTTAAATATGAATTTAAATGTAATTTAGCTAGTTGTGTCACATTAATATGACCCGGTCTACAATGCCCCAAGAAGGATTCATTCATTTCTGAACTCTTCCACTTGTGTGTGTTCTGTACGTTAAGAACTGTAGTTTGATTTAGAACGTATATGCCATTAGATAACGTGCCTGATCCGATCAACTCTTGATATAGGAAATGTTCAAAAAATTATCCAACAATACAAAATTATATCCTTTTTTACTAAATAAAGAGACTGATATGATGTTGTATATCAGGTTCGGTATCTAATAACATTCGTTCAGAATCAATGTATTTGGTAATACAAGGTGATAACTGCCAATAACATGGCTGCAACAATTGCACCATTTCCAACTCTTAAAACTTTATCACCCATTCTCAGTTCTCTACCTATCTGTAGCCTATGTAACGGATTACATTAACGGGATCCTGATCCGGTATCTCATACCCAGGACATAGAGTACCCTGAGAAACAGTTCTCTGTAATGAACACACCCGAAGAAGATGCTTCTATAGTGTGCCTAGGAACCCTACAGTGGTATCAGAGACTAGCTAGAGCCTTAGGCGAAGTGTAGACGACGTTTGAAACCCGATCGAACCGAAACCCTAATTCCCGATGTGCTCTCTGGACTTTTTTCAAAAACTGGGATTTTTCTAGATTAAAAATGCTTAAAAAATTCAGCAGGGAATTCTAAGAATTACGGTGCAAATTTTTTCCAATGAACAGTATAGTGTGCGGCTGAACCGCGGCAGAAGCATGGCTTCTGCGGCGGTTCCGCGGCCTAATGATGACGTCAGCCCTCCTCCTTTGCACAGTAATTCCTATTTCACAGTGCTGAGTTTTCTGGGAATTTTTAAAATGACTCAAGAGTTGAGTGTTCTAGGGTTGCATTGGGAATCGAAGATTCGATCGGATTATCAAGTTTTGACTATGTGTTTTTCCGGATAATTTTTTAATATGTTAAAAAGTTCGACCGGATATAAATACCCAACTTTTCCCCTGCCGGAAAATTTCCAAGTGTTGGATTTTTCTGTGGTTTAAGGACGTTCTGAGTAGTGCAAGTAACGCGATGGTCCCTCTAGAAGACAACAAATCTTAACTCGATTATGTGACCGTCTTGAACTTCCCTTTGAACCTTTAGCAAAACTAGAAAAGCCTCAAAATCACTCCATTTCAAAACTTCATTTGATTCTACAACGATATCAAGTTCATTACGCAATAGGTTTTCAGAAAAACCTGACGTAGCCCTCCGTCATTTCAGATAAATCCTACTTAGTATTCGTGCTGCGTTTGTTGACCTCCGTCAAGGCGTAGTGTGCGGTAGCTAACTAGTATTTATCTGTTTATGCATATGATGTAGATTGGATTAGGGTAGTCGTACGACCTTGTTGACCTCCGTCAAGGGTCATGCGGGTGGGTTTGATTCAATCAAGAAATGACGGGTTGAACTTGACTTGCACCCTGTGGTTTGTTGACCTCCGTCAAAGTCATAGGATGCTTGGGGCAAAATATTATCGGGAATTTCAAGTGTTGAAATTTGCAATGAGATTGCATACCTTCTATGAGATAGTTGGATCCCGATACCCAGTGCGAGTAAGAGTTACTCCTGGGAGAGTTTTGCACACTACAATTAGCCGATCAAGTAGGTGTCTAGAAAGGTGTCAACGGGGTTACGCCTCTGGGAAAACGAGGTTTACTTTAATTAGGTCCGTGCGAAAGCACGGGGAACCTCCCACAAAGTACCGACACTGGCCTGGCTGAAAGATCGACGAAGTTGTAGGGTGTAATTAATCCCGGCTAGTCTTTCCTTTTAAGGGTTTGAAGGAAGATTTGATAAAAACCAGTGGAAGCCATCCTGATTAGATAAGATAATAACCAATTTGATCTTGCACGAGCATACGCTAAAGTGTTTTCTTCTCTCTCTCTCCAGGTAGAGACCATTTCATGCCTTAATCAAGATAATAATATGGATGTATTGACCGAACCCGCATGTTATACTGTGCTGGGGAACGTTGGTTCCGTTCTTTCTTATAAGAGTTATAGGACTGAACAGGATATAGGGGAATACCAGGATTCCCATGCCACCCGATTGAAGAAAGTACATGTTAATGCATTTTCTTCGGGTGTGTTCGTTACAGAGAATTGTTTCTCCATTTGCCTTACGTCCTGGGTATTAGATACCGGGTCAGGATCCCATATATATAATCAGTTACATGGGCTCAGGAAAGGTAGAGAACTTGGAGAAGGTGATAAATACATTAGAGTTGGAAATAGTGCAATTGTTGCAGCTAAGACTGTCGGGGAATATCACCTTGTATTACCAACTGGTAATACATTGGTTCTGAACGAATGCTATTACATGCCGAACCTGATATGCAACATTATATCGGTTTCTTTGTTGACTAAAGAGGGATATAATTTTGTATTACAGGACAATGTTATGAACATTTTCCGTAACCAAAAGTTGGTTGGATCAGGCACGTTGTGCAATGGCATTTATGTTCTTAATCAATCAACAGTTCTGAGTATAACAAACACACACAAGAGGAAGAGTTCTGAACTGAACGAATCTCCTTCTTGTGGCATTGTAGACTGGATCACATCAATGCGACACGACTAGCTAAGTTGCATAGAGATGGATATTTAAATCCGTTTGAATTTTCATCTTATGACACTTGCCAGTCATGTCTCAAAGGCAAGATGACCAAAACTCCGTTACGGGACACGGAGAAAGAGTTACTGAACTCTTGGGACTGATACATAGTGATGTATGCGGTCCAATGTCTACACATGCCAGGGATGGTTCTTCGTACTTCATTACATTCACTGACGATCTCTCTAGATTCGGATATGTGTTCCTGATGAAACACAAATCAGAAGCTTTTGAGAAATTTAGAGAATATAAGAAGAAGTTGAGAACCAAACCGGAAAAAGTATTAAAATCCTTCGATCTGATCGAGGAGGTGAATACTTGAGCATTGAATTCCTGGACTTCCTAAAAGAGAATGGGATTCTCTCTCAGCTAACTCCTCCATATACACCACAACACAACGGTGTATCAGAACGGAGGAACCGCACCCTATTAGATATGGTGCGCTCTATGATGAGTGTAGCTGAGTTACCTATTTCCATCTGGGGATATGCACTGGAAACAGCAGCATACCTACTGAATAGGGTTCCCACCAAATCTGTGCCTACCACACCATATGAGATATGGGAAGGGAAGAGACCATATCTTACTTTTATAAAGATATGGGGTTGCCCGGCCTATGTTAAAAGACAAAAACCGGACAAACTCGAGGCAAGGTCTGTATTGTGTAAATTTGTTGGATATCCCAAACATTCGCGAGGGTATATCTTCTACCACAGTGAGGAGCAAAGAGTATTTGTTGCTCAACATGCCACCATTTTAGAAAAGGAATTTCTTGCAAAAGAGATTAGTGGCTCTGAGGTAGAACTAGAAGAGGTTCCAGCTGAACAAAACACAACAGAAGATTTAGTAGAACCAGAGGATTCAGTAGCTCCCAATGAACCTCAGCCTCTCCGCCGATCTAGTAGGGTTCCTCGCCAACCTGAGAGATACTACGGTTTTCTCATGGATGGTGGGAGCGAGGATTGCATCATGGAGGATGATGACCCAACTAGCTTCGAGCAGGCCATCACGAGTAGGGACTCAGTGAAATGGCTGGATGCTATGCGGTCCGAGATGGAATCCATGTACACCAACAAAGTATGGACTTTGGAAGTTGCTCCTGAAGGGGTAAAACCCATTGGGAGCAAGTGGATCTTCAAGAAAAAACTTGGTGTAGATGGGAAAGTGGAGACTTTCAAAGCTAGACTTGTTGCAAAGGGTTTTCGTCAAAGACCAGGTGTAGACTATGACGAAACCTTTTCTCCAGTGACTATGCTTAAATCCATCCGGATCATGCTTGCCATCGCTGCGTATCATGACTACGAAATATAGCAAATGGATGTTAAGACCGCCTTTCTAAATGGTGACTTAGAAGAGTGCGTGTACATGACTCAGCCAGAGGGCTTCGTAGACAGTGGGAGCAGCGGGAAGGTGTGCAAGCTGCTTAAATCCATTTATGGATTAAAACAAGCATCGCGGAGTTGGAACATCTGCTTTGACGTCGTTATCAAAGAGTTTGATTTCGTCAAAAACCCAGATGAACCTTGTATTTACAAGAAGGTGGCAGAGAGTAAGGTTGTCTTCCTCGTATTGTACGTGGACGACATACTCTTGATAGGAAATGATATTCCTATGCTGCAATCGGTCAAGCTCTTCTTATCACAAAGATTCTCAATGAAAGATCTTGGTGATGCCTCCTGCATATTGGGAATTATGATCTATAGAGATAGATCCAAACGGATTTTGGGATTGTCCCAATCCAGGTACATTGACACCATACTAAAGAGCTTTAGTATGGAAGAATCCAAGCGTGGGAACTTGCCCACGATCTCTGGAGTCACTCTCTCCAAAGAGATGTCTCCCAAGACTGATTTGGAGAGAGCTCGCATGCAAGGGATACCCTATGCTTCGGCAGTAGGCTCTATCATGTACGCGATGTTATGTACCAGACCCGATGTAGCATACTCACTAAGTGTAGTGAGCGGGTATCAAGCTGATCCTGGAGAGAATCACTGGACAGCTGTGAAGAGCATTCTCAAGTACTTACGAAGGACTAAAGAGATGCTCTTGGTGTATGGTAACGGAGAACTCCAAGTGGAGTCCTTTACCGATTCGAGCTTCCAGAGTGATAAGGACGACTCTAAGCCGCAGTCGGGCTTTGTCTTTACCCTTTACGGAGGGACGGTTAGCTGGATTCCAAGCAGGAAACCGTGGCAGACTCGACGATGGAGGCTGAATACATCGCTGCCAACGATGCCGCTAAAGAGGCTGTCTGGATCGAGAAGTTCATTACTGAACTTGGAGTGGTTCCATCCATTGAACATCCAATACCTTTGTATTGCGATAACAATGGAGCGGTGGCTTTGGCCAAGGAACCTAGGTCCCATCAGCGATCCAGGCATATTCTGAGGCGGTATCACCTGATCCGGGAGATAGTTGATCGCCGGGAGATCGAGGTCAGGAGGGTTGACACGAAGAACAACACGGCGGATCGACTCACGAAGGCCATTCCCCAGATACAGTTTGAGAGACTCTTCGGGATGCTCGGTATGCGATACTACAGCAGCTGGCCCTAGTGCAAGTGGGAGATTGTTAGTTGTATGTATGCCCTAGAGGCCAGTATTGTACAGACGATGTATATTATATTGGATGCATGGACATATATAGAGATGACTTTCTTGCTCGATATGATAGTATGCTATCTGGTTGCTCTTTATCTTAACATGTACACTGGTCTCTTTAAACTGTCTTTTAGTTACATGTTGGTAAAGCCCTTAGGATGTGTACTTGACTGCCTGGACTATGATGCAGATCATACTAGTGGGGACATGGTAGTCCATAAGTACATCCTTCAAGGTCCCTAGTCGTGGGTGTATCGAGACGGGGCATCGATATACCAGTGTAGACTAGCGTATACGCTTCTCGACCCATGAGATGGGCGATGGATGATCCCATATCCATCGGTGTTTGACATCAGAGATGGTATACGGGTGCTCAGTGGAGACTGGGTACACTGGACGGACTCGCCGAGAACTCCCAGATGGTATTATACCTCACGTCAGATGGCAGTTCTCAGGTGACACTTGTACAGGTTAGTCTGTAGACCCGAGATCGTCATAGAGTCTTGTGTGATTCCCACTATGCTTTGATATCTACCTTACCACGTCCATGAGGGCGTGAAAAACGGTGGTCTTTGGGTACAGTCCCGAGTCATATGGAGGCAATGAGCGATAGGAGGGGTTTCGTCTCTCCCGGTATTGGGGGTTGATGTTGCGCTGTGCTCGATTGGCCGTAACAGGGAAGTCCCTGGCCAGGGCTGATCAGAGATTTGCTGGTAAGTGTTACCAGTAGTTTCTCGACCCGTTATGAGCCTCACATCGGCACGACTTATCGGTTATTGGGGTCTGACGTTTACCACCCCTAGACTTGATATGCGACATATCAAACGAACAGACCGGACTGTACGGTAAGTGTTACTGGTTGGATTCACAGGAGTGTGAGCAGGCTGGCTTGTCGATATTCTGATCGTTCAATACCCGGGTGGCCGTTACGTTTAGCAGACCGCTTGCGGCTTGTGGGTGATTGATATGATCATCATCTGCTGCCGGCGTATTGACGAGTCTTTAGAGTCCTACACAGAGGTTTCCTGGCTCAAGCGAAACGAAATAGGAGCGCATATGAGATATGTGCGGGACCGAGAATAATGCGTGTATGTGATACCGTATTTCATTCTCGCGATGAATGTTTCGATTGGTTATATGCGATATAACCTAGTTATCGAATCGTAGATTGATTCGATAAGTCGATACATTGGATACTGGTCGGTTATGTGCGACATGACCGGATCATTGAATCAAGTGTTGATTTTATGATTTAATGTATAATTATATATTTGATATATTACTTTGCATTAACTAGTATTGGTTCACTTTAAAAGGATTTTCTCACTTGTAGTTCACAAGTTGTATATGTGATATACTTTTGTGCACTACAATGTGTCATGTTTAATGATGCATGTAAATTGGTTTTGTGTTAAGACTTAAACCATGGTTGTGATAATAGTTAGGGTTTTGATTTATTTACTTATTTATTTATCTATTCTTTCTTGATAAATAAATAAAAGAATACAAAATGGTTTCTTTCTTTCATGAAGCTTTGACTAAAGTGACCATTTTGTCTTCATGCTTAACCCTAACCATTCTCACTTGACCATGGTCTATTCTCTACACTTAACCAAGGTTAGAAGATGATAAGTATGTAGGGTTTGCCTAGCACCTTGTCAAGGATGTGGTAGCATCACATATGCCATAATCAAAATTTTAGAGGTGCTAAGTTAACTCGACAAGAATCGAAACTAGAAGTTTTAGGGATTCATACAACTAAGCATCACATGCAAATGTAAAACTATCACTAAGAGTAGAGATTACAACCTTTGTAGATCTCCCTCGGTGACTCCTTGGCACTATGAGAGTTTGGAACGGATCGATAGAAGCCCTCCTTGTCCACGATGATCCACCCGAAGTCCCTTTGCCCAAAGCTCCTTGCCTTACTTGTTTCGGAAACGAAGTAGAGCAAACACCCTACACAAATCGGCTAGATGTGTGTAGTATGATGATGTGGTTTGTATTCAACAATTGAAAATCCTTTTTTTTTTATCAACTTCACTCAAGAGGAAAAATCAAGAGAGGAAGAAGAAGATAATGGTGGCTAGAATTGAGCTTTCTATCATATCACATATGATAACTAGTTTTCACACCCTTGTGTTATTGTTGTGTTGTTGTGTTTCTTCATATCACATATGAAGCTATTTATAGTGATGAGAAAGGAATAAACATCTTTATTCCACCTCCACTATAATTATGGTTGCAAATTCTTTTCATAAAGAATTAAGCATGGGTGGAAATTCTTTTCATTAAGTTAAGTAAAGCATACCCACTAAAGAATAAAGGAGCATGTGTAGGTTTTCTTTACATTAACTTAAAATGAAAAGATATAAATAAAAGCTTCAATATAAGTCTTGCATTGCCACCATTCTTGTATCATCAACCATGATACTATGTATGTATGTATGTGTCCATGCACATCATCATGTGCATACATGCATGCATACAAAAGGATTTAACTAAAGAATTTATCTAAATGTAATTTGTTAAATCAACATTTGATTTAGCAAACCGGTCATATCACATACGATCCGTCAAATAGAAAATGCCTGATTAATATACGTTATCACATAACCGTATTTAATCGGGTCCCGCATATATCTCATATGCACACCACATCTTTTTGCCTGAACCAGGAAACTTCATTGTGGGACTCTAAGACTCGTCAATACGCCGGCAGTAGATGATGATCATATCAAACACCTACAAGCCGCAAGAGGTCAGCTAAACATAACGGCCACCCGGGTATTGAAACGATCAGAAGACAACCAGCGAAGCTGTAAGAACTCCCGTCGAGCTAACTGGAAACACTTACCGTACAGTCCGGTCTCTTCGTCAGATATGCTGCATATCGAGTCTAGGGATGGAATCGTCGACCCCAGTAACTCAATAAGTCATGCTGGTGTATGGCCCATAACAGATCGAGAAACTACTGATAACTCTTATCAGTAAATCTCAGCAGCCCTGGCCAGGGACTTCATGTTATAGCCAATCGAGCATAGCACAACATCAACTCCCAATATCGGGAGAGACGAAACCCCTCCTATCGCTCATTGCCTCCATGCGCCTCGAGACTGTACCCAAAGACCACCTGTTTGCACGACTCAGCAGAGCCATGGTAGGGTGGAGATCAAAGTATAGTGGGAGGACACACAAGACTCTATGACGATCTCGGGTCTACAGACTAACCTGTACCAGTGTTCCCTGAGAACTGCCATCCGACGATAGATATAATACCACATAGGAGTTCTCGATGAGTCCGTTCAGTGTACCCAGTCTCCACTGAGCACCCGCATACAATCTTTGGTGTCTCCTCACCAGATGGATATAGGATCATCCATCGCCCATCATATGGGACAAGAATGGTATACGCTAGTCTACTCTGGAATATCGATGCCCTGTCTCGATACACCCTCGATTAGGAACAGTTCAAGGATATGCTTATAAACTACACGTGCCCCACTAGTATGATCCGCATCATAATCACAGTAGTCAAGCAAATATCCTTTGGGCTTTATCAACATGTGTAAATGATGAAATCTACATATCCAGATAAAGTAAACCAGATAGCGTACTATCATGTTGAGCAAGAAAGTCATCTATCTCCATAGATTATATGTCCAAGTTTCCACTATCCATATAATTGCCTTTAGGGCATATATATTACTAACAATCTCCCACTTGCACTAAGGCCAGTTATTGGCGTATCTCATACCCAACATTTCAAACAGTCGCTCATGCTGAGGCTGTGAAAGTGCCTTGGTGAATGGATCCGCTGTGTTATCCTTTGTATCTACTCTCCGAATCTCGATCTCCTGGCGATCTACTATCTCCCGGATCAGATGATATCGTCTTATGATGTGTCTGGATTTCTGATGGGACCTTGGTTCTTTGGCTAATGCTATAGCTCCATTATTGTCACAATACAATGGTATTGGATCAACAATGGTTGGAACTACTCCTAGTTCCGCAATGAACTTCTTCATCCAGACGGCTTCCTTAACAGCATCACTTGCAGCAATATACTCAGCTTCCATCGTAGAGTCTGCAACGGTGTCCTGTTTGGAACTCTTCCAACTAACCGCTCCACCATTTAGGGTAAATACAAACCCTGAGATTGATTTGCTGTCATCCTTGTCACTTTGGAAGCTTGAATCGGTAAAGGCCTCCATTTGGAGATCCCCATTACCATACACCAAGAACAATTCTTTAGTCCTTCGCAAGTACTTAAGAATGTTCTTCACTGCTATCCAATGTTTCTCCCCTGGGTTGGATTGATACCTGCTTACTACAGCCAGTGCATAAGCCACATCAGGGCGAGTACACAACATCGCATACATTATAGATCCTACGGCTGAAGCGTAGGGTATAACGCTCATGCGAGCTCTCTCTTCATCAGTCTTCGGACAGAAGTCCTTGGAGAGAGTGATTCCATGACTAGCAGGCAAGGCACCACGCTTGGAATCTTCCATACTAAACCTCTTTAGAATGGTGTCAATGTACTTTGATTGGGACAGTCCCAACAACCTCTTGGATCTATCTCTATAGATCCTAATGCCCAAAATGCGCGAGGCATCACCCAGGACCTTCATGGAGAACTTTTGTGATAAGAATAGTTTGACCGATTGTAGCATAGGAACATCATTTCCTATCAGGAGAATGTCGTCTACGTATAATACGAGGAATGTGACAGTACTCCCTACAATCTTCTTATAAATACATGGTTCATCTTCATTTCTGATAAAATCAAACTCTTTGATTGTATCATCAAAGCAGATGTTCCAGCTCCTTGAGGCCTGCTTTAATCCATAAATGGATTTAAGCAATCTACTTGCTTTCCCGCTGCTCCCACCATCAATGAAGCCCTCTGGCTGATCCATAAAAACACATTCTTCTAAATCACCATTTAGAAATGCAGTTTTCACGTCCATCTGCCATATTTCATAATCATAGTGAGCAGCAATAGCAAGTAGGATCCTAATGGATTTAAGCATTGCTACCGGAGAGAAAGTTTCATCATAGTCCAAGCCTGGTCTTTGACGAAAACCTTTCGCTACAAGCCTTGCCTTATAGGTCTCCACCTGTCCATCTACACCAATCTTTCTCTTAAAGATCCATTTGCACCCAACGGGTTTTATCCCAGGAGGCGCAACGTCCAAAGTCCATACTTTGTTGGTGTACATTGACTCCATTTCGGATCTCATTGCTTCCAGCCATTTCACCGAGTCACCACTCGTGATAGCTTGCTGAAAACTAGTAGGGTCATCATCATCCATGATGCAATCTTCTCTATCACCATCTATGAGAAACCCATAGTATCTCTCTGGTGGGCGAGAAGTTCTACTAGACCTCCTGAGCGGCTGAGGTTCTTGAAGTTCTACTGCAACATCTGTTTCAACCAATTCCTCCTGAGTAATTTGTGTTTCTAGAACCTCTTCTAGTTCTACCACATTGCCATTAGTACTTTCCGTAAAGATCTCATTTTCCAAAAATGTGGCATGCTGAGCAACAAACACCTTTTGTTCCTCTTTGTGGTAGAATAGATATCCATACGAATGTTTTGGATACCCCACAAATTTACACAAGACCGATCGTGTCTCGAGTTTGTCTGGATTCTGCTTTTTAACAAAAGCTGGACAACCCCAAATCCTAAACCGTTTAAGAGATGGTCTCTTTCCATTCCATATCTCATATGGAGTGGTAGACACGGTCTTGGTTGGAACCCTGTTCAATAGATACATTGCTGTCTCCAATGCATGTCCCCAAAAGGAAAGCGGTAACTCAGCATCACACATCATGGATCGTACCATATCCAATAGGGTACGATTCCTCCGTTCTGATACACCATTGTGTTGTGGTGTGTAAAGAGGAGTGAGCTGAGAGAGAATCCCATTCTCTTTTAAGAAGTCTAGAAACTCTGTACTTAAATATTCTCCACCTCGATCCGATCGAAGTTTCTTGATGCTCAAGCCTGTTTGTTTCTCTACTGAATTTCTCGAAGGCTTCAGATTTGTGCTTTATCAAAAACACGTGTCCGAATCTTGAGAAATCATCAGTAAAAGTGATGAAGTATGAAAAACCACCTCTTGCAAGTGTAGACATTGGTCCGCATACATCACTATGTATGAGGCTTAAGAGTTCACCAGCTCTCTCTCCGTGTCCACTAAACGGAGTTTTGGTCATTTTACCTTTGATACAAGACTGGCAAGTCGCATAAGATTTATATTCAAACGGATTTAAATATCCATCTTTATGTAGCTTGTTTAGTCTTGTTTCATTAATATGACCAAGTCTACAATGCCAAATAAAAGCTTCATTTATATCTGAAAACTTTCTTTTACTAGTATGTTGTATGTTGAAAACTGTGTGTTGGTTCAGGATGTAAATACCGTTATTTAGTGTACCATACCCAATCAACTCTTGATTCAGGTTAATGTTCATAACATTATTTTGCAACATAAAATGATATCCTTCTTTGTCCAACAAAGAAACGGATATAATATTACACAGCATACTTGGTATTAAATAACACGGGTTCAAAACCAAAATACTTCCTGAAGGCAACCCTAGATGATACTCTCCCACGGATACAGCATGTATATTGGAACCATTTCCAACCCGCAGAGTATGATCTCCAATTTTTAAAACTCTACTATTTCTCAATCCCTGCACACAATTGCAGATGTGAGAACCAGAACCGGTATCCAATACCCAGGATGCAGAGTTTAAAGAAAAACAGTTTTCAGTTACAAACACACCTGAAGTGGAAGCATCAGCATGCTTCTTCTTCTTGAGATCAGCAAGATATGCAGCACAGTTCCGTTTCCAATGTCCTGACTTTTTACAGTAAAAACATTCTCCCTTTCTGCTTCCCACAACCCCGGCTTTGTCTTTCCCCTTTGCCTTTCTAACTCCACCTGTCTATTTGATGGACTTCTTCTTTTTCTTTCCCTTGGCCTTAGCTTTTGGGAATGAAGAGGAAGATGGCCCGGCAAGCAGAGCGGGAGTCCTTGCCATTTTCAACGTGTTCTCTGCACTTCTCAACATATTGAGAAGTTCAGGCAATGATTTCTCCAAACCATTCATATTGAAATTTACTATGAACGGAGCAAAGGCAGGGGGGAGAGACTGTAGAACAATATCCGTATATTGCTCATTATCCATAGTCCATCCCAGTTCCTCAAGTTCTTCAATGAGACCAATCATTTTTAAAACATGGTCTCCAACTGATGCACCAGGGGCCATTCGCATCTGAAACAGCTTTCTAGATGCCTCGTATCTCAAAGTACGGGATTGCTCTTCATACAACTCCTTTGTGTGAAGAAATATGGATTGCATATCCATATTCTCGTGTTGCTTCTGATGGACATTGTCCATAGAAGCGAGCGCGAGGCACTTGGCCGTGTTGCAGTCATTTTCCCAAGTTTTACGGATCACCCTATCCGCAACAGATGATTCAGGTCCTGGGACGGGTGGGGCTTCGGTATTGAGGACATATGATACCTTATCATATGAAAGTGCAATGTTCAAGTTCCTCAACCATTCTTTATAATTTGGTCCTGTCAGTTTATTTTTCTCAAGTAGTAGCTTAAGTCCTGACATCTTTAACTGCCATTCGGAGAGAGAAAAGGATACACTTAGCGAAATGCTCTAGCAAAGAATTAGATTGGTTATTATTTTATCTAATCGATGTCTCCCACTTCTTTTATCAAATTTTCTTTCAAAACCTGAAAAGAAAACTAGCCAGGAATAATTACATCCTACAATTTCGCTAACCGGTCAGTTATTCTAGACACCCACTGGATTAGCTAATTGTAAAGTGCAAAACTTTCCTGGAAGTAACACTTACTCACAGTGAGATCGAGATCCAACTATCACATAGATGGTATGCAATCTCATTGCAAATTTCAACTCTTGAAATTCCCGATATGGTTTTTACCCCTAGTCACTTATGACCTTGGCTATGGTCAACATATCATAAGTACTAGTCAAATTCTACCCGTCATTTCGTGATTAACTAGACCCACCCATATGACCCTTGACTATGATCAACATAATCACATGAATGTCCTAACTAATCACATCATATGCTTTGTAGGAAGACATCACTTAGCTACCGTACACTACGCCTTGACTATAATCAACATACGCAACACGAATACTAAGTACTCTGCTTCCTAAAATGACGGAGGGTTGCGGATGGTTTTTAAGAAAACCTTTAACGCTTTGAACTTGATCTCGTTGTAGAATCAAAACAGTTAAGAAAAGGAGTGGCTTAAGCTCCACATCTTTTTGAAACTTGCATTTTTCATAAAAAGCCGAGTTGGTTTCAAATCTGATTCTACAACATCATTAGGTTTCTTTTCTTTACATTAATCTCATTAATGTGATCCCATCATTTAAGTTCCTAAGCCATCACAGAATAGAACGTATACTTATACCATCCGCATTCGCCACAGTGTCCCGTTATGCACCGTTAGGTTACTTAACTAACGGCATAGCGGGGCGGGACTAGCGCGGGTGTAAAATATAAGCAACGTTTATTATATATCATATATATAATAATAATCCATTCGTCTCAGATACTAAGTAATCACATTACAGAATATCAACAGCAGAAGCATATAAAAGGATATCTAGGATGTCCGTATTTTGTATCGAGCGAACAATAGAAAATACGGATTCCATGGTCGTGATGAATAGCCAAGCCCACACCCTTAGACCCCTACGAGAGCGGCAAGTGATCCCGCCAATTCTAGAGTTTAGGAGACCCGGTCTCGACTCCTCGAGATGGCCTCCCACTGAACCCTAGAACCCGGTCACTTGTGCTCCCCTCCTTGGGTCTATCCTAATGCGGAAAAGTAAATAATATACAATTGATTTTACATGAATGAAAATAAAACTCTCATCTCACATAAAAACCCCTCGGCTATTCAGTCGCGACAATCCTACTCATCATATTTCAGCAACACATAATATCTCATATCATCAACGTAAGTAAGTATGCGTATCCCGATTGTCGTTGACGTATAGCAACGAAAACGGCGATACACCACATACTACACTTACGGTCACAGAAAATAAAATGAAAAACTACAACATTTGGAATCCACAATCACCTTAGATATCATAAATTCGAAATATCACATACTTCGTATTTCATGCCTAACTATATGAATTCCACATATTGTATCACATTTCAGATAAATAGACAATGTTAAACTTTTCGATCGAATAAACAAACACCCTAGATTTCCCTAATTGCACAACACTTGAGCCGAGTTCAAAAATTTCTAGAACATGTTTTTCGAAAGTTTTGAATTCGGGAAAAAATCCAACACTTGGAATTTTTCCAATACGGGAAAAAACTGTGTTTCTAATATTCGTTCAAACTTTTTTAACACGTTCTAAAAAATCTGAAAATCTGAACGAAGTTAAACCTTTCCGATCGAATCACCAAAACCAATATATCTCCAGAAAACTCAACACTTGAGTAAGTTTAAAATATTTCAGAGGCATGCAATGAATTAATCAGGTGCACTGTAGTAAAAAGTTTCCCCTGAACCCCTTGTACGGCCGTGGATCCGCGGCCAAAGCCATGCTTTGGCCGCTCATCCGCGGCTCTTTGTAGTGCTCGTTGAAAAATTTTTACATGGTAATTCATAGAAATGCTTGCTGATTTTTTTAAGAATTTTTAATTTGGATAAATCCAATTTTCAAAAAATTTCCAGAGAACGGTCCAAATTGGTGTTTCGTGGTTCGATCGGACTTTTAACATCGCCTACGCATCGCCTAAAGCTCTAGCCTGGATCTAATACCACTGTAGGGTTTGCCTAGCACCTTGTCAAGGGTGTGGTAGCATCACATATGCCATAATCAAAATTTTAGAGGTGCTAAGTTAACTCGACAAGAATCGAAACTAGAAGTTTTAGGGATTCATACAACTAAGCATCACATGCAAATGTAAAACTATCACTAAGAGTAGAGATTACAACCTTTGTAGATCTCCCTCGGTGACTCCTTGGCACTATGAGAGTTTGGAACGGATCGATAGAAGCCCTCCTTGTCCACGATGATCCACCCGAAGTCCCTTTGCCCAAAGCTTCTTGCCTTACTTGTTTCGGAAACGAAGTAGAGCAAACACCCTACACAAATCGGTTAGATTTGTGTAGTATGATGATGTGGTTTGTATTCAACAATTGAAAATCCTTTTTTTTTATCAACTTCACTCAAGAGGAAAAATCAAGAGAGGAAGAAGAAGATAATGGTGGCTAGAATTGAGCTTTCTATCATATCACATATGATAACTAGTTTTCACACCCTTGTGTTATTGTTGTGTTGTTGTGTTTCTTCATATCACATATGAAGCTATTTATAGTGATGAGAAAGGAATAAACATCTTTATTCCACCTCCACTATAATTATGGTTGCAAATTCTTTTCATAAAGAATTAAGCATGGGTGGAAATTCTTTTCATTAAGTTAAGTAAAGCATACCCACTAAAGAATAAAGGAGCATGTGTAGGTTTTCTTTACATTAACTTAAAATGAAAAGATATAAATAAAAGCTTCAATATAAGTCTTGCATTGCCACCATTCTTGTATCATCAACCATGATACTATGTATGTATGTATGTGTCCATGCACATCATCATGTGCATACATGCATGCATACAAAAGGATTTAACTAAAGAATTTATCTAAATGTAATTTGTTAAATCAACATTTGATTTAGCAAACCGGTCATATCACATACGATCCGTCAAATAGAAAATGCCTGATTAATATACGTTATCACATAACCGTATTTAATCGGGTCCCGCACATATCTCATATGCACACCACATCTTTTTGCCTGAACCAGGAAACTTCATTGTGGGACTCTAAGACTCGTCAATACGCCGGCAGTAGATGATGATCATATCAAACACCTACAAGCCGCAAGAGGTCAGCTAAACATAACGGCCACCCGGGTATTGAAACGATCAGAAGACAACCAGCGAAGCTGTAAAAACTCCCGTCGAGCCAACTGGCAACACTTACCGTACAGTCCGGTCTCTTCGTCAGATATGCTGCATATCGAGTCTAGGGATGGAATCGTCGACCCCAGTAACTCAATAAGTCATGCTGGTGTATGGCTCATAACAGATCGAGAAACTACTGATAACTCTTATCAGTAAATCTCAGCAGCCCTGGCCAGGGACTTCATGTTATAGCCAATCGAGCATAGCACAACATCAACTCCCAATATCGGGAGAGACGAAACCCCTCCTATCGCTCATTGCCTCCATGCGCCTCGAGACTATACCCAAAGACCACCTGTTTGCACGACTCAGCAGAGCCGTGGTAGGGTGGAGATCAAAGTATAGTGGGAGGACACACAAGACTCTATGACAATCTCGGGTCTACAGACTAACCTGTACCAGTGTTCCCTGAGAACTGCTATCCGACGATAGATATAATACCACATAGGAGTTCTCGGTGAGTCCGTTCAGTGTACCCAGTCTCCACTGAGCACCCGCATACAATCTTTGGTGTCTCCTCACCAGATGGATATGGGATCATCCATCGCCCATCATATGGGACAAGAATGGTATACGCTAGCCTACTCTGGAATATCGATGCCCTGTCTCGATACACCCTCGACTAGGAACAGTTCAAGGATATGCTTATAAACTACACGTGCCCCACTAGTATGATCCGCATCATAATCACAGTAGTCAAGCAAATATCCTTTGGGCTTTATCAACATGTGTATATGATTAAATCTACATATCCAGATAAAGTAAACCAGATAGCGTACTATCATGTTGAGCAAGAAAGTCATCTATCTCCATGGATTATATGTCCCAGTTTCCACTATCCATATAATGGCCTTTAGGGCATACATATTACTAACAAAGTATTCATTTTTATTATTATTTTAACAACACTTATCATATTCTTTCTTCTTCTTCATCATCTTCTTCTTCAAGAAAAGCTTAAGTCCATCAATGGCAACTTGAGCAAAAGTGAGAGAAATCCAATTCTAAAGTGAACCCACCTCCTATTTCTTCACCCTCTACACACTATAGAGGTCTCACAAGGCATCAACCATGCCAATTTCAAATTTTATGGGTGCCGAGAAACCCTAATACGGATCGTCGACTAGAATTCTAGGCGAAACAGTAAACTAGTTAACGACTTAACTATAAGTAAGAAGCTACAACCTTTGTAGATCCGGTTATCCACTTCCTTAGCTCCATGTAGTCGTCCTCTCGCTGTCCATCTCGAATCCCGAACTCAAACGTCGGCTTCATCGGAGAAATGGGCGGACTAGGTCGTCGGCTTCGTGCCGAAGATGATCTACGTCGAGGCATCACAAGTTCAAGCTCCAACTTCACCAAGTTGTGAAACTTGTGAAGAAAACACCCTATACTACTTGGCAAGAGGTAGAGGGTGAAGAAATAGGAGGTGGGTTCACTTTAGAATTGGATTTCTCTCACTTTTGCTCAAGTTGCCATTGATGGACTTAAGCTTTTCTTGAAGAAGAAGATGATGAAGAAGAAGAAAGAATATGATAAGTGTTGTTAAAATAATAATAAAAATGAATACTTATCATCTTCTAACCTTGGTTAAGTGTAGAGAATAGACCATGGTCAAGTGAGAATGGTTAGGGTTAAGCATGAAGACAAAATGGTCACTTTAGTCAAAGCTTCATGAAGCTTCATCATGCTTCATGAAAGAAAGAAACCATTTTGTATTCTTTTATTTATTTATCAAGAAAGAATAGATAAATAAATAAGTAAATAAATCAAAACCCTAACTATTATCACAACCATGGTTTAAGTCTTAACACAAAACCAATTTACATGCATCATTAAACATGACACATTGTAGTGCACAAAAGTATATCACATATACAAATTGTGAACTACAAGTGAGAAAATCCTTTTAAAGTGAACCAATACTAGTTAATGCAAAGTAATATATCAAATATATAATTATACATTAAATCATTAAATCAACACTTGATTCAATGATCCGGTCATATCGCACATAACCGACCAGTATCCAATGTATCGACTTATCGAATCAATCTACGATTCGATAACTAGGTTATATCGCATATAACCAATCAAAACATTCATCACGAGAATGAAATACGGTATCACATACACGCATTATTCTCAGTCCCGCACATATCTCATATGCGCTCCTATTTCGTTTCGCTTGAGTCAGGAAACCTCTGCGTAGGACTCTAAAGACTTGTCAATACGCCGGCAGCAGATGATGATCATATCAATCACTCACAAGCCGCAAGCGGTCTGCTAAACGTAACGGCCACCCGAGTATTGAGCGATCAAAAGATCGACGAGCCAGCCCGCTCACACTCCTGTGAATCCAACCAGTAACACTTACTGTACAGTCCGGTCTGTTCGTCTGATATGTCGCATATCAAGTCTACGGGTAGTAAACGTCAGACCCCAATAACCGATAAGTCGTGCCGATGTGAGGCTCATAACGGGTCGAGAAACTACTGGTAACACTTACCAGCAAATCTCTGATCAGCCCTGGCCAGGGACTTCCCTGTTACGGCTAATCGAGCACAGCGCAACATCAACCCCCAATACCGGGAGAGACGAAACCCCTCCTATCGCTCATTGCCTCCATGTGACTCGGGACTGTACCCAAAGACCACCGTTTTGCATGCCCTCATGGACGTGGTAAGGTGGAGATCAAAGCACAGTGGGAATCACACAAGACTCTATGACGATCTCGGGTCTACAGACTAACCTGTACAAGTATCACCTGAGAACTGCCATCTGACGTGAGGTATAATACCATCTGGGAGTTCTCGGCGAGTCCGTCCAGTGTACCCAGTCTCCACTGAGCACCCGTATACTATCTCTGATGTCAAACACCAATGGATATGGGATCATCCATCGCCCATCTCATGGGTCGAGAAGCGTATACGCTAGTCTACACTGGTATATCGATGCCCCGTCTCGATACACCCACGACTAGGGACCTTGAAGGATGTACTTATGGACTACCATGTCCCCACTAGTATGATCTGCATCATAGTCCAGGCAGTCAAGTACACATCCTAAGGGCTTTACCAACATGTAACTAAAAGACGGTTTAAAGAGTCTAGTGTACATGTTAAGATAAAGAGTAACCAGATAGCATACTATCATATCGAGCAAGAAAGTCATCTCTATATATGTCCAAGCATCCAATATAATATACATCATCTGTACAATACTGGCCTCTAGGGCATACATACAACTAACAGCTTCAACATGCACTTTCTTCGTTTGGGCGGCACGGGAATCCTGGTATTCCCCTATATCCTGCTCGGTCTTATAACAATTAAAAGTTGGAGCGGGACCAACGTTCCCCAGCTCAGTATAACAAGTGGGTTCGGTCAATACATCCATATTATTATCTTGATTAAGGCGTGACATGGTCGCTACCTTGAGAGAGAGAGAAGAAAACACTCAGCGTATGCTCTTGCAAGATTAGATTGGTTATTATTTTATCTAATCAGGATAGCTCCCACTGTTTTTATCAAATTTTCCTTCAAATCCTAAAAGGTAAGACTAGCCGGGATTAATTACACCCTACAAGTTCGTCAATCTTTCGGCCAGGCCAATGTCGGTACTTTGAGGGAGGTTCCCCGTGCTTTCGCACGGACCTAATTAAAATAAACCTTGTTTTTCCAGGGGTGTAACTCCGTTAACACTTTTCTAGACACCTACTTGATCGGCTAATTGTAATGTGAAAAACTCTCCCAGGAGTAAATCTTACTCGCAGTGGGTATCGGGATCCAACTATCTCATAGAAGGTATGCAATCTCATTGCAAATTTCAACACTTGAAATTCCCGATAATATTTTTCCCCAAGCGTCCTATAACCTTGATAGAGGTTAACAAACCATAGGCTGCTAGTCAAGTTCAACCCGCCATTTCATGATTGAATTAAACCCACCCGCATGACCCTTGACAGAGGTCAACAAGGTCGCACGATTACCCTAACTCAATTGCATCATATGCTTTGCAGATAAGCACTAATCAGCTACTGCACACTACGCCTTGACAGAGGTCAACAAACGCAGCACGAATACTAACTATTACTTATCTGAAATGACGGAGGGCTACGACAGGTTTTTAAGAAAACCTTTTGCGTAATGAACTTGATATCATTGTAGAATCAAATGATTTAAATGGAGTGTTTTTGAGGCTTTTGCTAGTTTCGCTAAAGATGTCACTCCCGGTGAAGGGATCTCGGCTCTTTCTTCATCGAATGAGGTGCAGGTTATTCACAATACCACTATGTAAAGCAAGTACTAGAAAAGCAATCAAAAGACGAAACCGAGGGTTGTAGTATCTGCCAGTTATTGCTAAAGAGGTCACTCTCGGTGAAGGGATCTCGGCTCTTTCCTTATTGAATAATGTGATGGATATTCTGCAAGGAATACCGCTATGAAAATCAAGAATTAGAGCTACCTGTTTTGTTAAATTCGATTCCACAACATCTTTAGGTTTATTTTCTTTCATTAATCTCATTAATCAAGTCCCATCATTTAAGTTACCTAAGCATCACAGATAAATACAACGTACGCTTATGCCATCCGCATTCGCCTCGATGTCCCGTCATGCACCGTTAGGTTAGGTAACTAACGGCAGAGCGGGGCAGGGCTAGCGCGGGTGTAAAACATTAGCAACGTCTATATAATATATCACATATACTATATACAGTATCTATCTCATCATACAAAGTGATCACATCATAGATTATCGCAGCAGAAATCAACATATGAAATATTGGATATACTAGGATTTCCGGGTTTTAAATTAAGCCTGTATAAAACACGGATTCTACGGTCGTGATGAATAGCCAATCCCACATCCCTAGACCCCTAAGAGAGCGGCAAGCAACCCTACCAATTCTAGAGTTAGGAGACCCGGACTCGACGCCTCGAGAAGGTCTCCTATTGGACTCTAGAACCCGGTTACTTGTGCTCCCCTCCTTGGGTCTATCCTAATGCGGAAAAGTAAATAATATACATCAACGGTGACATCTTCCTCAACCCGGAAGTGCCCCAATAAAAGAATATTACATACAAGTTTTTATATGAATGAAAATGAAAAACTCTCATCTCACATAAACCCCCCCGGCTATTCAAACACGATAATCCAATATAACATATCACAGCAACACATAACATCACATGTCATCAACGTAAGTAAATATGCGTATCCCAATTGTCGTTGACATATAGCAACGAAACAGGCGATACACCACATATTACACTTACGGTCGCAGAAAAGAAAGTGAAAACTACAACAATTGGAATCCACAACCACCTTAGACATCATAAACCCGAAATATCTCATATTCCGGATTTCATGCCTAACCAAAGGAATTCCTTAGACATCGCATGCCTAACAATTATAAACCCCGCATTTTAGTCTCGATATTAAAAACACTTTTCAATAACCTGTCGGGTAATTCAACAAGATTCCCGATAACCCGATCGATGCTCGTCGGAAACTTTAGTAGACTGCCGCACCCTCGATGCTGTCGATGAAGTGCACTAAGGCGGAACACCGTGGCCGCGGGCACCCAAACGGATGCTTTTAGCGACGGGGTTCTCCTACATTCACTTGGTCGGGGCTATGGGGCGTGACTATCCAGTAATGTTACCCGGTGAGTATCCGTGTACGCTACGTAATTGCGACGGACTTTTGATCATATCAAAATTCCGTGGCAACCTATCAACTAAGACTAAATTGCTAGATTTATAATATTCAAAACAGTTATCATGTGGATTCCAAGTATTGTATCCCATCACATGATATCCGGACGACATTAAACTTTTCAATCGATCCATCAAAGTCCCACAATTCCCCGAGAGCTCAACACTTGAGCATTGTTCAAAAATACCCAGTACATACCACAGTACCTATGGACCAGCCGTAGAAGGGCAGACCCAAGCTTCATTAATGGCACCGCGGAACTGCCGCAAACCCTAAGGTTCGAAAGCGGTTCCATGGTCATTATGTCGAGTTAGGGTTTTATTCTTCTAGAGGGTTCACAAAATTACTTGCATGTTTTCCGAATACCTTAAACTTGGAAAAATGGGTTTTTGACATTCGTTCGAACTTTTTAACTTCGCCTAGACAACATGCGAATACCCGAAACATGTTAGAATTACGAATACAAAACACTCCAAATTGCATATACTGTAAGATCACATCACATGCAAACTTAGAAAAAACAAGCAACACCTGAAACACCAAAACCCAAAGACTGGAACGCAGAAAAAATTCGAAGCCAAAATTCCTAAATTGGGCCGAGGTGGCCGGTTTTTAACAGGTTGTGGCCGGCCATATTTTACCCAAATTGCATCAATTTTCTTCTGTGTTCATGCTATATATCATAGAACATTCTGCAGTTGTTTAAAAAAATTTTAGAGGACTTTTTAAAATCGACAGAAACTAAGTTTAAGTGTTTCAAGTTTCGGAGTCATTTCGGTTTCGTAATCTAACAAATATCGTCTAATTTTCTAGCATGGCTCTGATACCACTGTAGGGTTGTCTAGCACGGCAGCAAGGTTTCGGGAGGCATCGTCTATACCAATTTCAAAAATTTGCCGTAATAGCTAACCCTAACCCTAGAATCATAACTAGAAAATCCGACGATACGATATGTAAACAACTCTACATCTAAGTGAATGAGGAATACAACCTTTGTAGACCGGTCCTTCACTTCATGCTCCGTGTAGTAGTCTCTTCACTGCAAATCATGAACACCCGAACTCTAGAAAGGGTTCTCCTGAAGAAATGAGCAAACTTGCACGAAGTATTCGAGGTCGAAGATGATCTACGTCAAGGAGACACTAACCCAAGCTACCCCTTCACTAATATGGAATTAGTGAAGCAAACACCCTATACTAAATGGCTAGTAGTAGAGGATGATGAATTAGGAATTTTACTCACTTTAGAAATAATTTTCTCACTCATTTTTCTTCATTTCCCAAAAGCTAGTGAGCTTTGAGAAAGGAGATGAAGAAATCTCTCATGATAAAAATCAAGTGGAGAATGGCAATCATGGGTGAGTTAGTATCATATACTAACCCTTGTAGAGACATTACCATAGCTAAGTATAATGGTTGGGTTTATAAATATCTTAAGTAAAACAAAACTTGTGGACTTAGTCAAAGAACAAGCAAGCTTCTCCAAGCTTCTTGCCAAGACAAAATCCAACAATTTTGAATTACACAATTAATTAAAAACCCTAGATTATAGAAACCATGGTGTAAGTCATACACACACCCATGAAGCATGTATCATCAAGTATGACACAAAATCTTGTACACTAATATATATCACATATATTATGTGCACAATTCAAGTGAGAAAAGAAATCTTAAGTGAATGAGTATTAGTTAATGTAACTTAATATATCAAATATATAATTACGCATTAGATTATTAAATCAACACTTGATTTAATAATCTGGCAATATCACATATAACCGACTAATATCATGTGTATCAACTTATCAAATCAACACTTGATTCGATAACCCGGCTATATCACATATAACCGACCGATAACAAAAATCGTGAGAATAGAATACGGTATCACATATCGTATTAATCTCGGTCCCGCACATATCATATATGTGCTCCTACTCTGTTTCGCTTGAGCCAGGAAACCTCTGTGTAGCACTCTAAAGACTCGTCAATACGCCGGCAGTAGGTGATGATCAAATCAAACACCCACAAGCCGCAAGCGGTCTGCTAAACGTAACGGCCACCCGGGTATTGAGCGATCAGAAGATCAACAAGAAAGCCTGCTCATACTCCTGTGAATCCAATCAGTAACACTACCGTACAGTTCGGTCTCTTTGTCTGATATGTCGCATATCTCGTCTAGGGATGGTAAACGTCAGACCCCAGTAACTCGATAAGTCATGCCGATATGAGGCTTATAACGGGTCGAGAAACTACTGATAACACTTACCAGTATATCTCCTAATCATCCCTGGCTAGGGACTTCCTCTTATAGCCAATTGAGCACAGCGCAACATCAACCCCCCATACCGGGAGAGGCGAATCCCATCTTATCGCTCATTGCCTCTATGTGATTCAGGACTGTACCCAAAAACCACCTTTTTGCATGATCTCTTGACCGTGTTATGGTGGAAATCAAAGCACAGTGAAAATCAAACAAGACTCTATGACGATCTCAGGTCGACAGACTAACCTGTACCAGTGTCACCAGAGAACTGCCATCTGACGTGAGGTATATTACCATCTAGGAGTTCTCGGCGAGTCCGTCCAGTGTACCTAGTCACCACTGAGCACCCGTATACCATCTTTGATGCCAAACACCAATGGATATGGGATCATCTATCGCCCATCACATGGGTCGAGAAGCGTACATGCTAGTCTACTCTTGTATATCGATGCCCTGTGTCGATACACCCACGACTAGGAACATTTGAATGATGCACTTACCGACTACTCTGTCCCCACTAGTATGATCTGCATCATAATCTTGGTAGTCAAGTATTCATCCTAAGGGCTTTATCAACATGTAACATAGAGACAATCAGTGTACATGTTAAGATAAAGAGTAACCAGATAGCATACTATCATGTTGAGCAAGAAAGTCCTCCCTATGTATGTCCAAGCATCCACTATAATATACATCATATGTACAATAATGGCCTCTAGGGTATACATATAACTAACAGGCTACACATCCCTTATTTAAAGAAATCCTTTGGATTTTTTTTGTGAGGTATGCGCATCTTGGTGGGTTGCGCATCCCATACTTAGAAAAATATTTAGATTTTTCATAAGATGCATGTTCTAAGTCTTGATTCTTCCCATGATAGTTTCTATTTTGTGAACTAACACTTCTTGTTTTTTTCTTCTCAGGTACTATGGCTGGTCATTTGTTTGACGTCAGGAATATTATTTCTCATGATGATGTTTATTGGTACGAGCCCTGCTTTTCTGATACTCAACGCGAGGCCGTACTCCATCGTTTGGAGGATCACTGCGGGCGATTGCTCCCATGTCGGTCTTCTCTTCTGCAACTGCTCTTTAATGTGATCTGGAGGGCTACACCCGGGCTTTTTAGGGCGATGCCGTAACATGCAATGGATCAGGACGAGGATAAAGTTCATTCGGCCTATTTGATGGGCTTAATTTCTAAGAACCGGAAGGACCGTTGATAGATATCTTGCGTTGGATCTACCATCAAAAAGCGATCATATCCTCACATGTTAGAGCTGAAAATGCTGGTGACAACCCTGGTGCTCGCGTTTGTGAATGGAGGCGTAAGGAGAGGGAAGATGCTTCTCGGGAGGCCTTGCAAAATCTTCTTTTTGAATTCCATAACCAATGTGCTAGTGACGATCTCTTGCCCCTGCTGTAAACATTTTGTGAATTCTTGTATCTGACCAGTAACTTGTAGTCCATCCTTTGATGTGTTAATGGAATGCAATCTTTTTCTTTTATATCCACACTTCTTCTTTTTGTGCTGAAATAGTTTAGCTTAGCTTATTTACTCGTCCCAGAGCGTTAGTGTATTCTCCTTTCATAAATAAACTTGGCCTAACATTAAACATACATAACCCTTGTTAATACAAGAGTATATTAGGTTTGTGGTACTGGGTGTAGTCCATCGCACCGTTGCGTTAGCTGATTTCTTCTTGGCTCACATCCACTCAGGTCATTGTTTCGAGTAGCTACGCACTTGTCGTATCTCCCATCCAATCAGATACGGGGATATAACATCTTAAGTAATCTTCTTTGGTGAATGTATAGATAGCCATCAGATGATTCAGCGTTAAGCGTCACCATAGTGCTTTACCTTGAGATTAGGCTCTGTTTGGAGCCCCTGGGAAGTCATTACCGTACCCTTTCGAGGTGAGACGACGTCCAATGGTCTTTGGGCTTACATGTATAACCATTGAGACATGTTTCTTCCTTTAGCATAATATGGCAAAACACGCTGCTCTTTTTCATATATTTATGCTCATGGATTGTCTACAGGACTCGATACTGACATATCTGTATGGCAGAAAATTTTTTATTTCATCTTTTTTTTATTTTTATTCTCCGCGATACTCTATCATTTCAGCTTTTCTTATCGCGAAAGTTGCGATTACCTAATCATTTTGGCTATTTCATTTTATTTTATTATTATTTTTCTTTTTTTTACTCGCTGATTTTTATTTCGAGTTGGGGACTTGGAATCTGATATCGGCTTTGGCATCAGTATCTCTACGACTGGAATATTGCCAGGAGCGACTCATCATTTGCCGTTGCCTATTTGGACAAAGGTGGCTTAGAAGACAGGTTTAGATCCCTACCAACTAAGACTTTTTGACTTTATGAGCCATAAGGGTCTCATAAAGGCATTTCTTCCCACGAGTCGAGAGGATATCATAGGAGTATTTTCTCTTTAGGAATCGTAGGGATTTCTAAGTGGTATTTTCTCTTGTAAGTCGGAAGGATCTTACAAGAGTATTTTCTCCTTGCAAGTCGAAGGGACTCAGAAGTGTCGTTCACCATGTCGAGGAATATCACTCGCCTTTGGTGGGACTTTGCTGGGAACATATTTATTTACGCCCGTGGATTGTATACAAGAGTTGATATTGGACCACTTGTAGGTCATAAATTTTGTGGGGTTATGATGGCTTAAAAATAGGTTTAGATCCCCGAAACTTAGGGATTTTGAATTCTATAAACCGTGAGAGTCTTATAAAAGTATTTCTGCTTACGATTCGAGAGGATCTCGTAAGTGAATTTTCTCCTTAGGGATCATGGGATTCCTAAGTGTGTTGCTCTTTTGTGTGTCGTAAGGATCTCATGCGGGGATTTTCTCCTCACAAGGTCGAGAGGACTTTGCAAGTGTATTTTCCTTTCTTTTCACGAGTGTGCGCCCTTTCGGGTTTTCACAAGCTCGCCGGAAGTCCTGCTGTTTTTATTCACGGAGCCCTTTTGGGTTTTCATCCGTGCCCGTTTTTCTTATTGACATGCCATTTTTTAAAACGAATGCTTCATTGGTGGCTCTTCATCACCGGTGGAGCTTCATCGCCTGTGGGACTTGGGAGAGACATAGATCGTTTATGCCCGTAGTTTGTATACGGTGATCAATATGGAGATCTACCGTAGGGAAACACATTAGTTTAGGGACTTTACGGTCCATGGGGGACATAGACCGTCCGTGCCCGTGGATTGTATACGGTTGGTTGTATGATCCATATCGTAGAGCAATGCATATTTGAGGTACCATCATCCGGTAGGGCTTTAAGAGTTTTGATTTTGGGAAGATAGCGAGTGGACACAAATGTCGTCATCTATCATCGATCCGAGTCACAACTCTTTAAGCATAGTATTTCTTGAGGAATCGACAGTTTATTGGTCGAAGAGGTCTTTCGCCATGCATATCTATCAGCATGTACGCTCCATCTTGATACACATGTTCTATAAAGAAGGGGCCCTCATAGTTGTGATCGAACTTCCCACGTTTTGCACGACTAGGAATCATCGGTCTTTTGACCACCAATACGAGTTTGCCTTTACGAAATGTTCTCATTTTGGCTAGTCTTCCATATGCCTAGGTCATCCTTGCTCTGTAGAATTCGAGGCTTTGCTGCACTACAATACAGGGTTCATCCAACGCGTCAAGTTCTTCAAGTCGAAGGTGGGCATTTTCCTCATCAGTGAGCTCCTGTTGAATTTCCATTTGTAGAGAGGGGAGTTCAATCTTTAATGGGAGCACTGCTTCAGTTCCGAACACTAATGCATAGGGTGTTGTTTTCGTGGTCGTCTTGAACGTGGTTTGGTAAGCCCATAGCGCTTCCTGGAGCCTTTCGTGCCAATCTTTTGTATTCTTGGACACCGTCTTCTTTATGAGGTCTTGTTGAAAGCCTCAGCTAAACCGTTGGCTCAGGGTTTATAGGCAGAGGAGTATCTCCAGTCTATCTTGTATTGTTAGGTAAAAAGACTTATCTTGTGGCTTCGATATGCTGGTCCATTGTATGAGACTATCCGTCGCGAGACTCCGAACCGATATATGACATGAGTTTTGAAGAAGTGCAGGATGTTCTTGATAGGAAGCGGAAACGTGCGTTCCGCCTTATCCTATTTGTTCTACTTACCGCAATCAAGACGGTGTCACATTGGAGCTAGCCGGTTAAGCACGGGTCGATCCACAGGGAGATGGTAGTATGTCCGTTCATGTTTTAGACGAGTTAATGAAGAATGTATATGTGTATGTTCAAATCTATCCTAAGTGTTTGTATGTATATTCAAGTAAGCTTGTTAGGGTTAATGTTGGTTAGTAGAGTTAGGATTAGTCTTATACTTGTCTTTTGCCATTCTTAAAACAATGTTGGGATAATCGAAAGTTGCAGGGATTAGAAGGACATAAGAATGGGATTTGCGAGTTTAAGTAAGCTTTACAACGCTAAATCCATTCCTAGTGCCCCTTGTCCGTCCGCTAAATGCGCTTATTTCCAACCCTAAGCCAAACACCCGCAACTATGTATCCAATTAAGTCACAACTACACGTCACGTTGTAGTGCGCTTAAAGGACTTCTCGACTTAGGCCGCGGCTATATGTCACGTATAGCGCGCCTAAGTGAGGGGGTTGCGTTTGTTTGGTCTAGGTTTGTTTTAGGATGTTTGGCGAAGAGAAGCACAAGGGATTTTTCCGTCCCTCATACTAACCTTCCTTAGCCCCTAACAAGTATGGAAATTATTCACACATGAAAATGAAAAGAAAACAAAGCAAGAAAGAAGCAAAGAAAGAAAGGAAAAATACGGTTTTACAAGCTAACTACTTGGGTCCTCACCTAAGCAAGGAACTCCGTCGAGTATCATGTCTTGAAAATAATACGGATAAGAAGGGAAGGAAAATAAAACAAGCAAAGAAATATCAACAACTAAACAAAAAGAAACAAAATTACCCTAAGGAATTAAAATTACAATACAAGAATTAAAAGATACAAGTTAGATAAAATCCCCCATCTTCATTGATTTTCCACTCAAGAGCTCTCACTACACTTTAATGGAGAATAGATGAAGAGGAAAAAGAGGATACAAACTAACCTACACTAAAATCTAACTAAAAAGAAGCATCCCTTACTTGGCACAAAACTGGGCTATTTATAGGCAGAGAGCTGAAACCCTAGGGCTAAATTCTGAGCCCAAATACAATGATTAAAATAACCCCAAAGTTTGGTCAGATGATGTCACGACTGCGGCGGAACCGCCGCAAAAACCCACATTTGGCGGCGGTTCCGCCGCGGTTTTGTAGAATTGGGGTCCCGTATTTTCTGGGATTCCTTGTGTTGCTATCTTCTGTTGTTCTACATGTCCCAAATTGCAAAATGCTTCCAAAGTTTCTTCAGATTTGCAACAGTCCAAAATGGCTTCACTTTTAATTCATTTGACCTTTATCTCCCTCGAGCTCCGTGCACCCATTGAATCTTGTGCTGCCCCTCTCGTGCTCTGTGCTTGTCCGAGACACGAATGACCACTGTTATTTTTCTTGTCTCATGAACTGGTAAGCGGCACTGGACGGATACGGATGACCGAAACCCGACTTTTATCTGTTGGTGACAGATGTTCTGGATTTTGGCGTAACTGTGGAGATTTTATATGATTTGCATTATTTTGGACTAAGAACTTGTAACCTGTAAATATGTAGCAAACATGGATCAAAAGCACCTGCCTATAAATAAACAAGCATAAGAATGGGCAGTATTAAATGCAATATTCTGGTCTGAACAAATACCCCCAAACTTAACTTTTGCTCGTCCCAAGCAAAACCAATTATTCACAAAACGTCCTAACCTCACTTTCACAGGGAACGCGATTGCACTGAGCTCGTGCAACAAGCCGTTAAACCTCTAGGTGTCCCTAATAGGAGGAGTGTTTTTTCCTGAGGGTTTTCAGCGGATACTACCCACAAAATCCTGTCAAGCTAGTTTCACAAGTTAACGTTGATTCTACTCCTTCAGTTTAGCATCTAAGTTAGAAATTCTATCATCCTAAATTGGAAATATCCAACCCTTATATTTCACACCTCCTATTTATTCAACTCCAGATCGTATATGTTTTATAGTTTTAGAAAGATCTCGATTTCTCTTGAGTTTTCCTTCTAAAGCGCAGTCTCCAATTCGGAATTTTTATCAACTTTACGGAAAACATAAGTCTTATTCTTTATTCCAATCTTGCCTCCAAACATCGATCGCATACCCCCACGTGTGTAAATTTTCACCCCTACACTCAAGAATTCAATTCAAGCTATAGTACCCTTTCCTTATTACCTAATACAACTTCTTTTCGTTAATGATGGACGGTGTTGCTCACACTCCTTTCATGCGTCTATTAATGCTTCCTGAGGCACTAACCAGCCGATTACCGAATGTGTGAGCTTAAAGCATAAATAGCAGTTTCCAGGTCTTGTAATTTATTCTTTTTTTTCTTTTTCCTTTTCTTTTCAAGACCGGATATATTTTTCAATAATACTCTTTTGGTGGTTAGCTTTAAATACCGTGTTTTTCTTTCATACTAGGTTTTCAGGCAAGAGTATTTCTAGGCATCCTCTACCATCCCAAGTTTGAAGGTGCGTGTACGTGAGATTTGTAGGGTATATACTTTCTACATTTGGACTCAAGAATATGAACTATTTTTCATACTTATCCTTCAGTAAAGCTTTTAATACTTTCCCTTCATCTCGACTTAACTCAAGAACTGAACTCAAAATTACCTGCTTCTAAAAAAAACTGCATGGACGTATAATTACCAAGGTTAGATAGAAAAAGAGTTATTTTTAGGGTTTTTAATTCCTAAGCCTAGGATTTAGTTATTTCTTGCAGGTTTACCTAGGACAGCAGCAAGGTTTCGGGAGGTATCGTCTATGCCAAATTCAAAAATTTTCCGTTCTAGCAAACCCTAACTAAAAATCGTTAACTAGAAATCGACAGAAATGTAAATGCAAACACTTTGCAAGTAAAAGTAAGAAAGGAATACAACCTTTGTAGACTGGTACTTCACTTCAATAGCTCCATGTAGTAGTCCCTTCGCTGCGATCGTGAACTCCGAACTCTAGAAAGGCTCCCATGAAGAAACGAACATGCTTGCTTCGAAGTTTTCGAGGTCGAAGATGATCTACGTCGATGAGACACTAAGACAAGATATCTCTTCATTAATTACGGAATTAGTGAAGCAAACACCCTATACTAAATGGCAAGTAGTAGAGGATGGTGAAGTAGGAAGTGGGCTCACTTTAGATTTGATTTTCTCACATTTTTCTCATACCTCCATTGAAGCTAGAAAGCTTTGAGAAAGAAGAAGAAGATAACTCTCATGATAATTATCAAGTGAATGAAAAATAAATCATGAGGTTAGAAAATAAACCATGGTGAGTATATGACATCCCTTAACTCTTATAGAGAGTTAACCATGGATAGGTTTAATTGGCTGGGTTGATAAAAATCTAAGGCAAAACAAAAGAGTGGACTTGGTCAAAGATAACTACAAGCTTCTACAAGCTTTCATCCATGACAAAATACCACCATTTTGTAATTACCAAAATAAATAAAACCCTAGTGATTAAAACAAGTATGGTGTAAGTCATACACACACCCATATCTATGTATCATCAAGCATGACACAAAATAATATACACTCGCATATATCACATATATACATATGCACAAAGTGAGAAAAAGAAATCATAAGTGAGCTTAATATTAGTTAATGTAATATAATATATCAACTATATAATTATATATTAAATTATTAAATCAACACTTGATTTAATAATCCGGTTATATCATATATAACAGACTAATATCAAATGTAACAACTTATTGAATCAACACTTGATCCGATAACCCGGCTATATCGCATATAACCGACCGATATTACATATCACGAGAATAGAATACGGTATCTCATATCGTATTAATCTCGGTCCCGCACATATCGCATATGCGCTCCTACTCCATTTCGCTTGAGCCAAGAAACCTCTGTGTAGGATTCTAAAGTCTCGTCAATACGCCGGCAGTAGGTGATGGTCATATCAAACACCCACAAGCCGCAAGCGGTATGATAAACGTAACGGCCACCCGGGTAATTAGCGATCAGAAAATTAACAAGCAAGCCTGCTCATACTCCTGCGAATCCAATCAGTAACTGTAGGGTTTCTAGGCACTCTTAGGAGGTCTCACAAGGCATCAACCATGCCAAATTCAAAAAATTCCAGTGCCGAGAAAACCCAATGCGATCGTTAACTAGAGTTTAGGCGAAACATAAAGCAAGTAGATAACAATTATCACTAAGGGAAGGGAAATACAACCTTTGTAGATCCGGTCCACCACTTCTTTGCAACCATGGTTAAGTGTATAGAATAAACTAGGGTTAAGTTAAATGGTTAGGGTTAAGGAAAGAAACAAAATGGTCATGACTTTTGAAAGCTTCATGAAGCTTCAAGTAAATACCAAAATAAGCCACCATTTTCTTTCTTGCCCAAAAAGATAAATGCATAAAGAAAATAAATAAAACATTTAAAACCCTAACCATTAACCTAATCATGGTTTAAATCAAACACTAACCCAAGTTTGCATGTATCATCAAACATGATACAATACTTGTGCATAAAAAATATATCACATATACAAAGTGCACAAACAAGTGAGAAAAACATCTTAAGTGAACCAATATTAGTTGATGTAAAGTAATATATCAAATATATAATTATACATTAAATCATTAAATCAACACTTAATTTAACGATCCGGTCACATCGCATATGACCGACTAATATCCAATGTATCGACTTATCGAATCAATCCTCGATTCGATAACTAGGTTATATCGCATACAAGCAATCGATACATTCATCGCGAGAATAGAATACGGTATCACATACACGCATTATTCTCGGTCCCGCTCATATCTCATATGCGCTCCTATTTTGTTTCGCTTGAGCCAGGAAACCTCTGTGTAGGACTCTAAAGACTCGTCAATACGCCGGCAACAGATGATGATCATATCAAACACCCACAAGCCGCAAGCGGTCTGCTAAACGTAACGGCCACCCGGGTATTGAACGATCAGAAGATCAACGAGCAAGCCCGCTCACACTCCTGTGAATCCAACCAGTAACACTTACCGTACAGTCCGGTCTGTTCATCCAATATGTCGCATATCTTGCCTAGGGGTGGTAAACGTCAGACCCCAGTAGCTCGATAAGTCGTGTCGATATGAGGTCTATAACAGTTCGAGAAACTACTGGTAAAACTTACCAGTAAATCTCAGCAACCCTGGCCTGGGATTTCCGGTTATAGCCAATCGAACACAGTGCAACATCAACTCCCTATACCGGGAGAGACGAATCCCCTCCTATCGCTCATTGCGTCCATATGATTCGGGACTGTACCCAAAAACCACCGTTTTTCACACCCTCTTGGACGTGGTAAGGTGGAAATCAAAGCACAGTGGGAATCACACAAGACTCTATGACGATCTTAGGTCTACAGACTAACCTATACTAGTGTCACCAGAGAACTGCCATTTGACGTGATGTATAATACCATCTGGGAGTTCTCAGCGAGTTCGTCCAGTGTACCCAGTCTCTACTGAGCACCCGTATATCATCTCTGATGTCAAACATTAATGGATATGGGATCATCCATCGCCTATCTGTATGGGTCGAGAAGGTATACGCTAGTCTACTCTGGTGTATCAATGCCCCGTCTCGATACACCCACGACTAGGGACCTTGAAGGATGTACTTATGGACTACCATGTCCCCACTAGTATGATCCGCATCATAATCCAGGTAGTCAAGTACACATCCTAAGGGCTTTACCAACATGTAACAGAGAGACAATCAGTATACACGTTAAGGCAAAGAGTAACCAGATAGCATACTATCATGTCGAGCAAGAAAGTCCTCCCTATATATGTCCCAGCATCCACTACAATATACATCCTATGTACAGTAATGGCCTCTAGGGCATACATATAACTAACAATCTCCTACTTGCACTAGGGCCATCTGTAGCAGTGGTTGTAGTATCTCATACTCAACCATCCCATAAAAGTCTCTCTCTGGGAATAGGCCTTCGTGAGTGGATCCTCCGTGTTATCCTCTGAGTCTACTCTCCTAACCTCGATCACCCTGGAGATCAACTATCTCCATGATCAGGTGATGCTGCCTCAGAATACGTCTGGGTCACTGATGGGACCGGGGTTCCTGGTATAAGCCACAACTCCATTGTCACACAATAGGAGGAACAAAGTTCATCTCATGAACAAATATACACTCAAACTTCCTCTTTGGTAGCGTCTTAAGTAGCGATGTATCCAGCCTTTATCGTCTAGTTTGCCACGGTATCTAGCTTGGAACTCTTCCAATATACCATCACTTTACTGAGGGTAAAGACAATGCCTGTGACTGACATTCAGTCGTCCTTATCACCCTGGAACCCTTCCAGTGATTCTTCCCAGGATCGATTGATACCATCTCACTACATGTAGTGAGTATCCTAACATCCATTTACATCTATCTCATAGATGAAAACTTAGGATTTAGGAGGTATCACTTTGATCCTATATGGAGAATTCTTGTGATAAGCGGAGATTGACCGAGCGTAGCATAGGAAACTCATTCCCTATCAAGAGTATGTCATCCACGTACTTTATGAGGATCACTACCATACTCCCTACTACCTTTTTGTATATACAAGATTTATCTACCATTTTGATGATGTCAAACTCTTTGACTAACACATCAAAACAGACGTTCCAACTCCGCGATGCCTGCTTTAATTACGTAAAACATCTTGCTCGCGTTTCCGCTGCTCCCACTGTCTACGAGGCCCTCTGGCTGTGTAGTTATAGACGCACTCTTCTAAAACATCACTTAGAAAAGCAGCCATGGCACCCAACCGCCAGATATCGTAGTCATGGTATGTAGCCGTGGCAAGTAGGATCTTGATGGACTTAAGCATAGCTACTGGAAAAGGTTTCATCATTTTCCACGCCTGGTTAATGACGAAAACCTTTAACTAGTCTAGCTTCGAAAGTCTCAACTTTTCCATCTACACCAAGTAATCTTCTCAAGATATACTTGCTCCTGATGGGGATTTAACCCTTCAGATAAAGCAACTAAAGTCCATACTTTGTTAGTGTATAAGGATTCCATCTCAGATCGATAAACATCCAGCCATTCTTACAGAGTCCCACTCCTGATGGCCAGCTCGAAACTAGTTGGGTCATCATCTTATGACGCAATCCTCGCTCCCACTATCATAGAGAAACGGAAGTATCTCTCAGGTGGGTGAGGATCCCTACTAGATCGTCGGAGAGGCTGAGGTTCGCTGGTAACTATTGAATCCTTTGGTTCTTCCAAATCATCAGCTGCAGTTTGTATATCTGGAACCTTTCCAGTTCTACATAACAGACCTTGCCTCGAGCTTGTCCGGATTTTGCTTTTAGACATAGGCCGGACAACCCCAAATCTTAACCAACTTAAGATATGGGCTCTTCCCTTTCCATATCACATATGAAGCGGTAGGCAACTGATTTGATTGGAACCCTATTCAATAGGTATGCAACTTCATAAGTGCATAACTCCCAAAAGGAATTAGGTAACTCAGTAGTACTCATCATAGATCACACCTTATCATATAGGGTGTGATTGCTCCGCCCCGATACAACGTTGTGCTGTGGTGTATTCGGAGGAGTAATGCTGAGAGAGGATCTCATTCTCCTTTAGAATAGTCCAAGAATTCCATGCACAAGTATTCTCCTCCCTGATCTCATCATAGGACATAATACTTATACCCGTATTTTGGTTCTCTACTTCTAACTTATATTCTGTGAATATCTTAAAAGGTTCAGACTTGTGTTTCAACAGGAACATATGTCTGAATCTTGAGAGAGTATCAGAGAATTTAATGAAGTATAAAGGACCGGTCTTGGTATGTGTAGACAGGGGACCTTCATACATCAACATGTATCATCCCAAGAGTTCAACTAACTCTTTCTCTGTTTCCAATAAACAGAGCTGTTGTCATCTTATCTTTGTGACATGACCGGCAAGTTTTCACAAGATGTAAATTCAAACAGATTTAAATATGCATCTTTGTGCAACTTAGCTAGTCAGGTCGCATTGATTTGACCTAGTCTACAATACCCTAAGAAGGAATCGTTCATTTCTGAACTTTTCCTCTTGTGTGTGTTCTGTATACTAAGAACTGTAGTTTGATTTAGAACATCAATGCTTTTAGATAACGTGCCTGAACCGATCAACTTTTGATATAGAAAATGTTCAAAATATTATCCAACAATACAAAATTTTATCATTTCTTTACTAATAAAGAGACTGATATGATTTTGTATATCAGGTTCGGTATCTAATAACATTCATTCAGAATCAATGTATTGGTAATACAGGGTGACAGTGACCAACAGAGTTGGCTGCAACACTTGCCCCATTTTCTGCCTCATGAAACTTATCACCTGTTCTCAGTTCTCTACCTTTCTGTAGCCCTATGTAACAGATTACATATCTGGGATCCTGATCCGGTATCAAATACCTAGGACGTAGAGGATACTGAGAAACAGTTCTTTATAATGAACACACCCGAAGGAGATGCATCACATGCACTTTCTTCGTTTGGGTGGCACGGGAATTCTGGTAATCCCCTATTTCCTGCTCTGTCTTATAACAATTATAAGTTGGAGCGGGACCAACGTTCCCCAGCTCAGTATAACAAGCGGGTTCGATCAATATCCGTATTATTATCTTGATTAAGGCGTGACATGGTCGCTACCTGGAGAGAGAGAGAAGAAAACACTCAGCGTATGCTCTTGCAAGATCAGATTGGTTATAATTTTTTCTAATCAGGATGGCTCCCACTGTTTTTATCAAATCTTCCTTCAAACCCTAAAAGGAAAGACTAGCCGGGATTAATTACACGCTACAAGTTCGCCAATCTTTCAGCCAGGCCAGTGTCAGTACTTTGAGCGAGGTCCCCCGTGCTTTCGCACGAACCTAATTAATGTAAACCTCGTTTTCCCAGAGGCGTAACCCCGTTGACACCTTTCTAGACACCTACTTGATCGGCTAATTGTAATGTGTAAAACTCTTCCAGGAGTAACAATTACTCGCAGCGGGTATCAGGATCCAACTATCTCATAAAAGGTATGCAATCTCATTGCAAATTTCAACACTTGAAATTCCCGAAAATTTTGCCCTGAACGATCTATGACCTTGACAAGGTCAACAAACCATAGACCGCAAGTCAAGTTCAACCCGTCATTTCGTGATTGAATCAAACCCACCCGCACGACCCTTGACGAAGGTCAACAAGGTCGCACGACTACCCTAATCCAATCTGCATCATATGCATAAGCAGATAAATACTAGTTAGTTTCCGCACACTACGCCTTGACGGAGGTCAACAAACGTAGCACGAATACTAAGTAGGACTTATCTGAAATGACGGAGGGCTACGACAGGTTTTTCTGAAAACCTATTGTGTAATGAACTTGATATCGTTGTATAATCAAATGATTTTAAAATGGAGTGCTTTTGAGGCTTTTCTAGTTTTGCTAAAGGAGTCACTCCCGGTGAAGGGATCGTCGGTCTTTTCCTCGTCGAATAAGGTGCAGGATATATCATATATACCGCTGTGCAAAGCAAAAACTATAGGAGCAATCAAAAGACAATCCGAGGGTTGTAATATCTGCCAGTTATTGCTAAAGGAGTCACTCCCGGCGAAGGGATCTCGGTCCTTTCCTTATCGAATAAGGTGCAGGATGTTCAACAAGGAACACCGCGATGCAAAGCAAGAACTGTAGCTACCTGTTTTTGAAAATTCGATTCCACAACATCTTAGGTTTCTTTTCTTTCATTTCATTAATCATATTAATGAAGTCCCATCATTTAAACACCTAAACATTACAGATAAATACGACGTACACTTATGCCATCTGCATTCGCCTCGATGTCCCCTCGTGCACCGTTAGGTTAGGTAACAACGGTAGAGCGGGGCAGGGCTAGTGCGGGTGTAAAACATAAGTAACGTCTATATAATATATCATATATATAGTATATATAGTATTTATCACAGAACATATCAAATGATCACATCACAGATATCGCAGCAGAAGAAACATATGAAACATTGGATATACTAGGACGTCCGTGTTTTCAATACGAGCCAGTATAAAACACGGATTCCACGGTCGCGATGAATAGCCAAACCCACACCCCTACACCCCTACGAGAGCAGCAAGCAACCCTACCAATTCTAGAGTTAGGAG
This sequence comes from Agapanthus africanus, assembly GCA_030015575.1. Classification (NCBI taxonomy): domain Eukaryota; kingdom Viridiplantae; phylum Streptophyta; class Magnoliopsida; order Asparagales; family Amaryllidaceae; genus Agapanthus; species Agapanthus africanus. The sequence continues at coordinate 379,212,979 of CM057343.1, forward strand.
ACCCGGACTTGACTCCTCGAGTTGGTCTCCCACTGGACTCCAGAACCTGGTTACTTTTGCCCTCCTCCTTGGGTCTATCCTAGTGCGGAAAAGTAAATAATATACAAATGGTGACATCTTCCGCAACCTGGAAGTGCCCCAATAAAAGAATATTACATACAGGCTTTTACATGAATGAAAATGAAAAACACTCATCTCACATAAAAAAAACCCCGGCTATTCAAACACGACGATCCAATATAACATATCCAGCAACACATAACATCACATGTCATCAACGTAAGTAAATATGCGCATCCCAATTGTCGTTGACATATAGCAACGAAACCGGCGATATCACATATTACACTTACGGTCATAGAAAAGAAAGTGTAAAACTACAACAGTTGGAATTCGCAACCTGTTTAGACATCGCATGCCTAACCAAATGAATTCCTTAGACATCGCATGCCTAACAATTATAAACCCCGCATTTTAGTCTCATTATCGAAAAATCTTTTCAATATCAAGTCGAGTAATTCAACAAGATTCCCGACATCCTGATCGAATGCTCATCGCAAACTTCAGTAGACGGCCGCACCCCCGACGCCGCCGACGAAGTGCACCAAGGCGGAACACCGTTGCCGCGAGCACCCGAACGGATACTTTCGGCGACGGGGTTCTCCTACAGTCACTTGGTCGGGGCTATGGGGTATGGCTATCTATTAAGTTTACCGGCGAGTATCCGCGTACGCTACGTGATTGCGACGGACTTTTGATCGCATCAAAATTCCGTGGCAACCGATCAAGTGAGACTAAAGTGCTATGTTTATAACATTCATATCAGTTATCTCATAACTACTTATAGATTCCAAGTATTGTATCACATTCTAGATAAATAAAAAATGTTAAACTTTCCGATCGAACAATCAAACACCCAAGTTTTCCTGAAACAGATCAACACATGAAATAAGTTTAAAAACATTCACTTGATGCCTCAGTACCAACGGTCCAGCCGTAGAAGGGTCAAGCCAACGCTTCACATGTGGCACGCCGTACTGCCCCAAACCCTAAGGTTCAAAGGGCAGTTCAAGACGGTCACATAATCGAGTTAAGGTTTGTTGTCTTCTAGAGGGACCATCGCTTTACTTGCACTACTTAGAACGTTCTTAAACGACGGAAAAATCCAACACTTGGAAATTTCCAGGCAGGGGAAAAATTGGGTATTTATATCCGGTCGAACTTTTTAACATATTCAAAAATTATCCGGAAAACACATAGACAAAATTAGACAATCCGATCGAATCTATGAAGTCCCAATACAACCCCAGAAAACTCAACTCTTGAGTGCAGATTAAAACTTCCCAGAGAACAGAGGAAACAGATACGGGCATTACTGTATAAAAATGAATCCCTAATCAGTACATACGGCCGCGGAACCGCCGCAAATGGAGGTTAATGCCGCGGTTCCGCGGCGCTACAGTGGAATTAGGGTTTCGTTTTCTGCAGTAACTCTTAGAATTTCCTGATCTATTTTCTGAGAGTTTTTAATTCACAAAACTCCCAGTTTTGAAAAAATTTACATAGAGGGGTGAAAAGTGCGGATTTCGGGTTCGATCGGATTTCTAACACCGTCTACACTTCGCCTAAGGCTCTAGCTAGGCTCTGATACCACTGTAGGTCAGGCAACCACCCTATCCAATGGGGTCGCCGTGGCACCAACGGGTCCCTCCGCCGCTACTTTTCATGCTTGCCCCCTCGCGAGGACTACAACCCGCCGGAACACCTTCCGGTCTCGGGACACCCTGGGGGTAAGAGCCTATGCTTTGCCACACTGTCACACAGTGAGAACCCCCATAGGTCGACATCCAATGCCTAGTAGCTCTGATACCACTGTAGGGTTCCTAGGCACTCTTAGGAGGTCTCACAAGGCATCAACCATGCCAAATTCAAAAAATTCCGGTGCCGAGAAAACCTAATGCGATCGTTAACTAGAGTTTAGGCGAAACATAAAGCAAGTAGATAACAATTATCACTAAGGGAAGGGAAATACAACCTTTGTAGATCCGGTCCACCACTTCTTTAGCTCCGTGTTGACGTCCCTCCGCTGCGATCATCGGAATCCCGGACCCTTGCGTCGATTTCATCGGAGAAATAGGCGGGCTAGGTCGTTGACTTCGATGCCGAAGATGATCTACGTCGAGGCGACTCTAACTCGAGCTCCAACTTCACCAAGTCATGAAACTTGTGAAGAAAACACCCTATACTACATGGCAAGTGGTAGAGGATGAAGAAATAGGAAGTGGGTTCACTTTGGATTTGGATTTCTCACTTGGATTCATCACTTGATAATTTCTAGTAAGGGTTTTCTTTCTTCTTCAAGAAGAAGAAGAAGAAAGAAAATGGAAAATGAATTAACTAAAATAGAAAATCAAGTAACCCTTATCATATTGCAACCATGGTTAAGTGTATAGAATAAACTAGGGTTAAGTTAAATGGTTAGGGTTAAGGAAAGAAACAAAATGGTCATGACATTTCAAAGCTTCAAGTAAATTCCAAAATAAGCCACCATTTTCTTTCTTGCCCAAAAAGATAAATGCAAAAAGAAAATAAATAAAACTTTTAAAACTCTAACCATTAACCTAATCATGGTTTAAATCAAACACTAACCCAAGTTTGCAAGTATCATCAAACATGATACAATACTTGTGCATAAAAAATATATCACATATACAAAGTGCACAAACAAGTGAGAAAAACATCTTAAGTGAACCAATATTAGTTGATGTAAAGTAATATATCAAATATATAATTATACATTAAATCATTAAATCAACACTTGATTTAACGATCCGGTCACATCGCATATGACCGACTAATATCCAATATATCGACTTATCGAATCAATTCTCGATTCGATAACTAGGTTATATCGCATACAACCAATCAATACATTCATCGCGAGAATAGAATACGGCATCACATACACGCACTATTCTCGGTCCAGCACATATCTCATATGCGCTCCTATTTCGTTTCGCTTGAGCCAGGAAACCTCTGTGTAGGACTCTAAAGACTCGTCAATACGCCGGCAGCAGGTGATGATCATATCAAACACCCACAAGCCGCAAGCGGTCTGCTAAATGTAACGACCACCCGGGTATTGAGCGATCGGAAGATCAACGAGCAAGCCCGCTCACACTCCTGTGAATCCAACCAGTAACACTTACCGTACAGTCCGGTTTGTTCGTCCGATATGTCGCATATCTTGCCTAGGGGTGGTAAACGTCAGACCCCAGTAGTTCGATAAGTCATGTCGATATGAGGTCTATAATAGTTCGAGAAACTACTGATAACACTTACCAGTAAATCTCAGCAACCCTGGCCAGGGATTTCCGGTTATAGCCAATCGAACACAGTGCAACATCAACTCCCTATACCGGGAGAGACGAATCCCCCCTATCGCTCATTGCCTCCATGTGATTCGGGACTGTACCCAAAAACCACCGTTTTGCACGCCTTCTTGGACGTAGCAAGGTGGAAATCAAAGCACAGTGGGAATCACACAAGACTCTATGACGATCTTGGGTCTACAGACTAACTTGTACCAGTGTCACCAGAGAACTGCCATCTGACGTGAGGTATAATACCATCTAGGAGTTCTTGGCGAGTCCGTCCAGTGTACCCAGTCTCTACTGAGCACCCGTATATCATCTCTGATGTCAAACACCAATGGATATAGGATCATCCATCGCCCATCTGTATGGGTCGAGAAGGTATACGCTAGTCTACTCTGGTGTATCGATGCCCCGTCTCAATACACCCATGACTAGGGACCTTGAAGGATGTACTTATGGACTACCATGTCCCCACTAGTATGATCCGCATCATAATCCAGGTAGTCAAGTACACATCCTAAGGGCTTTACCAACATGTAACAGAGAGACAATCAGTATACACGTTAAGACAAAGAGTAACCAGATAGCATACTATCATGTCGAGCAAGAAAGTCCTCCCTATATATGTCCCAGCATCCACTACAATATACATCCTATGTACAGTAATGGCCTCTAGGGCATACATATAACTAACAGTAACACTACCGTACAGTCCGGTATCTTCGTCTGATATGTCGCATATCTCGTCTAGGGGTGGTAAACGTCAGGACCGAGTAACTCGATAAGTCGTGCCGATGTGAGTCTCATAACGGGTTGAGAAACTACTGATAACACTTACTAGTATATCTCCTAATCAGCCCTGGCCAGGGATTTCCTATTATAGCCAATCGAGCACAGCGCAACATCAACTCCCAATACCGGGAGAGACGAAACCCCTCCTATAGCTCATAGCCTCCATGTGATTCGGGACTGTACCCAAAAGTCGCCGTTTTGCACGTTCTCTTGAACGCGGTAATGTGAAAATCAAAGCACAGTAGGTATCACACAAGATTCTATGACGATCTCGGGTCTACAGACTAACCTGTACCAGTGTTACCAGAGAGTTGCCATCTGACGTGAGGTATAATACCATCTGGGAGTTCTCAGCGAGTCCGTCCAGTGTACCCAGTCTCCACTGAGCACCCGTATACTGTCTCTGATGTCAAACACCAATGGATATGAGATCATCCATCGCCCATCTACATGGGTTGAGAAGCTATACGCTAGTCTACTCTGGTATATTGATGCCCTGTCTCGATACACTCACGACTAGGAACTTTTGAAGGATGTACTTAACGACTACTCTGTCCCCACTAGTATGATCTGCATCATAATCCTGGTAGTCAAGTACTCATCCTAAGGGCTTTATCAACATGTAACATAGAGACAATCAGAGTACATGTTAAGATAAAGAACAACCAGATAGCATACTATCATGTCGAGCAAGAAAGTCCTCCATATATATGTCCAAGCATCCACTACAATATACATCATATGTACAGTAATGGCCTCTAGGGCATACATATCACTAACAATCTCCCACTTGCACTAGGGCCATCTATTGTAGTATCTCATACCCAACAATCAGCAGTGGTTGAAGTACCTCATACTCAACCATCCTATAAAAGTCTCTACTAGGAAATAGGCCTTTGTGAGTGGATCCACGCCGTTGTCCTCTGTGTCTACTCTCCTAACCTCGATCTCCCTGGAGATCAACCATCTCCATGATCTGGTGATACTGCCTAAGAATATGTATGGATCTCTGATGGGACGGGGGTTCCTAGGCCTAAGCCACAACTCCATTGTCACACAATGGTAGGAACGAAGTTCATCTCATGAACGAGTGTACATCCAGACTACCTCTTTGGTAGTATCCTTGGTAGCAATGTACCCAGCCTTTATCGTCTAGTATGCCACGGTATCTAGCTTAGAACTCTTCCAACATACCGTCCCTACACTGAGGGTAAAGACAATGCCTGTGACTGACATTCAGTCGTCCTTACCATCCTGGAAGCTATCCGGTGATTTTCCCCAGGATCGATTGATACCATCTCACTACACCTAGTGAGAATCCTAACATCCATTTAGATCTATCTCATAGATCCAAGACCCAGGATTTAGGAGGTATCACCTTGATCTTATATGGAGAATCCTTGTGATAAGAGGAGATTGACCGAGCGTAGCATAGGAAACTCCTTCCCTATCAAGAGTATATCTTCCACGTACAATACGAGGAACACCACCATACTCCCTACTACCTTTTTGTATATACAAGGTTCATCTACCATTTTGATGAAGTCAAAAGCTTTGACTACTACATCAAAACAGACATTTCAACTCCGCGATGCCTGCTTTAACTCATAAAGCATCTTGCATATGTTTCCGCTGCTCCCACTGTTTACGAAGCCCTCTGGCTATGTACTTATAGACGCTCTCTTCTAAATCATCATTTAGAATAGCATTCACGACACCCAACCGCCAGATATCGTAGTCATAGTATGTAGCAATGGCAAGTAGGATCTGGATGGACTTAAGCATAGCTTTGAAAGTCTCAACTTTTCCATGTACACCAAGTAATCTTCTCAAGATATACTTGCTCCTGATGGGGATTTAACCCTTCAGACATAGCAACCAAAGTCCATACTTTGTTGGTGTATATGGATTCCATCTCAGATCGCTTAGCATTCAGCCATTCTCACAGAGTCCCCACTCTTGATGGCCTGCTCGAAACTAGTTAGGTCATCATCTCATGATGCAATCCTCGCTCCCACTATCATAGAGAAGACCGAAGTATCTCTCAGATGGATGATGAACCCTACCAGATCGGCGTAGAGGTTGAGGTTCGTTGGGAGCTATTGAATTCTCTAGTTCTACCAAATCATCAGCTGCAGTTTGTATAGCTGGAACTCCTTCCAGTTCTACCTCATAACCACTAATTTCTTCACAAGAAATTCCCTTTCCAAAATGTGGCATGCTGAGAAACAAAACACCTGTTGCTCCTCAGTGTGGTCGAAGATATTCCCTTGCGAATGCTTGGGATATCCAACAAACTTCCACATAACTGACCTTGCCTTGAGCTTGTCCGGATTTTTCTTTTGACATAGGCCAGACAATCCCAAATCTTAACATCCTTAAGAGATGGGCTCTTCCTATACCATATCACATATGCAGTGGTAGGCACCTGATTTGGTTGGAACCCTATTCAATAGATATGCAGTTTCTCAAGTGCATAACTCCCAAAAGGAAATAGGCAACTCAGTAGTACTCATCATAGAGCACACCATATCACATAAGGTGCGATTGCTCCGTCCCGATATACCAACGTGCTGTGGTGTATACAGAGGAGTAATGCTGAGAGAGAATCTCATTCTCCTTTAGAATAGTCCAGGAATTCTGTGCTCAAGTATTCTCCTCCCTGATCTCATCATAGGACATAATACTTATACCCATTTTGGTTCTCTACTTCTAACTTATATTCCTTGAATTTCTCAAAAGCTTCAGGCTTATGTTTCAACAGGAACATATGTCCGAATCTTGAGAGATCATCAGTGAATGTAACGAAGTACAAAGAACCAGTCCTGGCTTGTATAGACAGGGGACCTACATACATCATCATGTATCAATCCCAAGAGTTCACTAACTCTTTCTCTGTTTCCAGTAAACGGAGCTATGGTCATCTTATCTTTTGTGACATGACTGGAAAGTTTCACAAGATGTAAATTCAAACTAATTTAAATATGCATCTTTATGTAACTTCAGCTAGTCAGGTCGTATTGATATGACCTAGTCTACAATACCTCAAGAAGGATTCATTCATTTCTAAACTCTTCCTCTTGTGTGTGTTCCATACGTTAAGAACTGTAGTTTGATTTAGAACGTATATGCCATTAGATAACGTGCCTGAACTGATCAACTCTTGATATAGGAAATGTTCAAAACATTATCCAACAATACAAAATTATATCCTTCTTTACTAAAAAAGAGACTGATATGATATTGTATATCAGGTTCGGTATCTAATAACATTCATTCAGAATCAATGTATTTGGTAATACAGGGTGATAACTGCCAACAGATTTGGCTGCAACAATTGCACCGTTTCTAACTCTTAAAACTTATCACCCATTCTCAGTTCTCTACCTATCTGTAGCCCATGTAACTGATTACATATGCGGGATCCTGATCCGGTATCACATACCCAGGACGTAAGGATACTGAGAAACAGTTCTCTGTAATGAACACACCCGGAGATGATGCATCAGCATGCACTTTCTTCGTTTGGGCGGCACGGGAATCCTGGTAATCCCCTATTTCCTGCTCGGTCTTACAACAATTATCAGTTAGAGCGGGACCAACGTTCCCCAGGTTAGTATAACAAGCGGGTTCGGTCAATACATCCGTATTATTATCTTGATTAAGGCATGACATGGTCGCTACCTGGAGAGAGAGAGAAGAAAACACTCAGCGTATGCTCTTGTAAGATTAGATTGGTTATTAATTTATCTAATCAGGATGGCTCCCACTGTTTTAGTCAAATCTTCCTTCAAACCCTAAAAGGAAAGACTAGCCGGGATTAATTACACCCTACAAGTTCGCCAATTTTTCAGCCAGGTCAGTGTCGGTACTTTGAGGGAGGTTCCCCGTGCTTTCGCACGGACCTAATTAAAATAAACCTCATTTTCCCAGGGGCGTAACCCCGTTGACACCTTCCTAGACACCTACTTGATCGGCTAATTGTGATGTGTAAAACTCTCCCAGGAGTAACTCTTACTCGCAGTGGGTATCGGGATCCAACTATCTCATAGAAGGTATGCGATCTCATTGCAAATTTCAACACTTGAAATTCCCAATAATATTTTGCCCCTAGCAACCTATGACCTTAACGAAGGCCAACAAACCATAGGCGGCTAGTCAAGTTCAACCCGTGCATTTCCTGATTGAATTAAACCTACCCGTATGATCCTTGACGCATGCCAAACAACGCCGTACGAATACCCTAATCCAATCGTATCGTATGCTAGCAGATAAACACTAGTTAGCTACCGTACACTACGCCTTGACGCATGCCAAACTACCGCAGCATGAATACTAAGCAGTACTTATCTGAAATGACGGAGGGCTACGATAGGTTTTTAAGAAAACCTTTTGCGTAATGAACTTGATATCGTTGTAGAATCAAATGATTTAAATGGAGTGTTTTTGAGTCTTTTTCTAGTTTCGCTAAAGACGTCACTCCCGGTGAAGGGATCTCGGCTCTTTCCTTATCGAATAAGGTGTAGGATATTCACAATACCACTATGCAACGCAAAAACTAGAAAAGCAGTCAAAAGACAAAACCGAGGGTTGTTGCATCTGCCAGTTATTGCTAAAGAGGTCACTCCCGGTGAAGGGATCTCGGCTCTTTCCTTATCGAATAAGGTGCTGGATATTCTACAAGGAATACCGCTATGCAAAACAACAACTAGAGCTACCTGTTTTTGAAAATTCGATTCCACAACATCTTTAGGTTACTTTTATTTCATTAATCTCATTAATGAAGTCCCATCATTTTAAGTTACCTAAACATCACAGATAAATACAACGTATGCTTATCCATCCGCATTCGCCTCGATGTCCCCTCGTGCACCGTTAGGTTAGGTAACTAAATGCAGAGCGGGGCAGTGCTAGCGCAGGTGTAAAACATAAGGAACGTCTATATAATATATCACATATACTATATCCTGTATTCATCTCATCAATGTATATCAAATGATCACATCACAGATATCGCAGCAGAAACACAACATATGAAATATTGGATATACTAGGATTTCCAGGTTTTATTTTAAGCCTGTATAAAACACGGATTCCACGGTCTTGATGAATAGCCAAACCCACATCCCTAGACCCCTACGAGAGCGGCAAGCAACCCTACCAATTCTAAAGTTAAGAGACCCGGTCTCGACTCCTCGAGATGGTCTCCCACTGGACCCTAGAACCTGGTTACTTGTGCTCCCCGCCTTGGGTCTATCCTAATGCGGAAAAGTAAATAATATACAATAGTGACATCATCCTCAACCCGGAAGTGCCCCAATAAAAGAATATTACATACAATGAATTTTACATGAATGAAAATGAAAAACTCTCATCTCACATAAAACCCCGACTATTCAAACACGACGATCCAATATAACATATCACAGCAACACATAACATCACATGCCATCAACGTAAGTAAATATATGTATCCCAATTGTCGTTGACATATAGCAATGAAACCAGTGATACACCACATATTACACTTACGGTGGCAGAAAAGAAAGTGAAAAACTACAACAGTTGGAATCCGCAACCACCTTAGACATCACATGCCTAACCAAATGAATTTCTTAGACATCGCATGCCTAACAATTATAAACCCTGCATTTTAGTCTCGATCTCGAAAACACTTTTCAATATCATGTCAGGAAATTCAAAAAGATTCCCGACATCCTGATCGAATACTCGTCGGAAAATTTAGTAGATGGCTGCACCCCCGATACCGTCGACGAAGTGCCCTAAGGCGGAACACCGCTGCCGCGAGCACCCGAACGGATGCTTTTGGCGACGGGGTTCTCCTACAGTCACTTGGTCGGGGCTATGGGGCGTGGCTATCTATTAAGTTTACCCGACGAGTATCCGCGTATGCTACGTGATTGCGACAGACTTTTGATCGCATCAAAATCCCGTGGCAACCGATCAAATAAGACTAAACTGCTAGATTTATAAAATTCAAACTAGTTATCTCATAACTACTTATGGATTCCAAATATTGTATCCCATCACATAATATCCGGACGAGATTAAACTTTTCGATCGATTCATGAAAGTCCCATAATTTCCCGATAGTTCAACACTTGAGCACAATTTTAATAATACCCAGAAGATGCCACAATACCTATGAACCAGCCGTAGAAGGGTCAAACCAACGCCTCACATATGACAACGCTGAACTACCACAAACTCTAGGGTTTACTGGTGGTTCTGACGGTCACATAATTGAGTTAAAGTTTCGTTCTTCTAGAGAGTCCACAGAATCACTTGCATATTTTTCCGAATACGTTAAACTTGGAAAAATGGGTTTTTGATATTTGATCGAACTTTTTAAGTTCGTCTAGACAACATGAGAATCACCCGAAACATTGTTAAAACTACGAATATGAAACACTTTGAATTGCTTATAGTGTAAGATTACATCACATGCAAAATTAGCAAAAATAAACAACACCTAAAACATCAAAATCAAGTCAATGGAACACACAAATTTTCACGGGAGGGGGCTCGGATTTGGCCGAGATCTTGCATATGGTGGCCGGCCAAAATTTCCCCAAACTGCCTCAAATTTCACAAGTGTTCATGTTATATCACATACTCTGTACTTGTTTTAAATTTTTTTTGACAATTATTTAAAATTGACAGAAACTACAATTTTGCGTTTCAAGTTTCGGAGTATTTGGGTTTCGTAATCTTAACAAAATCTGTCTAAATTTCTAGCATGGCTCTGATACCACAGCAGGATTACCTAGGACGGCAGCAAGGTTTCGGGAGGCATCGTCCATGCCAAATTCAAAAAATTTCCGTTCTAGCTAACCCTAACTAAGAATCGTTAACTAGAAATCGACGGAAATTTAAATGCAAACACTTTGCAAGTAAAAGTGAGCAAGGAATACAACCTTTTTAGACCGGTCCTTCACTTCAATAGCTCCGTGTAGTAGTCTCTTCGCTGCGATCATGAACTTCGGACTTTAGAGAGGCTCCCATGAAGAAACGAACATGCTTGCTTCGAAATCTTCGAGGCCGAAAATGATCTACGTCGAGGAGACAGTAACCCAAACTATCTCTTCACTAATTACGGAATTAGTGAAGAAAACACCCTATACTAAATGGCAAATAGTATAGGATGATGAAGTAGGAAGTGGGCTCACTTTAGATTTGATTTTCTCACATTTTTCTCATACCTCCATTGAAGCTAGAAAGCTTTAAGGAAGAAGAAGAAGATAACTCTCATGATAATTATCAAGTGAATGAAAAATAAATCATGAGGTTAGAAAATAAACCATGGTGAGTATATGACATCCCTTAACCCTTATAGAGATTTAACCATGGCTAGGTTTAATTGGTTGGGTTAATAAAAATCTAAGGCAAAACAAAAGAGTGGACTTGGTCAAAGATAACTACAGGCTTCTACAAACTTTCATCCATGACAAAATACCACCATTTTGTAATTACCAAAATAAATAAAACCCTAGCAATTAAACCAAGTATGGTGTAAGTCACACACACACCCATATCCATGTATCATCAAGCATGACACAAAATAATGTACACTCGCATATATCACATATATACATATGCACAAAGTGAGAAAAAGAAATAATAAGTGAGCTTAATATTAGTTAATGTAATGTAATATATCAAATATATAATTATACATTAAATTATTAAATCAACACTTGATTTAATAATCCGGTCATATAATATATAACCGACTAATATCAAATGTAACAACTTATCGAATCAACACTTGATCCGATAACCCGGCTTATCGCATATAACCGACCGATATCACATATCGCGAGAATAGAATACGGTATCTCATATCGTATTATTTCTAACGTATCAACTAAACTTTCAGAATAAAAAATCTAGGTTACCCTATTAGCTAACTTGACGATAAAGTTTTTATATTTTTGTAAATTTTTTTCGATTTTTAAGGGTTTTTAATTAAGTATGCAAATGCGAAATATACACATGAATGCGAAGGTAGAAAGCTTACCAAGCACACCCCCAAACTTAAACTTGACAGTGCCCTCACTGTCAGGCTACACCAAGAGAGTCAAAATTGTCGGCGCTCCCCTGCGTTTTTTTTAAATTTTAAATTTTAAATTTTTTTATTTTATACAAAACAGAAAGCAAACAAAAAATATATACACAAAAAAGTCCCACCCAAACTTAAGTGAAACGGTGTTGCCAATGTTTAAGCGGTGAAGTTCAGGATTAGGGGGGAGAGAACAGTATCAATCTATACAAAGCCTTACACATGCCAAAAGTGAGCACCTACCATTCAAAATTTTTTCGCTATAATGTGCAGGTTGGTGAAAGAATGCGGAGAGGAAAGAAATGGAGATTACACGAGACAGTATGGGGATAGAAGTGGTATACGGTCCCGGTATATGAGGTGAAGAATGGCGGAGGGGAGAAAGAAGCGCAATACGAACTTGAGGGTGAAAATGGAGTGAATAAATTAGTACAATTTGTGATGACCGATGTGTAAAAAGCGATTGTACTAATCTATTAACCCGTCGAGAAATGAGGTCAAATCCCTCAAGATTTGTGAGAAAACATGGGTAGACCGAACTTAGTAAACCTGACACTGGAAATGAAAGTGATACGGTGTCTTGCAAGGTCGGAACGATGGAACGGATGGAGGGAAGTGATTGAGGAGGGGTATCAGTTAAAGGTTCAGGAGGGTGTACACAGTCAGTGAAAGGGACAAGATGAATTGGAAAATCCGACTCATCATGTAGAACTGTTTCATCCTCATTACTATCCTCAAAATTCTCCTTAACAATTAGCTCATCCATGCATTTATCATCAATATCAAGACGCATATGGAGTTTGGGAAAAGCAGTTAATGACTCGGGATGATGAATTGGGGAGAAAAACTCATCCAAAGCTGTGGGTTCGTCATCCAAAATATTCCCAGCGTCGATATCCTCAATCAAGTGAAAATCAATATTCTCAGACACCTCATCAAAAGTATGGATTTCTATCAATTATGATTCTAAGATGGAGGTATAAAGATCAAAAGGTTTGAGATTGGTTTCACTTGAAATGGACCCTTCACAATCTGGTAAATCAAACACTACAAAGTCGCACAACTCATTAAACGTTCTATCTTCAATCGGTGAATCGTTTGGGACACTTGATAGACTTTCAAAACCGGAGTTGTGGAATTCAATTTGCAATGGGTAGGTTTGATTTGGAAGGGTGTACCGCTCACTCTCACTACTCAATTCTCAATCTGTCCTATCGCTTCATCATACATTGGAAAATTTGGAGCTAGTTGGAAACTAGCTACCGGGTCACTAGGTTGTATGGGGGCAGCTATGGATGCATTCAAATCCATCATCTGTTGGTATGAAGGTACCCGAAAGTCTTCTAACGACTATTCCAGAATAGACATGGGTTTTGGAGGGGTTTCAGTAAAAGATTCAAATTCGTTTGGATACGTGAAACTCCCAAAAAGCTGTTCAGAAGCAATGTCTAAGGAAGGTGTAAAAGTCGGGTAGGATTGATAGGAATCGAATGGATGTGAAAAATGGACAGGATTAGGATCAACATTCTGATATGAAGGTGATTGGAATTGTTGATCAAAAGAATTGGAAGTGGTGAAAGGAGTGAAAGATCGGCTACGAGATTGTTCGATTCTATCGGCAATGGACATGGGTCGTGGAGTCGAAACATGACTCTCAAAAGGGGTATTAACGTATGAGGGTAGGGGAGGTTGAAACGGTTGATACGAAGTGGATTGCGGAGTCCAATTGTATTTTCTAGACACGTCTATCCAATCTTTCAAAGAAATTTTGGGCATGGATGGATCTTTCGAAGTTCGGCCAAAGCAAGAACCGTAAGAAGAAATGTCTGGTTGCGGGTACCAAAGTTCTGCAAGAGTTGGTCGTTTTGGGGTACCCATGTTATGAAAAAGGTAGGGTGGGTGGAAAGTGGTTGAATTTTTATAAATTTTTTTTGATATTTTTTTTGTTTTTGTAGTTTTCGAAATTGTTTGTTTTTGAAAGAATACGGAATTTTGGGACTAAACTTTACATAAGCACAAGCACAATCACAATATGCACAAACAACACCAAGAGCTAGAGTCTTCAAAGTCCAACTAAACCGCTCCTAGACTTCCAAGCGACAAGTTACAAGATAACCCTCGAATCACCTCTTCACTGCCAATTGTGGCCAGGTAAGCACAAGTGAGGTAAGGAGGGTTCCGCTCATGAATCACCGTGAGACAGTCCTTTTAAAATTACCTACTCACTTGTTTAGCCTAGGTACCACAAAGTCAAGTTTAGATAAATGACCGATTCCCCGCAACCTTCACTTGTTCTAAATGAGCGCGACAAGTCCTTATAGGTTTTGGTCTAGATATTTTTTATTAACTCAAGGTAATGCGTATACTTTTTGTGATTTGTGGGGTCTCAGGAAGGGTGATGAAATCCCTACCCAATCTTAATTAGTGTTATAGCCCTTTAATGTCCGTATTATTATATGCAAAGCGTTAAACAAACAAAATCTAAAATAACAAAAACAAAAAAAAAATTGGCGGCGGCGTAATCTGTGCAAAGAAACCTGCAGAAAATACAATTCAGTGGAGTTCACAGAGGGGATCAAAGTAAAGAGAAGGGGTGTAAAAAAAATTGGGCTCTGAAGCCACAATAGGATCGCGGAACCGCCGCGAAATCCACACTTTGACCGCGGTTCCACGGTCAAATTGTTGAGTTAGGGCTTGATCTTTTGGTCATGCACCCCTTGTTCCGTACACTAGAATAAAAACCTCTAACTCTTGATTCGATTACTGTACTTGCTCCAGATAGCTTGCACACTTGTATACAAAAAATATTAAAAATAACAAAATGGTTTTTTTTATATTCATTTTATTATATATGTATAAAAAAAATTAACCCGAATAATAAGAAAGAAAATACGTTACCGTCTCCCCGGCAACTGCGCCATTTGATTGGAAGCGGAAACGTGCGTTCCCCCTTATCCTCTTTGTTCTACTTAACGCAATCAAGACGTTGTCACTTTGCAGCTAGCCGGTTGAGCACGGGTCGATCCACAAGGAGATGGTAGTATGTCCGTTCGTGTTTTAGACGAGTCAATGAAGAATGTATATGTGTATGTTCAAATATATCCTAAGTATTTGTATGTATATTCAAGTAAGCTTGTTAGGGTTAAGGTTGGTTAGTAGAGTTAGGATTAGTCTTGTACTTGTATTTTGCCAT
Source organism: Agapanthus africanus (assembly GCA_030015575.1). NCBI lineage: Eukaryota > Viridiplantae > Streptophyta > Magnoliopsida > Asparagales > Amaryllidaceae > Agapanthus > Agapanthus africanus. The sequence continues at coordinate 379,228,424 of CM057343.1, forward strand.
TCTTAAGATGATGTTGGGATAATCGAAAGTAGCGGGGATTAGGAGGACATATGAATGGGATTTGTGAGTTTAAGCAAGCTTTCCAACGCTAAATCCATTCCTAGTGCCCCTTGTCCGTCCGCTAAATGCGCTTATTTCCAACCCTAGGCCAAACACCCGCAACCATGTATCCAATTAAGTCACAACTACATGTCATGTTGTAGTGCGCTTAAAGGAATTCTCGACTTAGGTCACAGCTATATGTCACGTATGGCGCGCCTAAGTGAGGGGATTGCGTTTGTTTGGTCTAGGTTCGTTTTAGAATGTTTGGCGAAGAGAAGCATAAGGGATTTTTCCGTCCCTCATACTAACCTTCCTTAGCCCCTAACAAGTATGGAAATTATTCACACATGAAAATGAAAAGAAAACAAAGCAGGAAAGAAGCAAAGAAAGAAAGAAAAAATACGGTTTTACAAGCTAACTACTTGGGTCCTCACCTAAGCAAGGAACTCCGTCGAGTATCATGGCTTGAAAATAATACGGATAACTAGGGAAGGATAATAAAACACGCAAAGAAATATCAACAACTACTTAACAACAAGAAACAAAATTACACTTAGGAATTAAAATTACAATATAAGAATTAAAAGAAACAAGTTAAATAAAAACCCTCATCTTCAATGATTTTCCACTCAAGAGCGCTCAGTACACTTTAATGGAGAATAGATAAAGGGGAAGAAGAGGATACAAACTAACCTACACTAAAATCTAACATAAAAGAAGCATCCCTTACTTGGCACAAAACTGGGCTATTTATAGGCAGAGAGCTGAAACCCTAGCGCTAAATTCTGAGCCTAAATACAATGACTAAAATAACCCCAAAGTTTGGTCAGATGATGACACAAACTGCGGCGGAACCTCCGCAAAAACCCACATTTGGCGGCGGTTCTGCCGTGGTTTTGTGGAATTGGGGTCTCGTATTTTCTGGGATTCCTTGTGTTGCTATCTTCTGTTGTTCTACATGTCCCAAATTGCAAAATGCTTCCAAAGTTTCTTCAGATTTGCAACAGTCCAAAATGGCTTCACTTTTAATTCATTTGACCTTTATCTCCCTCGAGCTCCGCGCACCCATTGAATCTTGTGCTGCCCCTCTCGTGCTCTGTGCTTGTCCGAGACATGAATGACCACTGTCATTTGTCTTGTCTCATGAACTGGTAAGCGGAACTGGACGGATACGGATGACCGGAACCCGACTTTTATCTGTTAGTGACAGATGTTTTGGATTTTAGCGTAACTGTGGAGATTTTGTATGATTTGCATTATTTTGGACTAAGAACCTGTAACCTGTAAATATGTAGCAAACACGGATCAAAAGCACCTGCCTATAAACAAACGTGCATAAGAATGGGAAGTATTAAATGCAATATTCTGGTCTGAATAAATACCCCCAAACTTAACCTTTGCTCGTCCCGAGAAAAACCAATTATTCACAAAAAGTCCTAACCTCACTTTCGCAGGGAACACGATTGCACTGAGCTCGTGCAACAAGCCGTTAAACCTCTAGGTGTCCCTAGTAGGAGGAGTGTTGTCTCCTGAAGGTTTTCAGTGGATACTACCCATAAAATCCTGTCAAGCTAGTTTCAAGTTAACGTTGATTCTACTCCTACAGTTTAACATCTAAATTAGAAATTCTATCATCCTAAATTGGAAATATCCAACCCTTATGTTTCACACCTCCTATTTATTCAACCCCAGATCGTATACGTTTTACAGTTTTAGAAATATCTCAGTTTCTCTTGAGTTTTCCTTCTAAAGCGCAGTTTCCAATTCGTAATTTTTATCAACTTTACGGAAAACATAAGTCTTATTCTTTATTCCAATCTTGCCTCCAAACATCGATCACATACCCCCACGTGTGTGTAAATTTTCACCCCTACACTCAAGAATTCAATTCAAGCTACAGTACCCTTGCCTTATTACCTAATACTACTTCTTTTCGTTAATGATGGATGGTGTTGCTCTCATACCTTTCATGCGACTATTAATGCTTCCTGAGGCACTAACCAGCCGATTTCCGAACGTGTGAGCTTAAAGCGTAAATAGCAGTTTCCAGGTCTTGTAATTTATTCTTTTTTTCTTTTTCTTTCTTTTTCTTTTCAAGACCGGATATATTTTTCAATAATACTCTTTTGGTGGTTAGCTTTAAATACCATTTTTTTCTTTCATACAAGGTTTTCAGGCAAGTGTATTTCTAGGTATCCTCTACTATCCCAAGTTTCAAGGTGCGTGTACATGCGATTTGTAGTGTATATACTTTCTACATTTGGACTCAAGAATATGAATTATTTTTCAGACTTATCCTTCAGTAAAGCTTTCAATACTTTTCCTTCATCTCGACTTAACTCAAGAACTGAACTCAAAATTACCTACTTCTAAAAAAAACTGCATGGATGTATAATTACCAAGGTTAAACAGAAAGAGAGTTATTTTTAAGGTTTTCAATTCTTAAGCCTAGGATTTAGTTATTTCTAATGTATCAACTAAACTTTCGGAATAAAAAATATAGGTTACCCTATTAACTAACTTGACGACAAAATTTTTATATTTTTGTAATTTTTTTTTATTTTATGGGTATTTAAATAATTATGCAAATGCGAAATATACACATGAATACGAAGATAGAAAGCTTACCAAGCACACCCCCAAACTTAAACTTGACAGTGCCCTCACTGTCAGGCTACACCAAGAGAGTCAAAATTGTCGGCGCTCCCCTGTGTTTTTTATTTTTTTATTTTTTTTATTTTATACAAAACTAAAAGCAAAAAAAAAATATATACACAAAAAGGTTCTCCCCAAACTTAAGTGAAACAGTGTTGCCACTGTTTAAGCGGTGAAGTTCTGGATTAGGGGGAGAGAACTGTATCAATCTATACAAGGTCTTACATAGGCCAAAAGTGAGCATCAACCATTCAAAAATTTTATCGCTATAATTTGTAGGTTGGTGAAAGAATACGGAGAGGAAAGAAATGGAGAATACACGAGACCGTATGGGGATAGAAGTGGTATACAGTCCCGGTATATGAGGAGAAGAATGGCGGAGGGGAGAAAGAAGCGCAATACGAACTTGAGGGTGAAATTGGAGTGAATAAATTAGTACAATTTATGATGACCGATGTGTAAAAAGCGATTGTACTAATCTATTAACCCGTCGAGAATTGGGGTCAAATCCCTCAAGATTCGTGAGAAAACATGGGTAGACCAAACTTACTAAACCACAAACTGGAAATGAAAGTGATACGGTGTCTTGCAAGGTCGGAATGATGGAACAGATGGAGGGAAGTGATTGAGGAGGGGTATCAGTTAAAGGTTCAGGAGGGTGTACACAGTCAGTGAAAGAGACAGGATGAATTGGAAAATCCGACTCATCAAGTAGAACTGTTTCATCCTCATTACTATCCTCAAAATTCTCCTCAACAATTAGCTCATCCATGCATTTATCATCAATATCAACACGCATATGGAGTTTGAGAAAAGCAGTTAATGACTCGGGATGATGAATTGGGGAGAAAAACTCATCCAAAGCTGTGGGTTCATCATCCAAAATATTCCCAGCGTGGATATACTCAATCAAGTGAAAATCAATATTCTCAGACACCTCATCAAAAGCATAGTTTCTATCAATTGTGATCCTAAGATGGAGGTGTAGATGTCAAAAGGTTTGGGATTGGTTTCACTTGAAATGGACCCTTCACAATCTGGTAAATCAAACACTACAAAGTCGCACAACTCATTAAGCGTTCTATTTTCAATCGGTGAATCGTTTGGGACACTTGATAGAATTTCAAAACCGGAGTTGTGGAATTCAATTTGCAATGGGTAGGCTTGATTTGGAAGGGTATACCGCTAACTCTCACTACTCAAATTCTCAATCTGTCCTCTCGTTTCATCATACATTGGAAAATTTGGAGCTAGTTGGAAACTAGCTACCGGGTCACTATGTTGTATGAGGGCGGCCATGGACGCATTCAAATCCATCATCTGTTGGTACGACGCTACCCGAATGTCTTCTAACGACTATTCCAGACTAGACATGGGTTTTGGAGGGGTTTCAGTAAAAGATTGAAATTCGTTTGGATACGTGAAACTCCCAAAAGGCTGTTCAGAAGCAATGTCTAAGGAAGGTGTAAAAGTCGGGTAGGATTGATAGGAATCGAATGGATGTGAAAAATGGACAGGATTATGATCAACATTCTGATATGAAGGTGATTGGAATTGTTGATCAAAAGAATTGGAAGTGGTGAAAGGAATGAAAGATCGGCTACGAGATTGTTCGATTCTATCAGCAATGGACATGGGTCGTGGAGTCGGAACATGACTCTCAAAAGGGGTATCAACGTAAGAGGGCGGGGGAGGTTGAAACGGTAGATACGAAGTGGATTGCGGAGTCCAATTGTTTGTCCTAGATGCGTCTATCCGATCTTTCAAAGAAATTTTGGGCATGGATGGATCGTTCGAAGTTCGGCCAAAGCAAGAACCGTAAGAAGAAATGTCTGGTTGCGGGTACCAAAGTTCTGCAAGAGTTGGTCGTTTTGGGGTACCTATGTTATTGAAAAGGTAGGGAAGGTGGAAAGTGGTTGAATTTTTATAAAAATTTTTTGATTTTTTTTCTTTTGTAGTTTTTGAAATTGTTTGTTTTTGAAAGAATACGGAATTATGGGACTAAACTTTACATAAGCACAAACAAAATCACAATATGCACAAACAACATCTAGAGCTTGGGTCTTCAAAGTCCAACCATACCGCTCCTAAATTTCCAAGCGACATTTGCAAGATAACCATCGAATCTCCTATTCACTTCCAAGTGTGGCCAGGTAAGCACAAGTGAAGTAAGGAGGGTTCCGCTCACGAATCACCGTGAGACGAGCCTTTTAAAATTACCTTCTCACTTGTCTAGCCTAGGCACCACAAAGTCAAGTTTAGATAAACGACCAATTCCCCGCAACCTTCACTTGTCCTAAATGAGCGCAACAAGTCCTTATAGTTTTGGTCTAGATAATTTTTATTAACTCAAGGTGATACGTATACTTTTTGTGATTTGTGGGGTCTTAGGAAGTGTGATGAAATCCCCACCCAATCTTAATTGGTGTTAAATCCCCTTAATGTCTGTATTATTTTATGCAAAGGGTTAAACAAACAAAATCTAAAATAACAAAAAAAAAAATTGGCGGCGGCTCAATCTGTGCAAAGAAACCTGCAGAAAATACAATTCAGTAGAGTTCACAGAGGGGATTAGAGTAAAGAGAAGGGGTGTAAAAAAAGTTGGGCTCTGAAGCCACAATAGGATCACGGAACCGCCGCGAAATCCACACTTTGACTGCGGTTCCGCGGTCAAATTGTTGAGTTAGGGCTTGATCTTTTGTTCATGCACCCCTTTGTTCCGTACACTAAAATAAAAACCTCTATCTCTTGATTCGATTACTATACTTGCTCCAGATAGCCTGCACACTTGCACACAAAAAATATCAAAAATAACAAAAATTTTTTTTTATATTTATTTTATTATATATGTACAAATTTTTTTATCCCGAATAACAAGAAAGAAAATACGTTACTGTTGTTTCGCCCAATCAGAGCAAAGCTCTGTTTGAATTCAAAATTCAAATTTTGAAGCAACGCTTCAAGTCTCGGACGCAACGCGCCACGTGTCAGGCACTAATACGTCAGCGCAGCGCCCAAGAAGGCGCGCCCAATCAGAGCAAAGCTCTATTCTAATGAAGCAACGCTTCAGCTGCGTAAGCACTGTGCTGCGCGACACGTGTCAGCGCAGATGCGCTAGCGCAGTTGTGCTGCGCTCTGCGCTGCGCGACACGTGTCAGCGCAGATGCGCTGCTCTGTGCGCTACGCGACACGTGTCACGCGCTGAGGCTTCTGCGCCAAACTGAATCAAGATTTTAAGAAATCTTTTCTGTTCTTGTTAAAACAAGAAGATTTTCTTCTGTAAAGCAGAAGCCCTTGGATCAAAGATCCAACGGTAGGGAAAATTCCCCAAATCACTCAGAGAATGATCTCTTTAACCAATCTAACTAATTTATGGGCACTATAAAAAGGACCCTAGACCTCAATTCAAAGGCATCAAGATCCTTCTAAAAAAAAGAGAGAAAAAGAAGAAAGCTCTGGAAAAACTCCTCAAGAACGATAGAAGGTAAAAACCTTGAGGGAGAAGAGAAAGTTCTCTCATGGGCAGATTATTGATCTAAGAACAAGATCAATAATCTTAAATAAAAAATATATATATATATATATATATATATATATATATAAATAAGAAATAATAGTGCTTTGCACTTTTTGTGAACCTCTGGTTCTTGAAAAAAAAAAGAGAAGAAAAGTTTATTTTTCTTTGATCTAAATGAAGATCAAGAAATTAAATAGTGCTTTGCACTTCTGATTCTTGAATCTAAAAGATTCTTAGTGCTGCACTTCCAAATTGCGCTGTTGCGCTCTTGAGCGAGCGCCACGTGTCATCTATAGAACTATTTGCGCTAAGCGCTTTTAATATAGAGCTTTGCTCTCTGGAATTGGCGCAACTCGCTGAGAGCGCACCACGTGTCAGCAGCGCAACAGTGCAGTGCGCTAGCGCAGCGCACTGCGCTAATGCGCTTGCGCTCACCAGAGCATGACACATGTCATTACCCTGTGAGCTTGCGCTCATTACTTGGCGCAAAGCGCCAGACAAATGCATTATATTACTTATGAAAGAGGCCAAGCCCAATCAAAGAGGGCCTAACAGGCCCAATAAAATGCAATGCATTATTTTTTTTTAAGAAAGGACAGAGCCCGGACTAAAATAGATGCTCTGCATCATAAATAAAGGGGCAGAGCCCAAATCAGAAGCCTAGCAGGCCAGAATGGAATGCAATGCAATGCATTATGAAATATGGGCAAAGCCCTAGCACAAGCCTAATAGGCCGAGAATCAAGTAAAATGTTGAACATTTCAACTGGACTTAGCCCAATTTTGGCCATAAGTCCTTAAATTAAATTAACTGAGCGATATTGCTCTTCTAAATCAATTTATATCCGGTTCGAGGGTACATCTCCGAACTCCTTTGACATCCGTCGTTGTAATTCCTCAACGACGTCAAAGAGGTGACGGGTCCCAACGACCACACATCGATATGGACTGCGGGGTCCTTAAACTCGTGGACCGAAACGTCCCTAAACTAATATTGGACCGAAACGTCCCTAAACTAATATTGGACCGAAACGTCCTTAAACTAATGATGGACCGAAACGTCCCTAAACTAATGATGGACCGAAACGTCCCTAAACTAATGTCGGACCGAAACGTCCTTAAACTAATGATGGACCGAAACGTCCCTAAACTAATGATGGACCGAAACGTCCCTAAACTAATATTGGACCACCACGTCCCTAAACTGGCACAATAGAGCCCGAATGCTCTTTTGCCGGATCTAAACGGTCCCGTTTAAGTTGATCTTAGCCCCAAACACGGCTAACGCATTCTTAAACATTCAAATGAAATATAAAGCCCTAAATCAACTCCGGTCCGAGGGCACATCTCCGAACTCCTCCGACACTTCTCGTTGTAATCCTTCAACGACGTCAGAGAGGTGACGAGTCCCGACGGCCATACATTAAATAAACCACGTTTAAGTTGATCTTAGCTTCAACGAGGCTAATGCATCCTTAAGCTAAAATATCAAACCCAAATCTAAGTAAATACGGATTTGGATTAATCCACGTCCTACGGGCGACGGCATTACTCAGTCTCCGTATACAATCCACGGGCAACCACAAACAAAAGAAACATACACGACACGAAGTGAAATTCTGGAGAAGGAGAAAGTTGTTACCGCAATGCGGTAGCGTAATTAACTGCAGGGGCTTGCGCCTGCAGGGAAGAGCGTCCCCACAATCAAAAACCCCTCAAGCGAGGGGGAATCTGACAAAGTCTGCTACATCGGCCACATCCGTTTAAATCTTCGATACACGGTGCCATAAATCAACTTGGCATCTTCGAAGAGGTGGACGGATAAAAACCAAATAGCATCTGCCCCGAACCTTCAGGCACGTGACGTCCTAGCGTCGCCGGCCGCCGTTCGGAGGGGAACAGATTCTGGCACGCCCGGTGGGACATCGCTTCCTCTTTCCACTCCACACTTCGTGTGTCGTCTTCGCGAACCAATCGCGGTCCGTTAAATGGTTGTCTGCGGATTTCAAGTTACTAAGATTTGGTCTTTTACCTGGCACAGAATTCAAGATTCAATGTGTAGGGTTCCTAGGCATCCTAGTGAGGTCTCATAAGGCATCGAACATGCCGATTTCAAATTTAAATAGTGCCGGGAAACCCTAAACAACGGATCGTCGGCTAGATTTCTAGGCGAAAAGCTAACTAGTTAACACTTAACTAAGAGATACGGAAATACAACCTTTGTAGATCCGGTCCTCCACCTCCACGGCTCCGAGATGAGGTCCTCTTCGCTGTCCAAATCAAATCCGGGCTCTAGTGTCGGCTTCGTCGGAGAATGGGCAAGCTAGGTCGTCGATGTCCATGCCGAAGATGATCTACGTCGAGGCATCACTAGATCGAGCTCCACCTTCATCAAGTCTTGAAAACTTGTGAAGGAAACACACTCTACTACTTAGCAAGAGGTAGAGGATGAAGATATAGGAAGTGGGTAGACTTTAGTTTTGGATTTCTCACTCATTTCATCAATCCACCATTGATGAAGTGAAGGTTTCTTCTTGAGTTCAAGGAAGAAGAAGAAGAATATTATGATAAGATTAATTAGAAAAGAAAAGAAAAACAATCCTTATCATAATAGTAACCATGGTAAAGTGTAGAGAATTAACTTAGGTTAAATGAATGGTTAGGGTCAAGGTATCATGAAGCTTCCACTAAACAACAAAAAAAGCCACCATTCTTTTTCTCCTTTTTCCATCTATTTCCAAAATGAATAAATAGATAAAGGAAAAGAGAAAAGGAAATAAAACCCTAATCATAAGTTTAACCATGGTTTAATTCTTTACACTTAACCAAGTAAACATGTATCATCAAACATGATACAAACAAGTGCACAAAAATATATCGCATATACAATGCGCACATCCGAGTGAGAAAATCCATTTAAAGTGAACCGATACTAGTTAATGCAAAGTAATATATCAAATATATAACTATGCATTAAATCATTAAATCAACACTTGATTTAACGATCTGGTCATATCTCATATAACCGACTAGCATCATTAGTAACAACTTATCGAATCAACACTTGATCCGATAACCCGGCTATATCGCATATAACCGATCAATGTCACATCGCGAGAATGAAATACGGTATCACATACACGCATCATTCTCGGTCCCGCACATATCTCATATGCGCTCCTATTTCGTTTCGCTTGAGCCAGGAAACCTCTGTTTAGGACTCTAAAGACTCGTCAATACGCCGGCAGCAGATGATGATCATATCAAGCATCCACAAGCCGCAAGCGGTCTGCTAAACGTAACGGCTACCCGGGTATTGAGAGATCTGAAGATCGACGAGCAAGCCCGCTCACACTCCAGTGAATCCAACCAGTAACACTACCGTACAGTCTGGTCTGATCGTCTGATATGTCGCATATCCCGCCTAGGGGTGGTAATACGTCAGACCCCAATAGCTTGATAAGTCGTGTCGATATGAGGTCTATAACTATTCGAGAAACTACTGGTAACACTTACCAGTAAATCTCAGTAACCCTGGCCAGGGATTTCCTGTTATAGCCAATCGAACACAGCACAACATCAACTCCCTATACCGGGAGAGACGAATCCCCTCCTATCGCTCATTGCCTCCATGTGACTCGGGACTGTACCCAAAAACCACCGTTTTGCACGCCCTCTTGGACGTGGTAAGATGGAAATCAAAGCACAGTGGGAACCACACAAGACTCTATGACGATCTCGGGTCAACAGACTAACCTGTACCAGTGTCACCAGAGAACTGCCATCTGACGTGAGGTATAATACCATCTGGGAGTTCTCGGCGAGTCCGTCCAGTGTACCCAGTCTCTACTGAGCACCCGTATATCATCTCTGATGTCAAACACCAATGGATATGGGATCATCCATCGCCCATCTGTATAGGTCGAGAAGGTATACGCTAGTCTACTCTGGTATATCGATGCCCCGTCTCGATACACCCACGACTAGGGACATTGAAGGATGTACTTATGGACTACCATGTCCCCACTAGTATGATCCGCATCATAGTCCAGGTAGTCAAGTACATATCCTAAGGGCTTTACCAACATGTAATTGAGAGACAATCTGTGTACACGTTAAGGTAAAGAGCAACCAGATAGCATACTATCATGTTGAGCAAGAAAGTCCTCCCTATATATGTCCCAGCATCCACTACAATATACATCCTATGTACAGTAATGGCCTCTAGGGCATACATATAACTAACACAATGGCCACCAACTGCACCAACTGCTCGAAATGCCACTGCAACAGACGCTCCACTTCACCAGGAGGTGTGACGTACGGGCCCCAAGCGGCTTCCTTCCTTACTCTGCCGGTAGACCAGGTGACCCAAGCCACCACCGGCTTGTTCTTTGGGACTATGATCCCACCTGCAAGCTTTTCTGCACCAATACCTGCGCCAGAAGTGGGTAAAAAGTCGGTCTTCAACCGGCTCACTATTTCGACAGCCCCTGTCAACGGGTCGCCCGTCACTAAACCGACAGCCTCCGTCTTCACCAGGCTAGGTCAGAACTATAAAGTGGCTGTCCCAAAGAGGGCAACGGCCGCTGCTCAGGAAGTCGTTAAAGCGGCTTCTCCCATCAGGGAGTCGGTCTTCACAAGATTGACGATCCCCACTCCTCCCCTAGCTGGTCAAAAGGAATCAGTCTTCGATAGGCTGACATTGGCAGTTACCCCACACTCAAACATGGGGCAACAAGAAACCATCTCGATTTCCGAGCCAGTCCCAACGGCTCGTCGTGCGCGACGTCGCCATTGGCGACGAGTGAGGAAAGCAGGGGGCAGTTCCCCCTCAGGGCTAACCCCACCTGCTCCGATGGTGGAGGTCAACGCTGCTGTTCCAACTGGGAACAGTTTTGAATTACTGAAGAAGGTAAGAAAGAACTCTCCGATAGCTACGTTGAAAAGGTCTCCACCTATAGAGAAAGCTCCGGAGGCGAAGCAAGAACAGCCCCCTCAGCGGCTGTCATCAAAAATTTATAAAGTCTGGCGGAGGGTTCAAGACTCCGTGATTGATCCGGACCACCTGCGTCACCAGAAAAAGGCGAAGGTGGAAAATAACAAAAACCGCCCCATTAAACAGCAGGAGGCAACAATTGCTAGGATGCCCACTCCAACGGCTCCTTTAACCTCGATGGCCCACAAAAGGAGGAGGCCAGAGAAAGCTCCCGCGTCTGCGGCGAAGTTTAAAAGCAGTGAACCTAAACGCCCTATGTCAGGGGGCATAATTGTTCATACGGTTTATATGGCTTCTGGAAAAGAAGAAGGCCGTACTTCTACGGGTCACCAACCGCTTACCCGATCAGTGACCAAGGATCAGGAGCAACAACAAAAGCTCCAGGAGATGATGACCACAATGGCCGCACTCACGGAGCCAAAAGAGAACTCTGAGACGTCCTTAAATGAACTCCAGGAGGAAGAGACCGACGCCGAGTTCCTCCGCCGAGTACTGGAAAAGATGGACAAAGAGGCTGCTGAACAAGCGGCCAACATACAGCGGATGGGCCTCCTCTTCCAGGATATGATAGGGATGATGATACAACAAGATCCTCCCGCTGAAGAACCCCTAATCGTCCTTGGAGATGATAAGGAAGAGACATTGAATCCGCAGCCCGCTTTATTAACAGCTAAAGAGGACACAATCTCTAAGACTGATCTGGACGAATACATAGCCCAGCAGATAAAGGTTCATCACGCGGCCGAAGCAGCCGGCCACGTCGTAAAAACGGGGCGGCCGTATCCGGTCTGGTATGACCAAATCAAATACCCACCAGGATACACAATTCCCAAGTTTCATGTCTACAAAGGGACCGGCAATCCCCATCAACATGTTGCCCAATTCAGGGCGCTTTGCGGCAACACCGGCGGCGACGACAAGCTTCTGCTCCGCCAGTTCGTTGGTAGCCTATCAGATACGGCGTTTGAGTGGTATTCCGAACTCCCCAATGATTCTATCAAAACCTTCGCGGAAATGGAGCTGCTATTTACCCAGCGCTTTGCAAGTGCCAGTGAACGTACTCCGATGACGGCACTAATTAACGCCAGGGTCAAACCCGGCGAGACGTGGGTTCAGTACGCTATACGGTGGCGTAATCTATGGTCAAAGTGTGAACAGCGCATAGAAGAAGCCCCTGCGGTGGGAATGTTTGTCGGAACCCTTGATCCACAAGCAACCATCTCCCAATTTATGATGTTTTTCAAGCCGACTTCCTTCCAGGCTTTGATTGACAAATTAGCGCAGATGGACCAGATGGGCCATAAACCCCCTCTCCCAAAGCCGGATTCCCGAAGTGATAAAGGAAAGGGAAAAGCGATCATTGTCGCTAATGCTCAGCAACAACCGAGTGACTCGAGGCCGGTTGCTCGTCCAAACAATACACGCCCATATGTACCTCTCGAGGATAGGATGGGACGTCCTTATTCCTTTCCCCGGGATAAAACAAAGAGGTTATTCGAGCTGGCATTACGCAACAGACTCATAAATCTGCCGGATCCGAAACGTCCGTTGCAGCCGAGTGATGTCAGCGCGCCTAATTACTGCCCCTATCATCGAGTGCTAGGCCATCCGATTGAGGACTGCTACGTCTTCAAAAATTGGCTTGAAAACCAGTATAGACAGGGCAAATTTGCATTATCTGATAAATGGAAGGTGAATCCCCCGCAGCCCCACACTTCTAAAGAGACAAATACGCCGGGGGCAACATGCTCTGTCATTGAAGAAACTCCGTGGAAGGTTGTACTATCATCAAAAACGAAGAGAATGCTAAATGATCTCCGGACATATCCGGCGATCAAGTGGAAGAGCCTATTGGAACCACAGGTCGTTGAGGGGATGTTGAAGCCACGTCCAACTCCAAAGACCAATGATGGGGGTTCAAGCACTAGTAGCCAATCGTCAAAGTCTTCGAAGAAAAAGAAGAAGGCCAAGAAGCCGATGAAGCCAAGCGATAGGCGCACGGACTTGCAAAAGCAAATTGACGCACTGGAAGAGTACAACCAGAAGGCGCGGACTCCCATCACATTGCAAGAGTTCCTCAACCACGTCTTCCAAGAAGAAGATGAAGGAGGAAGTTCGTCGAATGAATCTGAAGGACATGCGGCAAGTTGCCATGTGATTTCTCATTCGTCCATATGCAATGAGGAGACTCCTTGTGTTGAAAAGCTGGGGGCAGAGCCTGTACTAAAAATTCTGGAGCCGTCAGATGAAGTGATTGATGCGTTCCTAAATCAGGCGTTCTTAAAGAGCAAAGCTGATCGGGATAACGAAGCAGTCATATTTGAAAAGGCCAAACGCCAGCGCCTTGACAAAAAAATTACAATATTCCCGCTGGAACAAAGCACACCCACGGTGGATAAAAACGAATTCAAGATAAGAAAGAGATTTGCTAAAGCTGTGTCGATGGGTATAAAGTTACCACCCTCCGAGAAAAACATTACTGGTGAAATGGAAAACCACCCCTTCTATTGCTTATACCATCGGAAGGTGTCGCATCCCATTAAAGAGTGCAAAACTTTCGATAAGTGGTGGCAAGGATACGTTACCCACTAGCAACAATTTAAGCGGGAAAAGCGCAAAGCTCGCCGAGAGCAGAGCGGAATGTTCAAAGGGCTTGATAAAACTACTGGCGATTGTTGCATGGTTGACGCCGTAGGATCACAAGTGCCTGTATTTGGAAGCGATTCCGATGAGGAGCTAGAGCTTGGCCCCCTCTTCAAAGAATCCACTTCGGGAAAAGAAGAAGAACCGAAGGTTTGCGAAAATATACAGCTACGCAATCGGACGTTACCCGAAAAGAATCTCGGACCCCTAAACAAGAAGGACAAAGGGAAAGAGAAGGTCTCTGAGGACATCGCCTTGGATGACCGAGTGGCGGAAGAGTTAACCGTCAAGAACCCGCCAAAGAGGAATAAAGTGGATTACAATGTCTTAGCGCATCTGAGAAAGCTACCCTCACAACTCAGCATTCTCGATGCCCTACTATTATCAAAAGAGGCGAGGGATTCTTTGATTAAGGCCCTGCAAGAGCCAGGCTAATTCCAAGCTTTCCTGGCCGAGCAAAAGATGAAGGACGAATTGGAAGAGGTACACACGGCCGATGTTGCTTTTGGCGATGAAGACCTTCTCCTCGGGACATGTGAACACAATCGTCCCCTTTATGTCTCGGGATATTGCCACGACGTAAAGATAGGCAAAATCTTGGTCGATAACAGATCCTCGGTCAATTTACTCAATGTGCGGGTGTTAAAGGAAATCTGCATGAGTGTCCAACACCTCGCCCGAGACAAGATCACCATCTCCGGGTTCGACTCCCAATCATCGAAGACCCTTGGATCTGTGATATTGACGTTACGCTTCGGGTTGCTTGTAACGGATATTAAATTCCATGTCATAGATGCCAAGACGTGCTATAATGCCCTACTCGGTCGACCATGGTTACACGAGTACAATATCATCCCTTCTACACAGCATCAGTGTATGAAATACTGTAGGGATGGTCTCGAGTACACTGTGGCAGGAGAGTTGAATCCGTTCTCCGTGAACGAAGTTCGCAAGTATGAAGATGCCAAGTACTTCTTACCGAGTTTCGAAGACACGGAAAGGTGTCACAAGCCGGAGAACAAAACTAACGCCACCATCCCTGTCTTCGGCAGTGACACCGAGGAGGAGGAGGATATAATTTATTCAGGACCATCCCAATCCACCAGGCCAGGACCATCCGTTCCTTCATTGATCTTCGGCAGTGATTCGGAGGATGAAGTTCATGCTGTATTCCCTGCTCGGCCTTCAATACGGGTTTCCGCTGATGAAGAGCGAAGTCTGCAGATAACCATGGTGCCGCTTGAACATTACAAAGAACTGGATGCACTCAACACCAACAGCGTAGAAGAACTGCAAACATTTTATATCCCTCCCGGACGAAAAGGCGAGAAGGCAATCCTATTCTACCGTTCTGAAGAAAACAAGGTCGAAAAAGAAGTTTGGCATGGCGCGGATCCCACGCTCGACAGGCTTCAGCCTATCCGTCTTCCCAGATATTACACCGAAGGTTTGAAGAAACTGCTGAAACGCCAGGGGATATCCTTCACACAGACCGTCAGAAAGGCCAAATTCTATGACAAAGTCTGGAACGTTCCCGGGACTCAACGCAAACTGCCTAACGGGAAAATGGAAACGAGAGGGCTTGGGTACATCCGGTCAAAGAAACGAGAGCTAGTAAACAGCTGTTACGTCATGTATGACTTCGATGAAGAAGCGGACGCTCAATGGGAGGACGCTAATCCTGAGCCAGTAAAGGTTCCTGATGAAAAATTGCTCGGTCCATCATTTGAAGAACAAATGGACAGGCTTATAAGGGAAGCTGGTCAAAAAGTCCGAGATGACCACATCCGCGAGACGGCCATCTATGAGAAAGCCAAGACGCAACGCCTTCTCCAACAGGCCGTGAAGGATGAAAATGCCGCTCCTTGTCAACCTGCTACAAAAAAGGTTCGACGCAAAAGCAAAAACGAGTCAAAGGACAGAAAAGGCGCTCAACGACCACAAAGCAGAGCTAAGAAACCACGAATCCGAGGGTCGAGCGTTATTGACTTAGCCCTCATGAAGAAAATGGGTCGAGCGTATTCATTTCCTCGGAACAAAACAAGGAAGATATTTGATCTCGCTCTAAAACATCAAATGCTTACGCTGCCAGAGTCCAAGCACCCCGAGCACGCAGGCGAGGTCTTCAACCCAAATTATTGCTTTTACCATCGAGCAATGGGACACCCTCTTGAAGATTGCTTTACCTTCAAGAATTGGGTTGAAGATCAGTATCAGCTTGGCAAATTCGCGTTTTCTGACAACTGGAGGGTAGCGCCACCACAGAAGCACGAGCCCGAGGCCACGAAAGAAAAACCAGTTCCACATTGGGATTGGCAGAAAATTCGCACCTGTCGTATGATAACGATATTAAAAGAAGAGTCCGAGAATATGGACAGCCTTCCCCGGTGCTTCGAAAACAGCAACGATGAGGTGATCTCAGAATTTCCCCCAGCCCCGAAAGAACTGGAGGATGGAATACATACCACTGCGGATAATCTCAAGAGAATTGAGTTGGGGACGGTAAACGATCCGCGACCGACATTTGTCAGTGAGCTGTTGTCTGAAGAGAGGGTGGCTGCGTTAAAGGACGTCCTTGTCCAGCATAAAGATTGCTTCGCATGGAACTATTCCGAGATGCCAGGACTAGATCCAGAAGTTGCTGTACATAGACTAGCGATATCCCCGGGTGTCAAGCCGGTTAAACAAGCGCCGAGAAGAATGCGACTCGAGCTTGAAATGAGCATCAACGCCGAAGTCAAAAAGCTGATGGACTCTGGCTTTATCCAGGAAGTCCAATACCCCGAATGGATTGCTAATATCATTCCAGTAATGAAGAAAAATGGGACGGTGCGCATATGCGTGGACTTTCGGGATCTCAACAAAGCCTGCCCGAAAGATGATTTCCCGGTACCAGTCACCGAACTAATGATAGACAATACGTCCACGCATGAGATTTTCTCTTTCATGGACGGCTCATCAGGGTATAATCAAATAAAAATGCATCCTGAAGACCAGAAACATACGGCTTTCCGGACTCCTTTAGGAATATTCTGTTACAAGGTGATGCCCTTCGGTTTAAAGAACGCCGGTGCCACTTATCAGAGGGCCATGACGAAGATTTTTGACGACTTGATACATGAAATTGTTGAGTGTTATATCGATGACCTTGTGGTTAAAAGAAAGTCATATGGGGAACATCTTGAACATCTAAAGGTTGTATTTCAACGCCTTCGGCAATACAACTTGAAAATGAACCCGCTCAAATGTGCATTCGGGGTTTCCTCGGGCAAATTTCTAGGGTTCATCGTCCGACACCGAGGCATTGAAATAGATCCGTCCAAGATTAAGACGATTATGGAAATGCCTCCACCGAGAACCCTCAAACAGCTGCGATCTCTCCAAGGAAAGCTCGCATATATTCGGCGATTTATAGCCAACCTCTCCGGCAAGTGTCGCCCTTACAGTCACCTGATGAAGAAAGGAACCCCATTCATCTGGGATCACAAATGCCAAGGCGCACTGTATGAGATCAAGCAATACCTACAGAACCCTCCGGTGTTGGCCGCTCCGGTTAAGGGGAAGCCTCTCATCCTTTATACAGCCGCCCTCGAAGGTTCTTTAGGCGCATTATGGGCCCAAGAGAACGACCAAGGGAAAGAGAGAGCTCTCTACTACTTAAGTCGAGTTCTACTGGGGGCAGAAAGCAACTACTCCCCCATTGAAAAGCACTGCCTGGCGTTGATCTTCGCAATAACAAAGCTTAGACATTACGCATTAGCACATGAGGTCCGTCTCATTTCGAAGGTGGACCCTCTTAAATATCTAATGTCAAAGGCCATATTGACGGGACGACTCGCTAAGTGGGCCCTGCTCTTGATGGAATTCTCAATAACATATCAACCTCTCAAGGCAGTGAAAGGCCAGGCTATCGCCGATTTCCTCGCAGAGCATCCGATACCGGCTGATTCTCCTCTCAATTGCGAGCTGCCAGACAAATATGCGTTTGACACGGTCGACAGTGGTGATACCCGTTGGGAGCTTTATTTCGATGGAGCATCTTCCATGAAAAAGCACAAACAAACTACCCCTATAATCAAATCGGGGATATGACTCATCTTTGTAACCCCACAGGGAGGGATAATGCGCTACGCGTTCTCCCTAACAGAGCCGAGGACAAATAACGAAGCCGAATATGAAGCATTGATAGCAGGTCTCGAGATCGCCATTGACATGGGAATTGAAAACCTCCTGGTATACGGAGATTCTCAACTAGTCGTCAGTCAGGTAAATGGCGATTACCAAATGTGTAAGCCAGAGCTGGTAAAGGACGGTGAAAGGGTGCAACAATTGCTAACCCAAATCCCCTCCTATACTTTGGAAAGTATACCTCGCGCAGAAAATAGCAAAGCGGACGCATTGGCCAAACTTGCTAAAGAATTGGCTGATGAGAACCTCGACGATGTCAGAATCGTGGTACAAAGCCGTCGAGTGCTCGCCCCGGCAAGAATATCTCCGGAATCACCCGAAGAAAAGGGAATGACTGGACATATGACTTTGCAGATAAAAGACCCTGGGAAGGGTGAGGATTGGAGGGAAGTCTTTATAGACTACTTCAAATTCCACCAAATGCCCGAAGAAGCGTCCGCAAGACATCAGCTCATGAAACGAGCTCTGTCTTTCGCCTAATTCAACGATACTCTATACAAGAGGTCATTCGATTCTCTATGGCTGCGATGCTTAGGACCTGACGAGGCAGAGAAAGTCGTTCAAGAAGTTCATGACGGGATTTGTGGCTCTCATCAAGCGGGCCCAAACATGAAGTTGAAAATTAAACGGATGGGCTACTACTGGCCCACGATGATACAAGATTGCCTGGAATACGCGAGGCAATGCCACTCGTGCCAGATTCATGGGGACTTCATTCATCAGCATCCCAATCCACTGCATCCAACAGTGGCTAGCTGGCCATTCGAAATGTGGGGAACTGACATAATTGGCCCCATCGAACCAGCATTGTCCAAGGGACATCGTTTCATCTTGGCGACAACTGATTACTTCTCCAAATGGGCGGAAGCGGTGCCGTTGAGGGAAGTGAAGACGGAGAATATCCTCCATTTCTTCAAAACGCATGTCATATACCGGTTTGGAACCCCGAGAAGGATCATCTCTGACAACGGGCCAGCCTACCGAAGTCATAAAATTAGCCGTTTCGCACAGCAGCACAATATAGATTAGAGATATTCCTCAGTCTATAATCCGCGAGCTAACGGTCTCGCCGAGGCCTTCAACAAGACCTTAACAAAGATTATAAAGAAAACGGTGTCCCGAAACAAGAAGGATTGGCATGAGAGACTGCAAGAGGCTCTCTGGGCATACCGAACTACGTTCAAGACGGCCACGAACACAACGCCCTACGCGTTAGTATTCGGCACGGAAGCAGTGCTACCCCTTGAAATAGAATTACCCTCTCTGCGGGTAGCAGTTCACTACGAGCTGACAGATGAAGAAAATGCTCACCTTCGGTTTGAAGAGCTTGACGCTCTCGATGAAACCCGGCTCCTAGCGCAACAAACTCTAGAAGCCTACAAAGCAAAGATGACGCGCTCATATGAAAGACAGACTCGACCGAGGACGTTCCGCCAAGGCGAACTCGTGCTAGTGGTCAAAAGGCCTATGATCCCCAATCGCGCCAAGCGGGGAAAGTTCGAACCGAACTACGAGGGCCCGTACATCGTAGACAAGGTCTACCAGGGTGGGGCCTATCTACTCGTGGACATGCACGGTGAAAGGCCTTTCAGGCCAATAAACGGTCGCTTCTTAAAAAAGTACTGCGCTTAATGAGCTACGGCCTAGGTCAATGATAGATGACGACGACTATGTCCGCTCGCTATCTTCTTAAGCCCAAACTCTATAAGCAGTAAACGGCCTTCTTCAATATCGGACCGAAATGTCCTTAAACTAATAACAGACCGAAACGTCTTTAAACTAATACCGCAGCATCCTTAGGCTGACCAAAAAAAAAAAAAAAAACGGTATGTCCATAAGCAAAACGGGCACGGATGAAAACCCGAAAGGGCGCCGTGAGTAAAAATAGCAGGACTACCGGCGAGTGTTTGTGAAAACCCGAAAGGGCGCAACCTCGTTAACAAACACTTGTAGGGTCCTCTCGACCCTATAAGGAGAAACCACCCGCGTGAAATCCTTACGATTCACAAGGAAACAACACACTTAGGAATCCCCACGATTCCTAAGGAGAAAATACACTTGCGAGATCCTCACGACTCGTAAGGAGAACTCTCTTATGGGACCCTCACGGCTCATAAGATTTGAAAGTCTTAAGTTACAGAGACCTAAACCTGTGCTTAAGCAACCCCCACAACTTTCGACGATGCCCTACAAGTGGCTCAGCATTGACCCTTGTATACAATCCACGGGCGCGAATAAACATTTCCCTAACTAAGTCCCATCGGAAACTAGGGATATGTTTGCATGGTAAACAACCTTTGTAAATCCTTTCGACTTACAAGAAGAAAAACCCTCCTGTAGGATCCTTACGACTTACAGAGGAACAAAACACTTAGGAACCCTCACGATTCCTAAGGAGGAAATACACCTACGAGATCCTCACGACTTGTAGGGAGAAATACCTTCATGAGACCCTTACGGCTCATGAAGTCAAAGCCTTAGTCGACAGGACCCTAACCCTGGTCGCTAAGCCACCTTTGTTCAACAATGACAAAGGCAGATGATGATTCGCTCCTGGCAATATCCCAGTTGTAGCGGTGCTGATGCCGAAATCGGTGTCCAGTTTCAGGTTCACGGCGAAAAGCCAGTAGACCGTACATGCATACGAAATAGCCGAAATGATGGGGCAACTCGCAATAAAAAAAAAGCAGCAAGTAAAAATATATGCATGAAGAAATAGCCAAAATGATTGGGCAACTCGCAATAAAAAGCAGCGAGTAAAAATAAAATAAAAAGCCGAAATGATTGGGCACCGCGAAAAATAGCCGAAATGATTGGGCGATCGCGACCTTCGCGATATAAAAGCTGAAATGATAGAGCATCGCGGAAATAAAACAAAAAAAATAATCACGATAAAATTTTGGCCCTACAGTTAAGATCACATCGATCCCTGTATACAATCCAAGGGCGTAAACAAAGAAGGAGCCATACTCTCCCAGCAAATCTCTCGACTCACGGATACAAACACTCCTTGATGAGAGCCCCCTGATCCGCGTCGACACGCAGAGCCACCAGTGCCTCCGTAGGAATCCTCGACTCGTTTCAAACCCTAAGGAAACAAATAATCCTTGGCGCTCGGGAAACAAATAATCCCTAGCAAATCCCTCGACTCACGGATACAAACACTCCTTGATGAGAGCCTCCTGATCCGCGTCGACCCGCAGTGCCACCAGTGCCTCCGTAGGAATCCTCGACTCGTTTCAAACCCCAAGGAAACAAATAATCCTTGGCGCTCGGGAAACAAATAATCCCTAGCAAAAATCCCTCGACTCACGGATACAAACACTCCTTGACGAGAGCCTCCTGATCCGCGTCGACCCGCAGAGCCACCAGTGCCTCCGTAGGAATCCTCGACTCGTTTCAAACCCCGAGGAAACAAATAATCCTTGGCGCTCGGGAAACAAATAATCCCTAGCAAATCCCTCGACTCACGGATACAAACACTCCTTGATGAGAGCCTCCTGATCCGCGTCGACCCGCAGAGCCACCAGTGCCTCCGTAGGAATCCTCGACTCGTTTCAAACCCCAAGGAAACAAATAATCCTTGGTGCTCGGGAAACAAATAATCCCTAGCAAATCCCTCGACTCACGGATACAAACACTCCTTGATGAGAGCCTCCTGATCCGCGTCGACCCGCAGAGCCACCAGTGCCTCCGTAGGAATCCTCGACTCGTTTCAAACCCCAAGGAAACAAATAATCCTTGGCGCACGGGAAACAAATAATCCCTAGCAAATCCCTCGACTCACGGAAACAAACACTCCTTGATGAGAGCCTCCTGATCCGCGTCGACCCGCAGAGCCACCAGTGCCTCCGTAGGAATCCTCGACTCGTTTCAAACCCCAAGGAAACAAATAATCCTTGGCGCTCGGGAAACAAATAATCCCTAGCAAATCCCTCGACTCAAGGATACAAACACTCCTTGATGAGAGCCTCCTGATCCGCGTTGACCCGCAGAGCCACCAGTGCCTCCGTAGGAATCCTCGACTCGTTTCAAACCCCAAGGAAACAAATGATCCTTGGCGCTCAGGAAACAAATAATCCCTAGCAAATCCCTCGACTCACGGATACAAACACTCCTTGATGAGAGCCTCCTGATCCGCGTCGACCCGCAGAGCCACCAGTGCCTCCGTAGGAATCCTCGACTCGTTTCAAACCCCGAGGAAACAAATAATCCTTGGTGCTTGGGAAACAAATAATCCCTAGCAAACTTCTCGACTCACGGATACAAACACTCCGTGATGAGAGCCTCTTAACTCATACCAACTCGCAGAGCCATCACCCTCTTCGCGAGCAAATCCCCTGATTCGTCTCAATTTGTAAGAAGAAGTCTCAGACAGCAAGGATTGAAAAGCTTGCTTCTTGAGCAATGGGGCCCTGCAAGTCAATCCAAACTGGTCTCTTGCATACTATTCACGGGTCTCACTCTCCGAAATCGAATTTCGATGGGGAGGGAAACAACCGCTTACGAATCCTCTCGACTCGTAAGAGGGAAAATTCTCTTATAAGATCCTTACGACTTATAAGAGAAAATCACACTCAGGAATCCTCAGGAGAAAAACCACCTATGAGATCCTCTCGATCCTTAGGGAGAAAAGCCTCTATGAGACCCTCACGGCTCATAGAGTTGAAAAGCCCTAGGCGGCAGACCTGAACCTGCAGTCTAGACCATCATTATCTCTGGAAGAAAATAAAATTGGCTGCCAATCAGGTTCATCGACAACATCATGATGTAAAGGCAGAAAACAAAAGAACATACAAGATATTGCAAAAGAAAGTGTGTATCTTTATTCATTGACCTCAATCAAATACATGGTGAATCATACAAAAAAGCAAAGAACGGATACATGTTACTCAGAAAAGAAAATTTTTACAAATACATTGATACAAAGGCAGCTATTGGTAAGGAAGCGTCTTAAGTAGCTCTATCAGTTGTTCGTACACTTCTTTCCATGCTTTTTCCCGATTGGATACCACTGCCAACTCCGCCTCCACCTGGGCCCGTTGCTGTGCGACGGATGCAAGCTGATCCCTGACGGCTTGATGAGAAGCTTCACGGCCTGGAGTGTCATGCTCGGCGACATCAAGTGCCCGCTTTAGTCTCAGCCCATTCGATATGCGCTCCAGAAGACCCTCGAAGACGGTCTTTACCTCAGCAGCGTTCGCCTCAACTTCGGCACGCAAGTGAGCAGTTCTGCTTGAAGAATCTTGGCACTCCTTCAGCCTCAGAGCCACTTCTTGTTCCAGATGGCGGAAATGAGAAGCGCTTTGCTCGAGCCATGCTCCCCGTTGAGTGCTCAAGGCCAAAGTCTCGGGGGACAGGCGCATTGACTCCAGCTGATGAAGACGAGCCTCGATCTCCCGACAATAGTTAACCCAAGAGGCGACGATGCCCTCGTCATGGAAGGTGGCAAATATCGCCAACATCGGGTTAACCGTCGTGGCAAAGTCCTCAGCAGATGCAGGACCCTCGATGTCGAGTTCCTCAATATAGTCGCTTAACATACGCAAACTATTCGCGGCACCTTTTGAGGACGGACGTCGCTGGGAAGGGCCGCCCGGTATTGTAATGCGAGACTCGAAAGGCACCGAGACTGGAACAACAGCTGAAAAAGACAAAATGCGATTAGATGATGATTCAATAGATATGGAGAAAGTCATTGACAAGATAGTTTACTATACCGGTGGAAGCAGGTGGCAAGGACGGAAGGGTCGGTAGCGCAATCGATCTTTCTTCTCCCCCTTCGATTTGTAACACTGCAGTCAGGACAAGAGAGAGTTAGAAATAATTCTACCACTGAAAAAAAACAAAGATATCAATCGGGAACGGTACTCACCGGCGCCACCAGAGGGAGAGGCGAGTTCAGATGGGAAGGAGAAGTGTGGGAGCAACACTTGATACAAATGGTCAAAAAGAACTCCTGAAAGACACAACAATGTGAATTTAGTATATGGATTATACGTTTGAAAAATGAGTTTAGTAAGTTGTAAACTAATACCTTCCAACATCTTTGACGGTGTGAGAGAGGGCTGAGGGGTAACCATCGCCAAGGCAGTCGTGGAAGGAGCTCCCTCAAGTAGTGGGGCATCAGCACTGGCTGCACCTGCATTACGGAAAAAAAATGAACTTGTCAGAAAAGATTGTAAAGCAAATAAAAACAGCAACTTAGGGTTTACCTGAGGAGCTCCCGGCTGAAACAGAGGCAACTCCCTCCTCTATCGACATAAGACCACCGCCTGTGGCCTCATCGCCCGACTCGATGGGGACCGTTGTCGTGCTCGCAAGACCTGGAGACGGCGGAGGACCGTAGACGGGGAGGGCTATGACTGGAGTATTGCCAGATTCCAGAGAAGGAGCGGTTGGCTCGTCCTCGGGAATCATGGCCACTTCACCCACTACTCCCTCAGGTTCAGTAGTCACGGTTGTATCGTCCACCATCACCGCGAGATCGCCGGCCTTGAGCGCCTCATCCGCCACCACCATGGGCTCGGTTATAATGATCATATCATCTGCCACCACTTCAGGTTCGGCATCAATGACCTTCTCGGCTGCAAGCCCCTCGACCTCCACCCCAGGCTCCAAAGCCACAACGACGTTGCCCACCGTTGGCTCGAGTTCGGTAGGTACCGCCTCCTCTGTCTCTTTAGGATTGATGGTTTCCGTCTCCCCCTCGATCGGACTTGGCCCTGCAAGATAAGAGATGTAAAGACCAATGATATTAAAATTCTTATAACAAAAACTCTGAGAGAAACATTACCTGAGGCGGATTTACCATTCGCGCTCCGAACTGCACGTGCCACCTCTCTGTGGGCAGTAGACAAGGCAATAGGGGCCTTTTCGGATGGAGTATCGGCACGAGGGACGGTGCTAGGGCCCGCTCCCACAGCCAAGGCAGCCCGGCGCGCCTTCGCCTCACGCCTCAACCGCTTCCTTTCATCCCGGGCTGTCGCAATGGACCTTCGCGACGCCTCCTTCAAGGCATCGTCGTCCTCGTTCAGGGATGCCTCCAGAGCCTTTAAGGCATCTCTCATCGGCTCTTCAAGACGAACCTCCTGCGGTAGCCCAGAGGAAGCAGGAACATCAGCAGCTGCTAGAACATCTGTGTCGCTTGGTGGGAACGGCGTCGAGGTTTCTGCAATAGAAGAGAGAGGTTAGACCGACCATGATGCAAGCGAAAGGAAAACTTGATGAATCAAAACTTACTAAGGCCCACGGATGCCCTAAGACGTTCCTCCTCCTGGAAAGTCTTCAAAGAAGCGGCAATGGCTTCTTCATCAGTAATGCCTGTAAAAAAGGGGGGGAGGGAAAAACATTAGTTCAAAGCAATGAAGAAGATATGTTGTAATAAAGAAAAGACGACTAGTAGTTACCTGATTGCGCAAGCCTAGCTAGCCATGCGTCACGCCTCGCCAACCACGCTGATTCCTCGAGGGCAGCCTCCAAGTTTGTGTCGTCCGGCGGCGGCATTAATAATCCTTCGTTAGTCCCGTATTCGATTAGGCCCTCGGCGTAGGGAGCATGGGGTTCCTGGCCGAACACAACGTCCGCGGCGAGGAGCGACTTCTTTTTCTTTTGCCCTCCGACCCTGGGCCCGCGAGGGATCGACTTCCGCTTAGCAGCCACTTTGGGACGACGAGTCCCGATGTCCGCACCCACGCCAGACTCCGGCGAGGGTACAACCACTGCCTCCACTAGAGCACAGGGTGCGGGAGGTGCGTCTGTGATATCAGGGAGTGGCAGCTCACGTGGAGGGCTTTGCGCACGTGATGGTCTGCCCCCAGCATCTTTTAGGGGAGGAACCACCAGGATCCTTGGCGCTAAGGGAGCGTTACGATTGGTACCGGGGGGTACTTCTTTACGATCGATCAGCACTCGCCTCTCCTCCTTTATAACGGCCCCCGTCGCATGATTGTACCACTCTTTATATACGTTAAAGAGTCGTGGAGCGTAGGCCGGCGCGCTAATGAAGAAATGAGAACCTGTGCTCAAGCGCATGAAATGATGTAACGCGTTCTCCATCCCTACTTCATCAGCAGCAGGTTCCAGTAAGAAAGCCTTCAAGGGTACCCCTTGATCATAGCCCAGTTGTCACGCAAAACGATGCGGGTTATATCTCATAAAGATTGCTGCACCGCCCTGCCTAAAGACTAGGAAGCCCGGTCTGATAGAATATAAGTGGAGGATCTCCCGGGCCGTCAACACTGAAGCTCCATCCTTAAAGGAGTCCTGTAGTAGTCGCGCCGCAGTGGCGGACGCTTTTCCAATGGTTAATACCTTATCAATAAAGGACATCCCGACTCCAACGGTGTGAGGGCGAAGCAGTAAACCCCTGGCATCCCGTGGTGAGGGGTTCACGATTGATGCGCCGATCAGTTGAATAATACGAGGGAAACCACACCTGTCAAAGAATGAAGGCCTTTTATGCATGCCGAAGACGCCCGCCGTATGTAGCTCGAGCCACGACATAAAGTAGTGCATCGGGAAGACCACGTGCAACGCCCCGGGCTCATTGGCATCCGCGGCTCGGCTGAGACCATGATATAGGTGTGCCAGGCCGGCGATCCCCACAGCCACCTTTACCCCAATGACCATTCGGTGGGCTGGATAAAAGACAGAAGGCCGCATGCGATGAGAGAGCATCGGGATCGCGAACCAACTCAACCACAGTCCGAGAAACCCTAAGAAAAAGGTCTCCTCGTCCATCCCAGGGGCTGCAATTTCCGCAAAGGATATGGTAGGGAAGTCCGGGAGGAAGAAATTTTTTTGCTCTATCTCCTTCGTCGGTAGGTTATCCAAACCCAGACCGAAAGGATCATCCAGGATAGCGGATTTGGCGGCTCCCGGCGAAATGACGCTCGGACGGAGGAAGCGAGCAATGAAATCCTCAAAATTAACTCCCCGGCTCCCATGTTCAATGAAGAGGGACTCGTAGATGTTCAACACCTTGATCAGGCTCGGAAATTGATGTTGAACAACGTTTTCCGGCGTGATCCCTCTGACAATCGGCTTAGCACTGAAGACGTACTCATCTGTCGGGAGCAGCTCTTCATAGTGTTCCCCCATGACCGGTAGGCCGGATACTTCTGCGAATTCCTCCAAAGAGATGGACACTTCCCGATCCATCGCAAGGAAAGTGTGAGTGGGAATATTCCACTGCTCCAGGAAAGCCTTGAACCACCAGGTAGGGAGCGTAGGATACTGAAAGAGGGAGACGTAAACCGCGGTGTACAGTCCTAATCCTATCAGCTGTGACTTCTTCGTCGACAGGATGTACCGGGCCCACGGCAGGTAGCCGATCGGGTGGCGGGGAATTAGACCAAGGTTATATGACTGCCCCCAGGGTCGTGCTTCACCTTGACAGATACGGCGCCCTAGGATATCCAAAACCATGGGACGCTGAACCGGTATCGCATCTATGGCAGGATGTAGGAAGCCCTTTGATGTCCAATCCGCCAATTCCACGGCATACTGCACCGAGGGTGGGGTAGCGTAGTGAATCGCCGTGATAGGCTCAGACGGCATCGCGCATGTAAAACTGCATCGACCCATAATGATCTGGTTATACCAAGACCCCCAAAGGTGGAGTTTCCTGTGCTCCGGGTCGTATTCTCTAATCATGGTCAAGGCTTCACGATCCAAAGGCGCCTCGGGAAATCCCTCCTCCGAGCGGACGAACGGGAATGAAGTGTCTTCGGACATGATCGCTGCAAAGGAACAAATTCAGCCGTTAGTGTTGCAATTCCAATGCTTAGTGTCTAAAAAAAAAAAGAGGGTGCATTAATTAAATTAGATTAAATTTAATTTAATTAATTATACCACACAACAGTGCAGTGAGTAGGGGACCAAAAGTGGACCCACAAAATCTGGATGACAATACGTCAGTTAATAGGACAAACTCATCATTGGATGAGATTGTCAGTTGATCCCCGGGGAAACATTCCCATTTAAAAAAAGGGGGGAAGAATCCCTAGAGACAAGGAGAAAATCTCCTCTGCCAGAGCAAAGCTCTGCCACAGAATGACACTTGTCAAATTCTGGTCTCAAAAGAATAAAATTCTTCAAAAAAGGAGCTTAGCTCTGTAATATTCCATCAAAAAGAAAATTTTGAAAATAATTTTAAAATTAAAATTTTTGGAAACTTGGAAAATCCATGAAAAACTTGTGAAATTTTTTCATTCTTCAGATCCAAAAGATCTACAGATGATTCAAAGAGCAAAGCTCTGTTCATGGGTCAGAACCCATGAACAAGATCTCTGTAGATCTATGGATTTGTGAGAGCAAAGCTCTGTTGATGAAACCCCAAAGGGAATTTCTTTAGATCAAAAGATCTATGAGAGCAAAGCTCTGTTGGTTAAAATTGATTTAAATTAATTTAACTTAATTTTAAATTAATTATTACTTAAAGTTTTCCAAACTTTGGGAAAGGAGAGCAAAGCTCTAGAGTTCTGAAAGTAAGAGCAAAGCTCTGAAATTCTTAAGCAAGAGCAGAGCTTTGAAAATCTAAATCTAGAAAATGGTGGAGAGTTTTCTAAGGGCCAGAGGCCCTACTTATAAGGCGCTTGCGCCTCTTGAGCTCACCCCTTGATCTAACGGTCAGGGGGTTGCCACCGCTGCACTCACGTGTGCGCCACGTGAGCGCAACGGTGGGGGGGCATTTGTTTCGCCCAATCAGAGCAAAACTCTGTTTGAATTCAAAATTCAAATTTTGAAGCAACGCTTCAAGTCTCGGGCTCAACGCGCCACGTGTCAGGCGCTAATACGTCAGCGCAGCGTCCAAGAAGGCGCGCCCAATCAGAGCAAAGCTCTATTCTAATGGAGCAACGCTTCAGCTGCGTAAGCACTGCGCTGCGCGACACGTGTCAGCGCAGATGCGCTAGCGCAGTTGCGCTGCGCTCTGCGCTGCGCGACATGTGTCAGCGCAGATGCGCTGCGCTCTGCGCTGCGCGACACGTGTCAGCGCAGATGCGCTGCTCTGTGCGCTGCACGACACGTGTCACGCGCTGAGGCTTCTGCGTCAAACTGAATCAAGATTTTAAGAAATCTTTTCTGTTCTTGTTAAAACAAGAAGATTTTCTTCTGCAAAGCAGAAGCCCTTGGATCAAATATCCAACGGTAGGGAAAATTCCCCAAATCGCTCAGAGAATGATCTCTTTAACCAATCTAACTAATTTATGGGTACTATAAAAAGGACCCTAGACCTCAATTCAAAGGCATCAAGATCCTTCTAAAAAAAAAAAGAGAGAAAAAGAAGAAAGCTCTGGAAAAACTCCTCAAGAACGATAGAAGGTAAAAACCTTGAGGGAGAAGAGAAAGTTCTCTCATGGGCAGATTATTGATCTAAGAACAAGATCAATAATCTTAAATAAAATATATATATATATATATATATAAATAATAAATAATAGTGCTTTGCACTTTTTGTGAACCTCTGGTTCTTGAAAAAAAAAAGAGAAGAAAAGTTTATTTTTCTTTGATCTAAATGAAGATCAAGAAATTAAATAGTGCTTTGCACTTCTGATTCTTGAATCTAAAAGATTCTTAGTGCTGCACTTCCAAATTGCGCTGTTGCACTCTTGAGAGAGCGCCACGTGTCATCTATAGAACCATTTGCGCTAAGCGCTTTTAATATAGAGCTTTGCTCTCTGGAATTGGCGCAACTCGCTGAGAGCGCACCATGTGTCAGCAGCGCAACAGTGCAGTGCGCTAGCGCAGCGCACTGCGCTAATGCGCTTGCGCTCACCAGAGCATGACACGTGTCATTACCCTGTGAGCTTGCGCTCATTACTTGGCTCAAAGCGCCAGACAAATGCATTATATTACTTATGAAAGAGGCCAAGCCCAATCAAAGAGGGCCTAACAGGCCCAATAAAATGCAATGCATTATTTTTTTTTAAGAAAGGACAGAGCCCGGACTAAAATAGATGCTCTGCATCATAAATAAAGGGGCAGAGCCCAAATCAGAAGCCTAGCAGGCCAGAATGGAATGCAATGCATTATGAAATATGGGCAAAGCCCTAGCACAGGCCTAATAGGCCGAGAATCAAGTAAAATGTTGAACATTTCAACTGGACTTAGCCCAATTTTGGCCATAAGTCCTTAAATTAAATTAACTGAGCGATATTGCTCTTCTAAATCAATTTATATCCGGTTCGAGGGTACATCTCCGAACTCCTTTGACATCCGTCGTTGTAATTCCTCAACGACGTCAAAGAGGTGACGGGTCCCAACGACCACACATCGATATGGACTGCGGGGTCCTTAAACTCGTGGACCGAAACGTCCCTAAACTAATATTGGACCGAAACGTCCCTAAACTAATATCGGACCGAAACGTCCCTAAACTGGCACAATAGAGCCCGAATGCTCTTTTGCCGGATCTAAACGGTCCCGTTTAAGTTGATCTTAGCCCCAAACACGGCTAACTCATCCTTAAACATTCAAATGAAATATAAAGCCCTAAATCAACTCCGGTCCGAGGGCACATCTCCGAACTCCTCCGACACTTCTCGTTGTAATCCTTCAACGACGTCAGAGAGGTGACGAGTCCCGACGGCCATACATTAAATAAACCACGTTTAAGTTGATCTTAGCTTCAACGAGGCTAATGCATCCTTAAGCTAAAATATCAAACCCAAATCTAAGTAAATACGGATTTGGATTAATCCACGTCCAACGGGCGACGGCATTACTCAGTCTCCGTATACAATCCACGGGCAACCACAAACAAAACAAACATACACGACACGAAGTGAAATTCTGGAGAAGGAGAAAGTTGTTACCGCAATGCGGTAGCGTAATTAACTGCAGGGGCTTGCGCCTGCAGGGAAGAGCGTCCCCACAATCAAAAACCCCTCAAGCGAGGGGGAATCTGACAAAGTCTGCTACATCGGCTGCATCCGTTTAAATCTTCGATACACGGTGCCATAAATCAACTTGGCATCTTCGAAGAGGTGGATAAAAACCAAATAGCATCTTCCCCGAACCTTCAGGCACGTGACGTCCTAGCGTTGCCGGCCGCCGTTCGGAGGGGAACAACTGTCTTCCCGGCAGCGGCGCCATTTGATTAGAAGCGGAAATGTGCATTCCGCCTTATCCTATTTGTTCTACTTACCGCAATCAAGACGGTGTAACTTTGTAGCTAGCCGGTTGAGCATGGGTCGATCCACAGGGAGATGGTAGTATGTCCGTTCGTGTTTTAGACGAGTCAATGAAGAATGTATATGTGTATGTTCAAATCTATCCTAAGTGTTTGTATGTATATTCAAGTAAGCTTGTTAGGGTTAAGGTTGGTTAGTAGAGTTAGGATTAGTCTTGTACTTGTCTTTTGCCATTCTTAAAACGATGTTGGGATAATCGAAAGTAGCGGGGATTAGGAGGACATAGGAATGGGATTTGCGAGTTTAAGCAAGCTTTCCAACACTAAATCCATTCCTAGTGCCTCTTGTCCGTCCACTAAATGCGCTTATTTCCAACCCTAGGCCAAACACCCGCAACCATGTATCCAATTAAGTCACAACTTCATGTCACGTTATAGTGAGCTTAAAGGACTTCTCGACTTAGGTCACGGCTATGTGTCACGTATAGCGCGCCTAAGTGAGGGGGTTGCGTTTTTTTGGTCTAGGTTCGTTTTAGGATGTTTGGTGAAGAGAAGCACAAGGGATTTTTCCGTCCCTCATACTAACCTTCCTTAGCCCCTAACAAGTATGGAAATTATTCACACATGAAAGTGAAAAGAAAACAAAGCAAGAAAGAAGCAAAGAAAGAAAGGAAAAATACGGTTTTACAAGCTAACTACTTGGGACCTCACCTAAGCAAGAAACTCCGTCGAGTATCATGGCTTGAAAATAATACGGATAAGAAGGGAAGGAAAATAAAACAAGCAAAGAAATATCAACAACTACTTAACAAAAAGAAACAAAATTACGCTTAGGAATTAAAATTACAATACAATAATTAAAAGGTACAAGTTAAATAAAAACCCTCATCTTTATTGATTTTCCACTCAAGAGCTCTCACTACACTTTAATGGAGAATAGATGAAGAGGAAGATGAAGATACAAACTAACCTATACTAAAATCTAACTAAAAAGAAGCATCCCTTACTTGGAACAAAACTGGGCTATTTATAGGCAGAGAGCTGAAACCCTAGGGCTAAATTCTGAGCCCAAATACAATAAATAAGATAACCCCAAAGTTTGGTCAGATGATGACACGAAACCGCGGCGGAACCGCCGCAAATACCCACATTTGGCGGCGGTTCCTCCGCGGTTTTGTGGAATTGGGGTCTCGTATTTTCTGGGATTCCTTGTGTTTCTATCTTCTTTTGTTCTACATGTCCCAAATTACAAAATGCTTCCAAAGTTTCTTCAAATTTGCAACAGTCCAAAATGGCTTCACTTTTAATTCATTTGACCTTTATCTCTCTCGAGCTCCGCGCCCCCATTGAATCTTGTGCTGCCCCTATCGTGCTCTGTGCTTGTCCGAAATACGAATGACCACTGTCATTTGTCTTGTCTCATGAACTGGTAAGCGTCACTGGACGGATACGGATGACCGGAACCCGACTTT
Organism: Agapanthus africanus; assembly: GCA_030015575.1. Lineage (NCBI taxonomy): Eukaryota > Viridiplantae > Streptophyta > Magnoliopsida > Asparagales > Amaryllidaceae > Agapanthus > Agapanthus africanus. The sequence continues at coordinate 379,261,074 of CM057343.1, forward strand.
TATCTATTGGTGACAGATGTTCTGGATTTTGGCGTAACTGTGGAGATTTTGTATGATTTGCGTTATTTTGGACTAAGAACATGTAAACTGTAAATATGTAGAAAACACGGATCAAAAGCACCTGCCTATAAACAAACGAGCATAAGAATGGGCAGTATTAAATGAAATATTCTGGTCTGAACAGTTCTCTGTCTTTACTTCCCTGAGCGGTACTGCCTCCGCCCACTTGGAGAAGTAATCGGTTGTTGCGAGAATAAACCGATGCCCTTTGGATGACGCTGGTTCGATGGGGCCAACTATATCCATTCCCCACATCTCGAATGGCCAGCTAGCTATAGTTGGATGCAGCGGATTGGGATGCTAATGTATGAAATCCCCATGTATTTGGCAAGAATGGCATCGCCTTGTATATTCGATGCAATCTTGAATCATCGTGGGCTAATAATATCCCATTCTTTTAATCTTAATCTTCAACTTTGGACTAGCTTAATGGGATCAGCAGAGTCTGTCATGGATTTCTTGGATGGCCTTTTTGGCTTCCTTTAGTCTTAAGCATCTTAACCATAGGTGATCGAAGGACCTTTTATAGAGAGTTCCATTAACGAAGGCAAATGACAGAGCTCGTTTAGTGAGTTGATTCCTCTGCGATGCATCTTCAGGCACTTGTTGGGATTTGAAGTAGTCTGTAAAGACTTGGCGCCAATCCTCGCTTTCTTTTTCTTGGGCATAGAAACTTCACCTTAAACATTTCATCCTTTTCAAGTGCTTCTGCTGGAGAATTTGAAGGGATTTCTGCAGGCGCTAGGACCTTACGGGTTTGGACGGTGACCCTCATGTCGTCGAGGCTTTCATCTTCCATTTCTTTGGCCAGCTTGGCTAATGCATCAGCCTTACTGTTTTCAGTTCGCGGTGTACGGTTGCCTAGAACGGAAACAAGGTTTCAGGAGGAATCGCCCATGCCATTTTGAAAAATTTGCCGTATTAGCTAACCCTAACCCTAGAATCGTTACTAGAAAATGCGACGATACAAAATGTAAATGTTCCCCTCCGAATGGCGGTGCACAAGACTGCGAGGTCTTGACGATGGGATTCGGGGCAGATGCTATATGGTTTTATCCGTCCACCTCTCCGAAGATTCCAAGTTGATTTATGGCACCGTGTATCGGAGGTTTAGACGGATGCGGCCGATGTAGCAGACTTCGTCAGATTCCCCCTCAATCGAGGGGTTTTTGATTGTGGGGACGCTCTTCCCTGTAGGCGCAAGCCCCTGCAGTTAATTACGCTACCGCATCGCGGTAACAAGTTTCTCCTTCTCCAGAATTTCATTTCGTGTCGTGGGTGTTTGTTTTGTTTGTGGTTGCCCGTGGATTGTATACAGAGACTGAGTAATGCCGTCGCCCGTAGGACGTGGATTAGTCCAAATCCGTATTTACTTAGATTTGGGTTTGGTGTTTTTAGTTTAAGGATGCATTAGCCGTGTTGAGGCTAAGATCGACTTAAACGTTCATTAAGGATACATTAGTCTTGTTTGAGACTAAGATCAACTTAACGTAGTGATTTCATTTAATATATGGCCGTTAGGACTCGTCACCTCTCTGACGTCGTTGGAGGATTACAACGACAGGTGTCAGAGGAGCTCGGAGATGTACCCTCGAACCAGAGTTGATTTGGAATTTTATAGTCCATTTGAATGTTTAAGGATACGTTAGCCGTGTTTGGGGCTAAGATCGACTTAAACGGGATCGTTTAGATCCGGTAAAAGAGCATGTGGAGGCTCTATTGTTCCAGTTTATGGACATAGTGGTCTATATTCCAGTTTAAGGATGTGGTGGTCTATATTCCAGTTTACGGACGTGGTGGTCCATCGCCAGTTTAGGGACGTGGTGGTCCATATTCTAGTTTACGGACGTGGTGGTCCATATTCCAGTTTAAAGACGTGGTGGTCCGTATTCCAGTTTAGGGACATGGTGGTCCGTATTCCAGTTTAGGGACATGGTGGTCCGACATTAGTTTAAGGACGTTTCGGTCCAACATTAGTTTAAGGACGTTTCGGTCCACGAGTTTAAGGACCCCGCAGTCCATATAGTGTGTGGTCGTTGGGACCCGTCACCTCTCTGACGTCATTGAAGGATTACAACGACAGATGTCAGAGGAGTTCGGAGATGTACCCTCGAACCAGATATAAATTGATTTAGGGAGCAGCCGTGCTCAGTCAATTTAATTTGAGGACTTACAGCCATGATTGGGCTAAGTCCAGTTGGAAAATACTCATCATTTTTATTTGTTTTTTGCATTGCATTTCTTTTTATTTTTATTTGGGCTCTACCCATAAAGGATGCAGAGCATCAATTTGCTTTAGGCTCTGCCCATTTATAAATGATGCAGAGCATCAATTTTACTTGGGCTCTGCCCTTTTTATTGCTTTGCAATTTATTTTGGCCTGCTAGGTCTTTTTGACTTGGGCCTGGCACTTTAACAAAAGAAATGCATTGCATTTTTCAGACGCTTTGCGCCTAATCAAAGAGTGCAAGCGCTTATGGTGATGACACGTGTCATGCAGGCGCAGTGCGCTGCTGACACGTGGCGCGCTCTGGTAAGTTGCGCCAATTTCAGAGAGCAAAGCTCTATTTCAAAAGCGCATAGCGCAAATGATTCAGACGCTGACACGTGGCGCTCTCTGGTGGCTTGCGCCAGCCCAAGAGCGCAACAGTGCAGATTTATAAGTGCAAAGCACTATTAATTTGAGAATCTTTTAGATTCAAGAACCAATGGTTCATAAAAGTGCAAAGCACTATATATTTTTTTTATTTTTGTTTTTTTTCCTTGTTTTAAAGAACCAGTGGTTCATAAGAAGTGCAAAGCACTGTTTATTATGTAAAGATCATTGATCTGCTTTTTAGATCAATGATCTATTAGAAGAAATTTCTTCTCTCTCGTGAAGGTTTTTACCTTTTTCTTGAAATTTTCTCAGAGTTCTCTCTATTTGAAGCTCTTGACTTTTTTCAAGAAATGTTCATGCCTTTGAATTGAGGTCTGGGGTCCTTTTTATAGTGCCCATAAATTGGTTAAATTTGTTAAAGAGATCTTTCTCTGAGTGATTTGGGGAATTTTCCCCACCGTTGGATCTTTGATCCAAAGGCCTCTGTTTTACAGAAGAAAATCTTCCTGTTTTAACAAGAACAGAAAAGATTTCTTTAAAATCTCAATTCTGTTTGGCGCAAATGCTCCAGAGCGTGACACGTGTCACGCAGCGCACAGCGCAGCGCAACTGCGCTTGCGCGACTGCGCTGACATGTGTCGCACAGCGCAGCGCGACAGCGCTAGCGCAACTGCGCTTGCACGACTGCGTTGACACGTGTCGCGCAGCACAACTGCGCTTGCGCGACTGTGCTGACACGTGTCGCGCAGCACAACTGCGCTTGCGCGACTGTGCTGCCACGTGTCGCACAGCTCAGCGCAGCGCAACTGCACTTGCGCGACTGCGTTGCCACGTGTCGCGCAGCGCACAGCGCAGCGCAACTGCGCTGCCATATGGCGTGCAGCGCAGAACGCAGGCAAGCTGAAGCGTTGCTTCTTTAATTAAAGTTTGAATTTTAAACAGAGCCTTGCTCTGATTGGGTGCGCTGCCTTGGGCGCTGTGCTGATGTATCAGCGCATGGCGCGTTGCGCGCAGCGCAAAGAATCTTAAGCGTTGCTTCATTTACTAAAATTTAAATTTTCAAAGTAGAGCTTTGCTCCGATTGGGGGGAAGATGAAGCGTTGCTTCATCTTCCGCCTTTGAATTTGAATAGAGCTTTGCTCTGATTGGGGTAAACAAATGCCCCCCCCCCCACCGTTGCGCTTACGTGGCCTCCAAACGTGAGCGCAGCGGTGACAGACTCCCAACCGTCGCGCCATCCCTTGGAAGCTGAAAGGGCACTTGATGCCTATAAATAGGACCTTTGGTCCCTTAGATGGTTTTCATCTTCACAATTTTACTTTCAGAACTTGGAGCCCTGCTCTCTTATTTAGACACTTTTAAAAGTTCAAACTTTAGAGAATTTTAGGTAAAAATATTAATTTTGATTAAATTAAATCAATTTTAAGAGCATTGCTCTCAATAGATCCCAGATCTAAAGAAGACCTATTTAGGGTTTCAATTAGCAGAGCTTTGCTCTAAGGGGGTCTATAGAAGACTAAGGAGAGCTTTGCTCTCTAAAAGATCTTCCCTGTATTTTCTTATTTCATTAATGGAGCTTTGCTCCTCCCAAATCATATAGAAGAACTCTTAAGAATTCTTCATGGATCTTGGAAGTTAAAGATGGCATTTTATTTCTCAGTGCATTATATCGTTTTGCTTAATCAGTCTTTCTGATAATTTTTGTTGATTTTCTTTTACAGAAACAATGAACGCCCACATGTACAATCTTGACGAGATCATCTCTTACGGGGACATCTGCCGACTTGGCCGTTCTCAAAATCGAGAGTTCACAAACGCGGAGTGCGCTGAAATCATGAGCCGCTTCGACACATATAACGGTCCACTGCTTCCCCGACGTTCCTCCCTCCTGAAACTTGGGAAGCGCTTCCCCTATTCTGTTCCGGTGTGCCGCTTAGGGCGTTGGATGCCGCCGAGGATAAAGTGCACTCGGTGTACCTGATGAACTTTATCTCGAAGAGACGGCGAGACAGTCTCGTCGATCTCTTGCACGGGGTCTTCCAACAGTCTGCCATACTCGCTGCTTACCAGAGGGTGGAAGACATCAGGGGGGATCCTGACGCTTGTGCTCGCGAAAGAAAGCACACCAGGATGGTCCGCGAGGCCTGGAAAGTCATAGATAGGGTCGCTTTCGAGTTCCTCAATCCATGTCCTGGGTTCGAGGTTATACCTTTGTAATAATATTTCTCATTTATTGCTTTATGATTGTAAGAATTCTTGGCAATATTAATAGAAAAGTTTTATCCCAGCTTGTCTTATTTTTCGTTCTGAGTCTTTTGCCTATGCATGAATGAGTGTGTCTCGAACGCTCGATCAAACGTAAATCGGATGCTCCTTCTGTTGCTTCCCTCTTTCTTTTATTATCAGTATACTGCTTTAGTAAACATAGTTGATAGGTGATAGAGCGAGCATCCTGTATTGGCTTCCTCAAAAGGCAGCGATGGCTTAGGGTCTCATAGAGACTTTTCTCCCTACGGATCGAGAGGATCTCGTAGGTATATTTTCTCCTTAGGAATCGTGAGGATTCCTAAGCGCGTTCTCTTAAAATTCGTAAGAATCTCACAAGAGAATTTATTCCTTTACGAGTCGTGAGGACCCGCAAGTGATGGGTGAAGTTGTCATTATCCGCATTTCACGGAGTCAGGAGTTGCTCTGGATGCTTCGCACGGGTTCACTGCCGTACTCTGCGAGGACCAGGATCCGCTCTGGACGGTTTCCACGGGGTCAGGATTGACATAAGTCTCTTTCCACGTAGCCAGGAATTTTTGCTCTGGATGTTTCACACGGGGTCAGCATTGACATAAGCCGCGTTCCACGTAGCCAGGAATTTTTGCTGTAGATGCTTCCCACGGGTCCACTGCCATGTTCGGCGAGGACTAGGTTCCGCTCTGAATGCTTCGCACGGATTCACTGCCGTGCTCTGCGAGGACCAGGATCCGCTCTGGACGTTTTCCACGGGGTCAGGATTGACATAAGCCGCGTTTCACATAGCCAGGAATTTTTTGCTCTGGATGCTTCACACGGGGTCAGGATTGACATAAGCCGTGTTCCACGTAGCCAGGAATTTTTGCTCTCGATGCTTCCCACGGGTTCACTGCCGTGTTCGGCGAGGACTAGGTTCCGCTCTGGATGCTTCGGACGGGTTCACTGCCGTGCTCTGCGAGGACCAGGATCCGCTCTGGACGTTTTCCACGGGGTCAGGATTGACATAAGCCGCGTTCCACGTAGCCAGAAATTTTTGCTCTAGATGCTTCCCACGGGTTCACTGCCGTGTTCGGCGAGGACTAGGTTCCGCTCTGGATGCTTCGCACGGGTTCACTGCCGTGCTGTGCGAGGACCAGGATCTGCTCTGGACGTTTTCCACGGGGTTAGGATTGACATAAGCCACGTTCCACATAGCCAGGAATTTTTTGCTCTGGATGCTTCACACGGGGTCAGGATTGACATAAGCCGCGTTCCACGTAGCCAGGAATTTTTGCTCTAGATGCTTCCTACGGGTTCACTGCCGTGTTCGGCGAGGACTAGGTTCCGCTCTGGATGCTTCGCACGGGTTCACTGCTGTGCTCTGCGAGGACCAGGATCCGCTCTGGACGTTTTCCACGGGGTTAGGATTGACATAAGCCGCTTTCCACGTAGCCAGGAATTTTTGCTCTGGATGTTTCACACGGGGTCAGGATTGACATAATCCGCGTTCCACGTAGCCAGGAATTTTTGCTCTAGATGCTTCCCACGGGTTCACTGCCGTGTTCGGCGAGGACTAGGTTCTGCTCTGGATGCTTCGCACGGGTTCACTGCCGTGCTCTGCGAGGACCAGGATCCGCTCTGGACGTTTTCCACGGGGTTAGGATTGACATTAGCCGCTTTCCACATAGCCAGGATTTTTTTGCTCTGGATGCTTCACACGGGGTCAAGATTGACATAAGCCGCGTTCCACGTAGCCAGGAATTTTCGCTCTAGATGCTTCCCACGGGTCCACTGCCGTGTTCGGCGAGGACTAGGTTCTGCTCTGGATGCTTCGCACGGGTTCACTGCCGTGCTCTGCGAGGACCAGGATCCGCTCTGGACGTTTTCCATGGAGTTAGGATTGACATAAGCCGCTTTCCACGTAGCCAGGAATTTTTGCTCTGGATGTTTCACACGGGGTTAGGATTGACATAAGCCGCGTTTCACGTAGCCAGGAATTTTTGCTCTAGATGCTTCCCACGGGTTCACTGCCGTGTTCGGCGAGGACTAGGTTCCGCTCTGGATGCTTCGCACGGGTTCACTGTCGTGCTCTGCGAGGACCAGGATCCGCTCTGGACGTTTTCCATGGGGTTAGGATTGACATAAGCCGCTTTCCACGTAGCCAGGAATTTTTTGCTCTGGATGCTTCACACGGGGTCAGGATTGACATAAGCCGCGTTCCACGTAGCCATGAATTTTTGCTCTAGATGCTTCCCACGGGTTCACTGCCGTGTTCAGCGAGGACTAGGTTCCACTCTGGATGCTTCACATGGGTTCACTGCCGTGCTCTGCGAGGACCAGGATCCGCTCTGGACGTTTTCCACGGGGTTAGGATTGACATAAGCCGCTTTCCATGTAGCCAGGAATTTTTTTATTGTATCCGTATTTCATGGAATGAGGGTTTGACTCTGGGTGATTTGTATATCGTCGAGCCATGGAACTGGGAGTTGCCGCTGTCCCGCTTCGCTTGAAGTTGTATCCGTTGTTACGAGACGAGTGTTGAGATGACGTCTAGGTCATTTGCGACCCGTCGAGATTTGGCTTCTTCTTATGATGAAACCTTGGAGAGGAGTATGATCCCTTGTTTGTTTACGCCCTTGGATTGTATACAGGGTTTGATGTAACATCACCTGTAGGGCATAAATTTCATTTTTCATTTTGTTTCTTTTTCCACGATGCTCTATCATTTCAGCTTTTATATCGCGAAGGTCGCGAATGCCCTATCGTTTCGGCTATTTTTCGCGGTGCCCCATCATTTCGGCTATTTATTTTATTTTTACTCGCTGCTTTCTATTGCGAGTTGTCCAATCATTTCGGCTATTTTGTATGCATACGTTTCTACTTGCTGCTTTTTATTGCAAGTTGCCCTATCATTTCGGCCATTTATTTTATTTTCACTCGCTGCTTTTTATTGCGAGTTGCCCAATCATTTCGGCTACTTATTTTATTTTCACTCGCTGCTTCTTATTGCGAGTTGCCCAATCATTTCGGCTATTTTGTATGCATACGTTTTTACTTGCTGCTTTTTATTGCAAGTTGCCCTATCATTTCGGCTATTTTTGTATACATATGCGGCCTACTGGCTTTCCGTCGTAAACCTGGAATTAGACAGCGATTTTGGCATCAGTACCGCTACAACTGGGATGTTGCCAGGAGCGAATCATCATCTGCCTCTGTCGATGTCAAACAAAGGTGGCTTATCGATCAGGGTTAAGGTCCTGTCGACTAAGGCTTTCGACTTCATGAGCCGTAAGGGTTTCACAAAGGTATTTCTCCCTACAAGTCGTGAGGATCTTGTAGGTGTATTTTCTCCTTAGGAGTCATGAGGATTCCTAAGTGTATGTTCCTCTGTAAGTCGTAAGGATCCTACAAGAAGGTTTTCTCCTTGTAAGTTGAGAGGACCTACAAGGGTTGTTCGTCATGCGTACATATCCCCAGTCACGGATGGGACTTGGTTAGGGAAATGTTTATTCGCGCCCGTGGATTGTATACAAGGGTCAGCATTGAGCCGCTTGAAGGGCAATATCGAAAGTTGTGGAGTTTGCTTAAGCACAGGTTTAGGTCTCTGTAACTTAAGACTTTCAAATCCTATGAGCCGTGAGGGTCCCATAAGAGAGTTCTCTTTACGAGTCGTGAGGATCTCGCAAGTGTATTTTCTCCTTAGGAATCGTGGGGATCCCTAAGTGTGTTGCTCCCTTATGAGTCGTAAGAATCTCACGCGGGTGGTTTCTCCTCACAAGGTCGAGAGGACCCTATAAGTGTTTTTTTACGAGGTTGCGCCCTTTCGGGTTTTCACAAACACTCGCCGGTAGTCCTGCTGTTTTACTCACGGAGCCCTTTCGGGTTTTCATCCGTGCTCATTTTGCTTATGGACATATCGTTTTTTTTACGAGGTCGCGCCCTTTCGGGTTTTCACGAACACTCGCCGGTAGCCCTGCTGTTTTTACTCACGGAGCCCTTTCGGGTTTTCATCCGTGCCCATTTTGCTTATGGACATACCATTTATTATATATTATATATATATATATATATTTATTTATCTCGTCAGCCTAAGGATGCTGTGGTATTAGTTTAAGGACGTTTCGGTCCGCTATTAGTTTAAGGACGTTTCGGTCCGCTGTCGCCATATTTGAGGCGAAGCTCTAGTTTACTGACTTTTCGGTCTCTGGGGCCTTCCCTATTAATGAGCATGATGCCCCCGGCGTCTCCATCTTTCCCGATGCACGCGGTTGTGGCGGGCTTACCTTCCAGTTTTCGGAGATGACGAACTTGCCTTGTTGGTATTGATCTTCAACCCAGTTTTTGAAGACATAGCAATCCTCGATCAGGTGACCCAGTACTCGGTGATAGGGACAGTAGTTAGACTCATTGATGTCATTTGGTTGCGACGGACGTTTTGGCTCCGGCAGATTTATGAGTCGGTTGCGCAACGCCAGCTCGAACAGTCCCCTTGTTTTATCTTGCGGAAACGAGTAAGGACGTTTCAACTTTTCTTGGAGGGGTTGCTGCTTGTTGTTTCGGCAAAAAACCGGTCTATGGCCACTCGATTGCTGTTGAGCATTGGCTACGAGGGCTGTTTTTCCCTTCCCTTTATCCTTTTTACTCGATCCTTTGTTTGCGGAGCCGAGATTTTTTTCGAGTAGCGTGCGATTGCATGGCTGAACGTCCTCACAACTTCTCAATTCTTTCATCTTTGAAATGAATTCCTTGAGGAGAGGGTTGAGGGCAGCCTCTTCGTCAGAGTCGCTTCCAAAGGTGATAATTTGCGATCCTTTGGAGTCGGCTATATGACAGTCGTCGGCGGCTCTTTTGCGCTCATCTATCGCACTTTTTCGACGTCTACGAGCTTCACATTTTGTCCTGTCGAAGTGTTGCTTTGAGTGACATACCCTTGCCACCAACAGTTAAAGGATTCACAGTCTTCAGTAGGATGTATGATCTTCTGATGATATAAGCAGAAATTAGGATGCATCTCTACTCCACCGAAAGTATTTTCTTCAGAGGGCGGTAGCTTCATTCCCGCTGATAGGGCTTTGGCGAACCTTTTCCTCGTCTTGAATTTTTTTTTATCTACAGTGGATGGCTTTTGATTTGACGGGAGTGTCTTGGCTCTTTCCACTATGGCCATCTCACCCTCTTGATAGGCTTTTGCTTTCAGACGAATTTCATTTAGGAAGATATCGATCAACTCGTCTGACGGCCGTAGAATTTCCGGCTCAGGGTTCGCCCTTGGTTTCTCGGTGCAAGGAGCCTCTTCATCATCCGCCAGTGAATGAGAGATCACATGACAAATCGCTACGTAGTCTTCGGATTCGTCTGATGAGTTTTCCCCATCGTTTTCGTTCTTGACAAAAGAACAAGCTTCCCCCATCGTGTCCGTCTTCTTTGGAGTGTGCGGCTGGGGTGGATTTACCTTCCACTTTTCAGATAGGGCGAACTTGCCTTGTAGGTATTGATCTTCAATCCATCCCTTGAAGACGAAGCAATCCTCAATCGGATGGCTTGCCGTTTGATGATAAGGGCAATAATTGGGGTTATTCGCCTCGTTGGGTTGTGGCGGTTGCCTTGGATTCGGCAGGTTGATAAGCCTGTTGCGCATAGCCAGTTCGAACAGCCTCTTCGTCTTATCCCGTGGGAATGAGTAGGGGCGCCTCATTTTCTCAATATAGAACCGCCGTCTCTCTCCTAACTGATCCGCTAGGTTTAGGGTGCTGGGTTGCTGATGAGCATTCGTAACGAAGGTTGCCTTCCTTTTACCCTTGTCGTTCTGCGGTTCTGGCTTTGGGGGAGAAGGTCTGTGACCCATTTGATCCATCTGGGCCAGCTTGTCGATCAAAGCCTGGAATGTGGTCGGCTTAAAGAACATTATGAACTGTGAGATAGTGGCATGAGGGTCTAGGGTACCCATGAACATGCCCACCGCAGGCGCTTCTTCAATGCGTTGTTCGCATTTCGACCACAAGTTTCGCCAGCGTATAGCGTACTGGTCCAACGTCTCGCTCGGCCTTACCCTGGCATTAATCAACGCTGTTATCGGGGCCCGTTCGCTGGCGCTCGCGAATCACTGAGTGAATAGCAACTCCATTTCAGCGAACGTCTTGACAGAATCGTTCGGGAGTTCGGAATACCATTCGAACGCTGTTTTAGACAAGCTGCCGACGAATTGGTGAAGCATCAATTTGTCATCGCCTCCAGTATTGCCGCATAAGGCCCTGAATTGAGCAACATGCTGATGCGGATTCCCTGTCCCTTTATATACGTGGAACTTAGGGATCGTATATCCCAGCGGGTAACTGATTTGGTCATACCAGCCCGGATAGGGCCGTCCAGTTCTAACAGTTTGCCCAGCCGCTTCACTCGCCTGATGAGCTCGTATTTGCTGAGCTATATAGTCGTCAAGTGCGGCCTTAGAAATGGTTTCTTCCTTGGCCGCTGAAAGAGCCGGAGGAGGATCAGATGTTTCCCCTCCGTCATTTCCGACAATGACTGGAGGATCTTCAGCTGGAGGGTCTGGCTGTAACATCATCCCTACCATGTCTTGGAAGAGGAGCGCCATTTGTCTTATGTTAGCCGCTTATTCTGCGGCTTCTCTATCCTTCTTTTCAAGGATTCTACGTAAGAAGTCAGCATCAGTTTCTTGTTCGTGACGCTGCTCTGATGATACTTCCGAACTTTCTTTCGGTTCGGTAAGTGCAGCCATCACAGTCATCATTTCCTGAAGCTTCTGTTGCTGCTCCTGGGCTTTTGTCACGGATCGGGTGAGCGGTCGGTGACCCATTGAAGCACGGCTTTCCTCCTTTCCGGAAGCCATATAAACGGTGTGCACCACCATGCCCCCAGACTTGGGGCGTTTGTGTTCGGTGTCTTTGCGATTTGCCAAAGACACAGGGCTTTTTGCGGTGTCCTTTTTTGAGCGATTGGAGTTGAGGGGGCCGTTGTAGTGTGCACCCAAGTAGCTTTTGCTTTTTGTGGCTTGACAGAGTAATCCTTCTCCTGCCGCACCTTCATCTTTTTCTGTCGGCGGAGAGAGTTTTCATCAATCACCGACTCTTGGACCTGTCGCCAGACTTTGTAAATTTTAGAGGACAGCCGTTGAGGGGGCCGCTCTAGCTTCTTCTTTGGAGTATTCTCCATAGGTAAAGGAGTTCGTTTCAACATCGCAGTAGGAGAGTTTCTGCGCACCGTATTCAGCAATTCAAAGCTGTTCCCGGTTAGAACATCGGCATCGATCCCTACCATCGGAGCTGGTGGCGTAAATCCAGAGGGGGAGTTGCCCCCAGCCTTCCTCACTCGGCGCCAGTGACGACGTCGAGCGTGTCTTGCGGATGGAGTCACCACCGTTTTTGGATAAGCTTCTTCATGCCCCCTGCTCTGGGTAGGGGAAGCAGCTTTGAGGACCTCGCCTGGAGCAGCAACCGGAATTGCCATCCTTGTAAAAACTGACTTCTCAGAAGGAGGAGCCTTTCCAATGATTTCGTCCGTTTGAGTCGGGATGGCTATCCGCTTTGGGATGGCAGCTTCGGGTATCGCAGGTTTGCGGACGTTCTGGCTCAGTTTGTTGAAAACTGAGGTATTGAAACTGGGCGACCCGTTGAGAGGGGTCGCGGCAGTAGTAAGTCGATCAAAGACCGGCTTCTTTGGAGCTTCTTGCGATGTCATTGGGGCATTGAAGCTTATCGGTGGGAGCATGGTCCCGAAGAATAGTCCAGTGGTGGCTTGAGTTACTTGCTCCACTGGCATCTTGAAAAGAGAGACCGCTTGGGGCCCATAAGTCACACCTCCAGCGAGGACGGAGCGAGAGTTGCAGTTGCAGGCAGTGCAGTTTGAAGCCATTGATCTTCTATTTTCTGCACGGAGTAAGACACCAAATCTTAGTACCTCGAATCCACAGGCAACCATAACAAACCGCGATTCGTTCGCGAACACGACACACGAAGTGTGGAGTGGAAAGAGAAAAAGGTCCCACCGGGCGTGCCAGAATCTGTTCCCCTCCGAATGGCGGTGCACAAGACTGCGAGGTCCTGACGCTGGGATTCGGGGCAGATGCTATATGGTTTTATCCGTCCACCTCTCCGAAGATGCCAAGTTGATTTATGGCACCGTGTATCGGAGGTTTAGACGGATGCGGCCGATGTAGCAGACTTCGTCAGATTCCCCCTCAATCGAGGGGTTTTTGATTGTGGGGATGCTCTTCCCTGCAGGCGCAAGCCCCTGCAGTTAATTACGCTACCGCATCGCGGTAACAACATTCTCCTTCTCCAGAATTTCACTTCGTGTCGTGGGTGTTTGTTTTGTTTATGGTTGCCCGTGGATTGTATACGGAGACTGAGTAATGCCGTCGCCCGTAGGACGTGGATTAGTCCAAATCCGTATTTACTTAGATTTGGGTTTGGTGTTTTTAGTTTAAGGATGCATTAGCCGTGTTGAGGCTAAGATCGACTTAAACGTTCGTTAAGGATACGTTAGTCTTGTTTGAGACTAAGATCAACTTAACGTAGTGATTTCATTTAATATATGGCCGTCAGGACTCGTCACCTCTCTGACGTCGTTGGAGGATAATAACGACAGGTGTCAGAGGAGCTCGGAGATGTACCCTCGAACCAGAGTTGATTTGGAATTTTATAGTCCATTTGAATGTTTAAGGATACGTTAGCCGCGTTTGGGGCTAAGATCGACTTAAACGGGATCGTTTAGATCCGGTAAAAGAGCATGTGGAGGCTCTATTGTTCCAGTTTATAGACATAGTGGTATATATTCCAGTTTAAGGATGTGGCGGTCTATATTCCAGTTTACGGACGTGGTGGTCCATCGCCAGTTTAGGGACGTGGTGGTCCATGTTCCAGTTTAGGGACGTGGTGGTCCATATTCCAGTTTACGGACGTGGTGGTCCATATTCCAGTTCAAAGACGCGGTGGTCCGTATTCCAGTTTAGGGACATGGTGGTCTGTATTCCAGTTTAGGGACATGGTGGTCCATGTTCCAGTTTAGAGACGTGGTGGTCCGACATTAGTTTAAGGACGTTTCGGTCCAACATTAGTTTAAGGACGTTTCGGTCTATGAGTTTAAGGACCCCGCAGTCCATATAGTGTGTGGTCGTTGGGACTCGTTACCTCTCTGACGTCATTGAAGGATTACAACGACAGATGTCAGAGGAGTTCGGAGATGTACCCTCGAACCAGATATAAATTGATTTAGGGAGCAGCCGTGCTCAGTCAATTTAATTTGAGGACTTACAGCCATGATTGGGCTAAGTCCAGTTGGAAAATACTCATCATTTTTATTTTTTTTTTGCATTGCATTTCTTTTTATTTTTATTTAGGCTCTACCCATAAAGGATGCAGAGCATCAATTTGCTTTGGGCTCTACCCATTTATAAATGATGCAGAGCATCAATTTTACTTGGGCTCTGCCCTTTTTATTACTTTGCAATTTATTTTGTCCTACTAGGTCTTTTTGACTTGGGCCTGGCCCTTTAACAAAAGAAATGCATTGCATTTTTCAGGCGCTTTGCGCCTAATCAAAGAGCGCAAGCGCTTATGGTGATGACACGTGTCATGCAGGTGCAGTGCACTGCGCTAGTGCGCTATGCTTGCGCTGCTGACACGTGGCGCGCTCTGGTGAGTTGCGTCAATTTCAGAGAGCAAAGCTCTATTTCAAAAGCGCATAGCGCAAATGGTTCAGACGCTGACTCGTGGCGCTCTCTGGTGGCTTGCGCCAGCCCAAGAGCGCAACAGTGCAGATTTATAAGTGCAAAGCACTATTAATTTGAGAATCTTTTAGATTCAAGAACCAATGGTTCATAAAAGTGCAAAGCACTATATATTTTTTTTATTTTTGTTTTTTTCTTGTTTTAAAGAACCAGTGGTTTATAAGAAGTGCAAAGCACTGTTTATTATGTAAAGATCATTGATCTGCTTTTTAGATCAATGATCTATTAGAAGAAATTTCTTCTCTCTCGTGAAGATTTTTACCTTTTTCTTGAAATTTTCTCAGAGTTCTCTCTATTTGAAGCTCTTGACTTTTTTCAAGAAATGTTCATGTCTTTGAATTGAGGTCTGGGGTCCTTTTTATAGTGCCCATAAATTGGTTAAATTTGTTAAAGAGATATTTCTCTGAGTGATTTGGGAAATTTTCCCTACTGTTGGATCTTTGATCCAAAGGCCTCTGTTTTACAGAAGAAAATCTTCTTGTTTTAACAAGAACAGAAAAGATTTCTTTAAAATCTCAATTCTGTTTGGCGCAAATGCTCCTGAGCGTGACACGTGTCACGCAGCGCACAGCGCAGCGCAACTGCGTTTGCGCGACTGCGCTGACACGTGTCGCGCAGCGTACAGTGTAGCGCAACTGCGCTAGCGCGACTGCGCTGCCACGTGGCGTGCAGCGCAGAACACAGGCCAGCTGAAGCATTTCTTCTTTAATTAAAGTTTTAATTTTAAACAGAGCCTTGCTCTGATTGGGTGCGCTGCCTTGGGCGCTGTGGTGATGTATCAGCGCATGACACGTGGCGCGTTGCGCGCAGCGCAAAGAATCTGAAGCGTTGCTTCATTTACTAAAGTTTAAATTTTCAAAGTAGAGCTTTGCTCCGATTGGGGGGAAGATGAAGCGTTGCTTCATCTTCCGCCTTGGAATTTGAACAGAGCTTTGCTCTGATTAGGGTAAACAGTAAACACTTTCCATCTATGTGAATGTGGGAATACAACCTTTGTAGACGGCTCCTTCACTTCTAAAGCTCCATGTCGTAGTCCCTTCGCTGCAAGTTGTGAAGACCCGGACTCTAGTAAGGGTTCACATGAAGAAACGAACAAGCTTGCTCAATGTCTTCGAGGCCGAAGATGATCTACGTCGAGGAGACTTGAGGTCATGCTACCTCTTCACTAATGGTGAAATTAGTGAAGCAAACACCCTAAACTAAATGGCTAATAGTAGAGGATGATGAAGTAGGAAGTGGGCCCACTTTAGTTTTATTTTTCTCACAATATTTCTTCACATCTCAAAAACCCTAGAAAGCTTTTTGAGCTCATGAAGAAGATGAAGAATGAAGAAGAGAGAATGAACTCATATGAGGTTAGAAATGCAACCATGGTGAGTTGATGTCTTGCCTAACTCATGTAGAAAATAAACCATGGCTTGTGGTTAAGGTTGGATTAACAAATATCTTAAGCAAGACAAACAAGTGGACTTGGTCAATATTCTACAAGCTTCTACAAGCTTTGAGCCATGACATAATTTCCACTTTTTTGAATTTGCTTAATGATAAATAAAACCATAACATAAACCCTAGCATGGTATAAGTCTCAAACACACATGTTGCATGTGTAACCTAGCATGACACACTAATATATATCATATATATATATATGTGTGTGCAAAAAGAAAATAATACATTTAACATATATCACATATATATCAATGTATCATAAGTGAGAAAAATAAATACTTAAGTGAGATAATATTAGCTAATGTAATTTAATATATCAAATATATAATTATACATTAAATTATTAAATCAACACTTGATTTAATAATCTGGCTATATCACATATAACCGACTAATATCATATGTAACAACTTATCTGTAACATTTCAGAAAAATAAAATATTATTTTTGGGAATTTATATAATTAAATAATAAATATTATGAATATTTTGATAAGGCGGTATAATTAATTACCGTTAAATTGGGAAATATTTGGAAAATTATAGGAATTACGGAAATGAGGGTGTTTTATATGATTTAAGCAAATTATAAATTCTTTATGATTAATTATATTCCATTTTAATGCTAATCGCGATTAAATATCACTAATCGTGCATTAAGCTTGATTTGTGCACATGACATGCACCATGTCATATTACACCTTGTTACATTTTTTCTACCTTGGCATCTTGTTTCTTTTAATGGATATGGTTTATTTGTTTTGGGGTTTTAAAAGAAAAGAAAAATGAAAAGAAAAGTAAAGGGAATAAAGAATAGAGTATGGGCAAGAGAGAGAAGAGAGAGAGAGGCGAAAGGTCAAGTTGACCATGGCCATTTGTTTCCCTCCATTTTTCCTTCATCATTTTCCTCTCCTCTCCTTCACCATGGCTGCCTTCTTCCCTCCACCTCCTCAACCCCTCACAACTCCATGAAAAACACATCAAAACACTTCATTCTCTTCACTAAAATCATGCACAAGCTCACTACAAAGTACTTTGGACCAAGAAAGCTTGGATTTTGAGCACTTGGGGAAACTCAAGAAATTTCTTGAGTTTCCAAATGAGATAATTCTTTCACATTTAGTGTAGCATTTGAATTCTTATAGCCTCTATTTAAGTTTAAAATCGATTTAGTGTAGTTTTGTGAACTTTGAAATTCCTAGAAGAGGGATGAGGAATTCTTGAGTTGGGATAGTGCTAATGAGCCTTAGTGGTGACCATAAACCCCCCATAGTGTTAGAAACCCAGACCAAACTGAAACAAACCAAACTTGGATTTGAAATTTCAATTTGTGGGTAATTTGTGGGTGCAGGAAATCTGGGATGACCTGAGGCTTTTAGAAGAAAAACAAACATCACTAGCCTAGATGGACCACTAGGAGGCCACACTGCGAGTACAAATCCCAACCATCACCCTTTGGCCGAGAAGGCCGGATATTCAGGGTGTGTGGCCGGCCACATGGAGGTGTTTGGAGGCCAGGTTGCTTCTGTAGTTCATATGACCCCTATACAACACCCCAGTACTGTTTGTTTACCCCAATTTTACCAGAACTAAAATCTGGAACAAGTTTTGTAAGTTGCTGTTTTGGTTTCCTCGATGTTTATGAATTTATGTTTCGATATTTGTGTTTTGTATCAGCCACTTGACGTTTGTACGTCGATATCGGGTGTTATTTGGCTCTTTTGCATGAGTAGACCATAGGTTTTAACCTAAGTGCGATTCGTGCGTCGTTTTGGTTTTGGATCGGATTTTAATGCGATATGATGCGCTTTGAAATGTAGGTACCTCCGCATGAACTCCGGGACGACAAGAAAGGGCGTGGCGATATTGACTTCGGCAATCAAAGATCAAGGTGAGTAGATATATATCTATGGGGGATGTCGGGTGGATGGCGTATAGCACCCCCGCAGTTCGTAGTGTAGCCTATGATATATCATATTATATATGAATTTGTGTTTGTTAGTTGTATGTATGCCCTAGAGGCCAGTATTGTACAGATGATGTATATTATATTGGATGCTTGGACATATATAGAGATGACTTTCTTGCTCGATATGATAGTATGCTATCTGGTTACTCTTTATCTTAACATGTATACTTGTCTCTTTATACTGTCTAATAGTTACATGTTGGTAAAGCCCTTAGGATGTGTACTTGACTACCTGGACTATAATGCGGATCATACTAGTGGGGACATGGTAGTCCATAAGTACATCCTTCAAGGTCCTTAGTCGTGGGTGTATCGAGACGGGGCATCGATATACCAGAGTAGACTAGCGTATACGCTTCTCGACCCATGAGATGGGCGATGGATGACCCCATATCCATTGGTGTTTGACATCAGAGATGGTATACGGGTGCTCAGTGGAGACTGGGTACACTGGACGGACTCGCCGAGAACTTCCAGATGGTATTATACCTCACGTCAGATGGCAGTTCTCAGGTGACACTTATGCAGGTTAGTCTGTAGACCCGAGATCGTCATAGAGTCTTGTGTGATTCCCACTGTGTTTTGATTTCCACCTTACCACGTCCATGAGGGCGTGCAAAACGGTGGTTTTTGGGTACAGTCCCAAGTCATATGGAGGCAATGAGAGATAGGAGGGGTTTCGTCTCTCCTGTTATTGGGGGTTGATGTTGCACTGTGCTCGATTGGCCGTAACAGGGAAGTCCCTGGCCAGGGCTGATTAGAGATTTACTGGTAAGTGTTACCAGTAGTTTCTCGACCCGTTATGAGCCTCACATCGGCACGACTTATCGGTTATTGGGGTCTGACGTTTACCACCCCTAGACTTGATATGCGACATATCAGACGAGGAGACCGGACTGTACGGGAAGTGTTGCCGGTTGGCTCGACGGGAGTTGTAGCAGGTTCGCTTGTTCTCTTCTGATCGCTCAATACCCGGATTGCCGTTACGTTTAGCTGACCGCTTGCGGCTTGGGGGTGCTTGATATGATCATCACCCACTGCCGGCGTATTGACGAGTCTTAGAGTCCCACAATGGAGTTACCTAGTCCAGGCGAAACGTTGTGGTGCGCGTATGCGATATGCGCATGGACCCGATTAAAATGCGCGTATAGGATACCGTATATTGATCGGGCGGCTTGATTTTGGTTTGGGTCATATGTGATATGACCGGATTGATAAATCAAGTGTTGATTTATCATTTAACCATTAGTTTCTCACTAGAAATCCTTTCTTATATTTGATGGATGTATGCATGCATGTATGCTTTCTTTATAGATTCATGCACATATGGATGTACATACACACACACATATATACATACATTCTTCATGGTTGTACATACATGAAAATGGTGGCAATATAAGACTCACACCATGGTTGGATTTATATATGATTTATTATTGCATTTGATTTAAAACAAAAGAAAAGAAAAGGATAATTCATGGATACTTTCTACACTCTTCTTGACCTAACCATTCTCACCCACCATTTGACCATGGATTACTTTTCCTTTTGTGTTTTTAACTCAAATTCAATAATATCCTAACCATGGTTTGATATGAGAAGAGGAAAATATATATTGATATATTTTCTATTTTTCTTTGATGAGTTATTCTTATCTTCTTCTCAAATAGCCATCATCTTCTTCCTCCTTCTTCACTTGCTCTCTAGACTTTTGTAGTGAGAAAATTACATAACAAGATTGGATTTTGAAGTAAGAATAAGAACCACAACATCATTCTACAAAAGTTTAGCCCACTTGTTTAGAGTGTTATCTTCATTCGTTCTCTTGATCGGGTGAAGTTGCGAGCTTGGACTAGGAACTTCGGGTGGATCGTCGTGGACGCGAGAAGACTTCAAGAGGACCTTCCTCCAACACCCAAGAGGCCGAGGAGTCTAGCGTAGGGAGCTACAAAGGTTGTACTCTCTAAACCCTAGCTTTTCTTGCTTATGTTGATATGCAAAAGTTTTAGAAACCCTAATTTTCTAGGAACGATTCTATGTTCGTTAACTTAGCACCCTAAAAATTCAACCTTTGGTTCATGTGATGATTCCAAACCCTTCATGAGGTGCTAGGCTAAACTTTCATTGGTATCAGAGCCGACCTAGAACATTAGGCGACAATTTTATGAAGTTAAAACTCCGATCGAACCGAAATACGGCCTTTTAGAATGCTCTCTGGACATTTTTTAAAATCTAGTTATTTTCAGAATTAAAAATATGCAAAAAATTCAGCAGGTAAATATAAGAGTTACTGTGAAAAACGAGACCATGAACAGTAAATCTGAGCGCGGAACTGCGGCAATAGCCTGCTTAGGCCGCGGTTCCGCGGCCGTTCTGTTGAATCATGGTCTTGTTTTTGTACAGTAACTCATGAATCTGCTTGTTTATTTTTTTGGAGTATTTTTAATCTGAATTTAGTTCTGTAAATTCTGGAGATGGTTTTGGACTCGTCGATTCGATCGGAATTTTGATTTCGTGACTTTTCCGGATAAATTAGAATGTATTGAAGTGTTTGAACGAGTGTCATTTGCTCACTTTTCACGGGGTTTAAAATCTTTCAGAAATACGTGCAAGTTTGTTTGTGGTGGACCCTCTAGAAGACAAAAAACCTTAACTCGATTATGTGACCGTCTTGAACTGCCCTTTGAACCTTTGGGTTTGGGGCAGTACGGCGTGCCACATGTGAGGCGTTGGCATGACCCTTCTACGGCTGGACCGCTACCACTGTGTCACACTCCAGGTTTTTTGAACTCCGCTCAAGTGTTGAGCTTTAGCGAATCTTGGGTATTTGATCGTTCGTTCGAAAACTTTAATACCGTCTAATTATCTGGAATGAGATGCAATATGTGGAATTCATATAGTTGGACATGAAATACGAAGTATGTGATATTTCGCATTTACGATGTCTAAAGAGAATGTGGATTCCAGATATTGCAGTTTTACACTTTCTTTTCTGTGACCATAAGTGTAGTATGTCGATATCGCCGGTTTCGTTGCTATACGTCAATGACAATTGGGGTACGCATACTTACTTACGTTGATGATATGTGATATTATGTGTTGCTGAGATATGATGTGCAGGATTGTCGCGATCGAATAGCCGGGGGGTTTTATGTGAGATAAGAGTTTTATATTTTCATTCATGTAAATTCAAATGTAATATTCTTTTATTTGGGGCACTTCCGGGTTGAGGTCGATGCCACCAGTGTTGTATATTATTTACTTTTCCGCATTAGGATGGACCTAAGGAGGGGAGCACAGGTGACCGGGTTCTGGGGTTCAGTGGGAGGCTATCTCGAGGAGTCGAGACCGGGTCTCCTAAACTCCAGTATTGGTAGGGTCGCTTGCCGCTCTCGTAGGGGTCCAGGGTGTGCGTTTGGCTATTCATCGTGACTGTGGAATCCGTATTTTCTATTATTGGCTAAATACTAAATACGGACGTCCTAGTATATCCCACATTATATCTATGTTTCTGCTGCGATATCTGTGATGTGATCATTTGATATGTTCTGTGATGGATACACTATATAGTATATATGATATATTATATAGGCGTTACTTATGTTTTACACCCGCGCTAGCCCTGCCCTGCTCTGCCGTTAGTTACCTAACCTAACAGTGCATGAGGGGACATCGAGGCGAATGCGGATGGCATAAGTGTACATAGTATTTATCTATGATGTTTAGGTGACTTAAATGATGGGACTTCATTAATGTGATTAATGAAAGAAAAGAAACCTAAAAGATATTGTAGAATCAAATTTTAAAATAAAAGGGTAGCTACAGTTTTGCTTTGCACAGTGGTATATATGATATACCCTGCACCTTATTCGATGGGGAAAGCGCCGAGATCCCTTCACCGGGAGTGACCTCTTTAGCAAAACTGGCAGATGCTACAACACTCGGTTTGCTTTTGATTGCTTTTGGAGTTTTGCTTTGCACAGTGATATATATGATATATCCCGCACCTTATTCGATGAGGAAAGAGCCGAGATCCCTTCACTGGGAGTGACCTCTTTAGCAAAACTAATAAAAGCCTCAAATTCACTCCATTTCAAAACTTCACTTGATTCTATAATGATATCAAGTTCATTACGCAATAGGTTTTCAGAAAAACCTGTCGTAGCCCTCCGTCATTTCAGATAAGTACTACTTAGTATTCATGCTGCGGTAGTTTGGCCTTCGTCAAGGCGTAGTGTATGGTAGCTAACTAGTGCTTATCTGCTAGCATATGATGCGATTGGATTAGGGTATTCGTACGACGTAGTTTGGCCTCCGTCAAGGGTCGTACGGGTGGGTTTAATTCAATTAAAAAATGACGGGTTGAACTTGACTAGCACCCTGTGGGTAGTTTGGCCTCCGTCAAGGTCATGGGACACTAGTGGCAAAAGCATTATCGGGAATTTCAAGTGTTGAAATTTGCAATGAGATTGCATACCTTCTATGAGATAGTTGGATCCCGATACCCACTGCGAGTAATTGTTACTCCTGGGAGAGTTTTACACAGGACAATTAGCCGATCAAGTAGGTGTCTAGAAAGGTGTCAACGGGGTTACGCCTCTGGGAAAACGAGGTTTACTTTAATTAGGTCCGTGCGAAAGCACGGGGAACCTCCCTCAAAGTATCGACACTGGCCTGGCTGAAAGATCGGCGAAGTTGTAGGGTGTAATTAATCCCGGCTAATCTTTCCTTTTAGGGTTTGAAGGAAGATTTGATAAAAACCAGTGGGAGCCATCCTGATTAGATAAGATAATAACTAATCTGATCTTGCAAGAGCATACACTAAAGTGTTTTCTTCTCTCTCTCTCCAGGTAGCGACCATGTCATGCCTCAATCAAGATAATAATATGGATGTATTGACCGAACCCGCATGTTATACTGTGCAGGGGAACGTTGAACCCGTTCTATCTTATAAGTGTTATAAGACTGAACAGGAAACAGGAGAATATCTGGATTCTCACGCCGCCCAAACGGAGAACATGCATGTTGATGCACCTTCTTCGGGTGTGTTTGTCATTGAGAACTGTTTTTCAGTTCACCCTACGTCCTGGGTATTAGATACCGGATCAGGATCCCACATATGTAAACAGTTACATGGGCTACGGAAAGGTAGAGAACTGGGAAAAGGTGATCATTCCGTTCAAGTAGGGAATGGTACAAGTATTGCAGCCAAAGCAGTTGGCGAATATCACCTAGTATTACCAAGTGGTGATACTCTGATTCTAAATGAGTGCTATTATATACCGAACATGATGTGCAACATTATATCAGTTTCTTTATTAAGTAAAAAAGGATATAATTTTGTAGTAAAGGATAATGTTATGAACATATTCCTAGATCAAAAGTTGATTGCATCAGGCTCGTTACATAATGGAATATTCATTCTAAATCAAAATACAGTCCTCAATATACAAAACACAAACAAGAGAAAAAGTTCAGAAATGAACGTATCCTTCTTATGGCATTGTAGACTTGGTCATATCAATGCGACACGACTGGCTAAGTTACATAAAGATGGATATTTGAATTCGTTCAAATTATCATCTTATGATACTTGCCATTCATGTCTCAAATGCAAGATGACCAAAACTCCGTTTACAGGGCACGGAGAAAGAGTTACAGAACTCTTGGGACTGGTGCATAGCGATTTATGCGGTCCCATGTCTACACATGCCAGGGATGGTTCTTCCTACTTCATTATATTCACTGACGTCTCTCAAGATTCGGATATGTGTTCCTGATGAAACACAAGTCTGAACCTTTTGAGAAATTCAGAGAATATAAAAACGAAGTAGAGAACCAAACGGGCAAAAGTATTAAGATCCTTCGATCTGATCGAGGAGGAGAATACTTAAGCAATGAATTCAGAGATTATCTAAAAGAGAATGGGATTCTTTCTCAGCTTACTCCTCCTTATACACCACAGCACAACGGTGTATCGGAGCGGAGAAATCGCACCCTATTAGATATGGTGCGCTCTATGATGAGTGCAGCTGAGTTACCTATTTCCTCTGGGGATATGCACTGGAGACAGCTGCATACCTATTGAATAGAGTTCTAACCAAATCAGTGCCTACCACTCCATATGAGATATGGAATGGTAAGAGACCATGTCTTAATTTTATTCAGATATGGGGTTGTCCGGCCTATGTTAAAATACAAAATCCGGACAAACTCGAGGCAAGGTCTCTTCTATGTAAGTTTGTTGGATATCCCAAACATTCGCGAGGGTATATCTTCTACCACTCCGAGGAACAAAAAGTGTTTGTTTCTCGACATGCCACTTTCTTAGAAAAGGGTTTTCTTATGAAACAGACAAGTGGCATTGAGGTAGAACTGGAAAAGGTTCCAGTGACACAAACTATGACAGAAGACTTGGTAGAACCAGAGGATTCAGTAGTACCCGACGAACCCCAGCCTCTCCGCCGATCTAGTAGGGTTTCTCGTCCACCTGAGAGATACTACGGTTTTCTCATTGACGGTGGAAGCGAGGATTGTATCATGGAGGATGATGACCCAACTAGTTTCGAGCAGGCCATCACAAGTAGAGACTCAGTGAAATGGCTGGATGCAATGCGGTCCGAGATGGAATCCATGTACACCAACAAAGTATGGACTTTGGAAGATGCTCCTGAAGGGGTAAAACCCATTGGGAGCAAGTGGATTTTCAAGAAAAAACTTGGTGTAGATGGGAAAGTGGAGACTTTCAAAGCTAGACTTGTAGCAAAAGGGTTTTCGTCAAAGACCAGGTGTGGACTATGACGAGACCTTTTCTCCAGTGGCTATGCTTAAATCCATCCGGATCATGCTTGCCATCGCTGCATATCATGATTACGAAATCTGGCAAATGGATCTTAAGACCGCCTTTCTAAACGGTGATTTAGAAGAGTGCGTGTACATGACTCAGCCAGAGGGCTTCGTAGATAGTGGGAGCAGCGGGAAGGTGTGCAAGCTGCTTAAATCCATTTATGGATTAAAGTAAGCATCACGGAGTTGGAACATCTGCTTTGACGTCGTTGTCAAAGAGTTTGATTTCGTCAAAAACGTAGATGAACCTTGTATCTACAAGAAGGTGGCAGAGAGTAAGGTTGTCTTCCTTGTATTGTACGTAGACGACATACTCTTGATAGGAAATGATATTCCTATGCTGCAATCGGTCAAGCTCTTCTTATCACAAAGATTCTCAATGAAAGATCTTGGTGATGCCTCCTGCATATTGGGAATTAGGATCTATAGAGATAGATCCAAACGGATATTGGGATTGTCCCAATCCAGGTATATTGACACCATACTAAAGAGGTTTAGTATGGAAGAATCCAAGTGTGGGAACTTACCCACGATCTCTGGAGTCACTCTCTCCAAAGAGATGTCTCCGAAGACTGATTTGGAGAGAGCTCGCATGCAAGGGATACCCTATGCTTCGGCTGTAGGCTCTATCATGTACGTGATGCTGTGTACCAGACCCGATATAGCATACTCACTATGTGTAGTGAGTAGGTATCAAGCTGATCCTGGAGAGAGTCACTGGTCAGCTGTGAAGAGCATTCTCAAGTACTTACGAAGGACTAAAGAGATGATCTTGGTGTATGGTAATGGAGAACTCCAAGTGGAGTCCTTTACCGATTCGAGCTTCCAGAGTGATAAGGACGACTCTAAGTCGCAATCGGGATTTGTCTTTACCCTTTACGGAGGGGCGGTTAGCTGGAAGAGTTCCAAGCAGGAAACCGTGGCAGACTCGACGATGGAGGCTGAATACATCGCTGCCAACGATGCTGCCAAAGAGGCTGTCTGGATCAAGAAGTTCATTACTGAACTTGGAGTGGTACCATCCATTGAGCATCCAATACCTTTGTATTGTGATAACAATGGAGCGGTGGCTTTGGCCAAGGAACCCAGGTCCCATCAGCGATCCAGGCATATTCTGAGGCGATATCACCTGATTCGGGAGATAGTTAATCGCCGGGAGATCGAGGTCAGGAGGGTTGACACGAAGAATAACACAGCGGATCCACTCACGAAGGCCATTCCCCAGATACAGTTTGAGAGAATCTTCGGGATGCTCGGTATGCGACACTATAGTAGCTGGCCCTAGTGCAAGTGGGAGATTGTTAGTTGTATGTATGCCCTAGAGGCCAGTATTGTACAGATGATGTATATTATATTGGATGCTTGGACATATATAGAGATGACTTTCTTGCTCGATATGATAGTAAGCTATCTGGTTACTCTTTATCTTAACATGTATACTTGTCTCTTTATACTGTCTAATAGTTACAAGTTGGTAAAGCCCTTAGAATGTGTACTTGACTACCTGGACTATGATGCGGATCATACTAGTGGGGACATTGTAGTCTATAAGTACATCCTTCAAGGTCCCTAGTCATGGGTGTATCGAGACGGGGCATCGATGTACCAGAGTAGACTAGCATATACGCTTCTCGACCCATGAGATGGGCGATAGATGATCCCATATCCATTGGTGTTTGACATCAGAGATGGTATACGGGTGCTTAGTGGAGACTGGGTACATTGGACGGACTCGCCGAGAACTCCCAGATGGTATTATACATCACGTCAGATGGCAGTTCTCAGGTGACACTTGTGCAGGTTAGTCTGTAGACCCGAGATCGTCATAGAGTCTTGTGTGATTCCCACTGTGTTTTGATTTCCACCTTACCACGTCCATGAGGGCGTGCAAAACGGTGGTTTTTGGGTACAGTCCCGAGTCACATGGAGGCAATGAGCGATAGGAGGGGTTTCGTCTCTTCCGGTATTGGGGGTTGATGTTGCACTGTGCTCGATTGGCCATAACAGGGAAGTCCCTGGCCAGGGCTGATTAGAGATTTACTGGTAAGTGTTACCAGTAGTTTCTCGACCCGTTATGAGCCTCACATCCGCACGACTTATCGGTTATTGGGGTCTGACGTTTACCACCCCTAGACTTGATATGTGACATATCAGACGAGGAGACCGGACTGTACAGGAAGTGTTGCCGGTTGGCTCGACGGGAGTTGTAGCAGGTTCGCTTGTTCTCTTCTGATCGCTCAATACCCGGGTGACCGTTACGTTTAGCTGACCGCTTGCGTCTTGGAGGTGCTTGATATAATCATCAACCACTGTAGGCGTATTGATGAGTCTTAGAGTCCCACAATGGAGTTACCTAGTCCAGGCGAAACGTTGTGGTGCGCGTATGCGATATGCGCATGGAACCGATTAAAATGCGCCTATAGGATACCGTATATTGATCGGGCGGCTTGCTTTTGGTTTGGGTCATATGTGATATGACCGGATTGATAAATCAAGTGTTGATTTATCATTTAACCATTAGTTTCTCACTAAAAATCCTTTCTTGTATTTGATGGATGTATGCATGCATGTATGCTTTCTTTATAGATTCATGCACATATGGATGTACATACACACACACATACATACATACATCCTTCATGGTTGTACATACATGAAAATGGTGGCAATATAAGACTCACACCATGGTTGGATTTATATATGATTTATTATTGCATTTGATTTAAAACAAAAGAAAAGAAAAGGATAATTCATGGATACTTTCTACACTCTTCTTGACCTAACCATTCTCATGCACCATTTGACCATGGATTACTTTTCCTTTTGTGTTTTTAACTCAAATTCAATAATATCCTAACCATGGTTTGATATGAGAAGAGGAAAATATATATTGATATATTTTCTATTTTTCTTTGATGAGTTATTCTTATCTTCTTCTCAAATAGCCATCATCTTCTTCCTCCTTCTTCACCTGCTCTCTAGACTTTTGTAGTGAGCAAATTACATAACAAGATTGGATTTTGAAGTGAGAATAAGAACCACAACATCATTCTACAAAAGTTTAGCCCACTTGTTTAGAGTGTTATCTTCATTCGTTCTCTTGATCGGGTGAAGTTGCGAGCTTATACTAGGAACTTCGGGTGGATCGTCGTGGACGCGAGAAGACTTCAAGAGGACCTTCCTCCAGCACCCAAGAGGCCGAGGTGTCTAGCGTAAGGAGTTACAAAGGTTGTACTCTCTAAACCCTAGCTTTTCTTGCTTATGTTGATATGCAAAAGTTTTAGAAACCCTAATTTTCTAGGAACGATTCTATGTTCGTTAACTTAGCACCCTAAAAATTCAACCTTTGGTTCATGTGATGCTTCCAAACCCTTCATGAGGTGCTAGGCTAAACTTTTAGTGTTATGCGAAACATGGATAGTTAGCAAGTAAGATCTTAGGAGATCATGGTTTAAATTTTAGTACAATTGGATGATAGTGTTGTTAGTTAGTTTTAGTCGCGAACCCAAGAATAAGGTTTACCCACACGCGCACACACACGCTTACATCTGTTTTACTTGTGCGTATATGAGGATATATACATATATATACATATGTGTATGTGAGTATGTATATATATATATATATGTATATATATATGTATACATATACATGGATGATGAGGATAATATATGGTAATTGGAGATGCGTCGATGTGATTGGGCATGATGCCACGAGATCAGTGATATGACTTGGTTCATATTATGAGATACGGCATGATGTTATAGAGGGTCTTTAGGAGACGTGTTTTCAAACACACGCATATATATATGTTGATGGTATCAGTATGTACTAGACTTTAGATCAGTATCCAAATTCAGGATATGATGATAAGGATACCAGATGAATAATGAGATAAATGTGATATTCGACCCGTACCCAGATTTGGGATGCCGTACGATGGATTTACCGTACGTGATATAATTATGATGATAGATCCGCACTCTTGACTCGAGGATGTCATATTATATATATTGTATCGTACGTGATACTATTGAGGTGGGATCACCGACTACTAGATGTATATATATATATCGACTCAGACTTGGGTGGTTTTCCTTACCCTTTCGGTTAGTCTGTTAGTTTAGTCCTGTAGTTTACTTGGTAGATGTTAGACTGGGCTCGATTCATACTTATTTCCAAACCTAACGAATCGTGAGTATTTTAAAGACAGGCCAATGGATACTACTGATATTTTAAAGGACGTACCATTTCTTAAAAACACCGTAGCCTTATTTTATAAACACACGATTCGCGTTATTTCAAATGTCAAAACTGTATGACTCGTATATAGAATTGTTTATTCCTTATTGTCGCGTCTACTTTTCATGCCCCGTTCATTCATGTTGTTATCATCGCATTGCATATTTAATGTGTACATTAGTGACTATAAACCTATGCTGTCAGGACATCAACACTATTACCGATGATGCGTATGCTACATGTACACCCGCTTGCCGGCTCACACACATCATCATCGGTAATTGTTATGTCACGTACACTTTAGAAAATACTACTTCAGTAGTTTAAATTGCTAGCTGATAGTTTTGACATAATACTAGTGCGCATGCCTTTTATATGCTAATTTAGATATTGCATTTATTGCTGTGATATTTCATGCATATTTATATATTCATTTTCCATGTGGTATTATGGGCAGTTCGGATTGCCGGAGCTCGGTAATTCATTGTTATTACTCTTGAGATTTGGATATTGGATTTCCATGAGATTTCTGGATTTTAAGAAACCGCAAGGTTTTTATATAAATTTAATATCATTTTAAAATGCAAGTTGCGTTTTTTTCATGATATGATTTGAGATATGTCCACCATGAGTTTTCTCGGATCTTGAGCGATTTCATACACCCGATTCGAGGAGGAGAAGGAACCGTCTGTGGGTGCATGGTGGACTCGGTACGGTACCCCGGGGCAAGATGGTCGCAGATGATGGCGTTGAGCCTGGCAGGGGAGCACTACCGACCGGTTATTTATGACGCGGCGGATATCCGGAGGATACCAACATTGTCGTGAGATTTGATGACTTTGGGCCAGTCCGGATAGCCGGAGCCTAGGGGCCAGTCCGGATAGCCGGAGCCTGAGATATTGAGACTTTGAGGTATTGAGATTATATGATATGGGTCAGTGCGGATAGCCGGAGTCCGAGATTTTGGATATTTGGATATATGTTTTGTGTCGATGCTTGACACGGATTTAATGTTTATTTCATTGATGATACCTCGATTTTTATATACAGAAATCTCAATAAATAAAGAAAACAGATTTCGCATTATAATGTATTCTGTTTTCATTCATTCATACATCATATATATGATTTGTTGCTATCTGAGGCACTGTCATGAGCACGTGGTTTTACACTTATGTGTATATGGTTCAGGATATTATTTTGAGGATATTTTATGATCATATGACCTAGGATTGAGTCATACATACGATTTCTGCTCGGTGATGTTTTCTACTCACGAGTTGGCAACTCACCCCTGTTATGTCATAGTTTCTTGCAGGTTTTGCCGTACAGGTTTCATCGCGGCTTGCTGGTACACTGCTTTTTCCGGGTGATTACCTTGGTAGGTGGGTTCACTTGCATCGTGACCACCATTGTACTTTATTTACTTTCAGTTGTATCTAGAAACTCCATCAACCAGACTTGTATATTGATAGACCTAGAAACCAGTGTATATTCTTTCGACCTTAGAGTCACGCTTGTATTATTATGGTTTTCTTGATGATATTGGTTTTCTTTTTAGTTTTGATCCTCGCCTTTCGGCGTTGTATATTATATTGCTTGCGTGGTTGTGACCGCTAATTGGCGAAGAGCTAGCTCTCGCTTGGGGATGCCTTTATTCATATTATTCATGTTTGTACCCGTTTGGGGCCGGTATTTACAAAGGAGACTCTGCCGAAATTTTCGGAAAAGACTTGATGTTTTAAAAAGGTTTACTACGAATTTTCAAAGTGATTATATGCAAACTTGAAAACAAGTTTTCCTTCACTTCTTTCTTTCAAATGGTTTAGATTTTGTTAGTGTATATGCCCTAGAGGCCATTACTGTATCATACTAGTATGTATATTACTTGATGGAAGCTTGGGATATTCACAGTTGTACAGACAATCTTGCTCAATATAGTAGTATGCTACTTGGTTTGTCTCTGCTTTAATGTGTACTTGTGTGTTTATTTATTATATCACATATACGCATTAGTAGAGCCCTTTGGATCTTTGGTAGATTACCGGCGTTGTGATGGCGATCACACTCGTGGGGGCTGGGTAATCTACAAGCACATCCTTATACACGTCCCTAGTCGTGGGAGTATCGAGATAGGGCATTGATACTCCAGAGTAGACTAGCGTATGCGCTTCTCATCCCAGCACGGGAGACGGTCTGTCCCACAGCCGTCGGTACGTCGTACTTGAGATAGTATGCGGGTGCTCGTTAGGTTACGAGTACACTGGACAGGACTCGTCGGGAACTGATGGTTGGTATTATACCTATCGTCAGTTATCAGTTCCCAGGTGACATGAGTATAGCTTAGTCCGCTGACTTGACACTGTCACTACGCCTCGAGTGTGTTCCCACTGTTCTTTGATTACTACCCTACCATGGCTCTTCTGAGTCGTGCAAACAGGTAGTAGTTGGGAGCAGTCCCGAAGCACTTGGAGGCAGTGACGGTTAGACAGGATTCGTCTCTCCCGGTATTGGGGGTTGACATCGCGCTGTGTCTAGGAGAGCCATTACACAAGTAGTCCCTGGCCAGGGCAAGCGAGATATACTGGTAGGTTCCAGTGCTATCTCAGGGTGTTCTGGGCTTCACTCCGACACGACTTGTACCGCTATTAGGGGTCCGACGCTTGCCGCCCCCCTAGGCCCGACATGCGATGTATCAGACGAACAGACCGGACTGTACGGAGAATGTCACATTCAGACTCAGTAGGAGTTCAGATGGGTTTAACCTCGTCAGTCTTCTTATCGGCATCTACCTGGGGACCGTTACGCACAGCTAGTGCCGCTTGCGGTCTGTGGTTAAACCCACTGCCAGCGTAGTGTCGAGTCTTTAGAGTCCCACACAGAGGGCTATTCGCCTCTGGGCAAAACTGAGTAGAGGTCGCATGGTATTGCGGCAGGGTTCGTTCTCATCCGCGCACTTGTGCACGTTTGGAGTCCGGACGGATAATACTGGCAGGCTCTGGTTTGAGCCAGATACTGGTATATGTTTTGGGGTTGCTTTTATCTCTCAGTATTCTTGTTCCTCGGAACGAGAATGCAGGTGTGTATGCACAGTTGCTTGAGGAGGAGGATGAGGTCTTTCATTAGGGTTTCGGAACGGGTGCGTATGCACAGTTGACAGTCGTCTTTTTCCAAACCCTAATGGATTTATGATATATCAATTAATAATAGTAATTAAATGAAATAATGTTATGGTTGATTTTGTTGACTTGTTGACCATGGTTGACTTGTTGACCATGGTTGAATGTTGACCATCATCATTGCTTTGCAAGGATACTCCTTGATTCTAGCTTACATTCATTTATTAAAGTGATGATGGTGGTCATTCCAAATACAACCATCAACTATTTCATTTTGATTTATTATTATTAATTAGATAAATCATTTTCCTTTTGTTATGGTTGCAAGAGGAAAATAGCTCATTCTATCATTTGGTTTTCTCTCTCTTCACTTCATCTTCTTCCTCCTCTTGTTCAAGGAGAGCAAATCTCATGTGTTGAGAATCATCTCCTTGAAGATATAACACCCCAAAGCACACTCTACTCACTCTAAGGTAGAAGGTCTAGCAAGCCGAATACCTTAGTTCTCTCAAGATCGAGAAAGGAGCCCAAGGATGAAGCCCTCAGGTGGATCTATCTTCGGCAAAGAGGAGACGAGGAGGGGAAGCCATTCTTGCTACTACAAAGAGCAAGAAAGAAGAACAACAACAAGAAGAGAAGGAGTTCAAGTTGAGGTATAACCACTTTGCCGAGTAGTTAACTCTTCTTTGCAAGTATGCTAGTTTAGTTTAGCAAAGATCCGGCTTTTACGGTCCATGTTACAAAGTTTAGAAAAATTTTGATTTACCGTTTCCGCAACCCCGAAAGTACCGGGAGAGGTAACGTGGACCTAACAGTGGCATCAGAGCCTAACTAAACATAAACTAGCTTGGCAGTGAAGTGTATCGAAGTTCGAAACGGAAAAATCGAAAAAACCGAGTTATAAAAACCTGAGTTTCTGTTAAAAATTTTTCTTGTCAAAACAAAATTTGTTATACTCCAAAATTCATCTCAGGGTTTTTAGAAGAAATCCACCAAACACGAGACAGCGAATCGACCAAGGCGCCGCGTTTCCGCAGCAATAGCAAGCTATTGCCGCGGAACCGCGGCCAACTTGGTGAGTTACTGTGTTGTTTTTGGTGCAGTTTGTTTCTGACGTGGTTTTAGGATTTTTCAGATATATTATATGTGCCCAGATTTTCCAGAATAGAAATTTGTTTTTGGGGGCCTATAATTCCGTATTTTTCCGAACTTCAATATACTTTGACTATAAAGGTTATATCTGTGATGTTCTTATGTATTGAACGTCGGCTAATCACTATATGACGATTAGTCGGGGTTATACATATCTGTGATCTGTGATTGTTGTTGATGGTTTGTGTATATGAACTCGTTGGATTGTCGCGGATGAATAGCCGGGGTGGATGTGAGATGAGAGTTTCTTTTCTTTCATTCATGTAATAAATTTGTAAATTGATGTAATATTATTTGTTTGGCCGCACAACCGGGTCGGGGTTGTAGCCGTCATTGTATAATTCTTTTTACTGTTTTTGCTCCTAGGATAGACCCATGGAGGGGGTGCACAAACTACCGGGTATCTCGAAGTGCCGAGTGGCCTACTCATGGCATTGAGGGAGGTTGCTTCGCTTCGGATACTTGGCGGGTAGTTTGCCGCACCCGTAGGGGTCTTGGGTGGGGTTTTGGCTATTCATCGCGACCGTGTAATCCGTTTTTCGTTGCAGGCTCGAACGAATCGCGGGTTCCTAGTATATCCAATGTATTCATCTGTGATCTGTAATGTCTATCATTGCTTTACTATTTAGGCGTTGCTTATGTTTTACAGCCGCGCTAGCCCAGCCCCCGCTCTGTCGTTAGTTAAGTAACCTAACGGGTGATGACGGGACCCCGTGGCGAATGCGAATGGCATAAGCGTACGTCATATTTTGGTTGTTTTCTGCAATGGTAGGATTTAATGATGGGACGCATTAAAAGAACTAATGCAAGAAAATAAACCTAAAAGACGTTGTTGGAACAAGTTTTTTCAAAAAGCTGTTATTACAAGGACGTTCATCTTTTTGTTTTGCATCGAGGTATTCGGTTATGAATGCCCAGCACCTCAATCGACGAGGCAAGGGCCGAGATCCCTTCATCGGGAGTAACCCCTTGGACAAAAGTTTGCGTTAGGGTAATAACTTCACTATAGTCGATTATTCTTGCTTTGCATCGAGGTATTCAGTTTGGAATATCCTGCACCTCATTCGACGAGGAAAGAGCCGAGATCCCTTCACAGGGAGTGACCTCTTTAGCAAAAGTTTTCGCCACTGTATTTTCAAAAAAGTGCAATCAGGTTCCTTCAACGATATCAAGTTCATTACGTTAACGGGTTTTTCGCCAAAAACCCAGCCGTAGCCCTCCGTCGTTTCGGATTAATATTATTCAGTATTCGTGCTGCGTTTGTTGACCTAGTCAAGGCGTAGTGAACGGTAGCTAAATAATATTTTTTCTGTGGATTGCAAATGTGATTGGTTAGGACAGTCGTGCGGCCTTGTTGACCTAGTCAAGGGCACATACGGGTGGGTCTAATGCAATCAGGATTACGACGGGTAGAACTTGTCTAACAGTTTGTGGCTTGTTGACCTAGTCAAGGTCATGAACAGTTAGGGGCAAAAACCACATCGGGAGTTTCAAAAGAACTGAAACTTGCAGATTTAGCATACCTTCTGGAGTGTGGTTACTAGAGTGGATTCCGTCTAGGTTATCACACAATGACAGTTGGATCCCAATCCCACTGATGAGTTGGATTACTCTCGGGAGGTTATTTCACTTAACGATCAATGCTATAAACCTAGTAGGTGTCAAGAAAGGTGTTAGCGAGGTTACGCCCCCAGGGAAAAGAGGTTCTTTAATTAAGGAACTTCGCGAAAGTGTTGGAAAACCTCCCTCGAAGTACCGACACCAGCCTGGCTGAAAGGTTAAGCAAGTATTGTAACGTGAATTAAAAACCCGGCTAGTTCTTCTTTTAAAAAGGTTTTAAGAAGAATTTGAGTAAACAGTGGGAGACATCCTGGTTAGATAAATTAATAAACCAATCTAATCTTGCAAGAGCATACGCTGAGTGTTTCTTTTCTCTCTCCAGGCAGCAACCTTTTCACGCCCTAATCAAGATAATAAAATGTATCGCTTGACCAATCCGAATTCTTATTCGGGACTGGGGAAAGTTGGTTCAGCTCTGACTTGTGACAACAGTCATGAGTATGAGAATGGGAAAGGGGAATGTATGGATTTCCAGGATACCCAGTCGAAGAAGAAGCATGGTTTTGCATCTACTTCAGGTGTTCTTGTAATTGAGAACTGTTTTACGGTCAGCCCTACCTCCTGGGTACTTGATACCGGATCAGGATCTCATATCTGTAATTTATTGCAGGGACTGAGAAAAAGTAGGAAAGTTGCACCGGGTGATATGTCGCTCAGAGTAGCGAACGGAGCACAAGTTAATGCGGCAGCCGTCGGTGAATATCACCTAGTATTGCCAAATGGCAAGACTATGATTTTGAACGATTGCTACTATGTACCCTCCATGGTTTGCAACATCATATCAGTTTCTTTACTCGATAAAGATGGATATAACTTTGTTCTTGAAAAGAATATCATGAACATTTACCTTCATAAGGTACTGGTTGCAGAGGGTACACTGTGTAATGGTATCTACGTTCTAAATCAGAATACAGTTCTCAATATACAAAACACACGCAAGAGGAAGAATTCAGATACGAATGAATCCTACTTGTGGCATTGTAGACTTGGTCATATCGGAGAGAAAAGACTGAGTAAGTTGCATAAAGATGGACTCTTGAATACGTTCGAGTTTTCATCTTATGGAACTTGTCAGTCTTGTCTCAAAGGGAAGATGACCAAATCTCCGTTCACCGGACATAGAGAAAGAGCAACCGAGCTCTTGGGACTCGTACATAGTGATGTATGCGATCCGATGTCTATACATGCAAGGGGTGGGTTCTCGTACTTCATCACATTCACTGACGATCTCTCTAGGTTCGGATATGTGTATCTGATGAAACACAAATCTGAAGCTTTTGAGAAATTCAAGGAATTCAGAAACGAAGTAGAGAACCAGACAGGCAAAAGTATCAAGATCCTCCGGTCTGACAGGGGAGGGGAGTACTTAAGCACGGAATTCCTAGATTACTTAAAAGAGAATGGTATTCTCTCTCAGCTTACTCCTCCTTATACACCACAGCACAACGGTGTTTCGGAGCGGAGGAATCGTACCCTACTGGATATGGTTCGCTCCATGATAAGTAATGCCGAGTTACCTCTTTCATTTTGGGGACATGCGCTATTGACAGCAGCATACCTATTGAATGATGTTCCGTCTAAATCAGTGCCTAAGACTCCGTTCGAGATATGGAATGGAAAGAGGCCATATCTTAAAAGATCTAAGATATGGGGTTGTCCGGCTTATGTTAAATCGCATAAACCGGATAAACTAGAGGCACGATCAGTTTTATGTAAGTTTGTGGGATATCCAAAGAATGGTTATGGATATCTATTCTACCACACCGAGGAACAGAAGGTGTTTGTTGCTCAGCATGCCGTTTTCTTAGAAACGGAGTTTCTTGCAAAAGAAATTAGTGGGAGCACGGTAGAATTGGAAGAAATTCAGCGACCACAAACTGAAACTGAAAATTTGACAGAACCTCAGGATTCAATAACCCCAGACGAACCTCAGCCACTCCGCAGATCTGGTAGGATTTCTCATCCGCCCGAGAGATACTACGGTTTTCTCATAGACGGGGATCGAGAGGATTGCATCTTGGAAGAAGATGACCCTACCAGTTTCAGGCAGGCCATTATCAGTAGGGACTCTGATAAGTGGCAGGAAGCAATGCAATCCGAAATGGAGTCCATGTACGCCAATAAAGTGTGGACCTTGGATATTGCTCCACCTGGGGTAAAACCCGTTGGATGCAAATGGATCTACAAAAGGAAACTTGGTGTAGATGGGCAGGTGGAAACCTATAAAGCTAGACTCGTTGCAAAAGGTTTTCGTCAAAGACCTGGTTTGGACTATGATGAGACTTTTTCTCCGGTGGCTATGCTCAAATCCATTCGGATCCTACTTGCCATTGCTGCCTTCCATGACTATGAAATCTGGCAGATGGATGTTAAGACGGCTTTCCTAAACGGTTGTTTGGAAGAGTGCGTTTACATGGATCAACCAGAAGGTTTCGTAGACAGTGGGAGCAGCGGAAGGGTGTGCAAGTTGCTTAAATCCATTTATGGATTAAAGCAGGCATCGCGGAGCTGGAACATCTGTTTTGATGAGGCAATCAAGGAATTTGATTTCATCAAGAAAGAAGATGAACCCTGTGTATATAAGAAGATTGTAGGACGAACTGTCGTGTTCCTAGTCTTGTACGTGGACAACATTCTTTTGATAGGAAATGATATTCCTATGCTACAATCGGTCAAGCTATTTTTGTCACAAAGGTTCTCCATGAAAGACCTGGGTGATGCCTCGTACATTCTGGGGATCAAGATCTATAGAGATAGATCCAAGAAACTATTGGGACTTTCGCAGTCCAGGTACATAGAGACCGTACTAAAGAGATTTAGTATGGAGGGTTCCAAGCGCGGTAACATACCCGCATTGCACGGAATTACCCTCTCCAAGAAGATGTCTCCTAAGACTAACGAGGAGAGGGTTCGCATGAGCACTATACCCTACGCTTCGGCGGTAGGATCTATAATGTATGCGATGCTATGTACAAGACCAGATGTAGCTTACGCGCTGAGCACGGTAAGCCGGTATCAGTCAGACCCAGGGGAGGACCACTGGACAGCAGTGAAGAACATTTTCAAGTACCTGAGAAGGACTAAGGAGATGTTCCTGGTTTACGGTAATGGAGACCTCAGGGTCGAGTCCTTTACCGATTCAAGCTTCCAGAGTGACAAAGATGACAGCAAGTCTGTCTCGGGTTTTGTGTTTACACTCAACGGAGGGGCGGTATGTTGGAGGAGTTCCAAGCAGGATACCGTCGCAGACTCAACGATGGAGGCTGAATACATTGCTGCAAGCGATGCCGCAAAAGAGACGGTCTGGATGAAGAAGTTCATTAGTGAACTTCAGGTGGTTCCGTCCATTGTTGACCCAATACCTTTGTATTGCGATAACAATGGGGCTATAGCTTTAGCAAAGGAACCAAGGTCCCATCAAAAGTCCAGGCACATCTTAAGGCGGTATCACCTGATCAGGGAGATCATTGATCGCTAGGAGATCGAGGTGCGGAGAGTGGACACAAAGGACAACACTGCGGACCCATTCACAAAGGCTTTACCCCAGACTCAGTTCGAGCGGCTGATCGAGATGATAGGTCTTCGATACGCCAGTACATGGCCTTAGTGCAAGTGGGAGATTGTTAGTGTATATGCCGTAGAGGCCATTACTGTATCATACTAGTATGTATATTACTTGATGGAAGCTTGGGATATTCACAGTTGTACAGACAATCTTGCTCAATATAGTAGTATGCTACTTGGTTTGTCTCTGCTTTAATGTGTACTTGTGTGTTTATTTATTATATCACCTATACGCATTAGTAGAGCCCTTTGGATCTTTGCTTGATTACCGGCGTTGTGATGGCGATCACACTCGTGGGGGCTGGGTAATCTACAAGCACATCCTTATACACGTCCCTAGTCGTGGGAGTATCGAGATAGGGCATTGATACTCCGGAGTAGACTAGCGTATGCGCTTCTTATCCCAGCACGGGAGACGGTCTGTCCCACAGCCGTCGGTACGTCGTACTTGAGATAGTATGCGGGTGCTCGTTAGGTTACGAGTACACTGGACAGGACTTGTCGGGAACTGATGGTTGGTATTATACCTATCGTCAGTTATCAGTTCCCAGGTGACATGAGTACAGCTTAGTCCGCTGACTTGACACTGTCACTACGCCTCGAGTGTGTTCCCACTGTTCTTTGATTACTACCCTACCATGGCTCTTCTGAGTCGTGCAAACAGGTAGTAGTTGGGAGCAGTCCCGAAGCACTTGGAGGCAGTGACGGTTAGACAGGATTCGTCTCTCCCGGTATTAGGGGTTGACATCGCGCTGTGTCTAGGAGAGCCAGTACACAAGTAGTCCCTGGCCAGGGCAAGCGAGATATACTGGTAGGTTCCAGTGCTATCTCAGAGTGTTCTGGGCTTCACTCCGACACGACTTGTACCGCTATTAGGGGTCTGACGCTTGCCGCCCCCCTAGGCCCGACATGCGATGTATCAGACGAACAAACCGGACTGTACGGAGAATGTCACATTCAGACTCAGTAGGAGTTCAGATGGGTTTAACCTCGTCAGTCTTCTTATCGGCATCTACCTGGGGACCGTTACGCACAGCTAGTGCCGCTTGCGGTCTGTGGTTAAACCCACTGCCAGCGTAGTGTCGAGTCTTTAGAGTCCCACACAGAGGGCTATTCGCCTCTGGGCAAAACTGAGTAGAGGTCGCATGGTATTGCGGCAGGGTTCGTTCTCATCCGCGCACTTGTGCACGTTTGGAGTCCGGACGGATAATACTGGCAGGCTCTGGTTTGAGCCAGATACCGGTATATGTTTTGGGGTTGCTTTTATCTCTCAGTATTCTTGTTCCTCTGAACGAGAATGCAGGTGTGTATGCACAGTTGCTTGAGGAGGAGGATGAGGTCTTTCATTAGGGTTTCGGAACGGGTGCGTATGCACAGTTGACAGTCGTCTTTTTCCAAACCCTAATGGATTTATGATATATCAATTAATAATAGTAATTAAATGAAATAATGTTATGGTTGATTTTGTTGACTTGTTGACCATGGTTGACTTGTTGACCATGGTTGAATGTTGACCATCATCATTGCTTTGCAAGGATACTCCTTGATTCTAGCTTACATTCATTTATTAAAGTGATGATGGTGGTCATTCCAAATACAACCATCAACTATTTCATTTTGATTTATTATTATTAATTAGATAAATCATTTTCCTTTTGTTATGGTTGCAAGAGGAAAATAGCTCATTCTATCATTTGGTTTTCTCTCTCTTCACTTCATCTTCTTCCTCCTCTTGTTCAAGGAGAGAAAATCTCATGTGTTGAGAATCATCTCCTTGAAGATATAACACCCCAAAGCACACTCTACTCACTCTAAGGTAGAAGGTCTAGCAAGCCGAATACCTTAGTTCTCTCAAGATCGAGAAAGGAGCCCAAGGATGAAGCCCTCAGGTGGATCTATCTTCGGCAAAGAGGAGACGAGGAGGGGAAGCCATTCTTGCTACTACAAAGAGCAAGAAAGAAGAACAACAACAAGAAGAGAAGGAGTTCAAGTTGACGTATAACCACTTTGCCGAGTAGTTAACTCTTCTTTGCAAGTATGCTAGTTTAGTTTAGCAAAGATCCGGCTTTTACGGTCCATGTTACAAAGTTTAGAAAAATTTTGATTTACCGTTTCCGCAACCCCGAAAGTACCGGGAGAGGTAACGTGGACCTAACAGTTTTCTGGGAATTTTTTAGCTTACTTGAATTAGATGGGGTCCTATAGACTTCATATGATTCAAGTGCCAGTCACGTGCTATTTTGGGTCATGACAAAGTTGGTATCAGAGCGCTAGGTTTAAGCTTGGTTCGAGTCTATGTTTGACTATGCGGAGTCTAGGGCGTTTATATATATTCTGAACCTAGGCTTGACCTTATGGAACTTAGACTTGGTCGAGGAGGTATTAGACCCGAACTTTCGTCGCATAGGTTGACCTTGGTTGATGGAGTAGACGACTTAAGGAGAGTGACGTACCGTGTGTATGTTCCGCGGCATACTTACGATACGCTAGTCCGCTTAAGGAGCCTTAGGATGTACATTTCTTTGCACAATATTATATTCATTCTTATGATCCATCCTCATCGATATCGGTGTATGGTTTTTTCTTCTACGATTACACGGGCAGAGAGAGCTGTGGCTAGAGTTGCGGTCAGTACGAGCTCGTCTTGGACGAGGACTGACCGGGATGTATTCCGGTGACACACGATTGCATAGATGTATCATCCTATTGTGTTTTCGCGCCATGAGTGTTTGATGGATGGCTTTCACGAATTTCTCGGACGTGCAGATCAGCACCAGAGGATTAGGCCACTGATAGAGGCCGGCTAGAATGTGATGACTGTTAATGTATCATCCATTCTTGAGGATTGAGGCACTGTTTAGCGTGCGGACGAATGAGCCAGTTGCTACTAAGAATGACGAGATATCGCCCCAGATGTTTGGAGCTATTGCAGTACGAGTTTATACCTAGAGATATGATAGAAGATCGCTAGTCACTCAAGGATGAATGACTAGGACATGTGGTTCGTTTGCACACCCTGATGCGAGGTCATCAGATTGATTGATTCCAGCTTGAGAAGACTTCACGAAGGTACGTTAAGAGTCGATAGAAGTCGATCGAATGTCAGAAACCCATTTTTCCAAGTTTAAAGTATTCGGGAAAAACATGCAAGTAATTCCGTGGACCCTCTAGAAGAATGAAACCCTAACTCGATATAATGACCATGAGAACGCTTTGAAACCTTAGGGTTTGCAGCAGTTCAGTGGTGCCATTAATGAGGCTTGGGTTTGCCCTTCTACGGCTGGTCCATAGGTACTGTGGCATGTACTGAATTTTATTAAACTGTACTCAAGAGTTGAGCTCTTGGGGGATTATGGAACTTTGATGAATCGATCGAAAAGTTCGACGTCGTTCGGATATCATGTGATGGGATACATTGCTTGGGAGACTCCAGATACGATTATAGTCGTTGGAGCGCAGTCCATGCAGCCACGAAGAGACGAGTCCGAATCAGTCGACATTAGAGAAAAGTGGAGTAAGAGGTTCGTACGAGATCTTGATGAGATGACGTTCCACTCCGCTGACATCAGAGATGTGATACGCATGCAGAGGCGTTGTATATGGATATACCTTCCAGAAGGAGTCGTGACGAGTATGCAGCCGTTCCGGAATAAGAGATAGATTTAATAAAAGGTGATAACTTCCGGGCAGTTCAGCAGAAACGAGAATTGGGAGAGACCCCGACAAGATCTTTCTGGAAATACTAGACGAAAGGACTTGGACCCAGGATCGGTCGTATTGTGCACACCCAGTAGGCCAGAGTTTTGCAGCATCGACGAGACATGCTATGAGTGACCATGTTAGTTGGCTAGAGATCTTTACAGGATGTGCCAGAGCGGGACTGTTTTCGTTATTTTGGATTTCGGTGTTTTGGGCGATTTATTTGCATGATTGAGTTTTCGTGCACCACAGTTGCACTCGGTTTCGATTTGATATCACTTGAGATGTTGATTTTGATTTCATACTTATGGTATGTATGTGATTTGACTTGTGCCTTTGGTATAGTTTTTATGCACTTCAGTATTTTGATTCGATTTTGTGCATGCTGATGTACGTGGTTGTAAAATTATATACCACGGTATACCTAATTTGGATTGAGGTTTGTTGTATACCGTCGATTTCTACTGTGATATTCGATATTTGTTTCCGTGCACCTTGTGCACTTGAGTTGGATTTTGAGCATACTTAGCGCGTTTGATGCGATTTTGGTGCACACCAGATGCACTAAATCGGGATTCTTCGTGGATATCAGATCCACCTGATATTGTAGTCAGGCATACACCGTTGCCCTTGACAGGTGTTTTCGTGCACACCCATTGCGCTTAGAGTTGGTTTCTGTGCATATGTATGACACATTCATTGATTTCGATTTCTGTGCGCACCAGACGCACGTGGCATTCTTATACGCATCTTTGGGATTGGTTTCTTTTGGAGAAGTATATTTTATGATATTTACTACTTGGTATAGTAGCTGAGCAGGACTAGTCAGAGAACAGTACCGAAGTGTGTTTTTGTATGCATTGGTAATTATCGAAGGGATTTCCAAAAGGGGAGCTATAGTCTCAGTATTTACCTACGTGTCCGAGACGACACGTAACATTTTATAAAGAAAACCCTTCTAGATTATTTTCAAAAACGGCGGGACGTGTATGTTAAACAATGGATATATATATATATAGTTATTTTCTTACAATAGACGTCCGCCACTGTGCCTTGATACGCGCATCGCACAGTGATTTAAAAGAAAAGGGGGTTTGGCATGCATTCCTTTTCAGATGTTGCGACGAGTTTAGAACGATGCGTATTATGTACATGTATAGTTTGATGTATATCATGTTGGTTTTCGAATTGGGCTTTGACATTGGTGTCTTCACCATAACTCCGATGATTGCGGGGTGCTTGACGGAGTTTTGATTTTGGTTTATATACTCGTTTTCATGCGCATGCATTGCGCTACGATGTGTTTCATGTATTTATGATTTTGGAGCCCTGACGACTTGATCTTTTTACAAAAATGTTTTAGTATTTGAGGGGTTTAAATTTAAATTCGGGGACCGAATTTATTTAAGGGGGGAAGACTGTAACATTTCAGAAAAATAAAATATTATTTTTGGGAATTTATATAATTAAATAATAAATATTATGAATATTTTGATAAGGCGGTATAATTAATTACCGATAAATTGGGAAATATTTGGAAAATTATAGGAATTACGGAAATGAGGGTGTTTTATATGATTTAAGCAAATTATAAATTCTTTATGATTAATTATATTCCATTTTAATGCTAATCGCGATTAAATATCACTAATCGTGCATTAAACTTGATTTGTGCACATGACATGCACCATGTCATCTTACACCTTGTTACATTTTTTCTATCTTGGCATCTTGTTTCTTTTTATGGATATGGTTTATTTGTTTTGGGGTTTTAAAAGAAAAGAAAAAGGAAAAGAAAGGAAAAGGGAATAAAGAATAGAGTATGGGCAAGAGAGAGAAGAGAGAGAGAGGTGAGGGGTCAAATTGACCATGGCCATTTGTTTCCCTCCATTTTTCCTTCATCATTTTCCTCTCCTCTCCTTCACCATGGCTGCCCTCTTCCCTCCACCACCTCAACCCCTCACAACTCCATGAAAAACACATCA
Organism: Agapanthus africanus; assembly: GCA_030015575.1. Lineage (NCBI taxonomy): Eukaryota > Viridiplantae > Streptophyta > Magnoliopsida > Asparagales > Amaryllidaceae > Agapanthus > Agapanthus africanus. Next base: position 379,305,351 of record CM057343.1, read on the forward strand.
AAACACTTCATTCTCTTCACTAAAATCATGCACAAGCTCACTACAAGCACTTTGGACCAAGAAAGCTAGGATTTTGAGCACTTGGGGCAACTCAAGAAATTTCTTGAGTTCCCAAATGAGGTAATTCTTTCACATTTAGTGTAGCATTTGAATTCCTATAGCCTCTATTTAAGTTTAAAATCGATTTAGTCTAGTTTTGTGAACATTGAAATTCCTAGAAGAGGGATGAGGAATTCTTGAGTTGTGATGGTGCTAATGAGCCTTAGTGGTGACCATAAACCACCCATAGTGTTAGAAACCCAGACCAAACCGAAACAAACCAAACATGGATTTGAAATTTCAAAATGTCAGTTTTGTGGGTAATTTGTGGGTGCAGGAAATCTGGGATGACCTGAGGCTTTTAGAAGAAAAACAAACAACACCACTAGCCTAGATGGACCACTAGGAGGCCACACCGCGAGTATGAACCCCAACCATGACCCTTTGGCCGAGCAGGCCAGATGTTCAGGGTGTGTGGCCGGCCACATGGAGGAGTTTGGAGTCCAGGTTGCTTCTGTAGTTCATATGACCCCTATACAACACCCCAGTACTGTTTGTTTATCCCAATTTTACCAGAACTAAAATCTGGAACAAGTTTTGTAAGTTGATGTTTTGGTTTCCTCGATGTTTATGAATTTACATTTTGATATTTGTGTTTTGCATCGGCCACTTGACGTTTGTACGTCGATATCGGGTGTTATTTGGCGCTTTTGCATGAGTAGACCATAGGTTTTAACCTATGTGCGATTCGTGTGTCGTTTTTGTTTTGGATCAGATTTTAATGCGATACGTTGCGCTTTGACATGTAGGTACCTCCGTATGAACTCCGGGACGACAAGCAATGGCGTGGCGACATCGACTTCGGCAATCAAAGATCAAGGTGAGTAGATATATATCTACGGGGGAAGTCGGGTGGATGGCGTATAGTACCCCCGCAGTTCGTAGTGTAGCCTATGATATATCATATTATATATGAATTTTTGTTATGCGAAACATGGATAGTTAGCAAGTAAGATCTTAGGAGATCATGGTTTAAATTTCAGTACAATTGGATGACAGTGTCGTTAGTTAGTTTTAGTCGCGAACCCTAGAATAAGGTTTACCCACACGCGCACACACACGCTTACATCTGTTTTACTTGTGCATATATGGGGATATTTACATATATATATATATGCATACATATGTGTATGTGAGTATGTATGTACACACACACACACACACACACACACACACATGGATGATGAGGATAGTATATGGTACTTGGAGATGAGTTGATGTGATTGGGCATGATGCCACGAGATCGGTAATGTGACTTGGTTCGTATTATGAGATACAACATGATGTTATAGCGGGTCTTTAGGCGATGTGTTTTCATACACACGCATATATATATGTTGATGGTATCAGTATGTACTAGACTTTAGATCAGTACCCAAATTCAGGATATGATGATAAGGATACCGGATGAATAATGAGATAAATGTGATATTCGACCCGTACCCAGATTTGGGATGCCGTATGATGGATTTACCGTACGTGATATAATTATGATGATAGATCCGCACTCTTGACTCGAGGATGTCATATTATATATATCGTATCGTACGTGATACTATTGAGGTGGGATCACCGACTACTAGATATATATATATATATATATATATATATATATATATATATATATCGACTCACACTTAGGTGGTTTTCCTTACCCTTTCCGTTAGTCTGTTAGTTTAGTCATGTAGTTTACTTGGTAGATGTTAGACTGGGCTCGAGTCATACTTATTTCCAAAACTAACGAATCGTGAGTATTTTAAAGACAGGCTAAGGGATACTGCGGATATTTCAAAGGACGTACCTTTTCTTAAAAACACCGTAGCCCTATTTTATAAACACCCGATTCACGTTATTTCAAATGTCAAAACAGTATGACTCGTATATAGAATTGTATATTCCTTATTGTCACGTCTACTTTTCATGCTCCGTTCATTCATGTTGTTATCGTCGCATTGCATATTTAATGTGTACATTAGTGATTATAAACCGATGCTGTCAGGACACCAACACTATTACCGATGATGCGTATTCTATACGTACACTTGCTTGCCGGCTCACACACATCATCATCGGTAATTGTTATGTCACGTACACTTTAGAAAATACTACTTCATTAGTATAAATTTCTAGCTGATAGTTTCGACATAATACTAGTGCGCATGCCTTTTATATGCTAATTTAGATATTACATTTATTGTTATGATATTTCATGCATATTTATATATTCATTTGCCATGTGATATTATGGGCTAGTCCGGATTGCTGGAGCCCGGTAATTCATTGTTATTACTCTTGAGATTTGGATATTTGATTTCCATGAGATTTCTGGATTTGAAGAAACCGCAAGGATTTTATATATATTTAATATCATTTTAAAATGCAAGTTGCGGTTTTCTCATGATATGATTTGAGATATGTTCACCATGAGTTTTCTCGGCTCTTGAGCGATATCATAGACCCGATTCGAGGAGGAGGAGGAACCGTCTGTGGGTGCATGGTGGACCCGGTGCGGTACCCCGGAGCAAGATGGTCACAGATGATGGCGTTGAGCCTGGCAGGGGAGCACTACCGACCCGTTATTTGTGACGTGGCGGATATCCAGAGGATACCGACGTAGTCGTGAGATTTGATGATTTTGGGCCAGTCCGGATAGCCGGAGCCCAGGGGCCAGTCCGGATAGCCGGAGCCCGAGATATTGAGACTTAGAGGTATTGAGATTATATGATATGGGTCAGTCCAGATAGCCGGAGTCTGAGATTTTGGATATTTGGATATATGTTTTGTATCGATACTTGACACGGATTTTATGTTGATTTCATTGATGATACCTCGATTTTTATATACAGAAGTCTCACTAAATAAAGAAAACAGTTTTCTCATTATAATGTATTCTGTTTTCACGCATTCATATATCATATATATGATTTGTTGCTATCTGAGGCACTCTCACGAGCATATGGTTTTACACTTATGTGTAGATGGTTCAGGATATTATTTTGAGGATATTTTAAGATCGTATGACCTAGGATTGAGTCATACATATGATATTTGCTCGATGATGTTTTCTACCCATGAGTTGGCAACTCACCCCCGTTGTGCCACAGTTTCTTGCAGGTTTTGCCGTACAGGTTTCGTTGCGGCTTGCTGGTACACTGCTTCTTCTGGGTGATTACCTGGGTAGGTGGGTTCACTTGCATCGTGACCACCATTATACTTTATTTACTTTCAGTTGTATCTAGAAACCCCATCAACCAGACTTGTATATTGATAGACCTAGAAACCAGTGTATATTCTTTCGACCTTAGAGTCGCGCTTGTATTATTATGGTTTTCTTGATGATATTGGTTTCCTTTTTAGTTTTGATCCTCGCCCTTCGGCATTGTATATTATATTGCTTGCGTGGTTGTGACCGCTAATTGGCGAAGAGCTAGCTCCCGCTTGGGCATGCCTTTATTCATATTATTCATGTTTGTACCCGTTTAGGGCCAGTATTTACAATGGAGACTCTGCCGAAATTTTCGAAAAAGACTTGATGTTTTAAAAAGGTTTACTATGACTTTTCAAAGTGATTATATGCAAACTTTAAAACAAGTTTTCCTTCACTTCCTTCTTTTAAATGGTTTAGATTTCTGGGATTTTTTTGTCTTACTTGAATTAGATGGGGTCCTATAGACTTCATATGATTCAAATGCCAGTCATGTGCTATTTCGGATCATGACATTATCGTATCAACACTTGATCCGATAACTTGGCTATATCATATATAGCCTACGATGTCATAAAACGCGAGAATAGAATGCTGTATCACATACACGCATTAATATCGATCCCGCACATATCACATATGTGCTCCTACTCTGTTTCGCATGAACCAGGAAAGCTCTTTGTAGGACTCTAAAGACTCGTCAATACGCCGGCAGTAGGTGATGATCATATCAAACACCCATAAGCCGCAAGCGGTCTGCTAAACGTAACGGCCACCCGGGTATTGAGCGATCAGAAGATCAACAAGCAAGCCTGCTCGTACTCCTGCGAATCCAATCAGTAACACTACCGTACAGTCCGGTCTCTTCGTCAGATCTGTCGCATATCACAGCCTGGGGGTGGTATAACGTCAGACCCCAATAGCCTGATAAGTCATGCCGATACAAGGTCCATAACGGTACGAGAAACTACTGATTACACTTACCAGTAGATCAAAGCAACCCTAGCCAGGGATTTCTTGTTATGGCCAATCGAGCATAACGCAATATCAACTCCCAATACCGGGTGAAACGAAACCCCTCCTATCGCTCATTGCCTCTATGTGACTCGGGACTGTACCCAAAAACCACTTTTTTGCACGATCTCTTGACTGTGGTTTGGTGGAAATCAAAGCACAGTGGGAATCACACAAGACTCTATGACGATCTCGGGTCTACAAACTAATCTGTACCAGTGTCACAAGAGAACTGCTATCCCACGATAGGTATAATACCATTTAGGAGTTCTCGGCGAGTCCGTTCAGTGTACCTAGTCTCTACTTAGCACCCGTATACCATCTCTGATGTCAAACACCAATGGATTTGGGATCATCCATCGCCCATCATATGGGTCAAGAAGCGTATACGCTATTCTTCTCTGGAGTATCGTTGCCCTGTCTCGATACTCCGACAACTAGGAACATTTGAAGGATGTACTTATCGACTACCCTGTCCCCACTAATATGATCTGCTTCATAATCCTGGTAGTCAAGTACTCATCCTAAGTGCTTTATCAACATGTAATAGAGAGACAATAAGTGTACATGTTAAGATAAAGAGTAGCATACTATCATGTCGAGCAAGAAAGTCTTCCCTATATATGTCCAAGCATCCACTACAATATACATCGCATGTACAGTAATGGCCTCTAAGGCATTCATATAACTAACAATCTCCCACTTGCACTAAGGCCATCTGTTGTAGTATCCAATACCCAACAATATAGCAGTGGTTGTAGTATACCATACTCAACCATCCCATAGAAGTCTCTCTAGAGGTAAGGCCTTTGTGAGTGGATCCGCTGTGTTATCCTTCGTGTCTACTCTCTTTACCTCGATCCCTTGGAGATCATCCATCTCCCTGATCAGGTGATACTTGCCTCAGAATATATCTAGAATGCTGATGGAACCTTCGTTCCTAGGCTAAAGCCACAACTCCATTGTTGTCACAATAACAGTTATTGGACACTCAATGGTAGGAACCTTGTTCATCTCATGAACAAGAAATGCCCAGACTGCCACTTTGGCAGCATCAATGGTAGCTATGTATTCAGCCTTTATCGTCTAGTATGTCACGGTATCTAGCTTGGAACTCTTCCAACATACTGTCCCTGCACTGAGGGTAAATACAATGCCTGTGACTGACTCTCAGTCGACCTTATCACTCTGGAAGTTCGAACCAAGAACTTTCTTTTAGTGCTTCTCAAGTACTTAAGAATGTCCTCCACAGCTTTCCAGTGATTCTCCCAAGATCCGATTGATTCCTGATCACTACACCTAGTGAGTCATCTACATCTGATCTGGTACAAAACATTGCATACTCTGATAGAGCCTACTGCCGAAGCATAGGCTATCCCTTGCACGCGAGCTCTCTCCAAATCAGTCTTGGAAGACATCTTTTTGGAGAGTGTGATCCATGAGTAAGTGGGCGAACCACTACGCTTAGAATCTTCCATACTAAACCACTTTAGTATGGTGGTGTTAATGTACCTGGATTTAGGACACTCCCAACATCCACTTAGATCTATCATTATAGATCATAATCCACAAGATGTAGTAGGTATCATCCAAATCTTTTATTGAAAAATCCCCGTGATAAGAGGAGCTTGAGCGAGTGTAGCATAGGAAACCATTTCCTATCTGTAAGTCCACGTTGCGACCCCCGGTTCTTACGGGGAGGCGGAAACGGTATAAAAAACAAATTTTTAGCGCAAGGGGCAACATGGACTAAGCAAAGTCGGGATCTTTACCTAAACTAAAACTAGCATACTTAGCTAAAGAGAGTTAGCTACTCGGATGGAGATGGTTATACCTAAACTTGTCTTGAACTCCTTCGTCTTCAAAGCTCCGATGGTGGTCCGATGGCTTCTTCTCGTCGTCTCCGTACACCGAAGATAGATCCACCTGAAAGCTCCAACCTTTAGCTCCTTCTTCGTTCTTTGAAGAAACTAGTTCACTTGGTTTGCTAAACCTAGTGAACTAGAATGAGTAGAGAAGAAATAGAATGGGATTTTATCTATGGTTCTTGATTCTCAACTCATGAGACAAGAGAACCATAGATCAAGAGAGGGAGCAAGAGGTTGAGGGTGAGAGCAAGAGAAGAGCTCAAGAACAAGAGAGAGAATGAGCAAGAAAGAATGAGGCTCTCTTTTGTCTCACACCCTCTCATAATCCAATGTAATCATAACTCATCATATCAATAAAAGTCTTATGTGATGGTTGAAGCAACCATAATCTTATCATGTCATGCACTCATTTTACTCAAATGAACAAGCAAGTAAAAGTCTTTGGCATGAAATGATAACCATGGTTATCATGATGGTCAACTAGTCAAGCCTAGTCAACCGGTCAACAAAGTCAACAAGTCAACAAAAGTCAACAAGTCAACAAAGTCAACAAAAGTCAACAACCAAGTCACCGTAATACTTAATTAATATAATAGTTAATCGCATATCATATTCTCATTAGGGTTGAGCAAAAAGTCAAAAAGTCAACGGTCAACTGTCAACAACCCTAATGAGAATCCGCTGTCTGTGCCTCCCTGTCAACTGTGCATACACACCCGCATCCGCGTTCCGAGGAACACGAATGCAAACTGGATAAATCCAATCCCATAAGATACACTAGGATCTGGCTTAAACCAAAGCCCGCTAGTGTAAACTGTCCGGACACTGTACGTGCATAAGTGCACGGATGTGACCGAACCCTGTCGCAAAACCATGCGACCTGTCGCAATACCATGCGACCTCTACTCTTTTGCCTAAAGGCGAAAAGCTTTCTGTGTGGGACTCTAAAGACTCGACACTACACTGGCAGTGGGTTTAACCACAGACCGCAAGCGGCACTAGCTGTGCGTAACGGTCCCCAGGTAATGCCGACAAGAAGACCGACGAGGCGAAACCCATCTGAACTCCTACTGAGCCTGAGTGTGACATTCTCCGTACAGTCCGGTCTGTTCGTCTGATACATCGCATGGCGGGCCTAGGGGGCGGTAAACGTCAGTCCCCCAATAGCGGTACAAGTCGTGCCGGAGCGAAGCCCAAAACACCCTGAGATAACACTGGAAACCTACCAGTATATCTCGTTTGCCCTGGCCAGGGACTACTCGTGTAATGGCTCTCCTAGACACAGCGCGATGTCAACCCCCAATACCGGGAGCGACGAATCCTGTCTAACCGTCACTGCCTCCAAGTGCTTCGGGACTGCACCCAACCACTACCTGTTTGCACGACTCCTTTGAGCCGTGGTAGGGTAGTGATCAAAGTGCAGTGGGAACACACTTGAGGCGAAGTGACAGTGTCAAGTCAGCGGACTAAGCTGTACTCATGTCACCTGGGAACTGATAACTGACGATAGGTATAATACCAACTAGTTAGTTCCCGACGAGTCCTGTCCAGTGTACCCGTAACCTAACGAGCACCCGCATACTATCTCAAGTACGACGTACTGACGGCTGTGGGACAGACCGTCTCCCACACTGGGATGAGAAGCGCATGCGCTGGTCTACTCCGGAGTATCGATGCCCTGTCTCGATAGTCCTGCGACCAGGGACCTGCATAAGGATGTGCTTATAGATTACCCAGCCCCACTAGTATGACGGCCATCACATCGCTGGTAATCAAGAAAAGATCCTAAGGGCTCTACTAATGTGTATAGGCGATATACAAAAATAAACACATGTACACATTGAAGTAGAAACAAACCAAGTAGCATACTACTATTTTGAGCAAGATTGTATATACAAGGTGAATATCCCAAGCATCCATTAAGTAATATACAAACCAGTATGATACAGTAATGGCCTCTAGGGCATATACACTAACAATCTCCCACTTGCACTAAGGCCATGTACTGGCGTATCGAAGACCTACCATCTCGATCAGCCGCTCGAACTGAGTCTGGGGCAGGGCCTTGGTGAATGGATCTGCAGTGTTATCTTCTGAAGCGACTCTCCGAACCTCGATCTCCTGGCGATCTACGATCTCCCTGATCAGGTGATACCGCCTTAAGATGTGCCTGGATTTCTGATGGGACCTTGGTTCTTTCGCTAAAGCTATAGCCCCGTTGTTGTCGCAATACAGAGGTATTGGATCAACAATGGACGGAACCACCTGAAGTTCTTTCAAGAACTTCCTCATCCAGACAGCTTCTTTTGCGGCATCAGATGCAGCGATGTATTCCGCTTCCATCGTCGAGTCTGCAACGGTTTCTTGTTTGGAACTCTTCCAACACACCGCCCCTCCATTGAGGGTAAAGACAAAACCCGACATGGACTTGGAATCATCCTTGTCACTCTGGAAGCTGGAGTCAGCAAAGGCCTCGATCTGGAGGTCTTTTCCGCCATACACCAAGAACATCTCCTTAGTCCTTCTCAGGTACTTGAGAATGTTCTTTACCGCTATCCAGTGTTTCTCCCCAGGGTTTGACTGATACCGGCTTACCACACTCAGTGCATAAGCTACATCCGGTCTGGTACACAACATCGCATACATTATAGAGCCTACCGCAGAAGCGTAGGGTATAATAGACATGCGATCCCTCTCTAAATCAGTCTTGGGAGACATCTCTTTAGAGAGGGTGATCCCGTGACAAGCCGGTAGGTTACCGCGCTTGGAATCTTCCATACTGAATCTCTTCAGTATGGTGTCGATGTACCTGGACTGCGAAAGTCCTAATATCCTCTTGGATCTGTCACGGTAGATCCGGATACCCAGAATGTACGAGGCATCACCCAGGTCTTTCATGGAGAACCTGTATGACAATAACCCCTTGACAGATTGTAGCATAGGAATGTCATTTCCTATTAAGAGAATGTCATCCACATATAAAACGAGGAATACTACAGTTCTCGCTACAAATCTACTATAGATGCATGGTTCATCTGGATTTTTGATAAAGCCAAATTCTTTGACCGTCTCATCAAAGCAGATGTTCCAACTCCGCGATGCCTGCTTTAGTCCATAGATGGACTTGAGCAACTTGCACACCTTTCCGCTGCTCCCACTCTGAATGAAACCCTCTGGCTGGTCCATATAGACACACTCCTCTAAATTTCCATTTAGAAAAGCTGTCTTTACGTCCATTTGCCAGATCTCATAATCGTGGAAGGCAGCAATGGCAAGAAGGATCCGAATGGATTTCAGCATGGCTACTGGAGAAAAGGTTTCGTCGTAGTCCAAGCCAGGTCTTTGACGAAAACCCTTTGCTACCAGCCTAGCTTTATAGGTCTCAACCTGTCCATCTACACCAATCTTCCTTTTGAAGATCCACTTGCATCCTACGGGTTTTACCCCGTCTGGAGCAATGTCCAACGTCCATACCTTGTTGGTGTACATGGACTCCATTTCGGTCCGCATTGCATCCAGCCATTTCACTGAGTCAACGCTCTGAACGGCCTGCTGGAAGCTAGTAGGCTCATCATAATCTATGATGCAATCCTCTCTATCCCCGTCTATGAGAAAACCGCAGTATCTCTCGGGCGGATGAGACTGCCTACTACTCCTGCGGAGTGGCGCAGGAATGTCCTGTTCTGTTGAACCCTCTGGTTCCACTAAGCTTTCAGTAACAGTCTGTGGTTCTGGAACTTCTTCCAGTTCTATTGTGTTCCCACTTATCTGGGTTTCCAAAAACTTAGTTTCCAAGAAGCGAGCATGCTGAGAAACAAAGACCTTTTGTTCCTCAGCTGAATAGAAAAGATACCCCCTGGAGTTCCTTGGGTATCCCACAAACTTACACTGTACTGAACGTTCCTCAAGCTTGTCCGCATGCTGCTTTTTTACAAAAGCTGGACATCCCCATACCTTAAGATACTTAAGACAGGGTTTCTTCCCAGTCCACATCTCATATGGGGTGGTAGGCACAGTCTTGGTGGGAGCCTTGTTCAAGAGATACGCAGCTGCTTTTAGTGCATATCCCCAGAATGATCGTGGTAACTCAGCGTTACTCATTATGGACCGAACCATATCCAATAGGGTTCGGTTCCGTCTCTCCGATACACCATTATGTTGCGGAGTGTATGGAGGAGTAAGCTGAGAGAGAATACCATTCTCTTTTAAGTAATTCAGGAATTCGGCACTTAAGTATTCTCCACCTCGATCCGATCTTAGAATCTTAATACTTTTGCCGGTATGTTTCTCTACTTCATTCTTATACTCCTGGAATTTTCCAAAGGCCTCGGACTTATGTTTCATTAAGAAGACATAGCCGTACCTTGAGAAGTCATCCGTAAAAGTAATGAAGTAAGAATGTCCGCTTCGGGCATGTGTAGACATTGGACCGCACACGTCACTGTGTACGAGTCCCAAGAGCTCGCTCGCTCTTACTCCTTGTCCAGTAAACGGAGTCTTTGTCATCTTTCCTTTGAGACAAGATTGACAAGTGGCATACGATTGATATTCGAACGCATTCAAATATCCTTCTGTATGTAACTTAGTCAACCTTCTCTCATTGATGTGACCCAATCTACAATGCCATAAGAAAGTCTGATTCATTTCCGGAGACTTTCTTTTGTGTGTATTCTGGACGTTGAAAATCTGTGGTTGGTTTAACACGTATATACCATTACTCAATGTACCTGACCCAATCAAAACTTGATTAAGGTGAATGTTTACAACATTACTTACAAACGCAAATTCATAACCTTCTTTAGAAACTAAAGATACAAAAATGATATTACAAGTTGCGTTGGGTACAAAAAAGCAATTACGCAAAACCAAAACGTGTCCATCTGACATTCCCAGGTGATAGTCCCCCACGGCTTTAGCATCCATGCTAGCTCCGTTCGCAACTCTGAGGGTCATGTCACCTGCCTTCAAAACCCTACGGTTTCTCAACGCCTACAAAGAATTACAGATATGAGATCCTGATCCGGTATCCAATACCCAGGAAGTAGAGTTTATTGAAAGACAGTTTTCAACAACATACACACCTGAAGCTGAAGCTGCAACCTGCTTCAATTCCTGTGTTCTGGCCTTCCAGGCCCTGCAATCATTCTTCCAGTGTCCTCTCTTATGACAATAGAAGCATTCTTCCTTATCCACAAGCGTCCCCGCTATCTTTGTTGCTTTACCTTTTCCCTTCGTATCCACTTTACTAACACCGCCCCTTGGTTTGGCGGGGGCCTTCTTCTTCTTTCCCTTGGCTTTCGCCTTGGACCTAGAAGAAGATGATCCTCCTACAAACAAAGTGGATGTTTCCCTACCTTTCTGTAGGGTGCCCTCTGCGCTCCTCAGCATGTTGAGGAGCTCTGAAAGTTCAACCTCTTTTTCTTGTAGGTTGAAGTTCAGTATGAACTGGGCGTAAGTGGAAGGAAGGGACTGGAGAACTATATCCGTATATAGCTCACTCTCCAATGTGATCCCTAGGTCAGCGAGCTCCTCAATGAAGCCGATCATCTTTAGCACGTGCTCGGCTACTGATGATCCGACGACCATTCTTGTCGAAAATAACTTTTTCGACGCTTCGTATCTTGCGATACGTGATTGCTCTCCATACAGTTCTTTTGTATGGAGCAATATGGACTCCATGTCCATATTCTCATGCCTCCTCTAATGTTCGTTGTCCATCGAGGCAAGCAGGAGGCATTTGGCCTTCGCGCTATCAATCTCCCAAGTCTTACGGATTTCCTTATCCGCGACGCTGGAAGTTGGACCAGGGACAGGGGGAGCTTTGGTGGTAAGAAGATACCCCAGCTTGTCATAAGTGATTGCTATCTTGACATTCCTGAGCCCATCTTTGTAGTTTGGCCCTGTCAGTTTGTTTTTATCTAGGAGTAACTTAAGTCCAGTCATGTTGATTGGTCGCTGCAATTAGGAGAGAGAAGAAGAAACACTCAGCATGATGCTCTTGCAAGTTTAGAGTGGTTTTTAGTTTGTCTAAACAGGATGGCTCCCACTGTTTCTCGAATCCCTCCTCAAACCATAAAGGAAGAATTAGTCAGGATCAATCCCACCGTACAATACTTGCTTAACCGTTCAGCCAGGCCGGTGTCGGTACTTCGAGGGAGGTTTTCCAATGCTTTCGCGAAGTTCCTTAATTAGAGAACCTCTTTTCCCTGGGGGCGTAGCCCCGCTAACACCTTTCTAGGCACCTACTAGGTTTATAGCATTGATCGTTAAGTGAGAAATTTCCCGAGGAGTAGCATATACTCACAGTAGGATCGGGATCCAAATATCATCGCGTGACGAAACTGAAGGAATCCTACCAGAATCATCACACTCCAAATGGTATGCAAATCTAGCAAGTTTCAGTACTTATGAAACTCCCGATGTGGATTTTTGCCCCATGCTCTTATGACCTTGACGAAGGTCAACAAATCATAAGTCACATGTCAAGTTCTGCCCGTCATTATCCAGGTTAATTTGAATCCACCCGTATATACCCTTGACGAAGGTCAACAAGGTAATGCGAATGTCCCAAACCAACGCATCTATCTATGCTACATATGAATACCCAATAGCTACCAATCACTATGCCTTGACGAAGGTCAACAAACACAGCTTGAATACTATTGAATATTCATACGAAACGACGGAGGGCTACGAATGGTTTTGGCAAAACCGTGAACGTAGTGAACTTGATTTGGTCGATGGAACGAGATAGCTTTTAAAAGGAGTGGCTCAAGCTCCGCATTTAAAAGTTGGTTTTGAAAAGAACCGAGTGGTTTTTCGAAAGTGTTCCAACGACTTTAACTTGGTTTATTATCTTGCATTAGTTCTTTTAATGCGCGATATTCTTGCATTAGTTCTTTTAATGCGTCCCATCATTTAAACCTACCATTGCAAAAAACAACCAAAATATGACGTACGCTTATGCCATTCGCATTCGCCACGGGGCCCCGTCATTACCCGTTAGGTTACTTAACTAACGACAGAGCGGGGGCTGGGCTAGCGCGTCTGTAAAACATAAGCAACGCCTAAATAATATCATATATAGATATACTGCAATGATAAACATTTCAGATCACAGATAAATACATTGGATATACTAGCAATCTGTAATTTGTACGAGCCTGTAACAAAAAACAGATAACACGGTCGTGGTGAATAGCCAAAACCCCACCCAAGACCCCTACGGGTGCGGCAAACTACCCGCCAAGTACCCGAAGCGTTGCAACCTCCCTCATCTCCATGAGTAGGCCACTCGACACTTCGGCATACCCGGTAGTTTGTGCACCCCTCCATGGGTCTATCCTAGGAGCAAAAACAGTAAAAAGAAATTATACAATGACGGCTACAACCCCGACCCGGTTGTGCGGCCATACAAATAATTATTACATCAATTTAAAAATTTACATGAATTGCAAGAAAAGAAAACTCTCGTCTCACAACCCCCGGCTATTCACCCGCGACAATCCAACATATTTATATACACATTCCAGCACATTACAGATCATGTATAACCCCGACCAATCGACTTATAGCGATTAGCCGACGTTCAATACATGCAAACATCACAGATATAACCATCATAGTCAAAGTGCAGTGAAGTTCGGAAAAATACGGAATTATAGGACCCCAAAAGGAAATTTCTTTTCTGGAAAATCTGGGCACATATAATATATTTCAAAAATCCCAAAACCAACACAGACACACACACTGCACGAAAAACGATGCAGAGAAGACGACAAACTGCGGCGCTTCCGCGGCACATACCTACCTCGTGCGGCGGAAGCGCGGCGGTTTGAACGAATTAGGGCAACGTTTTTCTTGGGTGTTCACACAAAACCCTGAGCCGAATTTAGGAGTATAAAGTTTTTCATTTTGACCAGAAAAAAATTCAACAGAAACTCAGTTTTTGTAAAAGTTTGGTTTTTGGATTTTTCCGGTTCCGAACTTCGTTACACTTCACTACCAAGCTAGTTTAAGTTTAGTTAGGCTCTGATACCACTGTAAGTCCACGTTGCGACCCCCGGTTCTTACGGGGAGGCGGAAACGGTATAAAAAACAAATTTTTAGCGCAAGGGGCAACATGGACTAAGCAAAGTCGGGATCTTTACCTAAACTAAAACTAGCATACTTAGCTAAAGAGAGTTAGCTACTCGGATGGAGATGGTTATACCTAAACTTGTCTTGAACTCCTTCGTCTTCAAAGCTCCGATGGTGGTCCGATGGCTTCTTCTCGTCGTCTCCGTACGCCGAAGATAGATCCACCTGAAAGCTCCAACCTTTAGCTCCTTCTTCGTTCTTTGAAGAAACTAGTTCACTTGGTTTGCTAAACCTAGTGAACTAGAATGAGTAGAGAAGAAATAGAATGGGATTTTATCTATGGTTCTTGATTCTCAACTCATGAGACAAGAGAACCATAGATCAAGAGAGGGAGCAAGAGGTTGAGGGTGAGAGCAAGAGGAGAGCTCAAGAACAAGAGAGAGAATGAGCAAGAAAGAATGAGGCTCTCTTTTGTCTCACACCCTCTCATAATCCAATGTAATCATAACTCATCATATCAATAAAAGTCTTATGTGATGGTTGAAGCAACCATAACCTTATCATGTCATGCACTCATTTTACTCAAATGAACAAGCAAGTAAAAGTCTTTGGCATGAAATGATAACCATGGTTATCATGATGGTCAACTAGTCAAGCCTAGTCAACCGGTCAACAAAGTCAACAAGTCAACAAAAGTCAACAAGTCAACAAAGTCAACAAAAGTCAACAACCAAGTCACCATAATACTTAATTAATATAATAGTTAATCGCATATCATATTCTCATTAGGGTTGAGCAAAAAGTCAAAAAGTCAACGGCCAACTGTCAACAACCCTAATGAGAATCCGCTGTCTGTGCCTCCCTGTCAACTGTGCATACACACCCGCATCCGCGTTCCGAGGAACACGAATGCAAACTGGATAAATCCAATCCCATAAGATACACTAGGATCTGGCTTAAACCAAAGCCCGCTAGTGTAAACTGTCCGGACACTGTACGTGCACAAGTGCACGGATGTGACCGAACCCTGTCGCAAAACCATGCGACCTGTCGCAATACCATGCGACCTCTACTCTTTTGCCTAAAGGCGAAAAGTTTTCTGTGTGGGACTCTAAAGACTCGACACTACGCTGGCAGTGGGTTTAACCACAGACCGCAAGCGGCACTAGCTGTGCGTAACGGTCCCCAGGTAATGCCGACAAGAAGACCGACGAGGCGAAACCCATCTGAACTCCTACTGAGCCTGAGTGTGACATTCTCCGTACAGTCCGGTCTGTTCGTCTGATACATCGCATGGCGGGCCTAGGGGGCGGTAAACGTCAGTCCCCCAATAGCGTTACAAGTCGTGCCGGAGCGAAGCCCAAAACACCCTGAGATAACACTGGAAACCTACCAGTATATCTCGTTTGCCCTGGCCAGGGACTACTCGTGTAATGGCTCTCCTAGACACAGCGCGATGTCAACCCCCAATACCGGGAGCGACGAATCCTGTCTAACCGTCACTGCCTCCAAGTGCTTCGGGACTGCACCCAACCACTACCTGTTTGCACGACTCCTTTGAGCCGTGGTAGGGTAGTGATCAAAGTGCAGTGGGAACACACTTGAGGCGAAGTGACAGTGTCAAGTCAGCGGACTAAGCTGTACTCATGTCACCTGGGAACTGATAACTGACGATAGGTATAATACCAACTAGTCAGTTCCCGACGAGTCCTGTCCAGTGTACCCGTAACCTAACGAGCACCCGCATACTATCTCAAGTACGACGTACTGATGGCTGTGGGACAGACCGTCTCCCACACTGGGATGAGAAGCGCATGCGCTGGTCTACTCCGGAGTATCGATGCCCTGTCTCGATAGTCCTGCGACCAGGGACCTGCATAAGGATGTGCTTATAGATTACCCAGCCCCACTAGTGTGACGGCCATCACATCGCTGGTAATCAAGCAAAGATCCTAAGGGCTCTACTAATGTGTATAGGCGATATACAAAAATAAACACATGTACACATTGAAGTAGAAACAAACCAAGTAGCATACTACTATTTTGAGCAAGATTGTATATACAAGGTGAATATCCCAAGCATCCATTAAGTAATATACAAACCAGTATGATACAGTAATGGCCTCTAGGACATATACACTAACACTATCAAGAGTATGTCATCTACGTACAATACGTGGAAGACAACCTTACTCTCTACAACTTTCTTGTATATACAAGGTTCATCTATCTTTTTGATGAAGTCAAACTCTTTGACTGCCATATCAAAACAGATGTTCCAACTCCGCGATACTTGCATTGATCCTGATGGACTTAAGCATAGCTTTGAAAGTCTCAACTTTTCCATTTACACCAAGAATCTTCTCAAGATCCATTTTCTCCCAATGGGTTTTACCCCTTTAGGTGCAACATTCAAAGTCATACTTTGTTGGTGTACATGGATTCCATCTTTGATCGCATAGCATTCAGCCATTTCACAGAGTCCCCACTCGTGATGGCCTGCCTGAACCTTGTTGGGCCATCATCAACCATGATGCAATCCTCGCTCCCACTGTCACCGAGAAGACCGTAGTATCTCTCAAGTTGATAAGGAACCCTACCAGAATCGCGGAGAGGCTAAGGTTCTTTGGAAACTATTGAATCCTTTGGTTTCACCAAATCATCAGCTGTTAGTTTGTCTAGCTGGAACTCCTTCCAGTTCTACCTCATGTCCACAAATTTCTTCACAAGAAATTCCTTTTCTAAAATGGTGGCATGCTGAGAAACAAAACACCTTTTGCTCCTCAGAGTGGTAGAAGATATTCCTTCACAAATGTTTGGGATATCCTAACAAACTTATACAGTCCTGACCTTGCCTCGAGCTTGTCTGGATTCTTCCTTTCAACATAGGCCAAACAACCCCATATCTTAACTCGTTTAAAACATGGTCTCTTCCCACACCATATCTCATATATAGTGGTAGGCCCTGATTTGGACGGAACCCCATTCAATAGGTATGCAGCTTCTCAAGTGCATAACACCAAAACGAAACAGGTAACTCAGCAGTACTCATCATAGAGCGCGCCATATCTCATAGGGTGCGATACCTCCGCCCCGATACACCATTGTGCTGTGGTGCACTCGAAGGAGTAAGCTGAGAGAGAATCACATTCTCCTTTAAATAATCCAGGAACTCCATGCCCAAGTATTCTCCTCCTCTATCACATCGAAGAACTTAATACTTCTACCCGTCTGGTTCTCAATTTCAAGATTATATTCCTTGAATTTCTCAAAAGTTTCAGACTTATGTTTCAACAGGAACACATGTCCGAATCTTGAGAGATAGTCGATGAATATAATGAAGTACGAAGAACCATCCTTGACATTTGTAGATATAGGACCGTATACATCATCATGTATGCGTCCCAAGAGTTCAGCAACTCTTCCTCTGTTTTCAGTAAACGGAGTATTGGTCATATTATCTTTGAGACAAGACTGGCAAGTATTATAATATGAAAATTCGAATAGCTTCTTATATTCATCCTTATGTAACTTTGCTGGTCGTGTCGCATTGATATGACCTAGTCTACAATACCACAAGAAGGATTCGTTCATTTCTGAACTACTCCTCTTGTGTGTGTTCTACATACTTTGAACTGTGGTTTGATTTAGAACGTATATGCTATTATATAACGTGCCTGATCGAATCAACTCTTGATTCAGGAAAATGTTCACAACATTATCCTCCAATACAGAATTATATCCTTCTTTAACTTATTAAAGAAATCGATGTAATGTTGTATATCAGGTTCGGTATGTAATAACATTCGTTCAAAATCAATGTATTTACTATTTGGTAATACAAGGTGATATCTGCCAACTGACTTGGCCGCAACAATTGCACCATTCTCTACACTTAGAGACATATTAACCAATCCCAGTTCTCTACCTTTCTGTAGCCCATGTAACATATTACATATACAGGATCCTGATCCGGTATCACATACCCAGGACGTAGAGGATACTAAGAAACAGTTCTTGGTAATGAACACACCCGAAGAAGATGTATCAACATGTACTTTCTTCGATTGGGTGGCATGGGAATCTGGATATTCCCCTATTTCCTGCTCGGACTTATAACAGTTATAAGATAGAGCGGAACCAACGTTCCCTAGCTCAGTATAATAAGCAGGTTCGGTCAATGCATCCATATTATTATCATGATTAAGGCGTGACATGGTCGCTACCAAAAGAGAGAGAGAAGAAAACACTCTGCGTGCTCTCATTCAAGATCAGATTGGTTATTATTTTATCTAATCAGGATGGCTCCCATTGTTTTTAGTCAAATCTTCCTTCAAACCCCAAAAGGTAAGACTAGCTGGGATTAATTACATCGTACAAGTTCGCCAATCTTTCGGCCAGGCCAGTGTCGGTACTTTGAAGGAGGTTCCCCATGCTTTCGCACGGACCTAATTAAAATAAATCTCATTTTCCCAAGGACGTAACCCCGTTAACACCTTTCTAGACACCTACTTGATCGGCCATTTGTTATGTGTAAAACTCTCCCAGGAGTAACTCTTACTCGTAGTGGATATCGGGATCCAACTATCTCATAGAAGGTATGCAATCTCATTGCAAATTTCAACACTTGAAATTTCCGATAATATTCTACCCCTAGCGTCCTATGACCTTGACAGAAGCCAGCAAACCATAGGATGCTAGTCAAGTTCGTCCCGTACATTTCATGATTGAATTAAACCCATCCGTATGACCCTTGATGGAGGCCAACAAAGTTGCACGACTACCCTAATCCAATCGCATCTCATGCTGGCAGATAAGCATTAGTTAGCTACTGCACACTATGCCTTGACGGAGGCCAACAAACGTAGCGCGAATACTAAGAAGTCTTTATCTGAGATGACGGAGGGCTATGACAGGTTTTTAAGAAAACCTTTTGCGTAACGAACTTGATATCGTTGTAGAATCAAGTGAATTTTAAAAGGAGTGTTTTTGAGGCTTTTACTAGTTTTTAGCTAAAGAGGTCACTCCCGGTGAAGGGATCTCGGCTCTTTCCTTATCGAATAAGGTGCAGGATATTTCACAAATACCACTGTGCAAAGCAAAAACTATAGAAGCAATCAAAAGACAAACCGAGTGGGTTGTAGCATCTGCTAGTTTCGCTAAAGAGGTCACTCTCGATGAAGGGATCTCGGCCCTTTCCTTATCGAATAAGGTGCTGGATATTCTACAAGGAACACCGTTATACAAAGCAAGAACTGGAGCTACCGGTTTTTAAAACAAGTTTCTACAACATCTTTAGGTTTCTTTTTATTTCATTAATCTCATTAATGAAGTCCCATTATATATTCTTCACAAGCATCACATATGAAACGATAGCGGCAATATTAATTATATCTCATATATATAATATAGGCATTCGTCTGAACATATCACAGTGATCACATCACAGAGTAGCAGAAGATAACATATGAAATATTGGATATACTAGGAATTCTGTGTTTTATTTAAGCCAGTAAAAACTCGGGTTCCACGGTCGTGATGAATAGCCAAACCCACATCCCTAGACCCCTACGAGAGCGGCAAGCAACCCTTCCAATTCTAGAGTTAGGAGACCCGGTCTCGACTCCTCGAGATGGACTCCCACTGGACCCTAGAACCCAGTTACTTATGCTCCCTGCCTTGGGTCTATCCTAATGCGGAAAAGTAAATAATATACATCAATGGTGACATCATCCTCAACCCGGAAGTGCCCCAATTAAAGAATATTACATACAATGAATTTTACATGAATGAAAATAAAAACCCTCATCTCACATAAAACCCCCGGCTATTCAAAACACGACGATCCAATATAACATATCACAGCAACACATAACATCATATGTTATCAACGTAAGTAAATATGTGTATCCCAATTGTCGTTGACGTATAGCAACGAAACCGGCGATACACCACATATTACACTTACGGTCGCAGAAAAGAAAGTAAAAAACTACAACAATTGGAATCCGCAACCACCTTAGACATCATAAACCCAATGTATCTCATACAATGGATTTCATGCCCAACTAAATGAATTCCTTAGACATCGCATGCCTAACAATTATAAACCCCGCATTTTAGTCTCGATATTGAAAACACTTTCCAATAACATGTCGGGTAATTCAACAAGATTCCCGATAACCTGATCGAATGCTCGTCGGAAACTTTAGCAGACAGCCGCACCCCCCGATGCCGTCAACGAAGTGCTCTAAGGCAGAACACCGCAGCCGCGAGCACCCGAACAGATGCTTTTGGCGACGGGGTTCTCCTACAGTCACTTGGTCGGGGCTATAGAGCGTGGCTATCTATTAAGGTTACCCGGCGAGTATCCGCGTATACTACGTAATTGCGACGGACTTTTGATCCACATCAAAATTCCGTGGCAACCGATCAACTGAGACTAAACTGCTAGATTTATAAAATTCAAACTAGTTATCTCATAACTTTTTGTGGATTCCAAATATTGTATCACAATTACAGATAGCTAGATGAAGTTAAACTTTTCGATCGAATAAGCAAGCACCCAAAATTTCCCGACAAGCTCAACACTTGAGCGGAGTTCAAAAAGTACCCAGAACATGCCTCAGCTCCTATAAAACAGTCGTAGAAGGGTCAACCAATGCCTCGCATGTGCCACCGCTGAACTACCACAAACCCTAGGGTTTGATGGCGGTTTTGACGGTCACATAATCGAGTTAGGATTTCGTTCTTTTAGAGAGTCCACAGAATCGCTTGCATGATTTTCCAAAGATTTTAAACTCGGAAAAAATCCAACTCTTGAAAAATTTCCAGCGGGGGAAAAATTGGGTTATTGATATCCGTTCGAACTTTTTAACATCCTCTAAATAACCCGAATACATGTTAGAATTACGATTACGAAACACTCCGAGTTGCTTTTGCAGAAAGTTAATATCACTTGAAAATTTAGCAAAAACAAACAACACCCGAAACCCTAAAACCCAGAGACTGGAACACACAAAAAATTTGAAGCAAAAACTACATAAATGGACCGAGGTGGCCGGATTTTCTCCCTATGTGGCCGGCCATATTTGCATAAAACCCCCTCAAATTTGTTACAATATTATATATCAGCTCAGTGGAGACTGGGTACACTGGACGGACTCGCCGAGAACTCCCAGATGGTATTATACCTCACGTCAGATGGCAGTTCTCCGGTGACACTGGTACAGAGTAGTCTGTTGACCCGAGATCGTCATAGAGTCTTCTGTGATTCCCACTGTGCTTTGATTTCCATCATACCACGTCCAAGAGGGCGTGCAAAAAGGTGGCTTTTGGGTACAGTCCCGAATCACATGGAGGCAATGAGCGATAGGAGGGGATTCGTCTCTCCCGATATAGGGAGTTGATGTTGTGCTGTGTTCGATTGGCTATAACCGGAAATCCCTGGCCAGGATTGCTGAGATTTACTGGTAAGTGTTATCAGTAGTTTCTCGAACTGTTATAGACCTCATATCGACACGACTTATCAAGCTACTGCGGTCTGACGTTTACCACCCCTAGGCGAGATATGCGACATATCAGACGACGAGACCGGACTGTACGGGAGTGTTACTGATTGGATTCATAGGAGAATGTACAGGCTTGCTTGTTGATCTTCTGAGCGCTCAATACCTGGGTATCTGTTACGTTTAGCTGACCGCTTGCAGCTTGTGGGTGTTTGATATGATCATCACCTACTGCCGGCGTATTGATGATTCTTTAGAGTCCTTCACAGAGGTTTCTTGGCTCAGGCAAAACGGAGTAGGGGCACGTATGTGATATGTGCGGGACCGAGGATAATGCGATATGAGATACCGTATTCTATTCTCGCGATATTTGATATCAGCCGGGTCATCGGATCAAGTGTTGATTCGATGAATCGGTACGGATAAATATTAGTCGGTTATATGCGATATAGCCGGATTGTCGGATCAATTGTTGATTCGATAATTTAATGTATAATAATATATATGATATATTAAATTACATTAACTAATATTAGCTCACTAAAAGATTCTTTTTCTCACTCGGATAATACATTGATATATATCCAATATATGTTAATTGTATTATTTTATTTTGTTACGATAAATATTATATATGTGATATATAATATTGTAACATGATATGATAACTAATGCAACATGTTTAGTGGAGTTTGAACATGATTAGGGTTTGGATTAGGGTTAACACTTCTAGTTGATTCTAGAAGGTTTCTTTTTGTCATGATAAAGATATTTTGTTATGACTCATGCTTTAACCCAACCTAAACCCTAACCCTAGTTAATTCTCTACATGAGTTTAGTTGACCATGGTTGCATTATTCATCATATTAATCCTTTCATTATTCATCACAAAAGGTTTCATGATATTGTTCATCTTCTTCCTTCTTCTTCTTTGCTTACAAAGATTTCTTGCTTTGATATTTGTGATGAAAATATGTGAGAAAAAGATAAATAAAGAGAGCAAAAATCCTACTTCATCATCCTCATCTTCCCTTGCCCTTTAGATGAGAGTGTTCACTCAATTTTAGTGAGTGTTAGCTTGTGTTAATGAAACTTCAAGGTAGATCATCTTTGTATCGAAGATCGGAAGCAAGACTGCATCTTTCTCTTCGTGGAACCTCTCGAGAGTCCGGAGCACGATGATCGCAGCGAAGGGACCTCAACACGGAGCATATAAAGTGAAGGACCGGATCTACAAAGGTTGTAATCCCTCTCACTTAGTGTTAAAGAGTTTAACATGTTAGTTTTCACCTAATCTCTAGTCTAAAGAACCGGCTTCGGGTTGTTCGGCACGGCTAATTTTTAAATCGGGCATGCTTGATGCCTCGTAGAACCTTGTGCGCGTGCCTAGCAACCTTACAAAATTTTCTCTTTGTTCATGTCATATCTCATACAACATTCTGTAGGTGTTTAAAAAAATTTTTTGAAGACATTTTAAATTCGACAGAAACTAAGTTTTTATATCGGGTATTTCGGGGTTGTTTCGGTTTTGTAATCCTAGCAAACATCGTCTAATTTTCTAGCATGGCTCTGATACTACTGTAGGGTTGCCTAGCACGGTAGCAAGGTTTCAGGGGCCATCGTCCATGCCATTTTTAAAAATTTGCCGTATTAGCTAACCCTAACTCAAGAATCGTTACTAGAAAATGCGACGATACAAAATGTAAACACTTTACATCTAAGTGAATGAGGGAATACAACCTTTGTAGACCGATCCTTCACTTCTAAAGCTCCATGTCGTAGTCCCTTCGCTGCAAGTTGTGAAGACCCAGACTCTGGTAAGGGTTCACATGAAGAAACGAACAAGTTTGCTCAATGACTTTGAGGCCGAAGATGATCTACATCGAGGAGACTTGAGCTCATGCTACCACTTCACTAATGGTGAAATTAGTGAAGCAAACACCCTAAACTAAATGGCTAATAGTAGAGGATGATGAAGTAGGAAGTGGGCTCACTTTAGTTTTATTTTTCTCACAATATTTCTTCACATCTCAAAAACCCTAGAAAGCTTTTTGAGCTCATGAAGAAGATGAAGAATGAAGAAGAGAGAATGAACTCATATGAGGTTAGAAATGCAACCATGGTGAGTTAATGTCATGCCTAACTCATGAAGAGAATAAACCATGGCTTGTGGTTAAGGTTGGGTTAACAAATATCTTAAGCAAGACAAACAAGTGAACTTGGTCAATGTTCTACAAGCTTCTACAAGCTTTGAGCCATGACATAATTTCCACCTTTTTGAATTTGCTTAATGATAAATAAAACCATAACATAGACCCTAGCATGGTATAAGTCTCATACATACATGTTGCATGTGTAACCTAGCATGAAACACTAATATATATCACATATATATGTGTGTGCAAAAAGAAAACAATACATTTAACATATATCACATATATATCAATGTATCATAAGTGAGAAAAATGAATACTTAAGTGAGCTAATATTAGCTAATGTAATTTAATATATCAAATATATAATTCTACATTAAATTATTAAATCAACACTTGATTTAATAATCCGGCTATATCACATATAACCGACTAATATCATATGTAACAACTTATCGAATCAACACTTGATCCGGTAACTTGGCTATATCATATATAACCTACGATGTCACAAAACGCAAGAATAGAATGCAGTATCACATACACACATTAATCTCGGTCCCGCACATATCACATATGTGCTCCTACTCCGTTTCGCATGAACCAGGAAACCTCTGTGTAGGATTCTAAAGACTCGTCAATACGCCGGCAGTAGATGATGATCATATCAAACACCCACAAGCTGCAAGCTGTCTGCTAAACGTAACGGCCACCCGGGTGTTGAGCGATCAGAAGATCAACAAGCAAGCATGTTCGTATTCCTGTGAATCCAATCAGTAACACTACCGTACAGTCCGGTCTCTTTGTCAGATATATCACATATCACAGCGTGGGGTGGTATAACGTCAGACCCTAATTGCCTGATAAGTCATGCCGATACAAGGTCTATAACGGTTCGAGAAACTACTGATAACACTTACCAGTAGATCTCAGCAACCCTGGCCAGGGATTTCTTGTTATGGCCAATCGAGCATAGCGCAACATCAACTCCCAATACCGGGAGAGACGAAACCCCTCCTATAGCTCATTGCCTCCATGTGACTCGGGACTGTACCCAAAAACCATCTTTTTGCACGATCTCTTGATCATGGTATGGTGGAAATCAAAGCACAGTGGGAATCACACAAGATTCTATGACGATCTCGGGTCTACAGACTAACTTATACCAGTGTCACCAGAGAACTGCTATCCGACGATAGGTATAATACCATCTAGGAGTTCTCGGCGAGTCCGTTCAGTGTACCCAGTCTCCACTGAGCACCCGTATACCATCTCTGATGTCAAACACCAATGGATGTGGGATCATCCATCGCCCATCATATGGGTCGAGAAGCGTATACGCTAGTCTACTCTGAAGTATCGATGCCCTGTCTTGATACTCCCATGACTAGGAACATTTGAAGGATGTACTTATTGACTACCCTGTCCCCACCAGTATGATCTCCATCATAATCCTGGTAGTCGAGTACTCATCATAAGGGCTTTATCAACATGTAATAGAGAGACAATAAGTGTACATGTTAAGTTAAAGAGCAACCAGATAGCATACTATCATGTCGAGCAAGAAAGTCCTCCCTATATATGTCCAAGCATCCACTACAATATACATCGCATGTACAGTAATGGCCTCTAGGGCATACATATAACTAACACGCGACACATTTTCTAATATATATGATGGAATCTGTGTTAATAGCTGTTGTACTCTTTCACCATACCTTATCAGCTCTGGCTTACACGTCTTGTAGTCACCATTTACTTGATTGACTATCAATTAAGAATCTCTATATATGAGGAGGTCCTCAATGCCCATATCTATTGCGATTTCGAGACCAGCAATGAGAGCTTCATATTCCGCCTCGTTGTTGGTCCTTGGTTCCATTAGTGAGAAGGCATAGCGAAGTATCCCGCTTTGAGGAGTCACGGAGATAAAACCCATCCCAGCTTTGACTATTGGGGTGTTCTTTTCCACGCTTTCATTGAAGATACCCCGTCGAAGTAGAGCTCCCAGTGGGCCTTTACTTTATCTTCTTGTTCACTATCGGTTGCATTGAATGTGTGCTCATCTGAAAACTCATAATTTAATGGGGAATCGGCTGAGATTGGATACTCCATGAGAAAGTCGGTAATATCAATCCTTTTTATCGCTTTGAGGAGGCGATAAGTTATCGAGAATTCCATGAGCAGAAGGGCCCATTTTGCGAGTCTTCCTGTCTATATTGCTTTAGTCATGAGGTACTTAAGTGAATCCACTCTTGATATTAAGTGGACTTCATGTGCCAAGGTATAGTGTCTGAGCTTCATGACGGTGAAGATCAATGCTAAGCAGTGCTTCTCGATAGGAGAGTAATTGCTTTTTGCGCTAAGTAGTGCTTCTCGAAAGAAGAGTAATTGCTTTTTGCCCTCGGCAAGACTCGACTTAGATAGTACAAAGCCCTTTGTTTTCCTTGGTCATTCTCTTGTGCCATAGCGTATCTAAAGTGCCTTCAAGGGTAGTTGTATAAAGGATAAGGGGCTTTCCCTTAACCGGGGCGACCAATACTGGCGGATTTTGCAGATATAGCTTAATCTTCTCCAGTGCTTGTTGGCATTTGTGATCCTATATAAAGGGAGTTCCCTTCTTCATGAGGTGACTATATGGACGACACTTCCCAAAGGTTCGTGATGAACCGTCGGATGTAGGTGAGCTTTCTTTGGAGAGACCGCAGCTGTTTCAAATTTCTTGGTGGGAGCATTTCCGTAATAGCCCTAATTTTGGAGGGGTCGATATCGATCTCTCGATGACGAATTATGAACCCAAGGAATTTTCCAGATGAAACTCCAAAGAGGCATTTCAGCGGGTTCATCTTCAACTTGTACTTTCGGAGGCATTTGAAAACAGTCCTGAGATGTTCCCAGTGTTCTTCATAAGACTTTCTATTGACCACTAAATCGTCACTGTAGCATTCAACGATGTCATGTATAAGTTCGTCGAATATCTTTATCATGGCTCTTTGGAATGTGGCTCCAGCGTTTTTTTGGCCGAATGGCACACCATGTAACAAAACACGCCAAGTGGGATACGGAAGGCTGTATGCTTTTGATCTTCGAGGTGCATCTTTATCTGATTGTATCCGGAAGATCCATCCATAAATGATGAACCCTCATGAGTGGAAGTATTGTCGATCATCAATTCTGTGATTGGTATGGGAAAATCATCTTTCAGGCATGCCCGGTTGAGATCTCGAAAGTCAACGCATATCTGAATTGTCCCATTCATCTTTATTACGGGGACAATGTTGGCGATCCAATCCGGATATTGTACATCATGTATAAATTCAGAGTCTATGAGCTTCTTGACTTCGGCATTGATGCTCATCTCAAGCTCGAGCCGCATCCTCTTTAGCGATTGCTTGACAGGCTTTTCCTCTGGTTTTACGGCCAGCTTATGCCCTGCTATTTCTGGATCTAATTCGGGTATCTTGGAGTAGTTCTAGGCGAAACAATCCCTGTGTTCCATAAGTACATTCTTCAAAGAAGCTATTTTTTTCTTTGGATAGCATCTTGCTAATGAATGTTAGTCTCGGATCATCCTCCGTTTCCAAGTCCATTTCCCTCAGCTCATCTACTCTGGTATGGATTCCGTCTTCCAGCTCTTTTGGTGCCGGCGACAGTTCCGAGATTTCTTCATCTCCGTTTGTGAGACATTCGAAGAGTTGAATCATGTCTTCATCTTATCTTTTGGTCGAGAATTTTACCATGTGACAGGTATGGGTTCGCTTCCTTTTTCTGGGTCGAGCCGGTCCCAATCAGATGGCGTAAGTTTTCTTTTTCCTGTGCTTCTGTAGCGGGTCTATGTTCCAACTGTTAGATAACACGAATCTGCCTTGCTGGTACTGGTCTTCAACCCAATTCTTGAACATGAAGCAGTCTTCGATTGAGTGGCTTATCACCCGATGATACGGGCAATAATCTGGGTGGTCGACTTCGTTTTCTTGTTCGGGGCATCGAGGTCTTGGAAATGTCAGCATTTGATACTTCATGACAAGGGTGAATATTTTTGTTGTCTTATCTCGAGGGAAAAAATATTTCCACCCAATCTTCTCTATTAAGGATGGACTATAGCCGACCTCTTTTTGGTGGACATGCATTCTGGGATTATTTAGCTGCCTTTGAGTATTCACAGCAACCATCGCCTGGCTTCTATCTTCATTAGCTCGGAATCTTCCTCTTGAGAAGGAGGTTGGAGGCAGCAGAGGTTGGGGAGACTCATGTCTCATTTCTTTCACAGCTTGTTCACGTATGTATTGCTGTCTGGCCATTTCATATTTGGCCATCTCACGGATTTGATTGTCCCTGCTAGCCTGATAGGCTTCTCTTATTATCCTATCAATCCGTGTTGGATATATGTATGCCCTAGAGGCCATTATATTTATAGTGGATGCTTGGACATGTATATACATATATAGACGACTTTCTTGCTCGACATGATAGTATGCTATTTGGTTTACTTTATCTTGACATGTTTATTTGATCATGCATCTTACTCATTTGGTATATGTTGGTAAAGCCCTTAGGATATTTGCTTGACTACTACAACTATGATGCAGATCATACTAGTGGGACACCTGTAGTTTATGAGCATATCCTTGAACTGTTCCTAGTCATGGGTGTATCGAGACGGGGCATCGATATTCCAGAGTAGATTAGCGTATACCATTCTTTTCCCATATGATGGGCAATGGATGATCCTATATCCATCTGGTGTGGTGACACCAAAGATTGTATGCGGGTGCTGTCACGACCCGAAATATTAGCTCGTGACCAGCACTTGAATCACGCAACGTCTAAAGGCATAACAGAATTCAAGTAAGCTGAAACCCAGAAATCTAAACCTTTTTAAGAAAATAAAGAAGGTAAAATTTTGAAATAAAGGTATAATGAAATCAGATTTCCTTAAATGCATGGAAAATGGACATAAATAATGCAAATGAAACTTCTAGTCTGAAAACAAGTTCGTCTTTTTAAAAAAAATTGGCAGCACCTCCTTTGTATATTTTGATCCAAAACCACATATACAAGATAAAGATAAAGGCATCCCCAAGCGGGAGCTAGCTCTTCGCCAACCGGCGGATCACAACCACGCAAGATAGTATAAATAAGTATACGACGCCCAACGGCGAAGATCACCACAAAAGATAAAGAAAAGCAAGACATAAATCCCCAAAAGCGAATATAAAACCCATCGCTCAAATCTCACAACTACAAGTCTTGCTAAGTCTCATTTTTTATACAAATACTAGTTTCGATTTGATGGAGTTGACTAGATACAATATGAAATATAAATACAAGAGTGGGTACGATACAAATGTCCCACCTACCAAAGCAAAACACCCTAATGCAACTGTGTGCCAGCGAAGCCGCTACGGATCCATGCGGTCAACCTGCAAGAACTGTGGCACAACGGGGGTGAGTTGCCAACTCGTGAGTAGAAAGACATCTACAAGTAGAAATCGAATAAACAACGATTCCTAGGTCAACTATATCATAAAGGTAATAATATGATATCTAGGGTGACCGGGTCGTATTTGTGCCAACAATGTAATCAATACCTTTATGTATGCGGATATAATCCAACAATATAACCAATGTCTGCATGCATGTGGATCTCGTCCAACCATATAATCAAAGTATGTATGCATATGGATCTCGTCCAACCATATGATCAATGTCTGTATACACGTAAATATCATAAAAGAGTGTGCATGAAAGTATGAGGATATAAATCAACGGTGTCCCTCGCGACACATCAAAATCATGGAACCTAGGTGTCCAACATCGACACCCGAAAACATCATGAAACCCGTGTCCAGCATCGACACGTAAATCCTCATATCTCGGGCTCCGTCAGTACGGATGGGCCCACGGGCTCCGTCAGTCCGGATCGGCCCATATCATCTCTCGACTCCGGTCGATATCCTCCGGATATCTGCCGAGCCCAAATACTATCACCGGTAGGTAGTAGTCCCTCTGCCAGGCTTGTTAGTTATATGTATGCCCTAGAAGCCATTACTGTACATTGGATGTATATTGTAGTGGATGCTGGGACATATATAGGTAGGACATTCTTGCTCGACATGATAGTACGCTATCTGGTTGCTCTTTATCTTAACATGTATACTTTCTGTCTCTCTGTTACATGTTGATAAAGCCCTTAGGATGTGTACTCGACTTCTAGGACTATGATGCAGATCGTACTAGTGGGGCTTGGGTAGTCCATGAATACATCCTTCAATGTTCCTAGTCGTAGGAATATCGAGACGGGGCTTCGATATTCCAGAGTAGACTAGCGTATATCTTCTCGACCCATATGATGGGCGATGGATGATCCCATATCCATTGGTGTTTGACATCAGAGATGGTATGCGGGTGCTCAGTGGAGACTGGGTACACTGAACGGACTCGCCGAGAACTCCCAGATGGTATTATACCTCACGTCAGATGGCAGTTCTCTGGTGACACTGGTACAGCTTAGTCTGTTGACCCGAGATCGTCATAGAGTCTTGTGTGTCTCCCACTGTGCTTTGATTTCCACCCTACCACGGCTCTGTTGAGTCGTGCAAACAGGTGGTTTTTGGGTACAGTCCCGATTCACATGGAGGCAATGAGCGATAGGAGGGGATTCGTCTCTCCCGGTATTGGGGGTTGATGTTGCGCTATGCTCGACTGGCCATAACAGGAAATCCCTGGCCAGGGTTGCAGTGATATACTGGTAAGAGTTATCAGTAGTTTCACGATTGTTATGGACCTTACGTCGGCATGACTTATCAAGCTACTGGGGTCTGACGTTTAACGCCCCTAGGCGAGATATGCGACATATCAGACGAGCAGACCGGACTGTACGGTAAGTGTTACTGGTTGGATTCACAGGAGTGTGAGCGGGATTGCTTGTCGATCTTCTGATCGCTCAATACCCGGGTGGCCGTTACGTTTAGCAGACCGCTTGCGGCTTGTGGGTGTTTGATATGATCATCACCTGCTGCCGGCGTATTGACGAGTCTTTAGAGTCCTACACAGAGGTTTCCTGGCTCAAGCAAAACGAAATAGGAGCGCATATGAGATATGTGCGGGACCGAGAATAATGCGTGTATGTGATACCGTATTCCATTCTCGCGATGAATGTATCGATTGGTTGTATGTGATATAACCTAGTTATCGAATCAAGGATTGATTCGATAAGCCGATATATTGGATATTAGTCGGTTATATGCGATATGACCGGATCGTTAAATCAAGTATTGATTTAATGATTTAATGAATAATTATATATTTGATATATTACTTTGCATTAACTAGTATTGGTTCACTTTAAATGGATTTTCTCACTTTAAATACACAAGTTGTATATATGATATACTTTTGTGCACTTGTTTGTATCATATTTGATGATACATGCAAACTTGGGTTTGTGTAAAGAATTAAACCATGGTTATGTTAATGGTTAAGGTTTTGATTTACTTACTTATTCATTTATTCATTAATTCATTTTGGGCAAAAATGAAATGGTGGCTTAGTTTGTTTTGTTGTTGAAGCTTCATGAAGCTTTGACTAAGTGACCATTTTGTCTTCATGTCCTAACCCTAACCATTCAACTAAACCCTAGTTAATTCTCTACACTTAACGATGGTTTTAAATATGATAAGTATCATTTTATTTCCTATTTTTAATATTCTTATCATATTCTTTTTCTTCTTCTTCTTCAACAAAGAAGAAAGCTTGCAACCATTAATAGCAACTTGAGAAAAAGAGTGAGAAATCCAATTCTAAAGTGAACCCACTTCCTATTTCTTCATCCTCTACCACTTGCCAAGTAGTTTAGGATGTTTTCTTCACAAGTTTCATGACTTGGTGAAGTTGGAGTTTGATCTTGAGTTGCCTCGACGTAGATCATCTTCGGCATCGAAGTCGACGACCTAGCCCGATCATTTCTTCGACGATACAATCGCTAGAGTCCGGGATCCGATGTTCGCAGCGGAGGGACGTCGAAGCGGAGCTAAGAAGGTGGAGGACCGGATCTACAAAGGTTGTAGTCACTTTCCTTTAGCAATAAAGTAGTTTACTTGCTTGCATCGCCTTATTATCTAGTTAACGATCCGTATTAGGGTTTGTAGGCATATGAAAAATTTGAATTGAGCATGTTTGATCACTTGTGAGACCTCATTGGTGTGCCTAGGAACCCTACAGTGGTATCAGAGACTAGCTAGAGCCTTAGGCGATGAGTAGACGGAGTTAGAAGTCCGATCGAACCGAAACCCTAATCCAAATTTGCTCTCTGGACATTTTTTCAAAACTGGGTTTTTTCCAGATTAAAAATATTCAGAAAAATCAGCAGGAATTTGTAGGAGTTACTGTGAAATTCGAGCTGCTGAATCCATCAAACCGCCGCGGTTCCGCGGCACGAGTATGGCTCGTGCGTCGGTTCCGCGGCCGTACGGTCGCCTCTCCCATTAGTTTTGGCACAGTAATTTCTATATTTAGGTTCTGTATTTTCTGGGAATTTTTAAATCTTACTCAAGAGTTGAATATTCTGGGTTGTATTGGGAGTTCGTAGATTCGATCGGATCATCAAACTTTGTCTATGTATTTTTCCGGGTAATTTTAGAATATGTTAAAAAGTTCGGCCGGATATAAATACCCACTTTTTCCCCTGCCGGGAAATTTCCAATTGTTGGAATTTTCCATAGTTTAATGACGTTCTAAGTAGTGCAAGTAACGCGATGGTCCCTCTAGAAGACAACAAACCTTAACTCGATTATGTGACCGTCTTGAACTGCCCTTTGAACCTTAGGGTTTAGGGCTGTACGGCGTGCCACATGTGAGGCGTTGGCTTGACCCTTCTACGGCTGGACCGTTGGTACTGAGGCACGAAGTGAATGTTTTTAAATTTATTTCATATGTTGAGCTGTTTCGGGAAAACTTGGGTGTTCGATTGTTCGATCGGAAAGTTTAACATTTTTTTTTATCCGGAATGTGATACAATATTTGGAATTCACAAGTGCTTATGAGATAACTGAATGAATGTTATAAACATAGCAGTTTAGTCTTACTTGATCGGTTGCCAAGGAGTTTTGATGCGATCAAAAGTCCGTCGCAATCACGTAGCGTACGCGGATACTCGCCGGGTAAACTTAATAGATAGCCTCACCCCATAGCCCGACCAAGTGAATGTAGGAGAACCCCGTCGCCGAAAGCATCCTTTTGGGTGCTCGCGGCAGCGGTGTTTCGCCTTGGTGCACTTCATCGATGGTATCAGGGGTGCGGCCATCTACTAAAGTTTGCGACGAGCATTCGATCAGAATTTCGGGAATCCTGTTGAATTGCCCGACTTGATATTGAAAAGTGTTTTCGATAATGAGACTAAAATGTGGGGTTTATAATTGTTAGGCATGCGATGTCTAAGTATTTCATTTGATTAGGCATGCGATGTCTAAAGAGGTTGCGGATTCCAACTGTTGTAGTTTTACACTTTCTTTTCTGTGACCGTAAGTGTAATATGTGATATCGCCGGTTTCGTTGCTATATGTCAACGACAATTGGGATGCGCATATTTACTTACGTTGATGACATGTGATGTTATGTGTTGCTGGATATGTTATATTGGATCATCATGTTTGAATGGCCGGGTGGTTTTTATGTGAGATGAGTGTTTTTCATTTTCATTCATGTAAAAACTTGTATGTAATATTCTTTTATTGGGGCACTTCCAGGTTGCGGATGATGTCACCATTTGTATATTATTTACTTTTCCGCATTAGGATAGACCCAAGGAGGGGAGCACAAGTAACCGGGTTCTAGGGTCCAGTGGGAGACCATCTCGAGGAGTCGAGTCTGGGTCTCCTAACCCTAGAATTGGTAGGGTTGCTTGCCGCTCTCGTAGGGGTCTAAGGGTGTGGGATTGACTATTCATCACGATCGTGGAATCCGTGTTTTATACTGGCTCGTATTAAAAACACGGACGTCCTAGTATATCCAATATTTCATATGATATTTTCTGCTGCGTTATCTGTGATGTGATCATGTGATTTGCTCAGATAGATATGGTATATAGTATATATGATATATTATATAGACGTTGCTTATGTTTTACACCCGCGCTAGCCCTGCCTCGTTCTGGCGTTAGTTACCTAACCTAACGGTGCAGACGGGACATCGAGGAGAATGCGGATGGCATAAGCGTACGTTATATTTATCTGTGATGTTTAGGTGGACTTAAATGATGGGATATTCATTAATGAGATTAATGAAAGAAAATAAACCTAAAAGATGTTGTGGAATCAAATTTCAAAATGAAAACAGGTAGCTACAGTTCTTGCTTTGCATCGCGGTGTTCATTATAGAACATCCTGCACCTTATTCGATGAGGAAAAGACCGAGATCCCTTCATCGGGAGTGACTCCTTTAGCAATAACTAGCAGATGCTACAACCCTCGGTTTGTCTTTTGATTGCTTCTATAGTTTCTGTTTTGCATAGTGATATATATGATATATCCCGCACCTCATTCGACGAGGAAAGGGCCGACGATCCCTTCACCGGGAGTGACCCCTTTAGCAAAACTAGAAAAAGCCTAAAAAACATTCCATTTAAAACCATTTGATTCCGCAACGAGATCAAGTTCAAAGCGTTAAAGGTTTTCACAAAAACCATTCGCAACCCTCCGTCATTTTAGGAAGTAGAGTACTTAGTATTCGTGCTACGTTTGTCGACCATAGCCGAGGCGTAGTGTGCGGTAGCTAAGTGATGTCTTCCTATACAGCATATGATGCGATTAGTTAGGACAGTCGTGTGGCTTTATTGACCTTAGCCAAGGGTCATGTGGGTGGGTCTAATTAATCACGAAATGACGGGTAGAACTTGACTAGTACCTATGATTTGTTGACCTTAGCCAAGGTCATAGGTGCTAGGGGTAAAAACCATTATCGGGAGTTTCAAGTGATGAAATTTGCAATGAGATTGCATACCTTCTATATGATAATTGGATCCCGATACCCACTGCGAGTAATTGTTACTCCTGGGAGAGTTTTTCACTTTACAATTAGCCGATCAAGTAGGTGTCTAGAAAGGTGTCAACGGGGTTACGCTTCTGGGAAAACGAGGTTTACTGTAATTAGGTCCGTGCGAAAGCACGGGGAACCTCCCTCAAAGTACCGACACTGGCCTGGCTGAAAGATTGGCGAACTTGTAGAGTGTAATTAATCCCGGCTAGTCTTTCTTTTTAGGGTTTGAAGGAAGATTTGATAAAAACAGTGGGAGCCATCCTGATTAGATAAAATATATAACCAATCTACTCTTGCAAGAGCGCACGCAGAGTGTTTTCTTCTTTCTCTCTCCAGGTAGCGACCATATCACGTCTTAATCAAGATAATAATATGGATGTATTGACCGAACCCGCTTGTTATACTGAGCTGGAGAACGTTGGTCCCGCTCCAACTTATAATTGTTATAAGGCAGAGCAGGAAATAGGGGAATACCAGAATTCCTATGCCGCCCAAACGAAGAAAGTGCATATGATGCATCTCCTTCGGGTGTGTTCATTACAAAGAACTGTTTCTCAGTATCCTCTGCATCCTGGGTATTTGATACCGGATCAGGATCCCAGATATGTAATCTGTTACATAGGGCTACAGAAAGGTAGAAAACTGAGAACGGGTGATAAGTTTCATGAGACAGAAAACGGGCCAAGTGTTGCAGCCAAGTCTGTTGGTCACTGTCACCCTGTATTACCAATACATTGATTCTGAACAAATGCTATTAGATACCGAACCCGATATACAAAATCATATCAGTCTCTTTATAAGTAAAGAAATGATAAAATTTTGTATTGTTGGATAATGGTTTGAACATTTCCTATATCAAAAGTTGATCGGCTCAGGCACGTTATCTAAAAGCATTGACGTTCTAAATCAAATTACAGTTCCTAGTATACAGAACATACACAAGAGGAAGAGTTCAGAAATGAACGAATCTTTCTTGGGGCATTGTAGTCTAGGTCATATCAATGTGACCCGACTGGCTGAAGTTATATTTTAGATGCATATTTAAATTAGTTTGAATTTACATCTTGTGAAACTTGCCAGTCATGTCACAAAGATTAAATGACCATAGCTCTGTTTATTGGAAACAGAGAAAGAGTTAATGAACTCTTGGGACTTATACATGATGATGTATGTAAAGTCTCCTGTCTACATATGCCAGGACTGGTTCTTTATACTTTATTACGTTCTCTGATAATCTCTCAAGATTCAGACATATGTTCCTGTTGAAACACAATTCCGAACCTTTTGAGATATTCACAGAATATAAGCTAGAAGTAGAGAACCAATACGGGTATAAGTATTATGTCCTATGATAAGATCAGGGAGGAGAATACTTGTGCATGGAATTCTCGGACTATTCTAAAAGAAAATGAGATTCTCTCTCAGTATTACTTCTCTGAATACACCACAGCACAACGGTGTATCGGGGCGGAGCAATCGCACAATATTAGATATGGTGTTCTCTATGATGAGTATTACTGAGTTACCTATTTCCTTTTGGGGTTGTGCACTTGAGAAGCTGCATACCTATTGAATTAGGTTCGAATCAAATCAGTGCCTACCACTCCATATGAGATATGGTATGGGAAGAGCCTATCTCTTAAGTAAGTTAAGATTTAGGATTGTCCGTCCTATGTCTAAAGCAAAATCCGGACAAGATCGAGGCAAGGACAGTTTTGTAGAACTAGAAAGGTTCCAGCTATACAAAACTGCTGATGATTTGACAGAACCAAAGGATTCAAAAGTCCCCAACGAACCTCAGCCTCTCCGCCGATCTAGCAGGGTTCCTCACCTGCCTGAGAGATACTTTGGTTTCTCGATGACAGTGGGAGCGAGGAATGTATCATGAGATGATGACCCAACTAGTTTCGAGCAAGCCATCGAGAGTAAGAACTCTGTAAGAATGACTGGATGCTTAGCGATCTGACATGGAATCCATGTACACCAGCAAAGTATGGACTTTGGCTGCTATATCTGAAGGGTTAAATCCCCATCAGGAGCAAGTATATCTTGAGAAGATTACTTGGTGTAGATGGAAGGTTGAGACTTTCAAAGCTAGACTTGTTAAAGGTTTTCGTCATCAACCAAGCGTGGATAATGATGAAACCTTTTCCAGGGACTATGCTTAAGTCCATCCAGATCCTACTTGCCATTGCTACATACCATGACTACGATATCTGGTGGTTGGGTGCCATGACTGCTTTTCTAAAATTATGATTTAGAAGAGAACGTCTATAAGAACACAGCCAGAGAACTTCGTAAACAGTGGGAGCAGCGGAAACGTGTGTAAGTTGCTTTACAGAATAAAACAAGTATCGCGGAGTTGGAACGTCTGTTTTGATGTGATAGTCAAAGTGTTTGACTTCATCAAAATGGTAGATGAACCTTGTATATACAAAACGGTAGTAGAGAGTAAGGTGGTTATCCTCGTATTGTACGTGGAAAACATACTCTTGATAGGAAAAGAGTTTCCTATACTACGCTCGGTCAATCTCCGCTTATCACAAGGATTCTCCAATAGGATCAATGTGATACCTCCTAATCCTGAGTTTTCATCTATGAGAAAGATGTAATTGGATGCTAGAATTCTCACTAGATGTAGTGAAATGGTATCAATCGATCCTGGGGAGAATCACTGGAAATGTTCCAGGGTGATAAAGACGACTGAATGTCAGTCGCAGGCATTGTCTTTACCCTCAGTGGAGGGACGGTATGTTGGAAGAGTTCCAAGCTAGATACCGTGGCAAACTAGACGATAAAGGCTGGTAACATCGCTATTAATGATACTACCAAAGAGGCAGTTTGGGTGTATATTGTTTCATAAGATGAACTAGGTTCCTACCATTGTGTGACAATGGAAGTGTGGCTTTGGCCCTGGAACCCTGGTCCCATCAGTGACCCAGACATATTCTGAGGCAGCATCACCTGATCATGGAGATAGTTGATCTCCAGGTTGATCGAGGTTAGGAGAGTAGACTCAGAGGACAACACGGCGGATCCACTCACGAAGGCCTTTTCCCAAAGAGAGACTTTTAGGGGATGGTTGAGTATTAGATACTACAACTACTGCTACAGATGACCCTAGTGCAAGTGGGAGATTGTTAGTTATATGTATGCCCTAAAGGCCATTACTGTACAATGGATGTATATTGTAGTGGATGCTGGGACATATATAGGTAGGACTTTCTTGCTCGACATGATAGTACGCTATCTGGTTGCTCTTTATCTTAACATGTATACTTTCTGTCTCTCTGTTACATGTTGATAAAGCCCTTAGGATATGTACTCGACTTCGAGGACTATGATGCAGATCATACTGGTGGGGCCTGGGTAGTCCATAAGTACATCCTTCAATGTTCCTAGTCGTGGGAATATCGAGAAGGGGCATCGATATTCCAGAGTAGACTAGCGTATATCTTCTCGACCCATGTGATGGGCGATGGATGATCCCATATCCATTGGTGTTTGACATCAGAGATGGTATGCGGGTGCTCAGTGGAGACTGGGTACACTGAACGGACTCGCCGAGAACTCCCAGATGGTATTATACCTCACGTCAGATGGCAGTTCTCTGGTGACACTGGTACAACTTAGTCTGTTGACCGGAGATCGTCATAGAGTCTTGTGTGTCTCCCACTGTGCTTTGATTTCCACCCTACCACGGCTCTACTGAGTCGTGCGAACAGGTGGTTTTTGGGTACAGTCCCGATTCGCATGGAGGCAATGAGCGATAGGAGGGGATTCGTCTCTCCCGGTATTGGGGGTTGATGTTGCGCTATGCTCGACTGGCCATAACAGGAAATCCCTGGCCAGGGTTGCAGTGATATACTGGTAAGAGTTATCAGTAGTTTCACAATTGTTATGGACCTTACGTCGGCATGACTTATCAAGTTACTGGGGTCTGACGTTTACCACCCCTAGGCGAGATATGCGACATATCAGACGAACAGACCGGACAGTACGGTAAGTGTTACTGGTTGGATTCACAGGAGTGTGAGCGGGCTTGCTCGTCGATCTTCTGATCGCTCAATACCCGGGTGGCCGTTACGTTTAGCAGACCGCTTGCGGCTTGTGGGTGTTTGATATGATCATCACCTGCTGCCGGCGTATTGACGAGTCTTTAGAGTCCTACACAGAGGTTTCCTGGCTCAAACGAAACGAAATAGGAGCGCATATGAGATATGTGCGGGACCGAGAATAATGCGTATATGTGATACCGTATTCCATTCTCACGATGAATGTATCGATTGGTTTTATGTGATATAACCTTGTTATCTAATCAAGGATTGATTCGATAAGCCGATATATTGGATATTAGTCGGTTATATGCGATATGACCGGATCGTTAAATCAAGTATTGATTTAATAATTTAATGCATAATTGTATATTTGATATATTACTTTGCATTAACTAGTATTGGTTCACTTTAAATGGATTTTCTCACTTGAAATACACAAGTTGTATATATGATATACTTTTGTGCACTTGTTTGTATCATGTTTGATGATACATGCAAACTTGGGTTTGTGTAAAGAATTAAACCATGGTTATGTTAATGGTTAGGGTTTTGATTTACTTACTTATTCATTTATTTATTTATTCATTAATTCATTTTGGGCAAAAATGAAATGGTGGCTTAATTTGTTTTGTTGTTGAAGTTTCATGAAGTTTTGACTAAGTGTCCATTTTGTCTTCATGTCCTAACCCTAACCATTCAACTAAACCCTAGTTAATTCTCTACACTTAACCATGGTTGTAAATATGATAAGTATCATTTTATTTCATATTTTTAATATTCTTATCATATTCTTCTTCTTCTTCTTCTTCTTCTTCAACAAAAAAGAAAGCTTGCAACCATTAATGGCAACTTGGGAAAAAGGGTGAGAAATCCAATTCTAAAGTGAACCCACTTCCTATTTCTTCATCCTCTACCACTTGCCAAGTAGTTTAGGGTGTTTTCTTCATAAGTTTCATGACTTGGTGAAGTTGGAGTTTGATCTTGAGTTGCCTCGACGTAGATCATCTTCGGCATCGAAGTCGACGACTTAGCCCGATCATTTCTTCGACGATACAATCGCTAGAGTCCGGGATCCGATGTTCGCAGCGGAGGGACGTCAAAGCGGAGCTAAGGAGGTGGAGGACCGGATCTACAAAGGTTGTAGTCACTTTCCTTTAGCAATAAAGTAGTTTACTTGCTTGCATCGCCTTATTATCTAGTTAACGATCCGTATTAGGGTTTGTAGGCACATGAAAAATTTGAATTGAGCATGTTTGATCACTTGTGAGACTTCATTGGTGTGCCTAGGAACCCTACAAGGCTCACCGTCTGTATACACAGCATCCCTTTCTTTCCCCGTGGTACCATACCGGGTCCACCATGTACCCGCAATCGGCCTCATCCAGCTCCTCGAATCGGGTTTCACATGTCACACGTCTCAGAACTGAGAAAACGCATGGTGGATGCACTGAAATATCTGTAAGTCCATGGTAGACCCCGGCCATCTAACAGACGCCAAATGCGGAACAAAAACTTTTACAACTGGCGCTATCGTGTACTTTCACCCGGATTTGCCATTAAAGCTAAACTAACAAACTACAAAGTGGGTAGAAATATTATACCGAACGATCTGAGTCCTTCGGTCTTCAACCATCATCCCACGCTTTGTTGCGGCTGCTCGGATCTCTTGAATCTCCGGTCTCCTCGTCCAGGTGGCACCACGTCGACGGATCTTTAAACGGGCTCCCGCCTCTGAACCGAGGCAACTCGATCATCAAGTTTGGCAAAAGAGACGACCAAGATTGATGTAGAGAATGAGTAGAACACTTTGTCTCGCTTCGTCAAAAGCCATGGACGAACGATTAGTGAAGTTGTCTTTTTGGATAGAATGAAATTAGAAATGAACCATCTAATTTTCATGAACCCAAAACCATAATCTATTTTATCAAAAATGAATCCATCATCCTCTCACCAAGAGAGGCCGGCCACTTTAGAGGTGGGAGGTGAGTGTAGGAGAGGGGAGGGTGACCACAACTATAAATGAGAAGAATGAGTCATTAGACACCTTGCAACAACAATTAATGAAAACTAATGAATCATCTAACCTAGTCACCACAAACATTTAATGAATATTAAATGCAACCATGAGTCACTAATCCTAGTCATCATCTAGAAACTTCTAGAAGCACGACTCACCCTCATGACTCACCCAAGTGACGAAAAGATAAATCCGTATTTAA
The DNA here is from genome assembly GCA_030015575.1 of Agapanthus africanus. Taxonomy (NCBI): domain Eukaryota; kingdom Viridiplantae; phylum Streptophyta; class Magnoliopsida; order Asparagales; family Amaryllidaceae; genus Agapanthus; species Agapanthus africanus. The sequence goes on from CM057343.1 coordinate 379,346,588, forward strand.
CCGAATGTTAAATACGGGTGATAGAAAACTGGAAACTGGCAACTTCCAAAAAGCGAGACCGAAACGAATTTCAGGATAACCCCGTAACCCGCATTTGTATTACGACCGAATACAAATGCAACTGAGACAAAGATATTATATCTACACAGTATAATACTCGGATCCGGCTTAAACCAAAGCCGACCAGTATTATCTGCCCGAAATATGACACGTGCGTAAATGCACGTGCATTTTTCGAACCCTGCCATAAAACCATATGGCCTCTACAACGTTTCGCCCGAACTTGGGAAACTGTCTGTGGGGGACTCTAATGACTCATTAACACACTGGCACCGGGTATAACCACTAGCACGTCAGAGGTACAAGCTGTACGTAACGGTTGCCTATGTATTGATTGGAAGGGAAGCTGACGAGCGTACTCATGCAGAAACCCTACTGAGCCTGACAGTGACAATATCTCTACAGTCCGGTCCATTCGTCTAAAGAGTATCGCATATCGAGTCTAGGGGGTGGATAAATTCAGACCCCTAATAACGCGATAATTCATGTCGGTATGAAGCCCATCACCTATTGAGAAACTACTGATCCAAATCAGTAATTCTCCACTACCTCGGCCGAAGATTTCTAGTGATCGCCACCCGTGCACTGTGCGATATCAACCCCCAATACCGGGAGAGACGAATCCCCGACGATCCGCTCACTGCCTCCATGTGGCTCGGGACTGTACCCAAAAAATACCTGTTTGCACGTCTCCTTTGAGCGTGGTAGGGTAGAAATCAAAGCACAGTGGGAACTCACACGAGACAAATGACGATCTCAGGTCGACAAACTAACATGTACACATGACACCAGGGAACTGCTATCTGACGATATGTATAATACCAACTAGCATGTTCCCGGTGAGTCCTGTCCGGTGTACTCATAACCCAATGAGCACCTGTATATATCTTAGGTGAACCAACTGACACCAATGGCTTGTGAGACCGGCCACCGCCCCTCGTCGGGGTCTCGACTGTATACACTAGTCTACTCTGGAGTATCGATGCTCTGTCTCGAAAACTCCCACGACTAGGGACACTTTAAGGATGTGCTTATAGACCCCAGATCCCACGTATATGATCGCCATCATACTGCCGGCTATCAAGCAGAATCCTATGGGCTCTATCAACATGCAATAGTGAACTAAAGCATGTATACGATGATAAAGACAAACCAGATAGCATACTATCATCTCGAGCGAGACTGTCATATCTGTATAGGTCCTGCCTCAATCATTGCAATTACGTACCTGCGATCCAATAATTGACTTTGAGGGCACTATATCCAACAATCTCCTACTTGCTCTTAAGGCTATTATTGCGAAGTCGCATATTCATAGCCCGCGTGATACCGAACATCCAACTTCTCTACTAATCAGTTTCACAAAGCTAGTTTGTAAAACTCTTGTGTTCGAGAAATAGCCTCAGTGAGTGGATCCGCCCTGATGTTTCTTTCTATGTCTCTCTTAATCTCAAGTTCGCGGAGAAAGCCATCTCCCGAATCGAGTAATACCTGTCTTAGAATATGTCTGGATATCTGATGGGACCTAGTTCATAAATGAACTCCAAATCCAAACTTCTTAGACTATAGTGATCACTCAACCTAATCAGTATCCAACACCATGCCTCCCACTGTATCCTCTTGGACCACCTGTCCATAATACTGTCCCTCGTCAGAGGGAAAACTATAACTTTGACAATCACTCTGTCATCCAGATCACCTTGGACGCCTGGAATGATAACCGTCTCCACAAGGAGGCTGCCATTATCAAATCCATAAAACATCCATTCATGTTCTAAAACTGCTTCCTAATGTTTCTCCAGGATTGGATTAATATAAACTTATCACATCTAGTGCAAAAACAACATCCGGTATGGTACTTGACATCTCATGATTGACTCAATTGCCTAAGCAAGTGATCTGCCAATCATGCACATCCCTCTCCCCTTTAGTCTGTAAGACACCTTTAGAGAGGGTGACTCCATCACCTGCAGGTACACCACCATACCAGGAGTCATCTATTCTAAAACACCATTAGAATACTGTCAAAGTACCCAGATTGGGAAACTACCTAATTCTAGATCTAAAACCATAGATCTAGTAACCAGAATGTCTGATATTATATCCATATCCTTTGTGGAGAAACAACTGTGTGACGAACAAAGTATAACCGATCGTAGTATAGTAATTTTACTTCCTACACTGTGTATGTCATCCAAATACCAGGACATCACACCCTACTACCATCTTAACAGATCCATCCCCTATTCTGATGAAGTCAAACCCATGACTGTCACATCTAAAAATAGATGATGTTATTTCCGCTATATCTGCTCAAGCCTATAAATAGACATAAGCTACTTGCCCACTATGCTTCCGCTGCTCCCACTGACTACGACAACCCTCTGGAAGAATAATATATGCGTACACTTCTAAAGCTCATTTAGAACGATGCTATACTTATCCTCCTGCCGGGTCTCATAGTTTGGAACAACAATAGTGTCAAGTCTGGGTAAATAAGAACTTCCCTGTCACCGTCCTTGAGGCTACCGGAGTACCTCTCGGGTGTCTGAGGTTACCCACCATATCTGCGGAGTGGCTATTGGAATGTCAAACCTGATAGAATATATAGGTTCTATTAAATTTTCCGTAATCGTTTGCGGTTCTGGAATCACTTCCAGTTCTACCATACTCCCACTAGTGTTTTCTGAAAAAGTCCATTTTAATAAAACTGTGGCGAGTCAAGAACAATATCACTATTGATCTTCCAGATGGTAGAAATGTCAACCCTCGTCAAAGCCAGGGTCAACCCACAAACTGCCATTACAGAAACGTGCCTTGAGTTATCCAGTGTCTGGTTTTAAGCATAAGCCGGACAACTCTCCGTATCTTAACATCGTTAAGAAATGAACCATTCTATATACTATATAGAAATAGAGGCACTAATTTAACTGGAACCAGATTCAAAGCATGCAACCGTCTCCAGTGCATATCAACTTAATGAAGAGAGGCTAATCAGCATTGCTCAACTTAGAAATCCATCCAATTATGAGTAACCTGAAAGAGAAACAAGTTTCTCAAAACCGTTACTATCAACTGAATACCAGTCACAAGAATCTACATCTTCGATTTCTTTGAAGAATCCTGATACTTGCGACACCTGGTTCTCTACTTTATTCCTATACCCACAACTTCTCAAAACTTAGATATTGTATTTCTACGAAACACTTTTCTAAAAACTAGAGAAGTCATAAGTAAACAGAACATAGTATGAGGACCTACCCCTTTGTCCTGACGGACACTGGACAACATACAATACTCTGTATAAGTCCGCTGAGTTGAATAACTCAAAAGCCTGTGTATCGTAGGTTGAAAACTGTACCCAGGCGATTTCCTCAAATATCACTAATTACAACGAATTCCGATATAATGAGGATGATCACCTAATTCCCAATAACTTACTCCCACTCATCATCTGTAAAACCATACAGATATGAGAATGTAACCTGGTAAATACATACCCTGGAGTAAGTATGTAATCGGGAAATCAGTTTTCCTTTAACAATGCACTGAAACATGAAAATGTTTCGTAAGGGTATCCTGGTATTCCTAGTAATGCCTCTTCCATAATCCAATTCATGACTTTAACCGTATATTTCTTTGCCACCTCTCCAAATCCCTTTATTTGTCTTTATTCATTACCTTTTGTACACCCCTTAGGCCAAGTGGTTTTCTTCCTTCCCTACCATTCGGCACTAGCCTATGGTTTGGAAGAAGACTATCCAGTAAGCATAATAGGTGTACTCTCCTAAACCTAAGAGTACTCGCAACTTGAGAGAAGGTGATGATAAAAGACAACCGAATAATACCTTATTCTATTAAAGGTGAAAATAGGAGTGGCGATGAAGTACGCGGTTTGGTCGTGAATGATAACAGTCGCAATTTACTTTGCCCTCTTTCTAATCCCTTTATTTTGTCTTTAGTTATTACCTTCTGTACATCCTACTTAGGCTAATTGGTTTTCTTCATTCCCTACCTTTCGGCACCTGCCTATGGTTTGGAATAAGACTATCCAATAAGCGTAATAGGTGTACTCTCCTATACTAAGGAGCCCTCGCAACCTGAGAGAAGGTGATAATAAAAGACAACTGAATAAACCAATTCTATTTCTCCTGAACCTGGATCCATCCTCGAAGAAGTCCCTTCGAGTTCGTATATAACCATACGATGGATCTATCCAATGGAAGTGGATGTCCGTAGTAATACGGGGTGTTCTGAGAAATACAAAGGGTAAAAGAAGGAGCGGCAATGACTTATGCAACTATAGACAATCCAAAAGCCAGTATTTTAAGAAGGTTCGGTCAACTTGGTCACTGAGTCATAGTCTAGGGTCGGTCAAAGGTCGCTGCCAAAGAGAGAGAGAGAAAAGAAACACTCTGCGTGCACTCTAACCTAGATCAGAATGGTTATCACTTTATCTAATCAGGAAACCTCCCACTGTAATCTCAAATTCTCCTCCAAACCTGAAAGAAGAATTAGTTGTGATCACCCGAAGAGTAAACAAACTCATCAGTAGGAATCAGGATCCAACTATCATCATATGATAACTTGATGGAAGCCACTCAAGTTATCACACTCTAGAAGGTATGCTCATGCCCGGCAAGTTTGCTGTATGTTTGAAACTCCCGATGTGATTTTTGCCCCATGCTCTTATGACCTTGACTAAGGGCCAACAAATCATAAGTCACATGTCAAGTTCTTCCCGTCATTATCCAGGTTGATTTGAACCCATCCGTACATACTCTTGACTAAGGGCCAACAAAGTAATACGACTGTCCCAAACCAACGCATCTATCTATGCAACAAATAAATACCCAGCAGCTACCAAACACAATGCCTTGACTAAGGGCCAACAAACATAGCTTGAATACTACTGACCATCCATAAGACATGACGGAGCGCTACAGCTAGTTTTTGGCGAAAAACCTTTAACGTAATGAACTTGATCTCGTTGAAGGAACCTGATAGCTTTTTATAAAAATATAGTGGCAAAAACTTTTGCTAAAGAGGTCACTCCCGGTGAAGGGATCTCGGCTCTTTCCTCAGGGAATGAGGTGTAGGATATTCCAACTGAATACCGTGATGCAAAGCAACTTGTAATCGACTATATTGAAATTATTACCCTAACGCAAACTTCTACCCAAGGGGTCTCTCCCGGTGAAGGGATATCAGTCCTTGCCTCGTCGAATGAAGTGCAGGATATTCCAACCGAATATCACTATGCAAAACAAAAAGAAACGTCTTTGTAATAACACCTTTTAAATTGTTCCAACAACATCAAATATAGGTTTGTTTTATCTTGCATTGATAAGAATCAATGCAGTCCCATCAATCAATCACACCAGAAAACAACGAAAAATAAAATGTACGTATATGCCATCCGCATTCGTCACTGGGTCCCGTCATCACCCGTTAGGTTACTTAACTAACGATAGAGCGGGGACTGGACTAGCGCGGGTGTAAAACATATACAACATCTAATAGTATATATACCAATATACAATAATCTCTCCAGGCGTGATAATATGCAACATTACAGAAAAGTAATAAGCATCACAGAACAATACAGATAATCTGGGATCCCCGGGTTTCACAGAGCCGCTACTGAAACCCGACGTTCCCCTGGTCGTGTGGATAGCCGGTGCAATGAAACCTAGACCCCTACGGATGCGGCAAGTTACCCGCCAAAACCTGAAGCGAGGCAGCCCCTTACAGCATAGTGAATGGACCACCCGGCACTTCATGGAATCCGGTAACTTGAGCACCCCTCCTTGGGTCAACCTGTACCCCCTATGAGTGCGGCGAATAGTCTGCCAATTCTAGAGTGAGGCCCCTCTGCCTCTCAAAGCCATGAGATACGGACCCGTTGCCCTCCAGAACCCGGCTATCCGTTCACTCCATCGTGGGGTAAACCTAGTACAGAAAAGAAAATATATACAACGGGTACATCGACCTTAGCCCGGTCGTGCCCCAAAAGAATATTATACAAACTGGCAGTGACGGCAGTCCACATGTTGGACGCTCGCCCCGCAATATCAAATGTACAAATAAATTCAAACAACACTACCATTGCACACTGCTATCCACCACAACATATCCGCAACATCACAGCACAACACAGAACATCAACGCGAATGTCACGTTCGCAAATCCATCTAAAAGAACTATAGCAATTAGACGTGATTTACCGATCGAATGACATTCACGGTCGGAGATATAATGTAAATACTGCATACTAACAAGTTTAAAATTTCGATCGACAAAACTTCCCGAAGTGGGCCCCATGTACATCTGCTGTACAGTAAGAAAATCTGGGCCCAAAAGAAATATACCAAAAACCACAATTTCCCAAGTTGAACTCACTGGAAAATTTTGGCACACTGTTCCCACATACTGGCCGCGGTTCCGCGGTCAAACCCTAGCTTTGACCGCGGATCCTCAGCGGTACTGTGGGATCACGTGCCCAAATTTTCCCAGAATGCTTAAAAAAGCATGCTCTATTTTCTGTGATATGTAAAATAATTTTTAGACCCTGTTAAAAATCGACAGAAACTTAGAACATGGAAATTGCAGTTTTGAAAATTTTGTTCGATCGATGTTTTAAATGCGTTAGCACAAATTAGTAAAGCTTAATGGTGAGGCTCTGATACCACTGTAAGTCCACGGTAGCGTCCCGGCCGTCTAACAGACGCCAAATGCGGAACAAAAACTTTTACAACTGGCGCTATCGCGTACTTTCACCCGGATCTGCCATTAAAGCTAAACTAACAAACTACAAACTGGGTAGAAATGTTATACCGAACGATCCGAGTCCTTTGGTCTTCAACCATCATCCCACGCTTTGTTGCGGCTGCTCCGATCTCTTGAATCTCCGGTCTCCTCGTCCAGGTGGCACCACGTCGACGGATCTTTAAACGGGCTCTCGCCTCTGAACCGAGGCAACTCGATCATCAAGTTTGCCAAAAGAGATAACCAAGATTGATGTAGAGAATGAGTAGAACACTTTGTCCCACTTCGTCCAAAGCCATGGACGAACGGTTAATGAAGTTTCCTTTTTGGATAGAATGAAATGAGAAATGAACTATCTAATTTTCATGAATTCAAAACCATAATCTATTTTATCAAAAATGAATCCATCATCCTCTCACCAAGAGAGGCCGGCCACTTTAGAGGGGGAGGTGAGTGTAGGAGAGGGGAGGGTGACCACAACCATAAAGGAGAAGAATGAGTCATTAGACACCTTGCAACAACAATTAATGAAAACTAATGAATCATCTAACCTAGTCACCACAAACATTTAATGAATATTAAATGCAACCATGAGTCACTAATCCTAGTCATCATCTAGAAACTTTTAGAAGCACGACTCACCCTCATGACTCACCCAAGTGACGAAAAGATAAATCCGTATTTAACCGAATGTTAAATACAGGTGATAGAAAACTGGTAACTTCCAAAAAGCGATCCCGAAACGAATTTCAGGATAACCCCGTAACCCGCATATGTATTACGACCGAAGACAAATGCAACTGAGACAAAGATATTATATCTACATAGTATAATACTCGGATCCGGCTTAAACCAAAACCGGGCAGTATTATCTGCCCGAAATATGACGCGTGCGTAAACGCACGTGCATTTTCTGAACCCTGCCATAAAACCATATGGCCTCTACAACATTTCGCCCGAACTTAGGAAACTGTCTGTGGGGGACTCTAATGACTCATCAACACACTGGCACCGGGTATAACCACTAGCACGTCAGAGGTACAAGCTGTATGTAACGGTTGCCTATGTATTGATTGGAAGGGAAGCTGACAAGAGTACTCATCCAGAAACCCTACTGAGCCTGACAGTGACAATATCTGTACCGTCCGATCCGTTCGTCTAAAGAATATCGTATATCGAGTCTAGGGGGTGGATAAAGTCAAACCCCTAATAACGCGATAATTCGTGTTGGTATGAAGCCCATCACCTACTGAGAAACTACTGATCCAAATCAGTAATTCTCCACTACCTCGGCCGAGGATTTCTAGTGATGGCCACCCGTGCACTGTGTGACATCAACCCTCAATACCGGGAGAGACGAATCCCCGACGATCCGCTCACTGCCTCCATGTGGCTCGGGACTGTACCTAAAAAATACTTGTTTGCACATCTCGTTTGAGCGTGGTATGGTAGAAATCAAAGCACGGTGGGAACTCACACGAGACAAATGACGATCTTAGGTCGACAAACTAACCTGTACACATGTCACCAGGGAACTGCTATCTGACGATATGTATAATACCAACTAGCATGTTCCCGTCGAGTCCTGTCCATTGTACTCATAACCCAATGAGCACCTGTATACATCTTAGGTGAACTAACTGACACCAATGGCTTGTGAGACCGGCTACCGCCCCTCGTCGGGGTCTCGACTATATACACTAGTCTACTCTGGAGTATCGATGCCCTATCTTGGAAACTCCCACGATTAGGGACACTTTAAGGATGTGCTTATAGACCCCAACTCCCACGTATATGATCGCCATCATACTGCTGGCTGTCAAGAAGAATCCTATGGGCTCTATCAACATGCAATAGTGAACTAAAGCATGTATACGATGATAAAGACAAACCAGATAGCATACTATCATCTCGAGCAAGACTGTCATATCGGTATAGGTCCTGCCTCAATCATTGCAATCACGTACCTGTGATCCAATAATTGACTTTGAGGGCACTATATTCAACAATATCATATTAAGAGAAACCGGGTTTTTAAACAATGCATACTTTCTTTTAAAATGACCACGGTTCTCAAATCCAGAAATCTCATGAAAACAACATATCTCAATGCGTAAAATCATACAGCATGATGTATGCGACATATGATAGAAATGTAAGCATCTCCGTATACCATGCAACATGGAACAGTAATATGACATATTAAGGGAAAACCGCTCTTTTAAAATGATTCCAGATTTTTAAATATATCCCGCGGTTCCCAATTTCTCCAAAGTCAAATGCAACATCGTCTATGTATGTGCAATAAGTATGTATGTAGGAATGAATGCACAAAGATAAATATACACAAGTATGAGTGTACAAGTGGGTATATACGCAAGTATGTTATGCGAAGAGTCATATCATGATGCAGCAACCTACTGTGTAGTGACATGGTAATTATCGATGATGAAGTGTGTGAGCCGGTAATTCTGTGTAAGTGTAACATACGCATCATCGATAATGGTGTAGGTGTACTAGCACAGGTATAAGCAATGCAACGAGAATAATATGAATGCAGCATAAGGCAAATCATATGCAAATGCTGACGGTATACATGTCTAACATAACCGAGTCAGTGAATCTAACAATCGGCATCTAGCCACACAACATCACGTACTGTATAATCCATCGTACGGCATCCTCTAGTCAAGGGTATGGATCAATCGTCAAGTCAACTCATCACGTATGGAAAAGATCATCGTACGGCGGCATTAACCAATAGGGATCCTACCAACTTATAAGACAATGAGGGTACGGCCTAATGTCATGTACGGTTTATCATTCATGATTTACAACATTCTATATATACTTATACCTATGTCCCTGGTCACATCCATAACAATCTCGTAATAGGGGACCGGCAAGGTATCAGTCATCTCAATCGACTCTCTTCCGTATACCAACATATCCCAAGTCATCATATTGCATTGTACATTCCTTTCATCACATTTGTCTAACATTTTATCAAATGTTATATATATACATTCTATCTTTACAATAAGTATACTTATCTATTCTAACAAACACACCCGGACCATACAATCGGTTTTTAAAGTAAGCGAATCGTAGTTTTGAAAATAGGGGTTACGGTGTTTTTAAAGAAAAGATATCATTTGAAAATACGTAACATCCCTCCATGTATATGTTTAAAAGATGCATACGATTCTTCAGTTTAAAAATATGTATGGTTTGGATGACACATCTACGTCGACTATCTAGTCCTAAAGTATCCTAATTGGCAAAATCGTCAAACATCTTCCTCAAATCCTGTATTCACATGTTAGCCGTATTATATCACTTCTAACTATCCTTAGTTTCTAATATGGTTTCACTAACTATCATTTAACTCTAACCCTAGTTTCCAAATCTTGGTTTCCTTAACCATATTCTATAAATCAGTTTCCATCAAAACTTTGCGGGGGTGCTATACGCCATCCACTCGACTTCCCTGGTAGATATAGATCTACTCACCTTGGTCTTCACTTGCCGAAGTCGATGACGCCACGCTCCGTCGCCTCGGAATCTACGTGAAGGTACCTACAATAACAACACACATCGCAATGCTATTAAAATCAAGTTCTGAAATCCAATACGGCACGCGCCTTGCTCGTAGGTTAGAACCTATAGCATACGTGTACTAAATCAACCAAACAACCCTTGTTGTTGATATACGAACATCCCACAACCAAATACAAATTCAAATAACAAGAATTAGCAATTCAAAATACGGAAAACATAGACAAAATCACACAAAAAAGCTCCCAGATTTTGACTCAGGACAAAACAAAGTGCACAAACAAGTCTAGGGTGCTGTATATGATGTATGTGAGCTACTGGACCAACCCCGACACCCCACCCCACCAAGTGTCCGTACACCTACCTATAAAATCCGGCCTCCTCGACCCCCCTGGCTCCTATGGGCTTCATTTTGTCATGGTGGTCTCCTATGGTCAAAAATGGGTCCCTAGTGTTGTTTGCTAAGCTCAGAAATTCCCCGGATTGCTCCAGATTTCCCTGCACACCCTATATCCTCATAAAACCGACATGAACTAAATCCTAAATCCGTATTTTGGTTTCTAGGCTATGGTCCAGGTCAAGAATCACCTCAAATGTCTCATTGACAGCCACAAAACATCATCAATTTCCCAAACCCTTCTCTTGGGATTTCAAAGTTCACACATTCATCACTAAACGATATCTAAACTTAAACAAAAGCTAGGAAATCAAAACTACTCTAAATGAAAAGAGATATACCTCATGGTTACTCCCAAACAAAACCCTAAAAGTCCCAAAGTTGTCAAAATCCCATTTTGCTTGGTTCAATGTGTAAAGGAGGAGATGGGGATTAATTTTTGTGAAGGGGGTATAAGGTTTGGATGGAGTTTTGGAGATGGATTTAGTGTTTGAAGGTGGAGGGAGATGAGGGTGAGGATGATGAAGAATGAGATGCAAAAATGATGGGGATAAGGTATGAAGCAGCCCCCCCTCTCTCAATTATTCTCACTCTCTCTCTCAAAGTCATCATTATGTCTCCTTTCTCTCTCCTCACTCATCATGACACCTTTTTCTTTCTCTTTTCTCACCAAAACACATAAACCCAAATAAAATAACACCATGAAATAACAAGTAATATATCATGGTGCAGTTACCATGAAAAACTGTAGAAACACGGATTTGGATTAATCGCAATTAGCAGTGCACTAATCGGGTTTTTATTAAAACTGCATATAATAAATTTTTAAAATGCCAAATTTTTTAAATATATTTTTAAATGAATAAATCATTTTAATTTTCAATTATTTCATAAATATTGGTATATATTTATACCCTTTTTCGAAAACCCCAATTTCGCAAATCGGGCAGTTTTCGGGAATTATATTATTTTAATATTAAATTCCAAAAATAATATTTTATATTTTCTGAAATGTTACAATCTTTCCCCGTTAAATAAATTCGGTCCCCGAATTTAAATTTAAACCCCCAAATTCTAAAACATTTCAATAGCCAACTTAAATCAACGGGGCTCCGAAATCAAGGAAAATGCAGAAATAACACAGCGCATCGCGTGCGCCTGAAAACGAATACAAAACTCAAAATCCGAACTCCGTCAAGCGTCACGCAAATCATCGGATTTGCACGCATATCCTCGGAGTTATAATGGAGATACAGATCTCAAAATCCACTACTGAACTCTAATATACACTAGTCAAATACTATAATACGTGTATAGTACGCATTTTTGGAAAACTTTCAAAATCTGAATAGAACTCATGCAAAAATCTTTTCTAAATCGCCGCGTGAATGCGTAACTCACGGCATAAGTGACGGACGCTCATTTTAAAATAATAATATATGTCCATATATGTTTTCCTAAATACACGTTCCGTCGTTTCCAAAATATCCCAAAAGGTTTTCCTTTATAAACGTTCGTGTCGCTCACGGACACGTAGGAAATAGCGAGACTATAGCTCTTTTTTCAAAAACCTATTGGTAAACTTTTAACGCATGCAAGGTACTCGGGTACTGTCCTCCGATCAGTCCTGTTTGGCCACTAAATAATATGGTGCCTATCATGAAAACAAGGTGCTCAAAAACAAAATCAGCCTCAAAAGGCGTATCCAACAATCACATGCGTCTGGTGCGTATGGAAATCAAATCCGAATACAGGTGCCACAACATGCATAAAAGCCAAAACTACGTGCAACAGGTGTGCACGAAAGCATCTGTCCAGTGCAACGGGTGTGCACGACAACATCATCTAGTGCACCCAGAGTGCACGAAAATCTCAATCCGGTGCAACTAACATGCACGAATGAAAAATCCCAAATCGATTGTATCCGGCGTGTGCAAAATCACATCTCATATCATGCGCCCAACATGCATGAAAATTCAAATCAAGTGCATCCATCATGCACGAATGAAATCTAAATCAAGTGCATCAAACATGCACGAATAAAAGCTAAATCAAGTGCATCCATCATGCACGAATAAAAGCTAAATCAAGGGCATCCGACATGCACGAGTAAAAATCTCACTCAAGTGCGTCCGATGCGCACAAAATCCAAAATCAAGCGCCTAATATGCGCAAAAATCCCATCCAAAACGCGTCGGGTCTGTAAAAGCATATAGTGCAGTAGCATGCACGAAAATGAACGGCAAGTGCCAACGCGCACGAAAACACAAATCGGATAACACAAATGCTTAAGGACATAAATCGGTGCAACAATGTATGAAGTATAAATCTAGTGCAACCAATGCACAAAACATAAATCCAGTGCAACAAAGGCACGAAATATAAATTTGGTGCGACAAACGCACGAAACGAAAATCTAGTGCAACATTGCCCGAAATAAAAAATCAAGTGCAACAAAATACCGATCAATAACTACAATGCGTAAACAGTAACACCGAGTGTGCCAAGGTGTATAAAATCATAAATGTGTGCAACTGCGTGCACAAAACACATATCAATGCACTGCAAGCACATATAAGCTATACCGAGTGCAAAAGTCAAATCGAGTGCATACCACACGCACAAAAATCAAATCAACCGTATGAAATCCATGAAATCATAAATACGTGCAGTGTTCATATCAGATTTTTGCATTTTTATACCGCCCAATTTTTATCATATTGCTTATCGGTAGGTACTCTTGAGCCGTGTTTGCTAGTCAATTGCAGGATACAGGTTCTCGGCTCTAAACGGTGAAATTCATGGAAAAACACGACAAAATCCGGGTTCCTGCCAACCACAGATAAAACACGGGTCTCCGCTCTTTATCCGTCTGTTGCCACACACCAGTTTAAGAGACAAAATGGCAAATCAATGTCATTTTCATGCACAAGGCTCAATGGCAACACAAGATCCAAGAAATCTACACGGAGCTCAAGAAAATCATGGCAAAAAGATCCACATCAAATCACCTTTTGCTCAACAGAAATTCTGGAAAAATCGGGAAGAAAATCTGAGAGAAAACATATACCAGAATAAAGTACAGAGAAGACCATGGAAGCAAAGAAAATTGGAGGGCCCAACTCTTCTATATGGCCGCGGTTCCGCGGCCAATAGGGGGTCTAGGCCACGGAACCGCGGCCGTACGGCCTCTTCAGGCAGTCGTTTTTCAAGGGCAGTTGGGTAATTTTGTAAGGAGGCAGATTGTTGCCCTAGGTTTCCATTTCTCTGCTTATAAATAGTCCAGAAGTTGCCAAAGCCAAGGGTGCTTAATCTTGTATTTTTAGGTTTTAGAATACTTGTTGTTCTTCTTCCTCTTCTCATCTCTTCTCCATTGAAAAACTTGTAGTGAGCTTTTTGAAAGGTTCCTAGGCACCCTATAGAGGTCTCACAAGGCATCGAACATGCCATTTTACAAAAATTATGGTGCCGAGAAACCCTAACACGGATCTTAGACTAGAATTCTAGGCGAAAAACTAAACTAGTTAACACTTAACTACAAGGATATGGAAATTACAACCTTTGTAGATCCGGATATCCACCTCCACGGCTCCGCAACGAAGTCTCCTCGCTGTCCATGTCGAACCCCGGGCTCTAGCGTCGGCTTCATCGGAGAATGAACGGGCTTGGTCATCGACGACGATGCCGAAGATGATCTACGTCGAGACATCGCTAGATCAAGCTCCCACTTCACAAAGTGATGAAACTTGTGAAGGAAACACACTCTACTACTTGGCAAGAGGTAGAGGATGAAGAAATAGGAGGTGGGTTCTCTTTAGAATTGGATTTCTCACTCTCAAGCTCAAGTTGCCATTGATGGCCTCAAGGTTTCAAACTAGAAGATGAAGAAGAAGATGAGCTAGAAAAATGATAAGTCCTTTTAAAATAAAAAGAAAAAGGAATACTTATCATAATTCTTACTAGGGTTAAGTGTAGAGAATGGACCATGGTTAATGGATGGGTTAGGGTTAAGCATGAGTCAAAGCTTCATGAAGCTTCAACAAAAAGACAAAGAAAGCCACCATTCTTTTTTAAATCATTTCCAAATAAATAAATGAACAAATATATAAATGAATATGCAAAACCCTAATCAACACTTAACCATGGTTTTAATTCTTTACACTTAACTAAATAATCAAGTATCATCAAACATGATACAAGTATGTGCACGAAAATATATCACATATACAACTTGCACATCAAGTGAGAAAATCCATATAAAGTGAACCAATACTAGTTAATGCAAAGTAATATATCAAATATATAATTATACATTAAATCATTAAATCAACATTTGATTCAATGATCCGGTCATGTCGCACATAACCGACTAGTATTCAATGTATCGATTTATCGAATGAATGATTCGATAACTAGGTCATATCGAATATAACCAATCGAAACATTTATCGCGAGAATGAAATGCGGTATCACATACACGCATTATTCTCGGTCCTGCACATATCTCATATGCGCTCCTATTTCGTTTCGCTTGAGCCAGGAAACCTCTGTGTAGGACTCTAAAGACTCGTCAATACGCCGGTAGCAGATGATGATCATATCAAGCATCCACAAGCCGCAAGCGGTCTGCTAAACGTAACGGCCACCCGGGTATTGAGCGATCAGAAGATCGACGAGCTAGCCCGCTCACACTCCTGCGAATCCGACCAGCAACACTTACCGTACAGTCCGGTCTCTTCGTCTGATATGTCGCATATCAAGTCTAGGGGTGGTATACGTCAGACCCCAATAACCGATAAGTCGTGCCGATGTAAGGCTCATAACGGGTCGAGAAACTACTGGTAACACTTACCAGCAAATCTCTGATCAGCCCTGGCCAGGGACTTCCCTGTTACGGCCAATCGAGCACAGCGCAACATCAACCCCCAATACCGGGAGAGACGAAACCCCTCCTATCGCTCATTGCCTCCATGTGACTCGGGACTGTACCCAAAGACCACCGTTTTGCACGCCCTCATGGACGTGGTAAGGTGGAGATCAAAGCACAGTGGGAATCACACAAGACTCTATGACGATCTCGGGTCTACAGACTAACTTGTACAAGTGTCACCTGAGAACTGCCATCTGACGTGAGGTATAATACCATCTGGGAGTTCTCGGCGAGTCCGTCCAGTGTACCCAGTCTCCACTGAGCACCCGTATACCATCTCTGATGTCAAACACCAATGGATATGGGATCATCCATCGCCCATCACATAGGTCGAGAAGTGTATACGCTAGTCTACTCTGGTATATCGATGCCCCGTCTCGATATACCCACGACTAGGGACCTTGAAGGATGTACTTATGGACTACCATGTCCCCACTAGTATGATCTGCATCATAGTCCAGGCAGTCAAGTACACATCCTAAGGGCTTTACCAACATGTAACTATAAGACAGTATAAAGAGACTAGTGTACATGTTAAGATAAAGAGTAACCAGATAGCATACTATCATATCGAGCAAGAAAGTCATCTCTATATATGTCCAAGCATCCAATATAATATACATCATCTGTACAATACTGGCCTCTAGGGCATACATACAACTAACAATCTCCCACTTGCACTAGGGCCAGTTGCTGTAGTATCGCATACCGAGCATCCCGAAGAGTCTCTCAAACTGTATCTGGGGAATGGCCTTCGTGAGTGGATCCGCAGTGTTGTTCTTCGTGTCAACCCTCCTGACCTCGATCTCCCGGCGATCAACTATCTCCCGGATCAGGTGATACCGCCTCAGAATATGCCTGGATCGCTGATGGGACCTGGGTTCCTTGGCCAAAGCCACTGCTCCATTGTTATCGCAATACAAAGGTATTGGATGCTCAATGGATGGAACCACTCCAAGTTCAGTAATGAACTTCTTGATCCAGACAGCCTCTTTGGCAGCATCGTTGGCAGCGATGTATTCAGCCTCTATTGTTGAATCTGCCACGGTTTCCTGCTTGGAACTCTTCCAGCTAACCGCCCCTCCGTAAAGGGTAAAGACAAAGCCCGACTGCGACTTAGAGTCGTCCTTATCACTCTGGAAGCTCGAATCGGTAAAGGACTCCACTTGGAGCTCTCCGTTACCATACACCAAGAACATATCTCTAGTCCTTCGTAAGTACTTGAGAATGCTCTTCACAGTTGTCCAGTGACTCTCTCCAGGATCAGCTTGATACCTGCTCACTATACTTAGTGAGTATGCTACATCGGGTCTGGTACATAGCATCGCATACATGATAGAGCCTATTGCCGAAGCATAGGGTATCCCTTGCATGCGAGCTCTCTCCAAATCAGTCTTGGGAGACATCTCTTTGGAGAGAGTGACTCCAGAGATCGTGGGCAAGTTCCCACGCTTGGACTCTTCCATACTAAACCTCTTTAGTATGGTGTCAATGTACCTGGATTGGGACAATCCCAAAATCCTTTTGGATCTATCTCTATAGATCCTAATCCCCAATATGCAGGAGGCATCACCAAGATCTTTCATTGAGAATCTTTGTGATAAGAAGAGCTTGACTGATTGCAGCATAGGAATATCATTTCCTATCAAGAGTATGTCGTCCACGTACAATACGAGGAAAACAACCTTACTCTCTGCCACCTTCTTGTAGATACAAGGTTCATCTGGATTTTTGACGAAATCAAACTCTTTGATAACGACGTCAAAGCAGATGTTCCAACTCCGCGATGCTTGCTTTAATCCATAAATGGATTTAAGCAGCTTGCACACCTTCCCGCTGCTCCCACTGTCTACGAAGCCCTCTGGCTGAGTCATGTACACGCACTCTTCTAAATCACCGTTTAGAAAGGCGGTCTTAACATCCATTTGCCAGATTTCGTAATCATGGTAAGCAGCGATGGCAAGCATGATCCGGATGGATTTAAGCATAGCCACTGGAGAAAAGGTCTCGTCATAGTCCACACCTGGTCTTTGACGAAAACCCTTTGCTACAAGTCTAGCTTTGAAAGTCTCCACTTTCCCATCTACACCAAGTTTCTTCTTGAAGATCCACTTGCTCCCAATGGGTTTTACCCCTTCAGGAGCAACGTCTAAAGTCCATACTTTTTTGGTGTACATGGATTCCATCTCAGACCGCATAGCATCCAGCCATTTCACTGAGTCCCCACTCGTGATGGCCTGCTCGAAGCTAGTTGGGTCATCATCCTCCATGATGCAATCCTCGCTCCCACCATCAATGAGAAAACCGTAGTATCTCTCAGGTGGACGAGAAACCCTACTAGATCGGCGGAGTGGCTGGGGTTCATCAGGAACTACGGAATCCTCTGGTTCCACCAGATTTTCTGTTGTAGCTTCTGCAGCTGGAACTTCTTCCAGTTCTACCTCATGACCACTAATCTCTTTTTCAAGAAATTCCTTTTCTAAAAAGGTGGCATGCCGAGAAACAAACACTCTTTGTTCCTCAGGGTGGTAGAAGATATACCCTTGAGAATTCTTGGGATATCCTACAAATTTGCATAGAACAGACCGTGCCTCGAGTTTGTCCGGATTTTGTCGTTTGACATAGGCTGGACAACCCCATATCTTAACATAGTTAAGACATGGTCTCTTCCCTTTCCATATCTCATATGGAGTGGTAGGCACTGATTTGGTGGGGACCATATTCAGTAGATGTATGGCTGTCTCAAGCGCATACCCCCAGAAGGAAATAGGTAACTCAGCTGTGCTCATCATAGAGCGCACCATATCTAATAGGGTGCGATTCCTCCGTTCTGATACACCGTTGTGCTGTGGTATATATGGAGGAGTCAGCTGAGAGAGAATCCCATTCTCTTTTAGGAAGTCCAGGAATTCATTGCTCAAGTATTCACCTCCTCGATCAGATCGAAGGATTTTAATACTCTTTCTGGTTTGGTTTTCGACTTCTTGTTTATATTCTCTAAATTTCTCAAAAGCTCCAGACTTGTGTCTTATTAAGTACACATGTCCGTATCTTGAGAGATCGTCGGTGAATGTAATGAAGTACGAAGAACCATCCCTGGCATGTGTAGACATGGGACCACATACATCACTATGTATCAGTCCCAAGAGTTCGGTAACTCTTTCTCCGTGTCCCGTAAACGGAGTTTTGGTCATCTTGCCTTTGAGACATGACTGACAAGTGTCATAAGATGAAAATTCGAAAGGTTTCAAATATCCATCCTTATGCAACTTAGCCAGTCGTGTCACATTGATGTGACCCAGTCTACAATGCCACAAGAAGGATTTGTTGAGTTCAGAACTCTTCCTCTTGTGTGTGTTTGTTATGCTCAGAACTGTTGATTGATTTAGAACATAAATGCCATTGTATAACGTGCCTGATCCAACCAACTTTTGGTTACGGAAAATGTTCATAACATTATCCTGTAATACAAAATTATATCCTTCTTTGCTTAATAAAGAAACCGATATAATGTTGCATATCAGGTTCGGCATGTAATAGCATTCGTTCAGAACCAATGTATTACCAGTTGGTAATACAAGGTGATATTCCCCGACAGTCTTAGCTGCAACAATTGCACCATTTCCAACTCTGATGTCTTTATCACCTTCCCCAAGTTCTCTACCTTTCCTGAGCCCATGTAACTGATTACATATATGGGATCCTGACCCGGTATCTAATACCCAGGACGTAGAGCAAATGGAGAAACAGTTCTCAGTAACGAACACACCCGAAGAAAATGCATCAACATGTACTTTCTTCATTCGGGTGGCATGGGAATCCTGGTATTCCCCTATATCCTGTTCATTCCTATAACACTTATAAGAAAGAACGGAACCAACGTTCCCCAGCACAGTATAACATGCGGGTTCGGTCAATACATCCATATTATTATCTTCATTAGGGCATGAAATGGTCGCTACCTGGAGAGAGAGAGAAGAAAACACTTTAGCGTATGCTCGTGCAAGATCAGATTGGTTATTATCTTATCTAATCAGGATGGCTCCCACTGCTTTTTATCAAATCTTCCTCCTTCGTACCAGGGGAAGCTCCCGTCCCAGCCACTTCCAAATCCCGGTCACCCACATAATGTACATGTTGCTCTTGAACAACAGAACCATAATATGAGTGTCGTGACCATATTGAGATCGGGAAGGATGCTGCAAAACAATATTGGCACACGGATGAACGATGACACCCCGGCCGCTTCTTCTTCTTCCTCTGCTACATCTTCGTCTTCTGAGCCAACTCTCCATTCTTCAAAGGGCTCTTCTTCTTCTGCTGCTCTGAACGGACCCATTTCTCACTCCACGAAAACACCAGTTCTGGGATCCGTTCCAACTCCAAAATCTCCTCCTCCAGCATTGGACTCAACCAATTTTAAAAACGTTCCATTTCCAAACCGGTTGAAGTCCACCAAACAAAATCCACAAATGGAGAAGATTCTAGAGTTATTTAAGCAGGTTAACATTAACATTCCTCTTTTAGATGCTGTCCAACAAGTCCCGTCCTACGCGAAAATCTTAAAGGACTTGTGCACAAAAAAGAGGAAGTCTCAGGTACCCAAGAAAGTTTTCTTGGCTAGTGCTGTGAGTGATTCCCTTACCCAATCTTTACCACAAAAACGGAAGGACCCTGGCTGTCCTACGATTTCTATTACCATTGGGGATAAGAACATCAACCGCGCACTATTAGATCTTGGTGCCAGTGTTAACCTGCTTCCGTACTCAGTATGCGAGCAATTAGGCGTAGGAGAGCTGAAACCCACACACTGTACTCTCCAAATGGCCGACCGATCGATCACCCATCCTAGGGGTGAGCTAGAGGATGTGTTAATCAAAGTCGGGGACTTCATATTTCCCATTGACTTCATTGTATTAGACACACAGCCTGTAGCTAACCCCCGGAATCAAATTCCGGTGATACTCGGTCGCCCATTCCTTGCAAGCTCAAATGCTGTGATCAATTGTCGCAATGGTTCAATGAACCTCTCGTTTGGAAACATGACGATTGAACTCAACATTTTTAGGTTGGGGAATCAGCCCTCCGAACCTAATGCTCATATACTGGACGTTTGCTCAATCCAGGAGATCACCCCAGAAGAGTGTGAATTCGAGGAGTTTCTGTTCGAACACGATAACCTTGACGCCACTAGTGCGTTCCTCTTCGAACCTGCTGCTGTTTCTGCGCCTGACAACGACTACGAGTATTTCACGTTCTCGAATGACCTTAGCCGCTCACAACCCGAGTTTGAATCCTTCGAATTTCCGGATGAGTTACCTGAACCATCCAACTCGGTCGCTTACACTCATTTTGAACCTTTGCTGGAATCTTTTGAGTTCGAGACCTTTGCACCAATCTTGCCTTCAATCGTTTCGCCTTCAATCGTTTCACCTCCAACGCTCGAACTCAAGCCTTTGCCGTCTCACCTTAAGTATGCTTACTTAGGTGAGAACGAGACCCTCCCTATCATCATCTCGGCTTCTCTAGCTCCAGAGCAAGAGAAAGCCCTTCTTGCGGTCTTGCACAGCAATAGGCAAGCTTTTGGCTGGTCCATGGCGGACATCAAGGGGATTACTCCCCTGATCATTGAACATCACATTCATCTGATGGATGATGCCAAACCAGCCAGGGATCCACAAAGACGTCTCAACCCTGTCATGAAAGAGGCTGTGAAGAAGGAGATCGTAAAATATCTGGATAGTGGTATCATTTACCCTATCTCTGATAGCCAGTGGGTTAGCCCCATTCACGTTGTCCCCAAGAAATCAGGTATAACGGTCATCACTAACGAGGCGAACGAGTTAATCCCTACTCGCACCCAAACTGGGTGGCGAGTATGCATCGATTACAGAAAACTCAACGCCGCAACGCGGAAAGACCACTTTCCGCTACCTTTCATTGACCAAATGCTTGAACGATTGGCCGGACACGAGTACTACTGCTTTCTTGATGGCTACTCCGGCTATAATCAAATTCCCATCGCCGAAAAAGACCAGGACAAGACCACATTCACTTGTCCTTTCGGCACGTTTGCATATCGTCGCATGCCCTTTGGGTTATGCAACGCGCCCGCTACCTTCCAGCGGTGTATGATGGGAATCTTCTCAGACATGGTGGAAAAATTTCTGGAGATCTTCCTGGTCGATTTCTCCATCTTCGGCGATTCCTTCAACGAGTGTTTGCTGCATCTCGACGCTGTCCTTACCCGATGTAAGGACAAGAACCTCACTTTAAATTGGGAGAAGTGCCACTTCATGGTGTGCGAAGGTATTGTCTTAGGACATATCATCTCGCAAAATGACATAGAGGTTGACAAAGCGAAGATTGAGGTCATTTCCAATCTCCCTCCTCCCAGATGCGTCAGAGACATCCGAGCCTTCCTTGGCCATGCCGGTTTCTATAGACGGTTCATCAAGGACTTTAGCAAGTTTGCTAGGCCCTTGACTCTTCTACTGGCCAAGGACACGCCATTCAACTTCAACTCGAGCTGTGTGACTGCGTTCGAGTCACTAAAAAGCTCACTCACTTCTGCTCCCGTTCTTTCTTCACCCGACTGGACGCACCCATTTGAGATTATGTGCGATGCATCCGACTTTGCTATTGGTGTTGTCCTTGGACAACACATCAACAAGATGCCGCATGTAATCTATTATGCGAGCTGAACCCTGAACGACGCCCAACTCAATTATACAACAACTGAGAAGGAATTCTTGGCTGTGGTATTTTCTTTAGAAAAGTTCAGGCCCTACCTCATCGGCTTTCCAGTCATTGTCTACACAGACCATTCTGCTCTGCGCCATCTTTTTGCGAAGAAAGATGCAAAATCTCGGCTAATATGTTGGATCCTCTTGCTTCAAGAGTTTGACCTTGTCATTAAGGACAAACGAGAATGTGAAAACGTAGTTGCCGACCATCTCTCACGACTTCCTTCTTCGCCTTCGCTTCCAATTTCGATCAACGACGTTTTCCCGGATGAACAGCTCTTGATAGTATCCTGCGAACCCTGGTTCGCAGATATTGTGAACTATTTGGCCACGGGATTACTACCGACTGAATGGTCTAGTCAGGACAGACTTCGCTTCTTATCCCAAGTAAAACACTTTTACTGGGACGAACCCTATCTGTTCAAGTACTGTCCCGATCAGATTATTCGTCGGTGTGTCCCTGACGAGGAATTCAAGAGTGTGCTGTCATTTTGCCACGATCAAGCATGTGGCGGGCATTTTGGCCCCAGAAAGACAGCTGATAAGATCTTGCAATGTGGTTTCTACTGGCCATAACTCTTCAAAGATGCTCATGACTATTGCAAGACTTGCTCCCGGTGCCAACACATGGGCCGGATATCCCGGAGGAACGAGATGCCGCTCCAACCAATCTTGGTTGTGGAGATTTTCGATGTTTAGGGGATCGATTTCATGGGGCCTTTTCCTAAATCTTTTGGGAACTTGTACATCCTTCTTGCTGTTGATTACGTCTCTAAGTGGGTCGAGGCTATGCCCAGCCGGACTAACGCCAACAAGGTTGCCGTTAGGTTTCTTAAAGAAAACATTTTCTCCCAGTTTGGGCACCCCCGAGCGATCATTAGCGACAATGGAAGTCATTTCTGCAACAAGACTTTCGAGGCCTTGATGCGGAAATACTCCATTAATCATAAGCTCTCTACGCTTTACCACCCCCAAACCTGCAGGCAGGCTGAAGTTTCAAATCGGCAAATCAAGCAGATACCGGAGAAGACGGTTTCCAAGAACCGTAAGGATTGGTCGCTGAAACTCACTGATGCCCTTTGGGCATTTTGAACCGCTTATAAGACCGATCTTGGCATGTCTCCCTATCGGCTTGTGTACGGAAAGGCTTGCCACCTACCTGTCGAAATAGAGCATCGCGCATTTTGGGCGATAAAGGAGCTGAATCTGTCTCTCGAAGATGCGGGCAGCCATCGGAAGCTGCAGTTGAATGAATTGAGCGAGCTTAGGGATGAGGCTTACGATAACGCGGTTGTCGTTAAGAATCGAACGAAGGTGTTTCACGATAAACACCTTTTTCGCAAAACCTTCGTACCTGGTCAGCAGGTACTGCTTTACGACACCAGACTGCACTTCCATCCAGGAAAGCTCAGATCTCGCTGGAAAGGGTCGTATTTTGTGCGGAATGTGTATCCGCATGGCGCTGTGGATTTGGAGAATCCAAAGGACGGTTCATTTTTCAAAGTAAATGGACACCGACTTAAACCGTACCTTAGCGCCGAACCAGCAGAGGAGCTCATGTTCTTACAATAGCCGGTTTACCCTGCATAATCTTCCTCTGCCTACCTCCAAACTTCGGTTATCCAGCCAAGAACAATGGACACTGTTCCAAATAAGTTTGGGGGTATGTATATACCATTTTGTATTTATTTGTGGATATTCTTTTTTTTTCTTTTCTTTAAAAACATAAAAAAAAATGTGTATAGCTAACCGACAATTTTGACCCTTCGAATGATCTCTTCATGTGATGACAGTGAGGACACTGTCCAGTTTAAGTTTGGGGGTACGCTCGGTACGCATTTCTTACCTTCGCATTCATATGTATATTTTGCACCTGCATATTAAAATCCATAAAATCCATACAAATCTGAAAATTTTCTAAAAATATAAAAACTTTTCTGTCAAGTTAGCTAGTGGGAGGACTCTGATTCAACATTTCGACGGTTTTGTTTGATAAGATAAGAATAACTAAATCTTATGTTTAGATTTTGAAAACCTGAAAGATAACTCTCCTTTGAAGTAACTATAGCTGATATACGTCTTTACATCACACTAAACGTGTCGTGAGTTTTGGAAATTAGATGACAAGTCTTTTATGTCTAAAAACTTTTAAATGGATCAATGATTTTCTGAGGATCAAATAGGTTTGTTCTGAAATAAATAATATCAAGAATAGTTTATGAAGTGAAGTGAATATTAAGGAATGTTATTGATGCCTTAATTGGAACTAAGTCTGAAAAATAACCCATCTGGAACTTGATTGGAATGATTACACACCGAACCCACTAAACACGTTTTTTATCCAAAAAAATAATTGAACTGCCGGTTATGTCTCCGTTCGTATTGAATCATCATGATTTTCACGCCAAACTGTCTTTTGTTTTTGGACCTAGGTAACTTGAGTAATTAAGTCCGCTAGGGTGTTTCTACACCTAATGCCCTAAAGCCAACTGGTTTGGGTGCACTGATCCAAAGCTCGCTAAGAAGCCTAGAAAGTCCAGATTAAAACAAAGTCAAGCAAGTGTTCTCTCCGAGTTAAAATTCCTAACGGTTCTTTGTGTGAGAATAATCTTGATAAAAGACAGGCTTTTATAAAAAAAATTTAGCGGAGATATGAAGGTTTAATTCTATGATAAAGACTATTGCACGTTCACAGAGGTGTGTATGAAATGAAAACAAGAAAAAGGTGGAGTGAAAAATAAGACCTAGTTTCCTGTTAAGCAAGATAGAAATTCTGAAGTTGAAACTTTACTGGAAAACGAAACTTGAAAAATGCTTAACTCTTTATAAAACTTATGTGATCCTTTTAAAATTTTTATCTGGGCTTTATTGTGTGACATAATGACTTTAATCGATCCTTCTGGAAACTTAACGACACTATTTGCACTGCACGTAAAGACATATAAAATCTGTAGTTAAATAAGAAGCGAGGTGTGAAAAATAAGGGTTTGATAGTCTAGACTTGGGATCATAGAATTGTTATTTTCTGAAACAAAACTTTAGGGTTTGAATCATAGTTATTTTGCAAAACTAGCTTGACCGGATTTTGTGGGTAGTATCCGCTGAAAACCCTCAGGAGACAACACTCCTCCTACTAGGGACACCTAGAGATTTAACGGCTTGTTGCACATGCTCAGTGCAATCGCGTTCCCTGCGAAAGTGAGGTTAGGAAATTTTTTGTGAATAAATTGGATTTGCTCGGGACGAGGAAATGATTAGTTTGGGGGTATTTGTTCATATCAGATTTTTGCATTTTTATACCACCCAATTTTTATCATATTGCTTATCGGTAGGTACTCTTGAGCCGTGTTTGCTAGTCAATTACAGGATACAGGTTCTCGGCTCTAAACGGTGAAATTCATGGGAAAACACGCCAAAATCCGGGTTCCTGCCAACCACAGATAAAACACGGATCTCCGCTCTTTATCCGTCTGTTGCCACACACCAGTTTAAGAGACAAAATGGCAAATCAATGTCATTTTCATGCACAAGGCTCAATGGCAACACAAGATCCAAGAAATCTACACGGAGCTCAAGAAAATCATGGCAAAAAGATCCACATCAAATCACCTTTTGCTCAACAGAAATTCTGGAAAAATCGTGAAGAAAATCTGAGAAAAAACATATACCGGAATAAAGTACAGAGAAGACCAGGGAAGCATAGAAAATTGGAGGGCCCAACTCCTCTATATGGCCGCGGTTCCGCGGCCAATAGGGGGTCTAGGCCGCGGAACCGCGGCCGTACGGCCTCTTCAGACAGTCGTTTTTCAAGGGCAGTTGGGTAATTTGGTAAGGAGGCAGATTGTTGCCCTAGGTTTCCATTTCTCTGCCTATAAATAGTCCAGAAGTTGCCAAAGCCAAGGGTGCTTAATCTTGTATTTTTAGGTTTTAGAATACTTGTTGTTCTTCTTCCTCTTCTCATCTTTTCTCCATTGAAAAACTTGTAGTGAGCTTTTGTGAGTGAAGAATGATAAATAAAGAAGTTCATTATGTTATTATACTTGTCTTGCTCTTGTTATGTTAATTACTTGTAATATTTAATTGATAATTTAGTTGTTGTTATTTCTTGTTGTTTCTTTTTTTTCTCTTTTCCTTTATCCTTAAACAACCATGATGCTTATGCTTGATCCTTGCGAAGGTGAGGTCGCAAATAGCTAGTTGTTATCTTCTAATCTCTTTCTTTCTATCTTCCTCTTTTGTTTTATTTTCTTTTCGTTATGATGTGTGAGTAGTTTCCATACTTCTTAGGGTAGGATAAAGGAAGTTTGAGAGAAGGAAATCTTTCTCACTCTTTCCTTGCCCAACATCTTAAATCGACTCCCGTTAATTGAACCACAATCCGCTCCCTACGGCACCCTATCCTACATGATAGCGGTGATTCCGTAGTGAGACTGGTTGTGGTTGAATTAACCGGAGGTTATGGCTAAGAGCCAAGAACGGACGGACAAGCACCAAAAGGAAGAACTTAAGCGTTGGAAAGCCTAGATTATACTCGCAAGTTCCTTCCTAGTCGTGCTAATCCCCGTTGTTGCCGATTACCGTAACACCGATATTAAGAGTGGTAACGAAAGAAGTGAGCGACCCCTAACTCAAACTAACCTAATCCTAACCCTAACAAGCTCTCTTTACATATCATTTTAACACTTAGTTAATGACAAACAAATCTGGAAAATTGGACTTAACTCGTTAAAGCACATAGAAAAAGATTCCCATCTCCCTGTGGACGACCCGTACTCAACCGGCTAGCTACAAGCGAAACCGTCTTGATTGTGGTAACAAACTTAGCACGCAAAAACTCTATCAATCATGCAGCCAAGGCACAAACCGAATCTCAAGTGTAATAAATATGCATAAATCGCAAATCAACACTACGGTGTATAAAATATATATCAAGTGCAATAACTATGCACAAAATGTAAATACCCAGTAGGTGCAACCATGGTGCATGAAATCAATATCAGGAAACTCATCATCAAAACTCAAATCCAAGTGATATAAGCGTGATACTTAGATCACAAACGGAAATCGCAAAAAAGGACATTGAGGTACACCTCCTACAATATCGAAGAATAAATCTGTGCGCCTAAAACCGGCAGAACAAGAACATCCACTTGCCTCTTACTCATGGTCTGGCGTCCTTAGTCTCTGGGCCCTTAACTTCTATGTGGATTTACCAATCTTGCAATCTATCGGCTCATCGGCCCGGTCAGGTGTGCTAACGGTAACGATTCCGCTCTGGCACTTCTCTGGTCATCTCTCGGCCAATTGGTATGACTACTCGTCAAGCAGCACGTCACTGGCGTCGGCCTCTAGCCTTCTGAATGCTCGCGACACAACTGATCTTGGGTGCAAATCTCATTGCAGCAGTGTCCTGGAAGGAATCCTGCTCAAGGTCTCTTCCGATCTCGCCTACGCCGAACGGTACGGAGGCTGGTACTCTTACATAATCTTTTCTCGTCTTCTGGACATCTGCGTTCTCCGCACAACATTTCCTCAGGAATTGGCCGTATCCCAACACCTCTGTATACATATCAGATCCCTCATCTCGACGGGGAGTAACAACAGCTCGTCAGCATCTCGCAGGAACATTTGGTTCCACTCATCTGTATCATCGTCCGCTTCGACGTCACGTCTTGATGTCTGCATACTGCTACTGTCCTCGGCCATGGTCAATCTGAAGTCTCTCACACAGACTCAAAATCACGAACTCGGTATCTTCACCACTCTGTAGAAGATCTCTATCCGAACATGTCCACGGGAACTCGTTCCAACCATCGGAGGAATACTCAATACTCGTCCGTTCTAGATCAACTCACAACGCATCTGGGTGAGGTTCTCTATCTGAAGCTGGTCAGCTTACTGGTCTCCTATCACATAGTATCCGGACGATGTCACACTTTTCGATCGAGTCATCAAAGTCCCATAATTTCCCGAAAACTCAACACCTGAGCACAGTCTAATAATATCTGGTACATACCACAGTACCTACGGACCAACCGTAGAAGGGCAAACCCAAGCTTCACTGATGGCACCGCTAAACTGCTGCAAACCCTAAGGTTCAAAAGCGGTTCCATAGTCATCATGTCGAGTTAGGGTTTCATTCTTCTAGAGGGTCCACAGAATCACTTGCATGTTCCTCCGAACACTTTAAACTTGGGAAAAATGAGTTTCTGACATTCATTCGAACTTTTTAACTCCGCCTATACAATATGTGAATACCCTTCGCCCGTATGCTAAGCAATGCCTCAATGCTCCAGGAAAGGAGATACATCAACGGTTATCTCTGGATCGGTCTGCTCTAGATCTGAGTAAAACTCTCCACACTGAAAATCTTTAACTCAACTGGGCCTACGTCGGCGCATTAATCTGACGAATCACCTTCGTCTCTCAACTCGGGATAGGCTACTGATCATCTGTCGCATCTCTGCCTGGAAGCTCCGGCGATCTCAGCTCGTAATCTCTGGAAGCGAATCTCATCAATCTCAGCAACAGCTGGGTCATCTATGTGCACGGTAGGCGACATCATAATCTCTGAGGTACGCTGTACATCAACAGTCCTCTCGTAACAGGCGGCTCTATCAATGGCCCGATCATCCAGTGCAATGCAAAACACCCACCTCAGGTCGGAGGTCACAATAAAAACGCTAACTCGAGACGTTCCCGTGTCACAGAAAACACGATGGTCAGTCCTCGTACCAGACGAGGTTGCCCTGACCGCAACACTAGCAGCAGCTCAATCTGCGCTCAAACATGGTGACAGAAACCTCAATCGAGTATCGAAGAAAGCATACCAAAGGCATGAAAGGAAACGCCAGATCCCAAATAGGTACATGATCATAAGAAGGAACAGCATCAATGTGAGTATGATCACGGAACAAATAAAATCAAGGATCTCAAATGGATGTATAATCAAGGACACGAAGAGAATCACCGATCTCAAAATATATACATCCTAAGGTTTCTTAAGTGGAGTATCGTATCGTAAATATGCCACGGAACATACGTACGGTACATTACTCTACTCAAGCTACCTACTCCATCAAATCAGGGTCAGCCTATGAAACGAAAGTTCGGGTCTAATACCCCCCTCCCATTCAAGTCTAAGTTCCGTAAGGTCAAGCCTAGGTTCCGAAATACATACCCGCCCAAGACTCCGCATAGTCAAACATAGACTCCAACCAAGACAGTATAAATAAGTATACGACACCCAACGGCGAAGATCACCACAAAAGATAAAGAAAATCAAGACATAAATCCCCAAAAGCGAATATAAAACCCATCGCTCAAATCTCGCAACTACAAGTCTTTCTAAGTCGCATTTCTTATACAAATACTAGTTTCGATTCGATGGAGTTGACTAGATAGAATATGAAATATAAATACAAGAGTGGGTACGATACAAATGTCATACCTACCAAAGCAAAACACCCTAATGCAACTGTGTGCCTGCGAAGCCGCTACCGATCCATGTGGTCAACCTGCAAGAACTGTGGCACAACGGGGGTGAGTTGCCAACTCGTGAGTAGAAAGACATCTACAAGTAGAAATCGAATAAACAACGACTCCCAGGTCAACTATATCATAAAGGTAATACTATGATATCTAGGATGACCGGGTCGTATATGTGCCAACAATGTAATCAATACCTTTATGTATGCGGATATAATCCAACAATATAACCAATGTCTGCAAGCATGCAGATCTCGTCCAACCATATAATCAAAGTATGTATGCATGTGGATCTCGTCCAACCATATGATCAATGTCTGTATGCACGTAAATATCATAAAAGAGTGTGCATGAAAGTATGAGGATATATATCAACAGTGTCCCTCGCGACACATCAAAATCATGGAACCTGGGTGTCCAACATCGACACCCGAAAACATCATGAAACCCGTGTCCAGTATCGATACGTAAATCCTCATATCTCGGGCTCCGTCAGTCCGTATCGGCCCACGGGCTCCGTCAGTCCGGATCGGCCTATATCATCTCTCGACTCCGGTCGGTATCCTCCGGATATCCGCCGAGCCCAAATACTATCACCGGTAGGTAGTAGTCCCTCTGCCAGGCTCACCGTCTGTATACACAGCATCCCTTTCTTTCCCCAGGGTACCATACCGGGTCTACCATGTACCCGCAATCGGTCTCATCCAGCTCCTCGAATCGAGTTTCATATGTCACACATCTTAGAACCGAGAAAATGCATGGTGGACGCACTGAAATATCATATCAAGAGAAACCGGGTTTTTAAACAATGCATACTTTCTTTTAAAATGACCACGGTTCTCAAATCCAGAAATCTGATGAAAACAGCATATCTCAATGCGTAAAATCATACAGCATGATGTATGCGACATATGGTAGAAATGTAAGCATCTCCGTATATCATGCAACATGGAACAGTAATATGACATATTAAGGGAAAACCACTCTTTTAAAATGATTCCAGTTTTTAAAATATATCCCGCGGTTTCCAATTTCTCCAAAGTCAAATGCAACATCGTCTATCTATGAGCAATAAGTATGTATGTAGGCATGAATGCACAAAGATAAATATATACAAGTATGGGTGTAAAAGTGGGTATATACGCAAGTATGTTATGCGAAGAGTCATATCATGATGCAGCAATCCTACTGTGTAGTGACATGGCAATTATCGATGATGAAGTGTGTGAGCCGGAAATTCTGTATAAGTGTAACATACGGATCATCAATAATGGTGCAGGTGTACTAGCACAGGTATAAGCAATGCAACGAGAATAATATGAATGCAGTATAAGGTAAATCATATGCAAATGCTGATGGTATACGTGTCTAACATAACCGAGTCAGTGAATCTAACAATCGGCATCTAGCCACACAACATCACGTACGGTATAATCCATCGTACGACATCCTATAGTCAATCGTCAAGTCAACTCATCACGTACGGAAAAGATCATCGTACGGCGGCATTAACCATTAGGGATCCTATCAATCTATAAGACAATGAGGGTACGGCCTAATGTCACGTATGGCCTATCATTCATGATTCATAACATTCTATATGTAGGGTTCCTAGGCACACTAACAAGGTTCCACAAGGCATCTACCATGCCAGAATTAAATTTTTTATGTGTCGAACAACCCTATGCAAGATCGTGTACTAGAGGTAAGGCGAAACTAAAAGCAAGCAAACTACTTTAACTACAAGTGAAAGGGATTACAACCTTTGTAGATCCGGTCCTTCACTTCAATAGCTCCGTATTGACGTCCCTTCGCTGCGATCATCGGAATCCCGGACTCTAGCGATGGTTTCTTCGGAGAAATGAGCGGGCTAGGTCGTTGACTTCGAGGCCGAAGATGATCTACATCGGGGAGACTCAAACTCAAGCTATTCCTTCACTTGGTCAAGAACTTTGTGAAGAGAACACCCTATACTACATGGAAAGTAGTAGAGGATGAAGAAATAGGAAGTGGGCTCACTTTAGAATTGTTTTTCTCACACTTTTTCTCATGGCACCATTGGAGCTAGCAAGCTTTTGATGGAGCTTCATGAAGAAGAAGAAGAAGAAGAAGAAAGAATATATCCATCATATGAATTAATCTCCTCAATAATGTAACCATGGGTGAGTTAAGCTATCATGCTTAACTCATGTAGAGAATTGACCAAGGTTTTAGGTTAAGGGTTAGGTTAAAGAATATCAAGAGAAATGACAAAAGAGTGGACTTTGTCAAAGTTTCTCCAAGCTTCTTCAAGCTTGATAATTTTGACTAAGTTCAACTCTTTTGTTAAATCTCTTGATAAAACAATAACCCTAATCTTAAACCTAATCTTGATACAAGTCTTATACGCCAATCATGTGTGTATCATCAAGTATGACACAAATATATATCATATATACACTTATGCACAAACTAGTGAGAAAACAAATCTTAAGTGAGCTAATAATAGTTAATGTAAAGTAATATATCAAATATATAATTATACATTAAATCATTAAATCAACACTTGATTTAACGATTCGGTCATATTGCATATAACCGACAAATATCTAGTGTATCAATGTATCGAATCAACACTTGATTCGGTAACTCGGCTATATCACATATAACCGTCCGGTGATACAAATCGCGAGAATAGAACACAGTATCTCATATCGTATCAATCTCGGTCCCGCACATATCACATATGTGCTCCTACTCCGTTTCGCTTGAGCCAGGAAACCCCTGTATAGGACTCTAAAGACTCGTCAATACGCCGGCAGTAGGTGATGATCATATTAAACACCCACAAGCCGCAAGCGGTCTGCTAAACGTAACGGCCACCCGGGTATTGAGCGATCAGAAGATCAACGAGCAAGCCTGCTCACACTCCTGCGAATCCAACCAGTAACACTTACCGCACAGTCCGGTCTGTTCGTCTGATATGTCGCATATCTCGCCTACGGGTGGTAAATGTCAGACCCCAGCAGCTTGATAAGTCATGCCGATATTGTTAAGTTTGCCTAGCACCCTATGTATAGTTTTGAAGCATCACATGTCACAAAGTTTAAATTTTTATGGTGCTAAGCAAGCATACAAAGGAATCGATCCTAGAAAATTAGGGTCTCGAAAGTTAAAGCCAATAAAAACAAGGGTTTCGAGACTACAACCTTTGTAGCTCCCTTTCGCTAGACTCTTTGGTCTCTTGGGTGTTGGAAGAAGGTCCTCTTGAATTCTTCTCGCTTCCACGACGATCCACCCGGAGTTCCTCGTCCAAGCTCGCAACTTCACTTTTCAAGATGAGAAATGAAGAGAACACTCTAAACAAGTTGGCTAAACTTGTGTAGAATGATGTTGTGGTTATGATTCTCACTTCAAAAACCTTTCTTTATTTGTGTTTTACTCACTAGAAAAAACTAGAGAGCAAAAGGAAGAAGGAGGAGGAAGATGATGGCTTTTGTTTTAACAAGAGTAGAAAAATATGATAACTCTCTTCAAGGAAAAAGAAAATATATGTATATATATTTCTTAATCCTCATCTCAAACCATGGTTAGATGATGGAGACATTATTTAACTTGAGTTTAAAACACAAAGAGAAGGATAACTCATGGTTAAAAGTAGGTGAGCATGGTTAGGTTAAAGAAGAATGTAGAATTAAGTCAAGAATTATCCTTTTCTTTTCTATTTTGTTTTAACAATAAATCAAATAATAATCCATATATTCAACCATGGTGTGCGTCTTATATTGCCATCATATTCCATGTATAAGCAACCATGAAGGATGATGTATGTATGTATGTGTGTATGCACATCCATATGTGCATGAAACTAAAAGAAAGAAAGAAAAACATACATGCATGCATACATCCATCATATATAAGAAAAGGTTTTAAGTGAGAAAGCTAATGGTTAAATGATAAATCAACACTTGATTTATCAATCCGGCCATATCACATATGACCCTACCAAAAGCAAGCCGCCTGATCAATATACGGTATCATATACGCGTATTTTAATCGGGTCTATACGCATATCGCATACGCGCACCACAACGTTTCGCCTGGACTAGGTAACTCCTTTGTGGGACTCTAAGACTCGTCAATACGCCGGCAGAGGGTGATGATCATATCAAGCACCCCCAAGCCGCAAGCGGTCAGCTAAACGTAACGGCCACGCGGGTATTGAGCGATCAGAAGAAAACAAGCGAACCTACTACAACTCCCGTCGAGTCAACCGGCAACACTACCGTACAGTCCGGTCTCTTCGTCAGATATGCTGCATATCGAGCCTAGGGATGGTCACGTCGACCCCAATAACTCAATAAGTCATGCCGGTGAATAGTCTATAACAGATCGAGAAACTACTGATAACACTTATCAGCAAATCTCAGCAGCCCTGGCCAGGGACTTACTGATATAACCAGTCGGGCACAGCACAGCATCAACTCCCAATACCGGGAGAGACGAAACCCCTCCTATCGCTCATCGTCTTCATGTGTCTCGGGACTGTACCCAATGGCCACCAGTTTGCACGATTCAGTAGAGCCGTGGTAGGGTGGCAATCAAAGTACAGTGGGAGAACACACAAGACTCTATGACGATCTCGGGTCTACAGACTAACCTGTATCAGTGTCACCTGAGAACTGCTATCCGACGATAGATATAATTCCATATAGGAGTTCTCGGTGAGTCCGTCCAGTGTACCCAGTCACCACTGAGCACCCGTATATGATCTTGATGTCAAACATCGATGAATGTGGGAACATTCATCGCCCATCGTATGGGTCTAGTATCATATACGCTAGTCTACTCTGGTATATCAATGCCCCGTCTCGATATACCTATGACTAGGGACTTTCCAGGATATGCTTATAGACTACAGATGTTCCACTAGTATGATCTCCATCATAATCAGAGTAGTCAAGCCGATATCCTCAGGGCTTTATCAGCATGTATGAATGAATAAAAGCATGATCAAATCAACATGTCAGATAAAGAAGAACCAGATAGCATACTATCATGTCGAGCAAGAATGCATACTGAATATATATACATGTACAAATACATCCACTATCATATAATGGCCTCTAGGGCATACATATATCCAACAATCTCCCACTTGCACTAAGGCCAGTTATTGGCATATCTCATACCTAACATCTCAAAAATTCGCTCATGCTGCGGCTGAGGGAGGGCCTTGGTGAATGGATCCGCGACGTTATTCTTTGTGTCTACTCTCCTAATCTCGATCTCGCGGCGATCTACAATCTCCCAGATCAAATGAAAACGCCTCAGGATGTGTCTGGACCGCTGATGGGATCTGGGCTCCTTGGCTAGCACCATAGCCCCATTATTATCACAATACAAAGGTATTAGATCAATAATGGTTGGAACTACTCCTAGCTCCGAGACGAACTTCTTCATCCAGATGGCTTCCTTGGCGGCATCATTTGCAGCAATATACTCAGCTTCCATCGTGGAGTCTGCAACGGTATCTTGTTTGGAACTCTTCCAACTTACCGCCCCTCCATTGAGGGTAAATACAAATCCTGAGATAGATTTGCTGTCATCCTTATCGCTCTGGAAGCTTGAATCGGTAAAGGCCTCCATTTGGAGATCCATATTACCATACACCAAGAACAATTCTTTAGTCCTTCGTAAGTACTTAAGAATGTTCTTCACAGCTGTCCAGTGGTTCTCCCCTGGGTTGGATTGATACCTGCATACAACACTAAGTGCATAAGCTACATCTGGGCATGTACATAACATCGCATACATTATAGATCCTACTGCCGAAGCGTAGGGTATAACACTCATGCGAGCTCTCTCTTCATCGGTCTTTGGGCAAGAATCCTTGGAGAGAGTGACCCCATGGCAAGCGGGTAAGGCACCCCGCTTGGAGTCTTCCATACTAAACCTTTTTAGGATGGTGTTAATGTACCCGGTTTGGGACAATCCCAATAACTTTTTGGATCTATCCCTATAGATCCTTATGCCCAGGATGTATGTGGCATCACCCAGGTCCTTCATGGAGAACCTTAGTGATAAGAATGATTTGACCGACTGTAGCATAGGAATATCATTTCCTATCAGAAGAATGTCATCCACGTACAATACGAGG
The DNA here is from genome assembly GCA_030015575.1 of Agapanthus africanus. NCBI lineage: Eukaryota > Viridiplantae > Streptophyta > Magnoliopsida > Asparagales > Amaryllidaceae > Agapanthus > Agapanthus africanus. Next base: position 379,382,674 of record CM057343.1, read on the forward strand.
AATGTGACAGCTCTTCCTACAACCTCCTTATAAACACAAGGTTCATCTGGATTTTTGATGAAATCAAACTCTTTGATAACATCATCAAAACAGATGTTCCAACTCCGAGATGCCTGCTTTAACCCATATATGGATTTAAGCAGTCTACATGCTTTCCCGCTGCTCCCACTATCAATGAAGCCCTCTGGCTGATCCATATAAACGCATTCTTCTAAATCTCCATTTAAAAATGTTGTTTTAACGTACATCTGCCAGATTTCATAGTCGTAGTGAGCAGCAATAGCAACTAGGATCCGAATGGATTTAAGCATGGCTACGGGCGAAAAAGTTTCGTCATAGTCCAAACCTGGTCTTTGACGAAAACCTTTCGCCACAAGTCTTGCCTTATAGGTCTCCACCTGCCCATCTACACCAATCTTTCTTTTAAAGATCCATTTGCACCCCACAGGTTTTACCCCTGGGGGTACAACGTCCAAAGTCCATTCTTTGTTGGTGTACATAGACTCCATTTCGGATCTCATGGCATCCAGCCACTTCACAGATTCTCCACTCGTGATAGCTTGCTGAAAACTGGTAGGATCATCATCATCCATGATGCAGTCTTCTCCGTTACCATCAATGAGGAAACCATAGTACCTCTCCGGTGGGCGAGAAGTCCTACCAGACCTACGGAGTGGCCGAGATTCTTCAGTTTCTGTTGCAACAGCCGGTTCAACCAAATCGCCATTTGTAGTTTGTGTCTCTAGAACCTCTTCTAGATCCACTACCTTGCCATCATCTTTATCTGTGAAAAACTCTTTTTCCAAGAATGTGGCATGTTGAGAAACAAACACTTTTTGTTCCTCTTTGTGGTAGAATAGATATCCATAAGAATTCTTTGGATATACCACAAAGTTACATATGGCTGACCGTATCTCGAGTTTGTCCGGATTCTGCTTTTTAACATAGGCCGGGCAACCCCAAATCTTAATTCTCTTAAGAGATGGTCTCTTCCCATGCCATATCTCATATGACGTGGTAGACACGGTTTTAGTTGGAACCCTGTTTAGCAGAAACGCTGCAATCTCCAATGCATGCCCCCAAAACGAGACTAGTAACTCAGCGTCACTCATCATGGACCAGACCATATCTAATAGGGTCCTGTTCCGTCGTTCTGACACACCGTTGTGCTGTGGTGTGTAAGGAGAAGTGAGCTGAGAGAGAATCCCATTATCTTTTAGGAAGTTTGCAAATTCTGTACTGAGATACTCACCACCTCGATCTGATCGAAGCATTTTGATACTCAAGCCGGTTTGTTTTTCTACTTCTTGTTTATATTCAATGAATTTCTCGAAAGCTTCGGATTTGTGCTTTAATAAAAATACATAACCGAATCTTGAGAAATCGTCAGTTAATGTAATGAAGTATGAAAAACCGCCTCTAGCCTGTGTAGACATTGGCCCACATACATTACTACGTATGAGGCCTAGGAGCTGAGTAGCTCTTTCTCCGTGTCTGGTAAACGGAGTTTTGGTCATTTTACCCTTGATACAAGACTGGCAAGTCGCATAAGATTAATATTCAAAAGAGTTTAAATATCCATCTTTGTATAACTTGTTTAGTCTTGTTTCGTTAATATGACCAAGTCTACAGTGCCAAAGAAAAGCTTCATTTAATTCTGAAAGTTTTCTTTTATTAGTGTGTTGTATACTGAAAACTGTGTGTTGATTTAGGACATATATTCCGTTATTAAGCGTACCATACCCAACCAGCATTTGATTCAGGTGAATGTTCATAACATTGTTCTGCAATACAAAATTATATCCTTCATTGTCTAACAAAGAAATGGATATTATATTACAAAGCATACTTGGTACAAAATAACATGGATTCAAAACCAAAATACATCCAGATGGCAACCCCAAGTGATACTCTCCTACTGCGACTGTATGTACATTGGAACCATTTCCAACGCGGAGAGTATGGTCACCTGTCTTCAAAACTTTGCTATTTCTCAGCCCCTGCATAGAATTGCAAATGTGAGAACCTGAACCGGTATCCAATACCCAGGAAGTAGAGTTTATTGAAAAACAGTTTTCTGTTACAAACGCACCTGAAGCAGAAGCATCACCATGCTTCTTTTTGAGACTTAAGTACTCTGTGCAGTTGCGCTTCCAATGTCCTGTCTTATGGCAATGAAAACATTCGCCTTTCCCCGAATCTCCAGCCTTGAACTTTTCCTTTCCCTTCATCTTTTTAACTCCACCCTTAGGATTAGTGGGTTTCTTCTTTTTCTTTCCCTTGGCCTTAGCTTTCGGGCGAGGAGAGGAAGACTGTCTAATAGTCATAACGGGAGTTTTTGCTGACTTCATAGTGCTCTCTGCACTCCTTAACATGTTAAGGAGTTCAGGGAGTTCCTTCTCCATGCCATGCATGTTGAAGTTCACTATGAACTGAGCAAAGGTGGAGGGGAGGGACTGCAGAATAATATCTATATATTGTTCATTGTCCATCGTCCATCCTAGGTCCTCAAGCTCTTCTTTAAGAGCTATAATCTTCAGAACATGGTCTCCTACTGGTGTGCCAGGGGCCATTCGCATCTGAAACAATTTCTTTGATGCTTCGTATCGTAATACGCGGGATTGCTCTCCATACAACTCCTTTGTATGGAGCAATATACCGTGAATGTCCATGTCTTCGTGCTGCTTTTGATGTGTATTGTCCATCGATGCAAGCACGAGGCATTTGGCCGTGGCACAGTCAGCGTCCCATGTCTTGCGGACTTCAATGTCCGCAACTGAGGATTTTGGACCTGGGACGGGCGGTGCTGAAGCCGTGAGGACATATGATACTTTATCATATGTCAAGGAGATTTTCAGATTCCTCAGCCAGTCTTTATAGTTGGTCCCATTCAGTTTTTTTTTATCTAGTAGAAGCTTGAGTCCAGTCATGGGTATCTGCCATTAAGAGAGAGAAAAGAATACACTCAGCGAAAGCTCTTGCATAGATCAGATTGATTATTATCTTGTCTAATCGATGTTTCCCACTGCTTTTATCGAGTTTTTCTTTCAAACCTTAAAAAGAAAAACTAGCCAGGATTAATTACAGTCTACAACTTCGGTAACCGTTCAGCCAGGCCAGTGTCGGTACTTGAGGGAGGTTCCCCGTGCTTTCGCACAGACCTAATTAGAGTAAATCTCATTTTCCCAGAGGCGGAGCCTCGTTAACACCTTTCTAGACACCTAATGAGTTAGCTAATTGTAAGCTGTAAACTCTCCCAGGAGCAACTATTGCCCACAGTGGGATCGGGATCCAACCATCACATGGAAGGTATGCAATCTTATTGCAAATTTCAACTATTGAAATTCCCGATGTGGTTTTTACCCCTAGTACTCGTGACCTTGGGTAAGGTCAACAAATCACGAGTACTAGTCAAGCTCGACCCGTCATTTCTTGATTAATTAGACCCGTTCACATGACCCTTGGTTAAGGTCAACTAAGTCATATGCCCGTCCTAATTAATCTGCATCATATGCATTTGTAGGAAGACATCACTTAGCTACCATACACTACGCCTTGGCTAAGGTCAACAAACGTAGCACGAATACTAAGTACTCTACTTCCTAAAATGACGGAGGGTTGCGGATGATTTTTAAGAAAATCTTTAACGCTTTGAACTTGATATCGTTGTAGAATCAAATGGTTTTCAAAAGGAGTGGCTTAAGCTCCGCAGTTTTGAAATATAGCTTTTTCATAAATTGCCGAGTGGTTTTCAAATCCGATTCTACAACATCTTTTTAGGTTTATTTTCTTCACATTAATCACATTAATGTAATCCCATCATTTAAGTCCTTAAGCCAATCACAGAAAAAAAAACGAAAATAACACGTATGCTTATGCCATCCGCATTCGCCGCTGTCACGATCCGAAAGTACGGAACGTGACCGGCACTTAGATTACGAAGCATTTAGAGGGACAACGTAATCTAAGTAAGCCGAAGCCCAGAAATCTAAACCATAAAAAGAAGAAGAAGTAAGGAAAACATGTAGAAAACAAGTTTAAAAGCAACATCCAATTTTCTCAAAAATTTCGGCAGAGTCTCCTTTGTAAAAACTGGCGCCAAACAGGTACAAACCAAGTAAAATATATACAAACGATAAAATGGCATCCCCAAGCGGGAGCTAGCTCTATGCCAATAGGCGGAAACAAACACACCAAGCACAATGATATACAACGCCAAAGGGCGGGACTCAAAACTCAAAATAAAACAAATCCACCAAACCACAATAAAACATGCGTGACTCTAAGGTCGAAATAAATAACTGGTCCTTACAACTTATCAAGTAATACAAGTTTGGTTGATGAAACTTACTAGATACCAATGAAATAAATAAAGTACAACGGCGGTCCTGATACAAATGAACCAACCTACCGTGCAAATCACCCTGAATGAAAAGATGTGCCAGCAAGCTGCCAAGGAAACCAGTACATCGAACCTGTAATAAAATTTGGCATAACGGGGGTGAGTGGCCAACTCGTGAGTAGAAGACATCTGCGAAAAGAAATCGAATGCACGACGTTGTCCTAGGTCATAATAATACACTACTATATCACTAGTCATCTAGTAATGGCAGAGTAATAAACTACGTGTAAGTGCAAATACACCGTGCTCGTGTCAGTGCCTCAAAAGTAATATGTCATGTGAATGAGTATGCATGCACCATGAATGTAAAACAATAAATCCTGAAATCTGGATATATCTGTATAAAGAAAATCTTAAACTTTTACCATGGTAAATTTGTATAGAAATCTGAAATATCATCGATGAAATCCATGGAAATCCATGTCAAGTATCGACACAAAACATGTAAATCTCAAGTCTCAATACCTCATAGTCTCAATATCTCGGGCTCCGTCAGTCCGGATTGACCCATATCATCAAATCTCACAACAACGGACGGTATCCTCCGGATATCCGCTGCGCCAGACATCACTGGTAGGTAGTCTTCCCCTGCCAGGCTCATCGTCTACAACTCGATCTTCTTGCCCCGGGGTACCATACCGTGCCCACCATGTACCCGAGACGGTTCATCCACTCCTCGAATCGGGTCTCAAAATCCAACAGAAAACATGAAATCTCATGGTGGACGACACATACATCACGAGAAAACCGCAACTTATATTTTAAAAAGAGAGGAGGAGAGAGAAAAGTTTTTATATATATTCTTGCGGTTTTCCCCAAAAAGCCAGAAATCTCATAGAAATCCAAAATCCCAATATCATGAGTAAGCAAATGATAAGTGTCGGCATAATCCCCACAATACTGCATGATAACATGAAAATGTGAATGCATGAAATATCTAAGTAATATATGAAATGTCTAGACTAACACCTGAGAGTAATCACAATATTAAATCGATCTAGCTGTTAGCTGATTTTGTCCATAAAAGATAATATGTTCTAAAGTGTACGTGACATAGCAATTACCGATGATGTGTGTGTGAGCCGGCAAATAAGTGTACGTGGAACATGCGCATCATCGGTAATGGTGCTGGTGTCCTAACAGGCAGAGTTTCATATTAACTACAAAAATATATGTATGAACATGCAACGTGATGATTATAATCTGAATATAAAGGTAAAATGTGTACTAACTACTCATTTGGAATATACATATCCAACTACAACTATATGACTCGAGCCTAAACTAGTATCTATCTAACCCCCTAAGGAACTAGTCGATCAGAAATAGGAATCCACCTAGGGTCTGAGTCCATATCTCTAATAGTCGACGATCCAGCCTTAATAGCGTCACGTACGTAGTACGACTTCCTCGAATCAAGAGTGCGGATCAATCATCACATCTATGCCTCGTACGGTATAATCTATCGTACGGCATCCTAATATCGGGGTACGGGTCAAGTATCACCTACGTACATCATCATCCTTTTAATAGCATCGTCAAATAATGTCATGATCAAAGGTACTGTACTGTAAACACATACATCCCAATATCCTCAATCATGTATCATTGCCAGTATAAATATACATCGTCAATTATCCTCAGAAATATCATGTCACATATATCATATCGTGATTAAGTCACATTTATATCATACCGTGATTCAGTCACAGGTTACAGTCCAGGTTCTATTTTAGAGTCTCATGTACCCCAATATCATCACCAACCATTATTATTTATGTACACATATTCATTATCTCATTTTCTAATGATCCGCTAACATTATAATACGACTGTATAGCCAAGAATCACGGCATCAAGCCCAGTTATATTGTTTCATCCCCATGTTTCTTATCACATCCTTGTATCACATATACATGTTGTGTGTATATATATATACCTACACCTAGTCCTATATATACACACATGCACGTATACACCACGTCGAGTTTCTGTGTGTGCGTGTGTGTGTATCTACCTAAAACCTACGAATCTCCTTCAAGGTATTCATCCTCTGGTAAGGTCTTTCTAAATCAGTCTAGTCCAACCTAAGGTCATTACTAGGGTCCTACTCACCAAGAATCTAAGGTCACGTCTGGATTCTTAATGACAATAAGTAATATTCCTATTCTACGTTTGCGGGGGTGCTAAACACCATCCACCCGACTTCCCCCGTAGATATACATCTACTCACCTGGTCCCTATCTGCCGAAGACGATGTCGCCCTCCTCTTCTTCCTCGTCCGAAGTCTACGTGAGGGGTACCTATACGCAAACATATATAATATCGTAAACTGAATCACGGACAAAACCAAAACGACGCACGAAACGCGCATAGGTTAAAACCCATGACCCGCTCATGCAAAAGAACCAAATATCGCTCGATATCGACGTACAAACGCCGATTGATCGAGATAAAACACCAACAAACAACTCGTAGTTTCAAAACTCATTATTTATAATATAAAACATGGTTAATATAGAAGATATATTTGATTTCTGGTACAATAGTACTCAGTATGCAGAGATATCAAAATGGCTTCCATATATAATTAATTGGAATATATGGAAAATTCGATGCAAATACAAGTATCAGCAGGAAAATCATATTGACAGCTCCACAAACTCTACAGAATCTATTGAAGCTATTAATACATCTGTATTGTATCAAGTTATAGCAGATTTAAGAAGAATGGTGATAGCTTATAAAACCAGCATCAAATCAAATCGCCGTCCAGAAATCTTATCTCAGTTAGGTATTGAGGACCAGATTAACTTGGAACAAGGGATATATAAAATAATCTTTACCTCCTGGGAAAGGCCTAATATGAATTGATACAAGTTAAATACTGATGGACCATGAATACTAGAAGCAAAGTTACTTCTGGAGGTGATGTATTAAGAAATGATAAAGGAGAAATAGTTTTTGCAATAATGTTCTTTTATAGGGTTGGGATGTTCAGGAGGATGAATGCAGAGCAATATTGGATTGGATGGACAGTTACAATGTAAGCTTAAGAATATCAAAAGAGTTGCAGTTGAATCTGACTCTCAAACTATTATTAATTTCAGCAACAGCAGAATCATGGTCTCTATACCACCACATACAAGCCATTCAATATCTTGCAAAGGAAACAGAAGCTACTTTCACTCATACTTACAGATAGAATAATGAGGTAGCAAATTATTTTGGCAGCAACAACTCAAATTGAAAGATACACCAGCAACTATTATATAAAAAAATTCCAGCTTAGATTAAAAGGCTTGCGAAATTTGATCTATCTTACCTGTTGAGACTACGAAGGATGAAGCAAAGAAGTCCTGATCTTTTCTTTTAATTCAGAACAGGAAAAGCAATAAAAAAAAAGACTTTTAGGGGATAAAGCAAATTTCCTTGATCTGTCACAATCATTTCAAATATATAAGTATAAAAATGTTAACTTTATGATATTAATTCACAACTTTAGAAGAGTTGAAGATCAAGGTTCATGCTGAAAAAAAGATCTTGTGGAATAAGCTCAGATCTACTAATATATAGGCCAGAGATGCTTCAAATACGAGTAAAAATTGACTTTTGGCTTACCTTAACCATACATGTGCAGATCTCTGAGGAAAAGAAGATATCATTTGAGTTTTTGAAAAAAATTGAATTGAATCTTGACAGCACAGAGAAGAGATAATGAAGATAAAAGACTAGATCTAGTGATCTTAGTTCTAGCGAAGCTATAAAATACCAACAAGACATGATTTGTGACTTACCTTCTACTTACCTCGGTATATATTACTGTCGAGAGCTTTTATTCAGCAAAATATTTGTAGATGAAAGAGATTTTAAGATTTTGAGATGAAAAAAAGAAGAAGAGACGAAGAGATAGAAGCAGGAGAGAGAGCGAGAGTGATCCTTTTTTTTTTTGCTAGATTTTTCTCCAAAGTAATACATCTTTTATGTCTTTTCACTTATTTAAATTTATGATGAAATATAATTATGGTTAAGTTTTACGAAAAATACGGTTTATTTTACCGAAAATCAGAAAATTCGCCTAAATGATTTTTATTTATTTAATTATTTATTTATATATTTTTAAAACATTACAGCCGCAATGTTCCGTTATGCACCGTTAGGTTACTTAACTAACGGCATACCGGGACGGGACTAGCGCGGGTGTAAAACATAAGCAATGTCTACTATATATCATATATATAATATGTCATTCGTCTCAGATATCACAGAACACAGGCAGCAGAAACAAAGATATAACGTGGGATATACTAGGACGTCCTTATTTAGTATTTAGCCAGAATAGAAAATACGGATTGCACAGTCGTGATGAATAGCCAAGCCCACACCCTGGACCCTTACGAGAGCGGCAAGTGACCCTACCAATTCTGGAGTTTAGGAGACCCGGTCTCGACTCCTCGAGATGGCCTCCCACTGAACCCCAGAACCCGGTCACCTGTGCTCCCCTCCTTGGGTCCATCCTAATGCGGAAAAGTAAATAATATACAACACTGGTGACACAACCTCAACCCGGAAGTGCCCCAAATAAAAGAATATTACATTACATTTGAATTTACATGAATGAAAATATAAAACTCTCATCTCACATAAAACCCCCCCGGCTATTCAATCGCGACAATCCTGCACATCATATCTCAGCAACACATAATATCTCATATCATCAACGTAAGTAAGTATGCGTACCCCGATTGTCGTTGATGTATAGCAACGAAACCGGCGATATCGAACATACTACACTTACAGTCACAGAAAAGAAAGTGTAAAACTACAATATTTGGAATCCACATTCTCTTTAGACATCATAAATGCGAAATATCACATACTTCGTATTTCATGCCTAAACTATATGAATTCCACATATTGTATCACATTCCAGATAAACAGACAGTATTAAAGTTTTCGAACGAACGATCAAGTACCCAAGATTCACTAAAGCTCAACACTTGAGCAGGGTTCAAAAATCCGGAGTGTGACACAGTAGTAGCGGTCCAGCAGTAGAAGGGTCAAGCCAATGCCTCACATGTGGCACGCCGTACTGCCCCAAACCCTAAGGTTCAAAGGGCAGTTCAAGACGGTCACATAATCGAGTTAAGGTTTGTTGTTTTCTAAAGGGTCCACCACAAAAAGACTTGCACGTATCTCCAAAGTATTTAAACCCCGTGAATAGTGAGAAAATGATACTCGTTCAAACACTTCAATACTTTCTAATTTACCCGGAAAAGCAACGAAATAAAAATTCCGATCGAATCTACGCGTCCAAAACCATCTCCAGAAAATACAGTACTATTTTCAGATTAAACATACCCAAAACACTGTACAAGCAGATATAAGAATTACAGTCCAAATTTAAAGCGGTGATACCTCTGTACGGCCGCGGAGCCGCGGCGCACGCAAGGAATTGCCGCGGTTCCGCGGCAGTTTATAGGGTTCAGGGCTTCGAATTTCACTGTTATTCTTAGAATTTCCTGCTTTATTTTTTAAGTATTCTTAATTCTGAAAAATGTCAGATTTTAAAATTTGTCCAGAGAGGGTCTAAAAAAGTCGTATTTTTGTCCGATCGGGATTTTTACATCGTAAAAGTGTCGCCTAATGTTCTAGGTCGGCTCTAATACCAATGTTAAGTTTTCCTAACACCCTATGTATAGTTTTGAAGCATCACATGTCACAAAGTTTAAATTTTTATGGTGCTAAGCAAGCATACAAAGGAATCGATCCTAGAAAATTAGGGTTTCGAAAGTTAAAGCCATTAAAAACTAGGGTTTCGAGACTACAACCTTTGTAGCCCCCTTTCGCTAGACTCTTTGGCCTCTTGCGTGTTGGAAGAAGGTCCTCTTGAAGTCTTCTCGCGTCCACGACGATCCACCCGGAGTTCCTCGTCCAAGCTCGCAACTTCACTTTTCAAGATGAGAAATGAAGAGAACACTCTAAACAAGTTGGCTAAACTTGTGTAGAATGATGTTGTGGTTATGATTCTCACTTCAAAAACCTTTCTTTATTTGTGTTTTACTCACTAGAAAAAACTAGAGAGCAAAAGGAAGAATGAGGAGGAAGATGATGGCTTTTGTTTTAACAAGAGTAGAAAAATATGATAACTCTCTTCAAGGAAAAAGAAAATATATGTATATATATTTCTTAATCCTCATCTCAAACCATGGTTAGATGATGGAGACATTATTTAACTTGAGTTTAAAACACAAAGAGAAGGATAACTCATGGTTAAAAGTAGGTGAGCATGGTTAGGTTAAAGAAGAATGTAGAAGCAAGTCAAGAATTATCCTTTCCTTTTCTATTTTGTTTTAACAATAAATCAAATAATAATCCATATATTCAACCATGGTGTGAGTCTTATATTGCCATCATATTCCATGTATAAGTAACCATGATGGATGATGTATGTATGTATGTGTGTATGCACATCCATATGTGCATGAAACTAAAAGAAAGAAAGAAAAACATACATGCATGCATACATCCATCATATATAAGAAAAGGTTTTAAGTGAGAAAGCTAATGGTTAAATGATAAATCAACACTTGATTTATCAATCCGGCCATATCACATATGACCCTACCAAAAGCAATCCGCCCGATCAATATACGGTATCATATACGCGCATTTTAATCGGGTCCATGCGCATATCGCATACGCGCACCACAACGTTTCGCCTGGACTAGCTAACTCCTTTTTGGGACTCTAAGACTCGTCAATACGCCGGCAGAGGGTGATGGTCATATCAAGCACCCCCAAGCCGCAAGCGGTCAGCTAAACGTAACGGCCACCCGGGTATTGAGCGATCAGAAGAAAACAAGCGAACCTGCTACAACTACCGTCGAGCCAACCGGCAATACTACCGTACAGTCCGGTCTCTTCGTCAGATATGCTGCATATCGAGCCTAGGGATGGTCACGTCGACCCCAATAACTCAATAAGTCGTGCCGGTGAATGGTCTATAACAGATCGAGAAACTACTGATAACACTTATCAGCAAATCTCAGCAGCCCTGGCCAGGGACTTACTGATATAACTAGTCGGGCACAGCACAGCATCAACTCCCAATACCGGGAGAGACGAAACCCCTCCTATCGCTCATCGTCTTCGTGTGTCTCGGGACTGTACCCAACGGCCACCTGTTTGCACGACTCAGTAGAGCCGTGGTAGGGTGGCAATCAAAGTACAGTGGGAGAACACACAAGACTCTATGACGATCTCGGGTCTACAGACTAACCTGTATCAGTGTCACCTGAGAACTGCTATCCGACGATAGATATAATTCCATATAGGAGTTCTCGGTGAGTCCGTCCAGTGTACCCCAGTCACCACTGAGCACCCGTATATGATCTTGATGTCAAACATCGATGAATGTGGGAACATTCATCGCCCATCGTATGGGTCTAGTATCATATACGCTAGTCTACTCTGGTATATCAATGCCCCGTCTCGATATACCTACGACTAGGGACTTTCCAGGATATGCTTATAGACTATAGATGTCCCACTAGTATGATCTCCATCATAATCAGAGTAGTCAAGCCGATATCCTCAGGGCTTTATCAGCATGTATGAATGAATAAAAGCATGATCAAATCAACATGTCAGATAAAGAAGAACCAGATAGCATACTATCATGTCGAGCAAGAATGCATACTGAATATATATACATGTACAAATACATCCACTATCATATAATGGCCTCTAGGGCATACATATATCCAACAATCTCCCACTTGCACTATGGCCTGTTATTGGCGTATCTCATACCTAACATCTCAAAAAGTCGCTCATGCTGCGGCTGAGGGAGGGCCTTGGTGAATGGATCCGCGGCGTTATTCTTTGTGTCTACTCTCCTAATCTCGATCTCGCGGCGATCTACAATCTCCTAGATCAAATGAAAACGCCTCAGGATGTGTCTGGACCGCTGATGGGATCTGGGCTCCTTGGCTAGCGCCATAGCCCCATTATTATCACAATACAAAGGTATTGGATCAATAATGGTTGGAACTACTCCTAGCTCCGAGACGAACTTCTTCATCCAGACGGCTTCCTTGGCGGCATCATTTGCAGCAATATACTCAGCTTCCATCGTGGAGTCTGCAACGGTATCTTGTTTGGAACTCTTCCAACTCACCACCCCTCAATTGAGGGTAAATACAAACCCTGAGATAGATTTGCTGTCATCCTTATCGCTCTGGAAGCTTGAATCGGTAAAGGCCTCCATTTGGAGATCCATATTACCATACACCAAGAACAATTCTTTAGTCCTTCGTAAGTACTTAAGAATGTTCTTCACAGCTGTCCAGTGGTTCTCTCTTGGGTTGGATTGATACCTGCTTACAACACTAAGTGCATAAGCTACATCTGGGCGTGTACATAACATCGCATACGTTATAGATCCTACTGCCGAAGCGTAAGGTATGACACTTATGCGAGCTCTCTCTTCATCGGTCTTTGGGCAAGAATCCTTAGAGAGAGTGACCCCATGGCAAGCGGGTAAGGCACCCCGCTTGGAGTCTTCCATACTAAACCTTTTTAGGATGGTGTTAATGTACCTGGTTTGGGACAATCCCAATAACTTTTTGGATCTATCCTTATAGATCCTTATGCCCAGGATGTATGTGGCATCACCCAGGTCCTTCATGGAGAACCTTAGTGATAAGAATGATTTGACCGACTGTAGCATAGGAATATCATTTCCTATCAGAAGAATGTCATCCACGTACAATACGAGGAATGTGACAGCTCTTCCTATAACCTTCTTATAAACACAAGGTACATCTGGATTTTTGATGAAATCAAACTCTTTGATAATATCATCGAAACAGATGTTCCAACTCCGAGATGCCTGCTTTAACCCATATATGGATTTAAGCAGTCTACATGCTTTCCCGCTGCTCCCACTGTCAATGAAGCCCTCTGGCTGATCCATATAAACGCATTCTTCTAAATCTCCATTTAGAAATGCTGTTTTAACGTCCATCTGCCATATTTCATAGTCGTAGTGAGTAGCAATAGCAAGTAGGATCCGAATGGATTTAAGCATGGCTACGGGCAAAAAAGTTTCGTCATAGTCCAAACCTGGTCTTTGACGAAAACCTTTCGCCACAAGTCTTGCCTTATAAGTCTCCACCTGCCCATCTACACCAATCTTTCTTTCAAAGATCCATTTGCACCCCACAGGTTTTACCCCAGGGGGTACAAAGTCTAAAGTCCATACTTTGTTGGTGTACATGGACTCCATTTCGGATCTCATGGCATCCATCCACTTCACAGAGTCTCCACTCGTGATAGCTTGCTGAAAACTGGTAGGATCATCATCATCCATGATGCAGTCTTCTCCGTTACCATCAATGAGGAAACCATAGTACCTCTCCGGTGGGCGAGAAGTCCTACCAGACCTACGGAGTGGCCGAGATTCTTCAGTTTCTGTTGCAACAGCCGGTTCAACCAAATCGTCATTTGTAGTTTGTCTCTAGAACCTCTTCTAGATCTACTACCTTGCCATCATCTTTATCTGTGAAAAACTCTTTTTCCAAGAATGTGGCATGTTGAGAAACAAACACTTTTTGTTCCTCTTTGTGGTAGAATAGATATCCATAAGAATTCTTTGGATATCCCACAAAGTTACACATGACTGACCGTGTCTCGAGTTTGTCCGGATTCTGCTTTTTAACATAGGCTGGGCAACCCCAAATCTTAATTCTCCCATGCCATATCTCATATGGCGTGGTAGACACGGTTTTGGTTGGAACCCTGTTTAGCAGAAACGCTGCAGTCTCCAATGCATGCCCCTAAAACGAGACTAGTAACTCAGCGTCACTCATCATGGACCGGACCATATCTAATAGGGTCCTGTTCCGTCGTTCTGACACACCGTTGTGCTGTGGTGTGTAAGGAGGAGTGAGCTGAGAGAGAATCCCATTCTCTTTTAGGAAGTTTGCAAATTATGTACTGAGATACTCACCACCTCGATCTGATCGAAGCATTTTGATACTCAAGCCGGTTTGTTTTTCTACTTCTTGTTATATTCAATGAATTTCTCGAAAGCTTCGGATTTGTGCTTTAATAAAAATACATGACCGAATCTTGAGAAATCGTCAGTGAATGTAATGAAGTATGAAAAACCGCCTCTAGCCTGTGTAGACATTGATCCACATACATCACTACGTATGAGGCCTGGGAGCTGAGTAGCTCTTTCTCCGTGTCTGATAAACGGAGTTTTGGTCATTTTACCCTTGATACAAGACTGGCAAGTCGTATAAGATTAATATTCAAAAGAGTTTAAATATCCATCTTTGTGTAACTTGTTTAGTCTTGTTTCGTTAATATGACCAAGTCTACAGTGCCAAAGAAAAGCTTCATTTAATTCTGAAAGTTTTCTTTTATTAGTGTGTTGTCTACTGAAAACTGTGTATTGATTTAGGACATATATACCGTTATTAAGCGTACCATACCCAACCAACATTTGATTCAGGTGAATGTTCATAATATTGTTCTGTAATACAAAATTATATCCTTCATTGTCTAACAAAGAAATGGATATTATATTACAAAGCATACTTGGTACAAAATAATATGGAGTCAAAACCAAAATACATCCAGATGGCAACCCCAAGTGATACTCTCCCACTGCGACTGTATGTACATTGGAACCATTTCCAACACGGAGAGTATGGTCACCTGTCTTCTAAACTTTGCTATTTCTCAGCCCCTGCATAGAATTGCAAATGTGAGAACCTGAACCGGTATCCAATACCCAGGAAGCAGAGTTTATTGAAAAACAGTTTTCTGTTACAAACGCACCTGAAGCAGAAGCATCACCATGCTTCTTCTTGAGACTTAAGTACTCCGTGCAGTTGCGCTTCCAATGTTCTGTCTTGTGGCAATGAAAACATTCGTCTTTCCCCGAGTCTCCAGCCTTGGACTTTTCCTTTCCCTTCACCTTTTTAACTCCACCCTTAGGATTAGTGGGTTTCTTCTTTTTTTTCCCTTGGCCTTAGCTTTCGGGCGAGAAGTGGAAGACTGTCCAATAGTCATAACGGGAGTTTTTGCTGACTTCATAGTGCTCTCTGCACTCCTTAACATGTTAAGGAGTTCAGGGAGTTCCTTCTCCATGTCATGCATGTTGAAGTTCACTATGAACTGAGCAAAGGTGGAGGGGAGTGACTGCAGAATAATATCTATATATTGTTCATTGTCCATCGTCCATCCAAGGTCCTCAAGCTCTTCTATAAGAGCTATAATCTTCAGAAAATGGTCTCCTACTAGTGTGCCAGGGGCCATTCGCATCTGAAACAATTTCTTTGATGCTTCGTATCGTAATACGCGGGATTGCTCTCCATACAACTCCTTTGTATAGAGCAATATACCGTGAATGTCCTTGTCTTCGTGCTGCTTTTGATGTGTGTTGTCCATCGATGCAAGCGCGAGGCATTTGGCCGTGGCACAGTCCGCGTCCCATGTCTTGCGGACTTCAATGTCCGCAACTGAGGATTTTGGACCTGGGACGGGAGGGGCTGAAGCCGTGAGGACATATGATACTTTATCATATGTCAAGGCGATTTTCAGATTCCTCAGCCAGTCTTTATAGTTGGTCCCATTCAGTTTGTTTTTATCTAGTAGAAGTTTGAGTCCAGTCATGGGTATCTGCCATTAAGAGAGAGAAAAGAATACACTCAGCGAAAGCTCTTGCATAGATCAGATTGGTTATTATCTTGTCTAATCGATGTTTCCCACTGCTTTTATCGAGTTCTTCTTTCAAACCTTAAAAAGAAAAACTAGCCAGGATTAATTACAGTCTACAACTTCGGTAACCGTTCAGCCAGGCCAGTGTCGGTACTTGAGGGAGGTTCCCCGTGCTTTCGCACGGACCTAATTAGAGTAAATCTCATTTTCCCAGAGGCGGAGCCCCGTTAACACCTTTCTAGACACCTAATGAGTTAGCTAATTGTAAACTATAAAACTCTCCCAGGAGCAACTATTGCCCACAGTGGGATCGGGATCCAACCATCACATGGAAAGTATGCAATCTCATTGCAAATTTCAACTATTGAAATTCCCGATGTGGTTTTTACCCCTAGTACTCGTGACCTTTGCTAAGGTCTGTAGGGTTCCTAGGCACGCTAATGAGGTCTCACAAGGCATCAACCATGCCAATTTCAAATTTTACGGGTGCCGAGAAACCCTAATACAGATCGTTGACTAGAAGTTTAGGCGAAAATCGAAACTAGTTAACAATTTAACTAAAAGAGAGAGGCTACAACCTTTGTAGATCCGGTTCTCCACTTCTTTAGCTCCACGTAGGCATCCACTCGCTGTCCATCTCGAATCCCGGACTCAATCGTCGGCTTGATCGGAGAAATGGGCGGGCTAGCTCGTCGGCTTCGTGCCGAAGATGATCTACGTCGAGGCATCACAAGTTCAAGCTCCAACTCCATCAAGTTGTGAAACTTATGAAGAAAACACCCTATACTACTTGGCAAGAGGTAGAGGGTGAAGAAATAGGAGGTGGGTTCACTTTAGAATTGGATTTCTCACACTTTAGCTCAAGTTGCCATTAATGGACTTAAGCTTTTTCTTTGAAGATGAAGAAGAAGATGAAGCTAGAATATGATAAGTCTTAATTAAAATTGAAAAGTAAAATGAATACTTATCATATACTAACTAAGGTAGAGTGTAGAGAATTGACCATGGTTACTTGGAAGGGTTAGGGTTAAGCATGAAGACAAGAATGGTTACAAAGTCAAAGCTTCATGAAGCTTCAACTAGAAACAAAGAAAGCCACCATTCTCATCAAAATCTTTTCCAAATAAATAAATAAACAAATAAATAAATAAATGAATAAGCAAAACCCTAATCATCAACTTAACCATGGTTTAATTCTATACACTTAACCAAATGAGCAAGTATCATCAAACATGATACAAACATGTGCACAAAAGTATATCACATATACAACTTGCACATCAAGTGAGAAAATCCATTTAAAGTGAACCAATACTAGCTAATGCAAAATAATATATCAAATATATAATTATACATTAAATCATTAAATCAACACTTGATTTAACGATCCGGTCATATCGGATATAACCGACTAGTATACTATGTATCGGCTTATCGAATCAATCCTTGATTCGATATCTAGGTTATATCGAATATAACCAATCGATACATTCATCGCGAGAATGGAATACGGTATCACATACACGCATTATTCTTGGTCCTGCACATATCTCATATGCGCTCCTATTTCGTTTCGCTTGAGCCAGGAAACCTCCGTGTAGGACTCTAAAGACTCGTCAATACGCCGGTAGCAGATGATGATCATATCAAGCACCCACAAGCTGCAAGCGGTCTGCTAAACGTAACGGCCATTCGGGTATTGAGCGATCAGAAGATCGACGATCTAGCCAGCTCACACTCCTGTGAATCCAACCAGTAACACTTACCGTACAGTCCGGTCTGTTCGTCTGATATGTCGCATATCAAGTCTAGGGGTGGTAAACGTCAGACCCCAATAACCGATAAGTCGTGCCGATGTGAGGCTCATAACGGGTCGAGAAACTACTGGTAACACTTACCAGCAAATCTCTGATCAGCCCTGGCCAGGGATTTCCCTGTTACGGCCAATTGAGCACAGCGCAACATCAACCCTCAATACCGAGAGAGACGAAACCCCTCCTATCGATCATTGCCTCCATGTGACTCGGGACTGTGCCCAAAGGCCACCATTTTTCACGCCCTCATGGATGTGGTAAGGTGTAGATCAAAGCACAGTGGGAATCACACAAGACTCTATGACGATCTCGGGTCTACAGACTAACCTGCACAAGTGTCACCTGAGAACTGCCATCTGACGTGAGGTATAATACCATCTGGGAGTTCTCGGCGAGTCCGTCCAGTGTACCCAGTCTACACTGAGCACCCGTATACCATCTCTGATGTCAAACACCAATGGATATGGGATCATCCATCGCCCATCTCATGGGTCGAGAAGCGTATATGCTAGTCTACTCTGGTATATCGATGCCCCGTCTCGATACACCCACGACTAGGGACCTTGAAGGATGTACTTATGGACTACCATGTCCCCACTAGTATGATCTGCATCATAGTCCAGGTAGTCAAGTACACATCCTAAGGGCTTTACCAACATGTAACTATAAGACAGTTTAAAGAGACAAGTGTACATGTTAAGATAAAGAGTAACCAGATAGCATACTATCATACCGAGCAAAAAAGTCATCTCTATATATGTCCAAGCATTCAATATAATATACATCATCTGTACAATACTGGCCTCTAGGGCATACACACAACTAACAATCTCCCACTTGCACTAGGGCCAGCTGCTGTAGTATCGCATACCGAGCATCCCGAAGAGTCTCTCAAACTGTATCTGGGGAATGGCCTTCGTGAGTGGATCCGCCGTGTTGTTCTTCGTGTCAACTCTCCTGACCTCCATCTCCCGACGATCAACTATCTCCCGGATCAGGTGATACCGCCTCAGAATATGCCTGGATCGCTGATGGGACCTGGGTTCCTTGGCCAAAACCACCGCTCCATTGTTATCGCAATACAAAGGTATTGGATGCTCAATGGATGGAACTACTCCAAGTTCAGTAATGAACTTCTTGATCCAGACAGCCTCTTTAGCAGCATCGTTGGCAGCGATGTATTCAGCCTCCATCGTCGAGTCTGCCACGGTTTCCTGCTTGGAACTCTTCCAGCTAACCGCCCCTCCGTAAAGGGTAAAGACAAATCCCGACTGCGACTTAGAGTCATCCTTATCACTCTGGAAGCTCGAATCGGTAAAGGACTCCACTTGGAGTTCTCCGTTACCATACACCAAGAACATATCTCTAGTCCTTCGCAAGTACTTGAGAATGTTCTTCACAGCTGTCCAGTGACTCTCTCCAGGATCTGCTTGATACCGACTCACTACACTTAGTGAGTATGCAACATCGGGTCTGGTACATAGCATCGCATACATGATAGAGCCTACTGCCGAAGCATATGGTATCCCTTGCATGCGAGCTCTCTCCAAATCAGTCTTAGGAGACATCTCTTTGGAGAGAGTGAGTCCAGAGATCGTGGGTTGGTTCCCACGCTTGGATTCTTCCATACTAATCCTTTTTAGTATGGTGTCAATGTACCTGGATTGGGACAATCCCAGTATCCGTTTGGATCTATCTCTATAGATCCTAATCCCCAATATGCATGAGGCATCACCTAGATCTTTCATTGAGAATCTTTGTGATAAGAAGAGCTTGACTGATTGCAGCATAGGAATATCATTTCCTATCAAGAGTATGTCGTCCACGTACAATACGAGGAAGACTACCTTACTCTCTGCCACCTTCTTGTAGATACAAGGTTCATCTGGATTTTTGACGAAATCAAACTCTTTGATAACGACGTCAAAGCAGATGTTCCAACTCCGCCATGCTTGCTTTAACCCATAAATGGATTTAAGCAGCTTGCATACCTTCCCGCTGCTCCCACTGTCTACGAAGCCCTCTGGCTGAGTCATGTACACGCACTCTTCTAAATCACCATTTAGAAAGGCGGTCTTAACATCCATTTGCCAGATTTCGTAGTCATGATATGCAGCGATGGAAAGCATGATCCAGATGGATTTAAGCATAGCCACTGGAGAAAAGGTTTCGTCATAGTCCACACCTGGTCTTTGACGAAAACCTTTTGCAACAAGTCTAGCTTTGAATGTCTCCACTTTCCCATCTACACCAAGTTTTTTCTTGAAGATCCACTTGCTCCCAATGGGTTTTACCCCTTCAGGAGCAACTTCCAAAGTACATACTTTGTTGGTGTACATGGATTCCATCTCGGACCGCATTGCATCCAGCCATTTCACAGAGTCACCACTCGTGATGACCTGCTTGAAACTAGTCGGGTCATCATCTTCCATGATGCAATCCTCGCTTCCACCATCAATGAGAAAACCGTAGTATCTCTCAGGTGGACGAGAAACCCTACTAGATCGGCGGAGAGGCTGGGGTTCGTCGGGTACTACTGAATCCTCTGGTTCTACCAAGTCTTCTGTTATAGTTTGTGTTGCTGGAACCTCTTCCAGTTCTACCTCAATGCCACTAATCTGTTTCATAAGAAAACATTTTTCTAAGAAAGTGGCATGTCGAGAAACAAACACCTTTTGTTCCTCGGGGTGGTAGAAGATATACCCTTGTGAATTTTTGGGATATCCTACAAACTTATATAAGACTGATCTTGCCTCGAGTTTGTCCGGATTTTGTCTTTTGACATAGGATGGACAACCCCATATCTTAACATAGTTAAAAGATGGTCTCTTCCCTTTCCATATCTCATATGGAGTGGTAGGCACTGATTTGGTAGGAACCATATTCAATAGGTGTATGGCTGTCTCAAGCACATACCTCCAGAAGGAAATAGGTAACTCAGCTGTACTCATCATTGAACGTACCATATCTAATAGGGTGCGATTCCTTCGTTCCGATACACCGTTGTGTTGTGGTGTATAAGATGGAGTAAGTTGAGAGAGAATCCCATTCTCTTTTAGATAATCTTGGAACTCATTGCTCAAGTATTCTCCTCCTCGATCAGATCGAAGGATCTTAATACTTTTGCCCGTTTGGTTCTCTACTTCGTGTTTATATTCTCTGAATTTCTCAAAAGCTTCAGACTTGTGTTTCAATAGGAACACATGCCCGTATCTAGAGAGATCGTCAGTGAATGTAATGAAGTAGGAAGAACCGTTCCTGGCAAGGGTAGACATGGGACCGCATACATCACTATGTACCAGTCCTAAGAGTTCAGTAACTCTTTCTCCGTGTCCACTAAACGGAGCTTTGGTCATTTTTCCTTTGAGACATGAATGGCAAGTATCATAAGATGATAATTCGAACGGATTCAAATAACCATCCTTATGTAACTTAGCCAGTCGTGTCGCATTGATATGACCAAGTCTACAATGCCACAAGTAGGATTCGTTCATTTCTGAACTTTTCCTCTTGTGTGTGTTTTGTATATTGAGGACTGTATTTTGATTTAGAATGAATATGCCATTATGTAGCGAGCCTGATGCAATCAACTTTTGATCTAGGAATATATTCATAACATTATCCTTTACTACAAAATTATATCCTTCTTTACTCAATAAAGAAACTGATATAATGTTGCACATCATGTTCGGTATATAATAGCACTCATTCAGAATCATTGTATCACCACTTGGTAATACTAGGTGATATTCGCCAACTGCTTTGGCTGCAACATTTGCACCGTTCCCAACTTGAACGGAATGATCACCTTTTCCCAGTTCTCTACCATTTCGTAGCCCATGTAACTGTTTACATATATGGGATCCTGATCCGGTATCTAATACCCAGGACGTAGGGTGAACTGAGAAACAGTTCTCAATAACTAACACACCTGTAGAAGATGCATCAACATGCATGTTCTTTTGGGCGGCTTGAGAATCTAGATATTCTCCTATTCCCTGTTCAGTCTCATAACTCTTATAAGAAAGAACGGGTCCAACGTTCCCCTGCACAGTATAACATGCGGGTCCAGTCAATACATCCATATTATTATCTTGATTAAGGCATGACATGGTCGCTACCTGGAGAGAGAGAGAAGAAAACACTTTAGCGTATGCTCGTGCAAGATCAGATTTGTTATTATCTTATCTAATCAGGATGGCTCCCACTGTTTTTATCAAATCTTCCTTCAAACCCTAAAAAGAAAGACTAGCCGGGATTAATTACACACTACAAGTTCGCCAATCTTTCAGCCAGGCCAGTGTCGGTACTTTGAGGGAGATCCCCGTGCTTTCGTACGAACCTAATTAATGTAAACCTCGTTTTCCCAGAGGCGTAACCCCGTTGACACCTTTCTAGACACCTACTTGATCGGCTAATTGTAATGTGTAAAACTCTCCCAGGAGTAACTCTTACTCGCAGTGGGTATCGGGATCCAACTATCTCATAGAAGGTATGCAATCTCATTGCAAATTTCAACACTTGAAATTCCCGATAATATTTTACCCCTAGTGTTCTATGACCTTGACGAATGCCAAACAACCCATAGTCCACTAGTCAAGTTCAACCCGTATATTTCTTGATTGAATTAAACCTACCCGCACGACCCTTGATGAATGCCAAACAACGCCGTACGAATACCCTAATCCAATCTGCATCATATGCATAAGCAGATAAATACTAGTTAGCTACCGTACATTACGCCTTGACGAATGCCAAACTACCGTAACACGAATACTAAGTAGTACTTATCTGAAATGACGGAGGGCTACGCAGGTTTTCTGAAAACCATGAGCGTATTAAACTTGATATCGTTGTAGAATCAAATGAAGTTTTAAAATGGAGTGATTTTGAGGCTTTTTCTAGTTTTGATAAAGGGGTCACTCCCGGTGAAGGGATCGTCGGCCCTTTCCTCGTCGAATGAGGTGCGGGATATATCATATATATCACTGTGCAAAGCAGAAACTATAGAAGCAATCAAAAACAAACCGAGTGTGTAGCATCTGCCAGTTATTGCTAAAGGAGTCATTCCCGGTGAAGGGATCTCGGTCCTTTCCTCATCGAATAAGGTGCAGGATATATCACATATACCGCTGTGGAAAGCAAGAACTGTAGCTACCTGTTTTAATTTTTGAAATTCGATTCTACAACATCTTAGGTTTCTTTTATTTCATTAATCACATTAATGAAGTCCCATCATTTAAGTAACCTAAACATCACAGATAAATACGACGTACACTTATGCCATCCGCATTCGCCTGGATGTCCCCTCGTGCACCGTTAGGTTAGGTAACTAACGACAGAGCAGGGCAGGGCTAGTGCGGGTGCAAAACATAAGTAACGTCTATATAATATATCATATATACTATATACTGTATCTATCACAGAACATCACATGATCACATCACAGATAAAGCAGCAGAAGAAACATATGAAACATTGGATATACTAGGACGTCCGTATTTTCAATACGAGCCAGTATAAAACACGGATTCCACGGTCGTGATGAATAGCCAATCCCACACCCCTAGACCCCTACGAGAGCGGCAAGCAACCCTACCAATTCTAGGGTTAGGAGGCCGGGATTCGACTCCTTGAGATGGTCTCACACTGAACCCTAGAACCCGGTTACTTGTGCTCCCCTCCTTGGGTCTATCCTAATGCGGAAAAGTAAATAATATACAAAGGGTGACATCTTCCGCAACCTGGAAGTGTCCCAGTAAAAGAATATTACATACAAGTTTTTACATGAATGGAAATGAAAAACACTCATCTCACATAAAAACCCCGGCTATTCAATCACGACAATCCAATATAACATATCGAGCAACACATAACATCACATGTCATCAACGTAAGTTAATATGCGCATCCCAATTGTCGTTGACATATAGCAACGAAACCGGCGATATCACATATTACACTTACGGTCACAGAAAAGAAAGTGTAAAACTACAACAGTTGGAATCCGCAACCTCTTTAGACATCACATGCCTAATCAAATGAAATACTTAGACATCACATGCCTAACAGTTATAAACCCCGCATTTTAGTCTCATTATCGAAAACTCTTTTCAATATCAAAGGAAACTAAACCGCTAGATTTATAACATTCATTCAGTTATCTCATAACTGTTTGTGAATTCCAATTATTGTATCCCATTCCGGATAAATAGAAAATATTAAACTTTCCGATCGAACATTCGAACACCCAAGTTTTCCCGAAACCGTTCAACACATGAAATAGGTTCAAAGACATTCACTTCATGCCTCAGTACCAACGGTCCAGCCGTAGAAGGGTCAAGCCAACGCCTCACATGTGGCACGCCGTACTGCCCCAAACCCGAAGGTTCAAAGGGCAGTTCAAGACGGTCATATAATCGAGTTAAGGTTTGTTGTCTTCTAGAGGGACCATCGCATTACTTGCACTACTTAGAACGTCCTTAAACCACAGAAAAATCCAACACTTGGAAATTTTCCGGCAGGGGAAAAGTTGGGTATTTATTTCCGGTCGAACCTTTTAACATATTCTAAAATATCCGAAAAGCCACATAGACAAGGTTTGATAATCCGATCGAATCGTCGATTCCCAATACAACCCCAGAACACTCAACTCTTGAGTCAAATTAAAAATTCCCAGAAAATTCAGCATAATAAAATAGGAATTACTGTGCAAAAATGGACAGATGATGTCATCAGATGGCCGCGGAACCGCCGCAGAAGCCAGGCTTCTGCCGCGGTTCCGCCGCGCCCTTAGCAGATCATGGGATAAATTTTGCATCGTAATTCTTAGAATTCCCTGCTGAATTTTTTAAGCATTTTTAATATGGAAAAATCCAAGATTTTAGAAAAAGTCCAGAGAGCATATCGGGAATTAGGGTTTCGGTTCGATCGGGTTTCAAACGTCGTCTAGACTTCGCCTAAGGCTCTAGCTAGGCTCTGATACCACTGTAGGGTTCCTAGGCACGCTAATGAGATCTCACAAGGCATCAACCATGCCAATTTCAAATTTTACGGGTGCCGAGAAACCCTAATACAGATCGTTGACTAGAAGTTTAGGAGAAAATCGAAACTAGTTAACAATTTAACTAAAAGAGAGAGGCTACAACCTTTGTAGATCCGGTTCTCCACTTCCTTAGCTCCACGTAGGCATCCTCTCGCTGTCCATCTCGAATCCCGGACTCAATCGTCGGCTTGATCGGAGAAATGGGCGGGCTAGGTCGTCGGCTTCGTGCCGAAGATGATCTACGTCGAGGCATCACAAGTTCAAGCTCCAAATCCATCAAGTTGTGAAACTTATGAAGAAAACACCCTATACTACTTGGCAAGAGGTAGAGGGTGAAGAAATAGGAGGTGGGTTCACTTTAGAATTGGATTTCTCACACTTTAGCTCAAGTTGCCATTAATGGACTTAAGCTTTTTCTTTGAAGATGAAGAAGAAGATGAAGCTAGAATATGATAAGTCTTAATTAAAATTGAAAAGTAAAATGAATACTTATCATATACTAACTAAGGTAGAGTGTAGAGAATTGACCATGGTTACTTGGAAGGGTTAGGGTTAAGCATGAAGACAAGAATGGTTACAAAGTCAAAGCTTCATGAAGCTTCAACTAGAAACAAAGAAAGCCACCATTCTCATCAAAATCTTTTCCAAATAAATAAATAAACAAACAAATAAATGAATGAATAAGCAAAACCCTAATCATCAACTTAACCATGGTTTAATTCTATACACTTAACCAAATGAGCAAGTATCATCAAACATGATACAAACATGTGCACAAAAGTATATCACATATACAACTTGCACATCAAGTGAGAAAATCCATTTAAAGTGAACCAATACTAGCTAATGCAAAGTAATATATCAAATATATAATTATACATTAAATCATTAAATCAACACTTGATTTAACGATCCGGTCATATCGCATATAACCGACTAGTATCCTATGTATCGGCTTATCGAATCAATCCTTGATTCGATATCTAGGTTATATCGAATATAACCAATCGATACATTCATCGCGAGAATGGAATACGTTATCACATACACGCATTATTCTCAGTCCTGCACATATCTCATATGCGCTCCTATTTCGTTTCGCTTGAGCCAGGAAACCTCTGTGTAGGACTCTATAGACTCGTCAATACGCCGGTAGCAGATGATGATCATATCAAGCACCCACAAGCCGCAAGCGGTCTGCTAAACGTAACGGCCATCCGGGTATTGAGCGATCAGAAGATCGACGAGCTAGCCCGCTCACACTCCTGTGAATCCAACCAGTAACACTTACCGTACAGTCCGGTCTGTTCGTCTGATATGTCGCATATCAAGTCTAGGGGTGGTAAACGTCAAACCCCAATAACCGATAAGTCGTGCCGATGTGAGGCTCATAACGGGTCGAGAAACTACTGGTAACACTTACCAGCAAATCTCTGATCAGCCCTGGCCAGGGACTTCCCTGTTACGGCCAATCGAGCACAGCGCAACATCAACCCCCAATACCGGGAGAGACGAAACCCCTCCTATCGCTCATTGCCTCTATGTGACTCGGGACTGTGCCCAAAGACCACCGTTTTGCAGGCCCTCATGGACGTGGTAAGGTGGAGATCAAAGCACAGTGGGAATCACACAAGACTCTATGACGATCTCGGGTCTACAGACTCACCTGCACAAGTATTACCTGAGAACTGCCATCTGACGTGAGGTATAATACCATCTGGGAGTTCTCGGCGAGTCCGTCCAGTGTACCCAGTCTACACTGAGCACCCGTATACCATCTCTGATGTCAAACACCAATGGATATGGGATCATCCATCGCCCATCTCATGGGTAGAGAAGCGTATGCGCTAGTCTACTCTGGTATATCGATGTCCCGTCTCGATACACCCACGACTAGGGACCTTGAAGGATGTACTTATGGACTACCATGTCCCCACTAGTATGATCTGCATCATAGTCCAGGTAGTCAAGTACACATCCTAAGGGCTTTACCAACATGTAACTATAAGACAGTTTAAAGAGACAAGTGTACGTGTTAAGATAAAGAGTAACCAGATAGCATACTATCATACCGAGCAAGAAAGTCATCTCTATATATGTCCAAGCATCCAATATAATATACATCATCTGTACAATACTGGCCTCTAGGGCATACACACAACTAACAAGGTCAACAAATCACGAGTACTAGTCAAGCTCAACCCGTCATTTCTTGATTAATTAGACCCGTTCACATGACCCTTGGCTAAGGTCAACAAAGTCATATGCCCGTCCTAATTAATCTGCATCATATGCATTTGTAGGAAGACATCACTTAGCTACTGTACACTACGCCTTGGCTAAGGTCAACAAACGTGGCACGAATACTAAGTACTCTACTTCCTAAAATGACGGAGGGTTGCGGATGAGTTTTAAGAAAATCTTTAACGCTTTGAACTTGATATCGTTGTAGAATCAAATGGTTTTCAAAAGGAGTGGCTTAAGCTCCGCAGTTTTGAAATATAGATTTTTCATAAATTGCCGAGTGGTTTTCAAATCCGATTCTACAACATCATTTTATGTTTATTTTCTTTACATTAATCACATTAATGTAATCCCATCATTTAAGTCCTTAAGCCAATCACAGAAAAGAAACGAAAATAACACGTACGCTTATCCCATCCGCATTCGCCGCAATGTTTCGTTATGCACCGTTAGGTTACTTAACTAACGGCATACCGGGACGGGACTAGCGTGGGTGTAAAACATAAGCAACGTCTACTATATATCATATATATAATATGTCATTCGTCTCAGATATCACAGAACACAGGCAGCAGAAACAAAGATATAACGTGGGATATACTAGGACGTCCGTATTTAGTATTTAGCCAGAGTAGAAAATACGGATTCCACAGTCGCGATGAATAGCCAAGCCCACACCCTGGACCCCTACGAGAGCGGCAAGTGACCCTACCAATTCTGGAGTTTAGGAGACCCGATCTCGACTCCTCGAGATGGCCTCCCACTGAACCCCAGAATCCGGTCACCTGTGCTCCCCTCCTTGGGTCCATCCTAATGCGGAAAAGTAAATAATATACAACACTGGTGACACAACCTCAACCCGGAAGTGCCCCAAATAAAAGAATATTACATTACATTTGAATTTACATAAATGAAAATATAAAACTCTCATCTCACATAAAACCCCCCCGGCTATTCAATCGCGACAATCCTGCACATCATATCTCAGCAACACATAATATCTCATATCATCAACGTAAGTAAGTATGCGTACCCCGATTGTCGTTGATGTATAGCAACGAAACCGGCGATATCGAACATACTACACTTACGGTCACAGAAAAGAAAGTGTAAAACTACAATATTTGGAATCCACATTCTCTTTAGATATCATAAATGCGAAATATCACATACTTCGTATTTCAAGCCTAAACTATATGAATTCCACATATTGTATCACATTCCAGATAAACAGACAGTATTAAAGTTTTCGAACAAACGATCAAGTACCCAAGATTCACTAAAGCTCAACACTTGAGCATGGTTCAAAAATCCGGAGTGTGACACAGTAGTAGCGGTCCAGCCGTAGAAGGGTCAAGCCAACGCCCCACATGTGGCACGCCGTACTGTCCCAAACCCTAAGGTTCAAAGGGCAGTTCAAGACGGTCACATAATCGAGTTAAGGTTTGTTGACTTCTAGAGGGTCCACCACAAAAAGACTTGCACGTATCTCCAAAGTATTTAAACCCCGTGAATAGTGAGCAAATGATACTCGTTCAAACACTTCAATACTTTCTAATTTACCCGGAAAACCAACGAAATGAAAATTCCGATCGAATCTACGCATCCAAAACCATCTCTAGAAAATACAGTACTATTTTCAGATTAAACATACCCAAAACACTGTACAAGCAGATATATGAATTACAGTCCAAATTTAAAGCGGTGATACCTCTGTACGGCCGCGGAGCCGCGGCGCAAGCAAGGAATTGCCGCGGTTCCGTGGCAGTTTATAGGGTTCAGGGCTTCGAATTTCACTGTTATTCTTAGAATTTCCTGGTTTATTTTTTAAGTATTTTTAATTCTGAAAATTGTCAGATTTTAAAATTTGTCCAGAGAGGGTCTAAAGAAGTCGTATTTTTGTCCGATCGGGATTTTTACTTCGTAAAAGTGTCGCCTAATGTTCTAGGTCGGCTCTGATACCAATGATAAGTTTGCCTAGCACCCTATGTATAGTTTTGAAGCATCACATGTCTCAAAGTTTAAATTTTTATGGTGCTAAGCAAGCATACAAAGGAATCGATCCTAGAAAATTAGGGTTTCGAAAGTTAAAGCCAAAAAAAACTAGGGTTTCGAGACTACAACCTTTGTAGCTCCCTTTCGCTAAACTCTTTGGCCTCTTGGGTGTTGGAAGAAGGTCCTCTTGAAGTCTTCTCGCGTCCACGACGATCCACCCGGAGTTCCTCGTCCAAGCTCGCAACTTCACTTTTCAAGATGAGAAATGAAGAGAACACTCTAAACAAGTTGGCTAAACTTGTGTAGAATGATGTTGTGGTTATGATTCTCACTTCAAAAACCTTTCTTTATTTGTATTTTACTCACTAGAAAAAACTAGAGAGCAAAAGGAAGAAGGAGGAGGAAGATGATGGCTTTTGTTTTAACAAGAGTAGAAAAATATGATAACTCTCTTCAAGGAAAAAGAAAATATATGTATATATATTTCTTAATCCTCATCTCAAACCATGGTTAGATGATAGAGACACTATTTAACTTGAGTTTAAAACACAAAGAGAAGGATAACTCATGGTTAAAAGTAGGTGAGCATGGTTAGGTTAAAGAAGAATGTAGAAGCAAGTCAAGAATTATCCTTTCCTTTTCTATTTTGTTTTAACAATAAATCAAATAATAATCCATATATTCAACCATGGTGTGAGTCTTATATTGCCATCATATTCCATGTATAAGCAACCATGAAGGATGATGTATGTATGCATGTGTGTATGCACATCCATATGTGCATGAAACTAAAAGAAAGAAAGAAAAACATACATGCATGCATACATCCATCATATATAAGAAAAGGTTTTAAGTGAGAAAGCTAATGGTTAAATGATAAGTCAACACTTGATTTATCAATCCGGCCATATCACATATGACCCTACCAAAAGAAAGCCGCCCGATCAATATACGGTATCATATACGCGCATTTTAATCGGGTCATGCGCATATCGCATACGCGCACCACAACGTTTCGCCTGGACTAGGTAACTCTTTTGTGGGACTCTAAGACTCGTCAATACGCCGGCAGAGGGTGATGATCATATCAAGCACCCCCAAGCCGCAAGCGGTCAGCTAAACGTAACGGCCACCCGGGTATTGAGCAATCAGAAGAAAACAAGCGAACCTGCTACAACTCCCGTCGAGCCAACCGGCAACACTACCGTACAGTCCGGTCTCTTCGTCAGATATGCTGCATATCGAGCGTAGGGATGGTCACGTCGACCCCAATAACTCGATAAGTCGTGCCGATGAATGGTCTATAACAGATCGAGAAACTACTGATAACACTTATCAGCAAATCTTAGCAGCCCTGGCCAGGGACTTATCGATATAACCGGTCGGGCACAGCACAGCATCAACTCCCAATACCGGGAGAGACGAAACCCCTCCTATCGCTCATCGTCTTCGTGTGTCTCGAGACTGTACCCAACGGCCACCTGTTTGCACGACTCAGTAGAGCCGTGGTAGGGTGGCAATCAAAGTACAGTGGAAGAACACACAAGACTCTATGACGATCTCGGGTCTACAGACTAACCTGTATTAGTGTCACCTGAGAACTGCTATCCGACGATAGATATAATTCCATATAGGAGTTCTTGGTGAGTCCGTCCAGTGTACCCAATCACCACTGAGCACCCGTATATGATCTTGATGTCAAACATCGATGAATGTGGGAACATTCATCGCCCATCGTATGGGTCTAGTATCATATACGCTAGTCTACTCTGGTATATCAATGCCCCGTCTCGATGTACCTACGACTAGGGACTTTCCAGGATATGCTTATAGACTACAGATGTCCCACTAGTATGATCTCCATCATAATCAGAGTAGTCAAGCCGATATCCTCAGGGCTTTATCAGCATGTATGAATGAATAAAAGCCTGATCAAATCAACATGTCTGATAAAGAAGAACTAGATAGTATACTATCATGTCGAGCAAGAATGCATACTGAATATATATACATGTACAAATACATCCACTATCATATAATAGCTTCTAGGGCATACATATATCCACCAGATATAAGGTCCATAACGAGCATGAAACTACTGATAACACTTACCAGTAGATCAGTGCAACCCTGGCCAGGGATTTCCAGTTATGGCCAGTCGAGCATAGCGCAACATCAACCCCTAATACCGGGAGAGACGAATCCCCTCCTATCGCTCTTTTCCTCCATGTGAATCGGGACTGTACCCAAAAACCACCTGTTTGCACGACTCAGTAGAGCCGTGGTAGGGTGGAAATCAAAGCACAGTGGGAGACACACAAGACTCTATGACGATCTCGGGTCAACAGACTAAGCTTTACCAGTGTCACCAGAGAACTGCCATCTGACGTGAGGTATAATACCATCTGGGAGTTCTCGGCGAGTCCGTTCAGTGTACCCAGTCAGCACTGAGTACCCACATACCATCTCTGATGTCAAACACCAATGGATATGGGATCATCCATCGCCCATCACATGGGTCGAGAAGATATACGCTAGTCTATTCTGGAATATCGATGCCCCGTCTCGATATTCCCACGACTAGGAACATTGAAGGATGTACTAATGGACTACCCAGGCCCCACTAGTATGATCTACATCATAGTTCTGTAAGTCGAGTACACATCCTAAGGGCTTTATCAACACGTAACAGAGAGACTATAAGTATACATGTTAAGATAAAGAGCAACCAGATAGCGTACTATCATGTCGAGCAAGAAGGTCCTACCTATATATGTCCCAGCATCCACTACAATATACATCTTATGTACAGTAATGGCCTCTAGGGCATACATATAACTAACACTATATATACCTATACCTATGTCCCAGGTCACATCCATAACAATCTCGTAATAGGGGACCGGCAAGGTATCAGCCATCTCAATCGACTCTCTTCCGTATACCAACATATCCCATGTCATCATATTGCATTGTACATTCCTTTCATCACATTTGTCTCACATTTGTCTCACATTTTATCAAATGTTATATATATACATTCTATCTTTACAATAAGTATACTTATCTATTCTAACAAACACACCCGAACCATACAATCGGTTTTTAAAGTAAGCGAATCGTAGTTTTGAATATAGGGGTTACGGTGTTTTTAAGGAAAAGATATCATTTGAAAATCCGTAACATCCCACCATGTATATGTTTAAAAGATGCATATGATTCTTCAGTTTAGAAATATGTATGGTTCGGATGACACATCTACGTCGACTATCTAGTCCTATAGTATCCTAAACGACAAAATCGTCAAACATCATCCTCAAATCCTGTCATCACATCTTAGCCGTATTATATCACTTCTTACTATCCTTAATTTCTAATATGGTTTCACTAACTATCATTTAACTCGAACCCTAGTTTCCAAATCTAGATTTCCTTAACCATATTCTATAAATCAGTTTCCATCGAAACTTTGCGGTGGTGCTACACGCCATCCACCCGACTTTCCCGGTAGATATAGATCTACTCACCTTGGTCTTCGCTTGCCGAAGTCGATAACGCCATGCTCCGTCGCCTCGGAATCCACACGAAGGTACCTACAATAACAACACACATCGCAATGCTATTAAAATCAAGTTCTGAAATCCAATACGGCACGCGCCTTGATCGTAGGTTAGAACCTATAGCATACGCGTACTAAATCAACAAAACAACCCTTGTTGTTGATGTACGAACATCCCACAACCAAATAAAAATCCAAATAACAAGAATTGGCATTTCAAAATACGGAAATTATAGCCAAAATCACACAAAAAAGCTCCCAGATTTTAACTCAGGCCAAAACAAGGTGCACAAACAAGTCTAGGGTGCTGTATATGATGTATGCGAGCTACTGGACCGACCCCGACACCCCACCCCACCAAGTGGCGGCGACCTACCCATAAAATCCGGCCTCCTCGACCCCCTGGCTCCTATGGGCTTCGTTTTGTCATGGTGGTCTCATATGGTTAAAAATGGGTCCCTGGTGTTGTTTGCTAAGCTCAGAAATTCCCCGGGTTGCTCCAGATTTCCCTGCACACCCTATATCCTCACAAAACCGACATGAACTAAATCCTAAATCCGTATTTTGGTTTATAGGCTATGGTCCAGGCTAAGAATCACTTCAAAATTCAAATTGACAGCCACAAAATATCATCAATTTCCCAAACCCTTCTCTTGAGATTTCAAAGTTCACACATCCATCACTAAACGACATCTATACTTAAACAAAATCTAGGAAATCAAAACTACTCTAAATGAAAAGAGATATACCTCATGATTACTCCTAAACAAAACCCTAGAAGTCCCAAAGTTGTCAAAATCCCATTTTGCTTGGTTCAATATGTAGAGGAAGAGACGAGGATTAATTTTTGTGAAGGGAGTATAAGGTTTGGATGGTGTTTTGGAAATGGATTTAGGGTTTGAAGGTGGAGGGAGATGAGGGTGAGGATGATGAAGAATGAGATGCAAAAATGATGTGGAAAAGGTATGAGGCAGCCCCCCTCTCTCTCTCAATTATTCTCACACACTTTCTCAAAGTCATCATTATGTCTCATTTCTCTCTCCTCACTCATCATGACACCTTTTTCTTTCTCTTTTCTCACCGAAACACATAAACCCAAATAAAACAACATCGTGAAATAACATATAATATGTCATGGTGCACTTACAATGAAAAACTGTAGAAATACGGATTTGGCTTAATCGCGATTAGCAGTGCACTAATCGGGTTTTTATCAAAACTGCATATAATAAATTTTAAAATTGCTAAATCCTTTACATATATTTTTAAATGAATAAATCATTTTAATTTCCAATTATTTCACAAATATTGGTATATATTTATACCCTTTTTCGAAATCCTAAATTTCGCAAATCGGGCAGTTTTCAGGAAATATATTATTTTAAAATTAAATTCGAAAAATAATATTTTATATTTTCTGAAATGTTACAATCTTCCCCCCTTAAATAAATTCGGTCCCCGAATTTAAATTTAAACCCCCAAATTCTAAAGCATTTCAATAGCCAACTTAAATCAACGGGGCTCCGAAATCATGGAAAATGCAGAAATAACACAGCGCATCGCGTGCGCCTGAAAACGAATACAAAACTCAAAATCCGAACTCCGTCAAGCGTCACGCAAATCATCGGATTTGCACGCATATCCTCGGAGTTATAATGGAGATACAGATCTCAAAATCCACTACTGAACTCTAATATACACTAGTCAAATACTATAATACGTGTATAGTCGCATTTTTGGAAAGCTTTCAAAATCTAAATAGAACTCATGCAAATCTTTTCTAAATTGCCGCATGAATGCGTAACTCACGGCATTAGTGACAGACGCTTATTTTAAAATAATAATATATATCCATATATGTCTTCCTAGATACACGTTCCGTCGTTTCCAAAATATCCCAAAAGGTTTTCCTTTATAAACGTTCGTGTCCCTCACGGACACGTAGGAAATAGCGAGACTATAGCTCTTTTTTCAAAAATCTCTTGGTAAACTTTTAATGCATGCAAGGTACTCGGGTACTGTCCTCAGATCAGTCCTGTTTGGCCACTAAATAATATGGTGTCTATCATGAAAACAAGGTGCTCAAAAGCAAAATCAGCCTCAAAAGGCGTATCTAACAATCACACGCGTCTGGTGTGCACGAAATCAAATCCGAATACAGGTGCCACAATATACACAAAAGACAAAACTACGTGCAATGGGTATGCACGAAAGCATCTGTCCAGTGCAACGGGTGTGCCCGACAACATCATCTAGTGCACCCAGAGTGCACGAAAATCTCAATCCGGTGCAACTAACATGCACGAATGAAAAATCCCAAATCGAGTGCATCCGGTGTGCACAAAATCACATCTCATATTATGCGCCCAACATGCGCGAAAATCCGAATCAAGTGCATCCATCATGCACGAATGAAATCTAAATCAAGTGCATCAAACATGCACGAATAAAAGCTAAATCAAGTGCATCCATCATGCACGAATGAAAGCTAAATCAAAGGCATCCAACATGCACGAGTAAAAATCTCACACAAGTCCATCCGATGCGCACAAAATCCAAAATCAAGCGCCTAATATGCGTAAAAATCCCATCCAAAACGCGTCGGGTCCGTAAAAGCATATAGTGCAGTAGCATGCACGAAAACAAACGGCAAGTGCCAACGCGCACGAAAACGCAAATCAGATAACACAAATACTCAAGGACATAAATCGGTGCAACAATGTACGGAGTATAAATCTAGTGCAACCAACGCATAAAACATAAATCCAGTGCAACAAAAGCACGAAATATAAATCTGGTGCGACAAACGCACGAAACGAAAATCTAGTGCAACACTGCCCGAAATAAAAAAATCCAGTGCAACAAAATACCGATCAATAACACAAGCATGTAAACAGTAAAACCGAGTGTGCGAAGGTGTATAAAATCATAAACGTGTGCAACTGCGTGCACAAAACACATATCAATGCACTACAAGCACATATAAGCTATACCGAGTGCAAAAGTCAAATCGAGTGCGTACCACACGCACAAAAATCAAATCAACCGTATGAAATCCACGAAATCATAAATACGTGCAGCCAAGGCACCAACCGAATCTCAAGTGTAATAGATATGCACAAATCGCAAATCAACACTACGATGTATAAAATATATATCGAGTGCAATAACTATGCACAAAATGTAAATACCCAGTAGGTGCAGCCATGGTGCACGAAATCAATATCAGGAAACTCATCATCAAAACTCAAATCCAAGCAATATAAGCGTGATACTCATATCACAAACGCAAATCGTAACAAAGGACATTGAGATACACCTCCTACAATGTCGAAGAATAAATCGGTGCGCCTAAAACTGGCAGAACAAGAACATCCGCTTGCCTCCTACTCACGGTCTGGCGTCCTCGGTCTTTGGGTCCTTATCTTCTCTATGGATTTACCAATCTCGCAATCCATCGGCTCATCCGCCCGGTCAGGTGTGCTAACGGAAACGATTCCGCTCTGGCACTTCTCTGGTCATCTCTCGGCTAATTGGTATGACTACTCGTCAAGCAGCACGTCACTGGCGTCGGCCTCTGGCCTTCTGAATGCTCATGACACAACTGATCCTGGTTGCAAATCTCATTGCAGCAGTGTCATGGAAGGAATCCTGCTCAAGGTCTCTTCCAATCTCGCCTACGCCGAACGGTACGGAGGCTGGTACTCTTACATAATCTTTTCTCGTCTTCTGGACATCAGCATTCTCCGCACAACATTTCCTCAGGAACTGTCCATATCCCAACACCTCTGTATACATATCAGATCCCTCATCTCGAGGGGAGTAACAACAGCTCGTTAGCATCTCACATGAACCTTTGGTTCCACTCGTCTGTATCATCGTCCGCTTCGACATCACGTCTTGCTGTCTGCGAACTGCTACTGTTCTCGGCCACGGTCAATCCAAAGTCTCTCATACAGACTTGAAATCACGAACTCAGTATCTTCATCACTCTGTATAAGATCTCTACCCAAACATGTCCTCAGGAACTCGTTCCAACCATCGGAGGAATACTCAATACTCGTCCGTTCTCGATCAACTCACAACGCATCTGGGCGAGGTCCTCTATCCGAAGCTGGTCAGCTTACAGGTCTCCTATCACATGGTATCCAGATGACGTCACACTTTTCGATCGAGTCATCAAAGTCTCATATTTTCCCGAAAACTCAACACCTGAGCACAGTCTAATAATATATGGTACATACCACAG
Organism: Agapanthus africanus; assembly: GCA_030015575.1. Taxonomy (NCBI): domain Eukaryota; kingdom Viridiplantae; phylum Streptophyta; class Magnoliopsida; order Asparagales; family Amaryllidaceae; genus Agapanthus; species Agapanthus africanus. The sequence continues at coordinate 379,419,718 of CM057343.1, forward strand.
TACCTACGGACCAATCGTAGAAGGGCAAACCCAAGCCTCACTGATGGCACAGCTAAACTGCTACAAACCCTATGGTTCAAAAGCGGTTCCATGGTCATCATGTCGAGTTAAGGTTTCATTCTTCTAGAGGGTCCACAGAATCACTTGCATGTTCCTCTGAACACTTTAAACTTAGGAAAAATGGGTTTCTGACATTCATTCGAACTTTTTAACTTCGCCTATACAACATGTGAATACCCTTCGCCCGTATGCTAAGCAATGCCTCAATGCTCCAGGAAAGGAGATACATCAACGGTCATCTTTGGATCGGTCTGCTCTAGATCTGAGTAAGACTCTCCACACTGAAAATCTTCAACTCAACTGGGCCTGCGTCGGTGCATTAATCTGACGAATCACTTTCGTCTCTCAACTCGGGATAGGATAGCTATCATCTGTCGCATCTCTGCCTGGAAGCTCCGGCGATCTCAGCTCCTAAGCTCTGGAAGCGACATCTCATCAATCTCAGCAACAGCTGGGTCATCTGTCTGCACGGTAGGCGACATCACAATCTCTGAGGTACGCTGTACATCAACAATCCTCTCGTAACAGGCGGCTCTATCAATGGCCCGATCATCCAGTGCAATGCCAAACACTCGCCTCAGGTAGGAGGTCATAACACAAATGCTAACTCGAGACGTTCCCGTGTCACCAGAAAACACGATGGTCAATCCTCGTACAAGACGAGCTCGCCCTGACCGCAACACTAGCAGCAGCTCAATCTGCGCTCAAACATGGTGACAGGAACCTCAATCGAGTATCGAAGAAAGCATACCAAAGGCATGAAAGGAAACGACAGATCCAGAATAGGTACATGATCATAAGAAGGAATAGCATCAATGCGAGTATGATCATAGAACAAATAAAATCAAGGATCTCAAATGGATGTATAATCAAGGACACGAAGAGAATCACCGATCTCAAAATATGTACATCCTAAGGTTTCTTAAGTGGACTATCGTATCGTAAATATGTCACGGAGCATACGTACGGTACGTTACTCTACTCAAGCTACCTACTACATCAAATCAGGGTCAGCCTATGAAACGAAAGTTCGGGTCTAATACCCCCCGTTCAAGTCTAAGTTCCGTAAGGTCAAGCTTATGTTCCGAAATACATACCCGCCCTAGACTCCGCATAGTCAAACATAGACTCGAACCAAGGTTAAGCCTAGCGCTCTGATACCAACTTTGCCACGACCTGAAATATTAGCTCGTGACCAGCACTTGAATCATGCAACGTCTAAAGGCGTAACGGAATTCAAGTAAGCTGAAACCCAGAAATCTAAACATTTTTAAGAATATAAAGGAGGTGAAGTTTTGAATAAAGGTATAATGAAATCAGGTTTCCTTAAATGCATGGAAAAGGGACATAAATAATGCAAATGAAACTTCTAGGTTGAAAACAAGTTCGTCTTTTTAAAAAAATTTAGCAGCACCTCCTTTGTATATTTTGATCCAAAGCCACATATACAAGATAAAGATAAAGGCATCCCCAAGCAGGAGCTAGCTCTTCGCCAACCGGCGGATCACAACCACGCAAGACAGTATAAATAAGTATACGACGCCCAACGGCGAAGATCACCACAAAAGATAAAGAAAAGCAAGACATAAATCCCCAAAAGCGAATATAAAACCCATCGCTCAAATCTCGCAACTACAAGTCTTGCTAAGTCTCATTTCTTATACAAATACTAGTTTCGATTTGATGGAGTTAACTAGATACAATATGAAATATAAATACAAGAGTGGGTACGATACAAATGTCCCACCTACCAAAGAAAAACACCCTAATGCAACTGTGTGCCAGTGAAGCTGCTACTGATCCATGCGGTCAACCTGCAAGAACTGTGGCACAACGGGGGTGAGTTGCCAACTCGTAAGTAGAAGGACATCTACAAGTAGAAATCGAATAAACAACGACTCCTAGGTCAACTATATCATAAAGGTAATACTATGATATCTAAGGTGACCGGGTCGTATATGTGCCAACAATGTAATCAATACCTATATGTATGCGGATATAATCCAACAATATAACCAATGTCTGCATGCATGTGGATCTCATCCAACCATATAATCAAAGTATGTATGCATGCGGATCTCGTCCAACCATATGATCAATGTCTGTATGCACGTAAATATCATAAAAGAGTGAGCATGAAAGTATGAGGATATAAATCAATGGTGTCTCTCGCGACACATCAAAATCATGGAACCTGGGTGTTCAACATCGACACCCGAAAATATCATGAAACCCGTGTCCAGCTTCGACACGTAAATCCTCATATCTCGGTCTCCGTCAGTCCGGATCGGCCCATGGGCGCCGTCAGTCCGGATCGACCCATATCATCTCTTGACTCCAGTCGGTATCCTCCGGATATCTGCCGAGCCCAAATACTATCACCGGTAGGTAGTAGTCCCTTTGCCAGGCTCACCGTCTGTTTACACAGCATCCCTTTCTTGCCCCGGGGTATCATACCAGGTCCACCATGTACCCGCAATCGACCTCATCCAGCTCCTCGAATCATGTTTCACATGTCACATGTCTCAGAACCGAGAAAACGTATGGTGGACGCACTGAAATATCATATCAAGAGAAACCGGGTTTTTAAACAATGCATACTTTCTTTTAAAATGACCACGGTTCTCAAATCCAGAAATCTCATGAAAACAACATATCTCAATGCGTAAAATCATACAGCATGATGTATGCGAAATATGATATAAATATATGCATCTCCGTATATCATGCAATGTGGAACAGTAATATGACATATTAAGGGAAAACCGCTCTTTTAAAATGATTCCAGTTTTTTAAATATATCCCGCGGTTCCCAATTTCTCCAAATTCAAATGCAACATCGTCTATGTATGTGCAATATGTATGTATGTAGGCATGAATTCACAAAGATAAATATACACAAGTATGACTGTACAAGTGGGTATATACGCAAATATGTTATGTGAAGAGTCATATCATGATGCAGTAATCCTACTGTGTAGTGACATGGCAATTATCGATGATGAAGTGTGTGAGCCGGAAATTCTGTGTAAGTGTAACATACGCATCATCGATAATGGTGCAGGTGTACTAGCACAGGTATAAGCAACACAACGAGAATAATATGAATGCAGTATAAGGTAAATCATATGCAAATGCTGACGGAATACGTGTCTAACATAACCGAGTCAGTGAATCTAACAATCGGCATCTAGCTACACAACATCACGTACGGTATAATCCATCGTACGGCATCCTCTAGTCAAGGGTATGGATCAATCGTCGAGTCAACTCATCACGTACAGAAAAGATCATCGTACGGCGGCATTAACCAATAGGGATCCTATCAACTTATAAGACAATAAGGGTATGTCCTAATGTCACGTACGGCCTATCATTCATGATTCATAACATTCTATATATATCTATACCTATGTCCCGGGTCACATCCATAACAATCTCGTAATAGGGGTCCGGCAAGGTATCAGTCATCTCAATCGACTCTCTTCCGTATACCAACATATCCCAAGTCATCATATTGCATTGTATATTCCTTTCATCACATTTGTCTCACATTTTATCAAATGTTATATATATACATTCTATCTTTACAATAAGTATACTTATCTATTCTAAAAATACACCCGAACCATACAATCGGTTTTAAAGTAAGCGAATCGTAGTTTTGAAAATAGGGGTTACGGTGTTTTTAAGGAAAAAATATCATTTGAAAATCCATAACATCCCTCCATGTATATGTTTAAAAGATGCATACGATTTTTCAGTTTAGAAATATGTATGGTTCGGATGACACATCTACGTCGACTATCTAGTTCTATAGTATCCTAAACGGCAAAATTGTCAAACATCATCCACAAATCCTGTCATCAAATCTTAGCCGTATTATATCACTTCTAACTATCCTTATTTTCTAATATGGTTTCACAAACTATCATTTAACTCTAACCCTAGTTTTGAAATCCAGGTTTCCTTTACCATATTCTATAAATCAGTTTCCATCAAAACTTTGCGGGGGTGTTATACGCCATCTACCCGACTTCCCCGGTAGATATAGATATACTCACCTTGGTCTTCGCTTGCCGAAGTCGATGACGCCATGCTCCGTCGCCTCAGAATCTACGCGAAGGTACCTATAATAACAACACACATCGCAATGCTATTAAAATCATGTTCTGAAATCCAATACGGCACGCGCCTTGCTCGTAGGTTAGAACTTATAGCATACGCATACTAAATCAATCAAACAACCCTTGTTGTTGATGTACGAACATCCCACAACCAAATACAAATCCAAATAACAAGAATTAGCATTTCAAAATATGGAAAACATAGCCAAAATCACAAAAAAAAACTGCCAGATTTTGACTCAGGCCAAAACAAGGTGCACAAACAAGTCTAGGGTGCTGTATATGATGTATGTGAGCTACTGGACCAACCTCGACACCACACCCCACCAAGTGGCCAGCCACCTACCCATAAAATCCGGCCTCCTCGGCCTCCTGGCTCCTATGGGCTTCGTTTTGTCATGGTATTCTCCTATGGTCAAAATTGGTCCCTGGTGTTGTTTGCTAAGCTCAGAAATTCCCTGGGTTGCTCCAGATTTCCCTGCACACCCTATATCCTCAAAAAACCGACATGAACTAAATCCTAAATCCGTATTTTGGTTTCTAGGCTATGGTCCAGGTCAAGAATCACCTCAAAAGTCTCATTGACAGCCACAAAACATCATCAATTTCCCAAACCCTTCTCTTAGGATTTCAAAGTTCACGCATCCATCACTAAACGACATCTAAACTTAAACAAAAGCTAGGAAATAAAAACTACTCTAAATGAAAAGAGATATACCTCATGGTTACTCCCAAACAAAACCCTAAAAGTCCCAAAGTTGTCAAAATCCTATTTTGATTGGTTCAATGTGTAGAGAAAGAGATGGGGATTAATTTTTGTGAAGGGAGTATAAGGTTTGGATGGAGTTTTGGAGATGGATTTAGGATTTGAAGGTGGAGGGAGAGGAGGGTGAGGATGATGAAGAATGAGATGGAAAAATGATGGGGAAAAGGTATGAGGCAGCCCCTCTTCTCTCTCTCTCAATTATTCCCACACTCTCTCTCTCAAAGTCATCATTATGTCTCCTTTCTCTCTCCTCACTCATCATGACACATTTTTCTTTCTCTTTTCTCACCAAAACACATAAACCCAAATAAAACAACACCATGAAATAACATGTAACATGTCATGGTGCACTTACCATGAAAAACTGTAGAAACACTGATTTGGCTTAATCGCGATTAGGTGTGCACTAATCGGGTTTTTATCAAACTGCATATAATAAATTTTAAAAATGCCAAATCCTTTAAATATATTTTTAAATGAATAAATCATTTTAATTTCCAATTATTTCATAAATATTGGTATATATTTATACCCTCTTTCGAAAACCACAATTTCGCAAATCGGGCAGTTTTCGGGAAATATATTATTTTAATATTAAATTCCAAAAATAATGTTTTATATTTTCTGAAATGTTACAGGTGCTCAGTGGAGACTGGGTACACTGAACGGACTCGCCGAGAACTCTTATGTGGTATTATATCTATCGTCGGATAGCAGTTCTCAGGTGAAACTGGTGCTGATTAGTCTATAGACCCAAGATCGTCATAGATTCTTATGTGTCCTCCCACTGTACTTTGATCTCCACCCTACCACGGCTCTACTGAGTCATGCAAACAAGTGGATTTTGGGTACAGTCCCAAGGCACATGGAGGCAATGAGCGATAGGAGGGGTTTCGTCTCTCCCGGTATTGGGGGTTGATGTTGTGCTATGTTCGATTAGCTATAACAGGAAGTCCCTGGCCAGGGCTGCTGAGATTTACTGATAATTGTTATCAGTAGTTTCTCGATCTGTTATGAGCTATACGCCAGCATAACTTATTGAGTTATTGGGGTCGACGATACCATCCCTAGACTCGATATGCAGCATATCTGACGAAGAGATCGGACTGTACGGTAAGTGTTGCCAGTTGGCTCGACGGGAGTTTTTGACAGCTTCACTTGTTTTTCTTATGATCGCTCAATACCCGGGTGGCCGTTACGTTTAGCTGACCGCTTGCGAATTGTGGGTGTTTGATATGATCATCACCTACTGCCGGCGTATTGACGCGTCTTGGAGTCCCACACAGGAGTTTCCTAGCTCAGGAAAAACGATGTGGTGTGCATATGAGATATGCACGGGGACCCTATTAAATGCGTGTATGTGATACCATATATTAATCGGGCGTTTTTCTATTGGTCGGGTCGTATGTGATATGACTGGTTTGTTAAATCAAGTGTTGATTTAACATTTGAGTTATAGCTCAATTCTTTATTAAACCCTTTTCTTTGTTGATGTATGCATACATGTATTCACATGATGATGTGTATGGACACATACATGCATACATGGTATCATGGTTGTAGATGCACTTGTGATGGCAATGCAAGACTCTCATGTAACTAATATATATATATATATATATATATATATACATATTTGTATTTGGATTAAAAGGAAATGAAAATTAAATCATAATTGGGTTTTTCTACACTCATCTTTCATTTGACCTAGCTTTAACCCATGGTTTGATTTTCATTTGGACTTTAACTCATATGCAAAATATCTATATATTAGTTAACCATGGTTTGAGTTAAGAGAGTGAAAATATATATATTTTCTATTCTCATTTTTCATTAAATTTTTTTTATCATTATCTTTTGAGAGAAAGCTTTTGCCATCTCCTTCTTCTTCCTCCAAGCTCTCTTGAGTTTTCATTTGAGTGAGGTAGTAAAAAAGAAAGGGTTTTGATTAGAGAATACAAACCACTTCATCATTCTACACTTCTCTAGCCCATTTGTTTAGGGTGTTTTCTCCACTTCTTTCAAAGTTAAAGTGAAGCAAGGAGGTTTGGGCAAAGGGACTTCGGGTGGATCATCGTGGATAAGGAAGGCCTCTAGCGATCCGTCTCAAACTCTTAAAGGTCCAAGGAGTCACCAAGAGAAGTCTACAAAGGTTGTAATTTCTTCACTTAGTGATATATAGTTTGTTGTATGTTATACCCTAAACTACTAGTTAAAGATTCATGGTTAGTTTGCTTAACACCTCTTCTAAATTTTTAAAGTGGCATGTGTGATACTTCTAAACCCTAGATTAGGTTCTATGGAAACCCAACAGTGGTATCAAAGCCAGGCTAGAATTTTAGAAACGGTGTTAAAACAATTACGAAAACGAAATCAACTCCGAAAAAATACGATATTTGAAACCCTAATTTTGCTTTTTGGAAATTTTGTAAAAAGTCGTTTAAATTTTTTTTAGCAACCGCAGAAGTTTATATGAGATCTACTGAGAATATTGGAGAAATACGGGGCAGTTCCACCTATAAAAAAGCGGCCAGAACACCTCAAATACCGGCCTGCTCGGCCATTTGAGCTCCTTTGTGCCTCGTATTTCTACTGTGGTCTGTTCTGTAGGATTTGGGGTTTCAGGTATTGTTTGTTTAGACCAAAATTTCATGTGATGTTTATTTTGATTAGGGGATAATTCATAGTGTTTCGTAGTCGTATATTTTAACACTGTATTGGTAACCTAGACAATATTTAACAGTTCAAACGAACTTCCAACCCCACATCTCGACCCCGCTGAAATTTTCAAGTGTTGTAATTTTCCAAAGTTGTTTATATTCAATGGTCGTGCAAGTATCCCTATGGATCCTCTAGAAGAACACATAACCTTAACTCGATTCTATGCCCACAGAACCGCGATCGAACCCTAGGGTTTGCCGTAGTTCCATGGTGCCATAGGTGAGGCATTGGTTAACCCCTTCTACGGCTGGTCCATAGACACTGTGGCACGTTTTTGGGTATTTCAACTTTGCTCATGTGTTGAGCTCTCGGGGTAATTTGTGGGTGTATGTTGATTCGATCGAAATGTTTAACATCGTCTTGATATATGTGAATGCGATAATTGAAATTGTTGTTTTTCACTTTCTTTTCTGCGACTGTAAGTGTAGTATGTGGTGTATCGCCGGTTTCGTTGCTATACATCAACAACAATCGGGGTATGCATACTTACTTACGTTGATGATATGTGATATTATGTGTTGCTGAGATATGATGTGCATGATTGTCGCGATTGAATAGCCGGGGGTTTTATGTGAGATGGGAGTCTTTATTTTCATTCATGTAAAAATTAATTGTATGCAATGTTCTTTTATTTGGGGCACTTCCGGGTTGAGGATGATGTCACCATTATTGTATATTATTTACTTTTCCACATTAGGACAGACCCAAGGAGGGGAGCACAAGTGACCGGGTTCTAGGGTTCAGTGGGAGGCCATCTCGAGGAGTCGAGACCGGATCTCCTAAACTCTAGAATTGGCAGGGTCAATTACCGCTCTCGTAGGGGTCTAGGGGTGTGGGCTTGGCTATTCATCGTGACCGTGGAATTCATATTTTCTATTATTGGCTGAATACAAAATACGGACCTCCTAGATATCCTTTATTTTCATATGTGCTTCTGCTGTTGATATTCTGTGATGTGATTACTTAGTATCTGAGATGAATGGATTATTATTATATATATGATATGTAATAAATGTTTCTTATGTTTTACACCCGCGCTAGTCCCGCCCCGCTATGCCGTTAGTTAAGTAACCTAACAGTGCATAACGGGACAGTGTGGCGAATGCGGATGGCATAAGTGTACGTTGTATTTTCGTTTCTTTTCTGTGATGGCTTAAGAACTTAAATGATAGGACTGCGTTAATAAGATTAATGTAAAGAAAAACAAACCTAAAGATGTTGTTGAATCAGATTTGAAACCCACTCGGCCTTTTTATGAAAAATGCAAGTTTCAAAAGATGCGGAGCTTAAGCCACTCCTTTTCTAAACTGTTTTGATTCTACAACGAGATCAAGTTCAAAGCGGTAAAGGTTTTCATAAAAACCATCCGCAACCCTCCATCATTTTAGGAAGTAGAGTACTTAGTATTCATGCTACGTATGTTGATTATAGTCAAGGCGTAGTGTACGGTAGCTAAGTGATGTCTTCCTACAAAGCATATGATGCGATAAGTTAGGACATTCATGTGATTATGTTGATCATAGTCAGTCATTTGGGTGGGTCTAGTTAATATGAAATGACGGGTAGATCTTGACTAGTGCTTATGATATGTTGACCATAGCCAAGGTCATAAGCAGCTAGGGATAAAAACCATATCGGGAGTTTCAAGAGTTGAAATTTGTAATGAGATTGCATACCATCTATATGATAGTTGGATCCCGATCCCACTGTGAGTAAGAGTTACTCCCAGGAGAGTTTTGCACTTTACAATTAGCTAATTCAGTAGGTGTCTAGAAAGGTGTCAACGGGGTTTGACTTCTGGGAAAACGAGATTTATTTTAATTAGGTCCGTGCGAAAGCAAAGGGAACCTTCCTCAAAGTACCGACACTGGCTTGGCTGACTGGTTAGCGAACTGTAGAATGTAATTAATCCTGGCTAGTTTTCTTTTTGAGATTTTGAAAGAAAATTTGATAAAAGCAGTGGGAGACATCGATTAGATAAGATAATAACCAATCTAAATCTTTGCAAGAGCATTTCGCTGGGTATTTTCTTTTCTCTCTCTTAATTGCAGATACCGATGACGGGACTTAAACTTCTTTTAGAGAAAAACAGACTGACAGGACCGAATTATAAAAAATGGTTGAGGAACTTGAACATTGCACCCACATATGATAAAGTATAATATGTCCTCACTTCCAAAGCCCCACCTGTCCCAGGTCCTAAATCATCTATTTCAGATAAGGAGATCCGAAAAACATGGGATATTGATTGTGACACGGCTAAGTGCCTCATGCTTGCTTCTATTGACAACATCCATCAGAAGCAGCACGAGAAGATGGATGTACAATCTATCTTTCTTCATACAAAGGAGTTGTATGCAGAGAAAACTCGGACTTTACGATACGGGGCATCTCGAAAGTTGTTTCAGATGCGGATGGCCCCTGGCACATCAGTAGGAGAATATGTCTTAAAGATGATTGGTCTTATAGAAGAACTCGAGGACCTGGGATGGACCATGGATAATGAGCAATATACTGATATTGTTCTACAGTCTCTCCCCTGCCTTTGCTCCGTTCATTGTGAATTTCAATATGAACGATTTGGAGAAATCACTGCCCGAACTTCTCAATATGTTGAGAAGTGTAGAGAGCACACTTAAGACAGCGAAAACTCCCGCTCTGTTATATGGGCCATCTTCCTCTTCCATCCCAAAAGCCAAGGCCAAGAGAAAGAAGAAGAAGAAACCCACGAAACCGAGAGGTGGAGTTCAAAAGGCGAAGGGGAAAGACAAATCCGGGGCCGCGGGAAGTGAAAAAAGAGAATGTTTTTTCTGCCACAAGTCGGGACATTGGAAACGCAATTGTGCTCTGTATCTTGCTGATCTCAAGAAGAAGAACCATGCTGATGTTTCCGCTTCAGGTGTGTTTGTAACTGAAAACTGTTTTTTTATAAACTCTGCATCTTGGATATTAGATACCGTTTCTGGTTCTCACATCTGCAATTGTATGCAGGGATTGAGAAATAGTAGAGTTTTGAAGACTGGTGACCATACTCTTCGGGTTGGAAATGGTTCCAATGTACATGCTGTATCCGTAGGAGAGTATCATCTGGGGTTGCCTTAGGGTTGTATTATGGTTTTGAACCCTTGTTATTATATACCTAGTATGCTATGTTATATAATATCCGTTTCTTTGTTAGACAATGATGGATATCATTTTGTGTTGCAAAATAATGTTATGAACATTAACTTGAATCAACAGTTGATTGGGTATGGTAAACTAAATAACGGTATTTATGTCCTGAACCAACACACAGTTTTCAATATACAACATACTAATAAAAGAAAATTTTCAGATATAAATGAAGCTTTTCTTTGGCATTGTAGACTTAGTCATATTAATGAAACAAGACTAAACATGCTGTATAAAGATGAATATTTGAATCCTTTTGAATATAAATCTTATGCGACTTGTCAGTCCCGTGTCAAAGGTAAAATGACCAAAACTCCGTTTACTGGACACGGAGAAAGAGCTCTGGAACTCTTAAGCCTCATATATAGTGATGTATGCGGACCAATGTCTATACATACTAGAGGCGGTTTTTCATACTTCATTACTTTTACTGATGATTTCTCAAGATTCGGACACGTATTTTTGTTAAAGCATAAATCCTAAGCTTTTGAGAAATTTAAGGAGTATAAACTTGAAGTAGAAAAAGAAACAGGTTTGAGCATCAAGAAACTTCGATCGGATCGAGGTGGAGAGTATTTGAGTACAGAGTTTTCAGACTTCTTAAAAGAGAATGGGATTCTCTCTCAGCACACTCCCCCTTACACACCATAGCACAACGGTGTGGCAGAATGGAGGAATCGTACCCTATTAGATATGGTACAATCCATGATGAGTGATGCTGAGTTACCGCTTTCCTTTTGGGGGCATGCATTGGAGACAGCAATGTATCTGTTAAATATGGTTCCAACCAAGACCGTGTCTACCACTCTATATGAGATATGACGTGGAAAGAGACCATCTCTTAAAAGAGTTAGGATATGGGGCTGTCAGGCTTTTGTCAAAAAGCAGAATCCAGACAAACTCGAGACACGATTGGTCATGTGTAAATTTGTGGGACATCCAAAACATTCAAATGGATATATATTCTACCATAAGAAGGAACAAAAGGTGTTTGTTTCTCAACATGCCACATTTTTAGAAAATGAAATTTTTTCAAATAGTACTGATGGCAATGCGGTAGAACTAGAGGAGGTTCTAGAGACACAAATTACTCATAACGAATTGGTTGAAACTGATGTTGCAGTAGAACTTCAAGAATCTCAACCGCTCCGGAGATCTAGTATAACTTCTCGCCCACCAGAGAGATACTATGGGTTTCTCATTGATGGTGAAAGAGAAGATTGCATCATGGATGATGATGACCCTACTAGTTTTCAGCAAGCTATCACGAGTGGTGACTCAGTAAAGTGGCTGGATGCCATGAGATCCGAAATGGAGTCCATGTACACCAATAAAGTATGGACTTTGGACGTTGCACCTCCTTGGATAAAACCCGTAGGGTACAAATGGATCTTTAAGGGAAAGATTGGTGTAGATGGATAGGTGGAGACCTATAAAGCAAGGCTTGTAGCGAAATGTTTTCGTCAAAGACCAGGATTGGACTATGATGAAACTTTCTCCCCAGTAGCAATGCTTAAATCCATTCGGATCCTACTTTCTATTACTGCTCACTACGACTATGAAATCTGGCAGATGGACGTTAAAACTGCATTTCTAAATGGTGATTTAGAAGAATGAGTTTATATGGATCAGCCAGAGGCCTTCATTGATAGTGGGAGCAGCGGGAAGGCATGTAGGTTGCTTAAATCCATTTATAGATTAAAGCAGGCCTTACGGAGCTGGAACATCTGCTTTTATAATACAATCAAAGAGTTTGATTTTGTCAAAAAATATAGATGAACCATGCATTTATAAGAAGATTGTAGGGAGTACTGTCACATTCCTCGTATTGTACGTGGATGACATTCTCTTGATAGAAAATGATATTCATATGCTACAATCGGTCAAACTATTCTTATCACAAAGGTTCTCCATGAAGGACCTGTGTGATGCCTCTTGCATTTTGGGCATTAGGATCTATAGAGATAGATCCAAGAGATTATTGGGATTGTCCCAATCAAAGTACATTGATACGGAAGATTCTAAGCGTGGTGCCTCGCCCGCTTGTCATGGAATTACTCTCTCCAAGGACTTCTGTCCGAAGACTGATGAAGAGAGAGCTCGCATGAGCATTATACCCTACGCTTCCGCCGTAGGATCTATAATGTATGCGATGTTATGTACTCGCCCTGATGTTGCTTATGCACTAGCTGTAGTAAGCAGGTATCAATCCGACCCAGGGGAGAAACATTGGATAGCAGTGCAGAATATTCTTAAGTACTTGCGAAGGACTAAAGAATTGTTCTTGGTGTATAGTAATGGGGATCTCCAAATGGAGGCCTTTACCGATTCCAGCTTCCAAAGTGATAAGGATGACAACAAATCTATCTCAGGGTTTGTATTTACCCTCAATGGAAGGGCGGTTAGTTGGAAAAGATCCAAATAGGATACCGTTGCAGACTCCACGATGGAAGCTGAGTATATTGCTGCAAATGATGCTGCCAAGGAAGCCGTTTGGATGAAGAAGTTCGTCGCGGAACTAGGAGTAGTTCCAACCATTGTTGATCCAATACCATTGTATTGTGATAACAATGGAGCTATGGAATTGGCCAAAGAACCAAGGTCCCATCAGAAGTCCAGACACATCCTGAGGCGATATCATTTGATCCGGGAGATAGTAGATCGCCACGAGATCGAGATTCGGAGAGCAGATACAAAGAATAACACCGCGAATCCACTCACCAAGGCCCTTCCACAGACGCAGCATGAGCGACTTTTTGAGATGTTGGGTATGAGGTACGCCAATAATTGGCCTTAGTGCAAGTAGGGGATTGTTGGATATATGTATGCCCTAGAGGCCATTATATGTATAGTGGATTCTTGGACATGTATATATGTATATAGATGGCTTTTGTTGCTCGACATGATAGTATGCTATCTGGTTTACTTTATCTTGATATGTTTATTTGATCATGCATCTTACTCATTTGGTACATGTTGATAAAGCCCTCAGGATATTTTCTTGACTACCGCGACTATGATGCAGATCATACTAGTGGGACAACTGTAGTTTATGAGCATATCCTTGAACTGTTCCTAGTCGTGGGTGTATCGAGATGGGGCATTGATATTCCAGAGTAGACTAGCGTATACCATTCTTGTCTCATATGATGGGTGATGGATGATCCCATATCCATCTGGTGTGGTGACACCAAAAATTGTATGCGGTTGCTCAGTGGAGACTGGGTACACTGAACGGACGCGCCGAGAACTCCTATGTGGTATTATATCTATCGTCGGATAGCAGTTCTCAGGTGACACTGGTGCAGGTTAGTCTGTAGACCCAAGATCGTCATAGAGTCTTGTGTGTCCTCCCACTGTACTTTGATCTCCACCCTACCACGGCTCTACCGAGTCATGCAAACAGGTGGATTTTGGGTACAGTCCCGTGGCACATGAAGGCAATGAGTGATAGGAGGGGTTTCGTCTCTCCCGGTATTGGGGGTTGATGTTGTGCTATACTCGATTGACTATAACAGGAAGTCCCTGGCCAGGGCTGCTGAGATTTACTGATAATTTTTATCAGTAGTTTCTCGATCTGTTATGAGCCATACACCGGCATGACTTATTGAGTTATTGGAGTCGACGATACCATCCCTAGACTCGATATGCAGCATATCTGATGAAGAGATCGGACTGTACGGTAAGTGTTTCCAGTTGTTGTAAGTCGATGTACAACACCCCAATACATGTGGGGAGGCGGAATTTTCAAAAACGAACTAATTAAGTGAACAAACATCGACTAACCGCTTAAATCGAAGCTAAACGATAACTAACCATACACATAGATGTTCTAAACTACTATGCTTAGGGATTATACCTTACGAACCAAGTCCTTCGTCTTTAAGATCTCCACGTCCTCCTCGGCCTTCTCGATGTAGTAGACGATCCACCCGAGAGCAAAACTCCAAGCTTAGCCTCTAAACTTGAGGCAACTAAACTTCTTTAATTGCTAATCAAAGAAGATAGATGAAATAGAGTGAGGGTTATGGATTGATTAGTTTATCTAATCCTTGCACTCAACACATGAGAGGGTAGGATTAGGGTTTGAAGAGAGAGAGCTTGAGGAGAGAGAATGTGAAGATAATAATGAAATGAGAATAATGAGATATGATAATATATATCAAGCATTTATCTTTATCAAGAAAAGAAAAAGAAATAAATTTAACAACCATGCTTGATAATATCTAGTGATGATTCACAACCATGAGTCATTAAGCATTTATGGTGCATTAATGACATGGATGAATCATCCACATGACTCACTAATCACATTTATTGTATATGCCACCTTAACCTCCTTAGTCACCATCTTCTAGAAGCTTCTCGCGCAATTACGAGAACACCCCTCCTATCCGTGAAAACACGGAAAAACTTTAGACTGTATAAATCCAATAACCGGATACCAGTAACTGGCTTAAACCAAAGCCGACTGGTAAAAGCTGTCCGAAAGTCGTACGTGCGTAAACACACGTATGCGTCCGAACCCTTGTCGTAAAACCATATGACCTCTATATCGTTTCGCCTGGAGTAGGAAACTCTCTGTGTGGGACTCTAGAGACTCGACTACTACGCTGGCAGTGGGTTTAACCACAGACCGCAAGCGGCACTAGCTGTACGTAACGGTCCCCAGGTAGATGTCGATAAGAAGGCCGATGAGGAAACCCATCCGATCTCCTACTGAGCCTGCTGTGACAATCTCTGTACAGTCCGGTCTGTTCGTCTAAGACTATCGCATATCCGGCCTAGGGGGGCGGCAAGCGTCAGTCCCCTAAAAGCGGAATAAGTCGTGTCGGAGCGAAGCCCATTACACCCTAAGAAACTACTGGAACCTACCAGCAAATCTCGCTTGCCCTGGCCAGGGACTTTGCGTAATGGCTCTCTGACACAGCGCGATATCAACTCCCAATACCAGGAGAGACGAATCCTATCTAACCGCCACTGCCTCCAAGTGCTTCGGGACTGCACCCAACTACTACCTGTTTGCACGACTCCTTTGAGCCGTGGTAGGGTAGCAATCTAAGAACAGTGGGAACACACTCGAGGCGAAGCAGCAGTGTCAAGTCTGCGGACTAAGCTGTACTCATGTCACCTGGGAACTGTTAACTGACGACGGGTATAATACCAACCAACAGTTCCCCGTGAGTCCTGTCCGGTGTACCCGTAACCCAACGAGCACCTGTATACTATCTCTAGTACGACGTACTGACGGCTGTGGGACAGACCATCTCCCCAACTGGGATGAGAAGCGTACACACTAGTCTACTCTGGAGTATCGATGCCCTGTCTCGATAATCCTACGACTAGAGACCTGAATAAGGATGTGCCTGTAGACTACCCAGCCATCACAACGCTGGTAGTCAAGCAAGATCCTAAGAGCTCTATCAATACGTATACTCACATATTAAGATAGAAAAACCAAGTAGCATACTACCATGTTTAGCAAGACTGTTATATACATGTGAATATCCCAAGCTTCCATTAAGTAATATACAAACTAGTATGATACAATAATGGCCCCTAGGGCATATACACTAACAATCTCCCACTTGCACTAGGGCCATATACTGGCGTATCGAAGACCGATGATCTCGAGTAGCCTCTCGAACTGAATCTGAGGTAGGGCCTTCGTGAATGGATCAGCTATGTTCTCTTCAGTAGCGACTCTCCGAACCTCGATCTCCTGACGATCAATGATCTCCCTGATCAGGTGATACCGCCTCAAGATGTGTCTGGACTTCTGATGGGACCTTGGTTCCTTCGCTAAAGCTATAGCTCCGTTGTTGTCGCAATACAGAGGTATTGGATCAACTATGGTAGGAACCACCTGAAGTTCTGTTAGGAACTTCTTCATCCAGACAGCTTCTTTTGCGGCATCGCAAGCAGCAATATACTCCGCTTCCATAGTTGAGTCAGCAACGGTGTCTTGCTTGGAGCTCTTCCAGCACACTGCCCCTCCATTGAGGATATAGACATAACCCGACATGGACTTGGAATCGTCCTTATCACTTTGGAAACCAGAATCGGCAAAGCCCTCTAACTTGAGGTCTTTTCCGCCGTAGACCAATAACATCTCCTTAGTCCTTCTCAGGTACTTGAGAATGTTCTTTACTGCTATCCAGTGATTCTCCCCTGGGTCAGACTGATATCGGCTTACCACGCTGAGTGCGTAAGCTACATCTGGTCTGGTACACAACATCGCATACATTATAGAGCCTACCGCAGAAGCATAGGGTATAATCGACATGCGATCCCTTTCCAAATCAGTCTTGGGAGACATCTTTTTGGATAGAGTGATTCCGTGACAAGCCGGTAGATTACCGCGCTTAGAATCTTCCATACTGAATCTTTTCAGTATAGTGTTGATATACCTGGACTGCGAAAGTCCCAACATCCTCTTGGATCTATCACGATAGATCCGGATCCCCAGAATGTAAGAGGCATCACTCAGGTCTTTCATGGAGAACCTGTGTGACAAGAATCCTTTGACCGATTGTAGCATAGGAATATCATTTCCTATCAGTAGAATGTCATCCATGTATAATACGAGGAATACGACACTTCTTGCTACAACTTTACTATATATGCACGGTTCATCTGGATTTTTGATAAAGTCATACTCTTTGACAGTTTCATCAAAACAGATGTTCCAACTCCGCGATGCTTGCTTTAGTCCATAAATGGACTTAAGCAACTTGCATACTTTCCCGCTGCTCCCACTCTGATCGAAACCCTCTGGCTGATCCATATAGACGCACTCTTCTAAATTACCATTCAGAAAAGCCGTCTTTACGTCCATCTGCCAGATTTCATAATCATGGAAGGCAGCAATTGCAAGAAGGATATGAATGGATTTGAGCATAGCCACTGGAGAAAAAGTTTCGTCATAGTCCAAGCCAGGTCTTTGACGAAAACCCTTTGCAACAAGTCTAACCTTATAGGTTTCTACCTGCCCATCTACACCAATCTTTTTCTTGAAGATCCATTTGCATCCTATGGGTTTTACCCCACCTGGAGCAAAGTCCAAAGTCCATACTTTGTTGGTGTACATGGACTCCATTTCGCTTCGCATTGCATCTAGCCATCGTACCGATTCGCCGCTCTGGATGGCCTGCTGGAAGCTAGTACGTTCATCATCATCTATGATGCAGTCCTCTCTATCCCCATCGACGAGAAAACCGTAGTATCTCTCAGGCGGACGAGACAGCCTACTACTTCTGCGGAGGGGTGCGGGAATGTCCTGTTCTTCTTGAACTACTGGTTCTACCAAACTTTCAACAGTAGTTTGTGGTTCTGGAATTTCTTCCAGTTCTATTTCGCTCCCACTTGTATCCTTTTCTAAAACCTGCTGTTCTAGAAAATGGGCATTACGAGAAACAAAAACCTTTTGTTCCTCTGCGTAATAGAAATAATATCCCTTGGAGTTCTTTGGATATCCAACAAACTTACATTTTACTGATCGTGCCTCGAGCTTGTCCACATGCTGCTTTTTAACAAAAGCTGGACACCCCCATATTCTAATATGTTGAAGATGGGGTTTCTTCCCAGTCCACATCTGATATGGAGTGGTAGGCACAGTCTTGGTAGGAGCCCTGTTCAGAAGATATGCTGCTGATTCTAGTGCATAACCCCAGAAAGATCGCGGTAACTCAGCATTACTCATCATGGATCGTACCATATCCAATAGGGTTCGATTCCGTCTCTCCGATACACCGTTATGCTGTGGAGTGTATGGAGGAGTAAGCTGAGAGAGAATTCCTTTCTCTCTTAGATAACCTAGGAACTCGGCACTTAAGTATTCACCACCTCGATCAGATCTTAGTGTCTTGATACTTTTGCCGGTTTGGTTTTCTACTTCATTCTTATATTCTTGGAATTTCTCAAAAACCTCGGATTTATGTTTCATCAGATAAATGAATCCATACCTTGAGAAATCATCCGTAAAAGTAATGAAATAGGAAAAACCACCTCTCGCATGTGTAGACATTGGACCGCATACATCACTGTGTACGAGTCCTAAGAGCTCGCTTGCTCTTACTCCATGTCCAGTGAATGGAGTCTTTGTCATCTTTCCTTTGAGACATGATTCACAAGTGGTATAAGTTTGATATTCGAACGTATTCAAATATCCTTCTTTATGTAACTTAGTTAATCTTGTCTCATTGATATGACCTAGTCTACAATGCCATAAGAAAGCCTTATTTAAATCTGGTGACTTTCTTTTTAGTGTGTTCTGGACATTGAAAATATGGATTTGGTTTAAAACATATATACCGTTATCTAGTGTACCAGACCAAATCAAACTTTGATTAAGGTGGATGTTGACAACATCACTTACAAACGTGAAATCGTAACCTTTATTTGATAACAAAGAAACAGATATGATATTACACGTCAAACTAGGTACACAAAAACAGTTATGCAAAACCAAAATGTGTCCACTGGTCAATCCTAGGTGATAATCCCCGACGGACACAGCTCCCATGCTAGCTCCGTTAGCAACCCGGAGGATCATATCACCTTCCTTCAGCACTCTATGGTTTCTCAGTGCCTGCAATGAATTGCAAATATGAGATCCTGATCCGATATCCAATACCCAGGAAGTAGAGTTGATTGACAAACAATTCTCAATTACAAACACACCAGAAGTCGAAGCCACAGCTTGCTTCGGTCCTTGGTTCTTGTTGGCGATCCACGCCTTGCAATCCTTTTTCCAGTGCCCCTTCCTATGACAATGGAAGCACTCATCCTGTGCCACTACTTATACCGGCAACTTTTTCTTTCCCTTCCCTCCCACCTTACTTACACCTCCTCTAGGTTTGGGGGCGGTCTTCTTCTTCCTTACTTTGGCCCTAACCTTGGACCCGGAAGAAGATGTACCGCTAACAAACATAGCGGGTGTTTCCCTTGCTTTCTGTAAGGTGCCCTCTGCACTCCTTAACATGTTCAGGAGTTCCGGAAGTTCAACTTCTTTTCTTTGAATGTTGAAGTTCAGGATAAACTGGGCGTAGGTGGAAGGAAGGGACTGGAGAATAAGGTCTGTATAGAGCTCATTATCCAAAGTCGTCCCAAGGTCTGTGAGCTCTTCTATATAGCCGATCATCTTTAGGACATGTTCTCCTACCGATGACCCGACAGCCAACCTCGCTCGAAACAAGTTCTTTGAGGTCTCGTATCTTGCTATACGAGATTGCTCTCCATAAAGTTCCTTTGTATGGAGAAATATGGCATCTAGTTCCATATCCTCGTGCCTCCTCTGATGTTCATTGTCCATCGAGGCAAGCACGATGCACTTGGCTTTCGCGCAATCTAAATCCCAGGTTTTGCGGATTTCCCTATCCGCATTACTGGATTTTGGACCTGGGGCTGCAGGTGCCTTAGTGGTGAGGACATACCCTAATCTGTCGTAGGTCAAGGCCATCTTGACATTCCGCAGCCAATCTTTATAGTTTGGCCCCGTCAGTATATTTTTCTCTAAAATTAACTTAAGTCCAGTCATTTTTAGGGTCGCTGCAATTAGGAGAGAGAGAAGAAAACACTTTAGCATTATGCTCTTGCAAGTTTAGAGTGGTTTTTAGTTTATCTAAACTGGATGGCTCCCACTGTTTTTCGAATCCCTCCTCAAACCGAAAAGGAAGAATTAGTCGGGACTATTTTCACCGTACAATACTTGCTTAACCGTTCAGCCAGGCCAGTGTCGATACTTCGAGGGAGGTTGTCCAACGATTTCGCGAAGTTCCTTAATTTAAGAACCTCTTTTCTCTCGAGGCGTAGCCCCGCTGACACCTTTCTAGACACCTACTTGGTTTATAGCATTGATCGTTAAGTGACAAATATCCTGATAAGTAGCATATACTCACAGTAGGATCAGGATCCAAATATCATCGTCTGATAATGTTGTAGGAATGCTACCAACATTCATCAGACTCAAAATGGTATGCATCTCTTTGCAAATTTCAGTTTCTTTAGAAATTCCCGATATAAGTTTTTGCCCCATGCTCTTATGACCTTAACTTTGGTCAAAATGTCATAAGTCACATGTCAAGTTCTACCCATCATTATCTTGTTAATTTGAACCTATCCGTATATATCCCTGACTTTGGTCAGATTATAATACGACTGTCTCAAACCAACTCATCTATCTATGCAACAAATGAAAAACCCAGCAGCTACCAAACACTATGCCTTGACTTTGGCCAAAATACATAGCTTGAATACTTCTGAATATCCAAATGAAATGACGGAGGGCTACGACTGGTTTTGGCGAAACCGTGAACGTAGTGAACTTGATATAACCGAAGGAACCTGATAGCTTTTAAAAGGAGTGGTTAAATCTCCGCATTTAAAAATATCTGTTTTTAAAATAACCGAGTGGTTTCTTTTAAATTGTTCCAACGATATAAACTTTGGTTTATTTTCTTTGCATTATAGATAATGCGTCCCATCATTAACCTATCATTGCAGAAAACAACGAAAATATGACGTCCTCTTATGCCATCCGCATTCGCCACTGGGTCCCGTCATCACCCGTTAGGTTACTTAACTAACGACAGAGCGGGGACTGGGCTAGCGCGGGTGTAAAACATAAGTGACGTCTAAAATAGCTATCATATATATAGATATTTTACATTCGTCTGACGCAAAGATATTCATTCCAGAACACAGATGAACTTAATTGGATTTGCAAGTAATCCGTATTTCTTTTGAGCCTGCAAGAAAAGACGGATAACACAGTTGTGATGAATAGCCATTACCCCCACCCAAGACCCCTACGAGTACGGCAAACTACCCACCCGGCAGTTTGTGTACCCCACCTTGGGTCAGTCCTAGGAGCAAAAACAGTAAAATGAAATAATACAACGGTGGCTACAACCGCAACCTGGATGTGCCCCGCAAAATAATATTACAACAAATTACATTTACATCAAATGAATTAAATAATAACCCATCTCATAACCTCAGCTATACACCACAACAGTCCAATACAGTTCATATGCACAAACAGATAAATCCATTACAGAAATGTGCAACCCCCTGCCAACCGACATACTAGCAGTTAGGGGAGGTTTACCAACACATTTAACAAACACAGATATAATCCAATAAGCAAATACTGTATAATTTCGATCGATTAAACACATTTAATATTTCTCCAATACTTCTCTGTAAAACTGAAACTTGAGCAAAATTAAAAAATTCCAGAAAATCCCAAATATCACAGAGAACCAACACAAGAAAAATGGGTCCCTGAATCGTCAACTTGGCGGCGGAAGCGCGGCGGATCGGTGCTATCCGCAGTGGTTCCGCGGCGCCGTAGGCGATTCAGGGGACCAAATTTTTTGTGTGTTCTCCTACTGTCATTTTAAGCTTTCTGAACCTCCCTGAAAAATTTTTGGACTTCATTTATAAATCGACAGAAACTTGATATTTTAGGGTTTTCCGGTTTCGTTTTTTTTCGTTCGAAATTCATACAAATTTGCAAATAAGTTATTTATTGTTTAGCGAGTCTCTGATACCAGTGTAAGTCGATGTACAACACCCTAATACATGTGGGGAGGCGGAATTTTCAAAAACGAACTAATTTAGTGAACAAACATCGACTAACCGCTTAAATCGAAGCTAAACGAAAACTAACCATACACATAGATGTTCTAAACTACTATGCTTAGGGATTATACCTTACGAACCAAGTCCTTCGTCTTTAAGATCTCCACGTCCTCCTCGGCCTTCTCGATGTAGTAGACGATCCACCCGAGAGCAAAACTCCAAGCTTAGCCTCTAAACTTGAGGCAACTAAACTTCTTTAATTGCTAATCAAAGAAGATAGATGAAATAGAGTGAGGGTTATGGATTGATTAGTTTATCTAATCCTTGCACTCAACACATGAGAGGGTAGGATTAGGGTTTGAAGAGAGAGCTTGAGGAGAGAGAATGTGAAGATAATAATGAAATGAGAATAATGAGATATGATAATATATATCAAGCATTTATCTTTATCAAGAAAAGAAAAAGAAATGAATTTAACAACCATGCTTGATAATATCTAGTGATGATTCACAACCATGAGTCATTAAGCATTTATGGTGCATTAATGACATGGATGAATCATCCATATGACTCACTAATCACATTCATTGTATATGCCACCTTAACCTCCTTAGTCACCATCTTCTAGAAGCTTCTCGCGCAATTATGAGAACGCCCCTCCTATCCGTGAAAACACGGAAAAATTTTAGACTGTATAAATCCAATAACCGGATACCAGTAACTGGCTTAAACCAAAGCCGACTGGTGAAAGCTGTCCGAAAGTCGTACATGCGTAAACACACGTATGAGTCCGAACCCTTGTCGTAAAACCATACGACCTCTATATCGTTTCGTCTGGAGTAAGAAACTCTCTGTGTGGGACTCTAGAGACTCGACAACTACGCTGGCAGTGGGTTTAACCACAGACCGCAAGCGGCACAAGCTGTACGTAACGGTCCCCAGGTAGATGTTGATAAGAAGGCCGATGAGGAAACCCATCCGAACTCCTACTGAGCCTGCTGTGACAATCTCCGTACAGTCTGGTCTGTTCGTCTAAGACTATCGCATATCCGGCCCAGGGGGCGGCAAGCGTCAGTCCCCTAAAAGCGGAATAAGTCGTGTCGGAGCGAAGCCCATTACACCCTGAGAAACTACTGGAACCTACCAGCAAATCTCGCTTGCCCTGGCCAGGGACTTTGCGTAATGGCTCTCTGACACAGCGCGATATCAACTCCCAATACCGGGAGAGGCGAATCCTATCTAACCGCCACTGCCTCCAAGTGCTTCGGGACTGCACCCAACTACTACCTGTTTGCACGACTCCTTTGAGCCTGTAAGTGCACGGCGGCGCCCCGGCCGTCAATCCGACGGCCAAATGCGGAAACGGTGATAAACTTTAATTTTGCGAACTTTGCAAACCGGCACCACCGCGCACTAAACCCTGGATCGGGCCATTAAACTTGTCCTAGCTAACTAACAAGATAGGGAAGAGATATACCGAGTGATCCGAGTCGTCCGGTCTTCTCGTCGTCGTCCCGATCTCCCGCGGATCCTCCGGTCGTCACATCCTTGCCGGAAGGGCACCACATCGTCTGCATCTTTTACGGGCTCCCACCTCAATACCGAGGCAACTCGGGCACGAAGCTGGCAAGTCGACGTGCCCAAGATATGCTGTAGATTGTAATGTAGAATCGTTGTCTCATTTGGGGTAGTGAAGTTGCCTTTGATGGAGGAATCAATATGAACTTTGGAGAGGAGAAGGATTTCTTTTGTGGCATGCAAATGAGATATAGATAATTCCCTCATCAAAAATGAACTCTTCTCATATTCCTCCAAGAAGTGGCCGGTCAAGATCATGTAGGAAATGGTGGAGGGAAAAGCAAATCAAGAAGGGAGGTAAGTGTAGGATAAATCAAGTGGTGACCTTAAACAAAACATCAACCATGCTTAATACTTCTATTCACATCAAATCTCATAAAAGCAAAAGCATGGATGAAAGATTCTAATCCTATCATAATCTCTCATCTCACAAATAAACCCTCCACAAAATGTTATTTGCAAACTTGCAAATAACCCCCTCCATCGGAAAAGTCCGGCCGGGAAAGAACAAACGAAAACCGGCCGGAACGAAATGCAAACTGGCAACTCCAGAAAAACTGGTCCCGTAATAAATTACAGGAAAACCCCGATACTGTGCATACACACCCGCATCTGTATTCCGTCCGGATACAAATGCAAAGAGACAAAATCTACACTGTACTATACTAGGATCCGGCTTAAACCAAAGCCGGCTAGTAATATCCGTCCGATCCTGATCCGTGCAATACCGCACATATCTGATCGAACCCTGCCATATATCTATACGGCCTCTAGTACAAACCGTCCGATCCTGATCCGTGCAATACCGCACGTATCTGATCGGACCCTGCCATATCTCCATACGGCCTCTACAGCGTTTCGCCCGAAAGCTGAGTAACTGAATGTGTGGTGGACTCTAAAGACTCGTCAATACTATGGCTGTGGATTTAACCACTAGCACGTCAGAGGTATAAGCCAATACGTAACGGGCCACCAGCTATTGACTAAAAGGGATGTCGATGAGCGAACTCATCCTGACACCCTACTGAGCCTGTCAGTGACAATATCCGTACAGTCCGGTCCGTTCGTCTATGAGCATCGCATGTCGGGCCTAGGGGATGGGTAAAAGTCAGACCCCCAAAAGCGGTACAAGTCGTGTCGGAGTGTAGCCCAGAACACCCTGAGATACTACTGGAATACCTACCAGTAAATCTCCTGCCTTGGCCAAGGACTTCGTGTAATGGCTCTCCTAGACACAGCGCGACCTCACCTCCAATACCGGGAGAGACGAACCCCTGAAGATCCGCTCACTGCCTCCATGTGGCTCGGGACTGTACCCAACTAAAACCTGTTTGCACGACTCCTTTGAGACGTGGTAGGGTAGTAATCAAAGTACAGTGGGAACTCACACGAGACAAATGACGATCCCCAGGTCGATGAACTAACCTGTACACATGTCACCTGGGAACTGCTTTCTGACGTCAGGTATAAGACCAACTAGCATGTTCCCAGCGAGTCATGTCCGGTGTACTCATAACCCAATGAGCACCTGTATACATCTTAGGTGAACCAACTAACACCAGTGGCTTGTGAGACCGGCCACCGCCCCTCGTCGGGGTCTCGACTGTATACACTAGTCTACTCTGGAGAAACGATGCCCTGTCTCGAATCTCCCACGACTAGGGACCTTTTAAGGATATGCTTGTAGACCCCAGCTCTCACGTATATGATCGCCCTCATACTGCAGGCAGTCAAGCAAGAATCCTAGGGGCTCTATCAACGTGCAATAGCGACCTGTCAGGTCATCTAAAGCAGTACACGATGATAAAGATAAACCAGATAGCATACTATCATCTCGAGTAAGACTGTCGTCCCGGGATAGGTCCTCCCTCAATCATTGCAATCACGTGCCTGTGATCCAATAATTGACTCTGAGGGCACTATCTCCAACAATCTCCCACTTGCACTCAGGGCTAATTATTGCGATGTCGCATACTCACAGCCCGTGTGATACCGAACACCCAACTCCTCTACTAGTCAGTCTC
This sequence comes from Agapanthus africanus, assembly GCA_030015575.1. Classification (NCBI taxonomy): domain Eukaryota; kingdom Viridiplantae; phylum Streptophyta; class Magnoliopsida; order Asparagales; family Amaryllidaceae; genus Agapanthus; species Agapanthus africanus. The sequence continues at coordinate 379,445,751 of CM057343.1, forward strand.
ACAAAGCCTGTTTGGAAGACTAATGCGTTCAAGGATTAGCCTCAGTGAGTGGATCCGCTCAGATGTTTCTTTCTATGTCTCTCTATATCTCAAGTTCGCGGAGAAAACCATCTCCCGAAATGAGCAATACCTGTCTTAGAGTGTCTGGATGTCTGATGGGACCGAGCTCATAAATGAACTCCAAATCCAAACTTCTTAGACTGTATCGTCAACTGAACTTAATCAGTATCCTGCGCCATGCCACCCTCAGTATTTCCTTGGACCACCTGTCCAAAATACTGCCCCTCGTCAGAAGGAAAACTATAACTCTGACAACCTCCTTGTCGTCCATGTCACCTTGGAAGCCTGGAGTGATAACCGTCTCCTAAAGGAGGCAGCCGTTATCATATCCCTAGAACATTCACTTATGTTCTAAAACTGCTTCCGACTGTTCCTCCAGGATTGGATCAATATCAACTTATTGCATCTAGTGCAAGAACAACATCTGGTGTGGTACTTGACATCTCATGATTGACTCAATTGCCTAAGCAAGTGATCTGCCAATCATGCACATCCCTCTCTACTTTAGTCTATAAGACACCTTTAGAGAGGATGACTCCATCACCTGCAGGTACACTACCGTGCCAGGAGTCGTCCATTCTAAATACTCTTAGAATGCTGTCTAAGTACCCTGATTGGGAAACCACCCAAATCTAGATCTAAAACCATAGATCTAGTAACCAGTATGTTTGATATAATGTCCAAGTCCCTTATGGAGAAACCACTGTGTGACGACCAAAGTATAACCGATCGTAGTATAGGAGTTTCTTTTTACTTTGTGTATGTCATCCAAATACCAGGATATCACACCCTACTACTTTCTTAACAGATCCATCCCCTATTCTGATGACGTCAAACCTATGACTGTCACATCAGAAATAGATGATCTATCTCCGCTATATCCGCTTTAGTCTATAAATAGACATAAGCCTGATTTCCACCAATGCTTCCGCTGCTCCCACTGACTACGACAACCCTCTGGCAGAGTCATATACACGTGCACTTCTAAAGCTAGTTTAGAAGGACGCTATACTCATCCTCCTGCCGGGTCTCACAGCCTGGAACAACAACAATGGCAAGTGTGGGTAAACAAGAACTTCCCTGTCACCGTCCTTGAGGCTACCGGAGTACCTCTCGGGTGCCTGAAGTTACCCACCTTATCTGTGGAGTGGCCAATGGAATGTCAAACCAGATCGAATCTTTAGGTTCCTTATCAAATCTTTAGTAATCGTTTGCGGTTCTGGAATCATTTCCAGTTCTACCATACTCCCACTACTGTTTTTGAAAAAATCCATTTTTATTAAAACTGTGGCGAGCCAAGAACAATATCACTATTGATCTTTCTTATGGTAGAAAGTCAACCCTCGTCATAGCCTGGGTCAACCCACAAACAGCCATTACAGAAACGTGCCTTGAGTTATCCAGAGTCTGGTTTTAATCATAAGCCGGACAACTCCCCGTACCTTAACAATGTTAAGATATGAACTGTACTATATCCAATATAGAACCAGAGGCACTGATTTAATTGAACCAGATTCAAATCATGCAGCTGTCTCCAGTGCATGTCAACTAAATGGAAGGAGGCCGATCAGCGTTACTCAACTTAGGAATGCTTCCAATTATGAGTAACCTGAAAGAGAAGCAATTTCTCTTTATCATTACTATCAACTGAATACCATACACAAATATCTACATCTTCAATTACTTTGAAGAATCCCGATACTTACTACACCTGGTTCTCTACTCTATTCAAATACCTATAACTCCTCAAAACTTAGACCCTGTGTTTCAACGAAACACATGTCTAAGAACTAGAGAAATTAAAAGTAAACAGAATATAGTATGAGGACCAACCCCTCTGTCCTAATGGACACTGGAAAACATACAATACTCTGTATAAGTCCGCCGAGTCAAACAACTCTTTCACTGTGTGTCGTAGGTTGAAAACTGTACTTATGGTTAAGAAGAATTACACCGTTTTTTAATGCTCCTTACCTAATCATCCACCGATATAGGTAAATGTCATCGACATAATATCAAAAGGTATATCTCACTTATGAAAATAGACGTACAGATATATCAATTTGAAATTGGTGCATAAAAGCGGATATTCAAAACCAAATATTTGCCGACCGGCAAACAGCCCAGGTGATTTCCTCAAATATCACCGATTACAACGAATCCCGATATAATGAGGATGATCACCCAATTCCCAATAACTTACTCCCACTCATCATCTGTAAAACCATACAGATGTGAGAATCAAACCTGGTAAATACATACCCTGGAGCAAGTGTCAGATCGGGAAATCAGTTTTCCTTTAACAGTACACAGTTGAACTGAAACATTAAAATGTTTCGATGGGGTATCCTGGTATTCCTAGTAATGCCTCTTCCATTATCCAGATTCACAACTATAACCGTATAATTCTTTGCCACCTCTCCAAATTCCTTTATATGTCTTTAGTCATTACCTTCTGCACACCCCTTTAGGCCAATTGGTTTTCTTCCTTCCCTACCGTTCGGCACCAGCCTATGGTTTGGAAGAAGACTATCCAATAAGCATAATGGGTGTACTGTCCTAGTCCTAGGAGCACTCGCAATGCGAGAGAAGGTGAAGATAAAAGACAACTGAATAAGTCTTATTCCTATTTCTCCTGAACCAGAATCCATCCCCGAACTGGAACAAGTTCCTTTCGAGTTCGTATATAATCATACGATGGAGTATCCAATAAACTGTGGATCTTCGTAGTGATACGGAGTGTCCTGGAGAAATACAAAGGTGATTTAGGATTGGCGAAGAAATACTTGGTTTGGTCGTGAATATCAGTTGCAATTTACTTTGCCCTCTTACTAATCCCTTGCTTTGTCTTAATCTTAATACCTTCTGCACACCATTTAGGCTAATTGGTTTTCTTCATTCCCTACCGGTCGGCCCCAGCCTAAGGTTTGGAAGAAGACTATCCAATTTACGCAATAGGTGTACTATCTCCTAAACCAAGGAGTACTCACAACTTGAGAGAAGGTAAAAGGGAAAAGACAACTGAATAATCCCATTCGTTTTCTCCAGAACCGGAAACCATCCTCGAATTCCTTCGAGTTCGTATCTAACCATACGATGGTTTTGTCCAATGGAAGTGGACGTTCGTAGTAATACGGGGTGTCCTGGAGAAAAGGGTAAAAGTAGGAGTGGCAATGAGGTCTGCAACTCTGATAATCCAAAAGCCAGTGTTAAGAAGGTTCGGTCAACTTGGTCACTGAGTCATAGTCTTAGGGTCGGGTCAATGGTCGCTGCCAAGAGAGAGAGAAAAGAAACACTCAGCGTGCACTCTAACCAAGATCAGAATGGTTACCAATTTATCTAATCTGGAAACCTCCCACTGTACCTCAAATTCTCCTCCAAACCTGAAAGAAGAATTAGTCGGGGTCATCCGAGGAGTAAACCAACTCATCAGTGGGAATCGGGATCCAACTATCATCGCATGATAACGTGACGGAATCCGCTCACGGTGTCACACTCCAGAAGGTATGCGCATAACTGGCAAGTTTCAGTTCTTTTGAAACTCCCGATGTGATTTTTACCCCATGCTCTTATGACCTTGACTTTGGCCAACATATCATAAGTCACATGTCAAGTTCAACCCGTCATTCTCCAGGTTAATTTGAGCCCACCCGTACATACCCTTGACTTTGGCCAAAATGGTAGTACGACTGCCCCAAACCAACACATCTATCTATGCTGCATATGAATAACCAACAGCTACCAAACACTGTGCCTTGACTTTGGCCAACATACACAGCTTGAATACTATTGACTACCCATATGAAACGACGGAGGGCTACGAATGGTTTCTGGCGAAAACCTTTAACGTAATGAACTTGATATCGTTGAAGGAACGGATAGCTTTTTAGAAAATATAGTGACGAAAACCTTTACTAAAGAGGTCACTCCCGGTGAAGGGATCTCGGCTCTTTCCCCGTAGAATGAGGTGCAGGATATTCCAACTGAATACCATGATGCAAAGCAAAAGTAATCGGCTATAGTGAAGTTAATGCCCTGACGCAAACTTCTGTCCAAGGGGTCACTCCCGGTGAAGGGATCTCGGCCCTTGCCTCGTCGACTGAGGAGTAGGATATTCCAAATGAATACCACGATGCAAAACAAAAGTGAACGTCTTTGCAATAACAGCTTTTAGAAAAGTGTTCCAACAACATCAGTATAGGTTTGTTTTAACTTGCATTGATCCGAATCAACGCAGTCCCATCAATTGATCACACCACAAAGAACGAAAATATACTGACGTACGTATATGCCATCCGCATTCGCCACTGGGTCCCGTCATCACCCGTTAGGTTAGCTAACTAACGGCAGAGTGGGGACTGGACTAGCGCGGATGAAAAACATATACAACATCTACCAATATATATACCAATATATTATATTTCGCTCAAGGCGTGAATAAAATGCAACATCACAGAAATGTACAGCATCACAGAACAATACAGATATCTGGGATCCCCGGGTTTCACAGAGCCACTACTGAAACCCGACGTTCCCGTGGTCGTGTGGATAGCCTGTGCAATGAAAACCTAGACCCCTACGGGCACGGCAAGTCACCCGCCAAAACCTGAAGCGAGGCAGCCCCCTTCAGCCCCGTGAATGGACCACCCAGCACTTCACGGAATCCGGCAACTTGGGCACCCCTCCTGGGTCAACCTGTACCCCTTACGAGTGCGGCGAACAGCCCGCCAATCCTGGAGTGAAGCCCCCTCCGTCCCAATGCCATGAGATGCGGGCTTGTTGCCTTTTAGAACCCGGCTATCCGTGCACCCCTCCGCGGGGTAACCCTAGTACAGAAAGTAAAATATACATACCACGGGTACATCGACCGCAACCAGGTCGTGCCCCAAAAGAATAATACAATCAGGCAGTGATGGCAGTCCACATGTCGGACGCTCGCCCCGCAATATCAAATGTACATAATACAACAAAACTGTACTAGCATTGCATCCAGGCTATCCCCCACGACCGATCCGCAACATCACAGCAAAACACAGAACATCAACGTGAAAGTCACGTTCGCAAATCCGTCTAACCGGGCTATAGCAGTTAGACTGGATTTACCGATCAAGTGACATTCACGGTCGCAGATATAATGTAAATACTGTGAAAAATGTGTTTAAAATATCCGATCGATCAAAAATTAACAAGTGGGCCCCCAAGCAATACTGTAGCACCCACAGAAAATCTGGGCCCAAAATTAATATTCCAGAAACCCTAAAATCATCCCAGAAGCCCACTGGAGAATTTCGAAGCATTGATCCCACCAACATGCGGCGGAACCGCGGCAACAAGGGGGGTTTTGCCGCGGTTCCGCGCTCTAGCTGAGGGATCATTGTCTCAAATTTTCCCAGAGTTCTTAGAACTCCCTGCACATCATTCTGAGACCACCTGAAAAATTTTTAGACTTCAAAAAATTTCGACAGAAACTGATGTGAAGGAAAAATACGGTTTTTGGAAATTTTGGTCGATCGGAAATGCAAACACATCAAACGAAGCTAGACTAAGTTAATGGCGAGTCTCTGATACCACTGTAAGTGCACGGCGGCGCCCCGGCCGTCAATCCGACGGCCAAATGCGGAAACGGTGATAAACTTTAATTTTGCGAACTTTGCAAACCGGCACCACCGCGCACTAAACCCCGGATCGGGCCATTAAACTTGTCCTAGCTAACTAACAAGATAGGGAAGAGATATACCGAGTGATCCGAGTCGTCCGGTCTTCTCGTCGTCGTCCCGATCTCCCGCGGATCCTCCAGTCGTCACATCCTTGCCGGAAGGGCACCACATCGTCTGCATCTTTTACGGGCTCCCACCTCAATACCGAGGCAACTCGGGCATGAAGCTGGCAAGTCGACGTGCCCAAGATATGCTGTAGATTGTAATGTAGAATCGTTGTCTCATTTGGGGTAGTGAAGTTGCCTTTGATGGAGGAATCAATATGAACTTTGGAGAGGAGAAGGATTTCTTTTGTGGCATGCAAATGAGATATAGATAATTCCCTCATCAAAAATGAACTCTTCTCATATTCCTCCAAGAAGTGGCCGGCCAAGATCATGTAGGAAATGGTGGAGGGAAAAGCAAATCAAGAAGGGAGGTAAGTGTAGGATAAAGCAAGTGGTGACCTTAAACAAAACATCAACCATGCTTAATACTTCTATTCACATCAAATCTCATAAAAGCAAAAGCATGGATGAAAGATTCTAATCCTATCATAATCTCTCATCTCACAAATAAACCCTCCACAAAATGTTATTTGCAAACTTGCAAATAACCCCCTCCATCGGAAAAGTCCGGCCGGGAAAGAACAAACGAAAACCGGCCGGAACGGAATGCAAACTGGCAACTCCAGAAAAACTGGTCCCGTAATAAATTACAGGAAAACCCTGATACTGTGCATACACACCCGCATCTGTATTCCGTCCGGATACAAATGCAAAGAGACAAAATCTACACTGTACTATACTAGGATCCGGCTTAAACCAAAGCCGGCTAGTAATATCCGTCCGATCCTGATCCGTGCAATACCGCACATATCTGATCGAACCCTGCCATATATCTATACGGCCTCTAGTACAAACTGTCCGATCCTGATCCGTGCAATACCGCACGTATCTGATCGGACCCTGCCATATCTCCATACGGCCTCTACAGCGTTTCGCCCGAAAGCTGAGTAACTGAATGTGTGGTGGACTCTAAAGACTCGTCAATACTATGGCTGTGGATTTAACCACTAGCACGTCAGAGGTATAAGCCAATACGTAACGGGCCACCAGCTATTGACTAAAAGGGACGTCGATGAGCGAACTCATCCTGACACCCTACTGAGCTTGTCAGTGATAATATCCGTACAGTCCGGTCCGTTCGTCTATGAGCATCGCATGTCGGGCCTAGGGGGTGGGTAAAAGTCAGACCCCCAAAAGCGGTACAAGTCGTGTCGGAGTGTAGCCCAGAACACCCAGAGATACTACTGGAATACCTACCAGTAAATCTCCTGCCTTGGCCAAGGACTTCGTGTAATGGCTCTCCTAGACACAGCGCGACCTCACCCCCAATACCGGGAGAGACGAACCCCTGAAGATCCGCTCGCTGCCTCTATGTGGCTCGGGACTGTACCCAACTAAAACCTGTTTGCATGACTCCTTTGAGCCGTGGTAGGGTAGTAATCAAAGTACAGTGGGAACTCACACGAGACAAATGACGATCCCCAGGTCGATGAACTAACCTGTACACATGTCACCTGGGAACTGCTTTCTGACGTCAGGTATAAGACCAACTAGCATGTTCCCGGCGAGTCCTGTCCGGTGTACTCATAACCCAATGAGCACCTGTATACATCTTAGGTGAACCAACTGACACCAATGGCTTGTGAGACCGGCCACCGCCCCTCGTCGGGGTCTCGACTGTATACACTAGTCTACTCTGGAGAAACGATGCCCTGTCTCGAATCTCCCACGACTAGGGACCTTTTAAGGATATGCTTGTAGACCCCAGCTCTCACGTATATGATCGCCCTCATACTGCCGGCAGTCAAGCAAGAATCCTAGGGGCTCTATCAACGTGCAATAGCGACCTGTCAGGTCACCTAAAGCAGTACACGATGATAAAGATAAACCAGATAGCATACTATCATCTCGAGTAAGACTGTCGTCCCAGGATAGGTCCTCCCTCAATCATTGCAATCACGTGCCTGTGATCCAATAATTGACTCTGAGGGCACTATCTCTAACAGAGCCGTGGTAGGGTAGCAATCTAAGAACAGTGGGAACACACTCGAGGCGAAGCAGCAGTGTCAAGTCTGCGGACTAAGCTGTACTCATGTCACCTGGGAACTGTTAACTGACGACGGGTATAATACCAACCAACAGTTCCCCGCGAGTCCTGTCCGGTGTACCCGTAACCCAACGAGCACCTGTATACTATCTCTAGTACGACGTACTGACGGCTGTAGGACAGACCATCTCCCCAACTGGGATGAGAAGCGTACACACTAGTCTACTCCGGAGTATCGATGCCCTGTCTCGATAATCCTACGACTAGGGACCTGAATAAGGATGTGCCTGTAGACTACCCAGCCCCCACTAGTGTGACTGCCATCACAACGCTGGTAGTCAAGCAAGATCCTAAGAGCTCTATCAATACGTATACTCACATATTAAGATAGAAAAACCAAGTAGCATACTACCATGTTTAGCAAGACTGTTATATACATGTGAATATCCCAAGCTTCCATTAAGTAATATACAAACTAGTATGATACAATAATGGCCCCTAAGGCATATACACTAACAGTTGTCTCGATGGGAGTTTTTGACAGCTTCGCTTGTTTTTCTTCTGATCGCTCAATACCCGGGTGGCCGTTACGTTTAGCTGTATGCTTGCGTCTTGTGGGCGTTTGAAATGATCATCACCTACTGCCGGTGTATTGACGAGTCTTAGAGTCCCACACAGGAGTTTCCTTGCTCAGGCAAAACGATGTGGTATGCATATGAGATATGCGCGGGGACCCGATTAAATGCGTGTATGTGATACCGTATATTAATCAGGCATTTTTCTATTGGTCGGGTCGTATGTGATATGACTGGTTTGTTAAATCATGTGTTGATTTAACATTTGACTTTTAGCTCAATTCTTTATTAAACCCTTTTCTTTGTTTATGTATGCATACATGTATGCACATGATGATGTGTATGGACATGGTTGTTGATACACTTGTGATGGCAATGCAAGACTCACATGGAACTAATATATATATATATATATATATATATATATATATATATATATTTGTATTTGGATTAAAAATAAATGAAAATTAAATCATAATTGGGTTTTTCTACACTCTTCTTTCATTTGACCTAACTTTAACCCATGGTTTGATTTTCATTTGGACTTTAACCCATATGCAAAATATCTAGATATTATTTAACCATGGTTTGAGATGAGAGAGTGAAAATTTATATATTTTCTATTCTCATTTTTCATTAAATATTTTTTATCATTATCTTTTGAGAAAAATCTTTCGCCATCTCCTTCTTCCTCCTCCAAGCTCTCTTGAGTTTTCATTTGAGTGAGGTAGTAAAAAAGAAAGGGTTTTGATTAGAGAATACAAACCACTTCATCATTCTACACTTCTCTAGCCCATTTGTGTAGGGTGTTTGCTCCACTCCTTTCAAAGTTAAAGTGAAGCAAGGAGCTTTGGGCAAAGGGACTTCAGGCGGATCATCGTGGATAAGGAAGGCCTCTAGCGACCCGTCTCAAACTCTTAAAGGTCCAAAGAGTCACCAAGGGAAGTCTACAAAGGTTGTAATTTCTTCACTTAGTGATATATAGTTTGTTGTATGTGATTCTTTTAATGTTACCCTAAACTTCTTGTTAAAGATTTATGGTTAGTTTGCTTAGCACCTCTTCTAAATTTTTAAAGTGGCATGTGTGATGCTTCCAAACCCTAGATTAGGTGCTATGGAAACCCAACAATCTGCTCTTCCAGCGATGGGCTCGGACTTCTTCACGCTGGCTCTTCTCCTTGCTCAGCCGTATCATTTTTTAGCAGAGTGTCATCACTTGAGAGTGTTATAGTGTGGCAACTGTGGGTTTTCCATTTCTTCTTAGGTCGGATATATCCTAAACCCGTAGTATCGAACTTTCCGTCAGCCTTGAATCTACGAGTCCTTGTTGTTTCCCAGATTCTTTTGTAGAATCGGGCATGTATAACAGTTTATTCGATCGGTATCCCTTGTCATTTCAAGAAGTCTTCAAAACCCCCGACATAGTATCTTGGCATGAGAACGGGCTTCATTCTATCAAGACTTGGGTCGAGTCCTTCCCACATTTCTCTTTGTATCCTCCTTTCTTCAGACTTATAGAAGAGGATTGCTCTTTCTCCCATACGCCTGGAAGGTACGTAGAAAGTTACTATCTCCTCCACCTTATCAATGATGATGGCGTCGAGCTCTTTATAGTGTTGAGATGGGATCATGGTAACCTGCGGGATTTGATATTTTTCATCAAGAGTCTTTACCCACGGATGAGCGGAAAACACGGCATTGGTCTCTTCTTCCGAATACCGAAATGAGGGTTGACGAAGTTGGTTGATTACTTTCCACCCATGGTTGACCTGAGAACACTATCTCCTCGCCTTCTTCAGAATCGCTTCCAAAGACTGGGATATTAGTCGTTTGCTCCTGTTTATCTTCCGGTTTGCCGCATTTTTTCGTATCTTCAAAGTCTGGCAGGAAGTATTTGGCGTCTTCATACTTTCGCACTTCATTTACCGAAAAAGGATTGAGTTCCCCTATGACGACGTTCTCTTTGCCATCCTTAAAGTACTTCATAAACTGGTGTTATGTAGACAGGATAATATTGTACTCGTGTAGCCAGGGTTTACCGAGCAAGGCTTTATAACAGGTTTTGGCTTTAATGACGTGGTACTTGACGTCCATGACGAGCTGTCTGAAGTGGAGTGTTAAAACAATGGACCCCAGCATTTGTGAAGATTGTGAATCAAACCCAGAAATGGTGATCTTCTCTCAGCCGAGATCTCAGACATCCATAGACAGTTCTTTGAGCACTTTCAGATTTAATAGGTTGACCGAAGATCCATTATCGACGAGTATCTTATTTATCCTCTTGTCGCTACAGTTTCTAGCCACCTAGAGCGGTCGGTTGTGCTCGAAAGACCCCTGCAGCGAGTCTTCTTCACTGAATGTAATGTCTATAGTATTAACCTCTGCAAGCTTGCCTTTCATATTTTCTTCTGCAAAGAACGCTTGGAACTGCTCAGGCTTTTCCAGTGCCTTGATGAGAACATCCTAGAGCTCTTTCGATAGAAGGAGAGCATCGTAAATACTTAGGTGCGATGTCAACTTCTTCAAGTGTGCTAGGATGTTATAATCTACCTAATTTATTTAGGTAGGTCCTTTGCAGTGAGATCTTTGGCGACTTCTTCATTTACATCGATCTCTTCAATTACCATTTTTCCTTTGTCCTGCTTTCTTAAGGCTTTGTTAGCGGGCCCAAGGCTTTTTTTGGCCAGGGTACGATTTCGCAATTGTATATTGTCGCACCTTCTGTTTCTTCTTCTTTTTCTAATGAGGAGCCTTCATAGTGAGGGTTGAATGAGAGTTCATCTTTGGAATCACTCCCGAAGGTGGGAACCTTGGAAGTTCCTTCTTCTGAAGACTGAGTGTCGGCCATGTTACAACTTTCTACCACCGAACCTATTTTATTGCCGGTTTCGAGACCATCGTCTTCAAGAAGTTGAGCCTTTGCCCTTTGCTTCTCTCTCTTTAGCCTCCTGTGATGAGAGATATAATGACACCACCATCTCTTAAACTCATAGCACTCGTTAATGGAGTGAGTAATCATCCGGTGATATAAGCAGTATCTCGGATGCTCTTCTCCTCTCCTGAAATAAGAGACTCCCGGCGTATATATCAGGAAAGGTGGCAGCTTCATCCCTTTTGATAGGGCTTTAGCGAAACATTTCTCGACTATGACCTTACTTTTCTTTTTCGGCGGCGGATTCTTCTTCAGTTGGGGAGTTCTGTAATTTTCCTCTCCCACAACTTTTTTTCTTCAGACACTGTTGCTTGGGCTTTTTCATATAGGGCCATTTCATGCCTTTGATTCTTTTTACTTGCTTGGAAAGCCTCCGTCAGCAGCTTATCAATCGAATCTTCTTAGGAGGGACTTGGAGCATTGGGCGTTGATTCGGCCCCCTGTGTGGCCCTATAATCTGTCGACAGTGCATCTTCTTCTTGCTCAACTTCAAGAGTGAGAGACCGTGTTCTCTTCCTCATCGCTTACTAGCGTGTAAGAAACAATGTGAAACGTATGAGAAGTTTTGTGGCAACTTCCCACACGTCCTTCTTCTTCTTCTGCCGAATCTCCCTCTTCTACATCATTGCTTTCAAGGATGTGCTGTAGGAATTCTTCTAGCGTTATGGGCGTTCGTGCTTTCTGGATGTACTCTTCCAACGCGTCAATATATTTCTGGAACTCCATACGGCTGTCTGTATACTCAGCTGGCTGCATGAGCTTCTTCGCATTCTTTTTTCTTTTTGCTAGACGGTTCGACTTGGGGTCTTTTCCCCTCGTTAGCCATCTTCGGAATGGGATATGGCTTCAACATCCCCTCGATAATCTGAGGTTCAATCAGGCTCTTCCACCGGATTGTGGGGCATGCATGTAAGTCTTTCAACTTCTTCATTTTGGCGAGAGAACCATCTCCTATAGAGCTTCTGCTACCCTAGAACAGGATGCCCCCTGCATATCCGCTTTCTTAGAGTCTTGTTATTGTGGTGGTTCCACCTTCCAGTTGTCTGTCAACTTGATCTTACTCTGCTTATACTGGTCTTCAACCCATTTCTAGAAAACAAAACAGTCCTCAATCGGATGGCTGACGAGCCGGTGATAAGGACAATAGTTAGGGTCGTTAAACGAGCTGGATTGTACCAAATGCCATATCTCTGTCAATGTCACATTCTTTTTCTTCATGGCTAGGTCAAATAATTTCCTCGTCTTCACGGGGAAAGGAATACTCACATCCCATCTTCTCTTCAAGGGAGGGACCTGAGCGACTATCATTTCGGAGATCTCCTGCCTTGAAGCCACATGTTTGATGTTGAGTAATGGCGACAAACTCCACTTTGTTCTTGCCCTTGTTAGTCCGAACTTCTCCGCCAGATGAGGAAGGACCTTGATCTATCACATTGAGAGGAGCCAACTTGTCGACGAGCTCTTGAAAAGTTGCAAGCTTGAAAATTACCAGGTACGGATTATTTTTTGTTTTTTTATCGATAGTGCCTATAAACATGCTTACAGCTGGAGCTTCGGCGATGGGCTGCTCGAATTTGGACCAGAGATTTCACCATTTCATGGCATATTGGACCCATATCTCGTTGGGTCTGGGATTTTTATTGACCAGTGCAGTCATGGTAGTGCGTTCACTTGCACTAAAGAACCTTCGTGTGAAGGGGAGCTCCATATCAGCAAAGGTCTTGACGGAGTCATTTGGAAGTTCTGCATACCATTCGAAAGCTATGTCTGAGAGGCTGCTAACGAACTGATGAAGGAGCATAATATCATTGCCTCCAGTGTTACCACACTTGGATCTAAATTGAGTGACATGCTGCTTCGGATTACCGGTTCTTTTATAAAAAGGGAATGTCGGGATCGTATATCCTGCGGGGTACTGTATTTGGTCGTACCATGCTGGATATGGTTAACCAGTCTTGATCAATTTTCCTGCTGCTTTGTTCGCTTGATGTTCTTTGAATTGCTAGGCAATATACTCATCCAGTTATGATTTGGAGATCATATCCTCCTTCGCTGCTGGTGGGATTTGCGAAGAATCGTCGGTAATATCCATCGACGATTCCTCTACTGGCGGTTCGGGCTGAGCTATCATCCCGACCATGCTTTGAAATAGAAGGGCCGTCTTGTCCATCCTAGAATTCATCTCTTTTATCGAGGACGTGTCTCAGGTAATCAATACCCGACTCCTGACTCGTCCTTTCTTCTGAAGCTTCGTCCGGATTTGTATTAGGTGGTAAAGTCATAAGTTCTTCCTGCAGTTTTTGTTGATCCTTTGTTATATACCAGGTGATTGGTCAATGGGAAACAGAGTTACGACTATCTTCCTTGGAGTTCATCATATAGACAGTATGAACTACCATACCCCCAGACCTGAGGTGTTTGGAATTTGCTTCGAGCGTATGAACCTTCTGTGGCGTCCCACTTTTGTGAGGGACCACCTTAGAAAGAACAATCTTAGTGTAAGGAAGAGAATTGTCTCGACGTGGTTGACTCTTCAGTTTCTTGACCCGAGAAGAATAGCTCGGATCGATTGTGGATCCCTGAACTTCCTTCCAAATCTTGTGTATTGTCCAAGATAGTCATGGGGGTGAGCGTGCATAATTGGATTCCCTGGTATTTCTATAGGTGGTGGATATTTTTTTAGCACTGCGGTGGGCAGGTTTCTCTTCACCCTCTTCAAGGGTTCAAAGTTGTTCCCGGTTGGAACGGCAGCGTGGATGATCAACATAGGGGCTGGTAGTGTTAACCCGAATGGAGAGCTGCCTCTAGCCTGTCTCTATCGACGCCAGTTGCGATGCCGAGAAGATCTCATTATGGGAGCTTCTTCGACTTTAGGAGCTTCTCTAGTATGCCCCTTGTGTTTCCTGGGGGCCCATCCAATGTCAAGCGCTTGAACACAGATATCTTTGTTGCTAGCGAAGAGGTAGTCTGAGGGGCCAATTTGCAGAAGACATATCACCTTAGGAGTGTAGTATTCTTAGGTGGCTCAAAAGCTGGGAGGGCAAGCCTCTCAAAAACCATCTACTTAGGCATCACAGGCCTCTTTTCCAGTGGGCCCACAGAATTCAAACCCAGTCTGTCAAAGACCGAGCTTTCAGATTTAGTAGGTTTATTAGCAGAGCCTGCGGAGATAGTGTAGGGTTCCTAGGCACACACTAGAGGTTCTACAAACCATCAAACATGGCCAATTCAAATATTTTCATGTGCCTACAAACCCTAATACGGATCGTTAACTAGATGAATAGGGCGATGCAAGCAAGTTAACGGCTTTAACTAAGAGTGAACGAACATACAACCTTTGTAGATCCGGTCCTCCACCTCCATGGCTCCGTGTTGACATCTCTCCGCTGTACCCATCGGAATCCAAGACTCTCACGGTGGTTTCATCGGAGAAAAGATCGGGCTAGGTCGCCGACTTCGATGCCGAAGATGATCTACGTCGAGGAAACTCAAGATCAAGCTCCAACTTCACCAAGTCATGAAACTTGTGAATAAAACACCCTATACTACTTGGCAAGTGGTAGAGAATGAAGAAATAGGAAGTGGGTTCACTTTAGAATTAGATTTCTCACTCTTTTTCTCAAGTTGCCATTAATGGAGGCAAGGTTTCTTCTTTGTTGAAGAAGAAGAAGAAGAAAGAATATGATAAGTCTATTTAAAATAGAAAACAAAATGATACTTATCATAATCTCAACCATAGTTAGGTGTAGAGAATTAACTAAGGTTAGGTTGAATGGTTAGGGTTAAGTATGAAACAAAAATGGTGGACTTATTCAAAGCTTCATGAAGCTTCAACTAGAAAACAAATCAAGCCACCATTTCTCTTTATCTTTCAAAAAAGAATAAATAAATAAATAAATGAATAAGTAAATAAAATCAAAACCCTAACAATTACATAACCATGGTTTAATCTAAACATACACCCTAGCATTCATGTATCATCAAACATGATACAATCAAGTGCACAAAAAATATATCACATATACAATGTGCACATCAAGTGAGAAAATCCATTTTAAAGTGAACCAATACTAGTTAATGCAAAGTAATATATCAAATATATAATTATGCATTAAATCATTAAATCAATACTTGATTTAACGATCCGGTCATATCGCATATAACCGACTAATATCCAATGTATCGGCTTATCGAATCAATCTTCGATTCGATAACTAGGTTATATCGCATACAACCAATCGATACATTCATCGCGAGAATAGAATACGGTATCACATACTCACATTATTCTCGGTCCCGCACATATCTCATATGCGCTCCTATTTCGTTTCGCTTGAGCCAGGAAACCTCTGTGTAGGACTCTAAAGGCTCGTCAATACGCCGGCAGCAGGTGATGATCATATCAAACACCCACAAGCCACAAGCGGTCTGCTAAACGTAACGGCCACCCGGGTATTGAGCGATCAGAAGATCGACGAGCAAGCCCGCTCACACTCCTGTGAATCCAACCAGTAACACTTACCGTACAGTCCGGTCTGTTCATCTGATATGTCGCATATCTCGCCTAGGGGTGGTAAACGTCAGACCCCAATAGCTCGATAAGTCATGCCGACGTAAGGTCCATAACAATCGTGAAACTACTGATAACTCTTACCAGTATATCACTGCAACCCTGGCCAGGGATTTCTGTTATGGCCAGTCGAGCATAGCGCAACATCAACCCCCAATACCGGGAGAGACGAATCCCCTCCTATCGCTCATTGCCTCCATGTGAATCGAGACTGTACCTCAAAACCACCTGTTTGCACGACTCAGTAGAGCCGTGGTAGGGTGGAAATCAAAGCACAGTGGGAGACACACAAGACTCTATGACGATCTCGGGTCAACAAACTAAGCTGTACCAGTGTCACCAAAGAACTGCCATCTGACGTGAGGTATAATACCATCTGGGAGTTCTCGGCGAGTCCGTTCAGTGTACCCAGTCTCCACTGAGCACCCGCATACCATCTCTGATGTCAAACACTAATGGATATGGGATCATCCATCGCCCATCACATGGGTCGAGAAGATATACTCTAGTCTACTCTGGAATATCGATGCCCCGTCTCAATATTCCCACGACTAGGAACATTGAAGGATGTACTCATGGACTACCCAGGCCCCACTAGTATGATCTGCATCATAGTCCTGGAAGTCGAGTACACATCCTAAGGGCTTTATCAAAATGTAACAGAGAGACAGAAAGTATACATGTTAAGATAAAGAGCCACCAGATAGCATACTATCATGTCGAGCAAGAAAGTCCTACCTATATATATCCCAGCATCCACTACAATATACATCCAATGTACAGTAATGGCCTCTAGGGCATACATATAACTAACAATCTCCCACTTGCACTAGGGCCATCTGTAGCAGTAGTTGCAGTATCACATACTCAACCATCCCATATAAGTCTCTCTCTGGGAAAAGGCCTTTGTGAGTGGATCCGCCGTGTTGTCCTCTGAGTCTACTCTCCTAACCTCGATCACCCTGGAGATCAACTATCTCCATGATCAGGTAATGCTGCCTCAGAATATGTCTGGGTCACTGATGGGACCAGGGTTCCTGGGCCGAAACCACACTTCCATTGTCATACAATGATAGGAACCTAGTTCATCTTATGAACCAATATACACCCAAACTGCCTCTTTGGTAGCATCTTTGATAGCGATGTTACCAGCCTTTATTGTCTAGTTTGCCACGGTATCTAGCTTGGAACTCTTCCAACATACCGTCCCTTTACTGAGGGTAAAGACATTGCTTGTGACTGACATTCAGTCATCTTTATCACCCTGGAACCTTTCCAGTGATTCTCCTCAGGATCGATTGATACTATCTCACTATATCTAGTGAGAATCCTAGCATCCAGTTACATCTATCTCATAGATAAAAACTCAGGATTTAGGAGGTATCACTTTGATCCTTTTGGAGAATCCTTGTGATAAGCGGAGATTGACCGAGCGTAGAATAGGAAACTCTTTTCCTGTTAAGTGTATGTTGTCCACGTACAATACGAGGATAACCACCTTACTCTCTACTACCTTTCTGTACATACAAGGTTCATCTACCATTTTGATGAAGTCAAACACTTCGACTACCACATCAAAACAGACGTTCCAACTCCGCGATGCCTGCTTTATCATGTAAAGCAACTTGCACATGTTTCCGCTGCTCCCACTGTTTACGAAGCTCTCTGGCTGTGTTCTTATAGACGTTCTCTTCTAAATCATAATTTTAGAAAAGCAGTCATGGCACCCAACCACCAGATATCGCAGTCATGGAATGTAGCCATGGTAAGTAGGATCTGGATGGACTTAAGCATAGCCACTGGAAAAATGTTTCATTATTATCCACGCCTGGTTGATGATGAAAACCTTCAACAAGTCTAGCTTTGAAAGTCTCAACTTTTCCATCTCTGATCGCTAAGCATCCAGCCATTCTTACAGAGTCCCTACTCTCGATGGCCTGCTCGAAACTAGTTGTGTCATCATCTCATGATGCATTCCTTGCTTCCACTGTCATCGAGAAACCAAGGTATCTCTCAGGCGGATAAGGAACCCTACCAGATCGGCGGAGAGGCTGAGGTTCGTCGGGAACTATTGAATCCTTTGGTTCTGTCAAATTATCAGCTGCAGTTTTGTATAGCTAGAACCTTTCCAGTTCTACAGAACTGACTTTGCCTCGATCTTGTCCGGATTTTGCTTTTAGACATAGGCCGGACAACCCTAAATCTTAACTAGCTTAAGAGATGGGTTTTTCCCATACCATATCTCATATGGAGTGGTAGGTACTAATTTGATTCGAACCTAATTCAATAGGTATGCAGCAGCTTCTCAAGTGCACAACCCCAAAAGGAAATAGGTAACTCAGTAGTACTCATCATAGAGCACACTATATCCAATATGGTGCGATTGCTCCACCATGATACACCGTTGTGCTGTGGTGCATTCAAAGGAGTAATACTGAGAGAGAATCTCATTTTCTTTTAGAATATCCAAGAATTCCATGCACAAGTATTCTCCTCCCTGATCTTATCATAGGACATAATACTTATACCCGTATTTTAGTTCTCTACTTCCAACTTATATTCTGTGAATACCTCAAAAGCTTCGGACTTATGTTTCAACAGGAACATATGACTGAATCTTGAGAGATTATCAGAGAACGTAATGAAGTATAAAGAACCAGTCCTGGCATGTGTAGACAGGAGACCATACATACATCATCATGTATCAGTCCCAAGAGTTTACTAACTCTTTCTCTGTTTCCAGTAAACAGAGCTATGTTCATCTTATCTTTGTGACATGACTGGCAAGTTTCACAAGATGTAAATTCAAACTGATTTAAATATGCATCTAAAATGTAACTTCAGCCAGTCGGGTCGTATTGATATGACCTAGTCTACAATGCCTCAAGAAGGAATCGTTCATTTCTGAACTCTTCCTCTTGTGTGTGTTCTGTATACTAGGAACTGCAGTTTGATTTAGAACGTCAATGCTTTTAGATAACGTGCCTGAACCGATCAATTTTTGAAATAGGAAATGTTCAAAACATTATCCAACAATACAAAATTTTATCATTTCTTTACTAATAAAGAGACTGATATGATTTTGTATATCAGGATCGGTATCTAATAGCATTTGTTCAGAATCAATGTATTAGTAATACAGGGTGACAGTGACCAACAGACTTGGCTACAACACTTGCCCCGTTTTCTGTCTTATGAAACTTATCACCCATTCTCAGTTTTCTACCTTTTTGTAGCCCTATGTAACAGATTACATATCTGGGATCCTGATCCGGTATCAAATACCCAGGATGCAGAGGATACTGAGAAACAGTTCTTTGTAATGAACACACCCGAAGGAGATGCATCATATGCACTTTCTTCGTTTGGGCGGCATAGGAATTCTGGTATTCCCCTATTTCCTACTCTGTCTTATAACAATTATAAGTTGGAGCGGGACCAACGTTCCCCAGCTCAGTATAACAAGCGGGTTCGATCAATACATCCATATTATTATCTTGATTAAGGCGTGATATGGTCGCTACCTGGAGAGAGAAAGAAGAAAACACTCTGCGTGCGCTCTTGCAAGATTAGATTGGTTATTTATTTTATCTAATCAGGATGGCTCCCACTGTTTTTATCAAATCTTCCTTCAAACCTTAGAAGGAAAGACTAGCCGGGATTAATTACACTCTACAAGTTCGCCAATCTTTCAGCCAGGCCAGTGTCGGTACTTTGAGGGAGGTTCCCCGTGCTTTCGCACGGACCTAATTACAGTAAACCTCGTTTTCCCAGAGGCGTAACCCCGTTGACACCTTTCTAGACACCTACTTGATCGGCTAATTGCAAAGTGCAAAACTCTCCCAGGAGTAACAATTACTCGCAGTGGGTATCAGGATCCAACTATCATATAGAAGGTATGCAATCTCATTGCAAATTTCAACACTTGAAACTCCCGATAATGGTTTTTACCCTAGCACCTATGACCTTGGCTAAGGTCAACAAATCATAGGTACTAGTCAAGTTCTACCTGTCATTTCGTGATTAATTAGACCCACCCACATGACCCTTGGCTAAGGTCAACAAAGCCACATGACTGTCCTAACTAATCGCACCATATGCTGTGTAGGAAGACATCACTTAGCTACCGCACACTACGCTTCGGCTATGGTCGACAAACGTAGCACGAATACTAAGTACTCTACTTCCTAAAATGACGGAGGGTTGCAAATGGTTTTTAAGAAAACCTTTAACGCTTTGAACTTGATCTCGTTGCGGAATCAAATGGTTTTTAAATGGAGTGTTTTTTAGGCTTTTCTAGTTTTGCTAAAGGGGTCACTCCCGGTGAAGGGATCGTCGGCCCTTTCCTCGTCGAATGAGGTGCATGATATATCATATATATAACTGTGCAAAGCAGAAACTACAGAAGCAATCAAAAAAAAAACCGAGGGTTGTAGCATCTGCCAGTTATTGCTAAAGGAGTCACTCCCGGTGAAGGGATCTCGGTCCTTTCCTCATCGAATAAGATGCAGGATGTTCTACAATGAACACCGCGATGCGAAGCAAGAACTGTAGCTACCTGTTTTATTTTTGAAATTCGATTCCACAACGTCAATTAGGTTTATTTTCTTTCATTAATCTCATTAATAAATATCCCATCATTTAAGTCCACCTAAACATCACAGATAAATATAACGTACGCTTATGCCATCCGGATTCGCCTCGATTTCCCGTCTGCACCGTTAGGTTAGGTAACTAATGCCAGAGCGAGGCAGGGCTAGCGCGGGTGTAAAACATAAGCAACCTCTATATAATATATCATATATACTATATAATATATCTATCTGAACAAATCACATGATCACATCACAGATAATGCAGCAGAAAGTATCATATGAAATATTGGATATACTAGGACGTCCGTGTTTTCAATACGAGCTAGTATAAAACACGGATTCCATGGTCGTGATGAATAGCAAATCCCACACCCCTAGACCCCTACGAGAGCGGTAAGCAACCCTACCAATTCTAGGGTTAGGAGACCCGGACTCGACTCCTCGAGTTGGTCGCCCACTGGACCCCAGAACCCGGTAACTTGTGCTCCCCTCCTTGGGTCTATCCTAATGCGGAAAAGTAAATAATATAGAAATGGTGACATCATCCGCAACCTGGAAGTGCCCCAATAAAAGAATATTACATACAAGTTTTTACATGAATGAAAATGAAAAACACTCATCTCACATAAAAAAAAAACCCCGGCTATTCAAACACGACGATCCAATATAACATATCCAGCAACACATAACATCACATGTCATCAACGTAAGTAAATATGCGCATCCCAATTGTTGTTGACATATAGCAACGAAACCGGCGATATCACATATTACACTTACGGTCACAGAAAAGAAAGATTAAAACTACAACAGTTGGAATCCGCATCCTCTTTAGACATCGCATGCCTAACAATTATAAACCCCGCATTTTAGTCTCATTATCGAAAACACTTTTCAATATCAAGTCGGGCAATTCAACAAGATTCCCGACATTTTGATCGAATGCTCGTCGCAAACTTTAGTAGGCGGCCGCACCCCCGATACCGTCGACGAAGTGCACTAAGGCGGAACACCGCTACCGTGAGCACCCGAACGGATGCTTTCGGTGACAGGGTTCTCCTACAGTCACTTGGTCGGGGCTATGGATTGAAGCCGTCTATTAAGTTTACCTGGCGAGTATCCGCGTACACTACGTGATTGCGACGGACTTTTGATCGCATCAAAATTCCGTGGTAACCGATCAAGTAAGACTAAACTGCTATGTTTATAACATTCATATTAGTTATCTCATAACTATTTGTGAATTCCAATTATTGTATCACATTCCGGGTAAATAGAAAATGTTAAACTTTCCGATCGAACAATCGAACACCCAAGTTTCCCCGAAACAGCTCAACACATGAAATAAGTTTAAAAACATTTACTTCGTGCCTCAGTACAAACGGTCCAGCCGTAGAAGGGTCAAGCCAACGCCTCACATGTGGCACGCCGTACTGCCCCAAACCCTAAGGTTCAAAGGGCAGTTCAAGACGGTCACATAATCGAGTTAAGGTTTGTTGTCTTCTAGAGGGACCATCGCGTTACTTGCACTACTTAGAACGTCATTAAACTACAGAAAATTCCAACAGTTGGAAATTTTCCGACAGAGGAAAAATTGGGTATTTATATCCGGTCGAACTTTTTAACATATTCTAAAATTACCCAGAAAAACACACAGACAAAATTAGACAATCCGATCGAAACACCGAGTTCCCAATACAACCCAGAAAACTCAACTCTTGAGTGCAGATTAAAACTTCCCAGAGAACAGAGGAAACAGATACGGGCATTACTGTATAAAAATTAACCTTAAATCTGTACATACGGCCGTGGAACCGCCGCGTATAGCACGCTAATGCCGCGGTTCCGCGGCGGTTTAGTGGAGTTAGGGGTTCGTTTTCAACAGTAACTCTTAGAATTTCCTGCTCTATTTTCTGAGAATTTTTAATTCACAAAAATCCACAAATCCAGAAAATGTCCAGAGAGCCGTTTTGAGTTAGGGTTTCGGGTCGATCGGACTTCTAACTCCGTCTACGTATCGCGTAAGGCTCTAGCTAGGCTCTGATACCACTGTAGGGTTCCTAGGCACACACTAGAGGTTCTACAAACCATCAA
Organism: Agapanthus africanus; assembly: GCA_030015575.1. Taxonomy (NCBI): domain Eukaryota; kingdom Viridiplantae; phylum Streptophyta; class Magnoliopsida; order Asparagales; family Amaryllidaceae; genus Agapanthus; species Agapanthus africanus. The sequence goes on from CM057343.1 coordinate 379,468,388, forward strand.
ACATGGCCAATTCAAATATTTTCATGTGCCTACAAAACCTAATACGGATCGTTAACTAGATGAATAGGGCGATGCAAGCAAGTTAACGGCTTTAACTAAGAGTGAACGAACATACAACCTTTGTAGATCCGGTCCTCCACCTCCATGGCTCCGTGTTGACGTCTCTCCGCTGTACCCATCGGAATCCAAGACTCTTACGGTGGTTTCATCGGAGAAAAGATCGGGCTAGGTCGCCGACTTCGATGCCGAAGATGATCTACATCAAGGCAACTCAAGATCAAGCTCCAACTTCACCAAGTCATGAAACTTGTGAATAAAACACCCTATACTACTTGGCAAGTGGTAGAGAATGAAGAAATAGGAAGTGGGTTCACTTTAGAATTAGATTTCTCACTCTTTTTCTCAAATTGCCATTAATGGAGGCAAGGTTTCTTCTTTGTTGAAGAAGAAGAAGAAGAAAGAATATGATAAGTATATTTAAAATAGAAAACAAAATGATACTTATCATAATCTCAACCATAGTTAGGTGTAGAGAATTAACTAAGGTTAGGTTGAATGGTTAGGGTTAAGTATGAAACAAAAATGGTGGACTTATTCAAAGCTTCATGAAGCTTCAACTAAAAAACAAATTAAGCCACCATTTCTCTTTATCTTTCAAAAAAGAATAAATAAATAAATAAATGAATAAGTAAATAAAATCAAAACCCTAACCATTACATAACCATGGTTTAATCTAAACATACACCCTTGCATTCATGTATCATCAAACATGATACAATCAAGTGCACAAAAAATATATCACATATACAATGTGCACATCAAGTGAGAAAATCCTTTTTAAAGTGAACCAATACTAGTTAATGCAAAGTAATATATCAAATATATAATTATACATTAAATCATTAAATCAATACTTGATTTAACGATCCGGTCATATCGCATATAACCGACTAATATCCAATGTATCGGCTTATCGAATCAATCTTTGATTCGATAACTAGGTTATATCGCATACAACCAATCGATACATTCATCGCGAGAATAGAATACGGTATCACATACACGCATTATTCTCGGTCCCGCACATATCTCATATGCGCTCCTATTTCGTTTCGCTTGAGCCAGGAAACCTCTGTGTAGGACTCTAAAGACTCGTCAATATGCCGGCAGCAGGTGATGATCATATCAAACACCCACAAGCCACAAGCGGTCTGCTAAACGTAACGGCCACCCGGGTATTGAGCGATCAGAAGATCGACGAGCAAGCCCGCTCACACTCCTGTGAATCCAACCAGTAACACTTACCGTACAGTCCGGTCTGTTCATCTGATATGTCGCATATCTCGCCTAGGGGTGGTAAACGTCAGACCCCAATAGCTCGATAAGTCATGCCGACGTAAGGTCCATAACAATCGTGAAACTACTGATAACTCTTACCAGTATATCACTGCAACCCTGGCCAGGGATTTCTGTTATGGCCAGTCGAGCATAGCGCAACATCAACCCCCAATACCGGGAGAGACGAATCCCCTCCTATCGCTCATTGCCTCCATGTGAATCGGGGCTGTACCCAAAAACCACCTGTTTGCACGACTCGGTAGAGCCGTGGTAGGGTGGAAATCAAAGCACAGTGGGAGACACACAAGACTCTATGACGATCTCGGGTCAACAGACTAAGCTGTACCAGTGTTACAAGAGAACTGCCATCTGACGTAAGGTATAATACCATCTGGGAGTTCTCGGCGAGTCCGTTCAGTGTACCCAGTCTCCACTGAGCACTCGCATACCATCTCTGATGTCAAACACCAATGGATATGGGATCATCCATCGCCCATCACATGGGTCGAGAAGATATACGCTAGTCTACTCTGGAATATCGATGCCCCGTCTCGATATTCCCACGACTAGGAACATTGAAGGATGTACTCATGGACTACCCAGGCCCCACTAGTATGATCTGCATCATAGTCCTGAAAGTCGAGCACACATCCTAAGGGCTTTATCAACATGTAACAGAGAGACAGAAAGTATACATGTTAAGATAAAGAGCAACCAGATAGCGTACTATCATGTCGAGCAAGAAAGTCCTACCTATATATGTCCCAGCATCCACTACAATATACATCCAATGTACAGTAATGGCCTCTAGGGCATATATATAACTAACAGATAGTAGCCAGCTTATCAAAGACCGACTTTCTTAGAATTTTCTCCCTTGGCGTTGAGGCACCAATAATGGGGAGTGGAGAAAATTATCCGAATTGTAGCCCATTCAATGTTTTTTGGACCTGAGCCATCGGAATGCACAACAGTGGGGCCATAACCTACCCAGACATGATCACACCAGATGGGGTGATGCCGACGTAATAGTTGGTAGCGCATTCACACTTCTTGTTGGATAATTCCATCTGCACGGAAACGAAACACCAGCTTCAGTATCCCGAAATCTAAGAGCAATCATAAACATATTGATTGATCGTTAAAAAGTGTTTTTATAAAGTAACTGCAATCAAGACGGTGTCGCTAGTAGCTAGCCGCGTGAGTACGGGTCGTCCATAGGGAAACGTGAACTCTTTTCTTGCTTTAGATGAGTTGATTAAAGAAGGATGATTGTTTGTCGTTACGGATATAGAATTTATAAAGAAAAGGCTCGTAGGGTTCATAAGACTTAGTAGTAATGGATGAATAATTATAAATGACTCTTTTTATCTTTTAATAGTTTAAAACTAGATCGATAGTGATGAATGTAGATTAGGGTTCTTGAAAGAAACTAGGGTTTCCCTACTACTAACCCTTGTCCTTGCATTGATCTCTATTCATGTCTAGCCCTTAACAAAATAAGTGTTAAACCAATCTCAAATCGTGGTCGTGACTATCAATAAATTGGTAGCGCGCCCGATAAGGATGTTAACATTTATTTTGCTAAAGTTTATAAATTTTAAAATGTATAAAAGAAGTTAAAAGATTTTATCATCCATTGTTCTACCCTATCTTACGAACCCTAGCAAGCTAGGAATTACTCGCTCAAGGTTAAAGATTTAGAAGAAAGGTTGAAGAAGAATAAAAACATAGTTAAGATGCAGAAATGTAAGTGCAGAAAGTAAGTGCGGAAATTAATTGCAAAAATAATAATAAAAACACTACCTTTATTATTCAACTATTGCATTTACAATTCTCCTTAGAAAGTAGAATACAAGAACCCTAGTTTGCTCTAGATCTCGCTTTTGTTGGAGGTGGTTGAATAGATGATGATCACTCGGATAAATGGACCTCTTGGATCTCTTCAGTGATGATTTTCAATGTACTGCTCTCTGTCCTTTATATAGTCCTTGAAACCAGAAACCCTAAGTTCCATAAGTGAATATATGCTGTTACGATCCAAGCCACCAAATATTAAATCCAACGGCCATCAAAGAGCCGCGGAACCGCCGCATATAGCCATTTTTTGCGGCGGTTCCTCCGCAACTTGGTGGAATCAAGTTTTGGGTTTTTTTGGGTCTTTTGTGTTGATATTTGGAGATCCTCTTGATGTCCACCTTCTGAAAATAATGCTCTGAGTCTCTGTCGTTGCTCGATCTCTCGATTTGCTTCTAAATTTTGGCAGATTCGGTTTCGATATCCCGATTTGACTCGGATCACTTGCTTGGATTACAGACCTGAGCTAATATCTGCACAATATCTCAAGTCATAGTGTTAATAGTATTTGGTATTTTTGAGATATTATCCTAACCATTTAAATGATATAATATCTTAAGAATATTGATTAGAAATATTTGATATGATATGCATATTTTAATTACAAAGATTTCATTTAAATATTATATGCATATATTTTCCCTCATTATGTTAATTACAATGTAGAAACATTTGATAATAAACTTTTTACAAATAAACCCTCATGTGTTCTGTATTTACAATAAACACCTTTTAGTACTTAACAATAATAGGGAAAATATTCATTCAAATGTGCTATATTTTAGACTAATCAAATACCCCCAAACTTAATTTTGATCGTCCCGAGCAAACTAGTTATTAAAGAAAAAAAGAAAAAGAAAAAGAAAAACCTAGCATATTTTCGTAGGAAACACGAATGCACTGAGCACGTGCAACAAGCCTTTAAACCTCTAAGTGTTCTTAGTAGGAGGAGTATTGTCTTCTGAGGGTTTTCAGCGGATTACACCCACAAAATCCCAGAATAAAAGAAAGAAGATGAAAGTTACATATAAAGATAAGAAACATATAAAAGAAAGAACTTGAAAATAAGAGTTTCGTACCTAGGTGAAAGTTACACGCTCTCTTCTAAATCACCATTTAGGAATATGTATGTCCTAGAGGCCATTATTGTATGATATAGTGGATACTTGGACATATATATAGAGGACTTTCTTGGTCGACATGATAGTATGCTATCTGGTTGCTCTTTATCTTAACATGTACACTTGTATTATTATACTGTCTCTCTGATACATGTTGATAAAACCCTTAGGATGTTTGCTTGACTACCAGGACTATGATGCGGATCCTACTATTGGGACTTGTATAGTCCACAACACATCCTTTAATAGTTCCTAGTCGAGTGAGTATTGAGACAGGGCATCGATATTCTAAAGTAGACTAGTGTGTACGTTTCTTGACCCTGTAGGGGGCGATAGTTGATCCCATAACCATTGATGTTTGACATCAAAGATTGTACACAGGTGCTCATTAGAGAATGGGTACACCGAACAAGACTCGCCGAGAACTCCTAGATAGTACCGTACCTATCGTCAGATAGCAATTCTTTGGTAACACTGGTATAGGTTAGTCTGTAGACCTGAGATCGCTATACTGTCTTGTGTGCTTCCCACTGTACTTTGATTTCCTCCCTACCACGGCTCAAAGGAGTCGTGCAAACAGGTGGATTTTGGGTATAGTCCCGAGTCACATGGAGGCTGTAAGCGATAGGAGGGGTTTTATCTCTCCCGATATTGGGAGTTGATGTTGCGCTATGCTCGATTGGCTATAACATTAAGTCCCTGGCCAGGGCTGATGAGATTTACTGGTAAGGGTTATCAGTAGTTTCTCAAACTGTTATGAGCCATACATCGGCATGACTTATCAAGTCACCGGGGTCTAACGATTTCACCCTTAGACTTGATATGCAACATATCAGAAGAAGAGACCGGACTGTATGGTAAGTGTTACTTATAGGCTTCATGGGAGTTTGGACAAGCTTGCTTGTTGATCTTCTATTCGCTCAATACCTGGATAGCCGTTACGTCCAGCTAGTACCACTGACGGGTTGTGGGTGACTGATGTGATCATCACCTACTGCTGGCGTATTGACGAGTCTTTAGAGTCCCACACAGAGTTTTCATAGTTCAAGCGAAACGAAGTAGGGCACATATGTCGATATGTGCAGGGGGCCTGATTAAATACGAGTATGTGATACCGTATTCTAATCTGGCAGTAATTTGATATCGATTAGGTTATATGTGATATAACCAGATTATTGAATCAAGTGTTGATTTGATAATGAGATATACATATTAATGATATTAGTCGGTTATATGTGATATAACTGGATTATTGAATCAAGTGTTGATTTAATAATATGCTATATATTTATATTTGATATAATTATATATATTAACTAATATTATTGCTCACTAATTATTTTCTTAATAACCTAACGGTGCGTGACGGGGCCCCGTGGCGAATGTGGATGGCATAAGCGTGCGTTCTATTTTCGTTTCTTCTGTGATGTTTAGGAAATATAAATGATGGGACGTCATTAATGAGATTAATGAAAAGAAAAGAAACCTAAAGATGTTGTAGAATCATATTTTTCAAGAAGGTAGCTCTAGTTATTGCTTTGCATAGAGGTATTCCTTTTATGAATATCTAGAACATCATTCGATGAGGAAAGAGTCTAGATCCCTTCACCGGGAGTGACCTCTTTAGCAAATGCTACAACCCACTCGGTTTATTTTTGAAAACTACTTGATTTTAAAAGCAGAGCTTATAACCACTCCTTTTTAAATCACTCGATTCTACAACGATATCAAGTTCATTAAGCTAAAGATTTTCTTGAAAACCTATCGTAACCCTCCGTCATTTTAGATAAGTAATATTCAGTATTCGTGATGCGTTTGATGACCTTGTCAAGGCGTAATGTGCGGTAGCTGATTAGTGCTTATCTGCCGCATATGATGCGATTGGATTAGGGTAGTCGTATGTCCTTGTTGACCTTGTCAAGAGTCTTGTGGGTGGGTTTAATTCAATCACGAAATGAACGGGTTGAACTTGACTTGCAGTTTATGGTTTGTTGACCTTGTCAAGGTCATAAACCGCTTGGGGTAAAAACTGATACTGGGGATTTCAAGTGTTGAAATTTGCAATGAGATTGCATACCTTCTATGAGATAGTTGGATCCCGATATCCACTGCGAGTAAGTGTTACTCCTGGGAGAATTTTCCACTTTACAATTAGTTAATCCAGTAGGTGTCTAAGAAAGGTGTTAACGGGGTCATGCCCTTGCGGAAACGAGGTTATTTAATTAGTTTCATGTGAAAGCATGGGGAGACTCCCTCGGAGTACCAATACCTGCTTGGCTGACCGATCGGAGAACTTGTAGGGTGTAATTAATCCTGGCTATTCTTACCTTTTAGGGTTTGAAGGAAGATTTGATAAAAACAGTGGGAGTGTCACGACCTGAAAAGTACCGAGCGTGACTGGCACTTAAATTACGAAACGTCTCAAGGCGTACGTAATCTAAGTAAGACCAAACCCAGAAATCAAAACTAAGTAAGCAGTAGAGTGAAGGAAAAACCAATTTTAAAACAAGAAGTTTAACAACATAAGCCGAACTATGCATTTTTAAAATCTCAAGTCTTTTCTAAAAATTTCGGCAGAGTTTCCTTTGTAAAAACTGGCCCCAAACGGGGTACAACATGAATAGTATACGAAATGATGAATAAAAGGAATCCCCAAGTGGGAGCTAGCTCTTCGTCAATCGACGTTCACAATCACGCAAGTAATATAATATACAACGCCGAAGGGCGATGATCAAAACTGAAAAGGATACTCAAATCAACATGAAAACCCATAATAATACAACGCGCGACTCTAAGGTCGAAAGAATATACACAGGTCTTCTATCTCTATCAATTATACAAATCTGGTTGATGGAGTTTTACTAGATACAACTGAATACAAATTTAAATATAAGGGTGGTCACGATGCAAGTGAACCTACCTACCAAAGAAAATCACCCGAAATGAAAGTAGTGTGCGAGCAAGCCGTCAAGATACCTGTACGGTAAAACCTGCAAGAAACTGTGGCACAACGGGGGTGAGTTGCCAACTCATGAGTAGAAAACATCACAGAGCAGAAATCGCATGCATAACGCAATCCTAGATCATACGATCGGTAATATCCTCAAATGATAACATGGCCTGAAGCATAATATAAAGGTAAGGGTAAACATCTATCCATAAGTGTCCCTCTACATACAAGTGCAATACCACGTGTTTGTGTCAGTGCCTCAGGTAACAACATGTCACTAAAATGATGTACAAATGTCAGGTAGCAATATGTCACTAAAATAATGTGCAAATGCATATAATGAGAACAGAGTATATCATGAATCGAAGAACTGTTTTTCTTAACTTAATGAGATTTCTGTATGTATATACATCGAGACATAATCAATGAAATCAACATAGAATCCGTGTCAAGTATCGACACAAAACATAAATTTCAATATCTCAATAACTCAATACCTCGGGCTTCGTCCGTCCGGATTGGCCCATATTATCAATCACACGACCATGAACGGTATCCTCCGGATATCCTCCGTGCCAGACAATCACGGGTAGGCAGTCTGCCCCTGCCGGGATCATCGGCTACAACTCGATCTTCTTGCCCCGGGGTACCATACCGGGTCACCATGTACCCGCAGACGGTTCATCCAACTCCTTGAATCGGGTCTCGAAAACTATCTCAAAACCGAGAAAACATCATGGTGGACAAGACTCGTCATATCAAAGAAAACCGCATTTTCCTCTTTAAAATAAATCCTCAGTTTATAAAACTTTCACATGCGGTTTCCAAATCCAGAAAATCTCAAGAAGGATCCGAAATCATCAAATCACCATGTCAATAAATAGTGAAAACCGGCATAAATCTCCATGATACTGCATAACCAATGAATATATGAATGCATCTGATATCATGCAATGAATGCAATAGTTAAACTAGCATATGAAAGCTATAATATATTGCAACAATCAGCTAGCAAGCTATGTCAATGAAATAGTATTTTCTAAAATGTACGTGACATGGTAATTACCGATGATGATGTGTGTGAGCCGACAAGCAGGTGTACGTAGAACATACGCATCATCGGTAATGGTGCTGGTGTCCTGATAGCAGGGTTTCATTTTAATTACAGATATCATATGTATAAGCATGCAATGTGATGAAACATCATGAATATACAGAAAGTGATATAGTAACAGCTATACTGAAGAATGAACCAACCCAATATACGAGTTATACAGTTTGGTATTTTAAAGTACTCACTATTCACTGCATTTGAAAACAAGTATGACTCGAGACCAGTCAAAAGGGTAAGGAAGTCCACCTAGGTCTGAGTCGACCCATGTATATATATCTAGTAGTCGATGATCTCGCCTCAATAGTATCACGTACGATACAATATATATATGTGTGTGTGTGTGTGTGTGCGCGCGCGCGCGCGCGTGTGTGTGTATGACATCCTCGAGTCAAGAGTGCGGATCTAACATCATAATTATATCTCGTACGGTAATCTATCGTACGGCATCCCAAATCTGGGTACGGGTCAAATATCATGTTTATCTCATTACTCATCTGATATCCTTATCATCACATATCATGAACAGGGGGGTTACTGATCTAAGTCTAATACAATACTAATATCATCAACATATATGTACTCGTGTGTGTGAATACACATCGCCCATCAATCCGCTAATACCATGTCGTATCTCCTAATACGCACCTACTCACGTCACCGATCTCCTGGCACCATGCCCAATCTCATCGACTCATCTCCAAATACCATATACTATCCTCAATCATCCGTGTATATGTGTATGTATATATATATTAGCACCAAAACATCCATATGAACCTATATATATACATATGACGTATACACCCAAAACCATATCCCGTGTGTGTATATGTATGTGTACAACCTTACTCTAGGGTTCACGACTAAGAAACCAACTAAATCCTTTCTTCAATTCTCACTAACACTAACCCATGATCTCCTAAAGCTTTTCTTGCTAAGTGTTCATATCTCTCAATAACACATTTAAGTATATCTATATCACATCATATCATTTCTTACAACACTGCGGGGGTGCTATAGGCCATCCACCCGACTTCCCCCGTAGATATATATATACTCACCTTGCTTATTGCGTGCCGATGCCGATGTCGCCACGCGCTTCCTCGTCATCTTGAAATCCACATGGGGTACCTACAACCAATATACAATTGCAAACGCGTATTAAAACCAAGTCGGAAAACCAAAACAACACACGTTTCGCCTATAAATCAAAACCTATAGCCTCGCGTGCAAAACACGACCAAAACCCTAATCGTTAGCGTTCAAACGCCACACGACGGAAACACAATACCAAATACCAAAACCAAATTCATAGAAAGCCGGAAAACGAATTCAGAAGCTTAGAAAACATGCTCCAGATTTTGCCCTAAGTCAAATTAGTCAATTCTGCATATATGGAGGGTCTATTTTACTGATAAAGGAGCCACATAACAAAAATGACCAATTTGCCCCTACTCTGGCCGCAAATTGCGGCCAGAACGAATAAATTTGCGGCCTTAGCTTGGGGGGTGGGGCTCGGGTCTCTGTGGTAGCTTCTTAGGTGCCTGCATGACTCACAGTATTCACTAAATAATTTTCCAGGTCCCCGAGTCACTCCAGATTCCAATATACTACCACAATTTCCCGAATCGGCAGAATTTCAAAGTTTGTAATTGGGGTTAAGTCTCAGGTTTTAGGTCCAATATGATATCTTGAAGGGGGTTTAAGGTCACTACTAACCTCAATTATACCCTAGGATTCAATTCAAACCCTAATCCTTTTCTAGAAATATTCTAACATCACCATTTCTCCCTCAAACCACCTCTAAACTAAACTAGAATATAAAGAACCAACAAATTAAACTACAAGGAAGAAGATATACCTCATTTGCATCTCAAGAAAAACCCTAGTTTGCCAATGTTGTCAAAATCCCACTTTTCGTGGTCCAATGTGTAGAGGAGAAGGAGGGGATCAACTTTTGTGAAGGGAGTATAGGGTTTTGGTAAGGTCTTTAAGATGGATCCTAGGGTCTAAGATGGAGGGAAGTGAGGAAGGAGAAGGAGAAGAAAAAAAATGGTGGAGGGTTAATGTGGCAGCCCTCTCTCCCTCTCCTCTCTTATTCTTACCCACTCACTAATTACCCTTTTGCCATTCCTCTTTTCTTTTCTTTTCTCTTTTAAAACCAAATCACAATAATACCCACAAAACAACACAAATGTGACAACATGTAACCAAATGCAACATGACATGGTGCACTAGCCACGGAAAACTGTAAAAAAACGGAATTGGCTTAATCTCGATTAGCAGTGCACTAATCGAGTTTTCATTTAAACTGCATATAATAAATCTTAAAAATGCCAAATCCTTTAAATATATTTTTTTAATGAATAAATCATTTTAATTCCCAATTATTTCACAATTGTTGGTATATATTTAGACCCTTTTTCAAAAACCCCAATTTTCCAAATCGGCAGTTTTCGGGAAAAATATTATTTTAATATTAAATTCCAAAAATAATATTTTATATTTTCTGAAATGTTACAGGGAGCCATCATGATTAGATAGGATAATAACCAATTTAATTTTGCAAGAGCGCACGCTAAAGTGTTTTTCTTCTCTCTCTCTCTCTCCAGGTAGCGACCATGACACACCTTAATCAAGATAATAATATGGATATACTGACCGAACCCGCCTATTATACTGAGTTGGGGAACGCTGGTTCCACTTTTTCTTATGATTGTCATAAGTCTGAACAAGGAATAGGGGAATATCAGAATTCCTACGCAACCCGAACAAAGAAATAGCAGCATGATGCATCTTCTTCGGGTGTGTTCGTTACCGAGAATTGTTTCTCAGTATGCTCTACGTCCTGGATATTAGATACCGGATCAAGATCTCACATTTGTAATTTGTTACATGGGTTAAGAAGAAGTAGAGAACTGGGAAAAGGAGATAAGTCTCTCGTAATAGGGAATGATGCAATTGTTGCAGCCAAAGCAGTTGGCGAATATCACCATGTATTACTAAATGGTAATACATTGATTTTGAACGACTGTTATTACGTACCGTCGATGATGTGCAATATATTATCCGTTTCTTTATTAGATAAAGAAGGATGTAATTTTGTATTAGAGAAAAATGTTATGAACATTTTCATAAATCAAGTGTTGATTGGGTTTGGTACGTTGTGTAACGGTATTTACGTTCTAAATCAAAATACAATTCTTAATATACAAAACACACACAAGCGGAAAAGTTCAGATATGAACGAATCCTTCTTGTGGCACTGTAGACTTGGTCATATCAATGCGACCAAACTGGCTAAGTTGCATAAAGATGGATATTTGAATCCGTTCGAATTTACATCTTATGAAACTTGTCAGTCATGTCTCAAACGCAAAATGACCAAAATTCCATTTACTGGACATGGAGAAAGAGCTACTGAACTCTTGGGACTGATACATAGTGCGGTCCTATGTCTACACATGCCAGGAATAGTTTCTCGTACATTTTTAGATTCACCAACGATCTCTCAAGATTCAGACATGTGTTCTTATTGAAACACAAATCTGAAGCTTTTGAGAAATTCAAGGAATACAAGTACGAAGTAGAGAACTAAACGGGTAAAATTATTAAAATCCTTCGATCTACTTGGGGAGGAGAATACTTAAGCACGGAATTCCATGACTATTTAAAAGAGAATGAGATTCTCTCTCAGCTTACTCCTCTGTATACACCACAGCACAATGGAGTTTCGGAGCGGAGGAACCGCATCCTATTAGATATGGTGCGCTCTATGATGAGTACTGCTGAGTTACCTATTTACTTTTAGGGTTATGCACTTGAGAGAGCTGCATACCTATTGAATCAAGTTCCATCTAAATCAGTGCTTAAAACACCATATGAGATATGGAGTGGAAAGAGACCATATCTTAAACGAGTTAAGATATGGGGTTGCCCGGCCTATGTTAAAAACAGAATCCGGACAAACTCGAGGCACGATCAATACTCTGCAAGTTTGTGGGATATCCAAAGAATTCACATGGATATCTATTCTACCATACTGAAGAACAAAAGGTGTTTGTTGCTCAACATGCCACCTTTTTAGAAAAGGAATTTCTTGTAAAAGAAATTAGTAGTAATGAGGTAAAGCTGGATGAAGTTCCATCTACACAAACTATAACAGATGATTTGGTAGAACCGGAGGATTCAATAGTCTCCAACGAACCTCAGCCTCTCCGCAGATCTAGTAGGGTTCCTCATACACCTGAGACATACTACGGTTTTCTCATAGACGGTGGGAGCGAGGATTGCATCATGGAAGATGATGACCCAACTATTTTCGAGCAGGCCATTACAAGTGGGGACTCTGTGAAATGGCTTGATGCTATACGATCTGAGATGGAATCTGTTAGTAATATGTATGCCCTAAAGGCCATTATATGGATAGTGGAAACTTGGACATATAATCTATGGAGATAGATGACTTTCTTGCTCAACATGATAGTACGCTATCTGGTTTACTTTATCTGGACATGTAGATTTAATCATTTACACATGTTGATAAAGCCCAAAGGATATTTGCTTGACTACTGTGATTATGATGCGGATCATACTAGTGGGGCACGTGTAGTTTATAAGCATATCCTTGAACTGTTCCTAGTCGAGGGTGTATCGAGACAGGGCATCGATATTCCAGAGTAGACTAGCGTATACCATTCTTGTCCCATATGATGGGCGATGGATGATCCCATATCCATCTGGTGAGGAGACACCAAAGATTGTATGCGGGTGCTCAGTGGAGACTGGGTACACTGAACGGACTCGCCGGGAACTCCTATGTGGTATTATATCTATCGTCGGATAGCAGTTCTCAGGGAACACTGGTACAGGTTAGTCTGTAGACCCGAGATCGTCATAGAGTCTTGTGTGTCCTCCCACTATACTTTGATCTCCACCCTACCACGGCTCTGCTGAGTCGTGCAAACAGGTGGTCTTTGGGTACAGTCTCGAGGCACATGAAGGCAATGAGCGATAGGAGGGGTTTCGTCTCTCCCGGTATTGGGAGTTGATGTTGTGCTATGCTCGATTGGCTATAACATGAAGTCCCTGGCCAGGGCTGCTGAGATTTACTGATAAGAGTTATCAGTAGTTTCTCGATCTGTTATGAGCCATACACCAGCATGACTTATTGAGTTACTGGGGTCGACGATTCCATCCCTGGACTCGATATGCAGCATATCTGACGAGACCGGACTGTACGGTAAGTGTTGCCAGTTGGCTCGACGGGAGTTTTTGCAGCTTCGCTGGTTTTCTTCTGATCGTTTCAATACCCGAGTGGCCGTTATGTTTAGCTGACCTCTTGCGGCTTGTAGGTGTTTGATGTGATCATCATCTACTGCCGGCGTATTGACGAGTCTTAGAGTCCCACAATGAAGTTTCCTGGTTCAGGCAAAAAGATGTGGTGTGCATATGAGATATGCGCGGGACCCGATTAAATACGGTTATGTGATAACGTATATTAATCAGGCATTTTCTATTTGACGAATCGTATGTGATATGACTGGTTTGCTAAATCAAATGTTGATTTAACAAATTACATTTAGATAAATTCTTTAGTTAAATCCTTTTGTATGCATGCATGTATGCACATGATGATGTGCATGGACACATACATACATACATAGTATCATGGTTGATGATACAAGAATGGTGGCAATGCAAGACTTATATTGAAGCTTTTATTTATATCTTTTCATTTTAAGTTAATGTAAAGAAAACCCACACATGCTCCTTTATTCTTTAGTGGGTATACTTTATTTAACTTAATGAAAAGAATTTCCACCCATGCTTAATTCTTTATGAAAAGAATTTGCAACCATAATTATAGTGGAGATAGAATAATGATGATTATTCCTTTCTCATCACTATAAATAGCTTCATATGTGATATGAAGAAACACACAATGAAACACAAGAGTGAAAAACAACAAGGGTGTGAAAACAAGCTATCATATGTGATATGATAGAAAGCTCAATTCTAGCCACCATTATCTTCTTCTTCCTCTCTTGATTTTTCTTCTAGAGTGAAGTTGATAAAAGAAAGGATTATCAATTGTTGAATATAAACCATATCATCATACTACACACATCTAGCCGATTTGTGTAGGGTGTTTGCTCTACTTCGTTTGCGAAACAAGTAAAGCAAGGAGCTTTGGGCAAAGGGACTTCGGGTGGATCATCGTGGACAAGGAGGACTTCCATCGATCCGTTTCAAACTCTCGTAGTGCCAAGGAGTCACCGAGGGAGATCTACAAAGGTTGTAATCTCTACTCTTAGTGATAGTTTTACATTTGCATGTGATGCTTATTTGTATGAATCCCTAAAACTTCTAGTTTCGATTCTTGTCGAGTTAACTTAGCACCTCTAAAATTTTGAATATGGCATATGTGATGCTACCACACCCTTGACGAGGTGCTAGGCCGACCCTACAGCGGTATCAGAGCAAGGCTAGAGCTTTAGGCGATGCATAGGCGATGTTAAAAGTCCGATCGAACCATGAAACACCAATTTGGACCGCTCTCTGGAAATTTTTTGAAAATTGGATTTTTCCAAATTAAAAATTCCTAAAAAATTCAGCAGGCTTTTCTATGAATTACTGTATAAAAAGTTTTTAATGATCTCACTAAAGAGCCGCGGAACCGCGGCATAACCATGCTTTTTGCGGCGGTTCCGCGGCCATTTTGGGGAATTAGGAAGAGTGTTTTCTACAGTAAACCTGATTTAATAAGTACATGCCTCTGAGATATTTTAAACTTACTCAAGTGTTGAGTTTTCTAGAGATATATTGTATTTGGTGATTCGATCGGAAAACTTTAACTTCGTTCAGATTTTCAGATTTTTTAGAACGTGTTAAAATGTTTGAACGAATATTAGAAACACATTTTTTCCCGTATTGGAAAAATTCCAAGTGTTGGATTTTTCCCGAATTCAAAACTTTCGAAAAACATATTCTAGAAATTTTTGAACTCGACTCAAGTGTTGTGCAATTAGGGAAATCTAGGGTGTTTGTTTATTCGATCGAAAAGTTTAACATTGTCTATTTATCTGAAATGTGATACAATATGTGGAATTCATATAGTTAGGCATGAAATACGAAGTATGTGATATTTCGAATTTATGATGTCTAAGGTGATTGTGGATTCCAAATGTTGTAGTTTTTTCATTTTATTTTCTGCGACCGTAAGTGTAGTATGTGGTGTATCGCCGTTTTCGTTGCTATACGTCAACGACAATCGGGATACGCATACTTACTTACGTTGATGATATGAGATATTATGTGTTGCTGAGATATGATGAGTAGGATTGTCGCGACTGAATAGCCGGGGGTTTTTATTTGAGATGAGAGTTTTATTTTCATTCATGTATAAATCAATTGTATATTATTTACTTTTCCGCATTAGGATAGACCCAAGGAGGGGAGCACAAGTGACCGGGTTCTAGGGTTCAGTGGGAGGCCATCTCGAGGAGTCGAGACCGAGTCTCCTAAACTCTAGAATTGGCGGGATCACTTGCCGCTCTCGTAGGGGTCTAGGGGTGTGGGCTTGGCTATTCATCACGACCGTGGAATCCGTATTTTCTATTGTTGGCTCGATACAAAATACGGACATCCTAGATATCCTTTTATATGCTTCTGCTGTTGATATTCTGTAATGTGATTACTTAGTATCTGAGACGAATGGATTATTATTATATATATGATATATAATAAACGTTGCTTATATTTTACACCCGCACTAGTCCCGCCCCGCTATGCCGTTAGTTAAGTAACCTAACGGTGCATAACGGGACACTGTGGCGAATGCGGATGGTATAAGTATACGTTCTATTCTGTGATGGCTTAGGAACTTAAATGATGGGATCACATTAACGAGATTAATGAAAAGAAAGGAAACCTAATGATGTTGTAGAATCAGATTTGAAACAAACTCGGCTTTTTATGAAAAATGCAAGTTTCAAAAAGATGCGGAGCTTAAGCCACTCCTTTTCTTAATTGTTTTGATTCTACAACGAGATCAAGTTCAAAGCGTTAAAGGTTTTCTTAAAAACCATCCGCAACCCTCCGTCATTTTAGGAAGCAGAGTACTTAGTATTCGTGCTGCGTATGTTGATTATAGTCAAGGCGTAGTGTACGGTAGCTAAGTGATGTCTTCCTACAAAGCATATGATGCGATTAGTTAGGACATTCATGTGATTATGTTGATCATAATCAAGGGTCATATGGGTGGGTCTAGTTAATCACGAAATGACGGGTAGAATTTGACTAGTACTTATGATATGTTGACCATAGCCAAGGTCATAAGTGACTAGGGGTAAAAACCATATCGGGAATTTCAAGAGTTGAAATTTGCAATGAGATTGCATACCATCTATGTGATAGTTGGATCTCGATCTCACTGTGAGTAAGTGTTACTTCCAGGAGAGTTTTGCACTTTACAATTAGCTAATCCAGTGGGTGTCTAGAATGACTGACCGGTTAGCGAAACTGTAGAATGTAATTATTCCTGGCTAGTTTTCTTTTCAGGTTTTGAAAGAAAATTTGATAAAAGCAGTGGGAGACATCGATTAGATAAAATAATAACCAATCTAATTCTTTGCTAGAGCATTTCGCCAAGTGTATCCTTTTCTCTCTCCGAATGGCAGTTAAAGATGTCAGGACTTAAGCTACTACTTGAGAAAAATAAACTGACAGGACCAAATTATAAAGAATGGTTGAGAAACTTGAACATTGCACTTTCATATGATAAGGTATCATATGTCCTTAATACCGAAGCCCCACCCGTCCCAGGACCTGAATTATCTATCTCGGATAGGGAGATCCGAAAAACTTGGGAAAATGACTGCAACACGGCCAAGTGCCTCGCGCTCGCTTCTATGGACAATGTCCATCAGAAGCAACACGAGAATTTGGATGTGCAATCCATATTTCTTCACACAAAGGAGTTGTATGAAGAGCAATCTCGTACTTTGAGATACGAGGCATCTAGAAAGTTGTTTCAGATGCGAATGGCTCCTGGTGCATCAGTTGTAGACCATGTTTTGAAAATGATTGGTCTTATTGAAGAACTTGAGGAACTGGGATGGACTATGGATAATGAGCAATATACGGATATTGTTCTACAGTCTCTCCCCCCTGCTTTTGCTCCGTTTATAGTAAATTTCAATATGAATGATTTGGAGAAATCATTGCCTGAACTTCTCAATATGTTGAGAAGTGCAGAGAACACGTTGAAAAAAGCAAGGACTCCCGCTCTGCTTGCTGGGCCATCTTCCTCTTCATTCCCAAAAGCTAAGGCCAAGGGAAAGAAAAAGAAGAAGTCCATCAAACAGACAGGTGGAGTTAGAAAGGCAAAGGGGAAAGACAAAGCCGAGGCTGTGGGAAGCGGAAAAGGAGAATGTTTTTACTGTCATAAGTCAGGACATTGGAAATGGAACTGTGCTGCATATCTTGCTGATCTCAAGAAGAAGAAGCATGCTGATGCTTCCACTTCAGGTGTGTTTGTAACTGAGAACTGTTTTTCTTTAAACTCTGCATCCTGGGTATTGGATACCGGTTCTGGTTCTCACATCTGCAATTGTATGCAGGGATTGAGAAATAGTAGAGTTTTAAAAATTGGAGATCATACTCTGCGGGTTGGAAATGGTTCCAATATACATGTTGTATCCGTGGGAGAGTATCATCTAGGGTTGCCTTCAGGAAGTATTTTGGTTTTGAACCCGTGTTATTTAGTACCAAGTATGCTGTGTAACATAATATCCGTTTCTTTGTTGGACAAAGAAGGATATCATTTTATGTTGCAAAATAATGTTATGAACATTAACCTGAATCAAGAGTTGATTGGGTATGGTACACTAAATAACGGTATTTACATCCTGAACCAACACACGGTTTTCAATATACAACATACTAGTAAAAGAAAGTTTTCAGATATAAATGAAGCTTTTATTTGGCATTGTAGACTTGGTCATATTAATGAAACAAGACTAAACAAGCTACATAAAGATGGATATTTAAATCCGTTTGAATATAAATCTTATGCAACTTGCCAGTCTTGTATCAAAGGTAAAATGACCAAAACTCCGTTTAGTGGACACGGAGAGAGAGCTGGTGAACTCTTAAGCCTCATACATAGTGATGTATGCGGACCAATGTCTACACTTGCAAGAGGTGGTTTTTCATACTTCATCACTCTTACTGATGATTTCTCAAGATTCGGACACGTGTTTTTGATAAAGCACAAATCCGAAGCATTTGAGAAATTCAAGGAGTATAAACTTGAAGTAGAGAAGCAAACAGGCTTGAGCATCAAGAAACTTCGATCGGATCGAGGTGGAGAATATTTAAGTACAGAGTTTCTAGACTTCTTAAAAGAGAATGGGATTCTCTCTCAGCTCACTCCTCCTTACACACCACAGCACAATGGTGTGTCAGAACGGAGGAATCGTACCCTATTGGATATGGTACGATCCATGATGTGTGATGCTGAGTTACCGCTTTCATTTTGGGGACATGCATTGGAGACAGCAATGTATCTATTGAATAGGGTTCCAACCAAGACCGTGTCTACCACTCCATATGAGATGTGGAATGGAAAGAGACCATCTCTTAAACGGTTTAGGATTTGGGGTTGTCCAGCTTTTATTAAAAAGCAGAATCCAGACAAACTCGAGACACGATCAATCTTGTGTAAATTTGTGGGGTATCCAAAACATTCGTATGGATATCTATTCTACCACAAAGAGGAACAAAAGGTGTTTGTTGCTCAGCATGCCACATTTTTGGAAAATGAGATCTTTACGGAAAGTACTAATGGCAATGTGGTAGAACTAGAAGAGGTTCTAGAGACACAAATTACTCAGGAGGAATTGGTTGAAACAGATGTTGCAGTAGAACATCAAGAACCTCAGCCGCTCAGGAGGTCTAGTAGAACTTCTCGCCCACCAGAGAGATACTATGGGTTTCTCATAGATGGTGATAGAGAAGATTGTATCATGGATGATGATGACCCTACTAGTTTTCAGCAAGCTATCACGAGTGGTGACTCGGTGAAATGGCTGGAAGCAATGAGATCCGAAATGGAGTCAATGTACACCAACAAAGTATGGACTTTGAACGTTGCGCCTCCTGGGATAAAACCCGTTGGGTGCAAATGGATCTTTAAGAGAAAGATTGGTGTAGATGGACAGGTGGAGACCTATAAGGCAAGGCTTGTAGCGAAAGGTTTTCGTCAAAGACCAGGCTTGGACTATGATGAAACTTTCTCTCCGGTAGCAATGCTTAAATCCATTAGGATCCTACTTGCTATTGCTGCTCACTATAATTATGAAATATGGCAGATGGACGTGAAAACTGCATTTCTAAATGGTGATTTAGAAGAATGCGTTTTTATGGATCAGCCAGAGGGCTTCATTGATAGTGGGAGCAGCGGGAAAGCATGTAGATTGCTTAAATCCATTTATGGATTAAAGCAGGCCTCAAGGAGCTGGAACATCTGCTTTGATGATACAATCAAAGAGTTTGATTTTATCAGAAATGAAGATGAACCATGTATTTATAAGAAGATTGTAGGGAGTACTGTCACATTCCTCATATTGTACGTAGATGACATTCTCTTGATAGGAAATGATGTTCCTATGCTACAATCGGTCAAACTATTCTTATCACAAAGGTTCTCCATGAAGGACCTGGGTGATGCCTCGCGCATTTTGGGCATTAGGATCTATAGAGATAGATCCAAGAGGTTATTGGGACTGTCCCAATCAAAGTACATAGACACCATTCTAAAGAGGTTTAGTATGGAAGATTCCAAGCGTGGTGCCTTGCCTGCTAGTCATGGAATCACTCTCTCCAAGGACTTCTGTCCGAAGACTGATGAAGAGAGAGCTCGCATGAGCGTTATACCCTACGCTTCAGCCGTAGGATCCATAATGTATGCGATGTTGTGTACTCGCCCTGATGTGGCTTATGCACTGGCTGTAGTAAGCAGGTATCAATCCAACCCAGGGGAGAAACATTGGATAGCAGTAAACAACATTCTTAAGTACTTGCGAAGGACTAAAGAATTGTTCTTGGTGTATGGTAATGGGGATCTCCAAATGGAGGCCTTTACCGATTCAAGCTTCCAAAGTGACAAGAATGACAGCAAATCATTCTCAGGGTTTGTATTTACCCTAAATTGAGGAGCGGTTAGTTGGAAGAGTTCCAAACTGGACACCGTTGCAGACTCCACGATGGAAGCTGAGTATATTGCTGCAAGTGATGCTGCTAAGGAAGCCGTCTGGATGAAGAAGTTCATTGCGGAACTAGGAGTAGTTCCAACCATTGTTGATCCAATACCATTGTATTGTGATAATAATGGAGCTATAGCATTAGCCAAAGAACCAAGGTCCCATCAGAAATCCAGACACATCCTAAGGCGATATCATCTGATCCGGGAGATAGTAGATCGCCAGGAGATCGAGATTCGGAGAGTAGATAGAAAGGATAACACAGTGGATCCATTCACCAAGGCACTTTCACAGCCTCAGCATGAGCGACTGTTTGAAATGTTAGGTATGAGATACGCCAATAACTGGCCTTAGTGTAAGTGGGAGATTGTTAGTAATATGTATGCCCTAAAGGCCATTATATAGATAGTGGAAACTTGGACATATAATCTATGGAGATAGATGACTTTCTTGCTCAACATGATAGTACGCTATCTGGTTTACTTTATCTGGACATGTAGATTTAATCATTTACACATGTTGATAAAGCCCAAAGGATATTTGCTTGACTACTGTGATTATGATGCGGATCATACTAGTGGGGCACGTGTAGTTTATAAGCATATCTTTGAACTGTTCCTAGTCGAGGGTGTATCGAGACAGGGCATCGATATTCCAGAGTAGACTAGCGTATACCATTCTTGTCCCATATGATGGGCGATGGATGATCCCATATCCATCTGGTGAGGAGACACCAAAGATTGTATGCGGGTGTTCAGTGGAGACTGGGTACACTGAACGGACTCGCCGAGAACTCCTATGTGGTATTATATCTATCGTCGGATAGCAGTTCTCAGGGAACACTGGTACAGGTTAGTCTGTAGACCCGAGATCGTCATAGAGTCTTGTGTGTCCTCCCACTATACTTTGATCTCCACCCTACCACGGCTCTGCTGAGTCGTGCAAACAGATGGTCTTTGGGTACAGTCTCGAGGTACATGGAGGCAATGAGCGATAGGAGGGGTTTCGTCTCTCCCGGTATTGGGAGTTGATGTTGTGCTATGCTCGATTGGCTATAACATGAAGTCCCTGGCCAGGGCTGCTGAGATTTACTGATAAGAGTTATCAGTAGTTTCTCGATCTGTTATGAGCCATACACCAGCATGACTTATTGAGTTACTGGGGTCGACGATTCCATCCCTGGACTCGATATGCAGCATATCTGACGAAGAGACCGGACTGTACGGTAAGTGTTGCCAGTTGGCTCGACGGGAGTTTTTGCAGCTTCGCTGGTTTTCTTCTGATCGTTTCAATACCCGGGTGGCCGTTATGTTTAGCTGACCTCTTACTGCTTGTAGGTGTTTGATGTGATCATCATCTACTGCCGGCGTATTGACGAGTCTTAGAGTCCCACAATGAAGTTTCCTGGTTCAGGCAAAAAGATGTGGTGTGCATATGAGATATGCGCGGGACCCGATTAAATACGGTTATGTGATAACGTATATTAATCAGGCATTTTCTATTTGACGGATCGTATGTGATATGACCGGTTTGCTAAATCAAATGTTGATTTAACAAATTACATTTAGATAAATTCTTTAGTTAAATCCTTTTGTATGCATGCATGTATGCACATGATGATGTGCATGGACACATACATACATACACAGTATCATGGTTGATGATACAAGAATGGTGGAAATGCAAGACTTATATTGAAGCTTTTATTTATATCTTTTCATTTTAAGTTAATGTAAAGAAAACCCATACATGCTCCTTTATTCTTTAGTAGGTATACTTTATTTAACTTAATGAAAAGAATTTCCACCCATGCTTAATTCTTTATGAAAAGAATTTGCAACCATAATTATAATGGAGATAGAATAATGATGATTATTCCTTTCTCATCACTATAAATATCTTCATATGTGATATGAAGAAACGCACAATGAAACACAAGAGTGAAAAACAACAAGGGTGTGAAAACAAGCTATCATATGTGATATGATAGAAAGCTCAATTCTAGCCACCATTATCTTCTTCTTCCTCTCTTGATTTTTCTTCTAGAGTGAAGTTGATAAAAGAAAGGATTATCAATTGTTGAATATAAACCACATCATCATACTACACACATCTAGCCGATTTGTGTAGGGTGTTTGCTCTACTTCGTTTGCCAAACAAGTAAAGCAAGGAGTTTTGGGCAAAGGGACTTCGGGTGGATCATCGTGGACAAGGAGGACTTCCATCGATCCGTTTCAAACTCTCGTAGTGCCAAGGAGTCACCGAGGGAGATCTACAAAGGTTGTAATCTCTACTCTTAGTGATAGTTTTACATTTGCATGTGATGCTTATTTGTATGAATCCCTAAAACTTCTAGTTTCGATTCTTGTCGAGTTAACTTAGCACCTCTAAAATTTTGAATATGGCATATGTGATGCTACCACACCCTTGACGAGGTGCTAGGCAAACCCTACAGAATCCATGTATACTAACAAAGTATGGACTTTGGAAGTGTTAGTGTATAAGCCCTAGAGGCCATTACTGTATTATACTAGTTTGTATATTACTTAATGGAAGCTTGGGATATTCACAGTTGTAATAACATTCTTGCTCAAAATAGTAGTATGCTACTTAGTTTGTTTCTACTTCAATATGTACATATGTTTCTTTTAACATATCGCCTATGCATATTAGTAGAGCCCTTAGGATCTATGCTTGATTACCAGCGTTGTGATGGCAATCACACTAGTGGGGATGGGTAATCTACAAGCATATCCTTATACAGGTCCCTAGTCGCGGGATTATCGATACAGAGCATCGATACTCCAGAGTAGACTAGTGTATACGCTTCTCTTCCCAGCCTGGGAGATGGTCTGTCCCACAGCCATCGGTACGTCGTACTGGAGATAGTATGCAGGTGCTCATTAGGTTGTGAGTTACACTGGACAGACTCATTGGGAACGGCTGGTTGGTTATATACATATCGTCAGATAGCAGTACCCAGGTGACATGAGTACAGCTTAGTCCGTTGACTTGACACTGCTATTTTGCCTCAAGTGTGTTCCCACTGTTCTTAGATTACCACCCTACCACGTCTCTACTGAGTCGTGCATACAGGTAGTAGTTGGGTGCAGTCCCGAAGCACTTGAGGCAGTGACGGTTAGATAGGATTCGTCTCTCCCGGTATTGGGGGTTGATATCGCGCTGTGTTCGGAACGCCATTACACATAGTCCTTGGCCAGGGCAAGCGAGATTTATTGGTAGGTACTCCAGTAGTTTCTCAGGGTGTATTGGACCATACTCCGGCACGACTTATACCGGTATTAGGGGTCTGATGTTTACCGCCCCCCAGGCCCAATATGCGATACTCATAGACGGACAGACCGGACTTTACGAAGATTGTCACATACAGATTCAGTAGGAGTTCGGATGAGTTATGCTCATTGGCTTTCTTATCGACAATACCTGGGGACCGTTACGTTCAGCTAGTACCGCTTGCGGCCTGTGGTTAAACCCACTGCCAGCGTAGAGTCGAGTCTTTAGAGTCCCACACAGAGCGTCTCCCTGCATCGGGCAAAACGTGTAGATATCGTATGGTTTTACAAAAGGGTTTGATCACGTGCGTACACTCGTGCACGCACGATGAGTCAGACGGACAATACTAGTGGGCTTTGGTTTAAGCCGGATCCTAGTATTGTACTGATGGATTGTCGTCTTCGGTATTCATATTTTTCGGAATACGAATACAGGTATGTATGTACGGACGATGAGCGTTTTCGTAATTTGTACAAAATGTTTTTGTAGATGGCATGACCTAATTGTATCAATCATTTAGTTTTAAATAATTAATACATTTTAGATAATTAAGAAATGATGTGTATTATGCATGAATAAGGACTTGGGTTTTATGGACACATGTTGGTCAATTGACCCATGAGTCATTTGTTTGACCATTGAACCTATTATCTATTATTGAATTAGTTTTTCTAATTCATAATAGTATAGAGTTCAATTTAGAACAAGAGAGAGAAAACCTATCCTCCTTCATCTCTTAGCTCACATTATTTCTTTTTACCATCTCCATTTCCCTCTTGCTCAAGAACACCCATGAGTTGAGTAACCTTGAGCTAAATTAGACTCCTCAATCCATCTACATCATCTACACATCCTAGATCATTTAGATTAGCAATCTACTTGATCTAGTTTCTTTGGTTTAGAAGATAAGCTTGGTGCACAAACATTCGGGCGGATCATCTAGGATTCGAGCAAGCCGACGAGGATACGACATCCGTACCACTTCGAGGAGTTTGTGCAGGTGAGGAGGACAGCGATATAAGGAGAAGAAGGACCAGGTTTCTTGAGGTATAATTTCTGTACTTTGTTTATACTTCTTTTGCTTTTGCTAGATACGGTTTAGATTACGATCATGGCTTTCAGTCGATGTTATGATGCTAAAATTATCGTTTTTTACACCTTCCGCCTCCCCGTGATTCCGCGGGGTGCTTAGCATTGACTTACAGTGGTATCAGAGCCAACTAAACCTAATCTAGCATGTTAGCAAGTAGTAGAACTTCGATCGTCGGAAAAACCAGAAAACTAAATACCGAAAACCCTACATTCTGTCGATTTTCAAAACTGTCTATAAAATTATTTCAGTATCGTGAAAAATACATGCAGGGTTTTCTAAGATCACTCAAGAAATTCGAGCCTCTGAATCGCCAAGACAGCCGTGGATCCGCGGCAGAATCGTTTTTCTGCGGCGAACCCGCGGCCGAGTCATGGCCGATTCAACTCGGATTTATTCTGTTGTATCTTAATTTTGGTATTATGATTTCTAGAATATTTGGTTTTTACCCAGTAAGTTTCTGAGTGCTGGTTTGCAATTGGGGTAGATACAGAAAATATGTTTCGATCGAATTCCTATTGTACTTAGCTAATTGGTTCTTCTGTAATGTTATATGTGTTTTAAACATCGACTAATTTCTATACGAAGGTTACTCGAGGTTGCACATATCTGTTGGTTTGTGTATATAAACATTTTCTGATTGTCGATGATGAATAGCTGGGAATGTGAGATGAGCGATTTTATCTTTCATTCATGTAAATTGTAAAATTGATGTAATATTATTTCGCGGGGCACATCCGGGTTGAGGTTTTAGCCACCGTTGTATTATTTTCTTTTTACTATTTTCTGCTCTTAGGATAGACCCAAGGTGGGGTATACAAACTACCGGGTTCTTTGAAGTGTCGAGTGGCCTACTCACTTTATTGAGGGAGGCTGCTTCACTTCTGGAATTTAGCGGGTAGTTTGTTGTACCCGTAGGGGTCTGGGGTGGAGTTTAGCTATTCATCGCGACCGTGCGATCCGTCTTTCGTTGCAGGCTTAAACGAAACGCGGCATTCCTATCATATCCAAAATGTTTATCTGTTACTGGTATAATTATTATTGCATGAGATGATTGTGTAAGTCCGCGGGGGCGCCCCAGCCGTCGATCCAACGCCGGAAACGCGGAAACAAAAACTTTGCAAACTAGCAAACCGGCACCACCGCGCACTTTTCACCCGGATCGGGCCATTAACCTAGCAACTAGCAAACAAGAAAAGAGTAGAGAAACTATACCAAGCGATCCGTGTCCTTCGGTCTTCGTCTCCACTCCAATCTCCCGCAGAATCTCCGTCCGTCAACTCCTCGTTCGTCGGAAAGGCACCACGTAGCCGGATACTTTTACGGGCTCCTACCTCTTGACCGAGGCAACTCGGGAGCGAAGTTGGCTAGCCGACGCGTCCAAGATTTGCTGTAGAATAGAGTAGTAGGCTATGTCTCTTGAGGGTTAGAAGTTGCCATTGATGGAGGTGTGAATAATCCTTGGAGAGAGGTGTGGGATTATTATAGCAAGCATAGAAAAAAGATTGATTTTCTCACTTCACTAAAAAAAAAAGGAACTCTCTCTCCCCCTCTTCAAATATGTGGCCGGCCACACCTAAGAATGGTGGAGAATGAATATTAATCAAAAAGGAAATGAGAGATAAGCATAAGAATATAGTCACCTCAAAGTCTTTTTAACTCTCATCTCATTCTAATCACACACAACCATCACATGAAAGCAAGTGATTGATTCAAAAGGAATATCATGATAAGGAAGCTACATATATGCATGAAACCCCTCATCAAATAAGTTAATTGCAAACTTGCAATTAACCCCCTCCATCAAAAAGTCCGGCCGTGAAGGAATAAAAGAAAACCGGCCGGAACGGAATGCAAACTGGCAACTTCAGAAAACTGATCCCGTAATAAAATACAGGAAAACCCCACTACTGCATATACATGCCCGCATTTGTATTCCCACTGAACACAAATGCAAAGAGACAAAACTACACTATCTAA
Organism: Agapanthus africanus; assembly: GCA_030015575.1. NCBI lineage: Eukaryota > Viridiplantae > Streptophyta > Magnoliopsida > Asparagales > Amaryllidaceae > Agapanthus > Agapanthus africanus. Next base: position 379,495,398 of record CM057343.1, read on the forward strand.
TACTAGGATCCGGCTTAAGCCAAAACCGGCTAGTAAAAACCGTCCGATCATGATCCGTGCAATACCGCACGTATCTGATCAAACCCTGCCATATCTCCATACGGCCTCTACAGCGTTTCGCCTGAAACCTGAGTAACTGAGTGTGTGGTGGACTCTAAAGACTCGTCAATACTATGGCTGTGGATTTAACCACTAGCACGTCAGAGGTATAAGCCAATACGTGACGGGCTACCAGGTATTGACCAAAAGGGACGTCGATGAGCGAACACATCCTGACACCCTACTGAGCCTGTCAGTCATAATATCCGTACAGTCCGGTCCGTTCGTCTATGAGCATCGCATGGCGGGCCTAGGGGGTTGGTAAAAGTCAGACCCCCAATAGCGGTACAAGTCGTGTCGGAGTGTAGCCCAGAACACCATGAGATACTACTGGAATACCTACCAGCAAATCTCCTGCCTTGGCCAAGGACTTTTCATGTTCTGGCTCTCCTAGACATAGCGCGATCTCACCCCCAAATACCGGGAGAGACGAACCCCTGCAGATCCGCTCAGTGCCTTCATATGGCTCGGGACTGTACCCAGCTAAAACCTGTTTGCACGACTCCTTTGAGCCGTGGTAGGGTAGTAATCAAAGCACAGTGGGAACTCACACGAGACAAATGACGATCTCAGGTCGATGAACTAAATTGTACACATGTCACCAGGGAATTGCTATCTGACGTCTGGTATAATCCCAACTGGCAGGTTCCCGGCGAGTCTTGTCCGGTGTACTCATAACCTAATGAGCACCTGTATACATCTTCGGTGAACCAACTGACACCCGTGGCTTGTGAGACCGGCCACCGCCCCTCGTCGGCGTCTCGACTGTATACGCTAGTCTACTCTGGAGAATCGATGCCCTGTCTCGAAACTCCCACGACTAGGGACCTTTTAAGGATGTGCTTATAGACTCCAGCTCTCACTTATATGATCGCCCTCATACTGCTGGTAGTCAAGCAAGAATCCTAGGGGCTCTATCAACATATAATAGCGACTCGTAAGGTCACCTAAAGCAGTACACGATGATAAAGATAAACCAGATAGCATACTATCATCTTGAGTAAGATTGTCCTACTGGGACATGTCCTTCCCTCAATCATTGCAATCACGTGCCTGTGATCCAATAATTGACTCTGAGGGCACAATCTCCAACAATCTCCTACTTGCACTCAAGGCTAATTATTGCGATGTCGCATACTCACAACCCGTGTGATACCGAACACCCAACTCTTCTACTAGTCAGTCTCACAAAGCTCGTTTGCGAAACTATTGCGTTCGAGGAATAGCCTTAGTGAGTGGATCCGCTCTGATGTTTCTTTCTATGTCTCTCTTTATCTCAAGTTCGCGGAGAAAGCCATCTTCCGAAATGAGCAATACCTGTCTTAGAATGTGTCTGGATATCTGATGGGACCTAGCTCATAAATGAACTCCAAATCCAAACTTCTTAGACTGTATCGTCAACTGAACTTAATCAGTATCCTGCGCCATGCCTTCCCTCAGTATCTACTTGGACCACCTGTCCAAAATACTGCCCCTCGTCAGAGGGAAAAATATAACTCTGACAGCCACTCTGCCATCCAGGTCACCTTGGAAGCCTGGAATGATAACTGTCTCCCGAAGGTTCTAAAACTGCTTCCAATTGTTTCTCCAGGATTGGATCAATATCTACTTATAGCATCTACTGCAAGAACAACATCTGGTGTGGTACTTGACATCTCATGATTGACTCAATTGCCTAAGCAAATGATCTGCCAATCATGCGCATCCCTCTCCCTTTTAGTCTGTAAGACACCTTTAGAGAGGGTGACTCCATTACCTGCAGGTACACTACCATGCCAGGAGTCGTCCATTCTAAATACTCTTAGAATGCGGTCAAAGTACCCAGATTGGGAAACCACCCAAATCTAGATCTAATACCATAGATCTAGTAACCAGAATGTACGATATAATATACAAGTCCTGTGTGGAGAAACCACTGTGTGACGACCAAAGTATAACTGATCGTAGTATAGGAATATCACTTCCTACTCTGTGTATGTCATCAAATACCAGGACATCACACCCTACTACCTTCTTAACAGATCCATCCCCTATTCTGATGAAGTCAAACCTATGACTGTCACATCAGAAATAGATGATCTATCTCCGCTATATCTGCTTTAGTCTATAAATAGACATAAGCCTACTGTCCACCAATGCTTCCGCTGCTCCCACTGACTACGACAACCCTCTGGCAAAGTCATATAGACGTGCACTTCTAAAGCTAGTTTAGAACGACGCTATACTCATCCTTCCTGCCGGGTCTCACAATTTGGAACAACAGCAATGGCAAGTCTGGGTAAACAAGAACCTCCCTACCACCGTCCTTGAGCATACCGAAGTACCTCTCGAGCGCCTGAGGTTACCCACTTTATCTGCGGAGTGGCCAATGGAATGTCAAACCAGATTGAATCTTTAGGTTCTTATCAAATCTTCAGTAATCGTTTGCGGTTCTGGAATGACTTTCAGTTCTAGCATACTCCCACTACTGTTTTATGAAAAAATCCATTTTTAATTAAAATTGTGCTGAGTCAAGAACAATATCACTATTGATCTTCCAGATGGTAGAAAATCAACTCTCGTCATAGCCCGGGTCAACCCACAAACAGCCATTAAAGAAACGTGCCTTGAGTTATCCGGAGTCTGGTTTTAAGCATAAGCCGGACAACTCCTCGTATCTTAACAATGTCAAGATATGAACTGTTCTATATCCAATATAGAAACAGAGGCACTGATTTAATTGAACCAGATTCAAATCATGCAGCTGTCTCCAGTGCATGTCAACTAAATAGAAGGAGGCCGATCAGCATTACTCAACTTAGGAATGCTTCCAATTATGAGTAATCTGAAAGAGAAGCAAGTTCTCTTAACCATTACTATCAACTGAATACCATATACAAGTATCTACATCTTCGATCACTTTGAAGATTCCTGATACTTGCAATATCTAGTTCTCTACTTTATTCTTATACCTATAACTCCTCAAAACTTAGACCCTGTGTATCTACGAAACACATGTCTAAGAACTAGAGAAGTCATAAGTAAACCGAATATAGTACGAGAACCAACCCCTCTGTCCTCATGGACGCTGGACAACATACAATACTCTGTATAAGTCTCTTGAGTCTAATAACTCATTCACTGTGTGTTGTAGGTTGAAAACTGTACTATGGTTATGAAGAATTACACCGCTGTCCAATGCTCCTTACCTAACCATCCACTGATATAGGTAAATGTCATAGACATAATTTCAAAAAAAGTATATCTCACTCTATAAAAATAGACGTACAGATATATCAATTTGAAATTGGTGCATAACAACGGATATTCAATACCAAATATTTGCCGACCGGCAAACAACCCAGGTGACTTCCTCAAATATCACCAATTACAACGAATCCCGATATAATGAGGATGATCACCTAATTCCCAATAACTTACTCCCACTCATCATCTATAAAACCATACAGATGTGAGAACCATATCTGGTAAATACATACCCTAGAGCAAGTGTCTAATTGGGAAATCAGTTTTCTTTTAACAGTATACAGTGAAACTGAAACATCGAAATGTTTCGATGGGGTATCCTGGTATTCCTAGTAATGCCTCTTCCATTATCCAGATTCACGACTGTAACCGTATAATTCTTTGCCACCTCTCCAAATCCCTTTATATGTCTTTAGTCATTACCTTCTGCACACCCCTTTAGGCCAAAATGGTTTTCTTCCTTCCCTACCGTTCGGCACCAGCCTTGGTTTGGAAGAAGACTATCCAATAAACATAAAGGGTGTACTATCCTAGTCCTAGGAGCACTCGCAACGCGAGAGAAGGTGAAGATAAAAAACACCTGAATGTACTTTATTCCTATTTCTCCTGAACCAGGATCCATCCCCGAACTGGAACAAGTTCCTTTCGAGTTCGTATATAACCATACGATGGATTATCCAATAAACTGGGATCTTCGTAGTGATACGAAGTGTCCTGGAGAAATACAAAGGTGATTTAGGATTGGCGAAGAAATACTTGGTTCGGTCGTGAATAGCAGTCGCAATTTACTTTGCCCTCTTACTAATCCCTTGCTTTGTCTTAACTTAATACCTTCTGTACACCGTTTAGGCTAATTGGTTTTCTTCATTCCCCACCGTTCGGCACCAGCCTATGGTTTGGAAGAAGACTATCCAATAAGCGTAATAGGTGTACTATCTCCTAAGCCAAGAAGTACTCGCAATCTGAGAGAGAAGGTAAAAGGAAAAGACAACTGAATAGTCTTATTCGTTTTCTCCAGAACTGGAAACCATTCTCGAATTCCTTCAAGTTCGTATATAACCATACGATGGTTTTGTCCAATGGAAGTGGACGTTCGTAGTAATACGGGGTGTCCTGGAGAAAAGGGTAAAAGTAGGAGTGGCAATGAGGTTTGCAACTCTGACAATCCAAAAGCCAGTGTTAAGAAGGTTCGGTCAACTTGGTCACTGAGTCATAGTCTAGGGTCGGGTCAATGGTCGCTGCCAAAGAGAGAGAGAAAATAAACACTCAGCGTGCACTCTAATCTAGATCAGAATGGTTATCACTTTATCTAATCTGGAAACCTCCCACTGTAACGTCAAATTCTTCCCAAACCTGAAAGAAGAATTAGCCGGGATGACCCGAGGAATAAACCAACTCATCAGTGGGAATCGGGATCTAACTCTCATCGCATGATAACGTGACGGAATCCGCTCACGTTATCACACTCCAGAAGGTATGCGCATATCTGGCAAGTTTCAGTTCTTTTGAAACTCCCGATGTGGATTTTTGCCCCATGCTCTTATGACCTTGACTTTGGCCAACATATCATAAGTCACATGTCAAGTTCTACCCATCATTATCCAGCTTAATTTGAACCCACCCGTACCTACCCTTGACTTTGGCCAAAATGGCAGTACGACTGTCCCAAACCAACGCATCTATCTATGCTGCATATGAATACCCAACAGCTACCAAACACTGTGCCTTGACTTTGGCCAACATACACAGCTTGAATACTATTGACTATCCATATGAAATGACGGAGGGCTACGAATGGTTTCTGGTGAAAACCTTTAACGTAATGAACTTGATATCGTTGAAGGAACGGATAGCTTTATAAAAATATAGTGACGAAAACCTTTGCTAAAGAGGTCACTCCCGGTGAAGGGATCTCGGCTCTTTCCCCGTAGAATGAGGTGCAGGATATTCCAACTGAATACCACGATGCAAAGCAAAAGTAGTCGGCTATAGTGAAGTTATTGCCCTGACGCAAACTTTTGTCCAAGGGGTCACTCCCGGTGAAGGGATCTCGGCCCTCACCTCGTCGACTGAGGAGAAGGATATTCTAACTGAATACCACTGTGCAAAACAAAAGAGAACGCCCTTGCAATAACAGCTTTTTGAAAAAGTGTTCCAACAACATCAAAATAGGTTTGTTTAGCTTGCATTGATCCGAATCAACACTGTCCCAACAATTGATCTCACCACAAAAGAACGAAAATAATGATGTACGTATATGCCATCCGCATTCGCCACTGGGTCCCGTCATCACCCGTTAGGTTACTTAACTAACGACAGAGCGGGGACTGGACTAGCGCGGATGCAAAACATATACAACTGTAGGGTTCCTAGGCACTCTTGTGAAGGTTCATAAGGCATCAAACATGCCCGGATTAAATTTTAGACGTGCCGAACAACCCAAAGCCGGGATCTTTGCTAAATTATTAGGGTTTAACATGCAATATGATAACGTTTATCTAAGTGTGAGGGATTACAACCTTTGTAGTCCGCTCCTTCACTTCACAAGCTCCGAGTAGAAGTCCCTTTGCCGCGATCCACGATCTCCCGGACTCATGAGAGGCTCCACGACTCGAACGATCCATGCTAGCTCGAAGTATTCCAAATCTCCGATGATCTACCTTGAAGTTGCTTCGACTCAAGCTTTCTCAATCAAAAGAGTAGAACACACTAATCCCATGGGCTAGATGAGATGAGGATGAGAGAGTAGTAATTTTGCTTTCTTTTTATATCATTTTCTCATATTATTTCATCACTTAAGAAAATCTAGCAAGCTTTTCTTTCAAGAGAGAAGAAGAAGATAATGTGGAAAAAGAATAATCCTTTTCTTTTGTGATGAATAGAATATAATCATATGATTGAATTGTAAACCATGGTCAATGATGAGTGGCTAGGATTTTGTAGAGAAATAACTAAAGTTAGGGTTTAGTTGAGTTAAAGAAAATATCTTAAGAATGACAAAAGAAGAAACCTTCTAGAAGATGCATGAAACATCTAACCCAAATTAAACCCTAATCTCAATTAATCATCCTTAAACATGTTTAACAATTAATCATGACATGTCACAATAATATATATCACATATATATTATATATTTGCAACAAAAGAAAATAATACAATTAACATATATCGCATATATATCAATGTATCATCCACTGAGAAAACGAAATAATAAAGCGAGCCAATATTAGATAATGTAATACAATATATCATATATATTATAATACATTAAATCATCGAATCAACACTTGATTCGACGATCCGGCTATATCGAATATTACCGACTAATATATTATGTACCGATTCATCGAATCAACACTTGATCCGATGACCCGGTTCATATCCATATATCGCGAGAATATAATACGGTATCCCATATCGCATTATTCACGCTCCTGCGCATATCACATATGTGCCACTACTCTGTTTCGCCTGAGCCAAGAAACCTCTGTGTAGGACTCTAAAGAATCGTCAATACGCCGGTAGCAGGTGATGATCATATCAAACACCCACAAGCTGCAAGCGGTCAGCTAAACGTAACAGCCACCCAGGTATTGAACGATCAGAAGATCAACAAGCTAGCCTGTGCGTTCTCCTGTGAATCCAACCAGTAACACTCCCGTACAGTCCGGTCTGTTCGTCTGATATGTCGCATATCAAGTCTAGGGGTGGTATACGTTAGACCCCAGTAACCGATAAGTCGTGTCGATGTGTGGCTCATAACGGGTCGAGAAACTACTAGTAACACTTACCAGTAAATCTCTATATCAGCCCTGGCCAGGGACTTCCAGTTATAGCCAATCGAACACAGCACAACATCAACTCCCTATACCGGGAGAGACGAATCCCCTCCTATCGCTCATTGCCTCAATGTGATTCGGGACTGTACCCAAAAGCCACCGTTTTGCACGCCCTCTTGGACGTGGTAAGGTGGAAATCAAAGCACAGTGGGAATCACACAAGACTCTATGACGATCTCGGGTCTTCAGACTACCCTGTACCAGTGTCACCGGAGAACTGCCATCTGACGTGTGGTATATCACCATCTGGGAGTTCTCGGCGAGTCCGTACAGTGTACCCAGTCTCCACTGAGCACCCGTATACCACCTCTGGTGTCTAACACCGATGGATATGGGATCATCCATCGCCCATCATATGGGTCAAGATGCGTATACGCTAGTCTACTCTGGTGTATCGATGCCCTGTCTCGATATACCCTCGACTAGGAACAGTTATAGGATGTACTCATCGACTACCGCGGCCCCACTAGTATGATCTCATCATAGTCCCAGTAGTCGAGTACAGATCCTAAGGGCTTTATCAACATGTGAGAGTTAAACAGTAAACCAATACGAGTCAACATGTTAAGATAAAGTGAAACCAAATAGCATACTATCATGACGAGCAAGAAAGTCATCTCTATATATAACCAAGCATCCATTATAGTATACATCATATGTACAACAATGGCCTCTAGGGCATATACATAACTAACAATCTCCCACTTACACTAAGGCCAGCTGCTGTAGTATCTCATACCTAGCATCCCGAATAATCTCTCAAACTGTATCTGGGGAATAGCCTTCGTGAATGGATCCGCAGTGTTGTCCTTCGTATCTACTCTCCTGACCTCGATCTCCCGGCGATCAACTATCTCCCTGATCAGGTGATACCGCCTCAGAATATGTCTGGACTTCTGATGGGACCTGGGTTCCTTGGCCAAAGCCACAGCTCCATTGTTATCGCAATACAGAGGTATTGGATGCTCAATGGATGGAACCACACCAAGTTCACTAATGAACTTCTTTATCCAGACAGCCTCTTTGGCAGCATCGTTGGCAGCGATATATTCAGCCTCCATCATTGAGTCTGCAACGGTATCCTGTTTGGAACTCTTCCAACATACCGCCCCTCCATTAAGGGTAAAGACAAAACCCGAATGCGACTTAGAGTCGTCCTTATCACTTTGGAAGTTGGAATCGGTAAAGGACTCCACCTGGAGTTCTCCATTACCATACACCAAGAACATCTCTTTAGTCCTTCGCAAGTACTTGAGAATGTTCTTCACAGCTGTCCAATGACTCTCTCCAGGATCTGCTTGATACCGACTCACTACAATTAGTGAGTATGCTACATCGGGTCTGGTACATAGCATCGCATACATGATAGAGCCTACTGCCGAAGCATAGGGTATCCCTTGCATGCGAGCTCTCTCCAAATCAGTCTTGGGAGACATCTCTTTGGAGAGAGTGAGTCCAGAGATCGTGGGTTGGTTCCCACGCTTGGATTCTTCCATACTAAACCTCTTTAGTATGGTGTCAATGTATCTGGATTGGGACAATCCCAGTATCCGTTTAGATCTATCTCTATAGATCATGATTCCCAATATGCAGGAGGCATCACCTAGATCTTTCATTGAGAATCTCTGTGATAAGAAGAGCTTGACTGATTGCAGTATAGGAATATCATTCCCTATCAAGAGTATGTCATCCACGTACAATACGAGGAAGACAACCTTACCCTCTGCTACCTTCTTATAGATACAAGGTTCATCTATATTTTTTATGAAGTCAAACTCTTTGACTACAACATCAAAGCAGATGTTCCAACTCCGCGATGCTTGCTTTAACCCATAAATGGATTTAAGCAGCTTGCACACCTTTCCGCTGCTCCCACTATCTACGAAGCCCTCTGGCTGAGTCATGTACATGCTCTCTTCTAAATCACCGTTTAGAAAGGCGGTCTTAACATCCATTTGCCAGATTTCGTAGTCATGGTATGCAGCAATGGCAAGTAAGATCCGGATGGACTTAAGCATAGCTACTGGAGAAAAGGTTTCGTCATAATCCACACCTGGTCGTTGACGAAAACCCTTTGCTACAAGTCTAGCTTTGAAAGTCTCAACTTTTCCATCTACACCAAATTTCTTTTTAAAGATCCACTTGCTCCCAATGGGTTTTACCCCTTCAGGAGCATTTTCCAAAGTCCAAACTTTGTTGGTGTACATGGATTCCATCTCAGATCGCATTGCATCCAGCCATTTCACAGAGTCACCACTCGTGATGGCCTGCTCGAAACTAGTCGGTTCATCATCATCCATGATGCAGTCCTCGCTTCCACCATCAATGAGAAAACCGTAGTATCTCTCAGGTGGACGAGAAACCCTACTAGATCGGCGGAGAGGCTGGGGTTCGTCGGGTACTACTGAATCCTCTGGTTCAACCAAGTCTTCTGTTATAGTTTGTGTTGCTGGAACTTCTTCCAGTTCTACCTCAATGCTACTATTCTGTTTCATAAGAAAACCTTTTTCCAAGAAAGTGGCATGTCGAGAAACAAACACCTTTTGTTCCTCGGGGTGGTAGAAGATATACTCCTGTGAATTTTTGGGATATCCTACAAACTTACATAAGACAGATCTTGCCTCGAGTTTGTCTGGATTTTGTCTTTTGACATAGGCCGGACAACCCCATATCTTAATATAATTAAGATGTGGTCTCTTCCCTTTCCATATCTCATATGGAGTGGTAGGCACAGATTTGGTAGGAACTCTATTCAATAGGTCTATGGCTGTCTCAAGCGCATACCCCCAAAAGGAAATAGGTAACTCAGCTGTACTCATCATAGAGCGTACCATATCTAATAGGGTGTGATTCCTCCGCTCCGATACACCGTTGTGCTGTGGTGTATAAGGAGGAGTAAGCTGAGAGAGAATCCCATTCTCTTTTAGATAATCTAAAAACTCACCGCTTAAGTATTCACCTCCTCGATCAGATCGAAGAATCTTAATACTTTTGCCCGTTTGGTTCTCTACTTCGTGCTTATATTCTCTGAATTTCTCAAAAGCTTCAGACTTGTGTTTCAACAGGAACACATGTCCGTATCTAGAGAGATCGTCAGTGAATGTAATGAAGTAGGAAGAACCGTTCCTGGCATGCGTAGACATGGGACCGCATACATCACTATGTATCAGTCCTAAGAGTTCAGTAACTCTTTCTCCGTGTCCACTAAACGGAGCTTTGGTCATTTTTCCTTTGAGACATGAATGGCAAGTATCATAAGATGATAATTCAAACGGATTCAAATAACCATCTTTATGTAACTTAGCCAGCCGTGTCGCATTGATATGACCAAGTCTACAATGCCACAAGTAGGATTCGTTCATATCCGAACTTTTCCTCTTGTGTGTGTTTTGTATATTCAGGACTGTATTCTGATTTAGAATGAATATGCCATTATGTAACGAGCCTGATGCAATCAACTTTTGATTTAGGAATATGTTCATAACATTATCCTGTACTACAAAATTATATCCCTCTTTACTCAATAAAGAAACTGATATAATGTTGCACATTATGTTCGGTATATAATAACACTCATTTAGAATCAGTGTATTACGACTTGGTAATACAAGGTGATACTCGCCAACTGCTTTGGCTACAATACTTGCACCGTTCCCTACTTGAACGGAATGATCACCTTTTCCTAGTTCTCTACCTTTTCGCAGCCCATGTAACAATTTACATATGTGGGATCCTGATCCGGTATCTAATACCCAGGACGTAGGGTGAACTGAGAAACAGTTCTCAATAACTAACACACCCGAAGAAGATGCATCAACATGCATGTTCTTTTGGGCGGCTTGAGAATCCAGATATTCTCCTATTTCCTGTTCAGTCTTATAACTCTTATAAGAAAGAACGGGTCTAACGTTCCCTTGCTTAGTACAATAATCGGGTTCAGTCAATACATCCATATTATTATCTTGATTATGGCATGACAGGGTCGCTACCTGGAGAGAGAGAGAAGAAAACACTTTAGCGTATGCTCTTGCAAGATTAGATTGGTTATTATCTTATCTAATCAGGATGTCTCCCACTGGTTTTATCAAATCTACCTTAAAACCCTAAAAGGTAAGATTAGCCGGGATTAATTACACCCTACAACTTCGTCAATCTTTCAGCCAGATCAGTGTCGGTACTTTGAGGGAGGTTCCCCGTGCTCTCGCACGGACCTAATTAATGTAAACCTCATTTTCCCAGAGGCGTAACCCCGTTAACACTTTTCTAGACACCTACTTGAATGACTAATTGTCCTGTGTAAAACTCTCCCAGGAGTAACTCTTACTCGCAGTGGGTATCGGGATCCAACTCTCATAGAAGGTATACAATCTCATTGCAAATTTCAACGCTTGAAATTCCCGATAAAGCTTTTACCCCTAGTGTGCTATGACCTTGACGCATGCCAAACAACCCATAGTCCACTAGTCAAGTTCAACCCATACATTTCGTGATTGAATTAAACCCACCCGTACGACCCTTGACGCATGCCAAACAACGCCGTACGAATACCCTAATCCAATCGCATCTCATGCTGCAGATAAGTAAAAATCAGCTACCGTACACTACGCCTTGACGCATGCCAAACTACCGTAGCACGAATACTAAAGATTACTTATCTGAAAAGACGGAGGGCTACGCAGGTTTTTCAGAAAACCCTGAGCGTAATGAACTTGATATCGTTGTAGAATCGAGTGAAGTTTTGAAAAGGAGTGCTTTTGAGGCTTTTCTTAGTTTCGCTAAAGGGGTCACTCCCGGTGAAGGGATCGTCGGCCCTTTCCTCATCGAATAAGGTGCAGGATATATCGTATATATCACTGTGCAAAGCAAAACACTAAAAGCAATCAAAAGACAAACCGAGTTTTGTAGCATCTGCCAGTTTTGCTAAAGGAGTCACTCCCGGTGAAGGGATCTCGGTCCTTTCCTCATCGAATAAGGTGCAGGATATATCATATATCACTGTGCAAAGCAAAACTGTAGCTACCCCTTTTTATAAAGTTTTGATTCTACAACATCTTTAGGTTTCTTTTCTTTTATTAATCATATTAATAAAAATCCCATCAGCTTATGCTTCCTAAGCATCACAGAAGAAACGAAAGCAGTAATATTTATATATCAACATATATATATATAGTATAAGCATTCGTCTCAGGCAGTAATATGATCTCATCACAGAACATTGCAGCAGAAGAACATATATGAAATATTGGATATACTAGGACGTCCGTGTTTTCAATACGAGCCTGTATAAAACACGGATTCCACGGTCGCGACGAATAGCCAAACCCACATCCCAAGACCCCTACGAGAGCGGCAAGTAACACTGCCAATTCTAGGGTTAGGAGACCCGGTCTCGACTCCTCGAGATGGCCTCCCTCTGGACCCTAGAACCCGGTTACTTGTGCTCCCCTCCTTGGGTCTACCTAATGCGGAAAAGTAAATAATATACACTGGTGACATCAACCACAACCAGGAAGTGCCCCAAATAAAAGAATATTACATTACAAATGAATTTTACATGAATGAAAATAAGAACCCTCATCTCACATAAAACCCCCGGCTATTCAGAACGCGACGATCCAATATAACATATCACAGCAACACATAATATCACATATCATCAACGTAAGTAAATATGCGCAACCCAATTGTCGTTGAATCATATAGCAACGAAACCGGCGATATCACATATTACACTTACGGTCACAGAAATGAAAGTGTAAAACTACAATATTTGGAATCCACAATCACTTTAGACATCGTAAATCCGAAATATCACATACTCCGTATTTCATGCCTAACTCTATGAATTCCACATATTGTATCACATTCCAGATAAATAGACAGTATTAAACTTTCCGAACAGATAATCAAACACCCAAAATTTCCCAAAGTGCTCAACTCTTGAGCGGAGTTCAAATAATCCCAGAATATGTCAAAGTACCAGTGATCCAGCCGTAGAAGGGTCAAGCCAACGCCTCACATGTGGCACACCGTACTGCCCCAAACCCGAAGGTTCAAAAGGCAGTTCAAGACGGTCACATAATCGAGTTAAGGTTTGTTGTCTTCTAGAGGGTCCACCGCTTAACATGTACAATTGTTCCGAACGATTTAAACCCAATAAAAATTCAACGCTTGAAAGTTTGCCGTACCGGGAAACAGTAAGTTAATGATATCCGTTTAAATAGTTTAACAGTTTCTAAATATCCGGAAAGAAATACGAATTTAAATATTCCGATCGAATCTACGATTACAAAATAAACCCCAGAATTTTAAACACCTGAAACAGATTAAAAATAGCCAGAATAGTCAGCAAGTACCTACGGTCTATACCATGAAGCCACGTGTCCCAATCCTACTATTCAGCCGCGGAACCGCCGCAAGAACCATGTTCCTGCCGCGGTTCCACGCTCAGTTGGTGGAATTGTGGGCACGTGTTTCACGGTATTTCTTAGAATTCCCTGCTGATTTTTTTACATATTTTTAATTCAGAAAAATCCCAAAATTTAAAAAATTTCCAGAGAAGGGTCAAGTTTCGTCGTTTCGGGTTCGATCGGAGTTTCAACTTCGTAAACACATCGCCTAATGCTCTAGCTAGGCTCTGATACCACTGTAGGGTTCCTAGGCACTCTTGTGAAGGTTCATAAGGCATCAAACATGCCCGGATTAAATTTTAGACGTGCCGAACAACCCAAAGCCGGGATCTTTGCTAGATTATTAGGGTTTAACATGCAATATGATAACTTTTATCTAAGTGTGAGGGATTACAACCTTTGTAGTCCGCTCCTTCACTTCACAAGCTCCGAGTAGAAGTCCCTTTGCCGCGATCCACGATCTCCCGGACTCATGAGAGGCTCCACGACTCGAACGATCCATGCTAGCTCGAAGTATTCCAAATCTCCGATGATCTACCTTGAAGTTGCTTCGACTCAAGCTTTCTCACTCAAAAGAGTAGAACACACTAATCCCATGGGCTAGATGAGATGAGGATGAGAGAGTAGTAATTTGCTTTCTTTTTATATCATTTTCTCATATTATTTCATCACTTAAGAAAATCTAGCAAGCTTTTCTTTCAAGAGAGAAGAAGAAGATAATGTGGAAAAAGAATAATCCTTTTCTTTTGTGATGAATAGAATATAATCATATGATTGAATTGTAAACCATGGTCAAGGATGAGTGGCTAGGATTTTGTAGAGAAATAACTAGAGTTAGGGTTTAGTTGAGTTAAAGAAAATATCTTAAGAATGACAAAAGAAGAAACCTTCTAGAAGATGCATGAAACATCTAACCCAAATTAAACCCTAATCTCAATTAATCATCCTTAAACATGTTTAACAATTAATCATGACATGTCACAATAATATATATCCCATATATATTATATATTTGCAACAAAAGAAAATAATACAATTAACATATATCGCATATATATCAATGTATCATCCACTGAGAAAACGAAATAATAAAGCGAGCCAATATTAGATAATGTAGTACAATATATCATATATATTATAATACATTAAATCATCGAATCAACACTTGATTCGACGATCCGGCTATATCGAATATTACCGACTAATATATTATGTACCGATTCATCGAATCAACACTTGATCCGATGACCCGGTTCATATCCATATATCGCGAGAATATAATACGGTATCCCATATCGCATTATTCACGCTCCTGCGCATATCACATATGTGCCACTACTCTGTTTCGCCTGAGCCAAGAAACCTCTGTGTAGGACTCTAAAGAATCGTCAATACGCCGGTAGCAGGTGATGATCATATCAAACACCCACAAGCTGCAAGCGGTCAGCTAAACGTAACAGCCACCCAGGTATTGAACGATCAGAAGATCAACAAGCTAGCCTGTGCGTTCTCCTGTGAATCCAACCAGTAACACTCCCGTACAGTCCGGTCTGTTCGTCTGATATGTCGCATATCAAGTCTAGGGGTGGTATACGTCAGACCCCAGTAACCGATAAGTCGTGTCGATGTGTGGCTCATAACGGGTCGAGAAACTACTAGTAACACTTACCAGTAAATCTCTATATCAGCCATGGCCAGGGACTTCCAGTTATAGCAAATCGAACACAGCACAACATCAACTCCCTATACCGGGAGAGACGAATCCCCTCCTATCGCTCATTGCCTCCATGTGATTCGGGACTGTACCCAAAAGCCACCGTTTTGCACGCCCTCTTGGACGTGGTAAGGTGGAAATCAAAGCACAGTGGGAATCACACAAGACTCTATGACGATCTCGGGTCTTCAGACTACCCTGTACCAGTGTCACCGGAGAACTGCCATCTGACGTGTGGTATATCACCATCTGGGAGTTCTCGGCGAGTCCGTACAGTGTACCCAGTCTCCACTGAGCACCCGTATACCACCTCTGGTGTCTAACACCGATGGATATGGGATCATCCATCGCCCATCATATGGGTCAAGATGCGTATACGCTAGTCTACTCTGGTGTATCGATGCCCTGTCTCGATATACCCTCGACTAGGAACAGTTATAGGATGTACTCATCGACTACCGCGGCCCCACTAGTATGATCTCATCATAGTCCCAGTAGTCGAGTACAGATCCTAAGGGCTTTATCAACATGTGAGAGTTAAACAGTAAACCAATACGAGTCAACATGTTAAGATAAAGTGAAACCAAATAGCATACTATCATGACGAGCAAGAAAGTCATCTCTATATATAACCAAGCATCCATTATAATATACATCATATGTACAACAATGGCCTCTAGGGCATATACATAACTAACAACAACATCTACTAGAATATATATAATATATAATTTTCGCTCAAGGCGTGATAAAATGCAACGACACAGAAATGTATAGCAACACAGATCAATACAGATATCTGGGATCCCCGGGTTTCACAGAGCCGCTGCTGAAACCCGACATTCCCCTGGTCGTATGGATAGCCTGTGCAATGAAATCCTAGACCCCTACGGGCGCGGCAAGTTACCCGCCAAAAGCTAAAGCGAGGCAGCCCCCTTCAGCAACGTGAATGGACCACCCAGCACTCCACGGAATCCGGTAACTTGGGCACCCCTCCTGGGTCAACCTGTACCCCCTACGAGTGCGGCGAACAACCCGCCAATTCTAGAGTAAAGCCCCCTCCGTCTCAACGCCATGAGATGCGGGCTTGTTGCCCTCTAGAATCCGGCTATCCGTGCACCCCACCTTGGGGTAATCCTAGTACAGAAAGTAAAATATACATACAACGGGTACATCGACCGCAACCTGGTCGTGCCCCAAAATAATAATACAAACAGGCAGTGACGGCAGTCCACATGTCGGATGCTCGCCCCGCAATAACAAATGTACATATAAAATAAAACTGTACTAACATTGCATCCAGGCTATCCCCTACGACCGATCCGCAACATCACAGCACAACACAGAACATCAACGTGAATGTCACGTTCGCAAATCCGTCTAAAAGGGCTATAGCAGATAGACTGGATTTACCGATCGAGTGACATTCACGGTCGCAGATATAATGTAAATACTGTGAACTGGCATGTTTAAAATATCCGATCGAACAAATTTATCAAAGTGGGCCCCAAGCAGTACTGTAGCACTCGGAAAATCTGGGCCCAAAAAGAATATCCCAAAACCCCTATTTCCATGCCAAAAGCCCTCTGGAAAAATTTGCCACGATGAACAGTTAAAAGCGCGGCGGAACCGCGGCCCAAGCATGGGTTTGGCCGCGGTTCCGCGGTGGTATAGTCGGATCTCGCGACCAAATTTTACCAGAATTCTTATTTTTTCATGCACAGTATTCTGCAACAACCTGAAAAATTTTTGGAGCAGAAAAAATTTCGACAGAAACACGATGGATTGAAAAATACGGTTTTTGGGGATTTTTGTTCGATCGAGTTATAAACATATTAGAGCAAGCTAGGCATGGTTAATGGCGTGGCTCTGATACCAATGTAAGTCCGCGGGGGCGCCCCGGTCGTCGATCCGACGCCGGAAACGCGGAAACAAAAACTTTGCAAACTAGCAAACCGGCACCACCGCACACTTTTCACCCGGATCGGGCCATTAACCTAGCAACTAGCAAACAAGAAAAGAGTAGAGAAGCTATACCAAGCGATCCGTGTCCTTCGGTCTTCGTCTCCACTCCAATCTCCCGCGGAATCTCCGTCCGTCAACTCCTCGCTCGTCGGAAAAGCACCATGTAGCCGGATACTTTTACGGGCTCCCACCTCTTGACCGAGGCAACTCGGGCGCGAAGTTGGCTAGCCGACGCGTCCAAGATTTGCTGTAGAATAGAGTAGTAGGCTATGTCTCTTAAGGGTTAGAAGTTGCCATTGATGGAGAATCCTTGGAGAGAGGTGTGGGATTATTGTAGCAAGCATAGAAAAAAGATGAATGATTTTCTCACTTCACTCAAAAAAAAGGAACTCTCTCTCCCCCTCCTCAAATATGTGGCCGGCCACACCTAAGAATGGTGGAGAATGAATATTAATCAAAAAGGAAATGAGAGATAAGCATAAGAATATAGTCACCTCAAAGTCTTTTTAACTCTCATCTCATTCTAATCACACACAACCATCACATGAAAGCAAGTGATTGATTCAAAAGGAATCTCATGATGAGGAAGCTACATATATGCATGAAACCCCTCATCAAATAAGTTAATTGCAAACTTGCAATTAACCCCCTCCATCAAAAAGTCCGGCCGTGAAGGAATAAAAGAAAACCGGCCGGAACGGAATGCAAACTGGCAACTTCAGAAAACTGATCCCGTAATAAAATACAGGAAAACCCCACTACTGCATATACATGCCCGCATTTGTATTCCCACTAAACACAAATGCAAAGAGACAAAACTACACTATTAAATACTAGGATCCGGCTTAAGCCAAAACCGGCTAGTAAAAACCGTCCGATCACGATCCGTGCAATACCGCACGTATCTGATCGAACCCTGCAATATCTCCATACGGCCTCTACAGCATTTCGCCCGAAACCTGAGTAACTGAGTGTGTGGTGGATTCTAAAGACTCGTCAATACTATGGCTGTGGATTTAACCACTAGCACGTCAGAGGTATAAGCCAATACGTGACGGGCTACCAGGTATTGACCAAAAGGGACGTCGATGAGCGAACTCATCCTGACACCCTACTGAGCCTGTCAGTGACAATATCCGTACAGTCCGGTCCGTTCGTCTATGAGCATCGCATGGCGGGCCTAGGGGGTTGGTAAAAGTCAGACCCCCAATAGCGGTACAAGTCGTGTCGGAGTGTAGCCCAGAACACCCTGAGATACTACTGGAATACCTGTCCGCAAATCTCCTGCCTTGGCCAAGGACTTTTCATGTTCTGGCTCTCCTAGACACAGCGCGAT
Source organism: Agapanthus africanus (assembly GCA_030015575.1). NCBI lineage: Eukaryota > Viridiplantae > Streptophyta > Magnoliopsida > Asparagales > Amaryllidaceae > Agapanthus > Agapanthus africanus. The sequence goes on from CM057343.1 coordinate 379,514,008, forward strand.
CTCACCCCCAATACCGGGAGAGACGACCCCTGCAGATCCGCTCACTGCCTCCATGTGGCTCGGGACTGTACCCAACTAAAACCTGTTTGCACGACTCCTTTGAGCCGTGGTAGGGTAGTAATCAAAGCACAGTGGGAACTCACATGAGAAAAATGACGATCTCAGGTCGATGAACTAACATGTACACATGTCACCAGGGAACTGCTATCTGACGTCTCGTATAATCCCAACTGGCAGGTTCCCGGCGAGTCCTGTCCGGTGTACTCATAACCCAATGAGCACCTGTATACATCTTAGGTGAACCAACTGACACCCGTGGCTTGTGAGACCGGCCACCACCCCTCGTCGGGGTCTCGACTGTATACGCTAGTCTACTCTGGAGAATCGATGCCCTGTCTCGAAACTCCCACGACTAGGGACCTTTTAAGGATGTGCTTATAGACTCCAGCTCTCACTTATATGATCGCCCTCATACTGCTGGTAGTCAAGCAAGAATCCTAGGGGCTCTATCAACATGTAATAGCGACTCGTAAGGTCACCTAAAGCAGTACACGATGATAAAGATAAACCAGATAGCATACTATCATCTTGAGTAAGATTGTCCTACTGGGACATATCCTCCCCTCAATCATTGCAATCACGTGCCTGTGATCCAATAATTGACTCTGAGGGCACAATCTCCAACAGATTGTAAAATATTTATATATGGTATATAGTAGGTGTCACTTATGTTTTACATCCGTGCTAGCCCAGCCCCCGCTCTGTTGTTAGTTAAGTAACCTAACGGGTGATGACGGGGCCCCGTGGCCAATGCGGATGGCATAAGAGGACGTGATATTTTTTCCAATTCTCTCTGTAATGATAGGAGTAAATGATGGGGCTGCATTAGATTAATGCAAAGCAAATAAACCAAAGTTAAATCGTTGGAACAAATTTGAAAACTCCTCGGTTTTTTCAAAATAGCAAACTTTTAAATGCGGAGCTTAAACAACTCCTTTTTAAAGCTATCAAGTTCCTTCGATTATATCAAGTTCACTACGTTCACGGTTTTACCAAAACCATTCGTAGCCCTCCGTCATTTCATATGAATAGTCAATAGTATTCAAACTATGTTTGTTGGCCAAAGTCAAGGCATAGTGATTGGTAGCTGTTGGATATTCATATGAAGCATAGATAGATGGGTTGGTTTTGTTGGTGTATATGCCCTAGAGGCCATTACTGTATCATACTAGTATGTATATTACTTGATGGAAGCTTGGGATATTCACAGTTGTACAGACAATCTTGCTCAATATAGTAGTATGCTACTTGGTTTGCCTCTGCTTTAATGTGTACATGTGTGTTTATTTATTATATCACCTATACGCATTAGTAGAGCCCTTAGGATCTTTGCTTGATTACCGGCGTTGTGATAGCGATCACACTCGTGGGGGCTGGGTAATCTACAAGCACATCCTTATACACGTCCCTAGTCGTGGGAGTACCGAGATAGGGCATCGATACTCCGGAGTAGACTAGCGTATGCGCTTCTCATCCCAGCACGGGAGACGGTCTGTCCCACAGCCGTCGGTACGTCGTACTTGAGATAGTATGCGGGTGCTCGTTAGGTTACGAGTACACTGGACAGGACTCGTCGGGAACTGATGGTTGGTATTATACCTATCGTCAGTTATCAGTTCCCAGGTGACATGAGTACAGCATAGTCCGCTGACTTGACACTGTCACTTCGCCTCGAGTGTGTTCCCACTGTTCTTTGATTACTACCCTACCACGGCTCTACTGAGTCGTGCAAACAGGTAGTAGTTGGGAGCAGTCCCGGAGCACTTGGAGGCAGTGACGGTTAGACAGGATTCGTCTCTCCCGGTATTGGGGGTTGACATCGCGCTGTGTCTAGGAGAGCCATTACACGAGTAGTCCCTGGCCAGGGCAAGCGAGATATACTGGTTGGTTCCAGTGTTATCTCAGGGTGTTCTGGGCTTCACTCCGACACGACTTGTACCGCTATTAGGGGACTGACGTTTACCGCCCCCCTAGGCCCGCCATACGATGTATCAGACGAACAGACCGGACTGTACGGAGATTGTCACATGCAGACTCAGTAGGAGTTCGGATGGGTTTACCTCATCGGCCTTCTTATCGACATCCACCTGGGGACCGTTACGTACAGCTAGTGCCGCTTGCGGTCTGTGGTTAAAACCACTGCCAGCGTAGTGTCGAGTCTTTAGAGTCCCACACAGAGAGTTTCCCTGCACTGAGCGAAACGTGTAGAGGCCGTATGTTTTTACGGCAGGGCTGCGATCACTTACGTACACTTGTGTGCGTATGATGTTCGGGCAGGCAGTACTAGTGGGCTTTGGTTTAAGCCAGATCCTAGTATTGCACGGATGGATCTGTTTTGTCTTCTGCGCATCCGCATTCTACGGAATACGGATGCAGGTGTGTATGCACAGTTTTCTGGAGCGATGAAGGAGGAGGTGCCTCATTAGGGTTTTGGCAGTTGGTTCGGCCAAAACCACTATGTGGCAGGCTCATTAGGGTTTTGACAGTTGATTCGGTCAAAACCATTTTGAGGCGGACTCATTAGGGTTTCGACAGTTCGTTTGGTCAAAACCATAAATGAGCCGGGGACATTATTTACTAATCCTTTCATTGATAATTTTGTTATGGCTAATTACATTGACCATTTGACCATCTTGACTTTGTTGACCTTTTGACCAAAGTTGACTTGGACCTTCTTAGAAGATCTAAAGTATTCTTTGGTTTTCTTTTTATTAAGTTATGATAATGGTCATGTCATTTGTAGCCATCACCTTTATCTTGATTGGATTTGTAATGATAATGTTTTGTGCATTATTGCAACCATGGTTAGCTTTTCTCTTGGTTAAGCTTTTCATTTGCTCATTCTCATTCTCTCTCTTGAAATGAGAAGCTCCATGGTTGCTAGAAAATCTCCTTCTTCTTCCTCCTCTTGATTTCTCCTTTGATCTCATGTGTTGAGAGAAAAAGGATTCTACTTGACAAACACATCCATACATCCTCTCTACACAACCTAGGGCTTCTAGATTGGCAATCTCCTTGCCCTAGTTACCTCGGCTCGAGGTGGAGCTCGGTGTACATCTCTCGGGTGGATCGTCTTCGACTCAAGGAGGCCGCGGAGGTGACCGAAGTCCGGATCAACCATTGAGCAAGCAATGAGAAGAACAACAAGAAGAGAAGAACATCAAAGAAGAACAACAACAAGAAGTGAAGGAGTTCAAGTTGAGGTATAACCACTTTGCCGAGTAGTTAATTCTTCTTTGCAAGTATGCTAGTTTAGTTTAGCAAAGATCCGGCTTTTACGGTCCATGTTACAAAGTTAAGAAAAATTTTGATTTACCGTTTCCGCAACCCCGAAAGTACCGGGAGAGGTAACGTGGACCTAACAGTGGTATCAGAGCCTAACTAAACATAAACTAGCTTGGTAGTAAAGTGTATCGAAGTTCGAAACGGAAAAATCGAAAAAACCAAGTTGTAAAAATCTGAGTTTCTGTTAAAACTTTTTCTGGTCAAAACAAAATTTGTTATATCCCAAAAATCATCTCAGGGTTTTTATAAGAAAACCACCAAAAACGATGCAGCGACTCAACCAAAGCGCCGCGCTTCCGCGGCAAGAGCAAGCTCTTGCCGCGGAACCGCGGCCAACTTGGTGAGTTACTGCATCGATTTTGGTGCAGTGCGTTTCTGACATGGTTTTAGGATTTTTCAGATATATTATATGTGCCCAGATTTTCCAGAATAGAAATTTGTTTTTGGGGGCCTATAATTCCGTATTTTTCCGAACTTCAATATACTTTGACTATAAAGGTTATATCTGTGATGTTCTTATGTATTGAACGTCGGCTAATCGCTATATGTCGATTAGTTGGGGTTATACATATCTGTGATCTGTGATTGTTCTTGATGGTTTGTGTATATGAATGTGTTGGACTGTCGCGGGTGAATAGCCGGGGTGGATGTGAGATGAGCTTTTGTTTTTCTTTCATTCATTGTAAATGTAAATTGATGTAATATTATTATTTGTTTGGCCGCACAACCGGGTCGGGGTTGTAGCCGTCATTGTATAATTCTTTTTACTGTTTTTGCTCCTAGGATAGACCCATGGAGGGGGTGCACAAACTGCCGAGTACTTGGCGGGTAGTTTGCCGCACCCGTAGGGGTCTTGGGTGGGGTATTTGGCTATTCACCGCGACCGTGTTATCCGCTTTTTCGTTCCAGGCTCGAAAGGATTGCGGATTGCTAGTATATCCAATGTATTCATCTGTGATCTGTAATGTCTATCATTGCTTTACTATTTAGGCGTTGCTTATGTTTTACAGCCGCGCTAGCCCAGCCCCCGCTCTGTCGTTAGTTAAGTAACCTAACGAGTGATGACGGGACCCCGTGGCGAATGCGAATGGCATAAGCGTACGTCATATTTTGGTTGTTTTCTGCAATGGTAGGATTAAATGATGGGACGCATTAAAAGAACTAATGCAAGAATATCACGCATTAAAAGAACTAATGCAAGAAAATAAACCTAAAAGACGTTGTTGGAACAATTTTTCAAAAAGCCGTTATTACAAGGACGTTCATTTTTGTTTTGCATCGCGGTATTCGGTTGTGAATGCCCAGCACCTCAGTCGACGAGGCAAGGGCCGAGATCCCTTCACCGGGAGTGACCCCTTGGACAAAAGTTTGCGTCAGGGTAATAACTTCACTATAGTCGATTATTCTTGCTTTGCATCGAGGTATTCAGTTTGGAATATCCTGCACCTCATTCGACGAGGAAAGAGCCGAGATCCCTTCGCAGGGAGTGACCTCTTTAGCAAAAGTTTTCGCCACTATATTTTCAAAAAGATTATCAGGTTCCTTCAACGATATCAAGTTCATTACGTTAACGGGTTTTTCGCCAAAAACCCAGCCGTAGCCCTCCGTCGTTTCGGATAATTAATACTTAGTATTCGTGCTGCGTTTGTTGATTATTCGTCAAGACACAGTGAACGGTAGCTGAGTAATAATTCTCTGTTGCACTGATAGATGCGATTGGTTAGGACGGTCGCATGATTTTGTTGATTATTCGTCAAGGGTCATGCGGGCGGGTCTAATGCAATCCTGGATAACGACGGGTTGAACTTGACTAGGACCTTTTGATTTGTTGATTATTCGTCAAGGTCACTTGGGTCCTAGGGGAAAAAACCACATCGGGAGTTTCAAAAGAACTGAAACTTGCAGATTTAGCATACCTTCTGGAGTGTGGTGACTAGAGTGGATTCCATCTAGGTTATCACACAATGACAGTTGGATCCCGATCCCACTGATGAGTTGGTTTACTCTCGGGAGATTATTTCACTTAACGATCAATGCTATAAACCTAGTAGGTGTCAAGAAAGGTGTTAGCGGGGTTACGCCCCCAGGGAAAAGAGGTTCTTTAATTAAGGAACTTCGCGAAAGCGTTGGAAAACCTCCCTCGAAGTACCGACACTAGCCTGGCTGAAAGGTTAAGCAAGTATTGTGGTGTGAATTAAAACCCGGCTAGTTCTTCTTTTAAAATGTTTTAAGAAGGATTTGAGGAAACAGTGGGAGACATCCTGGTTAGATAAATTAATAAACCAATCTAATCTTGCACGAGCATACGCTGAGTGTTTCTTTTCTCTCTCTCCAGGCAGCAACCTTTTCACGCCCTAATCAAGATAATAAAATGTATCGCTTGACCGATCCGAATTCTTATTCGGGACTGGGGAAAGTTGGTTCAGCTCTAACTTGTGACAACAGTCATGAGTATGAGAATGGGAAAGGGGATTGTATGGATTTCCAGGATACCCAGTCGAAGAAGAAGCATGGTTTTGCATCTACTTCAGGTGTTCTTGTAATTGAGAACTGTTTTACGGTCAGCCCTACCTCCTGGGTACTTGATACCGGATCAGGATCTCATATCTGTAATTTATTGCAAGGACTGAGAAAAAGTAGGAAAGTTGCACCGGGTGATATGTCGCTCAGAGTAGCGAACGGAGCACAAGTTAATGCGGCAGCCGTCGGTGAATATCACCTAGTATTGCCAAATGGCAAGACTATGATTTTGAACGATTGCTACTATGTACCCTCCATGGTTTGCAACATCATATCAGTTTCTTTACTCGATAAAGATAGATATAAGTTTATTCTTGAAAAGAATATCATGAACATTTACCTTGATAAGGTACTGGTTGCAGAGGGTACACTGTTTAATGGTATCTACGTTCTAAATCAGAATACAGTTCTCAATATACAAAACACACGCAAGAGGAAGAATTCAGATACGAATGAATCCTACTTGTGGCATTGTAGACTTGGTCATGTCGGAGAGAAAAGACTGAGTAAGTTGCATAAAGATGGACTCTTGGATGCGTTCGAGTTTTCATCTTATGAAACTTGTCAGTCTTGTCTCAAAGGGAAGATGACCAAATCTCCGTTCACCGGACATGGAGAAAGAGCAGCAGAGCTCTTAGGACTCATACATAGTGATGTATGTGGTCCGATGTCTATACATGCAAGGGGTGGGTTCTCGTACTTCATCACATTCACTGACGATCTCTCTAGGTTCGGATATGTGTATCTGATGAAACACAAATCTGAAGCTTTTGAGAAATTCAAGGAATTCAGAAAGGAAGTAGAGAACCAGACAGGCAAAAGTATCAAGATCCTCCGGTCTGACAGGGGAGGGGAGTACTTAAGCACGGAATTCCTAGATTACTTAAAAGAGAATGGTATTCTCTCTCAGCTTACTCCTCCTTATACACCACAACACAACGGTGTATCGGAGCGGAGGAATCGTACCCTATTGGATATGGTTCGCTCCATGATGAGTAGTGCTGAGTTACCTCTTTCATTCTGGGGACATGCGCTTCAGACAGCGGCATACCTTTTGAATCAAGTTCCGTCCAAATCTGTGCCTAAAACTCCGTATGAAATATGGAGCAGTAAGAAACCATGTCTGAAGTTTATTAAGATATGGGGTTGTCCGGCCTATGTGAAAACACAGAAACCGGACAAGTTAGAGGCACGGTCAGTTCTCTGTAAATTTGTGGGATATCCTAAAGACTCACTAGGATATCTGTTCTACCACACTGAGGAACAGAAGGTGTTTGTATCTCGCCACGCCACCTTCTTAGAAAGGGAGTTTCTTGCAAAAGAAACTAGTGGGAGTTCGGTAGAACTGGAAGAAATTCAGCGACCACAAAATGTAACTGAAAATTTGGAGGAACTGCTAGATTCTATAACCCCAAACGAACCTCAGCCACTCCGCAGATCTGGTAGGATTTCTCATCCGCCCGAAAGATACTACGGTTTTCTCATTGACGGGGATCGAGAGGATTGCATCTTGGAAGAAGATGACCCTACCAGTTTCAGGCAGGCCATTATCAGTAGGGACTCTGATAAATGGCAGGAAGCAATGCAATCCGAAATGGAGTCCATGTACGCCAATAAAGTGTGGACCTTGGATATTGCTCCACCTGGGGTAAAACCCGTTGGATGCAAATGGATCTACAAAAGGAAACTTGGTGTAGATGGGCAGGTGGAAACCTATAAAGCTAGACTCGTTGCAAAAGGTTTTCGTCAAAGACCTGGTTTGGACTATGACGAGACTTTTTCTCCGGTGGCTATGCTCAAATCCATTCGGATCCTACTTGCCATTGCTGCCTTCCATGACTATGAAATCTGGCAGATGGATGTTAAGACGGCTTTCCTAAACGGTTGTTTGGAAGAGTGCGTTTACATGGATCAACCAGAAGGTTTCGTAGACAGTGGGAGCAGCGGAAAGGTGTGCAAGTTGCTTAAATCCATTTATGGATTAAAGCAGGCATCGCGGAGCTGGAACATCTGTTTTGATGAGGTAATCAAGGAATTTGATTTCATCAAGAACGAAGATGAACCCTGTGTATATAAGAAGATTGTAGGACGAACTGTCGTATTCCTAGTCTTGTACGTGGACGACATTCTTTTGATAGGAAATGATATTCCTATGCTACAATCGGTCAAGCTATTTTTGTCACAAAGGTTCTCCATGAAGGACCTGGGAGATGCCTCATACATTCTGGGGATCAAGATCTATAGAGATAGATCCAAGGGACTATTGGGACTTTCGCAGTCCAGGTACATAGAGACCGTACTAAAGAGATTTAGTATGGAGGGTTCCAAGCGCGGTAACATACCCGCATTGCACGGAATTACCCTCTCCAAGAAGATGTCTCCTAAGACTGACGAGGAGAGGGTTCGCATGAGCACTATACCCTACGCTTCGGCGGTAGGATCTATAATGTATGCGATGCTATGTACAAGACCAGATGTAGCTTACGCGTTGAGCGCGGTAAGCCGGTATCAGTCAGACCCAGGGGAGGACCACTGGACAGCAGTGAAGAACATTCTCAAGTACCTGAGAAGGACTAAGGAGATGTTCCTGGTTTACGGTAATGGAGACCTCAGGGTCGAGTCCTTTACCGATTCAAGCTTCCAGAGTGACAAAGATGACAGCAAGTCTGTCTCGGGTTTTGTGTTTACCCTCAACGGAGGGGCGGTATGTTGGAGGAGTTCCAAACAGGATACCGTCGCAGACTCGACGATGGAGGCTGAATACATTGCTGCAAGCGATGCCGCAAAAGAGGCGGTCTGGATAAAGAAGTTCATTAATGAACTTCAGGTGGTTCCGTCCATTGTTGACCTAATACCTCTGTATTGCGATAACAATGGGGCTATAGCTTTAGCGAAGGAACTAAGGTCCCATCAGAAATCCAGGCACATCTTAAGGCGGTATCACCTGATCAGGGAGATCATTGATCGACAGGAGATCGAGGTGCGGCGAGTGGACACAAAGGACAACACTGCGCACCCATTCACAAAGGCTTTACCCCAGACTCAGTTCGAGCGGCTGATCGAGATGATAGGTCTTCGATACGCCAGTACATGGCCTTAGTGCAAGTGGGAGATTGTTGGTGTATATGCCCTAGAGGCCATTACTGTATCATACTAGTATGTATATTACTTGATGGAAGCTTGGGATATTCACAGTTGTACAGACAATCTTGCTCAATATAGTAGTATGCTACTTGGTTTGCCTCTGCTTTAATGTGTACATGTGTGTTTATTTATTATATCACCTATACGCATTAGTAGAGCCCTTAGGATCTTTGCTTGATTACCGGCGTTGTGATGGCGATCACACTCGTGGGGGCTGGGTAATCTACAAGCACATCCTTATACACGTCCCTAGTCGTGGGAGTACCGAGATAGGGCATCGATACTCCGGAGTAGACTAGCGTATGCGCTTCTCATCCCAGCACGGGAGACGGTCTGTCCCACAGCCGTCGGTACGTCGTACTTGAGATAGTATGCGGGTGCTCGTTAGGTTACGAGTACACTGGACAGGACTCGTCGGGAACTGATGGTTGGTATTATACCTATCGTCAGTTATCAGTTCCCAGGTGACATGAGTACAGCATAGTCCGCTGACTTGACACTGTCACTTCGCCTCGAGTGTGTTCCCACTGTTCTTTGATTACTACCCTACCACGGCTCTACTGAGTCGTGCAAACAGGTAGTAGTTGGGAGCAGTCCCGGAGCACTTGGAGGCAGTGACGGTTAGACAGGATTCGTCTCTCCCGGTATTGGGGGTTGACATCGCGCTGTGTCTAGGAGAGCCATTACACGAGTAGTCCCTGGCCAGGGCAAGCGAGATATACTGGTTGGTTCCAGTGTTATCTCAGGGTGTTCTGGGCTTCACTCCGACACGACTTGTACCGCTATTAGGGGACTGACGTTTACCGCCCCCTAGGCCCGCCATGCGATGTATCAGACGAACAGACCGGACTGTACGGAGATTGTCACATGCAGACTCAGTAGGAGTTCGGATGGGTTTACCTCATCGGCCTTCTTATCGACATCCACCTGGGGACCGTTACGTACAGCTAGTGCCGCTTGCGGTCTGTGGTTAAACCCACTGCCAGCGTAGTGTCGAGTCTTTAGAGTCCCACACAGAGAGTTTCCCTGCACTGAGCGAAACGTGTAGAGGCCGTATGTTTTTACGGCAGGGCTGCGATCACTTACGTACACTTGTGTGCGTATGATGTTCGGGCAGGCAGTACTAGTGGGCTTTGGTTTAAGCCAGATCCTAGTATTGCACGGATGGATCTGTTTTGTCTTCTGCGCATCCGCATTCTACGGAATACGGATGCAGGTGTGTATGCACAGTTTTCTGGAGCGATGAAGGAGGAGGTGCCTCATTAGGGTTTTGGCAGTTGGTTCGGCCAAAACCACTATGTGGCAGGCTCATTAGGGTTTTGACAGTTGATTCGGTCAAAACCATTTTGAGGCGGACTCATTAGGGTTTCGACAGTTCGTTTGGTCAAAACCATAAATGAGCCGGGGACATTATTTACTAATCCTTTCATTGATAATTTTGTTATGGCTAATTACATTGACCATTTGACCATCTTGACTTTGTTGACCTTTTGACCAAAGTTGACTTGGACCTTCTTAGAAGATCTAAAGTATTCTTTGGTTTTCTTTTTATTAAGTTATGATAATGGTCATGTCATTTGTAGCCATCACCTTTATCTTGATTGGATTTGTAATGATAATGTTTTGTGCATTATTGCAACCATGGTTAGCTTTTCTCTTGGTTAAGCTTTTCATTTGCTCATTCTCATTCTCTCTCTTGAAATGAGAAGCTCCATGGTTGCTAGAAAATCTCCTTCTTCTTCCTCCTCTTGATTTCTCCTTTGATCTCATGTGTTGAGAGAAAAAGGATTCTACTTGACAAACACATCCATACATCCTCTCTACACAACCTAGGGCTTCTAGATTGGCAATCTCCTTGCCCTAGTTACCTCGGCTCGAGGTGGAGCTCGGTGTACATCTCTCGGGTGGATCGTCTTCGACTCAAGGAGGCCGCGGAGGTGACCGAAGTCCGGATCAACCATTGAGCAAGCAATGAGAAGAACAACAAGAAGAGAAGAACATCAAAGAAGAACAACAACAAGAAGTGAAGGAGTTCAAGTTGAGGTATAACCACTTTGCCGAGTAGTTAATTCTTCTTTGCAAGTATGCTAGTTTAGTTTAGCAAAGATCCGGCTTTTACGGTCCATGTTACAAAGTTAAGAAAAATTTTGATTTACCGTTTCCGCAACCCCGAAAGTACCGGGAGAGGTAACGTGGACCTAACAGGTTTAGGACAGTCGTACTGCTTTGTTGGCCAAAGTCAAGGGTAGGTACGGGTGGGTTCAAATTAACCTGGAGAATGACGGGTAGAACTTGACATGTGACTTATGATTTGTTGGCCAAAGTCAAGGTCATAAGAGCATGGGGAAAAAATCCACATCGGGAGTTTCTAAAGAAACTGAAACTTGCTAGTGTTGCATACCATTTGGAGTGTGATAATTTTGGTAGGATTCCTTCGGCTTTATCACTGTAATATTTCAAAAAAAGTAAAATATTATTTTTGGGAATTTTCATAATTTTTAATGAATATTTTAATAGTCGGTGTAATTAAATACCGATAAATAGTGAAAATTCCGGAGAAAATTTTAGAAATTCTAAAATAGGGTATTTTGTGGAAGTATGTCATTTTTAAGCTTTTATGGTTACATATATGTTATTTTGGTGAAAATCACGATTGACATTCGCTAAGTGGATTTTTGGCTTTTTGTGCAAAAATGTGCACATGACATTTTCTACACCTGTTTCTTGTTTTGGTCATGGTAGCCTAGGGTTGGACCATGTTTAGGTGACCATGGTGGGTGAACCATTTGATTAGAGCTGGGGTTATGTCGACTTGTGTAGGGAGAAGTGAGCCAATGTGGCTTGGTGTCTTGTGAGCATTGTTTTGGAGAAAGAGTGAGATGGTTAGGATGTGCCATGATCCATCCCATATCATTATTCCTTGTGTTTTGTTACCCTCTCTCACATTTCTCCCCACAACATAACACCCCTTAAGGAAAAAGCACCAGCAGCAGGTGCTGAAACATTGCAACAGCCTTACGTCAGCTCTTGATATACCATATCAGCCCCCATTCTCTCACATCAACAACTACATCAGCTCCATAGCTGATTTACACCAGCTCCTATCACATTTCATCCCCCCATTGCTGACCTGCACACTCCCATCCTCATCTTTTCAGCCACCCTAGCACCATAGCCCAAAACCTACACCCCAAACCAGCCCCCCTTGTCAATACTTTCAGCCACAATAGCTGAAATTCAGCAGCCCTACATCAGCAACAGTAGCTGATGTAACAGCTTCAGCCCCCAATGTCAAACATGCAGCTCCCCCTAACTGACCAAACACCCCCCCATCGAGACTTATCAGCCCCCTAGCTGATAACACTCTCCCATCATCTTTTTCAGCCCCCAATGGGTGACTTTTGCTACCAATCAGCCATCATCAGCACACCTCCAGCACACATTTTCAACACCTATCAGCCTAGACCTCTGTTGCATCAGTAGCAATCCCATCATCAACAACAACCACAATATCATAAGCAAGAGCCCAACACTTCTCCTCCTGCAACACATGAGGAAAAAATGAGAGAAAGAAGAGCAACAGAGAGTGAGTTGTAGGCACCAGCAGCTGCTGAAAAAAAGAACATCAGCTTCAGCATCTGCAGCCCGGTAGCAACATCATTTGAAACAACAACACCACACCACCACAACCATTCCCACAACACCTAAGCAACAATAACAACAACAACAGACACAACCCAACACTCTGATGCTGCAACACACAATGAAGGAAAAGCAAAAAGGAAAACAAAAATGAAGTTGCAAACAGCAGATGCAGCTTCAGCACAAGAGATCAGCCACTGGGGCAGCTCAATAGCAGCAACTCACTCACCCACCCCTCCTCCTTCCTTCATCTTCCCTTCTCCTACATTCTAGGACCCCCTGGAGGTATAATCTCGCATCCCAACTCAGTTCTTGCTCAGTTCTGGCTAGATATCTGAAAGTTTACTCTTTTAGTGTGATATTGTGCTAGTTTAGGCAATTTTGAGTGAAACTTGACCTAGTATTGGTTTTGATCGTTAGTATAACCTTATTAGATGTTTTTGAGACCATTGTAACCAATATTACTCTAAAATCCAAGTATTTACCAGAGTTATTCGACTTGGCGTATTTTACCGTTTTTGTCGATTTTGAGGCCTTTCTGAAATCTGCTTTCACCCGGGGCCTTCTAGAGAAAAGTAGACATGTCAGTGAGCTGTGCAGGCATCCTGGAACCCCTACCAAAAGCCGTAGCCACTAATTCAAAACTCCGGCCGCAAATTACCTCATTCTGGCCGCAATTTGCGGCCAGACCAGCATAAAAATGCATCGTTTTGCGTGCAAAGGCCCTTTTTCATGTAAAATTGACCCCCGGCATGTCTAGTTTTGACTGGTTCCTGTTAGGATAAAATCTGGGTTCATTTTCGTGAGTTGGCGTATGATTTACGACGTGTTTTCGTATGGATTTTGATATTCGATGATTCGTATCTGTCGGGTGGCGTTCGGACGTCGACGACAGTGGATATTGGCTGTTTTTGCACACAAGGTCACAGGTTTTTACCTATGGGCGTAGTGTGCACCATTTTGGTTTCCGATGTGATTTTCATGTGTTTTAGCATGTGATATCCTTGTAGGTACTCACGTGACATCGAGGCGTTGGAGACGCTAATGACGACATCGGCACCGAAACACATAACTAGGTGAGTAGATTTATATCTACGGGGAGAAGTCGGGTGGATGGCGTATAGCACCCCCGCAGTCCGAGGTGGTGTATACGGATGCGTATACACACCTATAAATATTATTGTTGTTGGGATTATTATTGATAATAAATGGATATTGGTGAACTTGGATGATTTTGGTTACGAAACCATAGGGTAGTGGGTGCACTACATATTCATGCACACATATACATACTTGCATACATCCTCACTTCATATATGGTTATGGAATTCGTTATGGATATGTGTTCACATGGGTTTGGGTTTATATGTTTATTACGGATTTGAGGATGATATATGGGATCGATGTGAGTCGATAGTTTGATATGAGATTATGATATCGGCGATATGACCTGTTATGATAGTAAAATTCATGATTTAGATACACCTTGATGCCTTAACAGATTTTGGGATAATGATGCCATAGGAATAGTGACATAAATATGTAAATGATCGACATGTGATATGATATGATATGATATGACAGGATATTTATAATAGGCCGCCTTGGGCGGGGTATACTCCTTGAGATGATATGTGCTGATGATATCAATTTATACGGGATTGTCGACCAGTAGTTGGATCTTGATTATAGTAATGATGTTAGAATTGTACCAGACATAGGTCAGTACCCCGGTGATGATATTGATAAAGAGAATACTTGATGATTAATATGATAAATGTGATATTGACCCGTACCCAGATTGGGGATGCCGTACGACGGATTTACGTACGAGCTATAATTTGATGTTTTGATCCGCACTCTTGACTTGGGAATAACCGATTTTAGAGATATGATATCGGATGTGATATTATCGAGGCGGGATCACCGACTATATATATATATTTATATGTATCGACTCAGAGGTTAGGCGGTTTCCCTTACCTGCAGTTAGCTTATTAGCTCAGCCTTATTGTTGGCATAGCTGTACGACCTTTATGACATTAGATGCAGTTTAGCGATCATGGTGTTCAGTATTTCAGCTCCCGCATATTATTATTGTTGCTCTGCATCACATACTGTTATGATTCATATTCTATTATTGATATCATGCTGTTAGGACACCAACACCATTACCGATGATGCGTATGTTCCACATACACTTACTTGCCAGTTCACACACATCTTCATCGGTAATTGCCATGTCACTACACAGTAGTATTATTGAATCAGGATATGACCCTTGTATGTGCATACTATTATTCCATGTTGCAGGACATACAGTTACACTTGCATTCCATTTATATGTCACATACATCATGCTTCCTGATTATACGCATTGAGATATGTTGTTTCTATGTTATTCTGGATTTGGGAACCGTGGGTATTTCAAAGAGATTATGTAAATGTTTTAAAAACCTGGTTACACTTGATATGATATTTCAGTGCGTTCACCATGTGTTTTCTCGGTGCTGAGAGTGACATGTGAAACCCGAATCGAGGAGGCGGATGAGACCGATTGCGGGTACATGGTGGACCCGGTGCGGTACCCGGGGCAAGAAGATCGCAGATGATGGCGTTGAGCCTGTGCAGGGGAGCACTACCTACCGGTGATATTACCCGACACGTCGGATATCCGGAGGATACCGTCGTAGTCATGAGATGGATGGTAGGGGCCGATCTGGACTGACGGCGCCCTAGATTTTATGATTGAGACATTGAGATTTCGAGATATTGAGACACAGAGATTGTGATACAGAGGTATCGAGATACTGAGACTTATGTTTTGTGCCGATGCTAGGCACTGTTTTATACTGATTTCATTGTGATACCTCATTTTAAAAATACAGAAATCTCACAAAGTTACAAAAGCAGTTTTCTTCAGTACATGCATTCTGTTTCATGCATTCATACATCATTCATATGATATATTGCCACCTGATGCACTGACATGGACATATGGGATTACGTTTGGGTTAGATATTTACACTAGCCATGGTTAGAGATTACTGGTTATATATTTGAGGATTATTTATATTATGATCGTATGACCTAGGTTGCGTCATACATGCGATTTTCTGTTCGTAGATCTTTTTCTACTCACGAGTTGGCAACTCACCCCCGTTGTGCCCCAGTTTCATGCAGGTGTTGCCGTACGGATTTCATTACGGCTTTGCGGGCACATCTTCTTCAGGTGACTTGCTAGTAGGTGGGTTTATTGTATCTTACCCATTATTATACATTGTATATTATATTTCAGTTGTATCTAGAAGTTCCATCAACCAAACATGTATTTATTTGAGATAGAGACCATGGATGTTTATTCATTCGACCGTAGAGTCGTGCGTTATATTTCTATGGATTTCATGCTGGTTGGAGTTCCCTTTTCTGTTGAGATCCTCGCCTTTAGGCGTTGTATATTATGTGCATACAGGTTGATTTGATATGGTTCTTCCTATTCTCTACTACTTCTCTTGGTTTGGATTTCTGGGTTTCGGCTTACTTAGCATACGTACGTCTTGAGACGTTCGTAGTCTAAGTGCCGGTCATGTTCCGTACTTTCGGGTCGTGACAAAGTTGGTATCAGAGCGTTAGGTTTTACCTTCGGAGTATAGGATGACCCTTGGTTGATGGAATAGGTGACTAAAGTAGAGTGACGTACCGTGGTATGTCCGCGGCATATTTACGATGCGCCACTCCACTTAAGAAGCCTTAGGATGTACATTTCCTTGTTCAGTATCATATTCCTTCCTGATCTAGCCTCATCGGTACCATTTTTGGTTTTGCTGCCACGATTACGGGCAGGGAGAGCTACGGCTAGAGTTGCGGTCAGCTTGAGCTCGTCACGAACGAGGACTGACCGGGGCGTGATTCGGGCGACACACGATTGTAGAGATGTGTCTTTTGATTGTGCTTTGTGCCACGAGCGATGGATGGATCGCTGTATGAGATTACTCGGACGTGCAAATCAGCACCAGAGGATTGGGCCACTGATAGAAGCCAGCCAGATTTTGATGACCGTTGATGTATTGTTTACTCATGATGATTGAGGCACCGTTCAGCGTGCAGAAGAGTGAGCCAGTTCTTGCTGCGAACAACGAGCTATTGCCCCAGATGTTTGAGCTATTGCAGTACGAGATTGTACTAATAGATGATAGAAGATCGCTAGTCACCAAGAATGAATGACTAGGACATGTGGATCATTCGCTACCCCGATGCGAGATTATCAGATAGATTGATTCCAGCTAGAGACGACTTCATGTGGAGACGTTGAGAGTCGACAGAGACGATCGAATGATAGTAACCTATTATTCCAAGTTTAAAGTATTTGGAAAGACATGCATGCAATTCTATGGACCCTCTAGAAGAATGAAACCCTAACTCGACATAATGACCGTGTGAAAGCCTTTTGACCTTAGGGTTTGCCGCAGTTCTGCGATGCCATTAGTGAAGCTTGGGTTTGCCCTTCTACGGCTGGACCACCGATGCTGTGGTATGTACTTGATACTCTTATACTGTACCCAAGATGTTGAGCTCTTGGGGGATTATGAGGTTTTGACCAATCGATCGGATGGCTCGATTTAATTCGGATGCTAGATGGTGAGATGCATTTCTTGGGAGACTCCAGATACAAGGATAGCCGTTGGAGCTCAGTCCATGCAGCCATGACGAGACAAGTCCGAAGCAGTCGACATTAGAGAAAAGTGGAGTAAGAGGTTCGTTCCAGATCTAGAGGAGATGACGTTCCACTCCGCCGACATCAAAGATTCGATGCGCATACCGAGGCATTATAACTGGATATACTTTTTAGAAGGAGTCGCGATGAGTATGCAGCCGTTCCGGAACAAGGAACAGATATAGTAAAGGGCGATGACTTCCGGACAGTTGGCAGAAATGAGACTGGAAGAGACCTTGAGTAGGATTCCTTCCAGGACACTGCTGCAATGATACTTGCACCCAGGATCGGATGTGTCACGTACATTCAGAGAGCCAGAGGCCGATGCCAGTGACATGTTGCTTTACGAGTGATCGCGATGATTAACCGAGAAATGACCAGAGAGTGCCAAAACGGAATCATCCCCGTTAGCACACCTGACAGGGCCGTTGAGCCGATGGATCATGAGATTGATAATTCACAGAGAAGACTTGGATCCAGGAGTGGTCGTATTACGCACACCAGCAGGCCAGAGTTCAGGATCGTCGACGAGTTATGCTACGAGTAACCACGACAGTTGGCCTGAAATTCTTGGAGGATGCGCTTGGGCGGTACTATTCCGCCATACTTGATTTCGATGTTTTAGGTAATTTATTAGCCTGATTTGATTTTGATGATTGAGTATTTACGATTTTCGCAAATTCGTTGCACTTGATATCGTTTTCGAGCCTTGGTTTCACATGTTTGTGATTTTATGGGTTCTTAGACATTTGAGTTGATTTTGTGCGTATGCACGCATACGATTTGGTTTTTGCACTCTGTATAGTTCACATATGCTTACAGTGCAATGATTCGTATTTTGTGCACTTGGATGCACTGGACTTCGAGTTCGATGGTGATGCTCGATATTGGATTTCATGATTTCGTGCATGATGGATGCACTGGAATTGGATTTTTAGCGCATGTTGGGCGCATGTTATGAGATGCGATTTGGTGCACACCAGATGCACTAAATTGAGATTTTTCGGGCATGTCAGATACACCCGATTTTGCGGTCAGGTACACGTGTTGCCTACGATAGATGTTGCGTGCACACCCGTTGCACCTTGATGTCGTTTTGTACACCTGCTTGGCACAGGTATGGGTTTTGATTTCCTTGCGCACCGGACGCACAGGGTTTTTATATGCACATTTTTGGAATTGATTTCTTAGGGAGCAGTACGTTTCATGATATTTGATATTGCGATTGATTTTCGTACTGAGCAGGACTGATCAGATGACAGTGCCTGGTATATTTTCCATACATTGACAGATTTCAAAGGGATTTCTAAAAGCGAGCTATAGTCTCATTATTTACATACGTGTCATTTATGACACAAGACATTTAAAATGAGGAGACCCTTCTAAATCGTTTTCAAAACGGCGGATCGTGCATATTAAACAAAAGATATATATGTATTTGGCTATTTTCTTATAGAGACGTCCGCCGCTGTGCAGTGTTATGCGCATTACACATCGACTTTAAATAATTTGGCATGGATTCCTTTCAGATATTTACATGTACAGATTTGATATTTACATGTATAGTTCCGATTTATAGCATATCGGTTTTGCCTTGGATTTGGCATTCGTGTTTTCACATTGACTCCGATGATTGCGAGATGCTTGACGGAGTTTTGACTTCGAGTTATCTGCTCGTTACTCATGCGCATGTATTGCGCTATGATGCCTTTTATGTACTGATAATTTCGGAGCCCCATTGGTTTAGACATTTTATTGTAATGTTTTTAGAATTGGGAGGTTTAAATTTAAATTCGGGGACCGAATTTATTTAAGGGGGGAAGATTGTAATATTTCAAAAAAAGTAAAATATTATTTTTGGGAATTTTCATAATTTTTAATGAATATTTTAATAGTCGGTGTAATTAAATACCGATAAATAGTGAAAATTCCGGAGAAAATTTTAGAAATTCTAAAATAGGGTATTTTGTGGAAGTATGTCATTTTTAAGCTTTTATGGTTACATATATGTTATTTTGGTGAAAATCACGATTGACATTCGCTAAGTGGATTTTTGGCTTTTTGTGCAAAAATGTGCACATGACATTTTCTACACCTGTTTCTTGTTTTGGTCATGGTAGCCTAGGGTTGGACCATGTTTAGGTGACCATGGTGGGTGAACCATTTGATTAGAGCTGGGGTTATGTCGACTTGTGTAGGGAGAAGTGAGCCAATGTGGCTTGGTGTCTTGTGAGCATTGTTTTGGAGAAAGAGTGAGATGGTTAGGATGTGCCATGATCCATCCCATATCATTATTCCTTGTGTTTTGTTACCCTCTCTCACATTTCTCCCCACAACATAACACCCCTTAAGGAAAAAGCACCAGCAGCAGGTGCTGAAACATTGCAACAGCCTTACGTCAGCTCTTGATATACCATATCAGCCCCCATTCTCTCACATCAACAACTACATCAGCTCCATAGCTGATTTACACCAGCTCCTATCACATTTCATCCCCCCATTGCTGACCTGCACACTCCCATCCTCATCTTTTCAGCCACCCTAGCACCATAGCCCAAAACCTACACCCCAAACCAGCCCCCCTTGTCAATACTTTCAGCCACAATAGCTGAAATTCAGCAGCCCTACATCAGCAACAGTAGCTGATGTAACAGCTTCAGCCCCCAATGTCAAACATGCAGCTCCCCCTAACTGACCAAACACCCCCCCATCGAGACTTATCAGCCCCCTAGCTGATAACACTCTCCCATCATCTTTTTCAGCCCCCAATGGGTGACTTTTGCTACCAATCAGCCATCATCAGCACACCTCCAGCACACATTTTCAACACCTATCAGCCTAGACCTCTGTTGCATCAGTAGCAATCCCATCATCAACAACAACCACAATATCATAAGCAAGAGCCCAACACTTCTCCTCCTGCAACACATGAGGAAAAAATGAGAGAAAGAAGAGCAACAGAGAGTGAGTTGTAGGCACCAGCAGCTGCTGAAAAAAAGAACATCAGCTTCAGCATCTGCAGCCCGGTAGCAACATCATTTGAAACAACAACACCACACCACCACAACCATTCCCACAACACCTAAGCAACAATAACAACAAC
This sequence comes from Agapanthus africanus, assembly GCA_030015575.1. NCBI lineage: Eukaryota > Viridiplantae > Streptophyta > Magnoliopsida > Asparagales > Amaryllidaceae > Agapanthus > Agapanthus africanus. The sequence continues at coordinate 379,534,476 of CM057343.1, forward strand.
AACAGACACAACCCAACACTCTGATGCTGCAACACACAATGAAGGAAAAGCAAAAAGGAAAACAAAAATGAAGTTGCAAACAGCAGATGCAGCTTCAGCACAAGAGATCAGCCACTGGGGCAGCTCAATAGCAGCAACTCACTCACCCACCCCTCCTCCTTCCTTCATCTTCCCTTCTCCTACATTCTAGGACCCCCTGGAGGTATAATCTCGCATCCCAACTCAGTTCTTGCTCAGTTCTGGCTAGATATCTGAAAGTTTACTCTTTTAGTGTGATATTGTGCTAGTTTAGGCAATTTTGAGTGAAACTTGACCTAGTATTGGTTTTGATCGTTAGTATAACCTTATTAGATGTTTTTGAGACCATTGTAACCAATATTACTCTAAAATCCAAGTATTTACCAGAGTTATTCGACTTGGCGTATTTTACCGTTTTTGTCGATTTTGAGGCCTTTCTGAAATCTGCTTTCACCCGGGGCCTTCTAGAGAAAAGTAGACATGTCAGTGAGCTGTGCAGGCATCCTGGAACCCCTACCAAAAGCCGTAGCCACTAATTCAAAACTCCGGCCGCAAATTACCTCATTCTGGCCGCAATTTGCGGCCAGACCAGCATAAAAATGCATCGTTTTGCGTGCAAAGGCCCTTTTTCATGTAAAATTGACCCCCGGCATGTCTAGTTTTGACTGGTTCCTGTTAGGATAAAATCTGGGTTCATTTTCGTGAGTTGGCGTATGATTTACGACGTGTTTTCGTATGGATTTTGATATTCGATGATTCGTATCTGTCGGGTGGCGTTCGGACGTCGACGACAGTGGATATTGGCTGTTTTTGCACACAAGGTCACAGGTTTTTACCTATGGGCGTAGTGTGCACCATTTTGGTTTCCGATGTGATTTTCATGTGTTTTAGCATGTGATATCCTTGTAGGTACTCACGTGACATCGAGGCGTTGGAGACGCTAATGACGACATCGGCACCGAAACACATAACTAGGTGAGTAGATTTATATCTACGGGGAGAAGTCGGGTGGATGGCGTATAGCACCCCCGCAGTCCGAGGTGGTGTATACGGATGCGTATACACACCTATAAATATTATTGTTGTTGGGATTATTATTGATAATAAATGGATATTGGTGAACTTGGATGATTTTGGTTACGAAACCATAGGGTAGTGGGTGCACTACATATTCATGCACACATATACATACTTGCATACATCCTCACTTCATATATGGTTATGGAATTCGTTATGGATATGTGTTCACATGGGTTTGGGTTTATATGTTTATTACGGATTTGAGGATGATATATGGGATCGATGTGAGTCGATAGTTTGATATGAGATTATGATATCGGCGATATGACCTGTTATGATAGTAAAATTCATGATTTAGATACACCTTGATGCCTTAACAGATTTTGGGATAATGATGCCATAGGAATAGTGACATAAATATGTAAATGATCGACATGTGATATGATATGATATGATATGACAGGATATTTATAATAGGCCGCCTTGGGCGGGGTATACTCCTTGAGATGATATGTGCTGATGATATCAATTTATACGGGATTGTCGACCAGTAGTTGGATCTTGATTATAGTAATGATGTTAGAATTGTACCAGACATAGGTCAGTACCCCGGTGATGATATTGATAAAGAGAATACTTGATGATTAATATGATAAATGTGATATTGACCCGTACCCAGATTGGGGATGCCGTACGACGGATTTACGTACGAGCTATAATTTGATGTTTTGATCCGCACTCTTGACTTGGGAATAACCGATTTTAGAGATATGATATCGGATGTGATATTATCGAGGCGGGATCACCGACTATATATATATATTTATATGTATCGACTCAGAGGTTAGGCGGTTTCCCTTACCTGCAGTTAGCTTATTAGCTCAGCCTTATTGTTGGCATAGCTGTACGACCTTTATGACATTAGATGCAGTTTAGCGATCATGGTGTTCAGTATTTCAGCTCCCGCATATTATTATTGTTGCTCTGCATCACATACTGTTATGATTCATATTCTATTATTGATATCATGCTGTTAGGACACCAACACTATTACCGATGATGCGTATGTTCCACATACACTTACTTGCCAGTTCACACACATCTTCATCGGTAATTGCCATGTCACTACACAGTAGTATTATTGAATCAGGATATGACCCTTGTATGTGCATACTATTATTCCATGTTGCAGGACATACAGTTACACTTGCATTCCATTTATATGTCACATACATCATGCTTCCTGATTATACGCATTGAGATATGTTGTTTCTATGTTATTCTGGATTTGGGAACCGTGGGTATTTCAAAGAGATTATGTAAATGTTTTAAAAACCCGGTTACACTTGATATGATATTTCAGTGCGTTCACCATGTGTTTTCTCGGTGCTGAGAGTGACATGTGAAACCCGAATCGAGGAGGCGGATGAGACCGATTGCGGGTACATGGTGGACCCGGTGCGGTACCCGGGGCAAGAAGATCGCAGATGATGGCGTTGAGCCTGTGCAGGGGAGCACTACCTACCGGTGATATTACCCGACACGTCGGATATCCGGAGGATACCGTCGTAGTCATGAGATGGATGGTAGGGGCCGATCTGGACTGACGGCGCCCTAGATTTTATGATTGAGACATTGAGATTTCGAGATATTGAGACACAGAGATTGTGATACAGAGGTATCGAGATACTGAGACTTATGTTTTGTGCCGATGCTAGGCACTGTTTTATACTGATTTCATTATGATACCTCATTTTAAAAATACAGAAATCTCACAAAGTTACAAAAGCAGTTTTCTTCAGTACATGCATTCTGTTTCATGCATTCATACATCATTCATATGATATATTGCCACCTGATGCACTGACATGGACATATGGGATTACGTTTGGGTTAGATATTTACACTAGCCATGGTTAGAGATTACTGGTTATATATTTGAGGATTATTTATATTATGATCGTATGACCTAGGTTGCGTCATACATGCGATTTTCTGTTCGTAGATCTTTTTCTACTCACGAGTTGGCAACTCACCCCCGTTGTGCCCCAGTTTCATGCAGGTGTTGCCGTACGGATTTCATTACGGCTTTGCGGGCACATCTTCTTCAGGTGACTTGCTAGTAGGTGGGTTTATTGTATCTTACCCATTATTATACATTGTATATTATATTTCAGTTGTATCTAGAAGTTCCATCAACCAAACATGTATTTATTTGAGATAGAGACCATGGATGTTTATTCATTCGACCGTAGAGTCGTGCGTTATATTTCTATGGATTTCATGCTGGTTGGAGTTCCCTTTTCTGTTGAGATCCTCGCCTTTAGGCGTTGTATATTATGTGCATACAGGTTGATTTGATATGGTTCTTCCTATTCTCTACTACTTCTCTTGGTTTGGATTTCTGGGTTTCGGCTTACTTAGCATACGTACGTCTTGAGACGTTCGTAGTCTAAGTGCCGGTCATGTTCCGTACTTTCGGGTCGTGACAATCACGCAATGATATTTAGATCCCGATCCTACTGTGAGTATATGCTACTCCTCGGGAGATTTTTTCACTAAAACGATCAATGCTATAAACCAAAGTAGGTGTCTAGAATGGTGTTAGCGGGGCTATGCCTCCAGGGAAAAGAGGTTTTATAATTAAGGAACTTCGCGAAAGCGTTGGAAAACCTCCCTTAAAGTACCAACACTAGCCTGGCTGAACGGTTATGCAAGAATTGTACGGTGAGATTAATCCTGACTAATTCTTCTTTTCTGGTTTGAGGAGAGATTCGAGAAACAGTGGGAGCCATCCTGTTTAGATAAACTAAAAACCATTCTAAACTTGCAAGAGTATCATGCTCAAGTGTTTCTTCTCTCTTTCCTAATTGCAGCGACCAAACATGACGGGCCTTAAGTTGCTTTTAGATAAAAACATGTTGACAGGGCCAAACTATAAAGATTGGTTCAGGAATGTCAAGATGGCTATAACTTATGACAAGTTGGGCTATGTCCTTACCAAAAAAGCCCCCGCCGTCCCGGGCCCAGACTCCAGTGTCGCGGACAGGGAAATCCGTAAGACCTGGGAAATTGACCGCGAGAAGGCCAAGTGCCTCGTGCTTGCCTCTATGGACAATGAACATCAGAGGAAGTACAAGAATATGGACCTAGAATCCATATTCCTCCATACAAAGGAATTATATGGAGAGCAATCTTGTATCGCAAGATACGAAACCTCAAAGAAACTGTTTCAAGCGAGGTTGGCCGTCGGATCATCTGTCGGGGAACACATCCTTAAGATGATTGGCTATATTGAGGAGCTCGCAGACCTCGGGACCGCGTTAGAGAATCAGCTGTATACAGACTTGATTCTCCAATCCCTTCCTTCCACCTACACCCAGTTTATTTTGAATTTTAATATTCAAAGTAAAGAATTTGAACTTCCAGAACTTCTCAACATGTTGAGGAGTGCTGAGGGCACCCTGCAGAAAGTAAGAGAAACACCCGCTCTATTTGTTGGTGGTACTTCTTCTTCCAGGTCTAAGGAGAATGTTGGAGATAGTGCCCTCAGAGTCAATTATTAGGTCACAGGTACGTGATTGCAATGATTGATGGAGGACCTATCCCGGTAGGACAGTCTTACTCGAGATGATAGTATGCTATCTGGTTTACCTTTATCATCGTGTACTGCTTTAAGTGACTTGACACGTCGCTATTACACGTTGATAGAGCCCCTAGGATTCTTGCTTGACCACCAGCAGTATGAGGGCGATCATATAAGTGGGAGCTGGGGGTCTATAAGCATATCCTTAAAAGGTCTCTAGTCGTGAGAGTTTCGAGACAGGGCATCGATTCTCCATAGTAGACTAGTGTATACAGTCGAGACCCCGACGAGGGGCGGTGGCCGGTCTCACAAGCCACTGGTGTCAGTTGGATCACCTAAGATGTATACAGGTGCTCATTGGGTTATGAGTACACCGGACAGGACTCGCCGGGAACATGCCAGTTGGTCATATACCAGACGTCAGATGGCAGTTCCCTGGTGACATGTGTACAGGTTAGTTCATCGACCTGGGGATCGTCATTTGTCTCGTGTGAGTTCCCACTGTACTTTGATTACTACCCTACCACGGCTCAAAGGAGTCGTGCAAACAGGTTTTAGTTGGGTACAGTCCCGAGCCACATGGAGGCAGTGAGCGTATCTTCAGGGGTTCGTCTCTCCCGGTATTGGGGGTGAGGTCGTGCTGTGTCTAGGAGAGCCATTACACGAAGCCCTCGGCCGAGGCAAGGAGATTTACTGGTAGGTATTCCAGTAGTATCTCAGGGTGTTCTGGGCTACACTCCGACACGACTTGTACCGCTTTTGGGTGTCTGACTTTTACCAACCCCCTAGGCCCGCCATGCGATGCTCATAGATGAACGGACCGGACTGTACGGATATTGTCACTGACAGGCTCAGTAGGGAGTCAGGCTGAGTTCGCTCACAGACGTCCGTTTTGGTCAATACCTGGTAGCCCGTTATGTATTGGCTTATACCTCTAACGTGCTAGTGGTTAATCCACAACCAAGGTGTTGACGAGTCTTTAGAGTCCCCCACATTCAGTTCCTCAGCTTTCGGGCGAAAGGTTGTAGAGGCCGTATGGAGATATGGCAATGTCCGATCAGGTACGTGCGGTATTGCACGGATCAGGATCGGAAGTTGTACTATAGGCCGTATGGATATATGGCAGGGTTCGATCAGATACGTGCGGTATTGCACGGATCAGGATCGAACGGATATTACTAGCCGGCTTTGGTTTAAGCCGGATCCTAGTATAGTACAGTGTAGATTTTGTCTCCTTGCATTTGTATTTCGGTCGAAATACAGATGCGGGTGTGTATGCACAGTATCGGGGTTTTTCCTGTAATTTATTACGGGACCAGTTTTCTGGAGTTGCCAGTTTGCTTTCCGTTTCGGCCGATTTCCATTGTTCCGTTCGTTGGCCGAAGATTGGTGGAGGAGGGTTTATTTGCATTGTTGCAAATAGGCATTAGTGCAGGGGGTTCTTTGCATCTTGTTGCATCATGATGGCTTTCATGATGTGCACCATCATTGACTTGTTTTGACTCCATCATGACTTGACTTTTAAAGTCATGATTGTTGATGATGTTGAGGGGTATGGTTGTTGAGTGAGGACTTTTCTTTGTGATCATTTCTTTTCATATGATAACCTTTTCCTTTCTCTCTCTCCATTGGATTATTGGATGGCCTCTCATTTTTCTCACTCTCCATTTTTTTCATTCCTCCCCTCACCAAGATGGCCGGCCCAAGCATGAAGGGGGGCTGTCCAACATTTTTGAGTGTGGGATTTTGGTTCATTTCATGTTGCAAAATCCCACAAGATCAATCCCAAAAGCTCCAAGTATCATTCCTCCACCAAATGGCAATTCCACAACCCCAAAGTGAGACTTGAGGACTATATATTCTACAGCGAACCTTGGGCACGTCGAGTAGCCGGCTTCGTGCCCGAGTTGCCTCGGCATTGAGGTGGGAGCCCGTAAAAGAAGTAGGCGATGTGGTGCACTTCCGGCAACGAGGAGGAGACGGGACATTCCGCAGGAAATCGGGACGATGACGAGAAGACCGGAGGACTTGGATCGTCGGTATATCTCTTTCCCATCTTGTAGATAGCTAGGACTAGTTAATGGTTCGATCCGGGTATTAGTGCACGGCGGTTTGCCAGTTCAAGAAAAATTAAAGTTTATCACCGCTTCCGCATTTGGCCGTCGGATTGACGGCCGGGGCGCCGCCGTGCACTTACATTGGTATCAGAATCTCGCCATTAACTTAGTCTAGCTTGGTGTAATGTGTTTTTCAGTTCCGATCGATCGAATGTTCCAAAACCCGTATTGCTTCACATCAGTTTTCTGTTGAATTTTTTCAGTCCCCAAAATTTTTTCAGGTTGTAAAATATTGATGTACTAGAAATTGTAAGACTACTGTACAAATTTGAGGCACTGATCTTCTAACCAGAGCGCGGAACCGCGGCTAAAACCCACTTGTGGCCGCGGTTCCGCCGCAGTATGGAGGAATCAGTGGGTTGGATTTTTACAGTGGGCTTTTGGGGAGTTTTTAGGGGTTTTGGAATATTAATTTTGGGCCCTGATTTTCTTGATGTGCTACAGTAGTGCTTGGGGCCCACTTGTTATAATTTGATCGATCGGATATTTTAAACACATTTTTCACAGTATTTACATTATATCTGCGACCGTGAATGTCACTTGATCGGTAAATCCGGTCTAACTGCTATAGCCCGGTTAGACGGATTTGCGAACGTGACTTTCACGTTGATGTTCTGTTTTTGCTGTGATGTTGCGGATCGGTCGTGGGGGATAGCCTGGATGCAATGCTAGTACTGTTCTGTTGTATTATATACATTTGATATTGCGGGGCGAGCGTTCGACATGTGGACTGCCGTCACTGCCTGATTGTATTATTATTTTGGGGCACGGCCAGGTTGCGGTCGATGTACCCGTTGTATGTATATTTTACTTTCTGTACTAGGATTGCCCCGCGGAGGGGTGCACGGATAGCCGGGTTCTGGAGGGCAACAAGCCCGCATCTCATGGCATTGAGACGGAGGGGGCTTCACTCTAGGATTGGCGGGCTATTCGCCGCACTCGTAGGGGGTACAGGTTGACCCAGGAGGGGTGCCCAAGTTACCGGATTCCGTGAAGTGCTGGGTGGTCCATTCACGGTGCTGAAGGGGGCTGCCTCGGTTCAGGTTTTGGCGGGTGACTTGCCGCGCCCGTAGGGGTCTAGGTTTTCATTGCACAGGCTATCCACACGACCAGGGGAACGTCGGGTTTCAGCAGTGGCTCTGTGAAACCCGGGGATCCTAGATATCTGTATTGTTTCTGTGATGCTGTTCATTCTCTGTGATGTTGCATTTTATTCACGCCTTGAGCGAATATAATATATTGGTATATATATTAGTAGATGTTGTATATGTTTTGCATCCGCGCTAGTCCAGTCCCCGCTCTGTCGTTAGTTAGCTAACCTAACGGGTAATGACGGGACCCAATGGCGAATGCGGATGGCATATACGTACATCAGTATATTTTCGTTCTTTGTGGTGTGATCAATTGATGGGACTGCATTGATTCGGATCAATGCAAGTTAAAACAAACCTAATCTGATGTTGTTGGAACACTTTTCAAAAAGCTGTGATTGCAAGGACGTTCACTTTTGTTTTGCATCGCGGTATTCATTTAGAATATCCTGCTCCTCAATCGACGAGGCAAGGGCCGAGATCCCTTCACCGGGAGTGACCCCTTGGACTGAAGTTTGCGTTAGGACATTAACTTCACTATAGCCGACTACTTTTGCTTTGCACCGTGGTATTCAGTTAGAATATCCTGCACCCCATTCTACGGGGAATGAGCCGAGATCCCTTCACCGTGAGTGACCTCTTTAGCGAAGGTTTTCGTCACTATATTTTTAAAAGCTATCCGTTCCTTCAACGATATCAAGTTCATTACGTTAAAGGTTTTCTCCAGAAACCATTCGTAGCCCTCCATCATTTCAGTTAAATATTCGGTAGTATTCAAGCTATGTATTTTGACCTCACGCCAAGGCATAGTGTTTGGTAGCTGCCGGGTATTTATCTGTTGCATAGATAGATGCGTTGGTTTGGGACAGTCGTACTACTATTTTGGCCTACGTCAAGGGTATGTACGGGTGGGTTCAAATTAACCTGGATAATGATGGGCAGAACTTGACATGTGACTTAAGATATTTTGACCTCACGCCAAGGTCATAAGAGCATGGGGCAGAAATCACATCGGGAGTTTCAAAAGAACTGAAACTTGCCAGATATGCGCATACCTTCTGGAGTGTGGTAGCGTGAGCGGATTCCGTCACGTTGTCATGCGATGATAGTTGGATCCCGATTCCCACTGATGAGTTAGTTTACTCCTCGGGTGACCCCGACTAATTCTTCTTTTAGGTTTGGAGGAGAATTTGACGGTACAGTGGGAGGTTTCCAGATTAGATTAATTGGTAACCATTCTGATCTAGGTTAGAGTGCACGCTGAGTGTTTCTTTTCTCTCTCTCTTTGGCAGCGACCATTGACCCGACCCTAAGACTATGACTCAGTGACCAAGTTGACCGAACCTTCTTTAACACTGGCTTTTGGATTGTCAGAGTTGCAAACCTTATTGCCACTCCCACTTTTACCCTTTTCTCCAGGACACCCCGTATCATTACGAACGTCCACTTCCATTGGACAAAACCATCGTATGGTTAGATACGAACTCGAAGGAATTAATTCGAGGATGGTTTCCGGTTCTGGAGGAAACGGATAGGACTATTCAGTTGTCTTTTCCTTTTACCTTCTCTCAGGTAGCGAGTACTCCTTGGTTTAGGAGATAGTACACCTATTACGCAAATTGGATAGTCTTCTTCCAAACCTTAGGCTGGTGCCGAACGGTAGGGAATGAAGAAAACCAATTAGCCTAACGATGGTGTACAGAAGGTATTAAGTTCAGACAAAGCAAGGGATTAGTAAGAGGGCAAAGTAAATTGCAACAGATATTCATGACCAAACCAAGTATTCCTTCGCCAATCCTAAAATCACCTTTGTATTTCTCCAGGACACTCCGTATCACTACGAAGATCCACAGTTTATTTGGATACTCCATCGTATGGTTATATACGAACTCGAATGGAACTTTTTCCAGTTCGGGGATGGATTCTGGTCCAGGAGAAATAGGAATAAGGTTCATTCGGTTGTCTTTTATCCTCACCTTCTCTCGCATTGTGAGTGTTCCTAGGATTAGGACAGTACACCCATTATGCTTATTGGATAGTCTTCTTCCAAACCATAGGCTGGTGCCGAACGGTAGGGAAGGAAGAAAACCATTTGGCCTAAAGGGGTGTGCAGAAGGTAATGACTAAAGACATATGAAGGGATTTGGAGAGGTGGCAAAGAATTATACGGTTACAGTCGTGAATCTGGAAGAGGCATTACTAGGAATACCAGGATACCCCATCGAAACATTTCAATGTTTCAGTTTCGCTGTGTACTGTTAAAGGAAAACTGATTTCCCGATTAGATACTTACTCCAGGGTATGTATTTACCAGGTATGATTCTCACATCTGTATGGTTTTACAGATGATGAGTGGGAGTAGGTTATTGGGAATTGGGTGATCATCTTCATTATATCGGGATTCGTTGTAATCGGTGATATTTGAGGAAATCACCTGGGCTGTTTGCCGGTCGGCAAATATTTGGTTTTGAATATCCGCTGTTATGCACCAATTTCAAATTGATATATCTGTACGTCTATTTTCATAGAGTGAGATATACCTTTCTGAAATTAGGTCTACGGCATTTACCTATATCAGTGGATGGTTAGGTAAGGAGCATTAAGCAGCGGTGTAATTCTTCTTGACCATAAGTATAGTTTTCAACCTACGACACACAGTGAATGAGTTATCAGACTCAAGGGACTTATACAGAGTGTTGTATGTTGTCCAGGGTCCATCAGGACAGAGGGGTTGGTCCTCGTACTATATTCGGTTTACTTATGACTTCTCTACTTTTTAGACAGGTGTTTCGTGGAAACACAGGGTCCGAATTTTGAGAAGTTATAGGTATTTGAATAGAGTAGAGAACCAGGTGTAGCAAGTATCGGGATTCTTCAAAGAGATCGAAGATGTAGATACTTGTGTATGGTATTAAGTTGATAGTAATGACTAAGAGAACTTGCTTCTTTTTCAGGTTACTCATAATTGGAAGCATTCCTAAGTTGAGTAACGTTGATCGGCCTCCTTCCATTTAGTTGACATGCACTGGAGACAGTTGCATGATTTGAATCTGGTTCAATTAAATCAGTGCCTCTGGTCCTATATGGGATATAGAACAGTTCATATCTTAACGATGTTAAGGTACGGGGAGTTGTCCGGCTTATGCTTAAAACCAGACACTGGACAACTCAAGGCACGTTTCTGTAATGGCTGTTTGTGGGTTGACCCAGGCTATGACGCGGGTTGATTTTCTACCATCTGGATGAACAATAGCAATATTGTTCTAGACTCGCCACAGTTTTAATAAAAATGGATTTTTTCAGAAAACAGTAGTGGGAGTATGGTAGAACTGGAAGTGATTCCAGAACCACAAACGATTACTGAAGATTTGACAGGAACCTAAAGATTCAATCTGGATTGACATTCCATTGGCCACTCCGCAGATACGGTGGGTAACTTCAGGCACCCGAGAGGTACTACGGTAGCCTCAAGGACGGTGACAGGGAAGTTCTTGTTTACCCACAATTACCATTGCTGTTGTTCCAGGCTGCGAGACCCGGTGGGAGGATGAGTGTAGCGTCGTTCTAAACTAGTTTTAGAAGTGTACGTCTATATGACTCTGCCAGAGGGTTGTCGTAGTCAGTGGGAGCAGCGGAAGCATTGGTGGACAGGTAGCTTATGTCTATTTATAGACTAAAGCAGATGTAACGGAGATAGATCATCTATTTCTGACGAGACAGTCATGGGTTTGACTTCATCAGAATAGGGGATGGATCTGTTGAGAAGGTAGTAGGGTGTGATGTCATGGTGTTTGGATGACATACACAGAGTAGGAAAGGAAACTCCTATACTACAACCGGTTATACTTTGGTCGTCACACAGTGTTTTCTCCACATGGGACTTGGACATTATATCAGACATACTGGTTACTAGATCTATGGTTTTAGATCTAGATTTGGGTAGTCTCCCAATCTGGGTACTTAGACAGCATTCTAAGGGTATTTAGAATGGACGACTCCTGGCACGGTAGTGTACCTGCAGGTGATGGAGTCACCCTCTCTAAAGGTGTCTTACAGACTAAAGGGGAGAGGGATGTGCATGATTGGCAGATCACTTGCTTAGGCAATTGAGTCAATCATGAGATGTCAAGTACCACACCAGATGTTGTTCTTGCACTAGATGCAATAAGTTGACATTAATCCAATTCTGGAGAAACAGTCGGAAGCAGTTTTAGAACATAAGTGGATGTTCTAGGGATATGATAACGACAGCCTCATTCAGGAGACAGTTATCATTCCTGGCTTCCAAGGTGACATGGACGACAAGGAGGTTGTCAGAGTTATAGTTTTTCCTTCTGACGAGGGGCAGTATTTTGGACAGGAGGTCCAAGGAAATACTGAGGGTGGCATGGCGCAGGATACTGATTAAGTTCAGTTGACGATACAGTCTAAGGAGTTTGGATTTGGAGTTCATTTATGAGCTATGTCCCATCAGACATCCAGACACATCCTAAGACAGGTATTGCTCATTTCGGGAGATGGGTTTCTCCGCGAACTTGAGATATAGAGAGACATAGAAAGAAACAACAAAGCGGATCCACTCACTGAGGCTATTCCTTGAACGCAGTAGTTTCGCAAACGAGCTTTGTGAGACTGACTAGTAGAGGAGTTGGGTGTTCGGTATCACACGGGCTGTGAGTATGCGACATCGCAATAATTAGCCTTGAGTGCAAGTGGGAGATTGTTGGAGATAGTGCCCTCAGAGTCAATTATTAGGTCACAGGTACGTGATTGCAATGATTGATGGAGGACCTATCCCGGTAGGACAGTCTTACTCGAGATGATAGTATGCTATCTGGTTTACCTTTATCATCGTGTACTGCTTTAAGTGACCTGACACGTCGCTATTACATGTTGATAGAGCCCCTAGGATTCTTGCTTGACCACCAGCAGTATGAGGGCGATCATATAAGTGGGAGCTGGGGGTCTATAAGCATATCCTTAAAAGGTCCCTAGTCGTGAGAGTTTCGAGACAGGGCATCGATTCTCCATAGTAGACTAGTGTATACAGTCGAGACCCCGATGAGGGGCGGTGGCCGGTCTCACAAGCCACTGGTGTCAGTTGGATCACCTAAGATGTATACAGGTGCTCATTGGGTTATGAGTACACCGGACAGGACTCGCCGGGAACATGCCAGTTGGTCATATACCAGACGTCAGATGGCAGTTCCCTGGTGACATGTGTACAGGTTAGTTCATCGACCTGGGGATCGTCATTTGTCTCGTGTGAGTTCCCACTGTACTTTGATTACTACCCTACCACGGCTCAAAGGAGTCGTGCAAACAGGTTTTAGTTGGGTACAGTCCCGAGCCACATGGAGGCAGTGAGCGTATCTTCAGGGGTTCGTCTCTCCCGGTATTGGGGGTGAGGTCGTGCTGTGTCTAGGAGAGCCATTACACGAAGCCCTCGGCCGAGGCAAGGAGATTTACTGGTAGGTATTCCAGTAGTATCTCAGGGTGTTCTGGGCTACACTCCGACACGACTTGTACCGCTTTTGGGGGTCTGACTTTTACCAACCCCCTAGGCCCGCCATGCGATGCTCATAGACGAACGAACCGGACTGTACGGATATTGTCACTGACAGGCTCAGTAGGGAGTCAGGCTGAGTTCGCTCACAGACGTCCCTTTTGATCAATACCTGGTAGCCCGTTATGTATTGGTTTATACCTCTAACGTGCTAGTGGTTAATCCACAACCAAGGTGTTGACGAGTCTTTAGAGTCCCCCACATTCAGTTACTCATCTTTCGGGCGAAAGGATGTAGAGGCCGTATGGAGATATGGCAAGGTCCGATCAGGTACGTGCGGTATTGCACGGATCAGGATCGGACAGTTGTACTATAGGCCGTATGGATATATGGCAGGGTTCGATCAGATACGTGCGGTATTGCACGGATCAGGATCGAACGGATATTACTAGCCGGCTTTGGTTTAAGCCGGATCCTAGTATAGTACAGTGTAGATTTTGTCTCCTTGCATTTGTATTTCGGTCGAAATACAGATGCGGGTGTGTATGCACAGTATCGGGGTTTTTCCTGTAATTTATTACGGGGCCAGTTTTCTGGAGTTGCCAGTTTGCTTTCCGTTTCGGCCGATTTCCATTGTTCCGTTCGTTGGCCGAAGATTGGTGGAGGAGGGTTTATTTGCATTGTTGCAAATAGGCATTAGTGGAGGGGGTTCTTTGCATCTTGTTGCATCATGATGGCTTTCATGATGTGCACCATCATTGACTTGTTTTGACTCCATCATGACTTGACTTTTAAAGTCATGATTGTTGATGATGTTGAGGGGTATGGTTGTTGAGTGAGGACTTTTCTTTGTGATCATTTCTTTTCATATGATAACCTTTTCCTTTCTCTCTCTCCATTGGATTATTGGATGGCCTCTCATTTTTCTCACTCTCCATTTTTTTCATTCCTCCCCTCACCAAGATGGCCGGCCCAAGCATGAAGGGGGGCTGTCCAACATTTTTGAGTGTGGGATTTTGGTTCATTTCATGTTGCAAAATCCCACAAGATCAATCCCAAAAGCTCCAAGTATCATTCCTCCACCAAATGGCAATTCCACAACCCCAAAGTGAGACTTGAGGACTACATATTCTACAGCGAACCTTGGGCACGTCGAGTAGCCGGCTTCGTGCCCGAGTTGCCTCGGCATTGAGGTGGGAGCCCGTAAAAGAAGTAGGCGATGTGGTGCACTTCCGGCGACGAGGAGGAGACGGGACATTCCGCAGGAGATCGGGACGATGACGAGAAGATCGGAGGACTTGGATCGTCGGTATATCTCTTTCCCATCTTGTAGATAGCTAGGACTAGTTAATGGTTCGATCCGGGTATTAGTGCGCGGCGGTTTGCCAGTTCAAGAAAAATTAAAGTTTATCACCGCTTCCGCATTTGGCCGTCGGATTGACGGCCGGGGCACCGCCGTGCACTTACAGAGAAAGCCAAAGGAAAGAAGAAGAAGGCCTCCACCAAAGCGAGCTGCGGTGTTGGTAAGATGGAAGCAAAGGGAAAAGTAAAGGTTGGGTGGCAGACTGTAGGGAAGGAAGAATGCTTTTTCTGTCACAAGAAGGGCTATTGGAAGAAGGATTGCAGGGCCTGGATGTTAGTTATATGGATGCCCTAGAGGCCATTACTATACATAGGATGTATATTGTAGTGGATGCTGGGACATATATAGGGAGGACTTTCTTGCTCGACATGATAGTATGCTATCTGGTTACTCTTTACCTTAACGTGTATACTGATTGTCTCTCTGTTACATGTTGGTAAAGCCCTTAGGATTTGTACTTGACTACCTGGACTATGATGCAGATCATACTAGTGGGGACATGGTAGTCCATAAGTACATCTTTCAAGGTCCCTAGTCGTGGGTATATCGAGACGGGGCATCAATATACCAGAGTAGACTAGCGTATACCTTCTCGACCCATACAGATGGGCGATGGATAATCCCATATCCATTGGTGTTTGACATCGGAGATGATATACGGGTGCTCAGTGGAGACTGGGTACACTGGACGGACTCGCCGAGAACTCCCAGATGGTATTATACCTTACGTCAGATGGCAGTTCTCTGGTGACACTGGTACGGAGTAGTCTGTTGACCCGAGATCGTCATAGAGTCTTGTGTGGTTCCCACTGTGCTTTGATTTCCACCTTACAACGTCCAAGAGGGCGTGCAAAACGGTGGTTTTTGGGTACAGTCCCGAGTCACATAGAGGCAATGAGCGATAGGAGGGGATTCGTCTCTCCCGGTATAGGGAGTTGATGTCGTGCTGTGTTCGATTGGCTATAACCGGAAATCCCTGGCCAGGGTTGCTGAGATTTACTGGTAAGTGTTACCAGTAGTTTCTCGAACTGTTATAGACCTCATATCGACACTACTTATCGAGCTATTGGGGTCTGACGTTTACCACCCCTAGGCGAGATATGCGACAGATCAAATGAACAGACCGGACTGTACGGTAAGTGTTACTGGTTGGATTCACTGGATTGTGAGCGGGCTTGCTCGTCGATCTTCTGATCCCTCAATACCCAAGTGGCCATTACGTTTAGCAAACCGCTTGCGGCTTGTGGGTGTTTGATATGATCATCATCTGCTGCCGGCGTATTGACGAGTCTTTAGAGTCCTACACAGAGGTTTCCTGGCTCAAGCGAAACGAAATAGGAGCGCATATGAGATATGTGCGGGACCGAGAATAATGCGTGTATGTGATACCGTATTCTATTCTCGTGATGAATGTATCGAATGGTTGTATATGATATAACCTAGTTATCGAATCAAGGATTGATTCGATAAATCGATACATTGGATATTAGTCGGTCATATACGATATGACCGGATCGTTAAATCAAGTGTTGATTTGATGATTTAATGCATAATTATATATTTGATATATTACTTTGCATTAACTAGTATTGGTTCACTTTAAATGGATTTTCTCACTTGAAGTTCACAAGTTGTATATGTGATATACTTTTGTGCACTTGATTGTATCATGTTTGATGATACATGCTTACTTGAGTTTGTGTAAAGATTGAACCATGGTTATTTAAATGGTTAGGGTTTTGGTTTTCTTATTTATTTATTTATTTATTCTTTTTGGAAAATAATAAGCATAAAGAGAAAATGGTGGCTTTCTTTGTTTGTACATTGAAGCTTCATGAAGCTTTGACTAAGTGACCATTTTGTCTCATGCTTAACCCTAACCATTCCACTTAACCCTAGTTCATTCTCTACACTTGACCATGGTTAGATTATGATAAGTATTCCTTTTATTTTCTATTTGTAAATAACTTATCATAATATTCTATCTTCTTCTTCTTCATCATCTTCAAAGATGAAGAAGCTTGCCTCCATCAATGGCAACTAGTGAAAAAGAGTGAGAAATCCAATTCTAAAGTGAACCCACCTCCTATTTCTTCATCCTCTACCTCTTGCCAAGTAGTATAGAGTGTATCCTTCACAAGTTTTCATGGCTTGGTGAAGGTGGAGCTTGATCTTGTGATGCCTCGATGTAGATCATCTTCGGCATCGTCGTCGATGACCTAGCCCGCTTTTTCTCCGATGAAGCCGATGCTAGAGTCATGGTACGATTTGGACAGCAGAGAGGACTTCATCACGAAGCTATGGAGGTGGAGAACCGGATCTACAAAGGTTGTATTTCCGTTCACTTAGTTAAATTGTTAACTAGCTTCTTTGTTTCGCTTAAACTTCTAGCCAACGATCCGTATTAGGGTTTCTCGGCACCCCTAAAATTTGAAATTGGCATGGTTGATGCCTTGTGAGACCTCTAGTGTGTGACTAGGAACTCTACAGTGGTATCAGAGCCTAGCTAGAGCCTTAGGCGAAGTCCAGACAAAGTTAGAAGTCTGATCGAACCGAAACCCAAAACCCTAAAATGCTCTCTGTACATTTTTTAAAATCGGGGATTTTTGAGAATTAAAAATATGCAGAAAAATAAGCAGGGAATTGTAAGAATTACTGTGAAGTACGTCATCTTGATTCGACCAAGTGACCGCGGAACCGCGGCAGAAGCATGCCATGTGCGGCGGTTCCGCGGCAATAAAGAGGCATCTTGTCATGATTTTTGCACAGTAATTCCTATAATTTAGTGCTGTATTTTCTGGGATATTTTAATGTTTAATCCACAGTTGAGTTTTTTGGGGTTGATTTGGGGATTCGATTATTCGATCGGATTTTCTAATTTTGTCTATGTGTTTTCCGGATAATTTTTGAATATGTTAAAAAGTTCGGCCGGACATAAATACCCACTTTTTCCCTTGTCGGGAAATTTCCAAGTGTTGGATCTTTCCGTGGTTTAATCACGTTCTAATTAATGCAAGTAACGCGATGGTCCCTCTAGAAGATAACAAACTTTAACTTGATTATGTGACCGTCTTGAACTGCCCTTTGAACCTTAGGGTTTGGGGCAGTACGGCGTGCCACATGTGAAGCGTTGGCTTGACCCTTCTACGGCTGGACCGTTGGTACTGAGGCACGAACTGAATGTTGTTAGACTTATTTCATGTGTTGGACTGTATCGGGAAAACTTGGGTGTTCGATTGTTCGATCGGAAAGTTTAACATTTTCTGTTTATCTGGAATGGGATACAATACTTGGAATTCACAAATAGTTATGAGATAACTGAATGAATGTTATAAACATAGCAGTTTAGCCTCACTTGATCGGTTGCCACGGAATTTTGATGTGATCAAAACTCCGTCGTAATCACGTAGGGTACACGGATACTCGCCGGGTAAACTTAATAGACAGCCTCACTCCATACCCCCGACCAAGTGACTGTAGGAGAACCCCGTCACCGATAGCATCCGTTCGGGTGCTCGCGGTAGCGGTGTTCCGCCTTGGTGCACTTCGTCGACGGTATTAGGGGTGCAGCCGCCTACTAAAGTTTGCGACGAGCATTCGATCAGGGTGTCGGGAATCCTGTTGAATTACCCGACATGATATTGAAAAGAGTTTTCGATAATGAGACTAAAATGCGGGGTTTATAATTGTTAGGCATGCGATGTCTAAGTATTTCATTTGATTAGTCATGCGATGTCTAAAGAGGTTGCGGATTCCAACTGTTGTAGTTTTACACTTTCTTTTCTGTGACCGTAAGTGTAATATGTGATATCGCCGGTTTCGTTGCTATATGTCAACGACAATTGGGATGCGCATATTTACTTATGTTGATAACATGTGATGTTATGTGTTGCTGGATATGTTATATTGGATCGTCGTGTTTGAATAGCCGAGGGTTTTTATGTGAGATTAGTGTTTTTCATTTTCATTCATGTAAAAACTTGTATGTAATATTCTTTTATTGGGGCACTTCCAGGTTGAGGAAGTTGTCACCCGTTGTATATTATTTACTTTTCCGCACTAGGATAGACCCAAGGTGGGGAGCACAAGTAACCGGGTTCTAGGGTCCAGTGGGAGACCAACTCGAGGAGTCGAGTCCGGGTCTCCTAACCCTAGAATTGGCAGGGTTGCTTGACGCTCTCGTAGGGGTCTAGGGGTGTGGGATTGGCTATTCATCACTGTTAGTTGTATGTATGCCCTAGAGGCCAGTATTGTACAGATGATGTATATTATATTGGATGCTTGGACATATATAGAGATGACTTTCTTGCTCGATATGATAGTATGCTATTTGGTTAATCTTTATCTTAACATGTACACTAGTCTCTTTATACTGTCTTATAGTTACATGTTGGTAAAGCCCTTAGGATGTGTACTTGACTACCTGGACTATGATGCGGATCATACTAGTGGGGAAATGGTAGTCCATAAGTACATCCTTCAAGGTCCCTAGTCGTGGGTGTATCGAGACGGGGCATCGATATACCAGTGTAGACTAGCGTATACGCTTCTCGACCCATGTGATGGGCGATGGATGATCCCATATCCATTGGTGTTTGACATCAGAGATGGTGTACGGGTGCTCAGTGGAGACTGGGTACACTGGACGGACTCGCCGAGAACTCCCAGATGGTATTATACCTCACGTCAGATGGCAGTTCTCAGGTGACACTTGTACAGTATAGTCTGTAGACCCGAGATCGTCATAGAGTCTTGTGTGATTCCCACTGTGCTTTGATCTCCACCTTACCACGTCCATGAGGGCGTGCAAAACTGTGGTCTTTGGGTACAGTCCCGAGCCACATGGAGGCAATGAGCGATAGGAAGGGTTTCGTCTCTCCCGGTATTGGGGGTTGATGTTGCGCTGTGCTCGATTGGCCGTAACAGGGAAGTCCCTGGCCAGGGCTGATCAGAGATTTGCTGGTAAGTGTTACCAGTAGTTTCTCGACCCGTTATGAGCCTCACATCGGCGCGACTTATCGGGTTATTGGGGTCTGACGTTTACCACCCCTAGACTTGATATGCGACATAGCAGACGAAGAGACCGGACTGTATGGTAAGTGTTACTGGTCGGATTCGCAGGAGTGTGAGCGGGCTAGCTCATCGATCTTCTGATCGCTCAATACCCGGGTGGCCGTTACGTTTAGCAGACCGCTTGCGGCTTGTGGGTGCTTGATATGATCATTATCTGCTACCGGCGTATTGACGAGTCTTTAGAGTCCTACACAGAGGTTTCCTGGTTCAAGCGAAATGAAATAGGAGCGCATATGAGATGTGTGCAGGACCGAGAATAATGCGTGTATGTGATACCGCATTTCATTCTCGCGATATATGTTTCGATTGGTTATATTCGATATGACCTTGTTATCGAATCATTGATTCGATAAATCGATACATTGATTACTAGTCGGTTATGTGCGACATGACCGGATCATTGAATCAAATGTTGATTTAATGATTTAATGTATAATTATATATTTGATATATTACTTTGCATTAACTAGTATTGGTTCACTTTAAACGGATTTTTCTCACTTGGTGTGCACATTGTATATGTGATATGTTTTGTGTACACTTGTTTGTATCATGATTGATGATGAATAATAACTTGGCTTTGTGTGAAGAATTGAACCATGGTTATGATAAGGGTTAGGGTTTTTGATTGTTCACTTAATTATTTATCCATTATTTATTCATTTAATTAGGTGAAAGAAAACAAAAAGGGTTTCTTTTCTTCATGAAGCTTATTGTAGCTTCATGAAACTTTGACCAAAGTCATCCCTTTTGTCTTCATCCTTAACCCTAACCACTAATCTAACCTTGGTCAATTCTCTACACATAACTATGGTTTACTTTATGATAAGTATTGATTTTCCTTTTTATTTCACTCACTTATCATAACATTATCATCATCTTCTTCATCTTCTTCTTCTTCTTCAAGCTTGCTACTTTAATGGCAACTTGAGCAAAAGTGAGTAAAATCCAATTCCAAAGAGAACCTACCTCCTATTTCTTCACCTTCTACCTCTTGCCAAGTTGTTTTGGGTGTTTACTTCACAAGTTTGTGAAGTCGGAGCTTGAACTTGCGATGCCTCGAGGTAGATCGTCTTTGACACAAAGCCGACAACCTAGCTTGCCCGTTTCTCCGATGAAGCCAAAGTTCGAGTTTGGGAATCGAGATGGACAGCGAGAGGATGCTTTCGTGGAGCCAAGGAAGAGGATTACCGGATCTACAAAGGTTGTAGCATCTAACCTATAGTTAATTTGTTAACTAGTTTTATATTTCGCCTAGACATCTAGCAACGATCCGTTAACTAGGGTTTCTCGGCACCATATTTTTTAAAATTGGCATGTTCGATGCCTTGTGAGACCTCTATAGGGTGCCTAGGAACCTTTCACTGGTATCAGAGCCTAGCTAGAGCCTTAGGCGAAGTCCAGACGGAATTTGAAACTCGAACGAACCCGAAACCCACACCCGAGAATGCTCTCTGGACATTTTTGAAATATCTGGATTTTTGTGAATTAAAAATTGCTAAAAAATTCAGCATAGAAAATTAAGAATTACGGTGCAAAAAGTTTCTGGTGAACAGTGATTAGTGCGGCGGAACTGCGGCAGAAGCCTAGCTTCTGCGGCGGTTCCGCGGCTCTCTGGTGACGTCAGCCCTATTTCTCTGCACAGTAATTCCTGATAAATTCTTCTGAGTTTTCTGGGAATTTTTAAAATTTATTCAAGAGTTGAATTTTCTGGGGTGTATTGGGAGGTCGTCGGTTCGATCGAATTATCAAGTTTCGTCTATGTGGCTTTCCGGATATTTTACAATATGTTAAAAAGTTCGACCGGATATAAATACCCAATTTTTCCCCTGTCGGGAAATTTCCAAGTGTTGGATTTTTCCGTAGTTTAACGACGTTCTAAGTAGTGCAAGTAACGCGATGGACCCTCTAGAAGACAACAAACCTTAACTCGATTATGTGACCGTCTTGAACTGCCCTTTGAACCTTCGGGTTTGGGGCAGTACGGCGTGCCACATGTGAGGCGTTGGCTTGACCCTTCTACGGCTGGACCGTCGGTACTGAGGCACGAACTGAATGTTGTTAGACTTATTTCATGTGTTGGACTGTATCGGGAAAACTTGGGTATTCGACTGTTCGATCGGAAAGTTTAACATTATCTGTTTATCTGGAATGTGATACAATAATTGGAATTCACAAACAGTTATGAGATAACTGCATGAATGTTATAAATCTAGCACTTTAGTCCTATACGATATTGAAAAGAGTTTTCGATAATGAGACTAAAATGCGGGGTTTGTAACTGTTAGGCATGTGATGTCTAAAGTGGTTGCGGATTCCAACTGTTGTAGTTTTACACTTTCTTTTCTGTGACCGTAAGTGTAGTATGTTCATATCGCCGGTTTCGTTGCTATACGTCAACGACAATTGGGGTATGCATACTTACTTACGTTGATGACATGTGATGTTATGTGTTGCTGGATATGTTATATTGGATCGTCGTATTCGAATAGCCGGGGGATTTTTATGTGAGATGAGTGTTTTTCATTTTCATTCATGTAAAAACTTGTATGTAATATTCTTTTATTTGGGGCACTTCCAGGTAGCGGAAGATGTCACCTTTTGTATATTATTTACTTTTCCGCATTAGGATAGACCCAAGGAGGGGAGCACAAGTAACCGGGTTCTGGGGTCCAGTGGGAGACCAACTCGAGGAGTCGAGTCCGGGTCTCCTAACTCTAGAATTGGCAGGGTTTCTTGCCGCTCTCGTAGGGGTCTAGGGGTGTGGGATTGGCTATTCATCACGACCGTGGAATCCGTATTTTATACTGGCTCGTATTGAAAACACGGACGTCCTAGTATATCCAATATTTCATATGTTTATTCTGCTGCGATATCTGTGTTGTGACTATGTGATGGATATAGTATATAGTATATATGATATATTATATAGACGTTACTTATGTTTTACACCCGCGCTAGCCCTGCCCTGCTCTGTCGTTAGTTACCTAACCTAACGGTGCATGAGGGGACATCGAGGCGAATGCGGATGGCATAAGTGTACGTCATATCTATCTGTGATGTTTAGGTACTTAAATGATGGGACTTCATTAATGTGATTAATGAAAGAAAAGAAACCTAAGATATTGTAGAATCAAATTTTTAAGACAAAACAGGTAGCTACAGTTCTTGCTTTGCACAGAGGTATATGTGATATATCCTGCACCTTATTCGATGAGGAAAGGACCGAGATCCCTTCACCGGGAGTGACTCTTTTAGCAATAACTGGCAGATGCTACACACTCGGTTTGCTTTTGACTGCTTTTGCGTTTTTGCTTTGCACAGCGATATATATGATATATCCCGCACCTCATTCGACGAGGAAAGGACCGAGATCCGTTCGCCGGGAGTGACTCCTTTAGCAAAACTAGAAAAGCCTCAAAATCACTCCATTTCAAAACTTCATTTGATTCTACAACGATATCAAGTTCATTACGCAATAGGTTTTCAGAAAAACCTGTCGTAGCCCTCCGTCATTTCAGATAAGAACTGTTTAGTATTCGTGCTGCGTTTGTTGGCCTTTGTCAAGGCGTAGTGTGCGGTAGCTGAATAGTGATTATCTGCTTATGCATATGATGCAGATTGTTTCAGGGTAGTCGTGCGACCTTGTTGGCCTTTGTCAAGGGCCGTGCGGGTGGGTTTGATTCAATCAAGAAATGACGGGTTGAACTTGACTAGCATGCTATGATTTGTTGGCCTTTGTCAAGGTCATAGGACGCTAGGGGCAAAATATTATCGGGAATTTCAAGTGTTGAAATTTGCAATGAGATTGCATACCTTCTATGAGATAGTTGGATCCCGATACCCACTGCGAGTAAGAGTTACTCCTGGGAGGGTTTACACATTACAATTAGCCGATCAAGTAGGTGTCTAGAAAGGTGTTAACGAGGTTACGCCTCTGGGAAAATGAGGTTTACAGTAATTAGGTTCGTGCGAAAGCACGGGGGACCTCCCTCAAAGTACCGACACTGGCCTGGCTGAAAGATTGGCGAACTTGTAGTGTGTAATTAATCCCGGCTAGTCTTTCCTTTTAGGGTTTGAAGGAAGATTTGATAAAAACAGTGGGAGCCATCCTGATTAGATAAGATAATAACCAATCTGATCTTGCACGAGCATACGCTAAAGTGTTTTCTTCTCTCTCTCTCTCCAGGTAGCGACCATTTCATGCCTTAATAAAGATAATAATATGGATGTATTGACCGAACCCGCATGTTATACTGTGCTGGGGAACGTTGGTTCCGTTCTTTCCTATAAGAGTTATAGGAATGAACAGGATATAGGGGAATACCAGGATTCCCATGCCACCCGAATGAAGAAAGTACATGATGATGCATTTTCTTCGGGTGTGTTCGTTACTGAGAACTGTTTCTCCATTTGCTCTACGTCCTGGGTATTGGATACCGGGTCAGGATCCCATATATGTAATCAGTTACATGGGCTTAGGAAAGGTAGAGAACTTGGAGAAGGTGATAAAGACATTAGAGTTGGAAATGGTGCAATTGTTGCAGCTAAGACTGTCGGGGAATATCACCTTGTATTACCAACTGGTAATACATTGGTTCTGAACGAATGCTATTACATGCTGAACCTGATATGCAACATTATATCGGTTTCTTTGCTAAGTAAAGAAGGATATACTTTTGTATTACAGGATAATGTTATGAACATTTTCCATAACCAAAAGTTGGTTGGATCAGGCACGTTATGCAATGGCATTTATGTTCTAAATCAATCAACAGTTCTGAGCATAACAAACACACACAAGAGGAAGAGTTCTGAACTCAACGAATCCTTCTTGTGGCATTGTAGACTGGGTCACATCAATGCGACACGACTAGCTAAGTTGCATAAAGATGGATATTTAAATCCGTTTGAGTTTTCATCTTATGACACTTGCCAGTCATGTCTCAAAGGCAAGATGACCAAAACTCCGTTTACGGGACACGGAGAAAGAGTTACCGAACTCTTAGGACTGATACATAGTGATGTATGCGGTCCTATGTCTACACATGCCAGGGATGGTTCTTCGTACTTCATTACATTCACTGACGATCTCTCTAGATTCGGATATGTGTTCCTGATGAAACACAAATCAGAAGCTTTTGAGAAATTTAGAGAATATAAACAAGAAGTCGAGAACCAAACCGGAAAAAGTATTAAAATCCTACGATCTGATCGAGGAGGGGAATACTTGAGCAATGAATTCCTGGACTTCCTAAAAGAGAATGGGATTCTCTCTCAGCTGACTCCTCCATATACACCACAGCACAACGGTGTATCAGAACGGAGGAACCGCACCCTATTAGATATGGTGCGCTCTATGATGAGCACAGCTGAGTTACCTATTTCCTTCCGGGGATATGCGCTGGAAACAGCAGCATACCTATTGAATCAAGTTCCATCTAAATCTGTACCTACCACACCATATGAGATATGGAGTGGGAAGAGACCATGTCTTAAACGAGTTAAGATATGGGGTTGCCCGGCCTATGTCAAAAGGCAAAATCCGGACAAACTCGAGGCACGGTCAGTTCTATGCAAGTTTGTGGGATATCCCAAACATTCACATGGATATCTTTTCTACCATACAGAGGAACAAAAAGTGTTTGTTTCTCGACATGCCACCTTTTTGGAAAAGGAATTTCTTGCAAAAGAAATTAGTGGCGAGCAGGTAGAACTGGAAGAAATTCCGGCTACACAAACTCAAACTGAAGATTTAGTGGAACAAGAGGATTCAGTAGCTCCCAATGAACCCCAGCCTCTCCGCCGATCTAGTAGGGTTCCTCGCCAACCTGAGAGATACTACGGTTTTCTCATGGATGGTGGGAGCGAGGATTGCATCATGGAGGATGATGACCCAACTAGCTTCGAGCAGGCCATCACGAGTGGGGACTCAGTGAAATGGCTGGATGCTATGCGGTCCGAGATGGATTCCATGTACACCAACAAAGTATGGACTTTGGAAGTTGCTCCTGAAGGGGTAAAACCCATTGGGAGCAAGTGGATCTTTAAGAAGAAACTTGGTGTAGATGGGAAAGTGGAGACTTTCAAAGCTAGACTTGTAGCAAAGGGTTTTCGTCAAAGACCAGGTGTGGACTATGACGAGACCTTTTCTCCAGTGGCTATGCTTAAATCCATCCGGATCATGCTTGCCATCGCTGCATATCATGATTACGAAATCTGGCAAATGGATGTTAAGACCGCCTTTCTAAACGGTGATTTAGAAGAGTGCGTGTACATGACTCAGCCAGATGGCTTCGTAGACAGTGGGAGCAGCGGGAAGGTGTGCAAGCTGCTTAAATCCATTTATGGATTAAAGCAAGCATCGCGGAGTTGGAACATCTGCTTTGACGTCGTTATCAAAGAGTTTGATTTCGTCAAAAATCCAGATGAACCTTGTGTCTACAGGAAGGTAGCAGAGAGTAAGGTTGTCTTCCTCGTATTATACGTGGACGATATACTCTTGATAGGAAATGATATTCCTATGCTGCAATCGGTCAAGCTCTTCTTATCACAAAGATTCTCAATGAAAGATCTTGGTGATGCCTCATGCATATTGGGAATTAGGATCTATAGAGATAGATCCAAAAGGATTTTGGGATTGTCCCAATCCAGGTACATTGACACCATACTAAAGAGGTTTAGTATGGAAGAGTCCAAGCGTGGGAACTTGCCCACGATCTCTGGAGTCACTCTCTCCAAAGAGATGTCTCCCAAGACTGATTTGGAGAGAGCTCGCATGCAAGGTATACCCTATGCTTCGGCAGTAGGCTCTGTCATGTATGCGATGCTATGTACCAGACCCGATGTAGCATACTCACTAAGTATAGTGAGCAGGTATCAAGCTGATCCTGGAGAGAGTCACTGGACAGCTGTGAAGAGCATTCTCAAGTACTTGCGAAGGACTAGAGATATGTTCTTGGTGTATGGTAACGGAGAACTCCAAGTGGAGTCCTTTACCGATTCGAGCTTCCAGAGTGATAAGGATGACTCTAAGTCGCAGTCGGGCTTTGTCTTTACCCTTTACGGAGGGGCGGTTAGCTGGAAGAGTTCCAAGCAGGAAACCGTGGCAGACTCGACGATGGAGGCTGAATACATCGCTGCCAACGATGCTGCCAAAGAGGCTGTCTGGATCAAGAAGTTCATTACTGAACTTGGAGTGGTTCCATCCATTGAGCATCCAATACCTTTGTATTGCGATAACAATGGAGCGGTGGCTTTGGCCAAGGAACCCAGGTCCCATCAGCGATCCAGGCATATTCTGAGGCGGTATCACCTGATCCGGGAGATAGTTGATCGCCGGGAGATCGAGGTCAGGAGGGTTGACACGAAGGACAACACTGCGGATCCACTCACGAAGGCCATTCCCCAGATACAGTTTGAGAGACTCTTCGGAAAGCTCGGTATGCGATACTACAGCAGCTGGCCCTTGTGCAAGTGGGAGATTGTTAGTTGTATGTATGCCCTAGAGGCCAGTATTGTACAGATGATGTATATTATATTGGATGCTTGGACATATATAGAGATGACTTTCTTGCTCGATATGATAGTATGCTATCTGGTTAATCTTTATCTTAACATGTACACTAGTCTCTTTATACCGTCTTATAGTTACATGTTGGTAAAGCCCTTAGGATGTGTACTTGACTACCTGGTCTATGATGCGGATCATACTAGTGGGGACATGGTAGTCCATAAGTACATCCTTCAAGGTCCCTAGTCGTGGGTGTATCGAGATGGGGCATCGATATACCAGTGTAGACTAGCGTATACGCTTCTCGACCCATGTGATGGGCGATGGATAATCCCATATCCATTGGTGTTTGACATCAGAGATGGTGTACGGGTGCTCAGTGGAGACTGGGTACACTGGACGGACTCGCCGAGAACTCCCAGATGGTATTATACCTCACGTCAGATGGCAGTTCTCAGGTGACACTTGTACAGGATAGTCTGTAGACCCGAGATCGTCATAGAGTCTTGTGTGATTCCCACTGTGCTTTGATCTCCACCTTACCACGTCCATGAGGGCGTGGAAAACGGTGGTCTTTGGGTACAGTCCCGAGTCACATGGAGGCAATGAGCGATAGGAGGGGTTTCGTCTCTCCCGGTATTGGGGGTTGATGTTGCGCTGTGCTCGATTGGCCGTAACAGGGAAGTCCCTGGCCAGGGCTGATCAGAGATTTGCTGGTAAGTGTTACCAGTAGTTTCTCGACCCGTTATGAGCCTCACATCGGCGCGACTTATCGGGTTATTGGGGTCTGACGTTTACCACCCCTAGACTTGATATGCGACATATCAGACGAAGAGACCGGACTGTATGGTAAGTGTTACTGGTCGGATTCGCAGGAGTGTGAGCGGGCTAGCTCGTCGATCTTCTGATCGCTCAATACCCGGGTGGCCGTTACGTTTAGCAGACCGCTTGCGGCTTGTGGGTGCTTGATATGATCATCATCTGCTACCGGCGTATTGACGAGTCTTTAGAGTCCTACACAGAGGTTTCCTGGTTCAAGCGAAACGAAATAGGAGCGCATATGAGATGTGTGCAGGACCGAGAATAATGCGTGTATGTGATACCGCATTTCATTCTCGCGATATATGTTTCGATTGGTTATATTCGATATGACCTTGTTATCGAATCATTGATTCGATAAATCGATACATTGAATACTAGTCGGTTATGTGCGACATGACCGGATCATTGAATCAAATGTTGATTTAATGATTTAATGTATAATTATATATTTGATATATTACTTTGCATTAACTAGTATTGGTTCACTTTAAACGGATTTTTCTCACTTGGTGTGCACATTGTATATGTGATATGTTTTGTGTACACTTGTTTGTATCATGATTGATGATGAATAATAACTTGGCTTTGTGTGAAGAATTGAACCATGGTTATGATAAGGGTTAGGGTTTTTGATTGTTCACTTAATTATTTAACCATTATTTATTCATTTAATTAGGTGAAAGAAAACAAAAAGGGTTTCTTTTCTTCATGAAGCTTATTGAAGCTTCATGAAACTTTGACCAAAGTCATCCCTTTTGTCTTCATCCTTAACCCTAACCACTAATCTAACCTTGGTCAATTCTCTACACATAACCATGGTTTACTTTATGATAAGTATTGATTTTCCTTTTTATTTCACTCACTTATCATCATCTTCTTCATCTTCTTCTTCTTCTTCAAGCTTGCTACTTTAATGGCAACTTGAGCAAAAGTGAGTAAAATCCAATTCCAAAGAGAACCCACCTCCTATTTCTTCACCCTCTACCTCTTGCCAAGTTGTTTTGGGTGTTTACTTCACAAGTTTCACAAGTTTGTGAAGTCGGAGCTTGAACTTGCGATGCCTCGAGGTAGATCGTCTTTGACACAAAGCCGACGACCTAGCTTGCCCGTTTCTCCGATGAAGCCAAAGTTCGAGTTTGGGAATCGAGATGGACAGCGAGAGGATGCTTTCGTGGAGCCAAGGAAGAGGATTACCGGATCTACAAAGGTTGTAGCATCTAACCTATAGTTAATTTGTTAACTAGTTTTATATTTCGCCTAGACATCTAGCAACGATCCGTTAACTAGGGTTTCTCGGCACCATATTTTTTAAAATTGGCATGTTCGATGCCTTGTGAGACCTCTATAGGGTGCCTAGGAACCTTTCAATCACGACCGTGGAATCCGTGTTTTATACTGGCTCGTATTGAAAACACGGACGTCCTAGTATATCTAATATTTCATATGTTTCTTCTGCTGCGATATCTGTGATGTGATCATGTGATCTTCTGTGATAAATACTGCATATAATATATATGATATATTATATAGACGTTACTTATGTTTTACACCCGCGCTAGCCCTGTCCCGCTCTGCCGTTAGTTACCTAACCTAACGGTGTACGAGGGGACATCGAGGCAAATGCGGATGGCATAAGTGTACGTCGTATTTATCTGTGATGTTTAGGTACTTAAATGATGGGACTTCATTAATGTGATTAATGAAAATAAAAGAAACCTAAGATGTTGTGGAATCGAATTTCAAAATAAAACAGGTAGCTACAGTTCTTGCTTTGCACAGCGGTATATATGATATATTCTGCACCTTATTCGATGAGGAAAGGACCGAGATCCCTTCACCGGGAGTGACTCCTTTAGCAATAACTGGCAGATGCTACACACTCGGTTTGTCTTTTGATTGCTTTTAAGAGTTTTTGCTTTACACAGTGATATATGTGATATATCACGCACCTCATTCGACGAGGAAAGGACCGACGATCCCTTCACCGGGAGTGACTCCTTTAGCAAGACTAGAAAAGCCTCAAAAGCACTCCATTTGAAAATTCATTCGATCCTACAACGATATCAAGTTCATTACGCAATAGGTTTTCAGAAAAACCTGTCGTAGCCCTACGTCATTTCAGATAAGTACTAGTTAGTATTCGTGCCGCGGTAGTTTGGCCTCCGTCAAGGCGTAGTGTACGGTAGCTAACTAGTGCTTATCTGCTAGCATATGATGCGATTGGATTAGGGTATTCGTACGGCGTTGTTTGGCCTCCGTCAAGGGTCGTGCGGGTGGGTTTAATTCAATCAGGAAATGACGGGTTGAACTTGACTAGCGGACTATGGGTAGTTTGGCCTCCGTCAAGGTCATAGGACGCTAGGGGCAAAATATTATCGGGAATTTCAAGTGTTGAAATTTGCAATGAGATTGCATACCTTCTATGAGATAGTTGGATCCCGATACCCGCTGCGAGTAAGAGTTACTCCTGGGAGAGTTTTACACATTACAATTAGCCGATCAAGTAGGTGTCTAGAAAGGTGTCAACGAGGTTACGCCTCTGGGAAAACGAGGTTTACATTAATTAGGTTCGTGTGAAAGCACAGGGGACCTCCCTCAAAGTACCGACACTAGCCTGGCTGAAAGATTGGCGAACTTGTAGCGTGTAATTAATCCCGGCTAGTCTTTCCTTTTAAGGTTTGAAGGAAGACTTGATAAAAAGCAGTGGGAGCCATCCTGATTAAATAAAATAAAAACCAATCTATTCTTGCAAGAGCGCACGCTGAGTGTTTTCTTCTCTCTCTCCAGGTAGCGACCATTTCACGCCTTAATCAAGATAATAATACGGATTTTTTGACCGAACCCGCTTGTTATACTGAGCTGGGGAACGTTGGTCCCGCTCCAACTTATAATTGTTATAAGACAGAGCAGGAAATTGGGAATTACCAGAATTCCCGTGCCGCCCAAACGAAGACAGTGCATGTTGATGCATCATCTTCGGGTGTGTTCATTATAAAGAACTGTTTCTCAGTATCCTCAGCATCCTGCGTATATGATACCGGATCAGGATCCCAGATATGTAATCTGTTACATAGGGCTACAAAAGGGTAGAAAAACTGAGAACGGGTGATAAGTTTCATGAGACAGAAAACGGGGCAAGTGTTGCAGCCAAGTCTGTTGGTCACTGTCACCCTGTATTACCAGAATACATTGATTCTGAACGAATGTTATTAGATACCGAACCTGATATACAAAATCATATCAGTCTCTTTATAAGTAAAGAAATGATAAAATTTTGTATTGTTGGATAATGTTTTGAACATTTCCTATATCAAAAGTTGATCGGTTCAGGCACGTTATCTAAAAGCATTGATGTTCTAAATCAAACTACAGTTCTTAGTATACTGAACACACACAAGAGGAAGAGTTCAGAAATGAACGAATCCTTCTTGAGGCTTTGTAGGCTAGGTCATATCAATGCGACCCGACTAGCTAAGTTACATTTAGATGCATATTTAAATCAGTTTGAATTTACATCTTATGAAAACTTGCTAGTCATGTCACAGAGATAAGATGACCATAGCTCTGTTTATTGGAAACAGAGAAAGAGTTGGTAACTCTTGGGATGATACATGTTGATGTATGTAAGGTCCCCTGTCTACATATGCCAGGACCGGTTCTTTGTACTTCGTTACATTCTCTGATAATCTCTCAAGATTCAGACATATGTTCCTGTTGAAACACAAGTCCGAACCTTTTGAGATATTCACGGAATATAAGTTAGAAGTAGAGAACCAAAATAAGGGTATAAGTATTATGTCCTATGATGAGATCAAGGAGGAGAATACTTAAGCACGGAAATCCTGGACTATTCTAAAGGAGAATGAGATTCTCTCTCAGCATTACTCCTCCGTATACACCATAGCACGATGGTATATCGGGGGGGAGCAATTGCACCCTATGTGATATGGTGTGCTCTATGATGAGTACTACTGAGTTTCCTATTTCCTTTTGGGAGTTATGCACTTGAGAAGTTGCATACCTATTGAATAGGGTTCGAATCAAATCAGTTGCCTACTATTTCATATATGATATGGAAAGGGAAGAGCCCATATCTTAAGATGGTTAAGATTTGGGGTTGTCTGGCCTATGTCTAAAGGAAAAATCCGGACATGCTCGAGGCAAGGTCTGTTATGTACAACTGGAAAGGTTCCAGCTATACAAATTATAGCAGATGATTTGGTAGAACCAAAGGATTCAGTAAATTCCAACGAACCTCAGCCTCTCCGCCGATCTAGTAGGGTTCCTCACCCACCTGAGAGATACTTCGGTTCCTCTATGACAGTGGGAGCGAGGATTGCATCATGAGATGATGACCCAACTAGTTTCGAGCTGGCCATCAGGAGTGGGACTCTTTAAGAATGGCTAGATGCTTAGTGATCTGAGATGGAATCCTTATACACCAACAAAGTATGGACTTTGGTTGCTATATTTGAAGGGTTAAATCTCCATCAGGAGCAAGTATATCTTGAGAAGATTACTTGGTGTACATGGAAAAGTTGAGACTTTCAAAGCTAGACCTGTTAAAGGTTTTGCATCATTGACCAGGTGTGGATCATGATGAAACTTTTTCTAAAGATCTATGCTTAAGTCCATCCAGATCCTACTTGCTACGGCTACATACCATGACTACGATATCTGGTGGTTGGGTGTCATGACTGCTTTTCTAAATGTTGTTTAAGAAGAGAGCGTCTATAAGTACACAGCCAGAGGGCATCGTAGACAGTGGGAGCAGCGGAAACGTGTGCAAGATGCTTTATAGGATAAAGCAGGCATCGCGGAGTTGGAACATCTGTTTTGATGTGGTAGTCAAAGAGTTTGACTTCATCAAAATGGTAGATGAACCTTGTATACAAAAAGGTAGTAGAGAGTATGGTGGTGATCCTCGTAGAGTACGTGGATGACATACTCTTGATAGGGAAGGAGTTTCCTATGCTACGCTCGGTCAATCTCCGCTTATCACAATGATTCTCCACATAGGATCAAAGTGATACCTCCTAAATCCTGAGTTTTCATCTATGAGATAGATGTAATTGGATGTTAGGATTCTCACTAGAAGTAGTGAGATGGTATCAATCGATCCTGGGGAGAATCACTGGAAAGGTTCCAGGGTGATAAGGATGACTGAAAGTCAGTCACAGGCATTGTCTTTACCCTCAGTAAAGGGACGGTATGTTGGAAGCGTTCCAAGCTAAATACCGTGGCATACTAGACGATAAAGGCTGGATATATCGCTACTTAAGATACTACCAAAGAGGAAGTCTGGGTGTATATTTGTTCATGAGATGAACTTAGTTCCTCCCATTGTGTGACAATGGAGTTGCGGCTTATGCTAAGGAACGTCCGTCCCATCAGTGATCCAGACATATTCTATGGCAGTATCACCTGATCATGGAGATGGTTGATCTCCAGGGGATCGAGGTTAGGGGAGTAGACTCAGAGGACAACACGGCGGATCCACTCACGAAAGGCCTTTTCCCAGAGAGAGACTTTTATGGGATGGTTGAGTATGAGATACTACAACCACTGCTATCAGATGGCCCTAGTGCAAGTGGGAGATTGTTAGTTATATGTATGCCCTAGAGGCCATTACTATACATAGGATGTATATTGTAGTGGATGCTGGGACATATATAGGGAGGACTTTCTTGCTCGACATGATAGTATGCTATCTGGTTACTCTTTACCTTAACGTGTATACTGATTGTCTCTCTGTTACATGTTGGTAAAGCCCTTAGGATGTGTACTTGACTACCTGGACTATGATGTAGATCATACTAGTGGGGACATGGTAGTCCATAAGTACATCTTTCAAGGCCCCTAGTCGTGGGTATGTCGAGACGGGGCATCGATATACCAGAGTAGACTAGCGTATACCTTCTCGACCCATACAGATGAGCGATGGATGATCCCATATCCATTGGTGTTTAACATCGGAGATGATATACGGGTGCTCAGTGGAGACTGGGTACACTGGACGGACTCGCCGAGAACTCCCAGATGGTATTATACCTTACGTCAGATGGCAGTTCTCTGGTGACACTGGTACGGAGTAGTCTGTTGACCCGAGATCGTCATAGAGTCTTGTGTGGTTCCCACTGTGCTTTGATTTCCACCTTACCACGTCCAAGAGGGCGTGCAAAACGGTGGTTTTTGGGTACAGTCCCGAGTCACATGGAGGCAATGAGCGATAGGAGGGGATTCGTCTCTCCCGGTATAGGGAGTTGATGTCGTGCTGTGTTCGATTGGCTATAACCAGAAATCCCTGGTCAGGGTTGCTGAGATTTACTGGTAAGTGTTACCAGTAGTTTCTCGAACTGTTATAGACCTCATATCGACACGACTTATCGAGCTATTGGGGTCTGACGTTTACCACCCCTAGGCAAGATATGCGACAGATCAGACGAACAGACCGGACTGTACGGTAAGTGTTACTGGTTGGATTCACTGGAGTGTGAGCGGGCTTGCTCGTCGATCTTCTGATCGCTCAATAGCCGGGTGGCCGTTACGTTTAGCAGACCGCTTGCGGCTTGTGGGTGTTTGATATGATCATCATCTGCTGGCGGCGTATTGACGAGTCTTTAGAGTCCTACACAGAGGTTTCCTGGCTCAAGCGAAACGAAATAGGAGCGCATATGAGATATGTGCAGGACCGAGAATAATGCGTGTATGTGATACCGTATTCTATTCCCGGGATGAATGTATCGAATGGTTGTATGTGATATAACCTAGTTATCGAATCAAGGATTGATTCGATAAATCGATACATTGGATATTAGTCGGTCATATACGATATGACCGGATCGTTAAATCAAGTGTTGATTTGATGATTTAATGCATAATTATATAATTGATATATTACTTTGCATTAACTAGTATTGGTTCACTTTAAATGGATTTTCTCACTTGAAGTTCACAAGTTGTATATGTGATATACTTTTGTGCACTTAATTGTATCATGTTTGATGATACATGCTTACTTGAGTTTGTGTAAAGATTGAACCATGGTTATTTAAATGGTTAGGGTTTTGGTTTTCTTATTTATTTATTTATTTATTTATTCTTTTTGGAAAATAATAAGCATAAAGAGAAAATGGTGGCTTTCTTTGTTTGTACATTGAAGCTTCATGAAGCTTTGACTAAGTGACCATTTTGTCTCATGCTTAACCCTAACCATTCCACTTAACCCTAGTTTATTCTCTACACTTGACCATGGTTAGATTATGATAAGTATTCCTTTTATTTTCTATTTGTAAATAACTTATCATAATATTCTATCGTCTTCTTCTTCTTCATCTTCAAAGATGAAGAAGCTTGCCTCCATCAATGGCAACTAGTGAAAAAGAGTGAGAAATCCAATTCTAAAGTGAACCCACCTCCTATTTCTTCATCCTCTACCTCTTGCCAAGTAGTATAGGGTGTATCCTTCACAAGTTTTCATGGCTTGGTGAAGGTGGAGCTTGATCTTGTAATGCCTCGACGTAGATCATCTTCGGCATCGTCGTCGATGACCTAGCCTGCTTTTTCTCCGATGAAGCCGATGCTAGAGTCATGGTACGATTTGGACAGCGGAGAGGACTTCATCACGGAGCTATGGAGGTGGAGAACCGGATCTACAAAGGTTGTATTTCTGTTCACTTAGTTAAATTGTTAACTAGCTTCTTTGTTTCGCCTAAACTTCTAGCCAACGATCCGTATTAGGGTTTCTCGGCACCCCTAAAATTTGAAATTGGCATGGTTGATACCTTGTGAGACCTCTAGTGTGTGCCTAGGAACCCTACACTGGAAAGCCCAGAACCAGGGAGCGAAGCAGGTTGTGGCTTCGGCTTCAGGTGTGTATGTTATTGAAAACTGTCTGTCAATTAACTCTACTTCCTGGGTATTGGATACCGGTTCAGGATCTCATATCTGTAATTCTTTGCAGGCACTGAGAAGCCGTAGAGTTTTAAAGGCGGATGATATAACCCTCAGAGTTGCAAACGGAGCAAGCATGGATGCTGTGTCCGTGGGGGAATATCACTCAGGATTGACTAATGGACATATTTTGGTTTTGCGCAACTGTTATTATATACCTAGTTTGACTTGTAATATCATATCAGTATCTTTAATATCTAAAGAAGGTTATGATTTTGCATCTGTAAGCGATGTCGTAAACATCCACCTTAATCATAACTTGATTGGGTCGGGTACATTAAACAACGGTATATACGTATTAAACCAACCGCAGGTTTTCAATGTCCAGAATACACACAAAAGAAAGTCTCCAGAAATTAATCATGCTTTCTTATGGCATTGTAGACTGGGTCACATCAATGAAACACGATTGACTAAGTTGTATAAAGAAGGATATTTGGATCCGTTCGAGTATCAATCTTATGCAACTTGTCAATCTTGTCTCAAAGGAAAGATGACAAAGACTCCATTCACTGGACAAGGAGTAAGAGCAAGCGAGCTCTTGGGACTCATACACAGCGATGTTTGTGGTCCAATGTCTATATATGCACGAAGCGGTTATTCCTACTTCATTACTTTTACGGATGATTTCTCAAGGTACGGACATGTCTTCCTGATGAAGCATAAATCCGAAGCTTTTGAGAAATTCCGGGAATATAAGAATGAAGTGGAAAACCAAACCAGCAAAAGTATCAAGACACTGAGATCTGATCGAGGTAGTGAATACTTGAGTGCCGAGTTCTTGGATTACTTAAAAGAGAATGTAATTCTCTCTCAGCTTACTCCTCCATACACTCCACAACACAATGGTGTATCGCAGAGGAGGAATAGAACCCTATTGGATATTGTTCGTTCCATGATGAGTAACGCTGAGTTACCGCGATCTTTTTGGGGTTATGCTCTAAAATCAGCTGCATATCTTTTGAACCGGGTTCCTACCAAGACAGTGCCTACCACACCATATCAGATGTGGAGTAGGAAGAAACCCTATCTTAAACACTTTAAGACATGGGGATGTCCAGCTTTTGTTAAACAGCAGCATACGGACAAACTCGAGGCACGCTAAGTACAGTGCAAGTTTGTGGGATATCCAAATAACTCTAAGGGTTATTTTTTCTATTACGCAGAGGAATAAAAGGTTTTTGTTTCTCGTCATGCCTGCTTCTTGGAAACTGAATTTTTAGAAAATCAGATAAGTGGGAGCGCAATAGAACTGGAGGAAATTCCAGAACCACAAGCTATTACTGAAAGCATAGCGGAACAAGAAAATTCAAAAGAACAGGACATTCCCGCACCACTCCGCAGGAGTAGTAGGTTTTCTCATAGACGGGGATAGAGAGGATTGCATCATTAACAATGATGAGCCAACTAGCTTCCAGCAAGCCATTCAGAGAAGAGACTCGGTAAAATGGTTAGATGCAATGCGGACCGAGATGGAGTCCATGTACACTAACAAAGTATGGACTTTGGACTTTGCTCCAGAAGGGGTAAAACCCGTTGGCTGCAAATGGATCTTCAAAAGGAAGATTGGTGTAGATGGACAGGTTGAAACCTATAAGGCTAGACTTGTTGCAAAAGTTTTTCGTCAAAGACCTGGTTTGGACTATGATGAAACCTTTTCTCCAGTGGCTATGCTCAAATCCATTCGGATCATTCTTGCCATTGCTGCCTTCTACGATTATGAAATCTGGTAGATGGACGTAAAGACGGCTTTCCTTAATGGACATTTGGATGAGTGTGTCTATATGGATCAGCCAGAAGGTTTTAATCAGAGTGGGAGCAGCGAGAAAGTGTGCAAGCTGCTTAAGTCCATTTATGGACTAAAGCAGGCATCGCGGAGTTGGAACATCTGTTTTGATGAAACAGTCAAAGACTTCGACTTTATCAAAAATCCAGATGAACCATGCTTATATTGTAAGATTGTAGGGAGAACTGTTGTGTTCCTTGTATTATACGTAGACGACATTCTCTTGATAGGAAATGACATTCCTACCCTACAATCTGTCAAAAGATTCTTATCACAAAGGTTCTCTATGAAAGACTTGGGTGATGCCTTTTACATACTGGGGATCCGGATTTATCGTGATAGATCAAAGAGGATGTTGGGACTTTCACAGTCCAGGTATATCGACACCATACTTAAAAGATTCAGTATGGAAGATTCCAAACGCGATAACCTACCGGTTTGTCACGGAGTCACCATTTCCAAAGAGATGTCTCCCAAGACTGATTTGGAAAGGGATCGCATGTCTATTATGCCCTACGCTTCTGCAGTAGGCTCTATAATGTATGCGATGTTGTGTACCAGACCAGATGCAGCTTATGCACTGAGCATAGTAAGCCGGTATCAGTCAGACCCAGGAGAGAACTACTGGATAGCGGTAAAGAACATTTTCAAGTACCTGAGAAGGACTAAGGATATGTTCTTGGTGTATGGCAGAAAAGACCTCCAGATCGAGGCTTTTGCTGACTCCCGCTTCCAGAGCGATAAGGATGACTCCAAGCCCATGTCGGGTTATGTCTTCACCCTCAACGGAGGAGCGGTATGTTGGAAGAGTTCCAAACAAGATACCGTTGCTGACTCAAATATAGAAGCGGAGTATATTGTTGCTTCTGACGCCGCAAAAGAAGCAGTCTGGATGAGGAAGTTCTTAACAGATCTTCAGGTGGTTCCGTCCATTGTTGGTCTAATACCTCTGTATTGTGACAATAATGGGGCTACAGCTTTAGCAAAGGAACCCAGGTTCCATCAAAAGTCCAGACACATCTTGAGGCGGTATTACCTGATCAGGGAGATCGTGGATCGCCGGGAGATCGAGGTTCGGAGAGTTTCTATAGAGGATAACACTATAGATCCATTCACAAAAGCTATTTCTCAGACACAGTTCGAGAGGCTATTCAAGATGATAGGTCTGCGATATGCCAGTACATGGCCCTAGTGCAAGTGGGAGATTGTTAGTGTATATGCCCTAGAGGCTATTACTGTATCATACTAGTTTGTATATTACTTAATGGTAGCTTGGG
This sequence comes from Agapanthus africanus, assembly GCA_030015575.1. NCBI lineage: Eukaryota > Viridiplantae > Streptophyta > Magnoliopsida > Asparagales > Amaryllidaceae > Agapanthus > Agapanthus africanus. The sequence goes on from CM057343.1 coordinate 379,573,601, forward strand.
ATATTCACAGTTGTAATAACATTCTTGCTCAAAATAGTAGTATGCTACTTGGTTTGTTTCCATTTCAATATGTACATATGTTTCTTTTAACATATTGCCTATACATATTAGTAGAGCCCTTAGGATCTATGCTTGATTACCAGCGTTGTGATGGTAATCACACTAGTGGGGGCTGGGTAATCTATAAGCACATCCTTATACAGGTCCCTAGTCGCGGGATTATCGATACAGGGCATCGATACTCCAGAGTAGACTAGTGTATACGCTTCTCTTCCCAGCCTGGGAGATGGTCTGTCCCATAGCCATCTGTACGTTGTACTGGAGATAGTATGCAGGTGCTCATTAGGTAGTGAGTTACACTGGACAGACTCATTGGGAACTGCTGGTTGGTTATATACATATCGTCAGATAGCAGTACCCAGGTGACATGAGTACAGCTTAGTCCGTTGAATTGACACTGCTACTTCGCCTTAAGTGTGTTCCCACTGTTCTTAGATTACTACCCTACCACAGCTCTACTGAGTCGTGCAAACAGGTAGTAGTTGGGTGCAGTCCCGAAGCACTTGGAGGCGGTGGCAGTTAGATAGGATTCGTCTCTCCCGGTATTGGGGGTTGATATCGCGCTGTGTTCGGAACGCCATTACACATAGTCCCTGGGCAGGGCAAGCGAGATTTACTGGTAGGTACTCCAGTAGTTTCTCAGGGTGTACTGGACCGTACTCCGACACGACTTATACCGCTATTAGGGGTCTGACGTTTACCGCCCCCTAGGCCCGATATGTGATACTCTTAGACGGACAGACCGGACTGTACGGAGATTGTCACATACAGACTCAGTAGGAGTTCGGATGAGTTATGCTCATTGGCTTTCTTATCGACAATACCTGGGGACCGTTACGTACTGCTAGTACCGCTTGCGGCCTATGGTTAAACCCACTGCCAGCGTAGAGTCGAGTCTTTAGAGTCCCACATAGAGTGTTTCCCTGCATCGGGCAAAACGTGTAGATATCGTATGGTTTTACGAAAGGGTTTGATCACGTGCGTACACTCGTGCACGCACGATGAGTCGGACGGACAATACTAGTGGGCTTTGGTTTAAGCCGGATCCTAGTATTGTACTGATGGATTGTCGTCTTCGGTATTCGTAATTTTCGGAATACGAATACAGGTATGTATGTACGGACGAGGGGTGTTTTCATAATTTGTACAAAATGTTTTTGTACATGGCATGACCTAATTGTATTAATCATTTAGTTTTAAATAATTAATACATTTTAGGTAATTAAGAAATGATGTGTATTATGCATGAATAAGGACTTTGGGTTTTATGGACACATGTTGGTCAATTGACCCATGAGTCATTTGTTTGACCATTGAACCTATTATCTATTATTGAATTAGTTTTTCTAATTCATAATAGTGTAGAGTTCAGTCTAGAACAAGAGAGAGAAAACATATCCTCCTTCATCTCTTAGCTCACATTATTTCCTTTTACCATCTCCATTTCCCTCTTGCTCAAGAACACTCATGAGTTCAGTAGCCTTAAGCTAAATTAGACTCCTCAATCCATCTACATCATCTACACATCTTAGATCATTTAGATTAGCAATCTACTTGATCTAGTTTCTTTGGTTTTGAAGATAAGCTTGGTGCACAAACGTTCAGGTGGATCATCTAGGATTCGAGCAAGCCGACGAAGAGACGACATCCGTACCACTTCAAGGAGTTCGTGCAGGTAAGGTGGACAGCGAGATAAGGAGAAGAAGGACCAGGTTTCTTGAGGTATAATTCTTGTACTTTGTTTATACTTCTTTCGCTTTTGCTAAATACGGTTTAGATTACGATCATGGCTTTCAGTCGATGTTATGATGCTAAAATTATCGTTTTTTACACCTTCCGCCTCCCCGCGATTCCGCGGGGTGCATAGCATCGACTTACAAGAAGTTGCTCCTGAAGGGGTAAATCCCATCGGGAGCAAGTGGATTTTTAAGAAGAAACTTGGTGTAGGTGGAAAGGTTGAGACCTTCAAAGCTTGACTTGCAGTAAAAGGTTTTCATCAATGAACAGTTGTCGATTATGATGAAACCTTTTTTCTAGTGGTTATTCTTAAGTCTATCAGGATCCTACTTGCCATTGCTGCATACCATGACTACGAAATCTGGCAGATGGATGTCAAGATCGCTTTTCTAAATGGTGATTTAGAAGAGAGTGTGTACATGACACAGCCAGAGGGCTTCGTAGATAGTGGGAGCAACAGAAAGGTGTGCTAGCTGCTTAAATCAATCTACGGATTAAAGCAGGCATCGTGGAGCTGGAACATCTGTTTTGATGTGGCAGTCAAAGAGTTTGACTTCATCAAAAACGTAGATGAATCTTGTATATATAAGAAGGTTGTGGAGAGTAAGGTTGTCTTCCTCGTATTGTACGTGGATGGCATACTCTTGATAGGAAATGATGTTCCTATGCTACACTCGGTCAAGCTCTTCTTATCACAAAAGTTCTCCATGAAAGATCTAGGTGATGCCTCAAACATCCTGGGGATTAAGATCTATAGAGATAGATCTAAACAGATGTTGGGATTGTCTTAATCTAGGTACATTAACACCATACTAAATAGGTTTAGTATGGACGATTCTAAGTGTGGTAATTTACCCGCTTGCTCAGGAATCACTCTCTCCAAAGAGATGCCTCCCAAGACTGATTTGGAGAGGGCTCGCATGTAAGGAATACCCAATGCTTCTGCAGTAGGGTCTATCATATAGGCGATGTTATGTACCAGACCAGATGCAGCTTACGCACTTAGTGTGGTAAGAAGGTATCAATTAGATCCCGGGGAGAAACACTGGACAGCTGTGAAGAACATTCTTAAGTACTTGAGAAAGACTAAATAAGTGTTCTTGGTGTATGGTATTGGAGAACTCCAGGTGGAGTCCTTTACCGATTCAAGCTTCAGAGTGATAAGGACGACAGTAAGTCGGTCTCGGGTTTTGTCTTCACCCTCAATGGAGGGGCGGTATGTTGGAAGAGTTTCAAGAAAGATATCGTAACAGACTCGATGATGGAGGTTGAATACACGGTTTTGGAGAAATCCAAGGTGGTTGTGGGAGTGACAGGGATATACACGGTTTTGTCGTGAATGATAGCAGTCGCAATTTTCTTTGCCGTTATTCTGATTCCTTTATTTGTCTTTATTTATTACCTTCTGTACACCACACTTAGGATAATTGGTTTTCTTCCTTCCCTACCATTCGGCACCTGCTTATGGTTTGGAGGAAGACTATCCAATAAGCTCAATAGGTATACCCTCTCCTAACCCTAGGAGCCCTCACAACCTGAGAGAAGGTAAAGGGAAAAGACAACCAAATAATCTTATTCAATCTCTCCAGAACCAGAATCCATCCTTGAATCTAGAACAAGTTCCTTCGAGTTCATATGTAACTATACGATGGATTTATCCAATAGGAGTGGATGTTCGTAGTGATACGGGGTGTTCTGGAGAAATGCAAAGGTGATATAGAAGTGGCAAGGATATATGCGATACCGTGACATTCCAAAAGCCAAAGTGTTTTAAGAAGGTTCGGTTAACTGGGTTCATAAGTTTTAGTTTAGGGCGGGTCATGGTCGCTGCCAGAGAGAGAGAGAGAAAAGAAAAACTCAGCATGCACTCTAACCTAGATCAGAATGGTTAATCATTTTATTTAATCAGTGTTTCCTCAAAATCTCCTCCAAACCCAAAAGGAGAATTATTCGGGATCATCTAAAATCACCCGAGGAGTAAACTTACTCAGTGGGAATCGGGATCTAACTATCATCGCATGATAACTTGATGGAATCCACTCAAGTTATCACACTCCAGAAGGTATGCTCATGCCTGGCAAGTTTCCTGTATGTTTGAAACTCCCGATATGATTTTTACCCCATGCTCTTATGACCTTGACGAAGGCCAACAAATCATAAGTCACATGTCAAGTTCTACCCATCATTGTCCAGGTTAATTTGAACCCACCCGTACATACACTTGACGAAGGCCAACAAAGTAGTACAACTGTCCCAAACCAACGCATCTATCTAAGCAACAGAAAAGTAACAAATAGCTACCGTATACTATGCCTTGACGAAGGCCAACAAACATAGCATGAATACTAATTGCTACCCGTTTGAAATGACAGAGGGCTACGAATAGTTTTTGGCGAAAAACCTTTAACGTAGTGAACTTGATATCGTTGAAGGAACTGGATAGCTTTTTAAATATATAGTGGCGAAAACCTTTGCTAAAGAGGTCACTCCTGGTGAAGTGATCTCGTCTCTTTCCTCGTCGAATGAGGTGCAAGATATTCTAAACTGAATATGCAAAGCAAAAGAATCGACTATAGTGAAGTTATTACGTTGATGCAAATATTGATTTAGAAGAGAGCATCTATAAGTACACAGCCAGAGGGCTTCGTAAACAGTGGGAGCAGCGGAAACGTGTGCAAGTTGCTTTACAAAATAAAGCAGGCATCGCGGAGTTGGAACATCTTTTTTGATGTGGTAGTCAAAGCGTTTGGCTTCATCAAAATGGTAGATGAACCTTGTATATACAAAAAGATAGTAAAGAGTAAGGTGGTCTTCCTCGTATTATACGTGGATGGTATACTCTTGATAGGAAAGGTGTTTCCTATTCTACGCTAGGTCAATCTTCTCTTATCACATTGATTCTCCATGTAGGATTAAGGTGATACCTCCTAAATCCTGGGTTTTGATCTATGTGATAGATCTAGATGGATGTTAGTATTCTCACTACATATAGTGAGATGGTATCAATTGATCCTGGGAAAATCACTGGATAGCTTTGGGGAACCTTCTTAAGTACTTGAGAAGCACTAAAGAAATGTTCTTTGTGTTTGGTAACGGTGAACTCCAGTGGGAGTCCTTTACCAATTCAAGCTCCCAGAGTGATAAGGTTGACTGAAAATCAGTCACGGGCTTTGTCTTTACCCTCAGTGGAGGGACGGTATGTTGGAAGAGTTCCAAGCTAGATACCGTGGCAAACTAGACGATGAAGGCTGAATGCATCGCTACTAACGATGCTACAAAAGCGGTAGTCTGGGTATATATTTGTTCATGAGATGAACTTGGTTCCTACCATTGTGTGACAATGGAGCTGTGGCTTTATTCTAGGAACTGTAAGTCCATGTCACACACTCCACGAACTTGCGGGGAGGCGGAATATATGAAAAACGATTATCAAAGCTTCGTAACACGGACTTGAGCGCATGAATCTTTTCTAAACCGTTACTAGCAATCTACGAGAGGTTTAACTACTCGGATTCAAAGTTATACCTCACGTTACTTGTCCTTCGGGTCTTCATCGCTGTCCTCCACTCCTCGTAGGCTCCTTGGAATATCGGCACCTCAACGGCCTCCTCGAGTCAAAGACGATCCACCCGAGAGCTCCTACTTCAAGCTTGATCTCTAACTTGAGATAACTAGGTTGCTCAAAGTGCTAATCTAAGATACCTAGGGGATATAGAGTGAGGTTATGGATGTATTAGTCTAGCTAACCCTTGATCTCAACACATGAGAGGTTAGGGTTAGGGTTTCAAGAATGAGAGCATGAGGAGAGAGAAGGTGAGAAAATGAATACTTTTGGATGAATGAAATCATTTGTGTATATATGAAACATATGATAATATTAAGTAAATAATAAATAAAGCTTTATCATCATGTTTCATTAATACACTAAGTGATTCATCATATGAGTCATATAAATCATTAAATGAATCATTAACTCATTGCATGAAGCATTATATGACTCACTAATCCAATTAATGCAAATGCCACCTTAGCCTCCAACTCACCATGCTTCTAGAAGCTTCCCGGAAAATTATGAGAACACCCCTCCAATCCGTGAAAACATGGAAAAACTTTAGACCGTATAAATCCAGTAACCCGATACTAGAATCTGGCTTAAACCAAAGCCGGCTAGTAAAAACTGTCTGAACGTCGTATGTGCGTTTAAACGCGTATGCGTCCGAACCCTTGTCGTAAAACCATACGACCTCTATATCGTTTCTCCTGGAGCAGGAAAACTCTCTGTGTGGGATTCTAAAGACTCGACACTACGCTGGCAGTGGGTTTAACCACAGACCGCAAGCGGCACTAGCTGTATGTAACGGTCCCCAGGTAGATGTCGATAAGAAGGCCGATGAGGAAACCATCCGAACTCCTACTGAGCCTGTCCGTGACAATATCCGCGCAGTCCAGTCTGTTCGTCTAAGAGTATCGCATTTATGGTCTAGGGAGGTGGAGAATGTCAGACCCTTAATAACCGTACAAGTCGTGCCGGTATGGCTCATGACCATTTGAGAATCTACTGATCAGTCCACCAGTAATTCTCCATCAGCCCTGGCCAGGGACTTATGGTAATGACCAACCAATCACTGTGCGATATCAACTCCCTATACTGGGAGAGACGAATCCCTAACAGTCGCTCACTGCCTCCATGTGGCTTGGGACTGTACCCAACTAAAACCTGTTTGCACGACTCCTTTGAGCAGTGGTAGGGTAGTTATCAAAGCACAGTGGGAACTCACACGAGACAAATGATGACCCTAAGTCAACAGACTATCTGCACACATGTCACCTGAGAACTGCTATCTGACGTTAGGTATAATACCATCCAGTCAGTTCTCCTGCGAGTCCTGTCTGGTGTACCCGTAACCTAACGAGCACCTGTATACTATCTCCAGTACGACGTACTGATGGCTGTGGAACAGACCATCTCCCCAACTGGGATGAGAAGCGTACAAACTAGTCTACTCTGGAGTATCGATGCCCTGTCTCGATAATCTTACAACTAGGGACAAGTATAGGATGTTGCTTATAGACTACCCAGCCCCCACTGGTGTGATTGCCATCACAACGTTGGTAATCAAGCAAAGAACCTATGGGCTCTACTAATATGTATAAGTGATACGTTACAAGAAACATATGCACATATTAAGTAAACACAAACCAAGTAGCATACTACCATATTTAGCAAGACTGTATATACAACTGTGAATATCCCAAGCTTCCATTAAGTAATATACATGCAAGTATGATACAATAATGGCCCCTAGGGCATATACACTAACAGGAACCCCCATCCTGTCAGTGACCCAGACATATTCTAAGGCAGTATCACCTGATCATGGAGATGGTTGATCTCCAGGGGATCGAGGTTAGGAGAGTAGACTTAGAGGACAACACGGCAGATCCACTCACAAAGGCCTTTTCCCAAGAGAGACTTTTATGGGATGGTTGAATATGGGATACTACAACCGCTGCTGATTGTTGGGTATTGGATACTACAACATATGGCCCTAGTGCAAGTGGCAGATTGTTAGTTATATGTATGCCCTAGAGGCCATTATTGCACATATGATGTATATTATAGTGGATGCTTGGACATACATAGGGAGGACTTTCTTGCTCGACATGATAGTATGCTATCTGGTTGCTCTTTATCTTAACATGTATACTTGATGTCTCTATGTTACATGTTGATAAAGCCCTTAGGATGTGTACTTGACTACCAGGATTATGATAGAGATCATACTAGTGGGGTCTGTGTAGTCTGTGAGTATATCCTTTAAATGTTCCTAGTCGAGAGAATATCGAGACAGGGCATCGATATTCCAGAGTAGACTAGCGTATAGCTTCTTGACCTATGCGATGGGCGATGGATGATCCCATATCCATTGGTGTTTGACATCAGAGATGGTATACGGGTGCTCAGTGGAGACCGGGTACACTGAACGGACTCGCCGAGAACTCCTAGATGGTATTATATCTCACGTCAGACAGCAGTTCTCTGGTGACACTGGTACAGGTTAGTCTGTCGACCCGAGATCGTCATAGAGTCTTGTGTGTCTCCCACTGTGCTTTGATTTCCACCCTACCACGGCTCTACTGAGTCATGGAAACAGGTGGTTCTTGGGTACAGTCTCGAGTCACATGGAGGCAATGAGCGATAGGAGGGGATTCGTCTCTCCCGGTATTGGGGGTTTATGTTGCGCTATTCTCGATTGACCATAACAGGAAATCCCTGGCCAGGGTTGCTGAGATCTACTGGTAAGTGTTATCAGTAGTTTCTCGAACCGTTATGGACCTTACATCGGCATTACTTATCAAGTTACTGGGGTCTGACATCAACCACCCCTAGACTAGATATGCGACATATCAGATGAAGAGACCAGACTGTACGGTAGTGTTACAGATTGGATTCGCAGGAGTATGAGTAGGCTTGCTTGTTGATCTTCTGATCGCTCAATACTCGGGTGGCCGTTACGTTTAGCAGACCGCTTGCGGCTTGTGGGTGACTGATATGATCACCACCTACTGCCGGCGTATTGACGAGTCTTTAGAGTCCTACACAGAGGTTTCCTGGCTCAAGAGAAACGAAGTAGGAGACATATGTGATATGTGCGGGACCGAGATTAATACGATATGTGATACCGTATTCTATTCTCGCGATATGTGACATCGGTCGGTTATATGTGATATAGCCGGGTTATCGAATCAAGTGTTGATTCGATAAGTTGTTGAATTTGATATTAGTCGGTTATATGTAATATAACCGGATTATTAAATCAAGTATTGATTTAATGATTTAATGTATAATTATATATTTGATATATGAATTTGCATTAACTAATATTGCTCACTTGACCATTTCTTTTTCTCATTTTGTATACACGTTATATATGTGATATATACATTGTATCATGCTAGGTTATATATGCAACTTGGGTGTGTGAGACTCATACCATAACCATGATAAGTTTAGGATTTTAATTATCATAAGTAATTCAAAATGGTGAGAATTATGTCAAAGGCTAGAAGCTTGGAGAAGATTGAAAAACCACTGACTTAGTCCACCTTATTTGTTTTACTTATGATATTTATAAACCCAACCGCTTACTATATGCCACGGTTAAGTCTCCACAATGGTTAGTGTATGACATTAACTAACCCATGGTTGCAATTCTAACCTCATATCATTCTTTGGTTCATTCTCTTGATCATCTTCTTCTTCATCTCTTCAAGCTTTCTAGGGTTTCAAGAGATGTTGAATCCCAGTGAGAAAATCAAATCCAAAGCGAGCAAAATTCCTACTTCATCATCCTCCACTACTTGCCATTTAGTTTAGAGTGTTTGCTTCACAAAGTTCATCACTTTGTGTAGAGGTAGATTGTGCTTGAGTTTCTTCGACGTAGATCATCTTCGGCATGGAAAACATCTAGCATGCTTGCTCACTACACTTTGTGGAGTCCAACTTGAGTCCGGGAGATCGATGCTTGGAGCGAAGGAACGACTACACGGAGCTTTAGAAGTGAAGGACCGATCTACAAAGGTTGTATTTCTTATACACTTCTCATTGTAATGTTTGATTACAAGTTATGTTACCCTAGTTTTCTAGTTCGATTCCTAGGATGATTGTTTAGCACCCCCCTAATTTGTTTGTTGTAGCATGTGTGATGCTTGCAAACCCTAGGCATGGTGCTAAGGATTCCCTACAGTAGTATCAGAGACAAACTAGAAACTTAGACGATGTTAGATTAATACAAAACCGAAACAATTCCAAAACATCGATTTTATGGAACCCTGAAATATTGCTCTCTGTCGATTTTGAAATGTTCTGTAAAAATTATTTAAACAATTGCAGAAGCATGTATGTGATATATATAGTGCACAGAACAAATTTGAGACCCATTGCTCGGAATTCACCCATGCACATCCCCACTTTTCCTGAGGAGGCCGGCCCAAATTGCCCAGTTTTGGCTCGATTTTGTTTTGTGCTCTAGTCTGCTTATTTTGGGGTTTCAGATATTGTTTGTTTAGTCCAAAATTTCATGTGATGTAAATTTTGATACGGGACTAATACAGAGTGTTTCGTAGTCGTATATTTTTAACATTGTAATGGTAACATAGATGATGTTTAACACTTCGAACGGTCTTCAAACATCACCTTATGACCCCCTCTGAAATTCTTTAAGAGTTGGAATTTTTTAAGTTGAGTACATTCAATGGTCGTGCAAGTAAGTCTATGGATCCTCTAGAAGAACAAGAACCTTAACTCGATTCTATGCCCACAGAACCACGATCAAACCCTAGGGTTTGTCGTAGTTCCGCGGTGTCATAGGTGAGGCATTGGTTGAACCTTTTATGGCTGGTCCATAGGTATTGTGGCACGTTTTGGGTTTTTCAACTTTGCCCAAGTGTTGAGTTCTTTAGGAGTTGTGGGGTTTGTTGATTCGATCGAAACGTTTAACATCTTCTAGTTGATTGTGATACAATATTTGGAAGCCACAATAATTAGTTATGTGATAAATAGTTTGGATTTTATAAATCTAGCAATTTAGTCTCATTTGATTGGTTGCCACGGGATTTTGATGTGATCAAAAGTCCGTCGCAATCACGTAGTGTACGTGGATACTCGCCGGGTAAACTTACTAGATAGCTACGCCCCATAGCCCCGACCAAGTGACTGTAGGAGAACTCTATTGCCAAAAGCATCCGTCAAGGTGCTCGCGGCCGCGGTGTTCCGCCTAAGTGCATTTCGTCGTCGGTATCGGGGGTGCGGCCGTCTACTAAAGTTTTCGACAAGCATTTGATCAGGTTATCGGGAATCTTGTTGAATTACCCGATTGGTTATTGAAAAGTTTTTTCAATATTGAGACTAAAATGCGGGGTTTATAATTGTTAGGCATGTGATGTATAAGGAATTCATATAGTTAAGGCATGAAATCCGAAGTATGTGATATTTCAGGTTTATGATGTCTAAGGTGTTGCGGATTCCATCTGTTGTAGTTTTTCACTTTCTTTTCTGCGACCGTAAGTGTAATATGTAGGGTATCGCCGGTTTCGTTGCTATACGTCAACGACAATTGGGATATGCATATTTACTTACGTTGATGACATGTAATATTATGTGTTGCTGTGATATGTTATATTGGATCGTCGTGTTTGAATAGCCGGGGGTTTTTATGTGAGATGAGAGTTTTTCATTTTCATTCATGTAAAAACTTGTATGTAATATTCTTTTATTCGGGCACTTCCGGGTTGAGAAAGATGTCACCGTTGATGTATATTATTTACTTTTCCGCATTAGGATAGACCCAAGGAGGGGAGCACAAGTAACCGGGTTCTAGAGTCCAGTGGGAGACTATCTCGAGGAGTCGAGTCCGGGTCTCCTAACTCTAGAATTGGTAAGGTTGCTTGCTGCTTTCGTAGGGGTCTGGGGATGTGGGTTTGGCTATTCATCACGACCGTGGAATCTGTATTTTTTATTGTTGGCTAAATACAAAATACAGACATCCTAGTATATCCAATATTTCATATGTTGTCTTCTGCTGCTGATATTCTGTGATGTGATCACTGTATATTCTGAGATGGATACATTATATAATATATATGATATATTATAGACGCTGCTTATGTTTTTCACCCGCGCCAGCCCTGCCCCGCCCTGCCGTTAGTTACCTAACCTAACGGTGCACGACGGGACTTCGTGGCGAATGCGGATGGCATAAGCGTACGTTGTATTTATCTGTGATGCTTAGGTAAATTAAATGATGGGACATTCATTAATGAGATTAATGAAAGAAAATAAACCTAAAGATGTTGTAGAATCGAATTTGAAACCCACTCGGCTTTTTACGAAAAATCAAAGTTTCAAAAAGCGGAGCTTAAGCCACTCTTTTTAAAACCATTTGATTCTGCAACAATATCAAGTTCAAAACGTTAAAGGTTTTCTTAAAACCATCCGCAACCCTCCGTCATTTTAGGAAGTATAGTACTTAGTATTCGTGCTGCGTATGTCGACCATAGCCGATGCGTAGTGTACGGTAGCTAAGTGATGTCTTCCTACACAGCATATGATGCGATTAGTTAGGACAGTCACATGATTATGTCGACCATAGCCGAGGGTCATGTGGGTGGGTCTAATTAATCACGAAATGACGGGTAGAACTTGACTAGTGCTTATGATATGTTGACCATGGCCAAGGTCATAGGTGCCAGGGGTAAAAACAATTATCAGGAGTTTCAAGTGTTGAAATTTGCAATGAGATTGTATACCTTCTATGTCATAGTTGGATCCTGATACCCACTGCGAGTAATTGTTACTCCTGGGAGAGTCTTCCACTTTACAATTAGCCGATCAAGTAGGTGTCTAGAAAGGTGTCAACGGGGTTACGCCCTGGGAAAATGAGGTTTATTTTAACTAGGTCCGTGCGAAAGCATGGGGAACCTCCCTCAAAGTACCGGCACTGGCCTGGCTGAAAGATTGGCGAACTTGTAGGGTTTAATTAATCCCGGCTAGTCTTTCCTTTTAGAGTTTGAAGGAAGATTTGATAAAAACAGTGGGAGCAATCCTGATTAGATAAAATATATAACCAATCTAATCTTGCAAGAGCGCATTCTCTCTCTCTAAATAGCGACCATGTCACACCTTAATCAAGATAATAAAATGGATGTATTGACTGAACCCGCTTGTTATACTGAGCTGGGGAACGTTGGTCCCGCTCCATCTTATAATTGTTATAAGACCGAGCAGGAAATAAGGGATTACCAGAATTCTCGTGCCGCCCAAACGAAGAATGTGCATGATGATGCATCTTCTTCGGATGTGTTCATTACCGAGAACTGTTTCTCAGTATCCTCTACGTCCTGGGAATGAGGTACCGGATCAGGATCTCACATTTGTAATGTTAGGGTTCCTCAGCACCTACTTATGAGTATGGAAGCATCACACATGCCACTTTAAAATTTTTAGAGGTGCTAAGCAAACTAAGCATGGATCTTTAACTAGAATACTATGGTAACATCACAAGTATCACATACTAAAACTATATTAACACTAAGTGAAAGGAATACAACCTTTGTAGTCCTCTTTGTAGTGACTCCTAGGATCGTTGAGAGTTGGAAAAGCTTGCAAGTGAGCTCCTTTGTCCACGATGATCCACCCGAAGTCCACTTAGTCCAAGCTCCTAGCTTCAAATGATCAAACAAAATGATGAAGCTAAATACTCTAATCTAATTGGCTAGATTTGAGTAGAATGATGAGGTGGTGTGTTTTATATTATCAAAACTCTTTCTTTTTATCTCTCACTCACCTTGGAAGAACCTAGAGAGCAAGGAGGAAGAAGAAGATGAAGGCAAAAGCATTTATGAAATGATAAAGCTTGAAGAAATAATAGAAAAGATAAGTATATATTGTTAGTTATATGTATGCCCTAGAGGCCATTACTGTACATAGGATGTATATTGTAGTGGATGCTGGTTCAAATATAGGAAGGACTTTCTTGCTCGACATGATAGTATGCTATCTGGTTACTCTTTACCTTAACGTGTATACTGATTGTCTCTCTGTTACATGTTGGTATAGCCCTAAGGATGTGTACTTGACTAACTGGACTATGATGCGGATCATACTAGTGGGAACATGGTAGTCCATAAGTACATCCTTCAAAGTCCCTAGTCGTGGGTGTATCGAGACGGGGCATCGATATACCAGAGTAGACTAGCGTATACCTTCTCGACCCATACAGATGAGCGATGGATGATCCCATATCCATTGGTGTTTGACATCAGAGATGATATACGGGTGCTCAGTGGAGACTGGGTACACTGGACGGACTCGCCGAGAACTCCCAGATGGTATTATACCTTACGTCAGATGGCAGTTCTCTGGTGACACTGGTACAGGTTAGTCTGTAGACCCAAGATCGTCATAGAGTCTTGTGTGATTCCCACTGTGCTTTGATTTCCACCTTACCACGTCCAAGAAGGCATGCAAAACGGTGGTTTTTGGGTACAGTCCCGAATCATATGGAGGCAATGAGCGATAGGAGGGGATTCGTCTCTCCCGGTATAGGGAGTTGATGTTGCGCTGTGTTCGATTGGCTATAACCGAAAATCCCTGGCCAGGGTTGCTGAGATTTACTGGTAAGTGTTATCAGTAGTATCTCGAACTGTTATAGACCTCATATCGACACGACTTATCGAGCTACTGGGGTCTGACGTTTACCATCCCTAGGCAAGATATGCGACATATCAGACGAACAGACTGGACTGTACGGTAAGTGTTACTGGTTCGATTCACAGGAGTGTGAGCGGGCTTGCTCGTCGATCTTCTGACCGCTCAATACCCAGGTGGCCGTTACGTTTAGCAGACCGCTTGCGGCTTGTGGGTGTTTGATATGATCATCACCTGCTGCCGGCATATTGACGAGTCTATAGAGTCCTACACAGAGGTTTCCTGGCTCAAGCGAAACGAAATAGGAGCGCATATGAGATATGTGCGGGACCGAGAATAATGCGAGTATGTGATACCGTATTCTATTCTCGCGATGAATGTATCGATTGGTTGTATGCGATATAACCTGGTTATCGAATCGAGGATTGATTCGATAAGTCGATACATTGGATATTAGTCGGTCATATGCGATGTGACCGGATCGTTAAATCAAGTGTTGATTTAATGATTTAATGTATAATTATATATTTGATATATTACTTTACATTAAGTAATATTGGTTCACTTAAGATTACTTTCTCACTTGAATGTGCACATTGTATATATGATATAGTTTTGTGCACTAGTTTGTATCATGTTTGATGATACATGTAAACTTGGGTGTATATGATTAAACCATTATTAAGTTAATGGTTAAGGTTTGATTTACTTATTTATTTATTTCTTTTCATTTATATTTGGACAAGAAATGAAATGGTTGCTACTTTTGTTTATTGTTGAAGTTTCATGAAGCTTTGAAAGCTTGACCATTTTGTTTCTTTCCTTAACCCTAACCATTCACCTAACCCTAGTTTATTATCTACACTTAACCATGGTTGCATTATGATAACCATCACTTGTTTTTCTATTATTGATAATTCTTTTTTCTTTTTTCTTCTTCATCTTCTTCATGAAGAGAAGAAACCATGGCTAGAAAATTCTAAGTGATGATTCGAAGTGAGAAATCCAAATCCAAAGTGAACCCACTTCCTATTTCTTCATCCTCTATCACTTGCCATGTAGTATAGGGTGTTTTCTTCACAAGTTTCATGACTTGGTGAAGTTGGAGGTTGATCTTGAGTTGCCTCGACGTAGATCATCTTCGGCATCGAAGTCGACGACCTAGCCCGATCATTTCTCCGATGGAATCAACACTAGAGTTCGAGATCCGATGATCGCAGCGAAGGGGCATCATCACGGAGCTATGGAGGTGGAGGACCAATCTACAAAGGTTGTATTTTCCGTCCACTCTTAGTTAAGTTGTTAACTAGTTGCATGTTTCGCCTTAAACTCTAGTCAACGATCGCATTAGGGTTTCTCGGCACCGGATATTTTTGAATTTGGCATGGTTGATACCTTGTGGAACCTCCTTAGAGTGCCTAGGAACCCTACAGTGGTATCAGAGCGTAGCTAGAGCTTTAGGCGATGTGTAGACGAAGTTAGAAGTCCGATCGAACCCGATATCCCCCGATTTCAACCCTCTCTGTACAATTTTTCAAACTATGGATTTTTGTCAATTAAAAATGCTCAGAAAATAGAGCAGGAAATTCTACGAGTTACTGTAGAAAACGAAACCCTAATTCCACTGTAGCGCCGTGGAACCGCGCCAATAGCCTCCTTTTGCGGCGGTTCCGCGGCCATATGTACTGATTAGGGATTCTTTTTGATACAGTAATGCCCGTATCTGTTTCCTATGTTCTTTGGGAAGTTTTAATCTGCAATCAAGAGTTGAGTTTTCTGGGTTGTATTGGGGACTCAGTGTTTCGATCGGGAAGTTTAACTTCGTCTGTGTCTTTCCAGATAATTTTAGAAAATCTTGAGAAGTTCGACCGGATATAAATACCCAATTTGTCCCCTGTTGGGAAATTTCCAAGTGTTGGATCTTTCCATAGTTTAATGACGTTCTAAGTAGTGCAAGTAACGCGATGGACCCTCTAGAAGACAACAAACCTTAACTCGATTATGTGACCGTCTTAAACTGCCCTTTGAACCTTCGGGTTTGGGGCAGTACGGCTTGCCACATGTGAGGCGTTGGCTTGACCCTTCTACGGCTGGACCGTTGGTACTGAGGCATGAACTGGATGTTTTTAAACTTATTTCATGTGTTGAGCTGTTTCGGGAAAACTTGGGTGTTTGAATGTTCGATCGAAAAGTTTAACAGTTTCTATTTATCTGGAATGTGATACAATATTTGGAATCCACAAGGAGTTATGAGATAACTAATATGAATGTTATAAACATAGCACTTTAGTCTCACTTGATCGGTTGCCACAGAATTTTGATGTGATCAAAAGTCCGTCGCAATCACTTAGCGTACGCGGATACTCGCCAGTAAAACTTAATAGATAGCCACGCCCCATAGCCCCGACCAAGTGACTGTAGGAGAACCCCGTCGCTGAAAGCATCCGTTTGGGTGCTCGCGGCAGCGGTGTTCCGCCTTAGTGCACTTCGTCGACGGCATCGGGGGTGCGGCCGCTTACTAAAGTTTGCGACGAGCATTCGATCAGTTTTTCGGGAATCTTGTTGAATTGCCCGACTAGATATTGAAAAGTGTTTTCGATATAGAGACTAAAATGCGGGGTTTATAATTGTTAGGCATGAGATGTCTAAAGGATTCATTTGATTAGGCATGTGATGTCTAAAGAGTTTGCGGATTCCAACTGTTGTAGTTTTACACTTTCTTTTCTATAACCGTAAGTGTAATATGTGATATCGCCGGTTTCGTTGCTATATGTCAATGACAATTAGGATACGCATGTTTACTTACATTGAAGACATGTGATGTTATGTGTTGCTGGATATGTTATATTGGATCGTTGTGTTTGAATAGCCGGGGTTTTTTATGTGAGATGAGTGTTTTTCATTTTCATTCATGTAAAAAACTTGTATGTAATATTCTTTTATTGGGGCACTTCCAGGTTGCGGAAGCTGTCACCGTTTGTATATTATTTACTTTTCCGCACTAGGATAGACCCAAGGTGGAAGGCACAGGTAACCGGGTTTTGGAGTCCAGTGGGAGACCAACTCGAGGAGTCGAGTACGGGTCCCCTAACTCTAGAATTGGTAGGGTTGCTTGCCGCTCTCGTAGGGGTCTAGGGGTGTGGGTTTGGCTATTCATCGTGACCGGGGAATCCGTGTTTTATACTGGCTCGTATTGAAAACACGGACGTCCTAGTATATCCAATGTTTCATATGATTCTTCTGCTGCGATATCTGTGATGTGATCATTTGATATGTTCTGTGATAAATACTGTATATAGTATATATGATATATTATATAGACGTTACTTATGTTTTACACCCACACTAGCCCTGCCCCGCTCTGCCGTTAGTTACTTAACCTAGCGGTGCACGAGGGGATATCGAGGCGAATGCGGATGGCATAAGTGTACGTCGTATTTATCTATGATGTTTAGGTGACTTAAATGATGGGACATCATTAATGTGATTAATGAAAGAAAAGAAACCTAAGATGTTCTGGAATCGAATTTTCAAAAACAGGTAGCTACAGTTCTTGCTTTGCATCGCGATGTTCCTTGTAGAACATCTTGCACCTTATTCGATAAGGAAAGGACCGAGATCCCTTCACCGGGAGTGACTCCTTTAGCAATAACTGGCAAATGCTACAACCCTCGGTTTGTCTTTTGATTGCTTCTATAGTTTTTGCTTTGCACAGTGATATATATGATATATCCCACACCTCATTCGACGAGGAAAGGGCCGGCAATCCCTTCACCGGGAGTGACTCCTTTAGCAAAACTAGAAAAGCCTCAAAAGCACTCCATTTTAAAATCATTTGATTCTACAACGATATCAAGTTCATTACGCAATAGGTTTTCAGAAAAACCTGTCGTAGCCCTCTGTTATTTCAGATAAGTCCTACTTAGTATTCGTGCTACGTTTGTTGACCTCCATCAAGGCGTAGTATGCGGTAGCTAACTAGTATTTATCTGCTTATGCATATGATGCAGATTGGGTTAGGGTAGTCGTACGGCCTTGTTGACCTCCGTCAAGGGTCGTGCGGGTGGGTTTGATTCAATCAAGAAATGACGGGTTGAACATAACTAGTAGCCTATGGTTTGTTGACCTCCGTCAAGGTCATAGGGTGCTAGGGGCAAAATTATCGGGAATTTCAAGTGTTGAAATTTGCAATAAGATTGCATACCTTCTATGTGATAGTTGGATCCCGATACCCACTGCGAGTAATTGTTACTCCTGGGAGAGTTTTACACATTACAATTAGCCGATCAAGTAGGTGTCTAGAAAGGTGTTAACGAGGTTACGCCTCTGGGAAAACGAGGTTTACTTTAATTAGGTCCGTGCGAAAGCACGGGGAACCTCCCTCAAAGTACCGACACTGGCCTGGCTGAAAGATTGGCTAACTTGTAGCGTGTAATTAATCCCGGCTAGTCTTTTCTTTTAGGGTTTGTATTGGAGATAGTGCCCTCAGAGTCAATTATTGGATCACAGGCACGTGATTGCAATGATTGAGGGAGGACCTGTCCCAGTAGGACAGTCTTACTCAAGATGATAGTATGCTATCTGGTTTATCTTTATCATCATGTACTGCTTTAGGTGACCTTACGAGTCGCTATTACATGTTGATAGAGCCCCTAGGATTCTTGCTTGACTGCCAGCAATATGAGGGCGATCATATACGCGGGAGCTGGTAGTCTATAAGCACATCCTTAAATGGTTCCTAGTCGTGGGAGTTTCGAGACTGGGCATCGATACTCCATTAGTAGACTAGTGTATACAGTCGAGACCCCGACGAGGGGCGGTGGCCGGTCTCACAAGCCACTGGTGTCAGTTGGTTCACCTAAGATGTATACAGGTGCTCATTGGGTTATGAATACACCGGACAGGACTCGCCGGGAACCTGCTAGTTGGGATTATACCAGACGTCAGGTAGCAGTTCCCTGGTGACATGTGTACAGGTTAGTTCATCGACCTGAGATCGCCATTTGTCTCGTGTGAGTTCCCACTGTGCTTTGATTACTACCCTACCACGGCTCAAAGGAGTCGTGCAAACAGGTTTTAGTTGGGTACAGTCCCGAGCCACATGGAGGCAGTGAGCGGATCTGCAGGGGTTCGTCTCTCCCGGTATTGGGGTGAGGTCGCGCTGTGTCTAGGAGAGCCATTACACAAAGCCCTCGGCCGAGGCAGGAGATTTACTGGTAGGTATTCCAGTAGTATCTCAGGGTGTTATGGGCTACACTCCGACACGACTTGTACCGCTTTTGGGGGTCAGACTTTTACCAACCCCCTAGGCCCGCCATACGATACTCATAGACGAACGGACCGGACTGTACGGATATTGTCACTGACAGGCTCAGTAGGGTGTCAGGATGAGTTTGCTCATCGACGTCCCTTTTGGTCAATAGCTGGTGGCCCGTCACGTATGGCTAATACCTCTGACGTGCTAGTGGTTAAATCCATAGCCATAGTATTGACGAGTCTTTAGAGTCCACCACACACTCAGTTACTCAAGTTTCAGGCGAAACGCTGTAGAGGCCGTATGGAGATATGGCAGGGTTCGATCAGATACGTGCGGTATTGCACGGATCGTGATCGGACGGTTTTTACTAGCCGGCTTTGGCTTAAGCCGGATCCTAGTATTAGACAGTGTAGATTTTGTCTCGTTACATTTGTATTCAGTGGGAATACAAATGCGGGCATGTATATGCAGTCGAGGGGTTTTCCTGTAATTTATTACGGGATCAGTTTTCTGAAGTTGCCACTTTGCATTCCGTTCCGGCCGGTTTTCATTTGTTCCTTCCCGGCCGGACTTTTCCGATGGAGGGGGTTATTTGCAAGTTTGCAAATAACATTTATGGAGGGGGTTTCTTGATTTTGTGGCTTCTATCATCATGAGATGCTTTATACATCATTTCTTTGTGATTAGAGTTGATCTTGAGTTGATATGACTTTGTTATCATGGTTTTTGATGTGGTCACCTCTTGCCTTTTACTACACTCACCTCCCTTCTTGTTTTTCTCTCCACAATATTTCCAAAAAGGGGGGCACTTGAGGAGAATGAGAGAATGGGGAGTTTAAATTTCATGTGGAGAAAAGTGTTCATCTCATTTTTGCATCAAAGTTCCCAAGCTCCAATTCTCATTGCTCCTTTTGATTCTCTACCTCATTCCTCCATGGCAACTTCACCCCATGAGACAACCATTCTACACTAAACCTACAGTACCCTTGGACGCGTCGGCTAGCCAACTTCGCGCCCGAGTTGCCTCGGTCCAGAGGTGGGAGCCCGTAAAAGAATCCGGCTACGTGGTGCCCTTTCCGACGAGAAGACGACGAATGGTGATTCCGCGGAAGATCGGGACGATGACGAGAAGACCGAAGGACTCGGATCGCTCGGTATATCTCTCACCCCATCTCTAGTTAGCTAGTATCGGTTAATGGTTACGATCCGGGTATATTGTCCACGGTAGCGCCAGTTTGAAGATAAGAAAAAATTTTGATTCCGCATTTTGGTCTCGGATAGACGGCTGGGGTGCTGCCGTGGCGCAACAGTTTGAAGGAAGATTTGATAAAAACTGTGGGAGCCATCCTGATTAGATAAAATTATAACCAATCTGATCTTGCAAGAGCATACGCTGAGTGTTTTCTTCTCTCTCTCTCCAGGTAGCGACCATGTCACGCCTTAATCAAGATAATAAAACGGATATATTGACCGAACCTGCTTGTTATACTGAGCTGGGGAACGTTGGTCCCGCTCCAACTTATAATTGTTATAAGACAGAGCAGGAATTGGGGAATACCAGATTTTCCGTGCCGCCCAAACGAAGAAAGTGCATGTTGATACATCATCTTTGGGTGTGTTCGTTACAAAGAACTATTTCTCTGTATCCTCTACATCCTGAGTATTTGATACCGGATCAGGATCCCAGATATGTAATCTGTTACATAGGGCTACAGATAGGTAGAGAACTGAGAACGGGTGATAAGTTTCATGAGGCAGAAAACGGGACAAGTGTTGCAGCCAAGTCTGTTGGTCACTGTCACACTGTATTACCAATACATTGATTCTGAACAAATGCTATTAGATACCGAACCTGATATACAAAATCATATCAGTCTCTTTATTAGTAAAGAAATGATAAAATTCTGTATTGTTGGATAATGTTTTGAACATTTCCTATATCAAAAGTTGATCGGTTCAAGCACGTTATCTAAAAGCATTGATGTTCTAAATCAAACTACAGTTCTTAGTATACAGAACACACACAAGAGGAAGAGTTCAGAAATGAACGAATCCTTCTTTAGGTATTATAGACTAGGTCATATCAATTTGACCCGACTAGCTTAAGTTACATTTTAGATGCATATTTAAATTAGTTTGAATTTACATCTTGTGAAACTTGCCGGTCATGTCACAGAGATATAATGACCATAGTTTTGTTTATTGGAAACAAAGAAAGAGTTAGTGACCTCTTGGGATGGTACATGTTGATGTATGTAAGGTCCCATGTCTACACATGCCAAGACCGGTTCTTTTTACTTCATTACATTCTCTGATGATCTCTCAAGATTCAGACACAAGTCCGAACGTTTTAAGATATTCACAGAATATGATTTAGAAGTAGAGAACCAAAATACGGGTATAAGTATTATGTCCTATGATGAGATCAGGGAGGAGAATACTTGTGCATGGAATTCCTGGACCATTCTAAAGGAGAATGAGATTCTCTCTCAGCATTACTCCTCCGTATACACCACAGCACGTCGGTGTATCGGGGCGGAGCAATCACACCCTATATGATATGGTGCGCTCTATGATGAGTACTACTGAGTTTCCTATTTCCTTTTGGGAGATATGCACTTATGAAGTTGCATACCTATTGAATAGGGTTCAAATCAAATCAGTTGCCTACCACTTCATATGTGATATGAAAAGGGAAGAGCCCATATCTTAAGTTTGTTAAGATTTGGGGTTGTCCGGCCTATGTATAAAAGTCAAAATCCGGATAAGCTCGAGGCAAGGTCTGTTTTGTAGAACTGGAAATGTTCTAGCTATACAAATTGCAGCTGATGATTTGGTAGAACCGAAGGATTCACTATTAACCAACGAACCTCAGCCTCTCCGCCGATCTAGTAGGGTTCCTCACCCACCTGAGAGTTACTTAGGTTTCTCTATGACAGTGGGAGCGAGAATTGCATCATGAGATGATGACCCAACTAGTTTCGAGCTGGCCATCAGGAGTGAGACTCTGTAAGAATGGCTGGATGCTTAGTGATCTGAGATGGAATCCATGTACACCAACAAAGTATGGACTTTGGTTGCTATATCTGAAGGGTTAAATCCCCACCAGGAGCAAGTATATCTTGAGAAGATTACTTGGTGTAGATAAAAAAGTTGAGACTTTCAAAGCTAGACTTGTTAAATATTTGCATCATTGACCAGTAATGGATGATGATGAAACCTTTTCTGGGGCTATGCTTAAGTCCATCCAGATCCTACTTGCCACGGCTACATACCATGAGTACGATATCTGGTGGTTGGGTGTCATGACTGCTTTTCTAAAAGGGTGTTTTAGAAGAGAGCGTCTATAAGTACACAGCCAGAGGGCTTCGTAGACAGTGGGAGCAGTGGAAACATGTGCAAGATGTTTTATGTGATGAAACAGGCATCGCGGAGTTGGAACATCTTTTTTGATGTGTTAGTCAAACAGTTTGACATCATCAAAATGGTAGATGAACCTTGTATATACAAAAAGGTAGTAAGGAGTATGGTGGTTATCCTCATAGAGTACGTGGATGACATACTCTTGATAAGAAAGGAGTTTCCTATGCTACGCTCGGTCAATCTCCGCTTATCACAATGATTCTCCATATAGGATCAAAGTGATACCTACTAAATCCTGGGTTTTGGATCTATGAGATAGATCTAATTGGATATTAGGACACTCACTAGTTGTAGTGAGATGGTATCAATTGATCCTGGGAAGAATCACTGAAAAGGTTCCAGGGTGATAAGGACGACTGAATGTCAGTCACATGCATTGTCTTTACCCTCAGTAAAGGGACGGTATGTTGGAAGAGTTCCAAGCTAGATACCGTGGCATACTAGACGATAAAGGCTGGATACATCGCTACTTAAGATGCTACCAAAGAGGCAGTCTGGATGTATATTAGTTCATGAGATGAACTTCGTTCCTGCCATTGTGTGACAATGGAGTTGTCGATTATGCCAAGGAACGCCTGTCCCATCAGTGATCCAGATATAATTCTTAGGCAGTGTCGCCTGATCATGGAGATGGTTGATCTCCAGGGTGATCGAGGTTAGGAGAGTAGACTCAGAGGACAACACGGCGGATCCACTCACAAAGGCTTTTTCCCATAGAGAGACTTATATGGGATGGTTGAGTATGCGATACTGTAACCACTACTACAGATAGCCCTAGTGCAAGTGGGAGATTGTTAGTTATATGTATGCCCTAAAGGCCATTACTGTACATAGGATATATATTGTAGTGGATGCTGGGATATATATAGGGAGGACTTTCTTGCTCGACATGATAATATGCTATCTGGTTACTCTTTACCTTAACGTGTATACTGATTGTCTCTCTGTTACATGTTGGTAAAGCCCTTAGGATGTGTACTTGACTACCTGGACTATGATGCGGATCATACTAGTGGGGACATAGTAGTCCATAAGTACATCTTTCAAAGTCCCTATTCGTGGGTGTATCGAGACGGGGCATTGATATACCAGAGTAGACTAGCGTATACCTTCTCGACCCATACAGATGGGCGATGGATGATCACATATCCATTGATGTTTGACATCAGAGATGATATACGGGTGCTCAGTGGAGACTGGGTACACTTGACGAACTCGCCAAGAACTCCCAGATGGTATTATACCTTACGTCAGATGGAAGTTCTCTGGTGACACTGGTACAGGTTAGTCTGTAGACCCAAGATCGTCATAGAGTCTTGTGTGATTCCCACTGTGTTTTGATTTCCACCTTACCACGTCCAAGAGGGCGTGCAAAACGGTGGTTTTTGGGTACAGTCCCGAATCACATGGAGGCAATGAGCGATAGGAGGGGATTCATCTCTCCCGGTATAGGGAGTTGATGTTGCGCTGCGTTCGATTGGCTATAACCGAAAATCCCTGGCCAGGGTTGCTGAGATTTACTGGTAAGTGTTATCAGTAGTATCTCGAACTGTTATAGACCTCACATCGACACGACTTATCGAGCTACTGGGGTCTGACGTTTACCACCCCTAGGCAAGATATGCGACATATCAGACGAACAGACCGGACTGTACGGTAAGTGTTACTGGTTGGATTCATAGGAGTGTGAGCGGGCTTGCTCGTCGATCTTCTGACCACTCAATACCCGGATGGCCGTTACGTTTAGCAGACCGCTTGCGGCTTGTGGGTGTTTTATATGATCATCACCTGCTGCCGGCGTATTGACGAGTCTTTAGAGTCCTACACAGAGGTTTCCTGGCTCAAGCGAAACGAAATAGGAGCGCATATGAGATATGTGCGGGACCGAGAATAATGCGAGTATGTGATACCGTATTCTATTCTCGCGATGAATGTATCGATTGGTTGTATGCGATATAACCTGGTTATCGAATCGAGGATTGATTCGATAAGTCGATACATTGGATATTAGTCGGTCATTTATGATGTGACCGGATCGTTAAATCAAGTGTTGATTTAATGATTTAATGTATAATTATATATTTGATATATTAGTTTACATTAACTAATATTGGTTCACTTAAGATTACTTTCTCACTTGAATGTGCACATTGTATATATGATATAGTTTTGTGCACTAGTTTGTATCATGTTTGATGATACATGCAAACTTGGGTGTGTATGATTAAACCATGATTAAGTTAATGGTTAGGGTTTGATTTACTTATTTATTTATTTCTTTTCATTTATATTTGGACAAGAAATGAAATGGTTGCTACTTTTGTTTTTTGTTGAAGCTTCATGAAGCTTTGAAAGCTTGACCATTTTGTTTCTTTCCTTAACCCTAACCATTCACCTAACCCTAGTTTATTCTCTACACTTAACCATGGTTGCATTATGATAACCATCACTTGTTTTTCTATTATTGATAATTCTTTTTCTTTCTTCTTCTTCTTCATCTTCTTCATGAAGAGAAGAAACCATGGCTAGAAAATTTTAAGTGATGATTCCAAGTGAGAAATCCAAATCCAAAGTGAACGCACTTCCTATTTCTTCATCCTCTACCACTTGCCATGTAGTATAGCGTGTTTTCTTCACAAGTTTCATGACTTGGTGAAGTTGGAGCTCGATCTTGAGTTTCCTCGACGTAGATCATCTTCGGCATCGAAGTCGACGACCTAGCCCGATCATTTCTCCGATGGAATCAACACTAGAGTCCGAGATCCGATGATCGTAGCAAAGGGACATCGTCACAAAGCTATGGAGGTGGAGGACCGGATGTACAAATGTTGTATTTTCCGTTCACTCTTAGTTAAGTTGTTAACTAGTTGCATGTTTCGCCTTAAACTCTAGTCAACGATCGCATTAGGGTCCGGAATTTTTGAATTTGGCATGGTTAATGCCTTGTGGAACCTCCTTAGAGTGCCTAGGAACCCTACATATATATTTTCCATTTGTCATCACAAACCATGGTCACTTAATTTAGATATTATTGCACTTGAGTTAAAAGGCAAAAGGAATATTAATCCGTGGTTAAAAAGTGGATGACCAAGGTTAGCTACAAGAAGAGTGTAGAAGATAACCATGGATGAATAATCCTTTTCTTTTCCTTTTAATTTAAATGCAAAAAGAATATATATAAATCAAGTTCCATGTAAGTCTTATATTGCCTTCATATGTGTATCAACAACCATGACACTTTGCATGCATGTATCTATGCACATCAACATGTGCATCCATGCATGCATTCTTCCTCTTTAATAAAAAAAGTTTTGAGTAAAGAATAAAATAAAACTAAAAGTCAAAATGTTAAATCAACAATTGATTTAACAATCCGGTCATATCACATACGACCCGACCAATAGAAAAACGCCCGATTAACATACGGTATCATACAGTCGTATTCAATCGGGTCCCCGCGCATATCTCATATGCACACCATATCTTTTCGCCTGGGCTAGGAAACTTCTGTGTGGGACTCTAAGACTTGTCAATACGCCGGCAGTGGGTGATGATCATATCAAACACCCACAAGCCGCAAGCAGTCAGCTAAACGTAACGGCCACCCGGGTATTGAGCGATCAGAAGAAAACCAGCAAAGCTGTCAAAACTCCCATCGAGCCATCTGGCAACACTTATCGTACAGTCCGGTCTCCTCATCAGATATGTTGCATATCAAGTCTAGGGATGGTATCGTCGACCCCAATAACGCAATAAGTCATGCTGGTGTATGGCTCATAACAGATCGTGAAACTACTGATAACACTTATCAGTAAATCTCAGCAGCCCAGGGCATGGACTTCCTGTTATAGCCAATCGAGCATAGCACAATATCAACTCCCAATACTCGGAGAGACGAAACCCCTCCTATCTCTCATCGCCTCCATGTGCCTCGGGACTGTACCCAATGATCACCTATTTGCACGACTCAGTAGAGCCGTGGTAGGGTAGAGATCAAAGTACAGTAGGAGGACACACAAGACTCTATGACGATCTCGGGTCTACAGACTAACCTGTACCAATGTTACCTGAGAACTTCTATCCGATGATAGATATAATACCACATAGGAGTTCTCTGTGAGTCCGTTCAGTGTACCCAGTCTCCACTGAGTACCCGCATACATTCTTTGGTATCACCTCACCTGATGGATATGGGATCATCCATCGCCCATCATATGTGACAAGAATGGTATACACTAGTCTACTCTGGAATATCGATGCCCCGTCTCGATACACCCATGACTAGGAACAATTCAAGGATATGCTTATAAACTACACGTGCCCCACTAGTATGATCCGCATCATAGTCACAGTAGTCAAGCAAATATCCTGAGGGCTTTATCAACATGTGTAAATGAATAAAAGCATGATCAAATCAACATGTCAGATAAAGT
Source organism: Agapanthus africanus (assembly GCA_030015575.1). Lineage (NCBI taxonomy): Eukaryota > Viridiplantae > Streptophyta > Magnoliopsida > Asparagales > Amaryllidaceae > Agapanthus > Agapanthus africanus. Next base: position 379,600,719 of record CM057343.1, read on the forward strand.
AAACCAGATAGCATACTATCATGTCGAGCAAGAAAGTAATCTATATATATATATACACACACATGTCCAAGCATCCACTATACATATAATGGCCTCTAGGGCATACATATATCCAACAATCTCCCATTTGCACTAAGGCCAATTATTGGCGTATCTCATACCAAACATCTCAAAAAGTCGCTCATGCTGCAGCTGTGGAAAGGCCTTGGTGAGTGGTGTTAGGTCCACGTTACCTCTCCCGGTACTTTCGTGGTTGCGGAAACGGTAAATCAAAATTTTTCTAAACTTTGTAACATGGACCGAAAAAGCCGGATCTTTGCTAAACTAAACTAGCATACTTGCAAAGAAGAGTTAACTACTATGCAAAGTGGTTATACCTCAACTTGAACTCCTTCTCTTCTTGTTGTTGTTCTTCTTTCTTGTTCTTTGTAGTAGCTTGAATGGCTTCCCCTCCTCGCCTCCTCTTTGCCGAAGATAGATCCACCTGAGGGCTTCATCCTTTGGGCTCTTCCTCGATCTTTGAGTGAACTAGGATTTCCGGCTTGCTAAACCTTGAACCCTAGAGAGAGTAGAGAGTGTCTAGGGGTTGTTTTCTTTTCAAGGTGAAGGATTCTCAACACATGAGAAGGAATCACCTTGAGCTTGAGGAAGAAGAAGATGAAGTGAGGAGAGAGAAACTAAATGATAGAATGAGCTATGTTTTTCTTTCTTGCAACCATAATGCCAAAAGAAAAACAATTATCTAAATAATAATAATTCAAAATGAGAATAGTTGATGGCAATTTGGAATGACCACAACCATGCTTCATTTAATGAAATGTAAGCATGAATCAAGGAGGACTTTTCAAAGCATGATGGTGGTCAACATTCAACCATGGTCAACAAGTCAACCATGGTCAACAAGTCAACAAAATCAACCATAACATAATTCTCATTTAATTACTATTATTAATAGATAATACATAAATCCATTAGGGTTTGGAAAATGATAACTGTCAACTGTGCATACGCACCCGTTCCGAAACCCTAATGAAATACCTCATCCTCCGCCTCAAGCAACTGTGCATACACACCTGCATTCTCGTTCCGAGGAACAAGAATACCAAGATATAAAAGTAACCCCAAATATATATACCAGTATCTGGCTCAAACCAGAGCCTGCCAGTATAATCCGTCCGGACTCCAAACGTGCACAAGTGCGCGGATGAGAACGAACCCTGTCGCAAAACCATGCGACCTCTACTCTGTTTTGCCCAGAGGCGAATGCCCTCTGTGTGGGACTCTAAAGACTCGACACTACGCTGGCAGTGGGTTTAACCACAGACCGCAAGCGGCACTAGCTGTGCGTAACGGTCCCCAGGTAGATGCCGACAAGAAGGCTGACGAGGTGAACCCCATCTGAACTCCTACTGAGTCTGAATGTGACATTCTCCGTACAGTCCGGTCTGTTCGTCTGATACATCGCATGGCGGGCCTGGGGGGGGGCGGTAAACGTCAGTCCCCTAATAGCGGTACAAGTCGTGTCGGAGTGAAGCCCAATACACCCTGAGATAACACTGGAAACCTACCAGTATATCTCACTTGCCCTGGCCAGGGACTACTCGTGTAATGGCTCTCCTAGACACAGCGCGATGTCAACCCCCAATACCGGGAGAGACGAATCCTGTCTAACCGTCACTGCCTCCAAGTGCTTCGGGACTGCTCCCAACTACTACCTGTTTGCACGACTCAGTAGAGCCGTGGTAGGGTAGTAATCAAAGAACAGTGGGAACACACTCGAGGCGAAGTGACAGTGTCAAGTCAGCGGACTAAGCTGTACTCATGTCACCTGGGAACTGATAACTGACGATAGGTATAATACCAACCATCAGTTCCCGACGAGTCCTGTCCAGTGTACTCGTAACCTAACGAGCACCCGCATACTATCTCAAGTACGACGTACTGACGGCTGTTGGACAGACCGTCTTCCGTGCTGGGATGAGAAGCGCATACGCTAGTCTACTCTGGAGTATCGATGCCCTATCTCGATACTCCCATGACTAGGGACGTGTATAAGGATGTGCTTGTAGATTACCCAGCCCCCACGAGTGTGATCGCCATCACAACGCCGGTAATCAAGCAAAGATCATAAGGGCTCTACTAATGCGTATAGGTGATATAATAAATAAACACACATGTACACATTAAAGCAGAGACAAACCAAGTAGCATACTACTATATTGAGCAAGATTGTCTGTACAACTGTGAATATCCCAAGCTTCCATCAAGTAATATACATACTAGTATGATACAGTAATGGCCTCTAGGGCATATACACCAACAATCTCCCACTTGCACTAAGGCCATGTACTGGCGTATCGAAGACCTATCATCTCGATCAGCCGCTCGAACTGAGTCTGGGGTAAAGCCTTCGTGAATGGGTCCGCAGTGTTGTCCTTTGTGTCTACTCTCCGCACCTCGATCTCCTGTCGATCAATGATCTCCCTGATCAGGTGATACCGCCTTAAGATGTGCCTGGATTTCTGATGGGACCTTGGTTCCTTCGCTAAAGCTATAGCCCCATTGTTATCGCAATACAAAGGTATTGGGTCAACAATGGACGGAACCACCTGAAGTTCACTAATGAACTTCTTCATCCAGACCGCTTCTTTTGCGGCATCGCTTGCAGCAATGTATTCAGCCTCCATCGTCGAGTCTGCGACGGTTTCCTGCTTGGAACTCCTCCAACATACCGCCCCTCCGTTGAGGGTAAACACAAAACCCGAGACGGACTTGCTGTCATCTTTGTCACTCTGGAAGCTTGAATCGGCAAAGGACTCGACCCGGAGGTCTCCATTACCGTAAACCAGGAACATCTCCTTAGTCCTTCTCAGGTACTTGAGAATGTTCTTCACTGCTGTCCAGTGGTCCTCCCCTGGGTCTGACTGATACCGGCTTACCGCGCTCAACGCGTAAGCTACATCTGGTCTTGTACATAGCATCGCATACATTATAGATCCTACCGCCGAAGCGTAGGGTATAGTGCTCATGCGAACCCTCTCCTCGTCAGTCTTAGGAGACATCTTCTTGGAGAGGGTAATTCCGTGCAATGCGGGTATGTTACCGCGCTTGGAACCCTCCATACTAAATCTCTTTAGTACGGTCTCTATGTACCTGGACTGCGAAAGTCCCAATAGTTTCTTGGATCTATCTCTATAGATCTTGATCCCCAGAATGTACGAGGCATCACCCAGGTCCTTCATGGAGAACCTTTGTGACAAAAATAGCTTGACCGATTGTAGCATAGGAATATCATTTCCTATCAAAAGAATGTCGTCCACGTACAAGACTAGGAATACGACAGTTCGTCCTACAATCTTCTTATATACACAGGGTTCATCTTCGTTCTTGATGAAATCAAATTCCTTGATTGCCTCATCAAAACAGATGTTCCAGCTCCGCGATGCCTGCTTTAATCCATAAATGGATTTAAGCAACTTGCACACCTTTCCGCTGCTCCCACTGTCTACGAAACCTTCTGGTTGATCCATGTAAACGCACTCTTCCAAACAACCATTTAGGAAAGCCGTTTTAACATCCATCTGCCAGATCTCATAGTCATGGAAGGCAGCAATGGCAAGTAGGATCCGAATGGATTTGAGCATAGCCACCGGAGAAAAAGTTTCGTCATAGTCCAAACCAGGTCTTTGACGGAAACCTTTTGCAACGAGTCTAGCTTTATAGGTTTCCACCTGCCCATCTACACCAAGTTTCCTTTTGTAGATCCATTTGCATCCAACGGGTTTTACCCCAGGTGGAGCAATATCCAAGGTCCACACTTTATTGGCGTACATGGACTCCATTTCGGATTGCATTGCTTCCTGCCACTTATCAGAGTCCCTACTGATAATGGCCTGCCTGAAACTGGTAGGGTCATCTTCTTCCAAGATGCAATCCTCTCGATCCCCGTCTATGAGAAAACCGTAGTATCTCTCGGGTGGATGAGAAATCCTACCAGATCTGCGGAGTGGCTGAGGTTCGTCTGGAGTTATAGAATCTAGCGGTTCCTCCAAATTTTCAGTTACATTTTGTGGTCGCTGAATTTCTTCCAGTTCTACCGAACTCCCACTAGTTTCTTTTGCAAGAAACTCCCTTTCTAAGAAGGTGGCGTGGCGAGATACAAACACCTTCTGTTCCTCAGTGTGGTAGAACAGATATCCTAGTGAATCTTTAGGATATCCCACAAATTTACAGAGAACTGATCGTGCCTCTAACTTGTCCGGTTTCTGTGTTTTCACATAGGCTGGACAACCCCATATCTTAAATCACTTAAGATACGGATTTCTTCCACTCCATATTTCATATGGAGTCTTAGGCACTGATTTGGATGGAACATAGTTCAATAGGTATGCCGCTGTCTGAAGCGCATGTCCCCAGAATGAAAGAGGTAACTCAGCACTACTCATCATGGAGCGAACCATATCCAGTAGGGTACGATTCCTCCGCTCCGAAACACCGTTGTGCTGTGGTGTATAAGGAGGAGTAAGCTGAGAGAGAATACCATTCTCTTTTAAGTAATCTAGGAATTCCGTGCTTAAGTACTCCCCTCCTCTATCAGACTGGAGGATCTTGATACTTTTGCCTGTCTGGTTCTCTACTTCCTTTCTGAATTCCTTGAATTTCTCAAAAGCTTCAGATTTGTGTTTCATCAGATACACATATCCGAACCTAGAGAGATCGTCAGTGAATGTGATGAAGTACGAGAACCCACCCCTTGCATGTGTAGACATCGGACCACATACATCACTATGTATGAGTCCTTAGAGCTCTGCTGCTCTTTCTCCATGTCCGGTGAACGGAGATTTGGTCATCTTCCCTTTGAGACAAGACTGACAAGTTTCATAAGATGAAAATTCGAACGTATCCAAGAGTCCGTCTTTATGCAACTTATTCAGTCTTTTCTCTCCGACATGACCAAGTCTACAATGCCACAAGTAGGATTCATTCGTATCTGAATTCTTCCTCTTGCGTGTGTTTTGTATATTGAGAACTGTATTCTGATTTAGAACGTAGATACCATTAAACAGTGTACCCTCTGCAACCAGTACCTTATCAAGGTAAATGTTCATGATATTCTTTTCAAGAACAAACTTATATCTATCTTTATCGAGTAAAGAAACTGATATGATGTTGCAAACCATGGAGGGTACATAGTAGCAATCGTTCAAAATCATAGTCTTGCCATTTGGCAATACTAGGTGATATTCACCGACGGCTGCCGCATTAACTTGTGCTCCGTTTGCTACTCTGAGCGACATATCACCCGGTGCAACTTTCCTACTTTTTCTCAGTCCCTGTAATAAATTACAGATATGAGATCCTGATCCGGTATCAAGTACCCAGGAGGTAGGGCTGACCGTAAAACAGTTCTCAATTACAAGAACACCTGAAGTAGATGCAAAACCATGCTTCTTCTTCGACTGGGCATCCTGGAAATCCATACTTTCCTCTTTCCCATTCTCATACTCATGACTGTTGTCACAAGTTAGAGCTGAACCAACTTTCCCCAGTCCCGAATAAGAATTCGGATCGGTCAAGCGATACATTTTATTATCTTGATTAGGGCGTAAAAAGGTTGCTGCCTGGAGAGAGAAAAGAAACACTCAGCGTATGCTCTTGCAAGATTAGATTGGTTTATTAATTTATCTAACCAGGATGTCTCCCACTGTTTCCTCAAATTCTTCTTAAAACCCTTTTTAAAAGAGAAGAACTAGCCGGGTTTTAATTCACGTCACAATACTTGCTTAACCTTTCAGCCAGGCTAGTGTCGGTACTTCGAGGGAGGTTTTCCAACGCTTTCGCGAAGTTCCTTAATTAAAGAACCTCTTTTCCCTGGGGGCGTAACCCCGCTAACACCTTTCTAGACACCTACTAGGTTTATAGCATTGATCGTTAAGTGAAATAATCTCCCGAGAGTAAACCAACTCATCAGTGGGATCGGGATCCAACTGTCATTGTGTGATAACCTAGACGGAATCCACTCTAGTCACCACACTCCAGAAGGTATGCTAAATCTGCAAGTTTCAGTTCTTTTGAAACTCCCGATGTGGTTTTCTGCCCCTAGGACCCAAGTGATCTTGACGGAGTTAACAAATCAAAAAGTCCTAGTCAAGTTCAACCTGTCATTATCTGGATTGCATTAAACCCACCCGCATAACCCTTGACGGAGTCAACAAGGTTATACGGCTGTCCTAATCAATCCCATATACCGATACAAACAAGCAGCACTTAGCTACCGTACACTACGCCTTGACGGAGTCAACAAACGCAGCACGAATACTAAGTGTTACTTGCAAGAAATGACGGAGGGCTACGGCTGGGTTTTTGGCGAAAAACCCGTTAACGTAATGAACTTGATATCGTTGAAGGAACCTGGTATTCTTTTGAAAAATAGTGGCGAAAACTTTTTGCTAAAGAGGTCACTCCCTGTGAAGGGATCTCGGCTCTTTCCTCGTCGAGTGAGGTGCTGGGCATTCGTAAGATGAATACCTCGATGCAAAGCAAGAATAATCGACTATAGTGAAGTTATTACCCTGACGCAAAACCTTTTGTCCAAGGGGTCACTCCCGATGAGGGGATCTCGGCCCTTGCCTCGTCGATTGAGGTGCTGGGCATTCATAACCGAATACCTCGATGCAAAACAAAAAGATGAACGTCCTTGTAATAACAGCTTTTTGAAAAAACTTGTTCCAACAACGTCTTTTAGGTTTATTTTCTTGCATTAGTTCTTTTAATGCGTGATATTCTTGCATTAGTTCTTTTAATGCGTCCCATCATTTAATCCTACCATTGCAGAAAACAACCAAAATATGACGTACGCTTATGCCATTCGCATTCGCCACGGGGTCCCGTCATCACTCGTTAGGTTACTTAACTAACGACAGAGCGGGGGCTGGGCTAGCGCGGCTGTAAAACATAAGCAACGCCTAAATAGTAAAGCAATGATAGACATTACAGATCACAGATGAATACATTGGATATACTAGCAATCCGCAATCCTTTCGAGCCTGCAACGAAAAGCGGATTACACGGTCGCGGTGAATAGCCAAATACCCCACCCAAGACCCCTACGGGTGCGGCAAACTACCCGCCAAGTACTTGGCAGTTTGTGCACCCCTCCATGGGTCTATCCTAGGAGCAAAAACAGTAAAAAGAATTATACAATGACGGCTACAACCCCGACCCGGTTGTGCGGCCAAACAAATAATATTATTACATCAATTTACATTTACAATGAATGAAAGAAAAACAAAAGCTCATCTCACATCCAACCCGGCTATTCACCCGTGACAGTCCAACAGATTCATATACACATTCCAATATCAAACACAGATCATGTATAACCCCGACTAATCGTCTTATAGCGATTAGCAGACGTTCAATACATGCAAGCAACACAGATATAACCAACATAGCCAAAGTGCAGTGAAGTTCGGAAAAAAATACGGAATTATAGGACCCCTAAAGTGAATTTCAGTTCTGGAAAATCTGGGCACATATAATATATCTGAAAAATCCCAAAATCCCACCAGAAGAACACTGCACGAAAAACGATGCAGAGAGGAAACCAAACTGCGGCGCTTACGCGGCACATGCCTACCTCGTGCCGCGGAAGCGCGGCGGTTTAAATGAATTAGGTCATCGTTTTTCTTCTGTGTTCAAACAAAACCATGAGACGAATTTACAAGTATAAAGTTTTTCATTTAGAGCAGAAAAAATTTCAACAGAAACTTAGGGTTTTGTTTTTCCGGTTTTGCGATTTTTCGGTTTCGAACTTCCATACACTTTGCTACCAAGCTAGTTTAAGTTAAGTTAGGCTCTGATACCAGTGTTAGGTCCACGTTACCTCTCCCGGTACTTTCGGGGTTGCGGAAACGGTAAATCAAAATTTTTCTAAACTTTGTAACATGGACCGAAAAAGCCGGATCTTTGCTAAACTAAACTAGCATACTTGCAAAGAAGAGTTAACTACTTTGCAAAGTGGTTATACCTCAACTTGAACTCCTTCTCTTCTTGTTGTTGTTCTTCTTTCTTGTTCTTTGTAGTAGCTTGAATGGCTTCCCCTCCTCGCCTCCTCTTTGCCGAAGATAGATCCACCTGAGGGCTTCATCCTTTGGGCTCTTCCTCGATCTTTGAGTGAACTAGGATTTCCGGCTTGCTAAACCTTGAACCCTAGAGAGAGTAGAGAGTGTCTAGGGGTTGTTTTCTTTTCAAGGTGAAGGATTCTCAACACATGAGAAGGAATCACCTTGAGCTTGAGGAAGAAGAAGATGAAGTGAGGAGAGAGAAACTAAATGATAGAATGAGCTATGTTTTTCTTTCTTGCAACCATAATGCCAAAAGAAAAACAATTATCTAAATAATAATAATTCAAAATGAGAATAGTTGATGGCAATTTGGAATGACCACAACCATGCTTCATTTAATGAAATGTAAGCATGAATCAAGGAGGACTTTTCAAAGCATGATGGTGGTCAACATTCAACCATGGTCAACAAGTCAACCATGGTCAACAAGTCAACAAAATCAACCATAACATAATTCTCATTTAATTACTATTATTAATAGATAATACATAAATCCATTAGGGTTTGGAAAATGATAACTGTCAACTGTGCATACGCACCCGTTCCGAAACCCTAATGAAATACCTCATCCTCCGCCTCAAGCAACTGTGCATACACACCTGCATTCTCGTTCCGAGGAACAAGAATACCAAGATATAAAAGTAACCCCAAATATATATACCAGTATCTGGCTCAAACCAGATCCTGCCAGTATAATCCGTCCGGACTCCAAACGTGCACAAGTGCGCGGATGAGAACGAACCCTGTCGCAAAACCATGCGACCTCTACTCTGTTTTGCCCAGAGGCGAATGCCCTCTGTGTGGGACTCTAAAGACTCGACACTACGCTGGCAGTGGGTTTAACCACAGACCGCAAGCGGCACTAGCTGTGCGTAACGGTCCCCAGGTAGATGCCGACAAGAAGGCTGACGAGGTGAACCCCATCTGAACTCCTACTGAGTCTGAATGTGACATTCTCCGTACAGTCCGGTCTGTTCGTCTGATACATCGCATGGCGGGCCTAGGGGGGGCGGTAAACGTCAGTCCCCTAATAGCGGTACAAGTCGTGTCGGAGTGAAGCCCAATACACCCTGAGATAACACTGGAAACCTACCAGTATATCTCGCTTGCCCTGGCCAGGGACTACTCGTGTAATGGCTCTCCTAGACACAGCGCGATGTCAACCCCCAATACCGGGAGAGACGAATCCTGTCTAACCGTCACTGCCTCCAAGTGCTTCGGGACTGCTCCCAACTACTACCTGTTTGCACGACTCAGTAGAGCCGTGGTAGGGTAGTAATCAAAGAACAGTGGGAACACACTCGAGGCGAAGTGACAGTGTCAAGTCAGCGGACTAAGCTGTACTCATGTCACCTGGGAACTGATAACTGACGATAGGTATAATACCAACCATCAGTTCCCGACGAGTCCTGTCCAGTGTACTCGTAACCTAACGAGCACCCGCATACTATCTCAAGTACGACGTACTGACGGCTGTGGGACAGACCGTCTCCCGTGCTGGGATGAGAAGCGCATACGCTAGTCTACTCTGGAGTATCGATGCCCTATCTCGATACTCCCACGACTAGGGACGTGTATAAGGATGTGCTTGTAGATTACCCAGCCCCCACGAGTGTGATCGCCATCACAACGCCGGTAATCAAGCAAAGATCCTAAGGGCTCTACTAATGCGTATAGGTGATATAGTAAATAAACACACATGTACATATTAAAGCAGAGACAAACCAAGTAGCATACTACTATATTGAGCAAGATTGTCTGTACAACTGTGAATATCCCAAGCTTCCATCAAGTAATATACATATTAGTATGATACAGTAATGGCCTCTAGGGCATATACACCAACAAGTGGATCCGTGGTGTTATTCTTTGTATCTACTCTCCGAATCTCGATCTCGTGGTGATCTACCATCTCCCGGATCAAATGATATCGCCTAAGGATGTGTCTGGACTTCTGATGGGATCTGGGTTCTTTGGCTAACGTTATAGCCCTATTATTATCACAATACAATGGTATTGGATCAATAATGGTTGGAACTACTCCTAGTTCCGTGACGAACTTCTTCATCCAGACGGCTTCTTTGGCAGCATCATTTGCAGCAATATACTCAGCTTCCATCATGGAGTCTGCAACGGTATCCTGTTTGAAACTCTTCCAACTAAACATCCCTCCATTGTGGGTAAATACAAACCCTGAGATAGATTTTCTGTCATCCTTATCACTATGGAAGCTGGAATCGGTAAATGGCTCCATTTGGAGATCCCTATTACCATACACCAAGAACAGTTCTTTAGTCCTTCGCAAGTACTTAAGAATGTTCTTCACTGCTATCCAATGTTTCTCCCCTTGGTTGGATTGATACATGCTTACAACAGCTAGTGCATACGCTACATCAGGGCGAGTGCATAACATCGCATACATTATAGATCCTATGGCTAAAGCGTATGGTATAATGCTCATGCGAGCTCTCTCTTCATCAGTCTTCGGACATAAGTCTTTGGAGAGAGTGATTCCATGGCAAGCGGGCAAGGCACCACGCTTGGAATCTTCCATACTAAACCTTTTTAGGATGATGTCAATGTACTTTGATTGGGACAATCAAAATAATCTCTTGGATCTATCTCTATAGATCCTAATACCCAAAATGCACGAGGCATCACCCAGGTCCTTCATGGAGAACCTTTGTGATAAGAATAGTTTGACCGATTGCAGCATAGGAATGTCATTTCCTATCAAGAGAATGTCATCCACATACAGTACGAGGAATGTGACAGTACTCCCTACAATCTTCTTATAAATTCATGGCTCATCTATATTTTTGATAAAATCAAACTCTTTGATTGTATCATCAAAGCAGATGTTCCAGCTCCGTGAGGCCTGCTTTAATCCATAAATGGATTTAAGCAATCTACATGCTTTCCCGCTGCTCCCACTGTCAATGAAGCCCTCTGGATGATCCATATAAACGCATTCTTCTAAATCACTATTCAGAAATGCAGTTTTAACGTCCATCTGCCAGATTTCATAATCATAGTGAGCAGCAATAGCAAGTAGGATCCTAATGGATTTAAATATTGCTACTGGAGAGAAAGTTTCATCATAGTTCAATCCTAGTCTTTGACGAAAACCTTTCGCTACAAGTCTTGCTTTAAAGGTCTCTACCAGTCCATCTACACCAATGTTTCTCTTAAAGATCCATTTGCACCCAACGGGTTTTATCCCAGGAGGTGCAACGTCCAAAGTCCATACTTTGTTGGTGTACATGGACTCCATTTCGAATCTCATGGCTTCCAGCCACTTCACTGAGTCACCACTCGTGATAGCTTGCTGAAAACTAGTAGGGTCATCATCATCCATGATGCAATCCTCTCTATCACCATCAATGAGAAACCCATAGTATCTCTCTGGTGGGTGAGAAGTTCTACTAGATCTCCGGAGCGGCTGAGGTTCTTGAAGTTCTACTGCAACATCAGTTTCAACCAATTCGTCCTGAGTAATTTGTGTCTCTAGAACCTCTTCTAGTTCTACCATATTGCCATCAGTACTGTCTGTAAAGATTTCATTTTCCAAAAATGTGGCATGCTGAGCAACAAACACCTTTTGTTCCTCCTTGTGGTAGAATAGATATCCATACGAGTGTTTGGGATATCCCACAAATTTACACATGACCGATTGTGTCTGGAGTTTGTCTGGATTCTGCTTTTTAACAAAAGCTGGACAACCCCAAATCCTAACTATTTTAAGAGATGGTCTCTTTCCACTCCATATCTCATATGGAGTGGTAGACACGGCCTTGGTTGGAACCCTGTTTAACAGATACATTGCTGTCTCCAATGCATGCCCTCAAAAGGAAAGCGGTAACTCAGCATCACACATCATGGACCGTACCATATCTAATAGGGTATGATTCCGCCGTTCTGCCACACCGTTGTGCTATGGTGTGTAAGGAGGAGTGAGCTGAGAGAGAATCCCATTCTCTTTTAAGAAGTCAAAAAACTCTGTACTTAAATACTCTCCACCACGATCTGATCGAAGTTTTTTTATGCTCAAGCCTGTTTGTTTTTCTACTTCAAGTTTGTACTCCTTGAATTTCTTGAAGGCTTCGGATTTGTGCTTTATCAAAAACACGTGTCCGAATCTTGAGAAATCATCAGTAAAAGTGATGAAGTATGAAAAACCACCTCGTGCATGTATAGACATTGGTCCGCATACATCACTATGTATGAGGCTTAAGAGTTCCACAGCTCTTTCTCCGTGTCCAATAAACGGAGTTTTGGTTATTTTACCTTTGATACTGGACTGGCAAGTTGCATAAGATTTATATTCAAAAAGATTTAAATATCCATCTTTATGTAGCTTGTTTAGTCTTATTTCATTAATATGACCAACTCTACAATTCCAAAGAAAAGCTTCATTTATATCAGAAAATTTTCTTTTATTAGTACGTTGTATGTTGAAAACTGTGTGTTGGTTCAGGACGTAAATACCGTTATTTAGTGTACCATTCCCAATCAACTCTTGATTCAAGTTAATGTTCATAACATTATTTTGCAACACAAAATGATATCCTTCGTTGTCCAACAAAGAAACGGATATTATATTACATAGCATACTTAGCACAAAATAACAAGGGTTCAAAACCAAAATACAACCAGAAGGCAACCCAAGATGATACTCTCCTATGGATACAGCATGTACATTAGAACCATTTCCAACCCGCAGAGTATGGTCTTCAGTCTTCAAAACTCTACTGTTTCTCATCCCCTGCATACAATTGCATATGTGAGAACCAGAGCCGGTATCTAATACCCAAGATGCAGAGTTAATTGAAAAACAGTTCTCAGTTACAAACGCACCTGAAGTGGAAGCATCAGCATGCTTCTTCTTCTTGAGATCAGCAAGATACAAAGCACAGTTCCGTTTCCAATGTCCCGTCTTGTGGCAGAAAAAACATTCCCCTTTTCCACTTCCCACAGCCCTGGTTTTGTCTTTCCCCTTCGCCTTTTGGACTCCACCTTTCGGTTTGATGGACTTCTTCTTCTTCTTTCCCTTGGCCTTGTCTTTTGGGACGGAAGAGGAAGATGGCCCAGCAAGCAAAGCGGGAGTCTTCGCTGTTTTCAGCGTGCTCTCTGCACTTCTCAATATATTGAGAAGTTCAGGCAATGATTTCTCTAAATCGTTCATATTGAAATTTACTATGAACGGAGCAAAGGCGGGGGAGAGAGACTGCAGAACAACATCCGTATATTACTCATTATCCATAGTCTATCCCAGTTCCTCAAGTTCTTCTATAAGGCCAATAATCTTTAGGACATGGTCTCCTACTGATGCACCGGGGGCCATTCGCATCTGAAACAACTTTCGAGATGCTTCGTATCGCAAAGTACGAGATTGCTCTTAATACAACTCCTTTGTATGAAGAAAGATGGATTGTACATCCATCTTCTCGTGCTGTTTCTGATGGATGTTGTCCATAGAAGCAAGCGCGAGGAACCTAGCCGTGTTGCAATCAATATCCATTGTTTTTCGGATCTCCCTATCCGAAACAGATGATTCAGGTCCTGGGAAGGGTGGGGCTTTGGTAGTGAGGACATATGATACTTTATCATATGCGAGTGCAATGTTCAAGTTCCTCTTCCATTCTTTATAATTCGGCCCAGTCAGTTTGTTTTTCTCTAGTAGAAGCTTAAGTCCTGTCATCGGTATCTACCATTAGGAGAGAGAAAAGAATACACTCAGCGAAATGCTCTTGAAAAGAATTAGATTGGTTATTATCTTATCTAATCGATGTCTCCAACTGCTTTAATCAAAATTTTCTTTCAAAACCTGAAAAGAAAACTAGCCAGGATTAATTACATTCTACAGTTTCGCTAACCGGTCAGCCAGGCCAGTGTTGGTACTTTAAGGGAGGTTCCCCGTGCTTTCGTACGGACCTAATTAAAATAAACCTCGTTTTCCCAGAGGTCAAACCCCGTTAATACCTTTCTAGACACCTACTGGATTAGCTAATTGTAAAGTGCAAAACTCTCCTGGAAGTAACACTTACTCACAGTGGGATCGGGATCCAATTATCATATAGATGGTATGCAATCTCATTGCAAATTTCAACTCTTGAAACTCCCGATATGGTTTTTACCCCTAGGTGCTTATGACCTTGGTTATGGTCAAAATATCACAAGCACTAGTCAAGTTCTACCCGTCATTTCAAGATTAACTAGACCCACCCATATGACCCTTGACTATGATCAGCATAATCACATGAATGTCCTAACTGATCGCATCATATGCTTTGCAGGAAGACATCACTTAGCTACCGTACACTACGCCTCGACTATGATCAAAATACGTAGCACGAATACTAAGTAATCTGCTTCCTAAAATGACGGAGGGTTGCGGATGGTTTTATGAAAACTTTTAACGCTTTGAACTTGATCTCGTTGTAGAATCAAAACAGTTTAGAAAAGGAGTGGCTTAAACTCCGCATCTTTTGAAACTTGCATTTTTCATAAAAAGGCCGAGTCGGTTTCAAATCCGATTCTACAACATCTTTAGGTTTCTTTTACTTTACATTAATCTTATTAATGTAATCCCATCATTTAAGTTCATAAGCCATTACAGAAAAGAAACGAAAATAAAACGTATACTTATACCATCCGCATTCACCACAGTGTCCCGTTATGCACCATTAGGTTACTTAACTAACGGCATAGCGGGCGGGACTAGAGCGGGTGTAAAATATAAGCAACGTTTATTATATATCATATATATAATAATAATCCATTCATCTCAGATACTAAGTAATCTCATTACAGAATATCAACAGCAGCAGAAGCACATATGAAAAATAAAAAGGATATCTAGGATGTCCGTATTTTGCATTCAGCCAGTAATAGAAAATACGGATTCCATGGTCGCGATGAATAGACAAGCCCACACCTTTAGACCCCTACGAGAGCGGCATGTGATCCTACCAATTCTAGAGTTTAGGAGACCCGGTCTCGACTCCTCGAGATGGCCTCCCACTGAACCCTAGAACCCGATCACTTGTGCTCCCCTCCTTAGGTCTATCCTAAAGCGGAAAAGTAAATAATATACAATAATGGTGAGATCATCCTCAACCCGAAAGTGTCCCAAATAAAAGAATATTACATACAATTGACTTTTACATGAATGAAAATAAACACTCTCATCTCACATAAAACCCCCGGGCTATTCGATCACGACAATCCTGCATCATAACTCAGTAACACATAATATCTCATATCATCAACGTAAGCAAATATGCGTATCCCGATTGTCGTTGATATATAGAAACGAAGCCGGCGATACACCACATACTACGCTTACGGTCACAGAAAATAAAGTGAAAAACAACAATTGCAATAACAGAAATCAAGACGATGTTTAACGTTTCGATCGAATCAACATAGACTCACATTTTACCCCAAGAGCTCAACACTTGAGCAAAGTTACATGTACCCAAAATCGCGCCACAGTGACTATGGTCTAGCCGTAGAAAGAGTTAACCAACGCCTCACCTATGACACCACGGAACTACAGCAAACCCGAAGGTTCGATCGCGGTTCCGTGGGCATAGAATCGAGTTAAGGTTATTATGATCTTCTAGAGGGCCCATAGGAACACTTGCGCGACTATTGAATACAAAGGTAACTTAGGAAAAACACAACACTTGGAAATTTCAGCGAGGTAGAAAGTGTGGTGTTCGATGTCCGTTTGAACTGTTAAAAATAGTCTAGGTCACCAATTTAGTGTCAAATAATACGACTACGAATCACTCCGAATTAGCCCCAAGTCTAAACAATCATCACATGAAAATTGGGCTAAGCAAACAATACTAGAAACCCTAACTTGCAAACAACAGAGCACAGGTGAAACAGGGGGTGCATAGGGGGTTAGGGGATTGGCCTGGCCGGATTTTGTGGGGGTGTGCTCGGCCAAAATCCGAGCACACACACACCCCCCCGTATTTCACCTGGGTTCTTAGGATTGCCTGCACTGCATTCTGTACATGTTTGAAAAAATTTTAGAGCACCTTTTTAAAAATTTCCAGAGAGCATATATAGGGTTCCGTAATATCGTATTTTTCGGAGTCGGATTCGTTTTCGTATTTGTTATAACACCAAGTCCAGAATTCTAGCTTGGCTCTGATACCATTGTTAGGGTTCCTCAGCACCTACTTATGAGTATGGAAGCATCACACATGCCACTTAAAAATTTCCAGAGGTGCTAAGAAAACTAAGCATGGATCTTTAACTAGAATACTAGGGTAACATTACAAGTATCACATACTAAAACTATATTGACACTAAGTGAAAGGAATACAACCTTTGTAGTCCTCTTTGTAGTGACTCTCAGGATCGTTGAGAGTTGGAAAAGCTTGCAAGTGAGCTCCTTTGTCCACGATGATCCACCCGAAATCCACTTAGTCCAAGCTCCTAGCTTCAAATGATCAAACAACATGATGAAGCTAAACACTCTAATCTAATTGGCTAGATTAGAGTAGAATGATGAGGTTGTGTGTTTTCTTTTATCAAAACTCTTTCTTTTTATCTCTCACTCGCTTTGGAAGAACCTAGAGAGCAAGGAGGAAGAAGAAGATGAAGGCAAAAGCTTTTGTGAAATGATAAAGCTTGATGAAATAATAGAAAAGTGTAACGTTTTAGAAATCGTTTTACGAATTTTTCCGTTTTAGGGTAAAATAGTCGGTATTTTCCGTTTTAACCCGATTGTGATCAAACTTCAATATTGACTTGCCGGCACCTAGTTTGGCTAGAATAAAGCTAGTGCGCGAACTTTGGGGGTCAATGGGAAGTTTTGGTCCACATAGATTTTTTCCCTAATAAAATATTATTTTAGTGCTTTATTTGCGCACTTTATTAGTGGTAATTATTTTTTTATGCGGGTTAATTACTACAAATGGGATTCTATGGTAAGTTAATCACTAGAATTATATTTAGAACCTTCTCTCCAAAATATCTTGATTTTTGGTGGAATTAAATAATTTTTTGTAAAAGAAAAGGTAATGTAAACATAAAGCCTTTTGTTTTATTATCCAATTATTGCATTTTTCTTCTAGAAAATTCCACAGAACTCCACACAAACCCTAGTTCTTCCTCCTTGGCCGAAATCTCTCTCCCCTTGTTGCCCTCTCTTTTCCTAAACTCATTTCTTCATTTTTAAAGCTTCAAAAATCTTGAAAAATCCAAATTAATTCATAGAAATTCAAATATAATCCAAAACCTTCATTCTTCTTCACAAAACTTGCTTGGATCTTCATTCTAGTGAGGATTTTGGAGGCAAAAGTGTGGATTGTTCTTGTTTCAAGTTGTGTTCTTGGAAGGTATAAAACCCTAACCCTAATCTCTTTTTGTTGCTTAATACTTTTAATTTGCTTAATTAGATGTTGAATTTAAGCTTTTAAATTCATATTTTGAAATTCAAGATATCTTTTTTATAATCAAGTTAGGATTTTGATTAGTGAAATGGTTAATTAATATGTTAAGCTTGATGAAAACTTAATCAAGTTGCTAATTTTTTAAATGATATTTTCCTAATCGGATAATTAAGATAATTAACAAACATAACTTTTGCTAATCCTAATTAGTGAAATCTAAAATTTTAGTAAAGGTTTAAATGGTTTAACCTTGCTATTTTGTGATGTTTGCAAACTTTAGTTTTTGGTAAAACTTGTAGTTTTGTGCTAAAATGATAAATACTGCTTACTAGATTTACAGATATTTTAGGCGTGGGTTTCTTTTGACGTTGCGACGTTATGTATATAGATTCTACGCTATATCTTGTGTTGTGAATGTGCGATCGGTACGATCAGAGTCTAGACTTGGTAGTTGTGTCGCTTTGCGTTCCTAGCTAGTGTTAGTGTATATGCCCTAGAGGCCATTACTGTATCATACTAGTTTGTATATTACTTAATGGATGCTTGGGATATTCACCTTGTATATACAATCTTGCTCAAAATAGTAGTATGCTACTTGGTTTGTTTCTACTTCAATGTGTACATGTGTCTATTTTGTATATCGCCTATACACATTAGTAGAGCCCTTAGGATCTTTGCTTGATTACCAGCGATGTGATGGCCGTCACACTAGTGGGGCTGGGTAATCTATAAGCACATCCTTATGCAGGTCCCTGGTCGCAGGGCTATCGAGACAGGGCATCGATACTCCGGAGTAGACCAGCGCATGCGCTTCTCATCCCAGTGTGGGAGACGGTCTGTCCCACAGCCGTCAGTACGTCGTACTTGAGATAGTATGCGGGTGCTCGTTAGGTTATGGGTACACTGGACAGGACTCGTCGGGAACTGACTAGTTGGTATTATACCTATCGTCAGTTATCAGTTCCCAGGTGACATGAGTACAACTTAGTCCGCTGACTTGACACTGTCACTTCGCCTCGGGTGTGTTCCCACTGTACTTTGATCACTACCCTACCACGGCTCAAAGGAGTCGTGCAAACAGGTGGTGGTTGGGTGCAGTCCCGAAGCACTTGGAGGCAGTGACGGTTAGATAGGATTCGTCTCTCCCGGTATTGGGGGTTGACATCGCGCTGTGTCTAGGAGAGCCATTACACGAGTAGTCCCTGGCCAGGGCAAACGAGATATACTGGTAGGTTTCCAGTGTTATCTCAGGGTGTTTTGGGCTTCGCTCCGGCACGACTTATACCGCTATAGGGGGACTGACGTTTACCGCCCCCTAGGCCCGCCATGCGATGTATCAGACGAACAGACCGGACTGTACGGAGAATGTCACACTCAGGCTCAGTAGGAGTTCAGATGGGTTTCGCCTCGTCGGTCTTCTTGTCGGCATTACCTGGGGACCGTTACGCACAGCTAGTGCCGCTTGCGGTCTGTGGTTAAACCCACTGCCAGCGTAGTGTCGAGTCTTTAGAGTCCCACACAGAAAGCTTTTCGCATTTAGGCAAAAGAGTAGAGGTCGCATGGTATTGCGACAGGTCGCATGGTTTTGCGACAGGGTTCGGTCACATCCGTGCACTTGTGCACGTACAGTGTCCGGACAGTTTACACTAGCGGGCTTTGGTTTAAGCCAGATCCTAGTGTACCTTATGGGATTGGATTTATCCAGTTTGCATTCGTGTTCCTCGGAACGCGGATGCGGGTGTGTATGCACAGTTGACAGGGAGGCAGAGGCAGCGGATTCTCATTAGGGTTGTTGACAGTTGACCGTTGACTTTTTGACTTTATGCTCAACCCTAATGAGAATATGATATGTGATTAACTATTATATTAATTAAGTATTATGGTGATATGGTTGTTGACTTGTTGACTTTTGTTGACTTGTTGACTTTGGTGACTTGTTGACTTTTGTTGACTTGTTGACCGGTTGACTAGGCTTGACTAGTTGACCATCATGATAACCATGCTTATCATTTCATGCCAAAGACTTTTTCTTGCTTGCTCATTTGAGTAAAATGAGTGCATGACATGATAAGCTTATGGTTGCTTCAAACCATCACCAAAGACTTTTTTGATATGATGAGTTATGATCACTTTGGATTATGAGAGGGTGAAAAACAAAAGAGTTGCTCATTCTTTCTTGCTCATTCTCTCTCTTGTTCTTGAGCTCTCCTCTTGCTCTCACCCTCAACCTCTTGCTCCCTCTCTTGATCTATGGTTCTCTTGTCTCATGAGTTGAGAATCAAGAACCATAGATAAAATCCCATTCTAAATCATCTCTACTCTTTCTAGTTCACTAGGTTTAGCAAACCAAGTGAACTAGTTTCTTCAAAGAACGAAGAAGGAGCTAAAGGTTGGAGCTTTCAAGTGGATCTATCTTCGGCGTACGGAGACAACGAGAAGGAGCCATCGAACCACCATCGGAGCTTGAAGAGAAGGAGTTCAAGTTTAGGTATAACCATCTTCATCCGAGTAGCTAAATATCTTTAGCTTAGTATGCTAGTTTTAGTTTAGGTAAAGATCCCGACCTAGCTTAGTCCATGTTGCCTCTTGCGTTAAAATTTTGATTTTATACCGTTTCCGCCTCCCCGTAAGAACCGGGGGTCGCAACGTGGACTTACAGTGGTATCAGAGCCTAACTAAACTTAAACTAGCTTGGTAGTGAAGTGTAACGAAGTTCGGAACCGGAAAAATCTAAAAACCAAACTTTTACAAAAACTGAGTTTCTGTTGAAATTTTTTTAGCTCAAAATGAAAAACTTTACACTTGTAAATTCGGCTCAGGGTTTTGTGTGAACACCCAAGAAAAACGATACAGTAATTCGTCCAAACCGCCGCCCTTCCGCCGCGTGAGCTAGGCATCCGCCGCGGAACCGCCGCGCTTTGTCGTCTTCTGTGCATCGTTTTTCGTGCAGTGTGTGTCTGTGTTGGTTTTGGGATTTTTGAAATATATTATATGTACCCAGATTTTCCAGAAAAGAAATTTCCGTTTGGGGTCCTATAATTCCGTATTTTTTCCGAACTTCACTGCACTTTGACTATGATGGTTATATCTGTGATGTTTGCATGTATTGAACGTCGGCTAATCGCTATAAGTCGATTGGTCGGGGTTATACATGATCTGTAATGTGCTGGAATGTGTATATAAATATGTTGGATTGTCGCGGGTGAATAGCCGGGGGTTGTGAGACGAGAGTTTTCTTTTCTTGCAATTCATGTAAATTTGTAAATTGATGTAATAATTATTTGTATGGCCGCACAACCGGGTCGGGGTTGTAGCCGTCATTGTATAATTTCTTTTTACTGTTTTTGCTCCTAGGATAGACCCATGGAGGGGTGCACAAACTACCGGGTATGCCGAAGTGTCGAGTGGCCTACTCATGGAGATGAGGGAGGTTGCTACGCTTCGGGTACTTGGCGGGTAGTTTGCCGCACCCGTAGGGGTCTTGGGTGGGGTTTTGGCTATTCACCGCGACCGTGTAATCTGTTTTTGTTACAGGCTCGTACAAATTACAGATTCCTAGTATATCCAATGTATTTATCTGTGATCTGAAATGTTTATCATTGCAGTATATCTATATATGATATTATTTAGGCGTTGCTTATGTTTTACAGACGCGCTAGCCCAGCCCCCGCTCTGTCGTTAGTTAAGTAACCTAACGGGTAATGACGGGGCCCCGTGGCGAATGCGAATGGCATAAGCGTACGTCATATTTTGGTTGTTTTCTGCAATGGTAGGTTTAAATGATGGGACGCATTAAAAGAACTAATGCAAGAATATCACGCATTAAAAGAACTAATGCAAGATAATAAACCAAGTTAAAGTCGTTGGAACACTTTCGAAAAACCACTCGGTTCTTTTCAAAAACAACTTTTAAATGCGGAGCTTGAGCCACTCCTTTTAAAAGCTATCTCGTTCCATCGACCAAATCAAGTTCACTACGTTCACGGTTTTGCCAAAACCATTCGTAGCCCTCCGTCGTTTCGTATGAATATTCAATAGTATTCAAGCTGTGTTTGTTGACCTTCGTCAAGGCATAGTGATTGGTAGCTATTGGGTATTCATATGTAGCATAGATAGATGCGTTGGTTTGGGACATTCGCATTACCTTGTTGACCTTCGTCAAGGGTATATACGGGTGGATTCAAATTAACCTGGATAATGACGGGCAGAACTTGACATGTGACTTATGATTTGTTGACCTTCGTCAAGGTCATAAGAGCATGGGGCAAAAATCCACATCGGGAGTTTCATAAGTACTGAAACTTGCTAGATTTGCATACCATTTGGAGTGTGATGATTCTGGTAGGATTCCTTCAGTTTCGTCACGCGATGATATTTGGATCCCGATCCTACTGTGAGTATATGCTACTCCTCGGGAAATTTCTCACTTAACGATCAATGCTATAAACCTAGTAGGTGCCTAGAAAGGTGTTAGCGGGGCTACGCCCCCAGGGAAAAGAGGTTCTCTAATTAAGGAACTTCGCGAAAGCGTTGGAAAACCTCCCTCGAAGTACCGACACCGGCCTGGCTAAACGGTTAAGCAAGTATTGTACGGTGGGATTGATCCTGACTAATTCTTCCTTTATGGTTTGAGGAGGGATTCGAGAAACAGTGGGAGCCATCCTGTTTAGACAAACTAAAAACCACTCTAAACTTGCAAGAGCATCATGCTGAGTGTTTCTTCTTCTCTCTCCTAATTGCAGCGACCATTCAACATGACTGGACTTAAGTTACTCCTAGATAAAAACAAACTGACAGGGCCAAACTACAAAGATTGGCTCAGGAATGTCAAGATAGCAATCACTTATGACAAGCTGGGGTATCTTCTTACCACCAAAGCTCCCCCTGTCCCTGGTCCAACTTCCAGCGTCGCGGATAAGGAAATCCGTAAGACTTGGGAGATTGATAGCGCGAAGGCCAAATGCCTCCTGCTTGCCTCGATGGACAACGAACATCAGAGGAGGCATGAGAATATGGACATGGAGTCCATATTGCTCCATACAAAAGAACTGTATGGAGAGCAATCACGTATCGCAAGATACGAAGCGTCGAAAAAGTTATTTTCGACAAGAATGGCCGTCGGATCATCAGTAGCCGAGCACGTGCTAAAGATGATTGGCTTCATTGAGGAGCTCGCTGACCTAGGGATCACATTGGAGAGTGAGCTATATACGGATATAGTTCTCCAGTCCCTTCCTTCCACTTACGCCCAGTTTATACTGAACTTCAACTTACAAGAAAAAGAGGTTGAACTTTCAGAGCTCCTCAACATGCTGAGGAGCGCAGAGGGCACCCTACAGAAAGGTAGGGATACATCCACTTTGTTTGTAGGAGGATCATCTTCTTCTAGGTCCAAGGCGAAAGCCAAGGGAAAGAAGAAGAAGGCCCCCGCCAAACCAAGGGGCGGTGTTAGTAAAGTGGATACGAAGGGAAAAGGTAAAGCAACAAAGATAGCGGGGAAGCTTGTGGATAAGGAAGAATGCTTCTATTGTCATAAGAAAGGACACTGGAAGAATGATTGCAGGGCCTGGAAGGCCAGAACACAGGAATTGAAGCAGGTTGCAGCTTCAGCTTCAGGTGTGTATGTTATTGAAAACTGTCTTTCAATAAACTCTACTTCCTGGGTATTGGATACCGGATCAGGATCTCATATCTGTAATTCTTTGCAGGCGTTGAGAAACCGTAGGGTTTTGAAGGCAGGTGACATGACCCTCAGAGTTGCAAACGGAGCTAGCATGGATGCTAAAGCCGTGGGGGACTATCACCTGGGAATGTCAGATGGACATGTTTTGGTTTTGCGTAATTGCTTTTTTGTACCCAACGCAACTTGTAATATCATTTCTGTATCTTTAGTTTCTAAAGAAGGTTATGAATTTGCGTTTGTAAGTAATGTTGTAAACATTCACCTTAATCAAGTTTTGATTGGGTCAGGTACATTGAGTAATGGTATATACGTGTTAAACCAACCACAGATTTTCAACGTCCAGAATACACACAAAAGAAAGTCTCCAGAACTAAATCAGACTTTCTTATGGCATTGTAGATTGGGTCACATCAATGAGAGAAGGTTGACTAAGTTACATACAGAAGGATATTTGAATGCGTTCGAATATAAATCGTATGCCACTTGTCAATCTTGTCTCAAAGGAAAGATGACAAAGACTCCGTTTACTGGACAAGGAGTAAGAGCGAGCGAGCTCTTAGGACTCGTACACAGTGACGTGTGCGGTCCAATGTCTACACATGCCCGAAGCGGACATTCTTACTTCATTACTTTTACGGATGACTTCTCAAGGTACGGTTATGTCTTCTTAATGAAACATAAGTCCGAGGCCTTTGGAAAATTCCAGGAGTATAAGAATGAAGTAGAGAAACAGACCGGCAAAAGTATTAAGATTCTAAGATCGGATCGAGGTGGAGAATACTTAAGTGCCGAATTCCTGAATTACTTAAAAGAGAATGGTATTCTCTCTCAGCTTACTCCTCCATACACTCCGCAACATAACGGTGTATCGGAGAGACGGAATCGAACCCTATTGGATATGGTTCGGTCCATGATGAGTAACGCTGAGTTACCGCGATCATTCTGGGGATATGCACTAGAAGCAGCTGCGTATCTCTTGAACAAGGCTCCCACCAAGACTGTGCCTACCACCCCATATGAGATGTGGACTGGGAAGAAACCCTGTCTAAAGTATCTTAAGGTATGGGGATGTCCAGCTTTTGTAAAAAAGCAGCATGCGGACAAACTTGAGGCACGTTCAGTACAGTGTAAGTTTGTGGGATACCCAAGGAACTCCAGGGGGTATCTTTTCTATTCCGCTGAGGAACAAAAGGTTTTTGTTTCTCAGCATGCCCGCTTCTTGGAAACTGAGTTTTTGGAAACCCAGATAAGTGGGAGCACAATAGAACTGGAAGAAGTTCCAGAACCACAGACTGTTACTGAAAGCTTAGTGGAACCAGAGGGTTCAACAGAACAGGACATTCCTGCGCCACTCCGCAGGAGTAGTAGGCAGTCTCATCCGCCCGAGAGATACTACGGTTTTCTCATAGACGGGGATAGAGAGGATTATATCATAGATTATGATGAGCCTACTAGCTTCCAGCAGGCCGTTCAGAGCGTTGACTCAGTGAAATGGCTGGATGCAATGCGGACTGAAATGGAGTCCATGTACACCAACAAGGTATGGACGTTGGACATTGCTCCAGACGGGGTAAAACCCGTAGGATGCAAGTGGATCTTCAAAAGGAAGATTGGTGTAGATGGACAGGTTGAGACCTATAAAGCTAGGCTGGTAGCAAAGGGTTTTCGTCAAAGACCTGGCTTGGACTACGACGAAACCTTTTCTCCAGTAGCCATGCTGAAATCCATTCGGATCCTTCTTGCCATTGCTGCCTTCCACGATTATGAGATCTGGCAAATGGACGTAAAGACAGCTTTTCTAAATGGAAATTTAGAGGAGTGTGTCTATATGGACCAGCCAGAGGGTTTCATTCGAAGTGGGAGCAGCGGAAAGGTGTGCAAGTTGCTTAAGTCCATCTATGGACTAAAGCAGGCATCGCGGAGTTGGAACATCTGCTTTGATGAGACGGTCAAAGAATTTGGCTTTATCAAAAATCCAGATGAACCATGCATCTATAGTAGATTTGTAGCGAGAACTGTAGTGTTCCTCGTTTTATACGTGGATGACATTCTCTTAATAGGAAATGACATTCCTATGCTACAATCTGTCAAGGGGTTCTTGTCACACAGGTTCTCCATGAAAGACCTGGGTGATGCCTCATACATTCTGGGTATCCGGATCTACCGTGACAGATCCAAGAGGATATTAGGACTTTCGCAGTCCAGGTACATCGACACCATACTGAAGAGGTTCAGTATGGAAGATTCCAAGCGCGGTAACCTACCGGCTTGTCACGGGATCACCCTCTCTAAAGAGATGTCTCCCAAGACTGATTTAGAGAGGGATCGCATGTCTATTATACCCTACGCTTCTGCGGTAGGCTCTATAATGTATGCGATGTTGTGTACCAGACCGGATGTAGCTTATGCACTGAGTGTGGTAAGCCGGTATCAGTCAAACCCTGGGGAGAAACACTGGATAGCGGTAAAGAACATTCTCAAGTACCTGAGAAGGACTAAGGAGATGTTCTTGGTGTATGGCGGAAAAGACCTCCAGATCGAGGCCTTTGCTGACTCCAGCTTCCAGAGTGACAAGGATGATTCCAAGTCCATGTCGGGTTTTGTCTTTACCCTCAATGGAGGGGCGGTGTGTTGGAAGAGTTCCAAACAGGAAACCGTTGCAGACTCGACGATGGAAGCAGAATACATCGCTGCATCTGATGCCGCAAAAGAAGCTGTCTGGATGAGGAAGTTCTTGAAAGAACTTCAGGTGGTTCCGTCCATTGTTGATCCAATACCTCTGTATTGCGACAACAACGGGGCTATAGCATTAGCGAAGGAACCCAGGTCCCATCAGAGATCCAGGCACATCTTAAGGCGGTATCACCTGATCAGGGAGATCGTAGATCGCCAGGAGATCGAGGTTCGGAGAGTCGCTTCAGAAGATAACACTGCTGATCCATTCACCAAGGCCCTGCCCCAGACTCAGTTCGAGCGGCTGATCGAGATGATAGGTCTTCGATACGCCAGTACATGGCCTTAGTGCAAGTGGGAGATTGTTAGTGTATATGCCCTAGAGGCCATTACTGTATCATACTAGTTTGTATATTACTTAATGGATGCTTGGGATATTCACCTTGTATATACAATCTTGCTCAAAATAGTAGTATGCTACTTGGTTTGTTTCTACTTCAATGTGTACATGTGTCTATTTTGTATATCGCCTATACACATTAGTAGAGCCCTTAGGATCTTTGCTTGATTACCAGCGATGTGATGGCCGTCACACTAGTGGGGCTGGGTAATCTATAAGCACATCCTTATGCAGGTCCCTGGTCGCAGGGCTATCGAGACAGGGCATCGATACTCCGGAGTAGACCAGCGCATGCGCTTCTCATCCCAGTGTGGGAGACGGTCTGTCCCACAGCCGTCAGTACGTCGTACTTGAGATAGTATGCGGGTGCTCGTTAGGTTACGGGTACACTGGACAGGACTCGTCGGGAACTGACTAGTTGGTATTATACCTATCGTCAGTTATCAGTTCCCAGGTGACATGAGTACAGCTTAGTCCGCTGACTTGACACTGTCACTTCGCCTCGGGTGTGTTCCCACTGTACTTTGATCACTACCCTACCACGGCTCAAAGGAGTCGTGCAAACAGGTGGTGGTTGGGTGCAGTCCCGAAGCACTTGGAGGCAGTGACGGTTAGACAGGATTCGTCTCTCCCGGTATTGGGGGTTGACATCGCGCTGTGTCTAGGAGAGCCATTACACGAGTAGTCCCTGGCCAGGGCAAACGAGATATACTGGTAGGTTTCCAGTGTTATCTCAGGGTGTTTTGGGCTTCGCTCCGGCACGACTTGTACCGCTATTGGGGGACTGACGTTTACCGCCCCCTAGGCCCGCCATGCGATGTATCAGACGAACAGACCGGACTATACGGAGAATGTCACACTCAGGCTCAGTAGGAGTTCAGATGGGTTTCGCCTCGTCGGTCTTCTTGTCGGCATTACCTGGGGACCGTTACGCACAGCTAGTGCCGCTTGCGGTCTGTGGTTAAACCCACTGCCAGCGTAGTGTCGAGTCTTTAGAGTCCCACACAGAAAGCTTTTCGCCTTTAGGCAAAAGAGTAGAGGTCGCATGGTATTGCGACAGGTCGCATGGTTTTGCGACAGGGTTCGGTCACATCCGTGCACTTGTGCACGTACAGTGTCCGGACAGTTTACACTAGCGGGCTTTGGTTTAAGCCAGATCCTAGTGTACCTTATGGGATTGGATTTATCCAGTTTGCATTCGTGTTCCTCGGAACGCGGATGCGGGTGTGTATGCACAGTTGACAGGGAGGCAGAGGCAGCGGATTCTCATTAGGGTTGTTGACAGTTGACCGTTGACTTTTTGACTTTATGCTCAACCCTAATGAGAATATGATATGTGATTAACTATTATATTAATTAAGTATTATGGTGATATGGTTGTTGACTTGTTGACTTTTGTTGACTTGTTGACTTTGGTGACTTGTTGACTTTTGTTGACTTGTTGACCGGTTGACTAGGCTTGACTAGTTGACCATCATGATAACCATGCTTATCATTTCATGCCAAAGACTTTTTCTTGCTTGCTCATTTGAGTAAAATGAGTGCATGACATGATAAGTTTATGGTTGCTTCAAACCATCACCAAAGACTTTTTTGATATGATGAGTTATGATCACTTTGGATTATGAGAGGGTGAAAGACAAAAGAGTTGCTCATTCTTTCTTGCTCATTCTCTCTCTTGTTCTTGAGCTCTCCTCTTGCTCTCACCCTCAACCTCTTGCTCCCTCTCTTGATCTATGGTTCTCTTGTCTCATGAGTTGAGAATCAAGAACCATAGATAAAATCCCATTCTAAATCATCTCTACTCTTTCTAGTTCACTAGGTTTAGCAAACCAAGTGAACTAGTTTCTTCAAAGAACGAAGAAGGAGCTAAAGGTTGGAGCTTTCAAGTGGATCTATCTTCGGCGTACGGAGACAACGAGAAGGATCCATCGAACCACCATCGGAGCTTGAAGAGAAGGAGTTCAAGTTTAGGTATAACCATCTTCATCCGAGTAGCTAAATATCTTTAGCTTAGTATGCTAGTTTTAGTTTAGGTAAAGATCCCGACCTAGCTTAGTCCATGTTGCCTCTTGCGTTAAAATTTTGATTTTATACCGTTTCCGCCTCCCCGTAAGAACCGGGGGTCGCAACGTGGACTTACAGCTAGGGTCGTGCCGATATCATTCGTGTCTTTGTGTAGCTTTTACTCTTGAGTTTGTTTCGTAGTGTCGCAACGCGCGTTAGCCACTATACGAACACTCGGGGTTATGTTTGGAGTTGGTGCGTCGATTAAACGTAGTTATACGTATTTTTGGTCGATTGCTTATATACACTTGCTTTATTGTTATATGTGTTCAGGATCGCAGGCGGGGACTTCGGGCGCTGCGAACATGGGAAAGCGAGTGGTGGGATTTACTTAGCCAGGAGCGTTGGTAAGTAGATTTAATATCTACAGGGGAATCACCCGCATGGCGTTATGCATCTGGGCTAGAGATGTTATATATTGTCACATATTTCATTTCATATATATAGTTGCGAATACACCTTATTGCCTAGTATTTGTTGTGCTTGGACTTGTACCCTCAGGACACTGCGCTATTATTGACGGTTCATGTTGCACGAGCACTGATTGTATGCCACACTCACCGTCAATAATTGCCATGACATGCACAACACACATATAGATATGATATTGTTGGGTTAGGGATATTGTGACATTGATTCATAATTTTTTATGCATATGACATATATCATACCTGTATACCTACATGCTTACACATATGCCTTGACATGCTTACATGCTAGTTACCTATACCTATAGGGTATTGTACCATTGGCGATAGGTACATACACACATAATGACATAGCTACATGTATACCTTGCGTACATACTTCACTTATACCTGGAGGGTATATTACATCATTATTGATAGGTAGATACATATACCTTGCTATACCTTCATGTTTACACACATATCTGGTTGTAGCTACATGTCTACCTTTATTTGATATTATATAAACTTGGAGAAATTAGGAACCACATGATATATATATTAACTTGTTGCAGTTAAATAGCGGTTTTTCCTTTATATGCTCATATTATTGTTTCATGTTGCATATATTACATTCATGGATTTCATATGATGTTCTATGATATTTTTACTCCTAAGTATATATAACAGTGGAATGGGACGCTGTTATATATGCCTATATACATATATTAGTGGAATGGGACGCTAATATATGTGTATTGATTCATGCATTTATACTTATTCATTACTTGGTGTTTTCTGGATTTGAGGACTGTAGTGGTTTCATGAAATTATGCAAGTATTCTTATTCTTACTTGATATTTGGATGCATCCACTCTGAGATTTGTTTTAATACCGATACGGGGATCGAGAGTGTCGTTGTTTGGCACTTAAGATTCGAATGACGTATAATACCGATACGGGATCGAGAGTGTCGGTGTTTGGCACTTAAGATTCGAAGGACGTATAATACCGATACGGGATCGAGAGTGTCGGTGATTGGCACTTAAGATTCGAAGGATGTATAAATATGTTTTGGATCATAAGTGTCGGTGTTTGGTACTTAGGATTCGCTGTTTTGGATCATTTAGGATTCGCTGAGACTTACAGGATATATGAAATTTACTTGATATTAGACACTTAGGATATACGAGATTTACTTGATAATTGGATACAAGATATATATGAGATTTACTTGATATTGTACATTCAGGATATATGAGATTGACTTGATATTGTACATTCAGGATATATGAGATTTACTTGATATTGTACATTCAAGATTTATGAGACTTACATGATATGAGAGCCAATTTGGGGGTTGATTTGAGGAGATTGGGATTTGGATTGTCTTGATGGACTTTGGTCCTGCCACGATATCAAAATTCCATGGAAATGACATGTTTCATCCCATACTTCGCATTTATTTTATATGCATTGCTTCATGTATTAGTTGTACCTGCTAGAGCGCCTTTCATGACTGTTGCATATATACATTGTCATATCATTGCTTCATTTATTAGTTGTACCTGATATAGTACCTGACATGACTGTTGCATACAGATTGTCATATTACTGCTTCATGTATTAGATGTATCTGCTAGAGTACATTTCATGACTGTTGCATACATATGACCATTTATTGCTATCAGCTTGCATATGTTAGATTCGCGCTGTACGTACATACTTGCGATTACCTGCATATGTTATTTACTATTCACGAGTTGGCAACTCACCCCCGTTGTGCCACAGTGTTTGCAGGTGTTTTCCCAGGACAGTCGCGGCAGGCTTTTCATCTCTCGTATCATCTTTTGCTGCAGATACCGTTTCGGCTGACTGTGCACGGTTTTGCTATAGGTGGGTTTTGCGGCTATCAGTTGTTGTTTATTGTTATCTTGTACCTTGTACTCTCCATCTACCATTATCATGTTTTGACATAGAGACGAGATGTGAGGATGATATTGTATTTTATTTTGTGACTTGGGATGTCTTTTCTTCACTTTTATTTATATCGTCTTTTATTTCTTCGCTACGGCGTCATATATTTTCTTGTGGAGGTTGTTTTCCGCCATTGGGCGTGGATTTTCTCCCGTTGGGGATGCGTTGCTTATATTTATGTTGTACCCATTTTTTGGGTTGGTTTTTACAAAGGAGGTGCTGCCAAAATTTTAAAGGAAGAAAAGTTGGACTTTAAAGAATCTGGGTTGAGATTTCAAAGGTTTTGAAAATGCTATTATCACTTTCTTACTATTTTTGATGGTTTAGATTGCTGGGTTTCGGCTTACTTAAATTACGTTACGCCTGTAGACGTTGCGTAGTTTAAGGGCCGTTACGTGCCAATTTCAGGTCGGGACAAAAAGATAAGTATATATATTTTCCATATGTCATCACAAACCATGGTCACTTAATTTAGATATTATTGCACTTGAGTTAAAAGGCAAAAGGAATATTAATCCATGGTTAAAAAGTGGGTGAGCAAGGTTAGCTACAAGAAGAGTGTAGAAGATAACCATGGATGAATAATCCTTTTCTTTTCCTTTTAATCTAAATGCAGAAAGAATATATATAAATCAAGTTCCATGTAAGTCTTATATTGCCTTCATATGTGTATCAACAACCATGACACTTTGCATGCATGTATCTATGCACATCAACATGTGCATCCATGCATGCATTCTTCCTCCTTAATAAAAAGAGTTTTGAATAAAGAATAAGATAAAACTAAAAGTCAAAATGTTAAATCAATAATTGATTTAACAATCCGGTCATATTACATACGACCCGACCAATAGAAAAACGCCTGATTAACATATGGTATCTCATAGTCGTATTCAATCGGGTCTCCGAGCATATCTCATATGCACACCACATCTTTTCGCCTGGGCTAGGAAACTTCTGTATGGGACTCTAAGACACGTCAATACGCCGGCAGTGGGTGATGATCATATCAAACACCCACAAGCCGCAAGCGGTCAGCTAAATATTACGGCCACCCGGGTATTGAGCGATCAGAAGAAAACCAGCAAAGCTGTCAAAACTCCCGTCGAGCCATCTGGCAACACTTACCGTACAGTCTGGTCTCCTCGTCAGATATGTTACATATCTAGTCTAGGGATGGTATCGTCGACCTCAATAACTCAATAAGTCATGCTGGTGTATGACTCATAACAGATCGAGAAACTACTGATAACACTTATCTGTAAATCTCTGCAGCCCTGGCCAGGGACTTCCTGTTATAGCAAATCGAGCATAGCACAACATCAACTCCCAATACCTGGAAAGACGAAACCCCTCCTATCGATCATCGCTTCCATGTGCCTCGGGACTGTACCCAATGACCACCTGTTTGCACGACTCAGTAGAGCCGTGGTAGGGTAGAGATCAAAGTACAGTGGGAGGACACACAAGACTCTATGACGATCTCGGGTCTACAGACTAACCTGTACCAGTGTCACCTGAGAACTGCTATCCGACGATAGATATAATACCACATAGGAGTTCTCTGTGAGTCTGTTCAGTGTACCCAGTCTCCATTGAGCACCCACATACATTCTTTGGTGTCACCTCACCAGATGGATATGGGATCATCCATCGCCCATCATATGGGACAAGAATGGTATACGCTAGTCTACTCCGGAATATCGATTCCCCGTCTCGATACACCCACGACTAGGAACAATTCAAGGATATGCTTATAAACTACACGTGCCCCACTAGTATGATCCGCATCATAGTCACAGTAGTCAAGCAAATATCTTGAGGGCTTTATCAACATGTGTAAATGAATAAAAGATGTTGGATGTAGTGCCCTCAAAGTCAATTATTAGATCGCAGGTACGTGATTGCAATGATTAAGGAGGACCTATACCGGTAGCACAGTCTTACTCGAGATGATAGTATGCTATCTGGTTTGCCTTTATCAGTCGTGTACAGGTTCAGATGACTGATCGCTGTTATACGTTGATAGAGCCCTTAGGATCTTGCTTGACTACCAACAGTATGATGGCGATCATATATATGAGAGTTGGGTAGTCTATAAGCACATCCTTAATTGTGGTCCCTGGTCGTGGGAGTTTCGAGACAAGGCATCGATACTCCAAATAGACTAGTGTATACAGTCGAGACCCCGACGAGGGGCGGTGGCCGGTCTCACAAGCTACTGGTGTCAGTTGGATCACCTAAGATGTATACAGGTGCTCATTGGGTTATGAATACACCGGACAGGACTCGCCGGGAATCTGCTAGTTGGTATTGTACCTAGCGTCAGATAGCAGTTCCCTGGTGACATATGTACAGGTTAGTTCATCGACCTGAGGTCGTCATTTGTCTCGTGTGAGTTCCCACTGTGCTTTGATTTCTACCCTACCACGGCTCAAAAGAGTCGTGCAAACAGATATTTTTTGGGTACAGTCCCGAGCCACATGGAGGCAAGTGAGCGGATCGGCAGGGGATTCGTCTCTCCCGGTATTGGGGGTAAGATCGCGCTATGTCTAGGAAAGCCATTACACCAAAGTCCTTGGCCAAGGCAGGTGAGAATTACTGGTAAGTATTCCAGTAGTTTCTCAGGGTGTTCAGGGCTTGTTTCCGACACGACTTATACCGCTATTGGGGGTCTGACGTTACCAGCCCCCTAGGCCCGATATGCGATACTCATAGACGAACGGACCAGACAGTATGTATATTGTCACTGTTAAGCTCAGTAGGGTTCCAGGATGAGTTCACTCATCGGCTTCCCTTGAGGTCAGTACATGGGCAGCCGTTACGCACTGCTAGTGCCGCTGACGTGCTTATTGTTAACCCACTGCTAGGGTACTGATGAGTCATTAGAATCCCCCAAAGATAGTTTCCCAAGTTCGGGCGAAACGTTGTAGAGGCCGTATGGTTTTATGGCAGGGTTCGGAAAATGCACGTGCGTTTACGCACGTGTCATATTTCGGGCAGATAATACTGGTGGGTTTTGGTCTAAGCCGGATCCGAGTATTATACTGTGTAGATATAATATCTTTGTCTCAGTTGCATTTGTATTCGGTCGTAATACAAATGCGTGTATGTATGTACAGTTACGGGGTTATCCTGAAATTCGTTTCGGGATCACTTTTGAAAGTTGCCAGTTTTCTATCACCCGTCTTAAACATTCGGTTTAATGCGGAATTATCTTTTTTTGAGGGTGAGTCATGAGGGTGAGTCATAAGGAAGCTTCTTGATTTGGTGACTTGGTTTCATGACTCATGGTTTGCATTAAATGAGTAGTGAGGTGTTTTAAGTAACTCATTGTTTCAATTAATGTCCTTTGTTATGTGTAAGATCTTTTCCCTTTTGGTCACCCTCCCTTGCTCCTACACTCACCCCTCCTCTCATATATTGGCCGGCCACTTATGGTAGCCATATGGTTGTTAAAAAGATATGATTCATTTGATAAAATTTCCTATTTCATTTCATCAAAGTTTCAAAAGGCAACTTCATTAACCGTTCGTCCATGGTTTTGGATGAAACGAGACAAAGTATTCTACTCATTCTCTACATCAATCTTGGACATGTCGGCTAGCAAACTTCATGTCCGAGTTGCCTCGGTTCAGAGGCGGGAGCCCGTATAAAGATCCGTTGACATGGTGCCACCTGGACGAGGAGACCGGAGATCGAGCGAGATCGCAGATGCCGCAAAGGAGCGTGGGATGATGGCTAAAGAACGAAGGACTCGGATCGTTCGGTATAGCCTTTCTACCCACTTTATAGTTTGTTAGTTTAGCGTTAATGGCAAGATCCAGGTTATAGTATGCAATAGCGCCAGTTATAAAAGTTTTTGTTCCGTATTTGGCGTCAGATTGACGGCCGGGGCGCTACCGTAGACTTACATGGTATCAGAGCCACACCATTAAGCTTTACTAACTTGTGCTAACGCGTTTAAAATATCGATCGAACGAAATTTCAAAAACCGCATTTTTCTGTGTAAAGTTTCTGTCGATTTTAAAAACTGGTCTAAAAATCATTTTGAGCATCTTAGAAAATTGTGCAGGCTTTTTTAAGAATTCTGGTGAAATTTGGTCGACTGTGGCTACAGTACAGCCGCGGAACCGCCGTATAAACCCTTCTCTGGCTGCGGTTCCACCGCCGTTTTAGAGATACAGTAAACCATTTTTCTACAGTAGGGTCTTCATGTAAAATTGTGGTTTCTGGAATATTTCTTTTGGGCCCGGATTTTGTTACTGTACTGCAGATGTACATGGGGCCCACTTCGGGAAATTTTGTCGACCGAAATTTTAAACTTTTTAGTTTACAGTACTTACATTATATCTCCGACCATGAAAGTCATTCGAGCGGTAAATTGCGTCTAATTGCTATAGCTCTTTTAGACGGATTTGCGAACGTGACATTCGCGTTGATATTTTGTGTTGTGCTGTGATGTTGCGGATTTGTCGTGGTGGATAGCAGTGTGCAATGGTAGTGCATTTTGAATTTATTTGTACATTTGATATTGCGGGGCGAGCGTCCAACATGTGGACTGCCGTCACCGCCTGTTTGTATAATATTCTTTTGGGGCACGACCGGGCTGAGGTCGATGTACCCATTGTACATATTTTTCATTTCTGTACTAGGTTTACCCCGCGACGGAATGCACGGATAGCCGGGGTATGGAGGGCAACGGGTCCGCATCTCATAGCTTTGAGAGGCAGAGGGGCCTCACTCTAGAATTGGCAGACTATTCGCCGTACTCGTAAGGGGTACAGGTTGACCCAAGGAGGGGTGCTCAAGTTACCGGATTCCATAAAGTGCAGGGTGGTCCATTCACTATGCTGTAGGGGGCTGCCTCGCTTCAGGTTTTGGCGGGTAACTTGCCGCACCCGTAAGGGTCTAGGTTTCATTGCACAGGCTATCCACACGACCAGGGGGACGTCGGGTTTCAGTAGCGGCTCTGTGAAACCCGGGGTTCCCAGATTATCTGTTTTGTTCTGTGATGCTTATTACTTTTCTGTAATGTTGCATATTATCACGTCTGGAGCGATTTTTGTATATTGGTATATATACTAGTAGATGTTGTATATGTTTTACACCCGCGCTAGTCCATTCCCCTCTCTGTCGTTACTTAAGTAACCTAACGGGTGATGACGGGACCCAGTGACGATTGCGGATGGCATATACGTACATTTTATTTTCGTTCTTTTCTGGTGTGATTAATTGATGGGACTGCGTTGATTCTGATCAATGCAAAAGAAAACAAATCTGTTTGGATGTTGTTGGAACAGTTTGAAAAAGTGTTATTACAAAGACGTTTTCTTTTGTTTTGCACAGTGGTATTCGGTTGGAATATCCTGCACCTCATTCGACGAGGCAAGGGCCGATATCCCTTCACCGGGAGTGACCTCTTGAGCATAAGTTTGCGTCGGGGTAATAACTTCACTATAGTCGATTACAAGTTTCTTTGCATCGCGGTATTCGGTTGGAATATCCTGCACCTCATTCCACGAGGAAAGAGCCGAGATCCCTTCACCGGGAGTGACCTCTTTAGCAAAGGTTTTCGCCACTATATTTTTATAAAAAGCTATCAGGTTCCTTCAACGAGATCAAGTTCATTACGTTAAAGGTTTTTTGCCAAAAACCAGCCGTAGCCCTCCGTCGTTTC
The DNA here is from genome assembly GCA_030015575.1 of Agapanthus africanus. Classification (NCBI taxonomy): domain Eukaryota; kingdom Viridiplantae; phylum Streptophyta; class Magnoliopsida; order Asparagales; family Amaryllidaceae; genus Agapanthus; species Agapanthus africanus. Next base: position 379,637,148 of record CM057343.1, read on the forward strand.
AGATGATAGCACATAGTATTCATGCTATGTTTGTTGGCCTTCGTCAAGGCATAGTGGATGGTAGCTGCTTGTTACTTTTCTGTTGCATAGATAGATGAGTTGGTTTGGGACAGTTGTATTACCTTGTTGGCCTTCGTCAAAGGTATGTACGGGTGGGTTCGAATTGACAAGATAATGATGGGTAGAACTTGATATGTGACTTATGATTTGTTGGCCTTCGTCAAGGTCATAAGAACATGGGGTAAAAATCATATCGAGAGTTTATAAAGAAACTGAAACTTGCCAGGCATGCGCATACCTTCTGGAGTGTGATAACGTGAGTGGATTCTGTTATGTTATCATGCGATGATAGTTGGATCCCGATTCCCACTGATGAGTTGGTTTACTCTTCGGGTGATCCCGATTGATTCTTCTTTCAGGTTTGGAGGCGAATTTGACAGTACAGTAGGAGGTTTCCTGATTAGATAAAGTGATAACCATTATGATCTAGGTTAGAGCGCACGCAGAGTGTTTCTTCTCTCTCTCTCTCTTTTTGGCAGCGACCTTTGACCGACTCTAGACTATGAACCAGTGACCAAGTTGACCGAACCTTCTTAGAATACTGTCTTTTGGATTGTCTAAAGTTGCATAATCATTGCCGCTCCTTGTTTTACCCTTTGCATTTCTCAGAACACCTCGTATCACTATGAACATCCACTTCCATTAGATAGATCCATCGTATGGTTATATACGAACTTGAAGGGACTTCTTCGAGGATGGATCCAGGTTCAGGAGAAATTGAATTAGTTTATTCGGTTGTTTTTTATCATCACCTTCTCTCAGGTTGCGAGGGCTCCTTAGTTTAGGAGAGTACACCTATTACGCTTATTGGATAGTTTTCTTCCAAACCATAGGCAGGTGCTGAAAGGTAGGGAATGAAAAAACCAATTAGCCTAAGTAGGGTGTACAGAAGGTAATAACTAAAGACAAAATAAAGGGATTAGAAAGAGGGCAAAGTAAATTGCGACTGCTATCATTCACGACCAAACCGCATACTTCATCGTCACTCCTATTTCACCTTTGCTTTTTCCCCCAGTTCGGGAGAAATAGAATAAGGCATTATTCAGTTGTCTTTTATCATCACCTTTTCTCAGGTTGTGAGTACTCCTTGGTTTAGGAGGGTACACCTATTACGCTTATTGGATAGTCTTCTTCCAAACCATAGGCTGGTGCCGAACGATAGGGAAGGAAGAAAACCATTTAGCCTAACGAGGGTGTACAGAAGGTAATGAATAAAGCCAAATAAAGGGATTTGGAGAGATGGCAAAGAAATATACGGTTATAGTCATGAATTGAATTATGGAAGAGGCATTACTAGGAATACCAGGATACCCCTACGAAACATTTTCATGTTTCAGTTTCACTGTGCATTGTTAAAGGAAAACTGATTTCCTGATTAGATACTTACTCCAGGGTATGTATTTACCAGGTTTCATTCTTATATCTGTATGGTTTTACAGATGATGAGTGGGAGTAAGTTATTGGGAATAAGGTGATCATCCTCATTATATCGGAATTCGTTGTAATTGGTGATATTTGAGGACATCGCCTGAGTTTATGCCAGACGGCAAGTATTTGGTTTTGAGTATCCATTGTTGTGCACCAATTTCAAAATGATATATCTGTACGTTTATTTTTATAAAGTGAGATATAACTTTTTGAAATTATGTCAGTGGCATTTACCTATATCAGTTGACGATTGGGTAAGGAGTATTGAACAGCGTAGTAGTTCTTAACCATAAGTACAGTTTTCAACCTACGATGCACAGGTTTTGAGTTATTCAACTCAGGAGACTCATACAGAGTATTGTATGTTGTCCAGTGTCCATCAGGACATAGGGGTTGGTCCTCGTACTATGCTCTGTTTACTTATGACTTCTCTAGTTTTTAGACAAGTGTTTCGTAGAAATACAAGGTCTAAGTTTTGAGAAGTTGTGGGTGTAAGAATAAAGTAGAGAACCAGGTATCGCAAGTATCAGGATTCTTCAAAGAGATCGAAGATGTAGATACTTGTGATTGGTATTCAGTTGATAGTGATGGTTTTGAGAAACTTGTTTCTCTTTCAGGTTACTCATAATTGGATGGATTCCTAAGTTGAGTAATGCTAATTAGCCTCTTTCCATTAAGTTGATATGCACTGGAGACAGCTGCATGATTAGAATCTGGTTCCAATTAAATAAGTGCCAAAATTTCTTTATTGGATATAGAATAGTTCATATCTTAACGATGTAAAGGTACGGGGAGTTGTCCAGCTTATGCTTAAAACCAGACTCTGGATAACTCAAGGCACGTTTCTGTAATGGCAGTTTGCGGGTTGGCCCAGGCTATGACGAGGGTTGACTTTTTACCATCTGGAAGATCAATAGTGATATTGTTCTTGACTCGCCACAGTTTTAGTAAAATGGATTTTTTCATAAAACAGTAGTGGGAGTATGGTAGAACTGGAAGTGATTCCAGAACCGCAAACGATTACGGAAAATTTAATAGGACCTAAAGATTCAATCAGGTTTGACATTCCAATAGCCACTCCGCAGATATGGTGGGTAACCTCAGACACCCGAGAGGTACTCCGGTAGCTTCAAGGACGGTGACAGGGAGGTTCTTGTTTACCCAGACTTGACACTACTGTTGTTCCAGTCTATGAGACCCGGCAGGAGGTTAAGTATAGCGTCGTTCTAAACTAGCTTTAGAAGTGCACTATATATTATTCTGCCAGAGGGTTGTTGTAGTCAGTGAGAGCAGCGGAAGCATAGTAGGAAAGAAGCTTATGTCTATTTATAGACTCGAGCAGATATAGCGGAGATAGATCATCTAATTTTGATGTGACAGTCATGGCTTTGACTTCATCAGAATAGAGGATGGATCTGTTAAGAAGGTAGTAGGGTGTGATGTCCTGGTATTCGGATGACATACACAGAGTAGGAAGTAAAATTCCTATACTACGATCGGTTGTACTGTGGTCGTCACATAGTTATTTCTCCACAAAGGATATGGATATAATATCTGACATTCTGGTTTCTAGATCTATGGTTTTAGATCTAGAATTGGGTAGTTTCCTAATCTAGGTACTTTGACAGTATTCTAATAGTATTTTAGAATAAACGACTCCTGGCATGGTAGTGTACCTGCAGGTGATGGAGTCACCCTCTCTAAAGGTGTCTTACAGATTAAAGGGGAGTGGTATGTGCATGATTGGCAGATCACTTGCTTAGGCAATTGAGTCGATCATGAGATGTCAAGTACCACACCAGATGTTGTTTTTGCACTTGATGCAATAAGTTTATATTAATCCAATCCTGGAGAAACATAAGGAAGCAGTTTTAAAACATAAGTGGATGTTCTAGGGATTTAATAACGGCAGCCTCCTTCGGGAGACGGTTATCATTCCAGGCTTCAAAGGTGACATGGATGACAGAGTGATTGTCAGAGCTATAGTTTTCCTTCTGATGAGGGACAGTATTATGGACAGATGGTCCAAGAGGATACTGTAGGAGGCATGGTGCAGGACACTGATTAGGTTCAGTTGACGATACAGTCTAAGAAGTTTGGATTTGGGGTTCATTTATGAACTAGGTCCCATCAGATATCCAGACATATTCTAAGACAGGTATTACTCAATTCGGGAGATGGTTTTCTCCGCGAACTTGAGATTAAGAGAGACATAGAAAGGAACATCGGGGCGGATCCACTTAATGAGGATATTACTCGAACACAAGAGTTTTACAAACGGGCTTTGTGAAACTGATTAATAGAGGAGTTGGGTGTTCGGTATCACACGGGCTGTGAGTATGCGACATCGCAATAATTAGCCTTAAGTGCAAGTGGGAGATTGTTGGATGTAGTGCCCTCAAAGTCAATTATTGGATCGCAGGTACGTGATTGCAATCATTGAGGAGGACCTATATCGGTAGCACAGTCTTACTCGAGATGATAGTATGCTATCTGGTTTGCCTTTATCAGTCGTGTACAGGTTCAGGTGACTGATCGCTGTTACACGTTGATAGAGCCCTTAGGATCTTGCTTGACTACCAACAGTATGATGGCGATCATATACGTGAGAGTTGGGTAGTCTATAAGCACATCCTTAATTGTGGTCCCTAGTCGTGGGAGTTTCAAGACAGGGCATCGATACTCCGGAGTAGACTAGTGTATAAAGTCGGGACCCCGACGAGGGACGGTGGCCGGTCTCACAAGCCACTGGTGTCAGTTGGATCACCTAAGATGTATACAGGTGCTCATTGGGTTATCAGTACACTGGACAAGACTCACCGGGAACCTGCTAGTTGGTATTATACCGAGCGTCAGATAGCAGTTCCCTGGTAACTTGTGTACAGGTTAGTTCATCGACCTGAGGTCGTCATTTGTCTCGTGTGAGTTCCCACTGTGCTTTGATTTCTACCCTACCACGGCTCAAAGGAGTCGTGCAAACAGGTATTTTTTGGGTACAGTCCCGAGCCACATGGAGGCAAGTGAGCGGATCGACAGGGGATTCTTCTCTCCCGGTATTGGGGGTAGGATCGTGCTGTGTCTAGGAAAGCCATTACACTAAAGTCCTTGGCCAAGGCAGGTGAGAATTACTGGTAAGTATTCCAGTAGTTTCTCAGGGTGTTCAGGGCTTGTCTCCAACACGACTTATACCGCTATTGGGGGTCTGACGTTACCAGCCCCCTGGGCCCGATATGCGATACTCATAGACGAACGGACCAGATTGTATGTATATTATCACTGTTAGGCTCAGTAGGGTTCCATGATGAGTTCGTTCATCGGCTTCCCTTGAGGTCAGTACATGGGCAGCCGTTACGCACTGCTAGTGCCGCTGACGTGCTTGTGGTTAAACCCACTGCCAGGGTACTGATGAGTCATTAGAGTCCCCCACAGATAGTTTCCCAAGTTCGGGCGAAACGTTGTAGAGGCCGTATAGTTTTATGGCAGGGTTCGGAAAATGCACGTGCGTTTACGCACGTGTCATATTTCGGGAAGATAATACTGGTGGGCTTTGGTTTAAGCCGGATCCGAGCATTATACTGTGTAGATATAATATCTTTGTCTCAGTTGCATTTGTATTCGGTCGTAATACAAATACGGGTATGTATGTACAGTTACGGGGTTATCCTGAAATTCGTTTCGGGATCGCTTTTGGAAGTTGCCAGTTTTCTATCACCCGTCTTAAACGTTCGGTTTAATGCGGAATTATCTTTTCTTGAGGATGAGCCATGAGGGTGAATCATGAGGAAGCTTCTTGATTTGGTGACTTGGTTTCATGACTCATGGTTTGCATTAAATGATTAGTGAGGTGTTTTAAGTGACTCATTGTTTCAATTAATGTCTTTTGTTATGTGTGAGATCTTTTCCCTTGTGGTCACCCTCCCTTGCTCCTACACTCACCCCTCCTCTCATATATTGGCCGGCCACTTATGGTAGCCATATGGTTGTTAAAAAGATATGATTCATTTGATAAAATTTCCTAGTTCATTTCATCAAAGTTTCAAAAGGCAACTTCATTAACCGTTCGTCCATGGTTTTGGGTGAAACGAGACAAAGTATTCTACTCATTCTCTACATCAATCTTGGACATGTCGGCTAGCAAACTTCATGTCCGAGTTGCCTCGGTTGAGAGGCGGGAGCCCGTATAAAGATCCGTTGACGTGGTGCCACCTGGACGAGGAGACCGGAGATCGAGCGAGATCGCAGATGCCGCAAAGGAGCGTGGGATGATGGCTAAAGAACGAAGGACTCGGATCGTTCGGTATAGACTTTCTACCCACTTTGTAGTTTGTTAGTTTAGTGTTAATGGCAAGATCCGGGTTATAGTATGCGATAGCGCCAGTTATAAAAGTTTTTGTTCCGTGTTTGGCGTCAGATTGACGGCCGGGGCGCTACCGTAGACTTACAAAAGCATGATCAAATCAACATGTCAGATAAAGTAAACCAGATAGCATACTATCATGTCGAGCAAGAAAGTAATCTATAATATATATATACATGTCCAAGCATCCATTATACATATAATGGCCTCTAGGGCATACATATATCCAACATGTAATCTGTTACATGGGATACAGAAAGTTAGAGAACTGAGAATAGGGTGATATGTCTCTAAATATAGAGATTGGTGAAAATGTTGCAGCCAAATCAGTTGGCAGTTATCACCTTGTATTACCGAAATACATTGATTCTGAACGAATGTTATTAGATACCGAACTTGATATGCAACATTATATCAATCTCTTTATTTACTAAAGAAGGATATAATTTTGTATTGTTGGAAAATGTTTTAAACATTTCCTATTTCAAGATTTGATCAGTTCAGGCACGTTATCTAATAGCATATACGTTCTAAATCGAACCACAGTTCTTAACGTACTGAACACACACAAGAAGAAGAGTTCAGAAATGAACGAAACCTTCTTGAGGCATTGTAGACTAGGTTATATCAATGCAACCCGACTAGCTAAATTACATTAAGATGCATATTTAAATCAGTTTGAATTTACATCTTGTGAAACTTTCCAGTCATGTCACAAAGATAAAATGACCATAGCTCCGTTTACTGGAAACAGAGAAAGAGTTAATGAACTCTTAGGATTGATACATGATGATGTATGTGTTCCCCTGTCTACACATGCCAAGACTGGTTCTTTGTACTTCATTATATTCACTGATGATCTCTCAAGATTCGGACACATGTTTCAGTTGAAACACAAGTCTGAAGCATTTGAGAAATTCAAAGAATATAAGTCAGAAGTAGAGAACAAAAAAGGGTATAAATATTATTTCCTTTGATGCGATCAGGGAGGAGAATACTTGAGCATGGAGATCATGGACTATTCTAAAGGAGAATGAGATTCTCTCTCAGCATTACTCCTCTGTGTACACCACAGCACAACGGTGTATCGGGATAGAGCAATCGCACCCTATTAGATATGGTGTGCTCTATGCTGAGCACTACTGAGTTGCCTATTTCCTTTGGGGGTTATGCACTTGTGAAGTTGCAAACCTATTGAATTCGGTTCCAACCAAATCAGGTGTCTACCACTCCATATGAGATATGGAATAGGAAGAGCCTATGTCTTAAGCAAGTTAAGATTTTGGGTTGTCCGGCCTATGTCAAAAGAAAAATCCGGACAAGCTCGAGGCAAGGTCTCTGTGAAAGTTTATAGGATATCCCAAGCATTTCGCATTGGAATATCTTCTACCGCACCGAGAAACAAAAGGTGTTTTATTTCTCAGCATGCCACTTTTTTTAGAAAAGGAATTTATTTTGGAAAGAAATTTGTGGTCATGAGGTAGAACTGAAAGAAGTTCCAGCTATACAAACTACAGCTGATGATTTGGTAGAACCGGAGGATTCAATAGTTCCCAATGAACCTTAGCCTCTCCGCCGATCTGATATGGTTCCTCATCCGCCCGAGAGATACTTCGGTTTCTCGATGACAGTGGGAGCGAGGATTGCATCATGAGATGATGACCCAACTAGTTTCGAGCAGGCCATCAAGAGTAGGGACTCTGTAAGAATGGCTGGATGCTTAGCGATCTGAGATGGAATCCATGTACACCAACAAAGTATGGACTTTGGTTGCTATATCTGAAGGGTTAAATCCCCATCAGGAGCAAGTATATCTTGAGAAAATTACTTGGGGTAGATAGAAAAGTTGAGACTTTCAAAGCTAGAATTTTTGTAAAAGGTTCTCGTCATCGACCATGTATGGATTATAATGAAATATTTTCTCCAATAGCTTTGCTTAAGTCCGTCCGGATCCTACTTGCCATTGCTACATACCATGACTACGATATCTGGCGGTTGGGTATCATGACTGCTTTTCTAAATATTGATTTAGAAGAGAGCGTCTATAAGTACACAGCAAGAGGGCTTCGTAAACAGTTGGAGCAGCGGAAACGTGTGCAAGTTGCTTTACAGAATAAAGCAGGCATCGCGGAGTTAGAACATCTTTTTTGATGTGGTAGTCAAAGCATTTGAGTTCATCAAAATGGTAGATGGACCTTGCATATACAAAAAGGTAGTAGAGAGTAAGGTGGTCTTCCTCGTATTATTCGTGGATGACATACTCTTGATAGGGAAGGTGTTTCCTATTCTACGCTCGGTCAATCTCCTCTTATCACATTGATTCCATGTGGGATCAAGGTGATACCTCCTAAATCTTGGGTTTTTATCTATGTGATAGATCTAGATAGATGTTAGGATTCTCACTACATATAGTGAGATGGTATCAATTGATCCTGGGAAAATCACTGGATAGCTTTGGGGAACCTTCTTAAGTACTTGAGAAGCACTAAAGAAATTTTCTTGGTGTTTGGTAACGGTGAACTCCAGTGGGAGTCCTTTACCAATTCAAGCTCCCAGAGTGATAAGGTTGACTGAAAGTCAGTCACGGGCTTTGTCTTTACCCTCAGTGGAGGGACAGTATGTTGGAAGAGTTCCAAGCTAGATACCGTGGCAAACTAGACGATAAAGACAGAATGCATCGCTACCAACGATGCTGCCAAAGAGGTAGTCTGGGTATATATTTGTTCATGAGATGAACTTGGTTCCTACCATTATGTGACAATGGAGTTGTGGCCTTGGCCTAGGAACCCCCATCCCATCAGTGACCCAGACATATTCTAAGGCAATATCACCTGATCATGGAGATGGTTGATCTCCAGGGGATCGAGGTTAGGAGAGTAGACTCAGAGAACAATACGGCGGATCCACTCACAAAGGCATTTTCCCAAGAGAGACTTTTATGGGATGGTTGAATATGGGATACTACAACCACTGCTGATTGTTGGGTATTGGATACTACAACATATGACCCTAGTGCAAGTGGGAGATTGTTAGTTATATGTATGCCCTAGAGGCCATTATTGCACATATGATGTATATTATAGTGGATGCTTGGACATACATAGAAAGGACTTTCTTGCTCGACATGATAGTATGCTATCTGGTTGCTCTTTATCTTAACATGTATACTTGATGTCTCTATGTTACATGTTGATAAAGTCCTTAGGATGTGTACTTGACTACCAGGATTATGATAGAGATCATACTAGTGGGGTCTGGGCAGTCGGTGAGTACATCCTTTAAATGTTCCTAGTCGAGGGAATATCGAGACAGGGCATCGATATTCCAAAGTAGACTAGCGTATAGCTTCTCGACCTATGCGATGGGGGATGGATGATCCCATATCCATTGGTGTTTGACATAGAGATGGTATACGGGTGCTCAGTGGAGACTTGGTACACTCAACGGACTCGCCGAGAACTCCTAGATGGTATTATACTTCACATCAGATAGCAGTTCTCTGGTGACACTGGTACAGGTTAGTCTGTCGACCCGAGATCGTCATAGAGTCTTTTGTGTCTCCTACTGTTCTTTGATTTCCACCATACCACGGCTCTACTGAGTCGTGCAAACAGGTGGTTTTTGGGTACAGTCCCGAGTCACATGGAGGCAATAAGCGATAGGAGGGGATTCGTCTCTCCCGGTATTGGGGGTTGATGTTGCGCTATGCTCGATTAGCCATAACAGGAAATCCCTGGCCAGGGTTGCTGAGATCTACTACTAAGTGTTATCAGTAGTTTCTCGAACCGTTATGGACCTTACATCGGCATGACTTATCATGTTACTGGGGTCTGACGTCTACCACCCCTAGACTAGATATACGACATATCAGATGAAGAGAACAGACTGTACGGCAGTGTTACTGATTGGATTTGCAGGAGTATGAGCAGGCTTTCTTGTTGATCTTCTGATCGCTCAATACCCGGGTGGTCGTTACGTTTAGCAGAACGCTTGTGGGTGACTGATATGATCACCACCTACTACCGGCGTATTGATGAGTCTTTAGAGTCCTACACAGAGGTTTCCTGGCTCAAGCGAAACGTAGTAGGAGCACATATATGATATGTGCAGGACCGAGATTAATAGGATACGTGATACCGTATTCTATTCTCACGATATGTGACATCGGTCGGTTATATGTGATATAGCCGGGTTATCGAATCAAGTGTTGATTCGATAAGTTGTTGCATTTGATATTAGTCGGTTATATGTAATATAGCCGGATTATTAAATCAAGTATTGATTTAATGTATAATTATATATTTGATATATGAATTTGCATTAACTAATATTGCTCACTTGACCATTTCTTTTTCTCATTTTGTATACATGTTATATATGTGATATATACATTGTATCATGCTAGGTTATATATGCAACTTGGGTGTGTGAGACTCATACCATAACCATGATAAGTTTAGGGTTTTAATTATCATAAGTAATTCAAAATAGTGAGAATTATGTCAAAGGCTAGAAGCTTGGAGAAGATTGAAAAACCATTGACTTAGCCCATTTTATTTGTTTTACTTAAGATATTTATAAACCCAACCACATACCATATGCCATGGTTAAGTCTCTACAATGGTTATTGTATGACATTAACTAACCCATGGTTGCAATTCTAACCTCATCTCATTCTTTGGTTCATTCTCTTGATCATCTCATCAAGCTTTCTATGGTTTCAAGAGATGTTGAATCCAAGTGAGAAAATCAAATCCAAAGTGAGCAAAATTCCTACTTCATCATCCTCTACTACTTGTCATTTAGTTTAGGTTGTTTGCTGTAAGTGCACGGCGGCGCCCCGGCCGTCAATCCGACGACCAAATGCGGAAACGGTGATAAACTTTAATTTTGCGAACTTTGCAAACCGGCACCACCGCGCACTAAACACCCGGATCGGACCATTAAACTAGATCTAGCTAACTACAAGACGGGTTAGAGATATACCGAGTGATCCGAGTCCTCCGGTCTTCTCGTCGTCCTCCCGATCTCTCGCGGAAACTCCGGTCGTCGCCTCTTCGCCGGAAGGGCACCACATCGCCTGCATCTTTTACGGGCTCCCACCTCAATACCGAGGCAACTCGGGCACGAAGCTGGCAAGTCGACGTGCCCAAGATTTGCTGTAGAAAGTAGTGTAGAATCATAGTCTCTTTTGGGGTTATGAGGTTGCCATGGTTGGAGGAATTTTGCACTAGTATTTCATGGATGCTTGATGGAGAAATTGAGCATGCATGAAAATGAAAATGGAGCATCCATCAAAGATTGAGCTCGGCCACAAGAAGAAAAAGCTCACTGGAAATGTGTACATGGGTGAAGTCAATTAATTAAAAACCATGCTTCAATTAAAATCATGCTCTCAGCATAAAATACTTCACAGCACACTCAAAAACAAATGGGGGGGCCCACTAATTAAGCATGAAGGAATAAATTCACACACAAAATAAAACACTCCACTCAAAATAATCCTCACCCCATACCCAACAGTGGCCGGCCCATCAATTTGTGTGAGTGGAGAGGGAGAGCATGGTCAAGGTATGGAGCAACCATTATGATAAAACAATAATGCAAAAACCCCCTTCCACAATTGCTTATTTGCAACAATGCAAATAAGCCCTCCTCCACCAAACTTCGGCCAATGAACGGAACAAAGGAAATCGGCCGAAACGAAAAGCAAACTGGCAACTCCAGAAAACTGGTCCCATAATAAATTACAGGAAAACCCCGATACTGTGCATACACACCCGCATCTGTATTCCGTCCGGATACAAATGCAAAGAGACAAAACTACACAATCAAATACTAAGATCCGGCTTAAGCCAAAGCCGGCTAGTAAAAACCGTCCGATCACGATCCGTGCAATACCGCACGTATCTGATCGAACCCTGCCATATCTCCATACGGCCTCTACAGCATTTCGCCCAAAAACTTGAGTAACTGAAAGTGTGGTGGACTCTAAAGACTCGTCAATACTATGGCTGTGGATTTAACCACTAGCACGTCAGAGGTATAAGCCAATACGTGACGGGCCATCAGCTATTGACTAAAAGGGACGTCGATGAGCGAACTCATCCTGACACCCTACTGAGCCTGTCAGTGACAATATCCGTACAGTCCGGTCCGTTCGTCTATGAGCATCGCATGTCGGGCCTAGGGGGTTGGTAAAAGTCAGACCCCCAAAAGCGGTACAAGTCGTGTCGGAGTGTAGCCCAGAACACCCTGAGATACTACTGGAATACCTACCAGTAAATCTACTGCCTTGGCCAAGGACTTCGTGTAATGGCTCTCCTAGACACAGCGCGACCTCACCCCAATACCGGGAGAGACAAACCCCTGAAGATCCGCTCACTGCCTCCATGTGGCTAAGGACTGTACCCAACTAAAACCTGTTTGCACGACTCCTTTGAGCCGTGGTAGGGTAGTAATCAAAGCACAGTGGGAACTCACACGAGACAAATGACGATCCCCAGGTCGATGAACTAACCTGTACACATGTCACCAGGGAACTGCTATCTGACGTCAGGTATAAGACCAACTAGCATGTTCCCGGCGAGTCCTGTCCGGTGTACTCATAACCCAATGAGCACCTGTATGCATCTTAGGTGAACCAACTGACACCAGTGGCTTGTGAGACCGGCCACCGCCCCTCGTCGGGGTCTCGACTGTATACACTAGTCTACTCTGGAGAATCGATGCCCTGTCTCGAAACTCCCACGACTAGGGACCTTTTAAGGATGTGCTTATAGACTCCAGCTCTCACTTATATGATCGCCCTCATACTGCTGGCAGTCAAGCAAGAATCCTAGGGGCTCTATCAACGTGCAATAGTGACCTGTCAGGTCACCTAAAGCAGTACACGATGATAAAGGTAAACCAGATAGCATACTATCTTCTCGAGTAAGACTGTCGTACCGGGATAGGTCCTCCCTCAATCATTGCAATCACGTGCCTGTGATCCAATAATTGACTCTGAGGGCACTATCTCCAACAATCTCCCACTTGCACTCAAGGCTAATTATTGCGATGTCGCAAACTCACAGCCCGTGTGATACCGAACATCCAACTCCTCTACTAGTCAGTCTCATAAAGCTCGTTTGCGAGACTATTGCGTTCGAGGAATAGCCTCAGCGAGTGGATCCGCTCTGATGTTTCTTTCTATGTCTCTCTATATCTCAAGTTCGCGGAGAAAGCCATCTCCCGAAATGAGCAATACATGTCTTAGAGTGTCTGGATGTCTGATGGGACCGAGCTCATAAATGAACTCCAAATCCAAACTTCTTAGACTGTATCGTCAACTGAACTTAATCAGTATCCTGCGCCATGCCACCCTCAGTATTTCCTTGGACCACCTGTCCAAAATACTGCCCCTCGTCAGAAGGAAAAACTATAACTCTGACAACCTCCTTGTCGTCCATGTCACCTTGGAAGCCTGGAATGATAACTGTCTCCCAAATAAGGCTGTCGTTATCATATCCCTAGAACATCCACTTATGTTCTAAAACTGCTTCCGACTGTTTCTCCAGGATTGAATCAATATCAACTTATTGCATCTAGTGCAAGAACAACATCTGGTGTGGTACTTGACATCTCATGATTGACTCAATTGCCTAAGCAAGTGATCTGCCAATCATGCACATCCCTCTCTACTTTAGTCTATAAGACACCTTTAGAGAGGGTGACTCCATCAACTGCAGGTACACTACCGTGCCAGGAGTCGTCCATTCTGAATACTCTTAGAATGCTGTCAAAGTACCCTGATTGGGAAACCACCCAAATCTAGATCTAAAACTATAGATCTAGTAACCAGTATGTCTTATATAATGTCCAAGTCCTTTGTGGAGAAACCACTGTGTGACGACCAAAGTATAACCGATCGTAGTAAAGGAATGTCACTTCCTACTTTGTGTATGTCATCCAAAACCCGGATATCACACCCTACTACCTTCTCAACAGATCCATCCCCTATTCTGATGACGTCAAACCTATGACTGTCACATCAGAAATAGATGATCTATCTCCGCTATATCTGCTTTAGTCTATAAATAGACATAAGCCTGATATCCACCAATGCTTCCGCTGCTCCCACTGACTACGACAACCCTCTGGCAGAGTCATATAGACGTGCACTTCTAAAGCTAGTTTAGAACGACGCTGTACTCATCCTCCTGCCGGGTCTCGCAACCTGGAACAACAACAATGGCAAGTGTGGGTAAACAAGAACTTCCCTGTCACCGTCCTTGAGGCTACCGGAGTACCTCTCGGGTGCCTGAAGTTACCCACCTTATCTGCGGAGTGGCCAATGGAATGTCAAATCAGATTGAATCTTTAGGTTCCTTATCAAATCTTCAGTAATCGTTTGCGGTTCTGGAATCACTTCCAGTTCTACCATACTCCCACTACTGTTTTTGAAAAAAAAACATTTTTATTAAAACTGTGGCGAGTCAAGAACAATATCACTATCGATCTTTCTTATGGTAGAAAGTCAACCCTCGTCATAGCCTGGGTCAACCCACAAACAGCCATTACAGAAACGTGCTTTGAGTTATCCAGAGTCTGGTTTTAATCATAAGCCGGACAACTCCCCGTACCTTAACAATGTTAAGATATGAACTGTACTATATCCAATATAGAACCAGAGGCACTGATTTAATTGAACCAGATTCAAATCATGCAGCTGTCTCCAGTGCATGTCAACTAAATGGAGAGAGGCCGATCAGCGTTACTCAACTTAGGAATGCTTCCAATTATGAGTAACCTGAAAGAGAAGCAATTTCTCTTTAACATTACTATCAACTGAATACCATACACAAGTATCTACATCTTCGATCACTTTGAAGAATCCCGATACTTGCTACACCTGGTTCTCTACTCTATTCAAATACCTATAACTCCTCAAAACTTAGACCCTGTGTTTCTACGAAACACATGTCTAAGAGCTAGAGAAGTTAAAAGTAAACAGAATATAGTATGAGGACCAACCCCTCTGTCTTAATGGACACTGGACAACATACAATACTCTGTATAAGTCCGCTGAGTCTAACAACTCTTTCACTGTGTGTCGTAGGTTGAAAACTGTACTTATGGTTAAGAAGAATTACACCGCTGTTTAATGCTCCTTACCTAACCATCCACTGATATAGGTAAATGTCATCGACATAATATCAAAAGGTATATCTCACTCTATGAAAATAGATGTACAGATATATCAATTTGAAATTGGTGCACAACAGCGGATATTCAAAACCAAATATTTGCCGACCGGCAAACAGCCCAGGTGATCTCCTCAAATATCACCAATTACAACGAATCCCGATATAATGAGGATGACCACCCAATTCCCAATAACTTACTCCCACTCATCATCTGTAAAACCATACAGATGTGAGAATCATACCTGGTAAATACATACCCTGGAGTAAGTATCTAATCGGGAAATCAGTTTTCTTTTAACAGTACACAGTGAACTGAAACATTGAAATGTTTCGATGGGGTATCCTGGTATTCCTAGTAACGCCTCTACCATTATCCAGATTCACAACTATAACCGCATAATTCTTTGCCACCTCTCCAAATCCCTTTATATGTCTTTAGTCGTTACCTTCTGCATACCCCTTAGGCCAAATGGTTTTCTTCCTTCCCTACCGTTTGGCACCAGCCTATGGTTTGGAAGAAGACTATCCAATAAGCATAATGGGTGTACTGTCCTATTCCTAGGAGCACTCGCAATGCGAGAGAAGGTGAAGATAAAAGACAACCGACTAAACCTTATTCCTATTTCTCCTGGACCAGAATCCATCCCCGAACTGGAACAAGTTCCTTTCGAGTTCGTATATAACCATACGATGGAGTATCCAATAAACTATGGATCTTCGTAGTGATACGGAGTGTCCTGGAGAAATACAAAGGTGATTTAGAATTGGCGAAGAAATACTTGGTTTGGTCGTGAATATCAGTCGCAATTTACTTTGCCCTCTTACTAATCTCTTGCTTTGTCTTAATCTTAATACCTTCTGCACACCATTTAGGCTAATTGGTTTTCTTCATTCCCTACCGGTCGGCACCAGCCTAAGGTTTGGAAGAAGACTATCCAATTTGCGCAATAGGTGTACTATCTCCTAAACCAAGGAGTACTCACAACTTGAGAGAAGGTAAAAGGGAAAAGACAACTGAATAATCCTATCCGTTTTCTCCAGAACCGGAAACCATCCTCGAATCCCTTCGAGTTCGTATCTAACCATACGATGGTTTTGTCCAATGGAAGTGGACGTTCGTAGTAATACGGGGTGTCCTGGAGAAAAGGGTAAAAGTAGGAGTGGCAATGAAGTCTGCAACTCTGACAATCCAAAAGCCAGTGTAAAGAAGGTTCGGTCAACTTGGTCACCGAGTCATAGTCTTAGGGTCGGGTCAATGGTCGCTGCCAGAGAGAGAGAAAAGAAACACTCAGCGTGCACTCTAACCTAGATCAGAATGGTTACCAATTTATCTAATCTGGAAACCTCCCACTGTACCTCAAATTCTCCTCCAAACCTGAAAGAAGAATTAGTCGGGGTCACCCGAGGAGTAAACCAACTCATCAGTGGGAATCGGGATCCAACTATCATCGCATGATAACGTGACGGAATCCGCTCACGCTATCACACTCCACAAGGTATGGCCATATCTGGCAAGTTTCAGTTCTTTTGAAACTCCCGATGTGAATTTTTACCCCATGCTCTTATGACCTTGACTATGGCCAACAAATCATAAGTCACATGTCAAGTTCTACCCGTCATTATCCAGGTTGATTTGAACCCACCCGTACAAGCCCTTGACTAGGGCCAACAAGGCTGTACGACTGTCCCAAACCAACGCATCTATCTATGCTGCATATGAATAACCAACAGCTACCAAACACTATGCCTTGACTATGGCCAACAAACACAGCTTGAATACTATTGACTATCCATATGAAACGACGGAGGGCTACGAATGGTTTCTGGCGAAAACCTTTAACGTAATGAACTTGATATCATTGAAGGAACGGATAGCTTTTTAGAAAATATAGTGACGAAAACCTTTACTAAAGAGGTCACTCCCGGTGAAGGGATCTCGGCTCTTTCCCCGTAGAATGGGGTGCAGGATATTCCAAATGAATACCACGGTGCAAAGCAAAAGTAATCGGCTATAGTGAAGTTAATGCCCTGACGCAAACTTCTGTCCAAGGGGTCACTCCCGGTGAAGAGATCTCGGCCTTTGCCTCGTCGACTGAGGAGCAGGATATTCCAAATGAATACCACGATGCAAAACAAAAGTGAACGTCCTTGCAATAACAGCTTTTTAAAAGTGTTCCAACAACATCAGATTAGGTTTGTTTATCTTGCATTGATCCGAATCAATGCAGTCCCATCAATTGATCACACCACAAAGAACGAAAATATACTGACGTACGTATATGCCATCCGCATTCGCCACTGGGTCCCGTCATCACCCGTTAGGTTAGCTAACTAACGGCAGAGCGGGGACTGGACTAGCGCGGATGAAAAATATATACAACATCTACTAATATATATACCAATATATAGTATTTCGCTCAAGGCGTGAATAAAATGCAACATCACAGAAATGTACAGCATCACAGAACAATACAGATATCTGGGATCCCCGGGTTTCACAGAGCCACTACTGAAACCCGACGTTCCCCTGGTCGTGTGGATAGCCTGTGCAATGAAATCCTAGACCCCTACAGGCGCGGCAAGTTACCCGCCAAAACCTGAAGCGAGGCATCCCCCTTCAGCGCCGTGAATGGACCACCCAGCACTTCACGGAATCCGGTAACTTGGGCACCCCTCCTGGGTCAACTTGTACCCCCTACGAGTGCGGCGAATAGCCCGCCAATTCTAGAGCGAAGCCCCTTCCATCCCAATGCCATGAGATGCGGGCTTGTTGCCCTCCAGAACCCGGCTATCCGTGCACCCCACCGCGGGGCAATCCTAGTACAGAAAGTAAAAAATACATACAACGGGTGCATCGACCGCAACCAGGTCGTGCCCCAAAAGAATAATACAAACAGGCAGTGACGGCAGTCCACATGTCGGACGCTCGCCCCGCAATATCAAATGTACATAATACAACAAAACGGTACTAGCATTGCATCCAGGCTATCCCCCACGACCGATCCGCAGCATCACAGCAAATACATAGAACATCAACGTGAAGGTCACGTTCGCAAATCCGTCTAACCGGGCTATAGTAGTCAGACCGGATTTACCGATCGAGTGACATTCACGGTCGCAGATATAATGTAAATACTGTGAAATAATGTGTTTAAAATATCCGATCAATCAAATTTTAACAAGTGGGCCCCCAAGCATTACTGTAGCAGATCAGGAAATTCTGGGCCCAATGTTATTATTCCAAAACCCCTAAAATCACCCATAAAGCCTTCTGGAAAAATTGTACACACTGATCCATCAATACTGCGGCGGAACCGCGGCAACAAGTAGGGTTTTGCCGCGGTTCCGCGCTCCTCTGAAAAGATCAGTGTCTCGAATTTCTACAGTAGTCTTAGGTCTTCTAGCACAGTACTTTTATACAACCTGAAAAAAATTTGGAGACCAAAAAAATTTCTGCAGAAAACTGTCGCTAGCAAAAATGTAGATTTTGGAATTTTGGTCGATCGGAAATGCAAAACACATCAAACGAAGCTAGACGAAGTTAATGGCGAGGCTCTGATACCACTGTAAGTGCACGGCGGCGCCCCGGCCGTCAATCCGACGGCCAATTACGGAAACGGTGATAAACTTTAATTTTGCGAACTTTGCAAACCGGCACCACCGCGCACTAAACACCCGGATCGGACCATTAAACTAGATCTAGCTAACTACAAGACGGGTTAGAGATATACCGAGTGATCCGAGTCCTCCGGTCTTCTCGTCGTCCTCCCGATCTCTCGCGGAAACTCCGGTCGTCGCCTCTTCGCCGGAAGGGCACCACATCGCCTGCATCTTTTACGGGCTCCCACCTCAATACCGAGGCAACTCGGGCACGAAGCTGGCAAGTCGACGTGCCCAAGATTTGCTGTAGAAAGTAGTGTAGAATCATAGTCTCTTTTGGGGTTATGAGGTTGCCATGGTTGGAGGAATTTTGCACTAGTATTTCATGGATGCTTGATGGAGAAATTGAGCATGCATGAAAATGAAAATGGAGCATCCATCAAAGATTGAGCTCGGCCACAAGAAGAAAAAGCTCACTGGAAATGTGTACATGGGTGAAGTCAATTAATTAAAAACCATGCTTCAATTAAAATCATGCTCTCAGCATAAAATACTTCACAGCACACTCAAAAACAAATGGGGGGGCCCACTAATTAAGCATGAAGGAATAAATTCACACACAAAATAAAACACTCCACTCAAAATAATCCTCACCCCATACCCAACAGTGGCCGGCCCATCAATTTGTGTGAGTGGAGAGGGAGAGCATGGTCAAGGTATGGAGCAACCATTATGATAAAACAATAATGCAAAAAAACCCTTCCACAATTGCTTATTTGCAACAATGCAAATAAGCCCTCCTCCACCAAACTTCGGCCAATGAACGGAACAAAGGAAATCGGCCGAAATGAAAAGCAAACTGGCAACTCCAGAAAACTGGTCCCATAATAAATTACAGGAAAACCCCGATACTGTGCATACACACCCGCATCTGTATTCCGTCCGGATACAAATGCAAAGAGACAAAACTACACAATCAAATACTAAGATCCGGCTTAAGCCAAAGCCGGCTAGTAAAAACCGTCCGATCACGATCCGTGCAATACCGCACGTATCTGATCGAACCCTGCCATATCTCCATACGGCCTCTACAGCGTTTCGCCCGAAAACTTGAGTAACTGAAAGTGTGGTGGACTCTAAAGACTCGTCAATACTATGGCTGTGGATTTAACCACTAGCACGTCAGAGGTATAAGCCAATACGTGACGGGCCACCAGCTATTGACTAAAAGGGACGTCGATGAGCGAACTCATCCTGACACCCTACTGAGCCTGTCAGTGACAATATCCGTACAGTCCGGTCCGTTCGTCTATGAGCATCGCATGTCGGGCCTAGGGGGTTGGTAAAAGTCAGACCCCCAAAAGCGGTACAAGTCGTGTCGGAGTGTAGCCCAGAACACCCTGAGATACTACTGGAATACCTACCAGTAAATCTCCTGCCTTGGCCATGGACTTCGTGTAATGGCTTTCCTAGACACAGCGCGACCTCACCCCCAATACCGGGAGAGACGAACCCCTGAAGATCCGCTCACTGCCTCCATATGGCTCGGGACTGTACCCAACTAAAACCTGTTTGCACGACTCCTTTGAGCCGTGGTAGGGTAGTAATCAAAGCACAGTGGGAACTCACACGAGACAAATGACGATCCCCAGGTCGATGAACTAACCTGTACACATGTCACCAGGGAACTGCTATCTGACGTCAGGTATAAGACCAACTAGCATGTTCCCGGCGAGTCCTGTCCGGTGTACTCATAACCCAATGAGCACCTGTATACATCTTAGGTGAACCAACTGACACCAGTGGCTTGTGAGACCGGCCACCGCCCCTCGTCGGGGTCTCGACTGTATACACTAGTCTACTCTGGAGAATCGATGCCCTGTCTCGAAACTCCCACGACTAGGGACCTTTTAAGGATGTGCTTATAGACTCCAGCTCTCACTTATATGATCGCCCTCATACTGCTGGCAGTCAAGCAAGAATCTTAGGGGCTCTATCAACGTGCAATAGTGACCTGTCAGGTCACCTAAAGCAGTACACGATGATAAAGGTAAACCAGATAGCATACTATCATCTCGAGTAAGACTGTCGTACCGGGATAGGTCCTCCCTCAATCATTGCAATCACGTGCCTGTGATCCAATAATTGACTCTGAGGGCACTATCTCCAACATTTGCTTCACAAAGTTCATCACTGTCATGACCCGAAATATTAGCTCATGACCGGCACTTAAATTACGCAACGTCTACAGGCATAACGTAACCTAAGTAAGCCGAAACCCAGAAATCTAAACCTTCCAACAGAAGTAAGTAATGAAAACATTTATACAACACTTGGATACCTTAAGTACAAAACATTAAACTTATTTTTGTTTTCTTTTCTTTTGTTTTCATAAAAATTTCGGCAGCATCTCCTTTGTAAAAACTAGCCCCGAAACGGGTACAACAAAGAATAAAAAGAAAGCATCCCCAATGGGAGAAAAACACGCCCAACGGAGGAAACAACTACCATAAGTATAAATAACAAGTATACGACGCCCAACGGCGAAGATCCACACAAGGAAAAAGTAAAGCAAGACATCAACCCCAAAAGCGAACATAAAACCCATCGCTCAAGTCTCGCAACTACAAGCCTTCTAAGTCTTCAACATAAACAAATACTAGTTTCTGATTTGATGGAGTCGACTAGATACAATAAGAATAATAATACAAGAGTGTCACGATCCAACGTGTACCACCTACCAAAGCAAAACACCCGAAAGTAAGCTGTGTGCCAACGATGCCGCTACTGATCCAAGCAGACAACCTACAAGAACTGAGGCACAATAGGGGTGAGTTGCCAACTCGTGGGTAGAAAACATCAACAGGTAGAAATCGAAATAAACAACGATTCCTAGGTCAACTATATCATAAAGGTAATACTATGATATCTAGGGTGACCGTATCTGCATATATTCTAACAACATAATCAATACCTATCAGCAAGTAGATCTCATCTAACCAAAATAATCAATGCCAGTATGCATGTGTATCTCATCTACGTGTTAACCAATGACACAACAACATCATACATGTAAATATCATGAAAACATATGCAGGTAAATATGAGGATATAAATCAATGTGTGTCCCTTACTGACACATCAAATCCCAAAATCCTCAGGCACCGCATTCTCAGATCGGCCCTCATATCCTGTAAGTCTCATATAACCTGAGTGTCAAACATCGACACCCGAAACATCATGAAACATATATCTGTATGTGTATATATATGTATAAAGATATCAACCGCGTATGTCCATCGACGATACGTAAAACTCATGGAAACCTAAGTGTCTAACACCGACACTCGAAACATCATGAAACCCGTGTCCAGTATCGACACGTAAATCCTCATAACTCAGGCGCCGTCACCACGACTAGTCCTGATGTCATGTCCGTACATCACTCCGGTCGGTATCCCCACGATAATCGCCGAGTCCAAATACTATCACCGGTAGATACTTGCCAAGCCTTCCAGGCTCATCGCCATCATCTGCGATCTTCTTGCCGAGGGGAACCATACACGTCTCCACCATGTACCTACACACGGCCCACTCCACTCCTCGCATTGGATATATATCACAAATCTCAGAACCGAGAAATCTCATGGTGGACGCACTGAAATATCATATAAAGAGAAACCGGATTTTCAAACAACACATAAATTCTTGAAATATTCCCGCGGTTCTCAAATCCATAAATCATATGAAATCCATATCTCAATGCGTAAATCCATGAAAACTGATATATGCAATATAAAACAGCAATATTAGCATATTAAGGGAAAACTACTCGTTTAAATGAATCCAGTTTTAAAATATATCATGCGGTTCCCAAACCCTCCGAAATCAAGTGCAGCATCATATGAGGTGTACATGTAACTATAGCAAGATATGTGTATCTATATGCAAGCAGGTATGTATGATGCATCTCATAAGCACAATAGCACAATAATCAACGTCTCAATATCAAATGACTATACAACACCACTTAGGGGTATATGCAGCTATAGCAGGGTATGTCATGCAACATGGCATAATGATGTGAGCATAGCAAGTATATCATAGCATGATGTAGCAATTCTACTGTGTGAGTGTAATGCCTTGAAATTCGTTTAGAATATTTTGTCGTTAATTAGCTAGTGTGCGTGTTTCTCAAAAACGGGTATCTTATTTTTCCTTCTTGGTTAGGGGTAATTGTGCTGTGAAGTGATATATATATATATATATATATATATATATATATATATATGTTTATGTGTAATTATAGGGTTTACTAATTATATTTAGTCGTGTTACCCTAGTTGGGAAATTTCCATTATGTAGTGTACACATGCACACTTAGCACCCTTTTTCCTTGACCTAGGCTAAAAGTGTTAGCATGTTAACCATTCTTTTCATTCTTGCATGATTCATGGTTATTTTCTCCACCCTTTTATCAAAAACAAAACCCTTTTTAAATTGCAAATTTCAATTAAACAAATGAGGCATGGTGGTTAGGTGAGAGTTTGACCTTTTGGACCAATTTTTCTTCTCTTCTCTCTCTCTTCTCCTCACTTCAGAAATTCTACCAATTTCCAGCAGAAAAACCCTAGTTTCCTTTATCTTTTCCTCTCCTTTTCACTTCTCTTTGATCTCCATACAAATCCTACACAAAAACAACTCATTTTCATCACAAAACCTTGGAAAAGGGGGCTTTTTGAGGTGTTTGAAGGCAAATCTGCATACTTGAGGAGGGAGCTGGAACTTTTGGTGTTTTATAAGATTTTTAGAAGGTATTAACTCATGTTAGCACTCCTTTTCCATAAACTTGTAGTATTCTTTAGCAAAAATCTTTTTTTTGTGCATTTTTAGTGATATTAAACGATATTTGTGATGCATATGTTAGATTAGGGTTTTATTAGCTTGGTTAACTCTATTATGTGCTATTAGAGATAGTCAAGCTAGGGTTTTGTTTCAGTTTGCACAGAAATACCATAAAGTTTCATTTTAGTGCAAAAAGTGTGGTTTTTAACTAGGAATAGGGCTCTGTAGGATCTGCTACTACCCGAGATGTTTCAGAATGAATTTGGAATTACTGTAGCATACACAGGGGGTATAGAGTGCACACACCAAACCTGGGAGTCCCTCTCCCTACCCAGGCCGCCGAAATAAGCATTCTGGCCGCAATTTGCGGCCAGATGGGGGTGTTTTGGGTTGGGGTTTGGGGTGATGGTTTCTGCTGCTATGTGGAGTGTTATGGTATATATAGTTTTAAAAACTATTTTTGTATCAAAATCTGGGACCTATTACCTATTTTCTCGTATTTTAAATCTTCGCGACACGCGTGTTACGTGTGTGGGTTTTGGGTTTCTGCGTATCGCGACGCGACATAGTGACTTCAGGCGCGTAATCACACGTTATAGCGTATCGCGCACACGCGCGCTTGGTTTGCGGCACGGGTTTCTAATTGACTTTAAATGTCGTGTCTGTATGGTTTCGAGCTTATGTGTGATATTCTGTGGAATTCTAGGTTCGCAGGAAAGTGCGACGAACGCCGCGAAGAAGGGGAAGCAAATCGTCAGCTATACCTAGCGAGAGACTACGGTGAGTATATTTAACATCTACGGGGAAATCGCCCGCATGGCGTTATGCGTCAGGGCTGATAAGACCTTATAGCAACATATTACACTTACCTACATTGACTGTTCATGGCTACTATTTTGTGCATACCACATTCCCTGCTATAAGTATATAAACTAGAATTGATAGAACACAGCACCATTACTAACGGTTCATGTTGCACGAGCACTATCCTTCAGGTTACACACACACCGTTAGTAATTGCCATGACACTCACACTGTAGAATTTCCATGATCATTATGCAGTAGCTCATCTTTTGTGTGACTAAACGTGATATTCATACTTGATACATATATCACATTGCTTTGACTTGCACATTGATTCGGATTACATGATATTCATACTTGATACATATATCACATTTCTTTGACTTGCACAATGATTCGGATTACATGATATTCATACTTGATACATATATCACATTGCTTTGACTTGCACATTGATTCGAATTACATGATATTCATACTTGATAAATATATCACATTGCTTTGACTTGCACATTGATTCGGATTACATGATATTCATACTTGATAAATATATCACATTGCTTTGACTTGCACATTGATTCGGATTACATGATATTCATACTTGATACATATATCACATTGCTTTGACTTGCACATTGATTCGGATTACATGATATTCATACTTGATACATATATCACATTGCTTTGACTTGCACATTGATTCGGATTACATGATACACATACATTGATATCTTCATACTTGCGCACATGCACATTGTATATTTATACCAGTGCACACATACATTGATATGTTCATACTTGCGCACATGCACAACATACATTCATACCAGTGCACCCATACATTGAGATCTTCATACTTGCTTAGATTACGCATTGAGATATGTTGTTTCCATGTTAATTCTGTATTTGGGAAACCGTGAATATTTCAAAAGAGAATAGTTAATTATTTAAAAACCCGGTTTCCCTTGATATGATATTTCGGTGCATCCACCATGTGTTTTCTCGGTGCTAGAGTGATATATATGAACCCGAATCGAGGAGTTGGATGAGGCCGATTACAGGAACATGGTGGACCCGGTATGGTACCCCGGGACCAGAACGGTTTCGCTGTGTATTAGATGGTGAGCCTGGCAGAGGGACTACTACCTACCGGCGATTGGTTGGACCTGGCAGTTATCTGGAAGATACTGGCCAGAGTCGATAGATGGATGCGGGATGATCCGTACTGCCGGGGCCGAGGGCCGATAACGCAGACGGAGCCCGTGGGCTGATCCGGACTGACGGATGCCCGATGGATGAGGATTTGTGTGTCGATACTGGACACGAGTACTTATGATATTTGGGTGCCGATATTGGGCACTCGTGATTCTCAGAGATTTACTGGATTAGAGGGCCGATGAGAGTGCCGGCGCCTGAGCTATTTGGGGATCTGGGTGCATTGATGGACACCGATTATATATATTCCACGTTGACATTCCGTGTAGATGTTATATTTCCCATGCTTAGCTTTCATTATTGTATCTCATCCTGTAGTTATATTACCTGATAGAGCACTTGCATGATTATTGTACATACTGCTTATCACGCATTGATATTATCTGTTCGCATATGATAGAGTAGCGCAGTACGTGCATGCTCGCGATTACCTTTATATGTTATTTTTATTCACCAGTTGGCAACTCATCCCCGTTGTGCCACAGTGTTTGCAGGTTGCCCCTCGGAGTAGTCGCGGCAGGCTGCCCTTTTTGCATCTTTTGGCTACAGATACCACTACAGTTGGTGCAAGGACTATTTTGCTTTTAGGTGGGTTGTGGTATCTGGTTACTTCTATTGTACACACTTTTGTATCTAGTATTCTCTATCTATCATATATGTACTAGACTCAGAGACAGTGTGAGGACGATGATGTATATTTTTGTATTCTGGTGTCGAGCTCGTGGGAGCCGACTGTTTATATTTATGCAGTTTTATTATGCTGTGATGTTTACTTATTGCTCATTCTTCGCTACGGCGTCGTATATTACTTTTGTGTTGTTTTTTTCTGCCGTTGGGCGTGATTGCTCCCGTTTGGGAATGCTTTATTTCATTATATATCATTTCACTTATATCCTGTTTTAAAACCGATTTTCGGGGTTACTTTTACAAAGGAAATGCTGCTAAAATTATTATAAGGATAACTTAACTTTAAAAAGAACTTTATTGAACTATTTAAGGTTTCTAAATGTTTAATTGAATGTTTTCAACACTTACTACTTTTAACGGTTTTGATTTCTGGGTTCGGCTTACTTAGTCACGTTACGCCTGTAGACGTTGCGTGGTTAAGTGCCGGTCACGAGTCGAAATATTCGGGTCATGACAAAGATGGTATCAGAGCGTAGGTTTTACCTTCGGAGTGCAGGATGACCCTGGTATGATGGAGTAGGTAGCTGAAGCAGAGTGGCGTAGCGTGCGTATGTTCCGCGGCATACTCACGACACGGTACTCCGCCAAGGCGACCTTAGGACTTGTTGAGTTAAATTCCTTCTCGAGTATATACATTCTTGTGATTCGATTTCTGTACCCTTATCGAATCCTACTTTTCTTTTCAGCCATTATGCCGCCAAAGACTACGAGGGCGCAGAGAGCGGCCATAAGGGCCGAGATTCGAGTTGACTCGTCCGAGACGAGGACTGATCCGGATAGTACACCGGTTGTACCCGAGCAGGCTGTTCCTGCCGTGACAGATCAGATTGCCATGTTAGGGGCTGGTGTGCAGGAGATGCGCCAGACGGTGGTATCCAGTATGCAGGAGATGCGCCAGATGATGGGATCTCTAGTTAAGACACTTCGAGCGCAGCGACCAGAGGTAGTTCCACCAGTTGCAGAGACCATGGTGGTACCCACAGTACAGACAGTTGTCCCTGCAGCTACAGAGGTTATTACAGTATCGCTGTCAGAGTTTATGAGGCTAAAGCCTCCGGTATTCACAGGTACCGATACAGCCGAGGACCCACAGTCTTTCATTGATAGGATGGCTCGGATATGTCGTTCCCTCAGATGCGCAGATACGAGATGGGTTGAGTTCGCGAGCTTTCGCCTGGAAGGTCTTGCGCAGAAATGGTGCGAATCAGTCGAGGAGGGTAGAGCAGCAGGTCTTCCTCCTATGACCTGGACAGAGTTCGTGGCGCTATTCCTTGCCCTCTTTCTTCCCCTGAGTGTCAGAGATGCTAGAGCACGCAGGTTCGATTCCTTACGCCTGACTCCGGAGATGTCAGTGGCAGAGTACGATGTGCTGTTCACCGAGCTATCAGTTTATGCTCCGTACTTAGTGGCTACCAAGGAGATGCGAGTTAAGAGATTTTTCCGAGGCTTGCTCACACCACTGTTCCTTGCGATCAGCACGCAACATTACGAGACATACGCAGCAGCAGTAGTTGCAGCATTATTGGTTGAGGTGCGCCTTGCTGAGACTTCGGCAGTTCCAGGGCCGAAGACGGTTCGTGCAGATACATCAGTGCAGAGATAGCCTTTTCAGCGCCGTGACAGGAACCTTGCAGGTGGCAGAGATTCGAGGCGAGGCCGGTTGTTTAGCTCCTATCCCCAGGAAGGTCAGCGACCATCATCGGGATGTTTCCGTTGCGGGAGTTCTTATCATCGTATGCGAGATTGTCTTGAGATACCACGGAGGGAGGCGGCAGCACCGCATGTCACATTACCACCTTCACCACCC
Source organism: Agapanthus africanus (assembly GCA_030015575.1). Classification (NCBI taxonomy): domain Eukaryota; kingdom Viridiplantae; phylum Streptophyta; class Magnoliopsida; order Asparagales; family Amaryllidaceae; genus Agapanthus; species Agapanthus africanus. Next base: position 379,665,139 of record CM057343.1, read on the forward strand.
CAGAGGGCGTTGCCTATTGTACCTACTATTACTCAGCGTCAGACCCATGCACAGAGAGGTCGTGGACGCGGAGGATTTGTTCATAGAGGACGAGGTGATCGAGGCAGAGGACGACCAGTTGCCGGCAGGGGACAGTCAGTCGTAGGTGGAGGACAGGCGCGAGTTTTTGCTTTGACGCATCAGGACGCGCAGGCGTCCAATGTGGTGATTTCAGGTATCCTTCTAGTATGTTCTGTTGATGCACACATGTTGTTCGATCCCGGATCCACGCACTCGTACGTATCCACACACTTTGTGCCGAGTTTGGGTAAAGAGTCTGGGTTGCTTGATCAGCCGCTTGTTGTGACCACTCCTGTGGGAGAGTCGTTTGTTTCTAGGCACGTGTTCCGATCCTGCACCGTCTGTATTGGCGAGAGAGAGTTGCCTGTCGACTTGATCCTTCTTGAGATGTTGGACTTCGACGTTCTTTTGGGCATTGATTGGTTAGCCACGTGCTATGCTTCTGTGGACTGCCGTAAGAAGACAGTTAGATTTTGTTTTCCCGGCGAGTCGGTTTTTGTTGTGTTGGGGGACCGTGGTGCCACCCCTCACAGTGTGATTTATTCTTTTTGCGCTGGACAGCTTTTGAGGAGGGGATGTCAGGGATTTCTCGCCTATGTTTGCGATACTAGGGCTACAGAGGTTCCGATGGATCAGATTCCGGTTGTTAGCGAGTTCCCTGATGTGTTCCCTGACGAGCTACCTGGGCTACAGCCCGAGCGCGACATTTCTTTCTGTATTGATTTGGTTCCTGGCACGGGGCCTATTTCCATACCGCCTTATCGGATGGCCCCGGCGGAACTTAGTGAATTGAAGGGTCAGTTGCAAGATTCGCTGGACAACGGACTTATTCGACCCAGTGTTTCTCCTTGGGGTGCTCCAGTCCTGTTGGTCAAGAAGAAGGACGGCAGTATGCGTTTGTGTATCGACTACCGTCAGCTGAACAGGGTGACAGTGCGGAACAGGTATCCTTTGCCACGCATCGACGATTTGTTCGATCGGCTTAAGGGGGAAGGATACTTTTCGAGGATCGATTTGCGATCAGGCTACCATCAGCTGCAGGTTCGACAGGAGGACATTCATAGGACAGCTTTCCGCACACGCTGCGGCCATTACGAGTTTCTGGTGATGTCGTTCGGACTCACCAACGTGCCAGCAGCATTCATGGACTTGATGAACCGCATTTTCCGTCCGTATCTTGATCTGTTCATCATAGTGTTCATTGACGATATTCTAGTGTATTCTCGGAGTAGAGAGGAGCACGAGCAGAACCTGCGGATTACACTGCAGACCTTGAGGGAGCATCAGCTTTTCGCCAAATTCTCCAATTGTGCTTTCTGGCTGGACTACATAGACTTCTTGGGGCACGTGATTACACGAGATGGTATATGTGTAGACCCGAGGAAGATCAAGGCCGTTCGGAGTTGGCCTAGACCCACGTCAGTGACGGAGGTTCGCAGCTTTCTAGGGCTGGCAGGCTACTGCAGGAGATTCATGCAGGACTTCTCTCGCATTGCTACACCTTTGACCGGGTTGACCCAGAAGGGAGTTCGTTTCGATTGGAAGGAGGAGTGTGAGCACAGTTTTCAGCAGCTACGGGCTCTACTAACTACGACACCAGTGCTATCTTTGCCTTCAGGGTCAGGCAGATTTGTGGTCTACTGTGATGCTTCACGAGTGGGGCTAGGGTGCGTATTGATGCAGCATGACAGGGTGATCGCGTATGCTTCACGGCAATTGAAGAAACATGAACAGAATTACCCCACTCATGATTTGGAGATGGCTGCAGTAGTCTTTGCACTTAAGATCTGGCGACATTACCTATATGGTGAGTCGTGCCAGATATTCACTAATCACAAGAGCTTAAAGTATATATTTCAGCAGCGAGACCTGAACCTTAGACAGCGCCGATGGATGGAGTTAGTGAAGGACTACGATTGTGAGATCTTGTATCACCCGGGTAGGGCTAATGTAGTGGCGGATGCTTTGAGCAGGAGGCCCAGGGATAGTCTATCTTATTTGAGTGCAGTGCAGAGGCAGTCGTCGGCAGATTGGCAGATCTTATGCGACAGCCGGGTACAGTTCGAGTTTACGCCGATCGGAGGACAGATCGCGCATGTTCATGCACGCCCATAGTTGCTTGACCGTATACATGAGGCACAACACAGTGATGACCGATGTTCAGAGATCAGGACACAGATTGGACAGGGTAGATTTTCCGAGTTCGTGATCGATGATCAGGGGATACTACGATTTGGGACTAGACTGTGCGTACCAGATGCTGAGGGATTGCGGCGTGAGATTCTTGAGGAGGCACATCGCTCGGTGTACAGTGTTCATCCAGGTTCCACCAAGATGTACCACGATATGAGAGATGTTTACTGGTGGGATGGTATGAAGAGGGACATTGTAGATTTCGTGTCGAGATGCCTGACTTGTCAGCAAGTCAAGGCTGAACACCAGAGGCCCACGGGAGAGCTACAGCCGTTGCCCATTCCGGAGTGGAAATGGAAACAGATTTCTACGGACTTCATTGTGGGTCTACCCATGACTAGTCGAGGGTATAACTCCATCTGGGTGATCGTGGATCGTTTGACGAAAGTGGCTCACTTCTTACCGGTGAAGACGACTTTCGGATTTGCTCAGTATGCCCAGATATACATCGACGAGATTGTACGACTGCACGGAGTTCCGACATGTATCGTATCCGACAGAGGCACCCAGTTTACCAGCCGGTATGGCAGAGGCTTCGGGAGGCTTTGGGCACTCGCTTGAGTTTCAGCACAGCATTTCATCTGCAGACCTACGGACAGTCAGAGCGGACTATTCAGACTCTCGAGGACATGCTCAGAGCGTGCGTATTAGACTTCGGAGGTAGCTGGGATCATCATTTACCCTTAGTAGAGTTCTCCTACAATAACAGCTACCAGGAGACCATTCAGATGGCACCGTTTGAGGCTCTTTATGGGAGGAGATGCAGATCGCCCACCTGTTGGACCGAGCTCCGTGAGAGCAGTATCTTAGGGCCCCAGATTATTGAGGAGACGACGCGAAGATCCAGTTGATTCGCGATAGGATGAGAGCAGCCCAGAGTAGGCAGAGATCTTATGCGGACCGTCGACGGCGCAGACTTGAGTTTTCGGTTAGTGATCATGTTTTCTTGAGGGTCTCCATAATGAAAGGTGTGATGAGATTTGGGAAGAAGGGAAAGCTTAGTCCCAGATATGTGGGCCCCTTCGAGATCCTCGAGCGTGTTGGTGCGGTTGCGTATCGGTTAGCCCTTCCGCCCAGTTTTCCAGATGTGCACCCCGTATTTCATGTTTCGATGCTCCGCAGATACCATCATGATCCTTCGCATGCGATTCAACACCCGACGATCTAGCTTGAGCGCGACCTTTCCTATGCAGAGCAGCCGGTGATGATCTTGGATCGACAAGTAAAGAAATTGAGGTCGAAAGAGATACCGTCCGTCAAGGTACTTTGGCGTGGTCCGAACAGAGAGGAGGTCACTTGGGAGACCGAGAGCGAGATGAGGAAGAGGTATCCCCATCTTTTCGAAGGTACGTGTAGTTAGATTTTTTAAATTCGGGGAACGAATTTCTATAAGGGGGGTAGATTTTAACGCCTTGAAATTCGTTTAGAATGTTTTCTCGTTAATTAGCTAGTGTGCGTGTTTCTCAAAAACGGGTATCTTATTTTTCCTTCTTGGTTAGGGGTAATTGTGCTGTGTAGTGATATATATAAATATGTGTGTGTGTGTGTGTGTGTGTGTTGGGTTAACCTAGCACCTCATGAAGGGTTTGGAAGCATCACATGTACCAAAGATTGAATTTTTAGGGTGCTAAGTTAGCATACATTGAATCGTTCCTAGAAAAATTAGGGTTTCAAAAACTACACATCATCTCAAGTAAGAAAAGCTAGGGTTTTGAGAGTGCAACCTTTGTAGCTCCCTACGCTAGACTCCTCGGCTACTTGGGGTTTGGAAAAGTTCCGCTTGAACTCCTCTAGGTCAACGATGATCCACCCGGAGTCCGCTTTGTCCAAGCTAGCAACTTCACAAGATCAAGAATGAAAATGGAAGCTAACACTCTAAACAAGTGGGCAATACTTGTGTAGAATGATGTTGTGGTGGCTTTTCTCACTTCAAAATCCTAACTTGATGAATATTTTGCTCACTACAAAAGTCTAGAGAGCAAAATGAAGAAGGAGGAAGAAGATGATGGCCTTTTAGAACTAGAGTGAAAGAATAACTCATCACAAAGAAATAGAAAATATATGTATATATATTTTCCACTTCTCATCTCAAACCATGGTTAAACAATGAATATATTATTGAATTTGAGTTAAAACACAAAAGGAATGTTAACCCAAGGTTAAAAGGTGGGTGAGGATGGTTAGGTCAAAGAAGAGTGTAGAAACAAATCCATGATTACCATTTTCCTTTTTCATTTTTTTAAATCAAATGCAATAATAATCCATATATATAAAACCATGGTGTGAGTCTTATACTGCCACCATTTTCCATGTATGTACAACCATGAAGGTGTTAGTTATATGTATGCCCTAGAGGCCATTACTGTACATAGGATGTATATTGTAGTGGATGCTGGGACATATATAGGGAGGACTTTCTTGCTCGACATGATAGTATGCTATCTGGTTGCACTTTACCTTAACGTGTATACTGATTGTCTCTCTGTTACATGTTGGTAAAGCCCTTAGGATGTGTACTTGACTACCTGGACTATGATGCGGATCATACTAGTGGGGACATGGTAGTCTATAAGTACATCCTTCAACGTCCCTAGTCGTGGGTGTATCGAGACAGGGCATCGATATACCAGAGTAGACTAGCGTGTACCTTCTCGACCCATACAGATGGGCGATGGATGATCCCATATCCATTGGTGTTTGACATCAGAGATGTTATACGGGTGCTCAGTAGAGACTGGGTATACTGGACGGACTCGCCGAGAACTCCCAGATGGTATTATACCTCACGTCAGATGGCAGTTCTCTGGTGACACTGGTACAGAGTAGTCTGTTGACCCGAGATCGTCATAGAGTCTTGTGTGGTTCCCACTGTGCTTTGATTTCCATCTTACCACGTCCAAGAGGGCGTGCAAAACGGTGGTTTTTGGGTACAGTCCCGAGTCACATGGAGGCAATGAGCGATAGGAGGGGATTCGTCTCTCCCGGTATAGGGAGTTGATGTTGTGCTGTGTTCGATTGGCTATAACAGGAAATCCCTGGCCAGGGTTGCTGAGATTTACTGGTAAGTGTTACCAGTAGTTTCTCGAACAGTTATAGACCTCATATCGACACGACTTATCGAGCTATTGGGGTCTGACGTTTACCACCCCTAGGCGAGATATGCGACATATCAGACGATCAGACCGGACTGTACGGTAGTGTTACTGGTCGGATTCACTGGAGTGTGAGCGGGCTTGCTCGTCGATCTTCAGATCGCTCAATACCCGGGTGGCCGTTACGTTTAGCAGACCGCTTGCGGCTTGTGGGTGCTTGATATGATCATCATCTGCTGCCGGCGTATTGACGAGTCTTTAGAGTCCTACACAGAGGTTTCCTGGCTCAAGCAAAACGAAATAAGAGCGCGTATGAGATATGTGCGGGACCGAGAATAATACCAGTATGTGATACTGTATTCGATTCTCGCGATGTGACATTGATCGGTTATATGCGATATAGCCGGGTTATCGGATCAAGTGTTGATTCGATAAGTTGTTACTAATGATACTAGTCGGTTATATGCGATATGACCGGATCGTTAAATTAAGTGTTGATTTAATGATTTAATGCATAATTATATATTTGATATATTACTTTGCATTAACTGGTATCGGTTCACTTTAAATGGATTTTCTCGCTCGGGTGTGCACATTGTATATTTGATATAGTTTTGTGCACTTGCTTGTATCATGTTTGATGATACATGCCTTATGGTTAAGTGTTAAGAATTAAACTATAGTTAAGTGGGTGATTAGGGTTTTTGATTTCATTTTATTCATTTATCTTTTTGGAAAAAGAAAAGGCAAAATGAGGAAAATGGTTGCTTTCTTTTGTTCATTCATGAACCTTCATGAAGACTTTGACTTTTTGACCATTTTGTCTCATGCTTAACCCTAACCACTCACTTAAACCTTAGTTAACTCTATACATCTAACCATGGTTCAATATATGATAAGGATTGATTTTTCTTTTCAATTATAATATTCATATCATATATTTTTAGCTTCTTCTTCTTCTTCCTTCAAGTGAAGAAAAGCTTGACCATCCATGGCAACTTGATGAAATGAGTGAGAAATCCAATTCTAAAGTCTACCCACTTCCTATTTCTTCATCATCTACCTCTTGCCAAGTAGTAGAGTGTGTTTCCTTCACAAGTTTTTAGGGCTTGGTGAAGGTGGAGCTTGATTTAGCGATGCCTCGACGTAGATCATCTTCGGCATGGACATCGACGACCTAGCTCGCTTTTTCTCCGACGAAGCCGACTCTATAGCCCGGATTCCTTTTGGACAGCGGAGACGACTTCGTTGCGGAGCTATGGAGGTGGAGCACCGGATCTACAAAGGTTGTATTTCCGATATCCCATTAGTTAAGTTGTTAACTAGATTGTTTTTCGCCTAGATTTCTAGCCAACGATCCGTAGTCGGGTCTCTCGGCACCTAGATTTTTTGAAATTGGCATGGTTGATGCCTTGTGAGACCTCACTAGTGTGCCTAGGAACCCTACAGTGGTATCAGAGCCTAGCTAGAGCCTTAGGCGAAGTCCAGACGGAATTTGAAACCCGAACGAACCCGAAACCCACACCCGAGAATGCTCTCTGGACATTTTTGAAATATCTGGATTTTTGTGAATTAAAAATTGCTAAAAAATTCAGCAGGGAATTTCATGAGTTACTGTGAAGCACGTGATGGTAACTCGACTACAGAGGCGCGGAACCGCGGCCCCACCATGGGATTCGCGGCGGTTCCGCGGCCACTGTGTTGAGTTACACCACGTGGTGTGCACAGTAATTCATGTCTTGCAGTGCTGAGTCTTCTGGAAATTTTTAGAATTTACTCTACAGTTGAGTTTTCTGGGGTAGTGTTGGGACTTCGTATGTTCGATCGGATTGTCAAACTTCGTCTATTTGGCTTTCCGGATAATTTTAGAATATGTTAAAAAGTTCGACCGGATATAAATACCCAATTTTTCCCCTGCCGGGAAATTTCCAAGTGTTGGATTTTTCCGAAGTTTAACGACGTTCTAAATAGTGCAAGTAACTCGATGGACCCTCTAGAAGACAACAAACCTTAACTCGATTATGTGACCGTCTTGAACTGCCCTTTGAACCTTCGGGTTTGGGGCAGTACGGCGTGCCACATGTGAGGCGTTGGCTTGACCCTTCTACGGCTGGACCGTTGGTACTGAGGCACGAACGGAATGTTGTTAGACTTATTTCATGTGTTGAGCTGTATCGGGAAAACTTGGGTGTTTGACTGTTCGATCGAAAAGTTTAACATTTTCTATTTATCTGGAATGGGATACAATAATTGGAATTCACAACTAGTTGTGAGATAACGGAATGAATATTATAAACATAGCAGTTTAGTCTCACTTAATCGGTTGCCACGGAATTTTGATGTGATCAAAAGTCCGTCGCAATCACGTAGCGTACGCGGATACTCGCCGGGTAAACTTAATAGACAGCCTCGCTCCATAGCCCCGACCAAGTGACTGTAGGAGAACCTCGTCGCCGAAAGCATCCGTTCGGGTGCTCGCGGTAGCGGTGTTCCGCCTTGGTGCACTTCGTCGACGGTATCGGGGGTGCGGCCGCCTACTGAAGTTTGCGACGAGCATTCGATCAGAATGTCGGGAATCCTGTTGAATTTCCCGACTTGGTATTGAAAAGTGTTTTCGATAATGAGACTAAAATGCGGGGTTTATAATTGTTAGGCATGCGATATCTAAGAAATTCATTTGGTCAGACATGTGATGTCTGAGGTGGTTGCGGATTCCAACTGTTGTAGTTTTACACTTTCTTTTCTGTGACCGTAAGTGTAATATGTGATATCGCCGGTTTCGTTGCTATATGTCAACGACAATTGGGATGCGCATATTTACTTACGTTGATGACATGTGATGTTATGTGTTGCTGGATATGTTATATTGGATCGTCGTGTTTGAATAGCCGGGGGTTTTTATGTGAGATGAGTGTTTTTCATTTTCATTCATGTAAAAACTTGTATGTAATATTCTTTTATTGGGGCACTTCCAGGTTGCGGAAGTTGTCACCGTTGTATATTATTTACTTTTCCGCACTAGGATAGACCCAAGGAGGAGGGCACAAGTAACCGGGTTCTGGAGTCTAGTGGGAGACCAACTCGAGGAGTCGAGTCCGGGTCTCCTAACTCTGGAATTGGCAGGGTTGCTTGCCGCTCTCGTAGGGGTCTAGGGGTATGGGTTTGGCTATTCATCACGACCGTGGAATCCGTGTTTTATACTGGCTCGTATTGAAAACACGGACGTCCTAGTATATCCAATATTTCATATGTTTCTTCTGCTGCGATATCTGTGATGTGATCATGTGATGTTCTGTGATAGATACAGTATATAGTATATATGATATATTATATAGGCGTTACTTATATTTTACACCCGCGCTAGCCCTGCCCTGCTCTGCCGTTAGTTACCTAACCTAACGGTGCACGAGGGGACATCGAGGCGAATGCGGATGGCATAAGTGTACGTCGTATTTATCTGTGATGTTTAGGTAACTTAAATGATGGGACTTCATTAATGTGACTAATGAAATAAAAGAAACCTAAGATATTGTAGAATCGAATTTCAAAATAAAACAGGTAGCTACAGTTCTTGCTTTGCACAGCGGTATATGTGATATATCCTGCACCTTATTCGATGAGGAAAGGACCGAGATCCCTTCACCGGGAGTGACTCCTTTAGCAATAACTGGCAGATGCTACACACTCGGTTTGTCTTTTGATTGCTTTTAGAGTTTTTGCTTTGCACAGTGATATATATGATATATCCCGCACCTCATTCGACGAGGAAATGACCGACGATCCCTTCACCGGGAGTGACTCCTTTAGCAAAACTGGAAAAGCCTCAAAAGCACTCCATTTCAAAATTCATTCGATCCTACAACGATATCAAGTTCATTACGCAATAGGTTTTCAGAAAAACCTGTTGTAGCCCTCCGTCATTTCAGATAAGTAGTATATAGTATTCGTGCTGCATTTGTTGGCTTTCGTCAAGGTGCAGTGTGCGGTAGCTATATGCTACTTATCTGCTAGCATACGATGCGATTGGATTAGGGTAGTCGTGCGGCTTTGTTGGCTTTCGTCAAGGGTCGTGTGGGTGGGTTTAATTCGATCAAGAAATGTACGGGTTGAACTTGACTAGCGGGCTATGGTTTGTTGGCTTTCGTCAAGGTCATAGCACGTTAGGGGCAAAATATTATCGGGAATTTCAAGTGTTGAAATTTGCAATGAGATTGCATACCTTCTATGAGATAGTTGGATCCCGATACCCGCTGCGAGTAAGAGTTACTCCTGGGAGAGTTTTATACATTACAATTAGCCGATCAAGTAGGTGTCTAGAAAGGTGTTAACGAGGTTACGCCTCTGGGAAAATGAGGTTTACAGTAATTAGGTTCGTGCGAAAGCACGGGGGACCTCCCGCAAAGTACCGACACTGGCCTGGCTGAAAGATTGGCGAACTTGTAGTATGTAATTAATCCCGGCTAGTCTTTCCTTTTAGGGTTTGAAGGAAGATTTGATAAAAAGCAGTGGGAGCCATCCTGATTAGATAAAATAATAACCAATCTATTCTTGCAAGAGCGCACGCTGAGTGTTTTCTTCTCTCTCTCTCCAGGTAGCGACCATATCACGCCTTAATCAAGATAATAAAACGGAATATTGACCGAACCCGCTTGTTATACTGAGCTGGGGAACGTTGGTCCCGCTCCAACTTATTATTGTTATAAGACAGAGCAGGAAATTGGGGAATACCAGATTTTCCGTGCCGCCCAAACGAGGAGAGTGCATGATGATGCATCATCTTCGGGTGTGTTCATTATATAGAGCTGTTTCTCAGTGTCCTTTACGTCCTGGGTATGTGATACCAGATCAGGATCCCAGATATGTAATCTGTTACATAGGGCTACAGATAGGTAGAGAACTGAGAACGGGTGATAAGTTTCATGAGGCAGAAAACGGGGCAAGTGTTGCAGCCAAGTCTGTTGGTCACTGTCACCCTGTATTACAAATACATTGATTCTGAACGAATGTTATTAGATACCGAACCTGATATACAAAATCATATCAGTCTCTTTATTAGTAAAGAAATGATAAAATTTTGTATTGTTGGATAATGTTTTGAACATTTCCTATATCAAAAGTTGATCGGTTCAGGCACGTTATTTAAAAGCATTAATGTTCTAAATCAAACTACAGTTCTTAGTATACGGAACACACAGAAGAGGAAGAGTTCAGAAATGAACGGATCCTTCTTCAGGCATTGTAGACTAGGTCATATCAATGCGATCCGATTGGCTGAAGTTACATATTAGATGCATATTTAAATCAGTTTGAATTTACATCTTATGAAACTTGCCAGTCATGTCACAGAGATAAGATGACCATAGCTCCGTTTACTGGAAACAGAGAAAGAGTTATTGAACTCTTGGGATTGATACATGTTGATGTATGTAAGGTCCCCTGTCTACACATGCCAGGACTGGTTCTTTATACTTCATTACGTTCTCTGATGATCTCTCAAGATTCAGTCATATGTTCCTGTTGAAACATAAGTCCGAACCTTCTGAGATATTCACAGAATATAAGTTAGAAGTAGAGAACCAAAATACGGGTATAAGTATTATGTCCTTTGATGAGATCAGGGAGGAGAATACTTGTGCATGGAATTCCTGGACTATTCTAAAGGAGAATGAGATTCTCTCTCAGTATTACTCCTCCGTATACACCATAGCACGATGGTATATCGGGGCGGAGCAATTGCACCCTATATGATAAGGTGTGCTCTATGATGAGTACTACTGAGTTACCTGTTTCCTATTAGGGGTTATGCACTTATGAAGTTGCATACCTATTGAATAGGGTTCCAATCAAATCAGTTGCCTACCACTTCATATATGATATGGAAAGGGAAGAGCCCATATCTTAAGATGGTTAAGATTTGGGGTTGTCCGGCCTATGTCTAAAAGCAAAATCTGGGCAAGCTCGAGGCAAAGTCTGTAATGTAGAACTGGAAAGGTTCCAGCTATACAAACAACAGCAGATGATTTGGTAGATACAAAGGATTCAGTAGATACCAACGAACCTCAGCCTCTCCGCCGATCTAGTGAGGTTCCTCACCCGCTTGAGAGATACTTCGGTTTCTCTATGACAGTGGGAGCGAGGATTGCATCATGAGATGATGACCCAATTAGTTTCGAGCTGGCCATCAGGAGTAGGACTCTGTAAGAATGGCTGGATGCTTAGTGATCTGAGATAGAATCCTTATACACCAACAAAGTATGGACTTTGGTTGCTATATCTGAAGGGTTAAATCCCCATCAGGAGCAAGTATATCTTGAGAAGATTACTTGGTGTACATGGAAGAGTTGAGACTTTCAAAGCTAGACTTGTTAAAGGTCTACATCATTGACCAGGTATGGATGATGATGAAACCTTTTCTAAGTAGCTATGCTTAAGTCCATCCAGATCCTACTTGCTACGGCTACATACCATGACTACGATATCTGGTGGTTGGGTGTCATGACAGCTTTTCTAAATGATGTTTAGAAGAGAGTGTCTATAAGTACACAGCCAGAGGGCTTCGTAGACAGTGGGAGCAGCGGAAACGTGTGCAAGATGCTTTATAGGATAAAGCAGGCATCGCGGAGTTGGAACATCTGTTTTGATGGATTAGTCAAAGAGTTTGACATCATCAAAATGGTAGATGAACCTTGTATAAACAAAAGGGTAGTAGGGAGTATGGTGACGATCCTCGTAGAGTACGTGGATGACATACTCTTGATGGGGAAGGAGTTTCCTATGGTACGCTCGGTCAATCTCCGCTTATCACCATAATTCTCCATATAGGATCAAAGTGATACCTCCTAAATCCTGGATTTTGGATCTATGAGATAGATCTAAATGGATGTTAGGATACTCACTAGCTGTAGCGAGATGGTATCAATCGACCCTGGGGAGAATCACTGGAATGGTTCCAGGGTGATGAAGATGACTGAGTGTCAGTCACAGGCATTGTCTTAATCCTCAGTAGAGGGACGGTATATTGGAAGAGTTCCAAGATAGATACCGTGACATACTAGACGATAAAGGCAGAATACATCGCTACTTAAGATGCTACCAAAGAGGCAGTCTGGGTGTATATTAGTTCATAAGATGAACTTTGTTCCTCCCATTGTGTGACAATGGAGTTGTGGCTTATGCCAAGGAACGCCGGTCCCATCAGTGATCCAGACATATTCTAAGGCAGTATCACTTGATCATGGAGATGGTTGATCTCCAGGGAGATCGAGGTTAGGAGAGTAGACTCAGAGGACAACACAGCGGATCCACTCACAAAGGCCTGTTCCCAGAGAGAGACTTTTATGGGATGGTTGAGTATGAGATACTACAACCACTGCTACAGATGGCCCTAGTGCAAGTGGGAGATTGTTAGTTATATGTATGCCATAGAGGCCATTACTGTACATAGGATGTATATTGTAGTGGATGCTGGGACGTATATAGGGAGGACTTTCTTGCTCGACATGATAGTATGCTATCTGGTTGAACTTTACCTTAACGTGTATACTGATTGTCTCTCTGTTACATGTTGGTAAAGCCCTTAGGATGTGTACTTGACTATCTGGACTATGATGCGGATCATACTAGTGGGGACATGGTAGTCCATAAGTACATCCTTCAAAGTCCCTAGTCGTGGGTGTATCGAGACGGGGCATCGATATACCAGAGTAGACTAGCGTATACCTTCTCGACCCATACAGATGGGCGATGGATGATCCCATATCCATTGGTGTTTGACATCAGAGATGATATACGGGTGCTCAGTAGAGACTGGGTACACTGGACGGACTCGCCGAGAACTCCCAGATGGTATTATACCTCACGTCAGATGGCAGTTCTCTGGTGACACTGGTACAGAGTAGTCTGTTGACCCGAGATCGTCATAGAGTCTTGTGTGGTTCCCACTGTGCTTTGATTTCCATCTTACCACGTCCAAGAGGGCGTGCAAAACGGTGGTTTTTGGGTACAGTCCCGAGTCACATGGAGGCAATGAGCGATAGGAGGGGATTCGTCTCTCCCGGTATAGGGAGTTGATGTTGCGCTGTGTTCGATTGGCTATAACAGGAAATCCCTGGCCAGGGTTGCTGAGATTTACTGGTAAGTGTTACCAGTAGTTTCTCGAATAGTTATAGACCTCATATCGACACGACTTATCGAGCTATTGGGGTCTGACGTTTACCACCCCTAGGCGAGATATGCGACATATCAGACGATCAGACCGGACTGTACGGTAGTGTTACTGGTTGGATTCACTGGAGTGTGAGCGGGCTTGCTCGTCGATCTTCAGATCGCTCAATACCCGGGTGGCCGTTACGTTTAGCAGACCGCTTGCGGCTTGTGGGTGTTTGATATGATCATCACCTGCTGCCGGCGTATTGACGAGTTTTTAGAGTCCTACACAGAGGTTTCCTGGCTCAAGCGAAACGAAATAGGAGCGCATATGAGATATGTGCGGGACCGAGAATAATGCGTGTATGTGATACCGTATTTCATTCTCGCGATCAATGCGTCGAATGGTTGTATGCGATATAACCTAGTTATCGATTCAAGCGTTGATTCGATAAGCCGAAACATTGGATACTAGTCGGTTATATGCGATATGACCGGATCGTTAAATCAAGTGTTGATTTAATGATTTAATGCATAATAATATATTTGATATATTACTTTGCATTAACTAGTATCGGTTCACTTTAAATGGATTTTCTCGCTCAGATGTGCGCATTGCATATGCGATATGATTTGTGCACTTGCTTGTATCATATTTGATGGTGCATGCAAAAATGGTTAAGTATAAAGAATTAAACCTTGGTTAAAGGAATGGTTAGGGTTTATTATTTGTTATTCCTTTATCTTATTTAATTATCTATTTATTTTTGATAAATGAATAAATGAAAAGATAATGAGGAAAATGGTTGCTTTCTTTTGACCATTCATGAATCTTCATGAAGACTTTGACCATTTTGTCTCATGCTTAACCCTAACCACTTCTATTAACTCAAGTTAATTCTCTACACCTAACCATGGTGAGAATTATGATAAGAATGGATTTTTCCTTTTATTTTAATTAACTTATCATAATATTTATCTTCTTCTTGCTCTTCTTCTTCTTCATGAAGAAGCTTGTCTTCATCAATGGCATATTGAGCATATGAGTGAGAAATCCAATTCTAAAGTCTACCCACTTCCTATTTCTTCATCCTCTACCTCTTGCCAAGTAGTAGAGTGTGTTTCCTTCACAAGTTTTTAGGGCTTGGTGAAGGTGGAGCTTGATTTAGCGATGCCTCGACGTAGATCATCTTCGGCATGGACATCGACGACCTAGCTCGCTTTTTCTCCGACGAAGCCGACTCTAGAGCCCGGATTCCTTTTGGACAGCGGAGACGACTTCGTTGCGGAGCTATGGAGGTGGAGCACCGGATCTACAAAGGTTTTATTTCCGATATCCCATTAGTTAAGTGTTAACTAGTTAGCTTTTTCGCCTAGACCTCTAGCAAACGATCCGTAGTCGGGTCTCTCCGCACCTAGATTTTTTGAAATTGGCATGGTTGATGCCTTGTGAGACCTCACTAGTGTGCCTAGGAACCCTACAGTTCCCACTGTGCTTTGATTTCCATCTTACCACGTCCAAGAGGGCGTGCAAAACGGTGGTTTTTGGGTACAGTCCCGAGTCACATGGAGGCAATGAGCGATAGGAGGGGATTCGTCTCTCCCGGTATAGGGAGTTGATGTTGTGCTGTGTTCGATTGGCTATAACAGGAAATCCCTGGCCAGGGTTGCTGAGATTTACTGGTAAGTGTTACCAGTAGTTTCTCGAACAGTTATAGACCTCATATCGACACGACTTATCGAGCTATTGGGGTCTGACGTTTACCACCCCTAGACGAGATATGCGACATATCAGACGATCAGACCGGACTGTACGGTAGTGTTACTGGTCGGATTCACTGGAGTGTGAGCGGGCTTGCTCGTCGATCTTCAGATCGCTCAATACCCGGGTGGCCGTTACGTTTAGCAGACCGCTTGCGGCTTGTGGGTGTTTGATATGATCATCATCTGCTGCCGGCGTATTGACGAGTCTTTAGAGTCCTACACAGAGGTTTCCTAGCTCAAGCAAAACGAAATAGGAGCGCGTATGAGATATGTGCGGGACCGAGAATAATACCAGTATGTGATACTGTATTCGATTCTTACGATGTGACATTGATCGGTTATATGCGATATAGCCGGGTTATCGGATCAAGTGTTGATTCGATAAGTTGTTACTAATGATACTAGTCGGTTATATGCGATATGACCGGATCGTTAAATCAAGTGTTGATTTAATGATTTAATGCATAATTATATATTTGATATATTACTTTGCATTAACTGGTATCGGTTCACTTTAAATGGATTTTCTCGCTCGGGTGTGCACATTGTATATATGATATAGTTTTGTGCACTTACTTGTATCATGTTTGATGATACATGCCTTATGGTTAAGTGTTAAGAATTAAACTATAGTTAAGTGGGTGATTAGGGTTTTTGATTTCATTTTATTCATTTATCTTTTTGGAAAAAGAAAAGGCAAAATGAGGAAAATGGTTGCTTTCTTTTGTTCATTCATGAACCTTCATGAAGACTTTGACTTTTTGACCATTTTGTCTCATGCTTAACCCTAACCACTCACTTAAACCTTAGTTAACTCTCTACATCTAACCATGGTTCAATATATGATAAGGATTGATTTTTCTTTTCAATTATAATATTCATATCATATATTTTTAGCTTCTTCTTCTTCTTCCTTCAAGTGAAGAAAAGCTTGACCATCAATGGCAACTTGATGAAATGAGTGAGAAATCCAATTCTAAAGTCTACCCACTTTCTATTTCTTCATCCTCTACCTCTTGCCAAGTAGTAGAGTGTGTTTCCTTCACAAGTTTTTAGGGCTTGGTGAAGGTGGAGCTTGATTTAGCGATGCCTCGACGTAGATCATCTTCGGCATGGACATCGACGACCTAGCTCGCTTTTTCTCCGACGAAGCCGACTCTAGAGCCCGGATTCCTTTTGGACAGCGGAGACGACTTCGTTGCGGAGCTATGGAGGTGGAGCACCGGATCTACAAAGGTTGTATTTCCGATATCCCATTAGTTAAGTTGTTAACTAGATTGTTTTTCGCCTAGATTTCTAGCCAACGATCCGTAGTCGGGTCTCTCGGCACCTAGATTTTTTAAAATTGGCATGGTTGATGCCTTGTGAGACCTCACTAGTGTGCCTAGGAACCCTACAGAAGGATGTATGTATGTATGTGTGTATGCACATCAATATGTGCATGAATCTAAAAAGAAAACATACATCCATGCATACATCCATCAAATACAAGAAAGGATTTCTAGTGAGAAACTAATGGTTAAATGATAAATCAACACTTGATTCATCAATCCGGCCATATCACATACGACCCCACCAAAAGCAAGCCGCCCGATCAATATACGGTATCCTATACGCGCATTTTAATCGGGTCCATGCGCATATCGCATACGCGCACCACAACATTTCGCCTGGACTAGGTAACTCCCTCGTGGGACTCTAAGACTCGTCAATACGCCGGCAGTGGGTGATGATCATATCAAGCACCCCCAAGCCGCAAGCGGTCAGCTAAACGTAACGGCCACCCGGGTATTGAGCGATCAGAAGAAGACAAGCGAACCTGCTACAACTCCCGTCGAGCCAACCGGCAACATTACCGTGCAGTCCGGTCTCTTCGTCAGATATGTCGCATATCAAGTCTAGGGGTGGTAAACGTCAGACCCCAATAACCGATAAGTCGTGCTGATGTGGGGCTCATAACGGGTCGAGAAACTACTGGTAACACTTACCAGTAAATCTCTAATCAGCCCTGGCCAGGGACTTCCCTGTTACGGCCAATCGAGCACAGTGCAACATCAACCCCCAATACCGGGAGAGACGAAACCCCTCCTATTGCTTATTGCCTCCATGTGACTCGGGACTGTACCCAAAAACCACCGTTTTGCATGCCCTCATGGACGTGGTAAGGTGGAAATCAAAGCACAGTGGGGATCACACAAGACTCTATGACGATCTCGGGTCTACAGACTAACCTGCATAAGTGTCACCTGAGAACTGCCATCTGACGTGGGGTATAATACCATCTGGGAGTTCTCGGCGAGTCCGTCCAGTGTACCCAGTCTCCAATGAGCACCCGTATACCCTCTCTGATGTCAAACACCAATGGATATTGGATCATCCATCGCCCATCTCATGGGTCGAGAAGCGTATACGCTAGTCTACACTGGTATATCGATGGCCCGTCTCGATACACCCACGACTAGGGACCTTGAAGGATGTACTTATGGACTACCATGTCCTCACTAGTATGATCCGCATCATAGTCCAGGTAGTCAAGTACACATCCTAAGGGCTTTACCAACATGTAACTATGAGACAGTATAAAGAGACAAGTATACATGTTAAGATAAAGAGCAACCAGATAGCATACTATCATATCGAGCAAGAAAGTCATCTCTATATATGTCCAAACATCCAATATAATATACATCATCTGTACAATACTGGCCTCTAGGGCATACATACAACTAAGAATATGTTTATGTGTAATTATAGGGTTTACTAATTATATTTAGTCATGTTACCCTAGTTGGGAAATTTCCATTATGTAGTGTACACATGCACACTTAGCACCCTTTTTCCTTGACCTAGGCTAAAAGTGTTAGCATGTTAACCATTATTTTCATTCTTGCATGGTTCATAGTTATTTTCCCCACCCTTTTATCAAAAACAAAACCCTTTTTAAATTGAAAATTTCAATTAAACAAATGAGGCATGGTGGTTAGGTGAGAGTTTGACCTTTTTGACCCATTTTTCTTCTCTTCTCTCTCTCTCTTCTCCTCACTTCAGAAATTCTGCCAATTTCCAGCAGAAAAACCCTAGTTTCCTTTATCTTTTCCTCTCCTTTTCACTTCTCTTTGATCTCCATACAAATCCTACACAAAAACCACTCATTTTCATCACAAAACCTTAGAAAAATGGGCTTTTTGAGGTGTTTGAAGGCAAATCTGCACACTTGAGGAGGGAGCTGGAACTTTTGGTGTTTTATAAGGTTTTTAGAAGGTATTAACTCAAGTTAGCTCTCCTTTTCCATAAACTTGTAGTATTCTTTAGCTAAAATCTCTTTTTTTGTGCATTTTTAGTGATATTAAAGGATATTTGTGATGCATATGTTAGATTGGGGTTTTGTTAGCTTGGTTAACTCTATTATGTGCTATTAGAGATAGTCAAGCTAGGGTTTTGTTTCAGTTTGCACAGAAATACCATAAAGTTTCATTTTAGTGCAAAAAGTGTGGTTTTTAACTAGGAATAGGGCTCTGTAGGATTTGCTACTACCCGAGATGTTTCAGAATGAATTTGAAATTACTGTAGCATACACAAGGGGTATAGTGTGCACACACCAAACCTGGGAGTCCCTCTCCCTACCCAGGCCGCCGAAATAAGCATTCTGGCCACAATTTGCGGCCAGATGGGGGTGTTTTGGGTTTGGGGTTTGGGGTGATGGTGTCTGCTGCTATGTGGAGTGTTATGGTATATATAGTTTTATAAAACTCTTTCTGTATCAAAATCTGTGACCTATTACCTATTTTCTTGTATTTTAAATCTTCGCGACACGCGTGTTACATGTGTGGGTTTTGGGTTTCAGCGTATCGCGACGCGACGGAGTGACTTCAGGCGCGTAATCACACGTTATAGCGTATCGCGCACACGTGCGCTTGGTTTGCGGCACGGGTTTCTAGTTGACTTTAAATATCGTGTTTGTATGGTTTCGAGCTTATGTGTGATATTCTGTGGAATTTTAGGTTCGCAGGCAAGTGCGACGGACGCCGCGAAGAAGGGGAAGCAAATCGTCGGCTATACCCAGCGAGAGACTACGGTGAGTAGATTTAACATCTACGAGGAAATCGCCCGCATGGCGTTATGAGTCAGGGCTGATAGGACCTTGTAGCAGCATATTACACTTACCTACATTGACTGTTCATGGCTACTATTTTGTGCATACCACATTCCATGCTATAGGTATATAAACTAGAATTGATAGAACACCGCACCATTACTAACGGTTCATGTTGCACGAGCACTACCCTACAGGTTACACACACACCGTTAGTAATTGCCATGACACTCACACTGTAGAATTTCCATGATCATTATGCGGTAGCTCATCTTTTGTGTGACTAAACATGATATTCATACTTGATACATATATCACATTTCTTTGACTTGCACATTGATTCGGATTACATGATATTCATACTTGATACATATATCACATTGCTTTGACTTGCACATTGATTCGGATTACTTGATATTCATACTTGATACATATATCACATTGCTTTGACTTGCACATTGATTCGGATTACATGATATTCATACTTGATACATATATCACATTGCTTTGACTTGCACATTGATTCGGATTACATGATATTCATACTTGATACATATATCATATTGCTTTGACTTGCACATTGATTCGGATTACATGATATTCATACTTGATACATATATTACATTGCTTTGACTTGCACATTGATTCGGATTACATGATACACATACATTGATATCTTCATACTTGCGCACATGCACATTGTATATTTATACCAGTGCACACATACATTGATATCTTCATACTTGCGCACATGCACATCGTATATTCATACCAGTGCACCCATACATTGAGATCTTCATACTTGCTTAGATTACGCATTGAGATATGTTGTTTCCCTGTTAATTCTGCATTTGGGAAACCGTGAATATTTCAAAAGAGAATAGTTAATTATTTAAAAACCCGGTTTCCCTTGATATGATATTTCGGTGCGTCCACCATGTGTTTTCTCGATGCTAGAGTAATATATGTGAACCCGAATCGAGGAGTTGGACGAGGCCGATTACAGGAACATGGTGGACCCGGTATGGTACCCCGGGGCCAGAACGGTTTCGCTGTGTATTAGACGGTGAGCCTGGCAGAGGGACTACTACCTACCGGTGATTGGTTGGACCTGGCAGTTATCCGGAGGATACTGACCAGAGTCGATAGATGGATGCGGGATGATCCGTACTGCCGGGGCCGAGGGCCGATACCGCAGACGGAGCCCGTGGGCTGATCCGGAATGACGGATGCCCGATGGATGAGGATTTGCGTGTCGATGCTGGACATGAGTACTTATGATATTTGGGTGCCGATGTTGGGCACTCGTGATTCTCAGAGATTTACAGGATTAGAGGGCCGATGAGAGTGCCGGCGCCTGAGCTATTTGGGGATCTAGGTGCATTGATGGACACCGATTATATATATTCTACGTTGACATTCCGTGTAGATGTTATATTTCCCATGCTCAGCTTTCATTATTGTATCTCATCCTGTAGTTATATTACCTGATAGAGCACTTGCATGATTATTGCACATACTGCTTATCACGAATTGATATTATCTGTTCGCATATGATAGAGTAGCGCAGTACGGGCATGCTCTCGATTACCTTTATATGTTATTTCTATTCACAAGTTGGCAACTCATTCCCGTTGTGCCACAGTGTTTGCAGGTTGCCCCTCGGAGTAGTCGCGGCAGGCTGCCCTTTTTGCATCTTTTGGCTACAGATACCACTACAGTTGGTGCGAAGACTATTTTGCTTTTAGGTGGGTTGTGGTATCTGGTTACTTCTATTGTACACACTTTTGTATCTAGTATTCTCCATCTACCATATATGTACTATACTTAGAGACAGTGTGAGGACGATGATGTATATTTTTGTATTCTGGTGTCGAGCTCGTGGGAGCCGACTGTTTATATTTATGCAGTTTTATTATGCTGTGATGTTTACTTATTGCTCATTCTTCGCTACGACGTCGTATATTACTTTTGTGTTGTTGTTTTCTACCGTTGGGCGTGATTGCTCCCGTTTGGGAATGCTTTATTTCATTATATATCATTTCACTTATATCCTGTTTTATAACCGATTTTCGGGGTTGCTTTTACAAAGGAAATACTGCCAAAATTATTATAAGGATAACTTAACTTTAAAAAGAACTTTATTGAACTATTTAAGGTTTTCTAAATGTTTAATTGAATATTTTCAACACTCACTACTTTTAATGGTTTTGATTTCTGGGTTTGGCTTACTTAGTCGCGTTACGCCTGTAGACGTTGCGTGGTTAAGTGCCGGTCACGAGTCGAAATATTCGGGTCATGACAAAGTTGGTATCAGAGTGTAGGTTTTACCTTCGGAGTGTAGGATGACCCTGGTATAATGGAGTAGGTAGCTAAAGCAGAGTGGCGTAGCGTGCGTATGTTCCGCGGCATACTCACGACACGGTACTCCACCATGGCGACCTTAGGACTTGTTGAGTTAAATTCCTTCTCGAGTATATACATTCTTGTGATTCGATTTCTGTACCCTTATCGAATCCTACTTTTCTTTTCAGCCATTATGCCTCCAAAGACTACGAGGGCGCAGAGAGCCGCCACAAGGGCCGAGATTCGAGTTGACTCTTCCGAGACGAGGACTGATCTGGATAGTACACCGGTTATGCC
The DNA here is from genome assembly GCA_030015575.1 of Agapanthus africanus. NCBI lineage: Eukaryota > Viridiplantae > Streptophyta > Magnoliopsida > Asparagales > Amaryllidaceae > Agapanthus > Agapanthus africanus. The sequence continues at coordinate 379,687,129 of CM057343.1, forward strand.
CGAGCAGGCTGTTCCTGCCGTGACAGATCAGATGCCATGTTAGGGGCTGGTGTACAGGAGATGCGCCAGACGGTGGGATCCAGTATGCAGGAGATGCGCCAGATGATAGGATCTCTAGTTGAGACACTTCGAGCGCAGCGACCAGAGGTAGTTCCACCAGTTGCAGAGACTGCGGTGATACCCACAGTACAGGCAGTTGTCCCTGCATCTACAGAGGTTATTACAGTATCGCTGTCAGAGTTTATGAGGCTAAAGCCTCCGGTCTTCACAGGTACCGATACAGCCGAGGACCCACAGTCTTTCATTGATAGGATGGCTCGGATATGCCGTTCCCTCAGATGCGCAGATGCGAGATGGGTTGAGTTCGCGAGCTTTCGCCTGGAAGGTCTTGCGCAGAAATGGTGCGAATCAGTCGAGAAGGGTAGAGCAGCGGGTCTTCCTCCTATGACCTGGACAGAGTTCGTGGCGCTATTCCTTGCCCGCTTTCTTCCCCTGAGTGTCAGAGATGCTAGAGTACGCAGGTTCGAGTCCTTACGCCAGACTCCGGAGATGTCAGTGGCAGAGTACGATGTGCTGTTCACCGAGCTATCAGTTTATGCTCCGTACTTAGTGGCTACCGAGGAGATATGAGTTAATAGATTTGTCCGAGGCTTGCTCACACCACTGTTCCTTGCGATCAGCACACAGCATTACGAGACATACACAGCAGCAGTAGATGCAGCATTATTGGTTGAGGTGCGCCTTGCTGAGACTTCGGCAGTTCCAGGGCCGAAGAGGGTTCGTGCAGATACATCAGTGCAGAGACGGCCTTTTCGGCGCCGTGACAGGAACCTTGCAGGTGGCAGAGATTCGAGGCGAGGCCGGTTGTTTAGCTCCTATCCCCAGGAAGGTCAGCGACCATCATCGGGATGTTTCTGTTGTGGGAGTTTTTATCATCGTATGCGAGATTGTCCTGAGATACCACGGAGGGAGGCGGCAGCACCGCATGTCACATTACCACCTTCACCACCCCAGAGGGCGTTGCCTATTGTACCTAATGTTACTTAGCGTCAGACCCATGCACAGAGAGGTCGTGGACGCGGAGGATTTGTTCATAGAGGACGAGGTGATCGAGGCAGAGGACGACCAGTTGCCGGCAGGGGACAGTCAGTCGCAGGTGGAGGACAGGCGCGAGTTTTTGCTTTGACGCATCAGGACGCGCAGGCGTCCAATGCGGTTGATTCAGGTATCCTTCCAGTATGTTCTGTTGATGCACACGTGTTGTTCAATCCCGGATCCACGCACTCGTACGTATCCACACACTTTGTGCCGAGTTTGGGTAAAGAGTCTGGGTTGCTTGATCAGCCGCTTGTTGTGACCACTCCTGTGGGAGAGTCATTTGTTGCTAGGCACGTGTTCCGATCCTGCACCGTCTGTATTCGCGAGAGAGAGTTGCCTATCGACTTGATCCTTCTTGAGATGTTGGACTTCGACGTTCTTTTGGGCATGGATTGGTTAGCCACGTGCTATGCTTCTGTGGACTGCCGTGAGAAGACAGTTAGATTTTGTTTTCCCGGCAAGTCGGTTTTTGTTGTGTTGGGGGACCGTGGTGCCACCCCTCACAGTGTGATTTCTTCTTTTCGCGCTGGACAGCTTTTGAGGAGGGGATGTCAGGGATTTCTCGCCTATGTTTGCGATACTAGAGCTACAGAGGTTCTAATGGATCAGATTCCGGTTGTTAGTGAGTTCCCTAATGTGTTCCTTGACGAGCTTCCTGGGCTACCGCCCGAACACGACATTTCTTTCTGTATTGATTTGGTTCCTGGCATGGGGCCTATTTCCATACAGCCTTATCGGATGGCCCCGGCGGAACTTAGTGAATTGAAGGGCCAGTTGCAAGATTTGCTGGATAAAGGACTTATTCGACCCAGTGTTTCTCCTTGGGGTGCTCCAGTCCTGTTTGTCAAGAAGAAGGATGGAAGTATGCGTTTGTGTATCGACTACCGTCAGCTGAACAGGGTGACAGTGTGGAACAGGTATCCTTTGCCACGCATCGACGATTTGTTCGACCAGCTTCAGGGGGCAGGATACTTTTCGAGGATCGATTTACGATCAGGCTACCATCAGCTGCGGGTTCGACAGGAGGACATTCCTAGGACAGCTTTCCGCACGCGCTACGGCCATTACGAGTTTCTGGTGATGTCGTTCGGACTCACCAACGCGCCAGCAGCATTCATGGACTTGATGAACCACATCCTCCGGCCGTATCTTGATCTGTTCATCATAGTGTTCATTGACGATATTCTAGTGTATTCTCGGAGTAGAGAGAAGCACGAGCAGCACCTGCGGATTACACTGCAGACCTTAAGGGAGCATCAGATTTTCGCCAAATTCTCCAAGTGTGCTTTCTGGCTGGACTGCGTAGACTTCTTGGGGCACATGATTACACGAGATGGTATATGTGTAGACCCGAGGAATGTTGGATATATGTATGCCCTAGAGGCCATTATATGATAGTGGATGTATTTATACATGTTTATATATATATATATATATATATATATATATATATATTCAGTGTACATTCTTGCTCGACATGATAGTATGCTATCTGGTTCTTCTTTATCTGACATGTTGATTTGATCATGCTTTTATTCATTCACACATGTTGATAAAGCCCTGAAGATATTGGCTTGACTACCGTGATTATGATAGAGATCATACTAGTGGGACATCTGTAGTTTATAAGCATATCCTGAAATGTCCCTAGTCATAGGTGTATCGAGACGGGGCATCGATATACCAGAGTAGACTAGCGTATATGATACTAGACCCATATGATGGGCGATGGATATTCCCACATTCATCGATGTTTGACATCGAGATCGTATACAGGCGCTCAGTGGTGACTGGGTACACTGGACGGACTCGCCGAGAACTCCTATATAGAATTATATCTATCATCGGATAGCAGTTCTCAGGTGACACTGGTGCAGGTTAGTCTGTAGACCCGAGATCGTCATAGAGTCTTGTGTGTTCTCCCACTACACTTTGATTACCATCCTACCACGGCTCTACTGAGTCGTGCAAACAGGTGGCCGTTGGGTACAGTTCCGAGACACACGAAGGCGATGAGCGATAGGAGGGGTTTCGTCTCTCCCGGTATTGGGAGTTGATGTTGTGCTGTGCTCGATTGGTTATATCAGTAAGTCCCTGGCCAGGGCTGTTGGGATTTGCTGATAAGTGTTATCAGTAGTTTCTCGATCTGTTATAGACTTTTCATCAGCAGGACTTATCGAGTTATTGGGGTCGACGTTACCATCCCTAGACTCGATATGCAGCATATCTGACGAAGAGACCGGACTGTACGGTAGTGTTGCCGGTTGGCTCGACGGGAGTTGTAACAGGTTCGCTTGTTTTCTTCTGATCGCTCAATACCCGGGTGGCCGTTACGTTTAGCTGACCGCTTGCGGCTTGGGGGTGCTTGATATGATCATCACCCACTGCCGGTGTATTGACGAGTCTTAGAGTCCCACAATGGAGTTACCTAGTCCAGGCGAAACGTTGTGGTGCGCATATGCGATATGCGCATGAACCCGGTTAAAATGCGCGTATGAGATACCGTATATTAATCGGGTGGCTTTCTTTTGGTCAGGTCGTATGTGATATGACCGGATTGCTAAATCAAGTGTTGATTTATCATTTGACCATTAGTTTCTCACTAGAAATCCTTTCTTGTCTTTTTTGGATGTATGCATGCATGTATGCATTCATTCTTGTTCATGCACATATGGATGTGCATGCACACATACATACATACATCATTCTATCATGGTTGTATATATAGAAGATGGTGGCAATATAAGACTCACACCTTATGATTATATATAGATATATATTTGTATTTGTGTTAAAACAAAACAAAAAGATAAAGATTAATCCATGGTTATCTTCTACACACTTCTTTGAACTAACCTTTGTTCACCCACTTATTAACCATGAGTTAATCTTCCTTTTGTGTTTTAACTCAAGTACAATAATATCTTTATTATGTAACCATGGTTTGAGATGAAGAGTAGAAAATATATATACTTATATTTTCTATTTTTCATAAGTGATTATCATTCTCTTGTTTTATCAAAAGCCATCATCTTCTTCCTCCTTGTTCTTTTGCTCTCTAGATTTCTCAAGTGAGCAAAAGACTCACTATGTTAGGATTTTGAAGTGAGAAAACCAACCGCAACACCATTCTACACTAGTCTTGCCCACTTGTGAAGAGTGTTAGCTTCCATTTTTTTCTCTTGATCTTGTGAAGTTGTAAGCTTGGACAAAGCGGACTCCGGATGGATCATCGTGGACCTAGAGGAGTTCAAGCGGACCTTTTACAACCCTCAAGTAGCCAAGGAGTCTAGCGTAGGGAGATACAAAGGTTGTACTCTCAAAACCCTAACCTTTTTGTAGGGTCCCTAGGCACACTAGTGAGGTCTCACAAGCCATCTGTATCATGGCGATTTCAAAAATTCTAGGTGCCGAGAGACCCGACTACGGATCGTTTGCTAGAAAACTAGGCGAAAAGATAACTAGTTAACAATTAACTAATGGGAAAACGGAAATACAACCTTTGTAGATCCGGTGCTCCACCTCCATAGCTCCGCAACGAAGTCATCTCCGTTGTCCAAAAGGAATCCGGGCTCTAGAGTCGGCTTCGTCGGAGAAAAAGCGAGCTAGGTCGTCGATGTCCATGCCGAAGATGATCTACGTCGAGGCATCGCTAAATCAAGCTCCACCTTCACCAAGCCCTAAAAACTTGTGAAAGAAACACACTCTACTACTTGGCAAGAGGTAGAGGATGAAGAAATAGGAAGTGGGTAGACTTTAGAATTGGATTTCTCACTCTTTATCATCAATCACCATTGATGAATGAAAGCTTTTTCTTCCTTGCTCATGAAGAAGAAGAAGAAAGAAATATATGATAAGTTAATTAAAAATAATAGAAAAACAAATACTTATCATATCATTAACTATAGTCAAGTGTAGAGAATGAATCATGGTTAGTAGGAATGGTTAGGGTTAAGGATGAGATAAGAATGGTTGACTTGATCAAAGCTTCATGAAGCTTCAACTAAACTCCAAAACTAGCAACCATTCTTTTCTCTTCTTTTCCAAAATGAATAAATAAATAAATAAATGAATAAATAAAGGAAATGAAACCCTAGCCATTCTTTTAACCATGGTTTAATTCTTTGCACTTAACCAAGTAAACATGTATCATCAAACATGATACAATCAAGTGCACAAAATCATATCGCATATGTAATGCACACATCCGAGTGAGAAAATCCATTTAAAGTGAACCAATACTAGTTAATGCAAAGTAATATATCAAATATATAATTATACATTAAATCATTAAATCAACACTTGATTCAATGATCCGGTCATGTCGCACACAACCGACTAGTATACAATGTATCGGCTTATCGAATCAACGCTTGAATCGATAACTAGGTTATATCGCATACAACCATTCGATACATTCATCGCGAGAATAGAATACGGTATCACATACACGCATTATTCTCGGTCCCGCACATATCTCATATGCGCTCCTATTTCGTTTCGCTTGAGCCAGGAAACCTCTGTGTAGGACTCTAAAGACTCGTCAATACGCCGGCAGCGGATGATGATCATATCAAACATCCACAAGACGCAAGCGGTCTGCTAAACGTAACGGCCACCCGGGTATTGAGCGATCTGAAGATCGACGAGCAAGCCCGCTCACACTCCAGTGAATCCGACCAGTAACACTATCTTACAGTCCGGTCTGATCGTCTGATATGTCGCATATCTTGCCTAGGGGTGGTAAACGTCAGACCCCAATAGCTCGATAAGTCGTGTCGATATGAGGCTCATAACGGGTCGAGAAACTACTGGTAACACTTACCAGCAATTCTCTGATCAGCCCTGGCCAGGGACTTCCTGTTATAGCCAATCGAACACAGCGCAACATCAACCCCCTATACCGGGAGAGACGAATCCCCTTCTATCGCTCATTGCCTCCATGTGACTCGGGACTGTACCCAAAAACCACCGTTTTGCACGCCCTCTTGGACGTGGTAAGATGGAAATCAAAGCACAGTGGGAACCACACAAGACTCTATGACGATCTCGGGTCAACAGACTACTCTGTACCAGTGTCACCAGAGAACTGCCATCTGACGTGAGGTACAATACCATCTGGGAGTTCTCGTCGAGTCCGTCCAGTGTACCCAGTCTCTACTGAGCACCCGTATATCATCTCTGATGTCAAACACCAATGGATATGGGATCATCCATCGCCCATCTGTATGGGTCGAGAAGCTACACGCTAGTCTACTCTGGTATATCGATGCCCCGTCTCGATATACCCTCGACTAGGGACTTTGAAGGATGTACTTATGGGCTACCATGTCCCCACTAGTATGATCCGCATCATAGTCCAGGTAGCCAAGCACAGATCCTAAGGGCTTTACCAACATGTAACAGAGAGACAATCAGCATACACGTTAAGGTAAAGGGTAACCAGATAGCATACTATCATGTCGAGCAAGAAAGTCCTCCCTATATATGTCCCAGCATCCACTACAATATACATCCTATGTACAGTAATGGCCTCTAGGGCATACATATAACTAACAATCTCCCACTTGCACTAGGGCCATCTTATAGCAGTGGTTGTAGTATCTCATACTCAACCATCCCATAAAAGTCTCTCTCTGGGAACAGGCCTTTGTTAGTGGATCCGTTGTGTTGTCCTCTGAGTCTACTCTCCTAACCTCGATCTCCCTGGAGATCAACCATCTCCATGATCAAGTGATACTGCCATAGAATATGTCTGGATCACTGATGGGACCGGCGTTCCTTGGCATAAGCCACAACTCCATTGTCACACAATGGGAGGAACATAGTTCATCTCATGAACCAATATACACCCAAACAGCCTCTTTGGTAGCATCTTAAGTAGCGATGTATCGAGCCTTTATCGTCTAGTATGTCACGGTATCCATCTTGGAACTCTTCCAACATACCGTCCCTTCACTGAGGGTAAAGACAATGCCTGTGACTGACATTCAGTCGTCTTTATCACCCTGGAACCTTTCCAGTGATTCTCCCCAGGATTGATTGATACCATCTCACTACAACTAGTGAGATTCCTAACATCCATTTAGATCTATCTCATAGATTCAAAATCCAGGATTTAGTAGGTATCACTTTGATCCTTATGTGGAGAATCCATGTGATAAACGGAGATTGATCGAGCGTAGCATAGGAAACTCCTTCCCTATCAAGAGTATGTCATCCACGTACTCTACGAGGATCACCACCATACTCCCTACTACCCTTTTGTATATACAAGGTTCATCTACCATTTTGATGATGTCAAACTCTTTGACTACTTCATCAAAACAGATGTTCCAACTCCGCGATGCCTGCTTTATCCTATAAAGCATCTTGCATACGTTTCCGCTGCTCCCACTGTCTACGAAGCCCTCTGGCTGTGTACTTATAGACGCTCTCTTCCAAATCATTATTTAGAAAAGCAGTCAAGACACCCAACCACCAGAGATCGTAGTCAAGGTATGCAGCCGTGGTAAGTAGGATCTGGATGGACTTAAGCATAGCTACTTGAAAAGGTTTCATCATTATCCACACCTGGTCGATGACGAAAACCTTTAACAAGTCTAGCTTTGAAAGTCTCAACCTTTCCATGTACACCAAGTAATCTTCTCAAGATATACTTGCTCCTGATAGGGATTTAACCCTTCAGATATTGCAACCAAAGTCCATACTTTGTTGGTGTATAAGGATTCCATCTCAGATCGCTAAGCATCCAGCCATTCTTACAGAGTCTTACTCCTGATGGCCTGCTCGAAGCTAGTTGGGTCATCATCTCATGATGCAATCCTCGCTCCCACTGTCATAGAGAAACCGAAGTATCTCTCAGGTGGGTGAGGAACCCTACTAGATCGGCGGAGAGGCTGAGGTTCGTTGGTATCTACTGAATCCCTTGGTTCTATCAAATCATCTGCTGTAGTTCGTATAGCTGGAACTTTTCCAGTTGTACATTACAGACCTTGCTTCGAGCTTGTCCGGATTTTGCTTTCAGACATAGGCCGGACAACCCCAAATCTTAACCAACTTAAGATATGGGCTCTTCCCTTTCCATATCACATATGAAGCGGTAGGCAACTGATTTGATTGGAACCCTATTCAATAGGTATGCAACTTCTCAAGTGCATAACTCCCTAAAGGAATTAGGTAACTCAGTAGTACTCATCATAGAGCACACCTTATCACATAGGGTGTGATTGCTCCGTCCCGATATACCATCGTGCTATGGTGTATTCGGAGGAGTAATGCTGAGAGAGAATCTCATTCTCCTTTAGAATAGTCCAGGATTTCCGTGCACAAGTATTCTCCTCCCTGACCTCATCATAGGACATAATACTTATACCCGTATATCTGGTTCTCTACTTCTAACTTATATTCTGTGAATATCTCAAAAGGTTCGGACTTGTGTTTCAACAGGAACATAGGTCTGAAACTCGAAAGATTATCAGAGAACGTAATGAAGTATAAAGAACCAGTCCTGGCATGTGTAGACAGGGGACCTACATACATCAACATGTATCATCCCAAGAGTTCACTAACTCTTTCTCTGTTTCCAGTAAACGGAGCTATGGTCATCTTATCTTTGTGACATGACTGGCGAGTTTCACAAGATGTAAATTCAAACTGATTTAAATATGCATCTAAATGTAACTCCAGCCAGTCGGGTCACATTGATATGACCTAGTCTACAATGCCTCAAGAAGGATTCGTTCATTTCTGAACTCTTCCTCTTGTGTATGTTCCGTATACTAAGAACTGTAGTTTGATTTAGAACATCAATGCTTTTAGATAACGTGCCTGAACCGATCAACTTTTGATATAGGAAATGTTCAAAACATTATCCAACAATACAAAATTTTATCATTTCTTTACTAATAAAGAGACTGATATGATTTTGTATATCAGGTTCGGTATCTAATAACATTCGTTCAGAATCAATGTATTGGTAATACAGGGTGACAGTGACCGACAGACTTGGCTGCAACTCTTGCCCCGTTTTCTGTCTCATGAAACTTATCACCCGTTCTCAGTTTTTCTACCCTTTTGTAGCCCTATGTAACATATTACATATCTGGGATCCTGATCCGGTATCATATACCCAGGATACGGAGGATACTGAGAAACAGTTCTGTATAATGAACACACCCGAAGATGATGCATCAGCATGCACTCTCTTCGTTTGGGCGGCACGGGAATTCTGGTAATCCTCAATTTCCTGCTCTGTCTTATAACAATTATAAGTTGGAGCGGGACCAACGTTCCCCAGCTCAGTATTACAAGCGGGTTCGGTCAATATTCCGTATTATTATCTTGATTAAGGCGTGATATGGTCGCTACCAGGAGAGAGAGAGAAGAAAACACTCAGCGTGCGCTCTTGCAAGAATAGATTGGTTATTATTTTATCTAATCAGGATGGCTCCCACTGCTTTTTATCAAATCTTCCTTCAAACCCTAAAAGGAAAGACTAGCCGGGATTAATTACACACTACAAGTTCGCCAATCTTTCAGCCAGGCCAGTGTCGGTACCTTGAGGGAGGTCCCCCGTGCTTTCGCACGAACCTAATTAATGTAAACCTCGTTTTCCCAGAGGCGTAACCTCGTTAACACCTTTCTAGACACCTACTTGATCGGCTAATTGTAATGCGTAAAACTCTCCCAGGAGTAACTCTTACTCGCAGCGGGTATCGGGATCCAACTATCTCATAGAAGGTATGCAATCTCATTGCAAATTTCAACACTTGAAATTCCCGATAATATTTTGCCCCTAGCTCGCTATGACCTTGACGCATGCCAAACAACCCATAGTCTGCTAGTCAAGTTCAACCCGTCATTTCCTGATTGAATTAAACCCACCTGCACGACCCTTGACGCATGCCAAACAACGCCGTACGAATACCCTAATCCAATCGCATCATATGCTGGCAGATAAGCACTAGTTAGCTACCGTACACTACGCCTTGACGCATGCCAAACAACCGCAGCACGAATACTAACTAATACTTATCTGAAATGACGGAGGGCTACGACAGGTTTTTCTGAAAACCTATTGCGTAATGAACTTGATGTCGTTGTAGGATCGAATGAATTTTGAAATGGAGTGTTTTTTAGGCTTTTCTAGTTTTGCTAAAGGAGTCACTCCCGGTAAAGGGATCGTCGGTCCTTTCCTCGTCGAATGAGGTGCGGGATATATCACATATATCACTGTGCAAAGCAAAAACTCTTAAAAGCAATCAAAAGACAAACCGAGTGTGTAGCATCTGCCAGTTATTGCTAAAGGAGTCACTCCCGGTGAAGGGATCTCGGTCCTTTCCTCATCGAATAAGGTGCAGGATATATCACATATACCTCTGTGCAAAGCAAGAACTGTAGCTACCTTTTTTTTTTATTTTGAAATTCGATTCTACAACATCTTAGGTTTCTTTTATTTCATTAATCACATTAATGAAGTCCCATCATTTAAATACCTAAACATCACAGATAAATACGACGTACACTTATGCCATCCGCATTCGCCTCGATGTCCCCTCGTGCACCGTTAGGTTAGGTAACTAATGGCAGAGCGGGGCAGGGCTAGCGCGGGTGTAAAACATAAGTAACGTCTATATAATATATCATATATACTATATACTATATACTGTATCTATCACAGAACATCACATGATCACATCACAGATATCGCAGCAGAAGAATCATATGAAATATTGGATATACTAGGACGTCCGTGTTTTCAATACGAGCCAGTATAAAACACGGATTTCACGGTCGTGATGAATAGCCAAACCCACACCCCAAGACCCCTATGAGAGCGGCAAGCAACCCTACCAATTCTGGAGTTAGGAGACCCGGACCCGACTCCTCGAGTTGGTCTCCCACTGGACTCCAGAACCCGGTTACTTGTGCTCCCCAGCGTGGGTCTATCCTAGTGCGGAAAAGTAAATAATATACAAGAGGTGACAACTTCCGCAACCTGGAAGCGTCCCAATAAAAGAATATTACATACAAGTTTTTACATGAATGAAAATGAAAAACACTCATCTCACATAAAAACCCCCGGCTATTCAAACACAACGATCCAATATAACATATCCAGCAACACATAACATCATATGTCATCAACGTAAGTAACTATGCGCATCCCAATTGTCGTTGACATATAGCAACGAAACCGGCGATATCACATATTACACTTACGGTCACAGAAAAGAAAGTGTAAAACTACAACAGTTGGAATCCGCAACCATCTCAGACATCGCATGCCTGACCAAATGAATTACTTAGACATCGCATGCCTAACAATTATAAACCCCGCATTTTAGTCTCAAAATCGAAAACACTTTTCAATATCAAGTCGGGTAATTCAACAAGATTCCCGACATCCTGATCGAATGCTCGTCGCAAACTTCAGTAGACGGCCGCACCCCCGATACCGTCGACGAAGTGCACCAAGGCGGAACACCGTTGCCGCGAGCACCCGAACGGATGCTTTCGGCGACGGGGTTCTCCTACAGTCACTTGGTCGGGGCTATAGAGTGAGGCTGTCTATTAAGTTTACCCGGCGAGTATCCGCGTACGCTACGTGATTGCGACGGACTTTTGATCACATCAAAATTCCGTGGCAACCGATCAAGTGAGACTAAACCGCTAGATTTATAACATTCATTCAGTTATCTCATAACTTCTTGTGAATTCCAATTATTGTATCCCATTCCAGATAAACAGAAAATGTTAAACTTTCCGATCGAACAATCGAACACCCAAGTTTTCCCGATACAATCCAACACATGAAATAAGTCTAACAACATTCAGTTCGTGCCTCAGTACCAACGGTCCAGCCGTAGAAGGGTCAAGCCAACGCCTCACATGTGGCACGCCGTACTGCCCCAAACCCGAAGGTTCAAAGGGCAGTTCAAGACGGTCACATAATCGAGTTAAGGTTTGTTGTCTTCTAGAGGGACCATCGCGTTACTTGCACTACTTAGAACGTCGTTAAACTACGGAAAAATCCAACACTTGGAAATTTCCCAACAGGGGAAAAATTGGGTATTTATATCCGGTCGAACTTTTTAACATATTCTAAAATTTATCCGGAAAGCCACACAGACAAAATTTGATACTCCGATCGAAACACCGAATCCCCAAATACACAGCAGAAAATTCAACTCTTGAATAAATTTTAAAAATTCCCAGAAAACTCAGCATAATTTATCAGGAATTACTGTGCAAACAAAGTGGGATGACGTCACCAAGGGGCCGCGGAACCGCCGCAGAAGGCACGCTTCTGCCGCGGTTCCGCCGCGGAATTTACTGTTCATCCTAAAATTTTGCATCGTAATTCTTATTTTTCACTGCTGAATTTTTTAGCAATTTTTAATTTGGAAAAATCCACTGTTTTCAAAAATGTACAGAGAGCATGATCCGGGTCGGGTTTTCGGTTCGTTCGGACTTCAAATTCCGTCTAGACTTCGCCTAAGGCTCTAGCTAGTCTCTGATACTACTGTAGGGTCCCTAGGCACACTAGTGAGGTCTCACAAGCCATCTGTATCATGGCGATTTCAAAAATTCTAGGTGCCGAGAGACCCGACTACGGATCGTTTGCTAGAAAACTAGGCGAAAAGATAACTAGTTAACAATTAACTAATGGGAAAACGGAAATACAACCTTTGTAGATCCGGTGCTCCACCTCCATAGCTCCGCAACGAAGTCATCTCCGCTGTCCAAAAGGAATCCGGGCTCTAGAGTCGGCTTCGTCGGAGAAAAAGCGAGCTAGGTCGTCGATGTCCATGCCGAAGATGATCTACGTCGAGGCATCGCTAAATCAAGCTCCACCTTCACCAAGCCCTAAAAACTTGTGAAAGAAACACACTCTCCTACTTGGCAAGAGGTAGAGGATGAAGAAATAGGAAGTGGGTAGACTTTAGAATTGGATTTCTCACTCTTTATCATCAATCACCATTGATGAATGAAAGCTTTTTCTTCCTTGCTCATGAAGAAGAAGAAGAAAGAAATATATGATAAGTTAATTAAAAATAATAGAAAAACAAATACTTATCATATCATTAACTATAGTCAAGTGTAGAGAATGAATCATGGTTAGTGGGAATGGTTAGGGTTAAGGATGAGATAAGAATGGTTGACTTGATCAAAGCTTCATGAAGCTTCAACTAAACTCCAAAACTAGCAACCATTCTTTTCTCTTCTTTTCCAAAATGAATAAATAAATAAATAAATGAATAAATAAAGGAAATGAAACCCTAGCCATTCTTTTAACCATGGTTTAATTCTTTGCACTTAACCAAGTAAACATGTATCATCAAACATGATACAATCAAGTGCACAAAATCATATCGCATATGTAATGCGCACATCCGAGTGAGAAAATCCATTTAAAGTGAACCAATACTAGTTAATGCAAAGTAATATATCAAATATATAATTATACATTAAATCATTAAATCAACACTTGATTCAATGATCCGGTCATGTCGTACACAACCGACTAGTATACAATGTATCGGCTTATCGAATCAACGCTTGAATCGATAACTAGGTTATATCGCATACAACCATTCGATACATTCATCGCGAGAATGGAATACGGTATCACATACACGCATTATTCTCGGTCCCGCACATATCTCATATGCGCTCCTATTTCGTTTCGCTTGAGCCAGGAAACCTCTGTGTAGGACTCTAAAGACTCGTCAATACGCCGGCAGCGGATGATGATCATATCAAACATCCACATGCCGCAAGCGGTCTGCTAAACGTAACGGCCACCCGGGTATTGAGCGATCTGAAGATCGACGAGCAAGCCCGCTCACACTCCAGTGAATCCGACCAGTAACACTACCGTACAGTCCGGTCTGATCGTCTGATATGTCGCATATCTTGCCTAGGGGTGGTAAACGTCAGACCCCAATAGCTCGATAAATCGTGTCGATATGAGGCTCATAACGGGTCGAGAAACTACTGGTAACACTTACCAGCAATTCTCTGATCAGCCCTGGCCAGGGACTTCCTGTTATAGCCAATCGAACACAGCGCAACATCAACCCCCTATACCGGGAGAGACGAATCCCCTCCTATCTCTCATTGCCTCCATGTGACTCGGGACTGTACCCAAAAACCACCGTTTTGCACGCCCTCTTGGACGTGGTAAGATGGAAATCAAAGCACAGTGGGAACCACACAAGACTCTATGACGATCTCGGGTCAACAGACTACTCTGTACCAGTGTCACCAGAGAACTGCCATCTGACGTGAGGTATAATACCATCTGGGAGTTCTCGGCGAGTCCGTCCAGTGTACCCAGTCTCTACTGAGCACCCGTATATCATCTTTGATGTCAAACACCAATGGATATGGGATCATCCATCGCCCATCTGTATGGGTCGAGAAGCTACACGCTAGTCTACTCTGGTATATCGATGCCCCGTCTCGATATACCCTCGACTAGGGACTTTGAAGGATGTACTTATGGACTACCATGTCCCCACTAGTATGATCCGCATCATAGTCCAGGTAGTCAAGCACAGATCCTAAGGGCTTTACCAACATGTAACAGAGAGACAATCAGCGTACACGTTAAGGTAAAGGGTAACCAGATAGCATACTATCATGTCGAGCAAGAAAGTCCTCCCTATATATGTCCCAGCATCCACTACAATATACATCCTATGTACAGTAATGGCCTCTAGGGCATACATATAACTAACACTTTTCTACTTATGATGTTGTGAATGTTTAGAAACCCTAATTTTCTAGTGATGATTCTTTGTATGTTCACTTAGCACCATAAAAATTTGATTTTGAGACATGTGATGCTTTCAAACCCTTCATGAGGTGCTAGGTAAACCTAACATTGGTACCAGAGCCAAGCTAGAGCTTTAGGCGTCGCTTTTAAGAAGTTAAAACTCCGATCGAACCAAAATACGGATTTTAGAAAACTCTCTGGACAATTTTTTGAAACTGTGATTTTTCAGTATTAAAAATCCTTAAAAAATTCAGCAGCGAAATCTAAGCACAACTGTAGAAAACGAGACCATGAACAGTGATTTCCACCGCGGAACCGCGGCCAAAGCTTGCTTAGGCCGCGGCTCCGCGGCCGTACAGATGGTTCATTGTCTCATTTTTGTACAGTAATGATGTAGTCTGCTTGTATACTTTTTTGGGTATTTTTAATCTGAATCTAGTGCTGAATGTTCTGGAGATTGTTTTGGAGTCGGTGATTCAATCGGAATTTTAATTTCGTGTTTTTTCCGGATAGTTTAGAAAGTATTGAATTGTTCGAACGAATATTATTTACTCACTTTTTCACGGGGTTTAAATCTTTCGGAAATACGTGCAAGTTTTGTGGTGAACCCTGTAGAAGACAACAAACCTTAACTCGATTATGTGACCGTCTTGAACTGCCTTTTGAACCTTAGGGTTTGGGGCAGTACGGCGTGCCACATGTGAGGCGTTGGCTTGACCCTTCTACGGCTGGACCGCTACTACTGTGACACATTCCGGGTTTTTTGAACTCCGCTCAAGTGTTGAGATTTAGGGAATTTTGGGTATTTGATCATTCGTTCGAAAACTTTAATACTGTCTATTTATCTGAAATGTGATGCAATATGTGGAATTCATATAGTTAGACATGAAATACGAAGTATGTGATATTTCGCATTTACGATGTCTAAAGAGAATGTGGATTCCAAATATTGTAGTTTTACACTTTCTTTTCTGTGACTGTAAGTGTAGTATGTAGTGGTATTGCCGATTTTTGTTACTATACATCAACGACGATCGGTGTATGCATACTTACTTACGTTGATGATATGTGATATTATGTGTTGCTGAGATATGATGTGCTGGATTGTCGCGATTGAATAGCCGGGTTTTTTTTATGTGAGATGAGAGTTTTCTTTTCATTCATGTAAATTCAAATGCAATGTAATATTCTTTTATTTGGGGCACTTCCGGGTTGAGGTTGATGCTACCAGTCTTGTATATTATTTACTTTTCCACATTAGGATGGACCCAAGGAGGGGAGCACAGGAAACCGGGTTCTGAGGTTCAGTGGGAGGCCATCTCGAGGAGTCGAGACCGGGTCTCCTAAACTCCAGAATTGGTAGGGTCGCTTGCCGCTCTCGTAGGGGTCCAGGGTATGGGCTTGGCTATTCATCGCGACTGTGGAATCCGTATTTTCTATTATTGGCTAAATACTAAATACGAACGTCCTAGTATATCCCATCATATCTGTGTTTCTGCTGCCTGTATTCTGTGATGTGATATCTGAGACGAATGGTATATTATATATGAGATATATAGTAGACGTTGCTTATGTTTTACACCCGCGCTAGTCCCGTCCCGGTATGCCGTTAGTTAAGTAACCTAACGGTGCATAACGGAACATTACGGCGAATGCGGATGGTGATTGGATTGTTTTTCTTGGTATGTGTGTATCTAATCAAATGATCCCCGATACCGGTTTCATTTGATTGATAAGAGTTTCACATTGTGTCGATATTTAGAAAATTGTAAAGAAATCACAACCAAAAATATTTGACCGTAATCAATAATGGTGTCGGATGTAGCTCATTAGTAAATGCGGATCGTCCACAGGGATTGCGCGATTCGTTCGTATTTTGATTTGTTTGAATTGAAAAGTTAATAGAAAAGAAAACATGATTCAAGATTTTATCAATTGTTTCAAGTGTCACTATTCTAATCAAGAATCAAGAAAATGATAAACATCAAGAATCGAATTTCGATAGAATTCCAATCACTTAGGGTTTCAAGATTTGTAGTAAAGGCTCGTAGGAATCGATTAGATTGTAGATGTGATGAAGATTAGAAATCAACGTTTCTTATCCATTGGTGAATTGATGCTAACACGATGTCGATTGATCGAGATTTAAGGATCTCGCGAAGAATTAGGGTTCTTCGTCCTATCCTTTGTCCTTTCGATGAATCACATTCACTAGATAGTTTCTTGAAAATCCAATGATCGATCGTTCATTCTCTAGATCGTGTGAAAAGAATCAAGAACCCATTTCACATCGATCTAGATCATCGATCATTCTATTTTCAAGAATTTACAATCGCTATAGGACTTAAGAAAACGTTTAAAGATTTATCAACATCGTCATTATACGATCATCTCTATTCCTCCATAAGCGGAGTTTATTCACACATCATCGCAAAGAATACATTCAAGAATCGAAATGAAATCATGATGCTAGAATTAAAATGTAAACAAGTTTAAAGAATCTTCACCTTTATTACATCAACAAGAAGTTACAACTCTTAAGAATTACAAGAGGAAGGAACTTTGCTCGTCGAATCTTGCATCGCTCGGCTTCTTGAGTCTTGGATCGCTTCGATCTCGTGCTCCGATGAAGTCCGGCTTTGCTTCTAAAGGGTTGTAGAAGACTTGGTTGGCTTGAACTCCATGAATCTTGAAGTGGGTATTTGTGGATTGGATTAGGGTTAGGGTTTTGAGGTGGTTGTTGTTGGGTAGATGAAGAACTAGGGTTTCTAACACTCAACAACAATGAATTTTCTCACAATGAATCAATCCCCTCACAAATTGAATTGAATAATCTTTTACAAGTGAGTCTAGGGTCCTATTTATAGATTTCCCAAACCCTAGGTTTTGAGTTTGAAATAACAATTCCCTCCAAAAGTTTGTTGAAAGGCTTCTAGAAGTAGGTAGTTAGGAGCTTAGCTTAGGGTTTAAGCTAGGGTTTAGGGAGAAGGTTCTAGAATAAAAGGCTAGTTTAGTTTAGGAACTCAAGGTTTGCTGAACTGGCAGAAGCTTCTGGGGTATTCTGGAAAATGTAGTAGCTTGATGAAGTGTAGAAGCTGAAATAGGAGTTATGGCCCGAAATTGAAGTGGTGACGTCGACAAGCCGCCGCGGAACCGCGGCACAAGGCGGCTTAGGCCGCGGTTCCGCGGCCAAGTTGGCTCCTTGGGACTGCATCTTTCTGGTGTTGGCTTCTGATGTCTTCTTCTGTATTTTATGATATGTTGAATCCCTGAATTCCTTTTAGATCATTACCAGATTCCAAATCCTTAAGTTGGCGTATCTTTTAGCAGCCTTGTTCTGTAATTTTTGACCGATCTTCTATAATTTCCTGCACGGACTTCGAAACACAAGTTGCGATATATAGGAATGATTCCATGCTATGAAATGCAGTCAATTTCCCTAGAAATACCGGTTTTAAGGTCTAACACATGTAATCTGATATTTGACGACTGTTTTGCTAATATGTGCTATATGAATGTCGAACACTTCTATATGAATGCAAATGATAGGGAAATTGCCGGTTAAAAGATGCAATATTTTCGACTAATCAAATTCCCCCAAACTTAATTTCGATCGTCTCGAGCGAACTTTTTTATTAAAAAGAGAAGGAGAAAATAAAGAAAGAGAAAAACTAACTAGCACACTTTCGTATGCAACACGATTGCACTGAGCACGTGCAACAAGCCTTTAAATCTCTAGGTGTCCCTAGTAGGAGGAGTGTTGTCTCCTGAGGGTTTTCAGCGGATTGCACCCACAAAATCCAATAATAAAAGAAAGATCATGAATATTACATTTAAAGAAAAGAATTGTAAAAGAAAAGCCTTGAAAATTAGGGTTTCCAACTAAGCTAGCTTTTCGGTTGTCATGAGCCCTATCTTAATAGTCATGAAAAGATGTCGGAAATCACGTCCTCCCTCAATAAAACATCGTCTTATTCTTCATTCCTATCTTTCTTCCAAATATCGATCATATAACCTTGCGTGTGTGTAAAGACATCCCTACACCCAGAGAATTCAATTCAAGCTATCATACTCTTGCCCTTCAGCCTCAGTACTTTTTAATTAATGAATATTTAGATGAGATTGCTCACACACTTTCATGCGACCGTTAATACTTCTTGAGGTACTAACCGACCGATTACTCATGTGCTTGCTTATTTGGTGTATTTTCTTCGTCTTGCACCACCTAAGGCTTAGCAGTGACTCCCAGACCAGTTGGCCTTAGGGCACTAGGTGAAGAGGCACCCTCACTATATTTTTTTATTGCTGCCTTGGCGATAACAAAATCAGTGTTCATTTTTCTCACCACTTTATATTTTCTTCATTTTTTTTATTTCCTTCATACTTTTGGTTTTAAGACAAGAGCATTTCAAGGTATCCTCTACTATCCCAGGCTTCAAGACGTGTGTAAGTGCAAATAGCACGGTAGCAACGTTCAAAATGTTTGGCTTCCAGAATAGAAACTATTTTTCAGACTTAGTTTTATCCTCAGATTAGTGACGTCCTTCATCTTACTAACCCTTGGGACAACGGCTCATAACTACTTATTACTAGTTCGTATAAGAAAACTTCTAATTTTCTTAGTTTTCTTAAATTTTTCTGATCTCATGGATGTAATTGTTCACTATCTAAACTTTTATTATCTTATTTATATACAAAAAAGTGTAAATATTAAAATATTTTTATACTTGAAAATTTTTAAATTTTTATGGGTTTTGAAAATTTTAAATTTTTATAGATTTTTTTTTAAAAAAAAAATGTTTTGTGCTTATGCAAATGATATGCAAATGATGCAAAAATAAACACAAACCTCCCCCAAACTTGTTTTCAACAGTGTCCTCACTGTTGCCAACCGCTATACCTACAAAAACTGTAAGCCTGGGGGGAATTATTAGTGGGGGCAAAATATATAAGTGAAGAACTTCCCCCAAACTTATTCTTTTCACTCACCTTCATTCAAAAAATGATGCAGTGATATACAGGATATGAAGGTGAGACAGAGGAATTTTAATCCAAATAAACTGGCTCCTGTAAGAACAGGAGCTCCTCCGTGGGGTCAGTTGAAAAATACGGCTTTAGTCTATGTCCATTCACTTTAAAAAATGTGCCGTTTTTAACGTTTTCTATCTCTACTGCTCCGTGCGGGTATACAGACCGCACAATAAAAGGTCCCTTCCACCGAGATCGAAGCTTACCCGCATGAAGGTGTAATCGTGAATCATAAAGGACTTGTTGACCAGGTGAAAATGTTTTCCTCAAAATGTTTTTATCATGAAAAACCTTAGTCCTATTCTTTACAATTACAACATTATCATAAGCTTCATCGCGGAGTTCTCTTAGCTCATTAAGTTGCAGCTTCCGAAAGTTGCAGGCTTGGTTTAGATCGAAATTAATTTCCTTAATAGCCCACAATGCTTTATGCTCAATCTCGACGGGTAAGTGACATGCCTTCCTAAACACTATCCTATATGGAGACATTCCTAGGTCGGTTTTATATGCAGTTCTGAATGCCCAAAGAGCATCCGTCAGTTTGGTCGACCAATCTTTTCTATTCTTAGCAACAGTCTTCTCCAGGATTAATTTAATCTGTCTGTTTGAGATTTCAGCCTGCCCGCTTGTTTGGGGATGATAGGGTGTAGAGAGTTGGTGGTTGATTGAGTATTTCCGCATCAATGTCTCGAAAGACCTGTTGCAGAAATGTGTCCTATTATCGCTAATGATAGCGCGTGGGTGTCCAAATCGCGAAAAGATATTCTCTTTCAAGAACTTAATGACAACTTTCCTGTCATTAGTGCGACATGGAATGGCTTCAACCCACTTTGAGACATAATCAACTGCCAGCAGTATGTACAAATTCCCAAAGGAGTTGGGAAAAGGACCCATAAAATCAATGCCCCAAACATCGAATATTTCAACAACCAAGATGGGTTGCTGAGGTATTTCATTTCTCCGGGATATTCTACTCGTGTACTGACATTGTGTACAGGTTTTGCAATGCTCAAATGCGTCCTTGAATAAGGTCGGCCAATAAAATCCACATTGCAAAACCTTCTCCGCCGTCTTTCTAGGACCGAAGTGACCCCCACAGGCCTGATCATGACAAAAAGAAAGAACACTCTTGAACTCTTCATTCGGGACACACCGGCGAATGATCTGATCAGGATAATATTTAAACAGATATGGCTCGTCCCAATAAAAATGTTTTACTCAGGATAGAAAACGATATTTGTCCTGTTTTGATCAATCGCTGGGTATCAGTCCCGTGGCATGATAGTTCACAATATCCCTGAACCATGGTTCATTGGATACGCTCAAGAGTTGTTCATCTGGGAACGAATCATTGATCGGCAGGGTCACAGGGGAAGAAGAGATGCGTGAAAGATGGTCAGCTACTACGTTTTCACATCCTTTCTTATCTTTGATAACAAGATCAAATTCTTGTAATAGAAGGATCCAACGTATTAGT
Source organism: Agapanthus africanus (assembly GCA_030015575.1). Classification (NCBI taxonomy): domain Eukaryota; kingdom Viridiplantae; phylum Streptophyta; class Magnoliopsida; order Asparagales; family Amaryllidaceae; genus Agapanthus; species Agapanthus africanus. Next base: position 379,708,518 of record CM057343.1, read on the forward strand.
CGACCTTTTACATCTTTCTTCGCCAGAAGATGTTTTAAGGCGGAATGGTCAGTATACACAACTATAGGTGAGCCAATTAAGTAAGGCCTGAATTTTTCTAATGCAAATACAACCGCTAAAAGCTCTTTTTCAGTAGTTGTATAATTGATTTGCGCATCATTTAGGGTCTTACTCGCATAGTATATCACGTGTGGTATCTTTTCAATGTGTTGTCCTAAGACTGCACCTACTGCAAAGTCGGATGGGTCACACATCAGCTCAAAGGGGTAGTCCCAATCTGGAGACGATAGAACGGGGGCTGTAGTGAGGGAGTGTTTAAGTGAGTCGAAAGCTGTCTCACAGTCCGAGTCAAAATGGAAGGTCGAATCCTTGGCCAGGAGAAGAGTTAAAGGTTTAGCAATTTTGCTAAAGTTCTTAATGAATCTCCTATAAAAACCAGCATGGCCAAGAAAAGATCGAATATCTTTGACGCTTTTGGGATGAGGGAGGTTTTGAATGACATTTATCTTAGCTCTGTCAACCTTAATGCCTTTCTGTGAAATAACATGTCCAAGTACAATTCCTTCTTGGACCATGAAATGGCATTTTTCCCAGTTCAAAGTTAAGTTCTTCTCTTTGCAACGAGTAAGAACTGCGTCAAGATTCGATAGGCAATCAGAAAAAGAATCTCCAAAAATTGAGAAATCGTCCATAAAGATCTCCAAAAAATTCTCTACCATATCAAAGAATATCCCCATCATACACCGCTGAAAGGTAGCGGGAGCATTGCATAGCCCAAAGGGCATGCGACTGTAAGCAAAGGTACCAAAAGGACAAGTAAAAGTGGTTTTATCTTGATCCTTTTTGGCGATGGGGACCTGATTATAACCTGAGTATCCGTCCATAAAACAATAATACTCACGTTCGGCTAAGCGCTCCAGCATCTGATCAATGAAGGGTAGAGGAAAGTGGTCTTTCCTCGTGGTAGCATTGAGTTTTCTATAATCAATACATACACGCCACCCAGTTTGAGTGCGTGTCTGAATCAACTCATTTGCCTCATTAGTAATAACAGTGATGCCGGATTTCTTAGGGACGACATGTATAGGACTCACCCATTGGTTATCGGAGATGGGGTATATAATACCATTATCTAGGCATTTGACGATCTCTTTCATCACCGCTTCCTTCATGACGGGGTTCAACCGTCTCTGTGGTTCTTGGGTTGGTCTGGCATCATCCATCACATGTATATGATGTTCGACTATCAAAGGACTAATCCCTTTGATGTCCGCCGTACTCCAAACGAACGCCTCTTTGTTAGATCTCAATACCGATAAAAGTGCATTCTCTTGCACTAATGCTAGAGAAACGGATATTTTAACCGGTAAAGAGTCATTCTCACCTAAATAAGCATATTTAAGATGAGAAGGTAAAATTTTGAGATCTAAAGCTGGCGGAGAAATGATAGAAGGAGGGATCATTGAGTGATTTTTGGATTTACAAAGAAGCTCAGAGCCTGTGAAAGATACAGACTCGGGTGGAGAAATGTCAGGAGTGCAGGACTCAAGTGTAGGAAAAGTGTCCTCACTAAGATCATGTGTAAAGTCAAACAGAGATGTGGTAATGTCGTCGAGATCAGTAAAGCAAAGTTCCTCAGCTCCGCAATTATCGGGAGCGATCTCGTGGATAGAGCACACATCTAGAATATGAGCAGAGGGTTCTGATGGCTGACTTCCAACTTTGTAGATGTTTAGTTCAATGGTCATATTTCTAAATGATAAGTTCATTGAACCATTTCTACAGTTTATAACAGCGTTGGAAGTGGTAAGGAAAGGACGACCCAGAATCACCGGAATTTGGCCCCGGAGGTTTGCTACAGGCTGTGTGTCAAGCACAATGAAGTCTACAGGGAAAACAAATTCCCCGACCTTTATCAACACATCCTCTAGTTCACCCCTTGGTTTGGTGATTGAACGGTCTACCATTTGGAGAGTGCAGTGAGCAGGTTTCAACTCTCCAATCCCTAGTTGCTCATAGACAGAATATGGGAGTAGGTTAATACTTGCGCCAAGGTCTAAAAGAGCACGATTTATGTTTTTACCCCCAATAGAAATCGATATTATAGGACATCCTGGGTCCTTTCGTTTCTTTGGTAGCTGTGGGATAAAAGCAGTGCTGATATTATTAGCCATGAAGACCTTCTTTGGCACTTGGGTCTTCCTCTTCCTAGTGCACAAGTCCTTAAGAATTTTCGCATAAGCGGGGACTTGTTGAATCACATCTAGGAGAGGGATGTTGATGTTAACCTGTTTGAACATTTCTATAATTTTCTCCATTTGAGGACTCGTTCTGTTACCCCTTAACCGGTTCAGGTAAGGAGCTTTCGCAATAAGCGCCGGGTCCATCATAGGAGAAGAAAGAGGGGGTAGACGTGATCTCAAAAGAGGAGTGGGGACCGTCTGTGGAGAACTATAAGGGTTGGGCTGAGGTGTCGAGCCTAGTGGGAAATGGAGAATAGGCTCGCGAAAAGGTGGTGTGGTAGAAGAACAAGGATCAGAAAGAGAAGTGTGTGTGTGTGGAAAGGTCTCAGCCGGGGTGTTGATATGATTTCCAATATCATCAACTTCTTCCCCAACATGGTTGTTCAGCACTCTTCCTGATCTCAACGTTGTGATGGCATTTACATTGTAATGCCCAGGATTCTGTAGGGGTTGAGAAGGAAGTTTCCTTTTTTCTCTCGCACTCATTTCGGCTTTAAGTCGAGCTATTTCAGCTTCCATCGATCTGATACTCTCAGTTTGGGACGCTGAGTTTTTCTTTATCTCACTGATGGAAGTTCTAACCTCAGCCGAAACCTCTATGAAATTTGACAAAAGTGATTTCATGGTTTGAATAAATTGAGAGAATTTATCAGAACAGGACAACTGCATAGGATTAGACTGTGCAGGAGTGTTGACCTGGTTTTGGAAATTCTGTGACTGGTAGGGGTGCTGAGTGAGTTGAAGGGGTTGCTGTGGTGGAGGAAGAGCCCTTTGAAATTGATTCGTGTTTGGAACCGTGTTTCGAGACTGGTTTTGGTTCCAAGCGAAATTCGGGTGATTCCTCCAACCCTGATTGTACGTGGAAGAATATGGATCGTTTCTAGGTCTTTGAAATGTGGCATTAGAATGCTCGTGACCTTGAAACCCAGAGTTTAATGGACATTCTCCCGTTAAATGAGACGGATCAGAACAGCACCAACAAACAGTTTTGGGGAGCGATACTGGGTTTAGGGAGGCTGCTGCAAATTTGTGTTCCATAGCCTCAAGTTTCTTTTGCATTGCTGCCATCTCAGCTCGAACACCAATGGACACATCTATTTGGTGTACGCCACCCCTATTCAATGGTTGGGTTCCACTCTCCCACTGTAGTGATTTTTCAGCGAACTCTTCTAAAAATTTCCAAGCCTCCCCATCATCTTTGGTCATAAAAGTACCTTGACACATGTTTTCAAGGCTCTGTTTAGTGTTTGGGTTAATGCCGTCATAAATGATTCGGCAAAGATCCCATCTCGAGATGCCGTGATGAGGACACTGAACCAAAAGATCCTTGAAACGTTCAAAGCATTTAGAGAATGGTTCAGTAGGGAGCTGGGTAAATTGATTAAGTTCGCTACGGATTCGAGCTGTCTTTTGCATTGGGTAAAATTTCTTAAGGAATGCCGCGACGAATTCTTCCCAATTCGTGATAGAGTGTGCGGTAGTGTTATATAGCCACTTCTCGGCTATATCGCATAAAGTAAATGGAAGAAGTCTTAGACGCATCGCATCCACTGAAAGTTGTGACATACCCATCATTGCGCATACGTTTTCAAATTTTGTGATGAAAACGTAAGCGTCCTCAGTCTCGAGTCCGTGGAATTTGGGTAAAAGATTGATATACTGGGGCTTAATCTCAAAGTTATCCCTGTTGGCTGGTGGTGTGGATAAGCAGGTCGAAAGAGGACCTCGAATAGGGTAGCACCTCTCCTGGAGAGAGATGCGGGGTGGATTCTGCGCACCGACGGAGGGCGGCAGATTAGGGTTAAAGAAGTTCGATAGAGGTGGATCCATCGATGTGGGTGTGGTGGTGGGTAAAGGAAAGGTAAATGTAGAAATATCGACTTCGGAGTCGATAAAGGGTACGCGGACTAAACGGGCACTAGAATCCCGTATCCAGCCTATCTTGTACTAAAAAGGGTTAGTAATGGTGGCAGCGTGGCTTTATAATTAGGGATAATGAATGAATGCGGTGTTTGCTTTGAAAAAGGGACGGATTTTTGAAAAAAATGATGCAACACAACAAATGCAGCACACAAAACCCTAATTCTAGGGGTCGCCTAAGTCAGATCTCTAGACCGCTCCTAACTGCCAGAAGACAAGACGCAGGATAAAATCCTCCACTGCCTCTTTGTCTCTCCTGTGGCCAGGTAAGTGCCAGGTAAGTGGGAGGTTCTCCACTACATAAGTAGTGGGCCTAATTAAGTAACCACTAGCCTTCGACACACTTGCCTAGACACAACAAGAGAAACGCGGATAAGCAATGAATTACCCACGGCCTTCTTCTGTCCTAAGTGAGCGCGACAGTCCTTAGAGTCATCTCTAGATATTTTTTAGTTAATGTGGGTTAATACGGATGCAAGTTTTGCGATTTTTGGGGCCTAGGAAGGGTAATGAACTCCCCACCTAATTTGGATTTGTTCTTTGCCCCTTAATATCCGTATTAGTTATGCAAACTACCAAGAAACAAAAACACGCACAAATTTAATTTTGCTATTTTGCGCGCTGCGATTTTTTCAAAGAAGCCTGCAGAAATTTATTAGTTGGAGCTAAAAGGAGAGAGATAAGAAGGTAAGAAAGTACCTGAAGAAAAATTTGTACAGAGAACCCTCAAGCTAGCCGTGGTTCCACCGCATATGGGTACTTAGACCGTGGAATCGCGGTTCAATGGTGAGATCACTACACTAAATTTCACCAGGGAGCTTCTGTAGACTCCCTCAGCTCTCTGGTATAGCCCAAAAATTATTTCACTTTCACAGCAAGCTCCAGATCTCCTTGAAATAAACCACAACAAATTGTGTAGGGTTTGTGCGAATTTTGATCTCAAAAATTATAATGGAATAAATCTTTCAATTCAAACTTCAATATAAAACGAATTAGCCTGCGATCCCGGGCAACGGCGCCATTTGATTGGATTGTTTTTCTTGGTATGTGTGTATCTAATCAAATGATCCCCGATACCGGTTTCATTTGATTGATAAGAGTTTCACGTTGTGTCGGTATTTAGAAAATTGTAAAGAAATCACAACCAAAAATATTTGACCGCAATCAATAACGGTGTCGGATGTAGCTCATTAGTGAATGCGGATCGTCCACAGGGATTGCGCGGTTCGTTCGTATTTTGATTTGTTTGAATTGAAAAGTTAATAGAAAAGAAAAGAAAACATGATTCAAGATTTTATCAAATGTTTCAAGTGTCACTATTCTAATCAAGAATCAAGAAAATGATAAACATCAAGAATCAAGTTTCAATAGAATTCCAATCATTAGGGTTTCAAGATTTGTAGTAAAGGCTCGTAGGAATCGATTAGATTGTAGATGTGATGAAGATTAGAAATCAACGTTTCTTATCCATTAGCGAATTGATGCTAACACGATGTCGATTGATCGAGGTTTAAGGATCTCGCGAAGAATTGGGGTTCTTCATCCTATCCTTTGTCCTTTCGATGAATCACATTCACTAGATAGCTTCTTGAAAATCCAATGATCGATCGTTCATTCTCTAGATCGTGCGAAAAGAATCAAGAACCCATTTCACATCGATCTAGATCATCGATCATTCTATTTTCAAGAACTTACAAACGCTATAGGACTTAAGAAAACGTTTAAAGATTTATCAACATCATCATTCTACGATCATCTCGATTCCTCCACGAGCGGAGTTTATTCACACATCATCGCAAAGAATACATTCAAGAATCGAAATGAAATCATGATGCTAGAATTAAAATGTAAACAAGTTTAAAGAATCTTCACCTTTATTACATCAACAAGAAGTTACAACTCTCAAGAATTACAAGAGGAAGGAACTTTGCTCGTCGAATCTTGCATCGCTCGGCTTCTTGAGTCTTGAATCGCTTCGATCTCGTGCTCCGATGAAGTCCGGCTTTGCTTCTAAAGGGTTGTAGAAGACTTGCTTGGCTTAAACTCCATGAATCTTGAAGTGCGTATTTGTAGATTGGATTAGGGTTAGGGTTTTGAGGTGGTTGTTGTTGGGTAGATGAAGAACTAGGGTTTCTAACACTCAACAACAATGAATTTTCTCACAATGAATCATCCCCTCACAAATTGAATTGAATAATCTTTTCCAAGTAAGTCTAGGGTCCTATTTATAGATTTCCCAAACCCTAGGTTTTGAGTTTGAAATAACAATTCCCTCCAAAAGTTTGTTGAAAGGCTTCTAGAAGTAGGTAGTTAGGAGCTTAGCTTAGGGTTTAAGCTAGGGTTTAGGGAGAAGGTTCTAGAATAAAAGGCTAGTTTAGTTTAGGAACTCAAGGTTTGCTGAACTGGCAGAAGCTTCTGGGGTATTCTGGAAAATGTAGTAGCTTGATGAAGTGTAGAAGCTGAAATAGGAGTTATGGCCCGAAATTGAAGTGGTGACGTCGACAAGCCGCCGCGGAACCGCGGCACAAGGCGGCTTAGGCCGCGGTTCCGCGGCCAAGTTGGCTCCTTGGGACTGCATCTTTCTGTTGTTGGCTTCTGATGTCTTCTTCTGTATTTTATGATATGTTGAATCCCTGAATTCCTTTTAGATCATTATCAGATTCCAAATCCTTGAGTTGGCGTATCTTTTAGCGGCCTTGTTCTGTAATTTTTGACCGATCTTCTGTAATTTCCTGCACGGACTTCGAAACACAAGTTGCGATATATAGGAATGATGCCATGGTATGAAATACAGTCAATTTCCCTAGAAATGCCGGTTTTAAGGTCTAACACATGTAATCTGATATTTGACGACCGTTTTGCTAATATGTGCTATATGAATGCCGAACACTTCTATATGAATGCAACTGATAGGGAAATTGCCGGTTAAAAGATGCAATATTTTCGACTAATCAGATGTCATAAGCGTACGTTGTATTTTCGTTTCTTTTCTGTGATTGGATTAAGGACTTAAATGATGGGACTACATTAATATGATTAATGTAAAGAAAATAAACCTAAAAAGATGTTGTAGAATCGGATTTGAAAACCACTCGGCTTTTTATGAAAAAGCTACACTTCAAAACTGCGGAGCTTAAGCCACTCCTTTTGAAATCCATTTGATTCTACGACGATATCAAGTTCAAAGCGTTAAAGATTTTCTTAAAAATCATCCGCAAGCCTCCGTCATTTTAGGAAGTAGAGTACTTAGTATTCGTGCTACGTTTGTTGACCTTAGCCAAGGCGTAGTGTACGGTAGCTAAGTGATGTCTTCCTACAATGCATATGATGCAGATTAATTAGGACGGGCATATGACTTTGTTGACCTTAGCCAAGGGTCATGTGAACGGGTCTTATTAATCAAGAAATGGCGGGTTGAACTTGACTAGTGCTTGTCATTTGTTGACCATAGCCAAGGTCATGAGTGCTAGGGGTAAAAACCGAATCGGGAATTTCAAGTGTTGAGATTTGCAATGAGATTGCATACCTTCCATATGATAGTTGGATCCCGATCCCACTGTGGGCAATAGTTGCTCCCAGGAGAGTTTTGCAGTTTACAATTAGCTAACTCATTAGGTGTGTAAAAAGGTGTTAACGGGGCTACGCCTCTGGGAAAACGAGGTTTACTTTAATTAGGTTCGTGCGAAAGCACGGGGAACCTCCCTCAAGTACCGACACTGGCCTGGCTAAACGGTTAGCGAAGTTGTAGACTGTAATTAATCCTGGCTAGTTTTCTTTTTAAGGTTTGAAAGAAATACTTGATTAAAGCAGTGGGAGACATCGATTAGACAAGATAATAACCAATCTGATCTTTGCAAGAGGTTTCGCTGAGTGTATTCTTTTCTCTCTCTTAATGGCAGATACCAATGACTGGACTCAAGCTTCTACTAGATAAAAACAAACTGAATGGGACCAATTATAAAGACTGGCTGAGGAATCTGAAAATATCCTTGACTTATGATAAAGTATCATGTGTCCTCACGGCTTCAGCCCCGCCCGTCCCAAGTCCAAAATCCTCAGTTGCAGACAAAGAAGTCCGCAAGACATGGGACGTTGACTGTGCCACGGCCAAATGCCTCGCGCTCGCATCGATGGACAACACACATCAAAAGAAGCACGAGAATATGGACATTCAAGCCATATTTCTCCATACAAAGGAGTTGTTTGGAGAGCAATCCCGCGTATTACGATACGAAGCATCAAAGAAATTGTTTCAGATGCGAATGGCCCCTGGCACATCAGTAGGAGACCATGTTCTGAAGATGATAGCTCTCATAGAAGAGCTTAAGGACCTCGGATGGACAATCGACAATGAACAATATACGGATATTATTCTGCAGTCCCTCCCCTCCACCTTTGCTCAATTCATAGTTAACTTCAACATGCACAACATGGAGAGGGAACTACCTGAACTCCTTAATATGTTAAGGAGTGCAGAGAGCACACTGAAATCAGTGAAAACTCCCGTTATGACTGTTGGACAATCTTCCTCTTCTCGCCCAAAGGCTAAGGCCGAAGGAAAGAAAAAGAAGACGCCCACCAATCCTAAGGGTGGAGTTAAAAAGGTTAAGGGGAAGGAAAAGTCTAAAGCTGGAGAATCGGGGAAAGGGGAATGTTTTCATTGCCACAAAACAGGATATTGGAAGCGCAACTTTACGGAGTATTTTAATCTCAAGAAGAAGCATGGGGATGCTTCCGCTTCAGGTGTGTTTGTGACAGAAAACTGTTTTTCAATAAACTCTGCTTCCTGGGTATTAGATACCGGTTCATGTTCTCACATTTGCAATTCTATGCAGGGGCTGAGAAATAGCAAGGTTTTGAAGACAGGTGACCATACTCTCCGCGTTGGAAATGGTTCCAATGTACATACAGTCGCAGTGGGAGAGTATCACTTGGGGTTGCCATCTGGGTGTATATTGGTTTTGAACCCATGTTATTTTGTACCAAGTATGCTATGTAATATAATATCTGTTTCTTTGTTAGACAATGAAGGATATAACTTTATATTGCAGAACAATGTTATGAACATTCATCTGAATCAAATGTTGGTTGGGTATGGTATACTTAATAACGGGATATACGTCCTAAATCAACACACAGTTTTCAGCATACAACACGCTAATAAAAGAAAACTTTCAGAAATAAATGAAGCTTTTCTTTGGCACTGTAGACTTGGTCATATTAACGAAACAAGACTAAATAAGTTACACAAGGATGGATATTTAAACCCTTTTGAATATAAATCTTATGCGACTTGCCAGTCTTGTATCAAGGGTAAAATGACCAAAACTCCGTTTACCGGACACGGAGAAAGAGCTACCGAGCTCCTAGGACTCATACATAGTGATGTATGTGGGCCAATGTCTACACAAGCTAGAGGCGGTTTTTCTTACTTCATTACTTTCACTGACGATTTCTCAAGATTCGGACATGTATTTTTATTAAAGCACAAATCCGAAGCTTTCGAGAAATTCACTGAATATAAACAAGAAGTAGAAAAACAAACCGGCTTGAGTATCAAGATGCTTCGATCAGATCGAGGTGGGGAGTACCTCAGTACAGAATTTGCAAACTTCCTAAAAGAGAATGAGATTCTCTCTCAGCTCACTCCTCCTTACACACCACAGCACAACAGTGTGTCTGAACGACGGAATAGGACCCTATTAGATATGATCCGGTCCATGATGAGTGATGCTGAGTTACCTGTCTCAATTTGGGGGCATGCATTGGAGACTGCAGCATTTCTACTGAACAGGGTCCCAACCAAAACCGTGTCTACCAGGCCATATGAGATATGGCATGGGAAGAGACCATCTCTTAAGAGAATTAAGATTTGGGGTTGCCCGTCCTATATTAAAAAGCAAAATCCGGACAAACTCGAGACACGGTCAGTCATGTGTAACTTTGTGGGATATCCAAAGAACTCTTATGGATATCTATTCTACCACAAGGAGGAACAAAAGGTGTTTGTTTCTCAGCATGCCACATTCTTGGAAAAAGAGTTTTTCACAGATAAAGATGACAGCAAAGTGGTGGATCTAGAAGAGGTTCTAGAAACACAAACTACAAATGACGACTTGGTTGCAGTAGAAACTGAAGAACCTCGGCCACTCCGTAGGTCTGGTAGGACTTCTCGCCCACCGAAGAGGTACTACGGTTTCCTCATTGATGGTGACAGAGAAGACTGCATCATGGAGGATGATGATCCTACCAGTTTTCAGCAAGCTATTACCAGTGGAGACTCTGTGAAGTGGCTGGATGCCATGAGATCCGAAATGGAGTCTATGTACACCAACAAAGTATGAACTTTGGACGTTGTACCCCCTGGGGTAAAACCTGTGGGGTGCAAATGGATCTTTAAAAGAAATATTGGTGTAGATGGGCAGGTAGAGACCTATAAGGCAAGACTTGTGGCGAAGGTTTTTCGTCAAAGACCAGGTTTGGACTATGACGAGACTTTTTCGCCCGTAGCCATGCTTAAATCCATTCGGATCCTACTTGCTATTGCTTCTCACTATGACTATGAAATCTGGCAGATGGACGTTAAAACGGCATTTCTAAATGGAGATTTAGAAGAATGCGTTTATATAGATCAGCCAGAGGGCTTCATTGACAGTGGGAGCAGCGGGAAAGCATGTATATTGCTTAAATCCATATATGGGATAAAGCAGGCATCATGGAGTTGGAACATCTGTTTCGATGATGTTATCAAAGAGTTTGATTTCATCAAAAATCCAGATGAACCTTGTGTTTATATGAAGGCTGTAGGAAGAGCTGTCACATTCCTCGTATTGTACGTGGATGACATTCTTCTGATAGGAAATGATATTCCTATGCTACAGTCGGTCAAATCTTTCTTATCACTAAGGTTCTCCATGAAGGACCTGGGTGATGCCACATAAATTCTGGGCATAAGGATCTATAGGGATAGATCTAAGAGGTTATTGGGATTGTCCCAAACCAGGTACATCAACACCATCCTAAAAAGGTTTAGTATGGAAGACTCCAAGCGGGGTGCCTTACCCGCTTGCCATGGGGTCACTCTCTCCAAGGATTCTTGCCCAAAGACCGATGAAGAGAGAGCTCGCATGAGCATTATACCCTATGCTTCGGCAGTAGGATCTATAATGTATGCGATGTTATGTACACCCCCAGATGTAGCTTATGCACTTAGTGTTGTAAGAAGGTATCAATCCAACCCAGGGGAGAATCACTGGATAGCTGTGAAAAACATTCTTAAGTACTTACGAAGGACTAAAGAATTGTTCTTGGTGTATGGTAATAGAGATCTCCAAATGGAGGCCTTTACCGATTCGAGCTTCCAGAGCGATAAGGACGACAGCAAATCTATCTCTGGGTTTGTATTTACCCTCAATGGAGGGGCGGTGAGTTGGAAGAGTTCCAAACAGGATACCGTTGCAGACTCTACGATGGAGGCTGAGTACATTGCTGCAAATGATGCCGCCAAGGAAGCCGTCTGGATGAGGAAGTTCGTCTCGGAGCCAGGAGTAGTTCCAACCATTATTGATCCAATACCGTTTTATTGTGATAATAATGGGGCTAAGGCGTTAGCCAAGGAGCCCAGGTCCTATCAGCGATCCAGACACGTCCTGAGGCGCTTTCATTTGATCCGGGAGATTGTTGATCACCGCGAGATCGAGATTAAGAGAGTAGACACAAAGAATAACGCCGCGGATCCACTCACCAAGGCCCTCCCTCAGCCGCGGCATGAGCGACGTTTTGAGATGTTGGGTATGAGATACGCCAATAACTGGCCTTAGTGCAAGTGGGAGATTGTTGGATATATGTATGCCCTAGAGGCCATTATATGATAGTGGATGTATTTATACATGTTTATATATATATATATTCAGTGTACATTCTTGCTCGACATGATAGTATGCTATCTGGATCTTCTTTATCTGACATGTTGATTTGATCATGCTTTTATTCATTCACACATGTTGATAAAGCCCTGAGGATATTGGCTTGACTACAGTGATTATGATAGAGTGAAAGGTTCCTAGGCACCCTATAGAGGTCTCACAAGGCATCGAACATGCCAAATTTAAAAATTATGGTGCCGAGAAACCCTAGTTAACGGATCGTTGCTAGATGTCTAGGCGAAATATAAAACTAGTTAACAAATTAACTATAGGTTAGATGCTACAACCTTTGTAGATCCGGTAATCCTCTTCCTTGGCTCCACGAAGGCATCCTCTCGCTGTCCATCTCGATTCCCAAACTCGAACTTTGGCTTCATCGGAGAAACGGGCAAGCTAGGTCGTCGGCTTTGTGTCAAAGACGATCTACCTCGAGGCATCGCAAGTTCAAGCTCCGACTTCACAAACTTGTGAAACTTGTGAAGTAAACACCCAAAACAACTTGGCAAGAGGTAGAGGGTGAAGAAATAGGAGGTGGGTTCTCTTTGGAATTGGATTTTACTCACTTTTGTTCAAGTTGCCATTAAAGTAGCAAGCTTGAAGAAGAAGAAGATGAAGATGAAGATAGTTATGATAAGTTATGTTAAAAAGAAATAGAAAATCAAATACTTATCATAACTTAAACTAGGGTTAAGTGTAGAGAATTAACCATGGTCACTTGGATGGGTTAGGGTTAAGCATGAAGATAAGGATGGTTACAAAAGTCAAGGCTTCATGAAGCTTCAACTAATGACAAAGAAAGCCACCATTCTTATCTTTATCTTTTCCAAATAAATAAATAAACAAATAAATAAATATGCAAAACCCTAATTATCAAATTAACCATGGATTAATTCTATATACTTAACTAAATGATCAAGTATCATCAAACATGATACAAAAAAGTGCACAAAAGCATATCACATATACTATGTGCATCAAGTGAGAAAATCCGTATAAAGTGAACCAATACTAGTTAATGCAAAGTAATATATCAAATATATAATTATACATTAAATCAATAAATCAACATTTGATTCAATGATCCGGTCATGTCGCACATAACCGACTAGTATTCAATGTATCGATTTATCGAATCAATGATTCGATAACTAGGTCATATCAAATATAACCAATCGAAACATTTATCGCGAGAATGAAATGCGGTATCACATACACGCATTATTCTCGGTCCTGCACATATCTCATATGCGCTCCTATTTCGTTTCGCTTGAACCAGGAAACCTCTGTGTAGGACTCTAAAGACTCGTCAATACGCCGGTAGCAGATGATGATCATATCAAGCACCCACAAGCCGCAAGCGGTCTGCTAAACGTAACGGCCACCCGGGTATTGAGCGATCAGAAGATCGACGAGCTAGCCCGCTTACACTCCTGCGAATCCGACCAGTAACACTTACCGTACAGTCCGGTCTCTTCGTCTGATACGTCGCATATCAAGTCTAGGGGTGGTAAACGTCAGACCCCAATAACCCGATAAGTCGTGCCGATGTGAGGCTCGTAACGGGTCGAGAAACTACTGGTAACACTTACCAGCAAATCTCTGATCAGCCCTGGCCAGGGACTTCCCTGTTACGGCCAATCGAGCACAGCGCAACATCTACCCCTAATACCGGGAGAGACGAAACCCCTCCTATCGCTCATTGCCTCCATGTGACTCGGGACTGTACCCAAAGACCACCGTTTTGCACGCCCTCATGGACGTAGTAAGGTGGAGATCAAAGCACAATGGGAATCATACAAGACTCTATGACGATCTCGGGTCTACAGACTAACCTGCACAAGTGTCACCTGAGAACTGCCATCTGACGTGAGGTATAATACCATCTGGGAGTTCTCGGCGAGTCCGTCCAGTGTACCCAGTCTCCACTGAGCACCCGTATACCATCTCTGATGTCAAACACCAATGGATATGGGATCATCCATCGCCCATCACATGGGTCGAGAAGCGTATACGCTAGTCTACTCTGGTATATCGATGCCCCGTCTCGATACACCCACGACTAGGGACCTTGAAGGATGTACTTATGGACTACCATGTCCCCACTAGTATGATCTGCATCATAGTCCAGGTAGTCAAGTACACATCCTAAGGGCTTTACCAACATGTAACTATAAGACTGTATAAAGAGACTAGTGTACATGTTAAGATAAATAGCAACCAGATAGCATACTATCATGTCGAGCAAGAAAGTCATCTATATATATGTCCAAGCATCCAATATAATATACATAATCTGTACAATACTGGCCTCTAGGGCATACATACAACTAACAATCTCCCACTTGCACTAGGGCCAGCTGCTGTAGTATCTCATACCGAGCATCCCGAAGAGTCTCTCAAACTGTATCTGGGGAATGGCCTTCGTGAGTGGATCCGCCGTGTTGTTCTTCGTGTCAACCCTCCTGACCTCGATCTCCCGGCGATCAACTATCTCCCGGATCAGGTGATACCGCCTCAGAATATGCCTGGACCGCTGATGGGACCTGGGTTCCTTGGCCAAAGCCACTGCTCCATTGTTATCGCAATACAAAGGTATTGGATGCTCAATGGATCGAACCACACCAAGTTCAGTAATGAACTTCTTGATCCAGACAGCCTCTTTGGCAGCATCGTTGGCAGCGATGTATTCAGCCTCCATCGTCGAGTCTGCCACGGTTTCCTGCTTGGAACTCTTCCAGCTAACCGCCCCTCCGTAAAGGGTAAAGACAAAACCCGACTGCGACTTAGAGTCGTCCTTATCACTCTGGAAGCTGGAATCGGTAAAGGACTCCACTTGGAGTTCTCCGTTACCATACACCAAGAACATATCTCTAGTCCTTCGCAAGTACTTGAGAATGCTCTTCACAGCTGTCCAGTGACTCTCTCCAGGATCAGCTTGATACCTGCTCACTACACTTAGTGAGTATGCTACATCGGGTCTGGTACATAGCATCGCATACATGATAGAGCCTACTGCTGAAGCATAGGGTATCTCTTGCATGCGAGCTCTCTCCAAATCAGTCTTGGGAGACATCTCTTTGGAGAGAGTGACTCTAGAGATCGTGGGCATATTCCCACGCTTGGACTCTTCCATACTAAACCTCTTTAGTATGGTGTCAATGTACCTGGATTGGGACAATCCCAAAATCCGTTTGGATCTATCTCTATAGATCCTGATCCCCAATATGCAGGAGGCATCACCAAGATCTTTCATTGAGAATCTTTGTGATAAGAAGAGCTTGACCGATTGCAGCATAGGAATATCATTTCCTATCAAGAGTATGTCGTCCACGTACAATACGAGGAAGACAACCTTACTCTCTGCCACCTTCTTGTAGATACAAGGTTCATCTGGATTTTTGACGAAATCAAACTCTTTGATAACGACGTCAAAGCAGATGTTCCAACTCCGCGATGCTTGCTTTAATCCATAAATGGATTTAAGCAGCTTGCACACCTTCCCGCTGCTCCCACTGTCTACGAAGCCCTCTGGCTGAGTCATGTACACGCACTCTTCTAAATCACCATTTAGAAAGGCGGTCTTAACATCCATTTGCCAGATTTCGTAATCATGATAAGCAGCGATGGCAAGCATGATCCGGATGGATTTAAGCATAGCTACTGGAGAAAAGGTCTCGTCATAGTCCACACCTGGTCTTTGACAAAAACCCTTTGCTACTAGTCTAGCTTTGAAAGTCTCCACTTTCCCATCTACACCAAGTTTCTTCTTGAAGATCCACTTGCTCCCAATGGGTTTTACCCCTTCAGGAGCAACTTCCAAAGTCCATACTTTGTTGGTGTACATGGAATCCATCTCAGACCGCATAACATCCAGCCATTTCACTGAGTCCCCACTCGTGATGGCCTGCTCGAAACTAGTTGGGTCATCATCCTCCATGATGCAATCTTCGCTCCCACCATCCATGAGAAAACCGTAGTATCTCTCAGGTGGGCGAGGAACCCTACTAGATCGGCGGAGAGGCTGGGGTTCATTGGGGACTACGGAATCCTCTGGTTCAACCAAATCTTCTGTTGTAGTCTGTATTGCTGGAACCTCTTCCAGTTCTACCTCAATGCCACCTATCTGTTTCATAAGAAAACCCTTTTCTAAGAAAGTGGCATGCCGAGAAACAAACACTTTTTGTTCCTCGGAGTGGTAGAAGATATACCCTCGCGAATGTTTGGGATATCCAACAAACTTACATAGAACAGACCTTGCCTCGAGCTTGTCCGGATTTTGTATTTTAACATAGGCCGGACAACCCCATATCTGAATAAAATTAAGACATGGTCTCTTGCCATTCCATATCTCATATGGAGTGGTAGGCACTGATTTGGTTGGAACTCTATTCAGTAGGTATGCAGCAGTCTCCAGTGCATATCCCCAGAAGGAGATAGGTAACTCAGCTGTACTCATCATAGAGCGCACCATATCTAATAGGGTGCGATTTCTCCGCTCCGATACACAGTTGTGCTGTGGTGTATATGGAGGAGTCAGCTGAGAGAGAATCCCATTCTCTTTTAGGAAGTCCCGGAATTCATTGATCAAGTATTCACCTCCTCGATCAGATCGTAGGATTTTAATACTTTTTCCGGTTTGGTTCTCAACTTCTTGTTTATATTCCCTAAATTTCTCAAAAGCTTCTGATTTGTGTTTCATCAAGAACACATACCCGAACCTAGAGAGATCGTCAGTGAATGTAATGAAGTATGAAGAACCATCCCTGGCATGTGTAGACATGGGACCGCATACATCACTATGTATCAGTCCCAAGAGTTCGGTAACTCTTCCTCCGTGTCCCGTAAACGGAGTTTTGGTCATCTTGCCTTTGAGACATGACTGGCAAGTGTCATAAGATGAAAATTCAAACGGATTTAAATATCCATCTTTATGCAACTTAGCTAGTCGTGTCGCATTAATGTGGCCCAGTCTACAATGCCACAAGAAGGATTCGTTGAGTTCAGAACTCTTCCTCTTGTGTGCGTTTGTTATGCTCAGAACTGTTGATTGGTTTAGAACATAAATGCCATTGCACAACGTGCCTGATCCAACCAACTTTTGGTTACGGAAAATGTTCATAACATTGTCCTGTAATACAAAATTATATCCCTCTTTACTTAATAAAGAAACCGATATAATGTTGCATATCAGGTTCGGCATGTAATAGCATTCGTTCAGAACCAATGTATTACCAGTTGGTAATACAAGGTGATATTCCCCGACAGTCTTAGCTGCAACAATTGCACCATTTCCAACTCTAATGTCTTTATCACCTTCTCCAAGTTCTCTACCTTTCTTAAGCCCATGTAACTGATTACATATATGGGATCCTGACCCGGTATCCAATACCCAGGACGTAGAGCAAATGGAGAAACAGTTCTCAGTAACGAACACACCCGAAGAAAATGCATCAGCATGTACTTTCTTCATTCGGGTGGCATGGGAATCCTGGTATTCCCCTATATCCTGTTCATTCCTATAACTCTTATAGGAAAGAACGGAACCAACGTTCCCCAGCACAGTACAACATGCGGGTTCGGTCAATACATCCATATTATTATCTTGATTAAGGCATGAACTGGTCGCTACCTGGAGAGAGAGAGAAGAAAACACTTTAGCGTATGCTCGTGCAAGATCAGATTGGTTATTATCTTATCTAATCAGGATGGCTCCCACTGCTTTTTATCAAATCTTCCTCCAAACCCTAAAAGGAAAGACTAGCCGGGATTAATTACACACTACAGGTTCGCCAATCTTTCAGCCAGGCCAGTGTCGGTACTTTGAGGGAGGTCCCCCGTGCTTTCGCACGAACCTAATTAATGTAAACCGCGTTTTCCCAGAGGCGTAACCCCGTTGACACCTTTCTAGACACCTACTTGATCGGCTAATTGCAATGTGCAAAACTCTCCCAGGAGTAACTCTTACTCGCAGTGGGTATCGGGATCCAACTATCTCATAGAAGGTATGCAATCTCATTGCAAATTTCAACACTTGAAATTCCCGATAATGTTTTGCCCCTAGCGTCCTATGACCTTACGGAGGCCAAACAACCCATAGTCCGCTAATCAAGTTCAACCCGTCATTTCCTAATTGAATTAAACCCACCCGCACGACCCTTGATGGAGGCCAAACAACGCCGTACGAATACCCTAATCCAATCGCATCATATGCTAGCAGATAAGCACTAGTTAGCTACCGTACACTGCGCCTTGACGGAGGCCAAACTACCGCAGCACGAATACTAACTAATACTTATCTGAAATGCCGGAGGGCTACGCAGGTTTTTCATAAAAACCATGAGCGTAATGAACTTGATATCGTTGTAGAATCAAATGAAGTTTTGAAATGGAGTGATTTTGAGGCTTTTCTAGTTTTGCTAAAGGAGTCACTCCCGGCGAAGGGATATCGGTCCTTTCCTCGTCGAATGAGGTGCGGGATATATCATATATATTGCTGTGCAAAGCAAAAACCCAAAAGCAGTCAAAAGCAAACCGAGTGTGTAGCATCTGCCAGTTATTGCTAAAGGAGTCACTCCCGGTGAAGGGATCTCGGTCCTTTCCTCATCGAATAAGGTGCGGGGTATATCATATATACCGCTGTGCAAAGCAAGAACTGTAGCTACCTGTTTTATTTTAAAATTCGATTCTACAACATCTTAGGTTTCTTATCTTTCATTAATCACATTAATGAAGTCCCATCATTTAAATACCTAAACATCACAGATAGATATGACGTACACTTATGCCATCCGCATTCGCCTCGATGTCCCCTCGTGCACCGTTAGGTTAGGTAACTAACGACAGAGCAGGGCAGGGCTAGCGCGGGTGTAAAACATAAGTAACGTCTATATAATATATCATATATACTATATACTATATCCATCACAGAGTCACAACACAGATATCGCAGCAGAATAAACATATGAAATATTGGATATACTAGGACGTCCGTGTTTTCAATACGAGCCAGTATAAAACACGGATTCCACGGTCGTGATGAATAGCCAATCCCACACCCCTAGACCCCTACGAGAGCGGCAAGCAACCCTGCCAATTCTAGGGTTAGGAGACCCGGACTCGACTCCTCGAGTTGGTCTCCCACTGGACCCCAGAACCCGGTTACTTGTGCTCCCCTCCTTGGGTCTATCCTAATGCGGAAAAGTAAATAATATACAACGGGTGACAACTTCCGCTACCTGGAAGCGCCCCAAATGAAAGAATATTATATACAAGTTTTTACATGAATAAAAATGAAAAACACTCATCTCACATAAAAAACCCCGGCTATTCGAATACGACGATCCAATATAACATATCCAGCAACACATAACATCACATGTCATCAACGTAAGTAAGTATGCATACCCCAATTGTCGTTGACGTATAGCAACGAAACCGGCGATATGAACATACTACACTTACGGTCACAGAAAAGAAAGTGTAAAACTACAACAATTGGAATCCGCAACTACTTCAGACATCGCATGCCTAATCAAATGAAATACTTAGACATCACATGCCTAACAGATATAAATCCCGCATTTTAGTCTCATTATCGAAAACTCTTTTCAATATCATATGGGACTAAACTGCTAAATTTATAACATTCATTCAGTTATCTCATAACTGTTTATGAATTCCAATTATTGTATCACATTCCAGATAAACAGAAAATGTTAAACTTTCCGATCGAACAGTCGAATACCCAAGTTTTCCCGATACAGCTCAACACATGAAATAAGTCTAACTACATTCAGTTCGTGCCTCAGTACCGACGGTCCATCCGTAAAAGGGTCAAGCCAACGCCTCACATGTGGCACGCCGTACTGCCCCAAACCCGAAGGTTCAAAGGGCAGTTCAAGACGGTCACATAATCGAGTTAAGGTTTGTTGTCTTCTAGAGAGTCCATCGCGTTACTTGCACTACTTAGAACGTCGTTAAACTACGGAAAAATCCAACACTTGGAAATTTCCCGACAGGGGAAAAATTGGGTATTTATATCCGGTCGAACTTTTTAACATATTCTGGAAATTATCCGGAAATACACAAAAGACGAAATTTGATAATCCGATCGAAATACCGAATCCCCAAAACAACCCCAGAAAATTCAACTCTTGAATGAATACTAAAAATTTCCAGAAAACTCAGCACTACACTACATGAATTACTGTGCAAGCCACGTGCTGTAAATCAATACAGTGGCCGTGGAACCGCCGCGATTTCTATAGTGGAGGCCGCGGATCCGCGCTTGTGTTGTGGATTTATCAGCACGTGTTTAACAGTAACTCACTATATTCCCTGCTGAATTTTTTGGCAACTTTTAATCTGGAAAAATCCACGTTTTCAGAAAAACTACAGAGAGCATGTTTGTAATGGGTTTTCGGGTTCGTTCGGACTTCAAACTCCGTCTGGACTTCGCCTAAGGCTCTAGCTAGGTTCTGATACTACTGAAAGGTTCCTAGGCACCCTATAGAGGTCTCACAAGGCATCGAACATGCCAAATTTAAAAATTATGGTGCCGAGAAACCCTAGTTAACGGATCGTTGCTAGATGTCTAGGCGAAATATAAAACTAGTTAACAAATTAACTATAGGTTAGATGCTACAACCTTTGTAGATCCGGTAATCCTCTTCCTTAGCTCCACGAAGGCATCCTCTCGCTGTCCATCTCGATTCCCAAACTCGAACTTTGGCTTCATCGGAGAAACGGGCAAGCTAGGTCGTCGGCTTTGTGTCAAAGACGATCTACCTCGAGGCATCGCAAGTTCAAGCTCCGACTTCACAAACTTGTGAAACTTGTGAAGTAAACACCCAAAACAACTTGGCAAGAGGTAGAGGGTGAAGAAATAGGAGGTGGGTTCTCTTTGGAATTGGATTTTACTCACTTTTGTTCAAGTTGCCATTAAAGTAGCAAGCTTGAAGAAGAAGAAGAAGAAGATGAAGATAGTTATGATGAGTTATGTTAAAAAGAAATAGAAAATCAAATACTTATCATAACTTAAACTAGGGTTAAGTGTAGAGAATTAACCATGGTCACTTGGATGGGTTAGGGTTAAGCATGAAGATAAGGATGGTTACAAAAGTCAAGGCTTCATGAAGCTTCAACTAATGACAAAGAAAGCCACCATTCTTATCTTTATCTTTTCCAAATAAATAAATAAACAAATAAATAAATATGCAAAACCCTAATTATCAAATTAACCATGGATTAATTCTATATACTTAACTAAATGATCAAGTATCATCAAACATGATACAAAAAAGTGCACAAAAGCATATCACATATACTATGTGCATCAAGTGAGAAAATCCGTATAAAGTGAACCAATACTAGTTAATGCAAAGTAATATATCAAATATATAATTATACATTAAATCAATAAATCAACATTTGATTCAATGATCCGGTCATGTCGCACATAACCGACTAGTATTCAATGTATCGATTTATCGAATCAATGATTCGATAACTAGGTCATATCAAATATAACCAATCGAAACATTTATCGCGAGAATGAAATGCGGTATCACATACACGCATTATTCTCGGTCCTGCACATATCTCATATGCGCTCCTATTTCGTTTCGCTTGAACCAGGAAACCTCTGTGTAGGACTCTAAAGACTCGTCAATACGCCGGTAGCAGATGATGATCATATCAAGCACCCACAAGCCGCAAGCGGTCTGCTAAACGTAACGGCCACCCGGGTATTGAGCGATCAGAAGATCGACGAGCTAGCCCGCTCACACTCCTGCGAATCCGACCAGTAACACTTACCGTACAGTCCGGTCTCTTCGTCTGATACGTCGCATATCAAGTCTAGGGGTGGTAAACGTCAGACCCCAATAACCCGATAAGTCGTGCCGATGTGAGGCTCGTAATGGGTCGAGAAACTACTGGTAACACTTACCAGCAAATCTCTGATCAGCCCTGGCCAGGGACTTCCCTGTTACGGCCAATCGAGCACAGCGCAACATCTACCCCCAATACCGGGAGAGACGAAACCCCTCCTATCGCTCATTGCCTCCATGTGACTCGGGACTGTACCCAAAGACCACCGTTTTGCACGCCCTCATGGACGTGGTAAGGTGGAGATCAAAGCACAGTGGGAATCACACAAGACTCTATGACGATCTCGGGTCTACAGACTAACCTGCACAAGTGTCACCTGAGAACTGCCATCTGACGTGAGGTATAATACCATCTGGGAGTTCTCGGCGAGTCCGTCCAGTGTACCCAGTCTCCACTGAGCACCCGTATACCATCTCTGATGTCAAACACCAATGGATATGGGATCATCCATCGCCCATCACATGGGTCGAGAAGCGTATACGCTAGTCTACTCTGGTATATCGATGCCCCGTCTCGATACACCCACGACTAGGGACCTTGAAGGATGTACTTATGGACTACCATGTCCCCACTAGTATGATCTGCATCATAGTCCAGGTAGTCAAGTACACATCCTAAGGGCTTTACCAACATGTAACTATAAGACTGTATAAAGAGACTAGTGTACATGTTAAGATAAATAGCAACCAGATAGCATACTATCATGTCGAGCAAGAAAGTCATCTATATATATGTCCAAGCATCCAATATAATATACATAATCTGTACAATACTGGCCTCTAGGGCATACATACAACTAACATAGAGATCATACTAGTGGGACATCTGTAGTATATAAGCATATCCTGAAATTTCCCTAGTCGTAGGTGTATCAAGATGGGGCATCGATATACCAAAGTAGACTAGCGTATATGATACTAGACCCATATGATGGGCGATGGATGTTCCCACATTCATCGATGTTTGATATCGAGATCGTATACGGGTGCTCAGTGGTGACTGGGTACACTAGACGGACTCACCGAGAACTCCTATATGGAATTATATCTATCGTCGGATAGCAGTTTTCAGGTGACACTGGTGCAGGTTAGTCTGTAGACCCGAGATCGTCATAGAGTCTTGTGTGTTCTCCCACTGCACTTTGATTACCACCCTACCACAGCTCTACTGAGTTGTGCAAACAGGTGGCCGTTTGGTACAGTCCCGAGACACACGAAGGCGATGAGCGATAGGAGGGGTTTCGTCTCTCCCGGTATTGGGAGTTGATGCTGTGCTGTGCTCGATTGGCTATATCAGTAAGTCCCTGGCCAGGGCTGTTGGGATTTGCAGATAAGTGTTATCAGTAGTTTCTCGATCTGTTATAGACATTTCATCGGCACGACTTATCGAGTTATTGGGGTCGGCGTTACCATCCCTAAACTCGATATGCATCATATTTGACGAAGAGACCGGACTGTACGGTAGTGTTTCCGGTTGGCTCGACGGGAGTTGTAACATGTTCGCTTGTTTTCTTCTGATCGCTCAATACCTAGGTGGCCGTTACGTTTAGCTGACCGCTTGCAGCTTGGGGGTGCTTGATATGATCATCACCTACTGCCGGCGTATTGACGAGTCTTAGAGTCCCACAATGGAGTTACCTAGTCCATGCGAAACGTTGTGGTGCGCATATGCGATATGCGCATAAACCCGGTTAAAATGCGCGTATGAGATACCGTATATTAATCGGGCGGCTTGCTTTTGGTTAGGTCGTATGTGATATGACCGAATTGCTAAATCAAGTGTTGATTTATCATTTGACCATTAGTTTCTCACTAGAAATCCTTTCTTGTCTTTTTTGGATGTATGCATGCATGTATGCATTCATTCTTCTTCATGCACATATGGATGTGCATGCACACATACATACATACATCATTCTATCATGGTTGTATATATAGAAGATGGTGGCAATATAAGACTCACACGTTATGATTATATATAGATATATATTTGTATTTGTGTAAAAACAAAACAAAAAGATAAAGATTAATCCATAGTTATCTTCTACACACTTCTTTGAACTAACCTTTGTTCACCCACTTTTTAACCATGAGTTAATCTTCTTTTTGTGTTTTAACTCAAGTACAATAATATCTTTATTATGTAACCATGGTTTGAGATGAAGAGTAGAAAATATATATACTTATATTTTCTATTTTTCATAAGTGATTATCATTCTCTTGTTTTATCAAAAGCCATCATCTTCTTCCTCCTTGTTCTTTTGCTCTCTAGATTTCTCAAGTGAGCAAATGACTCACCAAGTTAGGATTTTGAAGTGAGAAAATCAACCGCAACACCATTCTACACTAGTCTTGCCCACTTGTGAAGAGTGTTAGCTTCCATTTTCTTCTCTTGATCTTGTGAAGTTGCAAGCTTGGACAAAGCGGACTCCGAGTGGATCATCGTAGACCTAGAGGAGTTCAAGCGGACCTTTTACAACCCTCAAGTAGCCAAGGAGTCAAAGGATGTACTCTCAAAACCCTAACATTTTCTACTTGTGATGTTGTGAATGTTTAGAAACCCTAATTTTCTAGTGACGATTCTTTGTATGTTCACTTAACAACTTAAAATTTTGATTTTGAGACATGTGATGCTTCCAAACCCTTCATGAGGTGCTAGGTAAACCTAACAAGGAAGATCGAGGCCGTTCAGAGTTGGCCTAGACCCACGTCAGTGACGGAGGTTCGCAACTTTCTAGGGCTGGTAGGCTACTACAGGCGATTCGTGCAAGACTTCTCTCGCATTGCTACACTTTTGACCGGGTTGACCCGGAAGGGAGTTCGTTTTGATTGGACGGAGGAGTGTGAGCACAGTTTTCAGCAACTACGGGCTCTACTGACTACGACACCAGTGCTATCTTTGCCTTCAGGGTCAGGCGGATTTATGGACTACTGTGATGCTTCACGAGTGGGGCTAGGGTGCGTATTGATGCAGCATGACAGGGTGATCGCGAATGCTTCGCAGCAATTGAAGAAACATGAACAGAATTACCCCACTCACGATTTGGACTTGGCTGCATTGGTCTTTGCACTTAAGATATGGCGACATTACCTATACGGTGAGTCGTGCCAGATATTCACTGATCATAAGAGCTTAAAGTATATATTTCAGCATCGAGACCTGAACCTTAGACAGCGCCGATGGATGGAGTTAGTGAAGGACTACGATTGTGAGATCTTGTATCACCCGGGCAGGGCTAATGTAGTGGCGGATGCTTTCAGCAGGAGGCCTGAGGGTAGTCTATCTTGTTTGAGCGCAGTGCAGAGGCAGTCGTCGGCAGATTGGCAGATCTTATGCGACAGCCGGGTACAGTTCGAGTTTACGCCGATCGGAGGACAGATCGCGCATGTTCATGCACGCCTACAGTTGCTTGACCGTATACATGAGGCACAGCACAGTGATGACCGATGTTCAGAGATCAGGACACAGATTGGACAGGGCAGATTTTCCGAGTTCGTGATCGATGATCAGGGGATACTACGATTTGGGACTAGACTGTGCGTACCAGATGCTGAGGGATTGCGGTGTGAGATTCTTGAGGAGGCACATCGCTCGGTGTACAGTGTTCATCCAGGTTCCACCAAGATGTACCACGATATGAGAGATGTTTACTGGTGGGACGGTATGAAGAGGGGCACTGCAGATTTCGTGTCGAGATGCCTGACTTGTCAGCAAGTCAAGGTTGAACACCAGAGGCCCGTGGGAGAGCTACAGCCGTTGCCCATTCCGGAGTGGAAATAGGAACAGATTTCTATGGACTTCATTGTGGGTCTACCCAGGACTAGTCGAGGGTATGACTCTATCTGGGTGATCGTGGATCGTTTGACGAAAGCGGCTCACTTCTTACCGGTGAAGACGACTTTCGGATTTTCTCAGTATACCCAGATATACATCGACGAGATTGTACGACTGCATGGAGTTCCGACATGTATCGTGTCCGACAGAGGCACCTAGTTTACCAGCCGGCTATGGCAGAGGCTTCAGGAGGCTTTGGGCACTCGCTTGAGTTTCAGCACAGCATTTCATCCGCAGACCGACGGACAGTCAAAGCGTACTATTCAGACTCACGAGGACATGCTCAGAGCGTGCGTATTAGACTTTGGAGGTAGCTGGGATCATCATTTACCCTTAGTAGAGTTCTCCTACAATAAAAGCTACCAGGAGATCATTCAGATGGCACCATTTGAGGCTCTTTATAGGAGGAGATGCAGATCGCCCACCTGTTGGACCGAGCTCCGTGAGAGCAGTATCTTAGGGCCCCAGATTGTTGAGGAGACGACCGCGAAGATCCAGTTGATTCGCAATAGGATGAGAGCAGCCCAGAGTAGGCAGAGATCTTATGCGGACCGTCGACGGCGCAGACTTGAGTTTTCGGTTGGTGATCATGTTATCTTGAGGGTCTCCCCAATGAAAGGTGTGATGAGATTTGGGAAGAAGGGGAAGCTTAGTCCCAGATATGTGGGCCCCTTCGAGATCCTCGAGCGTGTTGGTGTGGTTGCGTATCGGTTAGCCATTTCGTCCAGTTTTCCAGATGTGCACCCCGTATTTCATGTTTCGATGCTCCGCAGATATCTTCATGATCCTTCGCATGAGATTCAACACCCGACGATCCAGCTTGAGCGCGACCTTTCCTATGCAGAGCAGCCGGTGATGATCTTGGATCGACAAGTGAAGAAATTGAGGTCGAAAGAGATACCGTCCGTCAAGGTACTTTGGCGTGGTCCGAACAGAGAGGAGGTCACTTGGGAGACCGAGAGCGAGATGAGGAAGAGGTATCCCCATCTTTTCGAAGATACGTGCAGTTAGATTTTTTAATTCGGGGACCGAATTTCTTTAAGGGAGGTAGATTGTAACGTCTTGAAATTCGTTTATAATGTTTTCTCGTTAATTAGCTAGTGTGCGTGTTTCTCAAAAACGGGTATCTTATTTTTCCTTCTTGGTTACGGGTAATTATGCTGTGAAGTGATATATATATATATATATATATATATATATATATATATATATATATATATATGTTTATGTGTAATTATAGGGTTTACTAATTATATTTAGTCGTGTTACCCTAGTTGGGAAATTTCCATTATGTAGTGTACACATGCACACTTAGCACCCTTTTTCCATGACCTAGGCTAAAAGTCTTAGCATGTTAACCATTCTTTTCATTCTTGCATGGTTCATGGTTATTTTCCCCACCCTTTTATCAAAAACAAAACCCTTTTTAAATTGCAAATTTCAATTAAACAAATGAGGCATGGTGGTTAGGTGAGAGTTTGACTTTTTGACCCATTTTTCTTCTCTTCTCTCTCTCTTCTCCTCACTTCAGAAATTCTGCCAATTTCTAGCAGAAAAACCCAAGTTTCCTTTATCTTTTCCTCTCCTTTTCACTTCTCTTTGATCTCCATACAAATCCTACACAAAAACCACTCATTTTCATCACAAAACCTTGGAAAAGGGGGCTTTTTGAGGTGTTTGAAGGAAAATCTGCATACTTGAGGAGGGAGATGGAACTTTTGATGTTTTATAAGGTTTTTAGAAGGTATTAACTCATGTTAGCACTCCTTTTCCATAAACTTGTAGTATTCTTTAGCAAAAATCTCTTTTTTGTGCATTTTAGTGATATTAAAGGATATTTGTGATGCATATGTTAGATTGGGGTTTTGTTAGCTTGGTTAACTCTATTATGTGCTATTAGATATAGTCAAGCTAGGGTTTTGTTTCAGTTTGCACAGAAATACCATAAAGTTTCATTTTAGTGCAAAAAGTGTGGTTTTTAACTAGGAATAGGGCTCTGTCGGATCTGCTACTACCCGAGATGTTTCAGAATGAATTTGGAATTACTGTAGCATA
This sequence comes from Agapanthus africanus, assembly GCA_030015575.1. Classification (NCBI taxonomy): domain Eukaryota; kingdom Viridiplantae; phylum Streptophyta; class Magnoliopsida; order Asparagales; family Amaryllidaceae; genus Agapanthus; species Agapanthus africanus. Next base: position 379,736,386 of record CM057343.1, read on the forward strand.
CACAGGAGGTATAGAGTGCACACACCAAACCTGGGAGTCCCTCTCCCTACCCAGGCCGACGAAATAAGCATTCTGGCCGCAATTTGCGGCCAGATGGGGGTGTTTTGGGTTGGGGTTTGGGGTGATGGTGTCTGCTGCTATGTGGAGTGTTATAGTATATATAGTTTTATAAAACTCTTTCTGTATCAAAATCTGGGACCTATTACCTATTTTCTCGTATTTTAAATCTTCGCGACACGCGTGTTACGTGTGTGGGTTTTGGGTTTCTGCGTATCGCGACGCGACGGAGTGACTTCAGGCGCGTAATCACACGTTATAGCGTATCGCGCACACGCGCGTTTGGTTTGCGTCACGGGTTTCTAGTTGACTTTAAATGTCGTGTTTGTATGGTTTCGAGCTTATGTATGATATTCTGTGGAATTCTAGGTTCGCAGGTAAGTGCGACGGACGCCGCGAAGAAGGGGAAGCAAATCGTCGGCTATACCTAGCGAGAGACTACGGTGAGTAGATTTAATATCTACGGGGAAATCGCCCGCATGGCGTTATGCATCAACGCTGATAGGACCTTTTAGCAGCATATTACACTTACCTACATTGACTGTTCATGGCTACTATTTTGTACATACCACATTCCCTGCTATAGGTATATAAACTAGAATCGATAGAATACCGCACCATTACTAACGGTTCATGTTGCACGAGCACTATCCTGCATGTTACACACACACCGTTAGTAATTGCCATGACACTCACACTGTAGAATTTCCATGATCATTATGCTGTAGCTCATCTTTTGTGTGACTAAACATGATATTCATACTTGATACATATATCACATTGCTTTGACTTGCATATTGATTCGGATTACATGATATTCATACTTGATACATATATCACATTGCTTTGACTTGCACATTGATTCGGATTACATGATATTCATACTTGATACATATATCACATTGCTTTGACTTGCACATTGATTCGGATTACTTGATATTCATACTTGATACATATATCACATTGCTTTGACTTGCACATTGATTCGGATTACATGATATTCATACTTGATACATATATCACATTGCTTTGACTTGCACATTGATTCGGATTACATGATATTCAAACTTGATACATATATCACATTGCTTTGACTTGCACATTGTTTCTGATTACATGATATTCATACTTGATACATATATCACATTGCTTTGACTTGCACATTGATTCGGATTACATGATATTCATACTTGATACATATATCACATTGCTTTGACTTGCACATTGATTCGGATTACATGATACACATACATTGATATCTTCATACTTGCGCACATGCACATTGTATATTTATACCAGTGCACACATACATTGATATCTTCATACTTGCGCACATGCACATCGTATATTCATACCAGTGCATGCATACATTGAGATCTTCATACTTACTTTGATTACGCATTGAGATATGTTGTTTCCATGTTAATTTTTGATTTGGGAAACCGTGAATATTTCACAAGAGAATAGTTAATTATTTAAAGACCCGGTTTCCCTTGATATGATATTTCGGTGCGTCCACCATATGTTTTCTCGGTGCTAGAGTGATATATGTGAACCCGAATTGAGGAGTTGGATGAGGCCGATTACGGGAACATGGTGGACCCGGTATGGTACCCCGGGGCCAGAACGGTTTCGCTGTGTATTAGACGGTGAGCCTGGCAGAGGGACTACTACCTACCGGTGATTGGTTGGACCTGGCAGTTATCCGGAGGATACTGACCAGAGTCGATAGATGGATGCGGGATGATCCGTACTGCCGGGGCCGAGGGCCGATACAGCAGACGGAGCCCGTAGACTGATCCGGACTGACGGATGCTCGATGGATGAGGGTTTGCGTGTCGATGCTGGACACGAGTACTTATGATATTTGGGTGCCGATGTTGGGCACTCGTGATTCTCAGAGATTTACAGAATTAGAGAGCCGATGAGAGTGCCGGCGCCTGAGCTATTTGGGGATCTGGGTGCATTGATGGACACCGATTATATATATTCCACGTTGACATTCCGTGTAGATGTTATATTTCCCATGCTCGGCTTTCATTATTGTATCTCATCCTGTAGTTATATTACTTGATAGAGCACTTGCATGATTATTGCACATACTGCTTATCACGGATTGATATTATCTGTTCGCATATGATAGAGTAGCGCAGTACGTGCATGCTAGCGATTACCTTTATATGTTATTTCTATTCACGAGTTGGCAACTCATCCCCGTTGTGCCACAGTGTTTGCAGGTTGCCCCTCGGAGTAGTCGCGGCAGGCTTCCCTTTTTGCATCTTTTGGCTACAGATACCACTACAGTTGGTGCGAGGACTATTTTGCTTTTAGGTGGGTTGTGGTATCTGGTTACTTCTATTGTACACACTTTTATATCTAGTATTCTCCATCAACCATATATGTACTGGACTTAGAGACAGTGTGAGGACGATGATGTATATTTTTGTATTTTGGTGTCAAGCTCGTGGGAGCCGACTGTTTATATTTATGCAGTTTTATTATGCTGTGATGTTTACTTATTGCTCATTCTTCACTACGGCGTCGTATATTACTTTTGTGTTGTTGTTTTCTGCCGTTGGGCGTGATTGCTCCCGTTTGGGAACGCTTTATTTCATTATATATCATTTCACTTATATCCTGTTTTATAACCGATTTTCGGGGTTACTTTTACAAAGGAAATGCTGCCAAAATTATAATAAGTATAACTTAACTTTAAAAAGAACTTTATTGAACTATTTAAGGTTTTCTAAATGTTTAATTGAATGTTTTCAACACTCACTACTTTTAATGGTTTTGATTTCTGGGTTCGGCTTACTTAGTCGCGTTACGCCTGTAGACGTTGCGTGGTTAAGTGCCGGTCATGAGTCGAAATATTCGGGTCGTGACAGTGAGTGACATAGCAATTATCGATGATGAAAGTGTAAGTCTATGTCGCTCACCTCGCAAGCTAGTGAGGAGGCGGAACAAGAAAAATGGAAACTTTCTTACAAAAGCAACATAGACTAAAGCTAAAGGATCTTTACCAAACCATTGCTAACAAACTACAAGAGCTTCTATCTACTATGCAAAGAGATTATACCTCATGCTACTAGTCCTTCGGGTCTTCTCCGCTATCCTCCTTGTCTCCGTAGGCTCCATGGGTCAGTCCGGATCGTGGTTTCTTCAACGGCCTCCTTGAGTCGAAGATGATCCACCCGAGAGTCTATAGTCCGAGCTCCACCTCAAGAACCAAGGTAACTAGGGCAACAAGTTTGCTACTCTTGATGTCCTAGGTGATGCAGAGGAAGAAGATGGATTTGTTTGTCTATTTAGAACCTAATTTTCTCAACGCATGAGACTATTAGGAATTAGTAGTGAGGAGGAAGAAGAAGCAAACCATGGAAGCTCTCTTTTGATGAGAGAGAATGAGAAGGAGATAATGATGCATAAGAAATATATTTAGTAATCCTTTATCATGATAAATTATGATGGCTACCCTTGATTTGACCATTATCATCTCAAAGATGAATCCAAAAGAATAAGAAGAGTCTAGTGCTTCACAAAATATCCAAGTCAACAAAAATCAACTAGGTCAAATGGTCAAGCATGGTCAAATGGTCAAACCAATTAGCCAAAACACAATTATCATTATAAAGATTAGTAAATATTTTCCTCCACCTCATAATGGTTTTGACCAAGTTAATGGTCAAAACCCTAATGAGGCACCTCCTTCTTCGCTCCTCACAACCGTGCATACACACCCGCATCCGCATTCCGTAGAATACGAATGCACAGAAGACAAAACTAATCCATCTATACAATACTAGGATCCGGCTTAAACCAAAGCCCACTAGTATTGTCTGCCCGAACATCATACGCGCACAAGTGCACGTAAGTGATCGTAGCCCTTCCGTAAAACCATACGGCCTCTATACCTTTTGCCCAGTGCAGGGAAACTCTCTGTGTAGGACTCTAAAGACTTGACACTATGCTGGCAGTGGGTTTAACCACAGACCGCAAGCGGCACTAGCTGTACGTAACGGTCCCCAGGTAGATGTCGATAAGAAGGCCGATGAGGTAAACCCATCCGAACTCCTACTGAGCCTGAATGTGACAATCTCCGTACAGTCCGGTCTGTTCGTCTAAGAGCATCTCATGTCGGGCCTAGGGGCGGTAAACGTCAGACCCCTAATAGCGGTACAAGTCGTGTCGGAGTGTAGCCCAGAACACCCTAAGAAACTACTGGAAATACCACCAGTAATTCTCACTTGCCCTAGCTAGGGACTTTGTGTAATGGCTCTCCTAGACACAGCGCGATATCAACTCCCAATACCGGGAGAGACGAATCCTGTCTAACCGCTACTGCCTCCAAGTGCTTCAGGACTGCACCCAAACACTACCTATTTGCACGACTCCTTTGAGCCGTGGTAGGGTAGCAATCAAAGTACAGTGGGAACACACTCGAGGCGAAGCTGTACTCCTGTCACCTGGGAACTGTTATCTGACGATAGGTATAGTACCAACCAACAATTCTTGACGAGTCCTGTCCGGTGTACTCGTAACCTAACGAGCACCTGCATACTATATCCAGTACGACGTACTAATGGCTGTGGGACAGACCATCTCCCCTGCTGGGATGAGAAGCGCATACACTAGTCTACTCCGGAGTATCGATGCCACGTCTCGATAATCCTACGACTAGAGACCTGTATAAGGATGTGCTTATAGATTACCCATCCCCCACTAGTGTGACTACCATCACAATGCTGGTAATCAAGCAAAGATCCTAAGGGCTCCACTAATATGTATAAGCGATATGCTAAAAGAAACACATGCACAAATTGAAGTAGAAACAAACCAAGTAGCATACTACCATTTTGAGCAAGACTGTTTATACAACTGTAAATATCTCAAGCTTCCATTAAGTAATATACAAGCTAGTATGATACAATATTGGCCCCTAGGGCATATACACTAACAGAAAGTGTGTGAGCCGGCAATCTGTGTAAGTGTAACATACGCATCATCGATAATGGTGTAGGTGTGCTAGCACAGCTATATGAAATGCAATGAGAACAATATGAATGCAGCATAAGGTACATCTGAACTAAATGCTATAAGGTATACGTATCTAACATGACCGAGTCGGTGAATCTATCAATCGGCATCCAGCCTCACCACATCACGTACAGTACAATCCATCGTACAGCATCCTCTAATCAAGGGTATGGATAAATCAACAAGTAAAACTCATCGCGTACGGTAATCTATCGTACGACGACATTAAACAAATTAGGGATTCTATCAACCTATACAACATCGGGGGTACGGACCTAAGTTTCGTACGGCATATCACTCATTATGCACATCATTATCCTTATATATATACCTATCTCGCATGTCACATCCTCATAAATCTCGTATCAGGGGACCGACAAGGTATCAACTATCTCTTATCGACTCGCATCCATATAACGACACATCAGCTAAGTCATCATATCTCATCGTATACTCTTTTCATCGCATCAATCTCTCACATCAAGTCATTTTACATAAGCATTACATCAATTGAATCTCATGTCACGCTACTCTAAATCTCATACTTAAACCCGTACAACTACATATTTATATATTGTGATTCACATCCACTTTTCATATCATTATATATATCAAATCGAAACATCAATTAATCATATCATGTCCAAGGGTTATAACCCTATAGCTTTCATCTCATATCTCGATATATACTCAAACATTAATATCACCACTAACTATCTTTTTAACTACATCTATAGTTTTCAAATGTAGGTTCCTCCTACAGTATTCTATGTATATTTCGGTTTCCATTCATAAATTTACGGGGGTGCTATACGCCATCCACCCGACTTCCCCAGTAGATATAAATCTACTCACCTGCTAAACTTCTCGTCCAGGCTTAGTCGATATGCTTCGTCATCTCGGAATCCACGTGAAGGTACCTACAATATCAACACGTATCACAATACCATTAAAATCAAGTTCCAAAATCCAAATATGGCACGCGGTGCGCTCATAGGTTAGAACCTATAGCCTACGCATGCAAAACAACCAAACAACTCTCGTCGTTGACATACAAACATCTAACGACCAAATACAATATCAAATCTCAAAACCAAGAACCCCAATACCGGAAAACATAGCCAAAATCCTAACTAGGGTCGCTATTCGTGAAAACCACCAATCCTAAAACCCCAATCGTACCAATAACCCTATATTAGTAAACTGTAAAGTGGTTTAAGAAATTATACCGATCGATCTGTGTCCTTCGGTTTTCAATCTCAGTCCTTAGCATGTTACGGCTGCCTCGACGAAGTTCGCTCTCTGGTCACACTCGTCGAAAAGGACGCACGTCGAGGATTCTTTATACGGGCTCCCGCCTCAAAACCGAGAAAACTCGGACAACAAGTTTGCTAGCCGAGATATCCAAGAAAGAAGTAGAGAGAGTGTAGGATACCTTGTCTCAAGACACCCAAGGATTTTGGTGGAGGTAAATTGAAGTTTTCATGATAGAAATGTGAGCTTTTAGAAATTTGCAAGTGGGAAAAACAAATGGCTCGGCCAGGCATTTTATTCTCTGTGGAAAATTGGAGTGATTTTGTGAGGTGGTGATAAAATAATGCAACAAAGGAAATCAATCAACAAAACAAAGAAATCCCCACTCCAAACATTTCCACAGCCACCCCACTACCAAAATATCAAAAAAAAAAACCAAAAGCAATTAAAGCAAAGAGGACACATCACCAATAGCCAATGCCTCCCCATGCTTTCGAAAAATGTCCACTGCCCATTTAATTGCCCAAGTGACACCTCATCAAATTAAGCCCATTGCAAAGAAATGTCCCATGCTCATTAAAGCACACAGCCAAAGAAATTTCCTGTGCAAGAATGAATTGGACAACAAAAGAAATTGGTCAAAAAGACAAAAGAAGGAATTTGGTCAAAAACAAAGCTCATAAATTTCCATTAGTTATATTTTTAAAAGAATAAATTATTTTAATCTCCAAATTATATCACAAATATTGGTATATATTCATACAATTTTACGACAACCCCAAATTCGCAAATCGGTAGTTTTTGCGAAATAAACTATTTTAATATTAAATTATAAAATAACATTTTATATTTTCTGAAATGTTATAATCACTTTGTGAAGAGTTAACTTGTGCTTGAGTTTTCTCGACGTAGATCATCTTCGGCCTCGAAGACATCTAGCATGTTTGCTCACTACGCTTTGTGCAGTCCAACTTGAGTCCGGGAGATCGATACTTGGAGCGAAGGGACGACTACACGGAGCTTTAGAAGTGAAGGACCGATCTACAAAGGTTGTATTTCTTATTCACTTCTCATTGTAATATTTGATTACAAGTTATGTTACCCTAGTTTTCTAGTTCGATTCCTAGGATGATTGTTTAGCACCCCCCTAAATTTTTTGTTGTGGCATGTGTGATACTTGCAAACCCTAGACATGGTGCTAAGGAATCCTTACAGACCTCAACCCGGTCGTGCCCCAAACAAATAATATATAAACTGACAGTGACAGCAGTCCACATGTCAGACTCTCGCCCCGCAATATCAAATGTACAAATGAAACTAAACTGTACTAACATTGAACCCAAGCTATGCACCACGACGATCCAACCACAACACGGCACAACACAGAACATCAACGTGAATGTCACGTTCGCAAACTCGTCTAAAAGAACATATAGCAATTAGCCGAGTTATACTGCTCGAATGATATTCACGGTCGCATATAGTAATGCATGTACTATAAATATTTAAACAGTGTTAAATTATCGACTTTGAAACACCCCGAATTGCCCCTGAACAATAGATAACAAAATATCCAAACTGGGCTAAACAAGCAATACCACTGAACCAATATTCTGGAGACTAAACCATACCCAAAATCCCAAGTCCAAATACCCTCACAAAACCGGCCATGCCGGATTTTTTGCCCATGTGGCCGGTCCAATATGGGTGGAATGGGTTTGTATTTGGGGTATGTTCTAGTTGTCAGCTGAGTAGTCTTTTGTAGTTGCTTAAAAAAATTTTTGAAGACACGGAAATATTGACAGAAACTGGAATACATCGAGTGATGTTTCGGAGTTGTTTCGGTTTTGATAGTTTAATATTGTCTAAAACTGCTAGTAAGGGGTTTATGGGTTGGCTATGATACCATGTTGGGTTCTGGAAGCGACCACTCTCTTGCTCGTTGGAGTCCTTCTTCTCCCCCGTCCGACAAAACCGTGGCCAAATGCGGAACAAAATTTTTCTAAACCGGCACTAGTATAACCCGATTCCCAGATCTACCCTAAACCCTATACTAGCAAGCAATATAAAGAGTTAGGAATGGTTATACCGAGTTTATCCGTGTCCTTTGGTCTTCAACCTTCATCCCAAGGTCCTTGTTGTTGCGGATCGAGTTTGGTTGCCGTTCTTCCTCCATCTACGATGATCCACCTTGTTGGAGATAGTGCCCTCAGAGTCAATTATCGGATCACAGGCACGTGATTGCAATGATTGAGGGGAGGACCTATCCCAGTAGGACAGTCTTGCTCGAGATGATAGTATGCTATCTGGTTTACCTTTATCATCGTGTACTGCTTTAGGTGACCTTATGAGTCGCTATTACACGTTGATAGAGCCCCTAGGATTCTTGCTTGACTACCAGCGGTATGAGGGTGATCATACAAGTGAGAGCTGGAGTCTATAAGCACATCCTTAAAAAGGTCCCTAGTCGTAGGAGTTTCGAGACAGGGCATCGATACTCCAGATTAGACTAGTGTATACAGTCGAGACCCCGACAAGGGGCGGTGGCCGGTCTCACAAGCCGCTGGTGTCAGTTGGTTCACCTAAGATGTATACAGGTGCTCATTGGGTTATGAGTACACCGGACAAGACTCGCCGGGAACCTGCTAGTTGGGTTTATACCAGACGTCAAATAGCAAATCCCTGGTGACATGTGTACAGGTTAGTTCATCGACCTGGGATCGTCATTTGTCTCGTGTGAGTTCCCACTGTGCTTTGATTACTACCCTGCCATGGCTCAAAGGAGTCGTGCAAACAGGTTTTAGTTGGGTACAGTCCCGAGCCACATGGAGGCAGTGAGCGGATCTGCAGGGGTTCATCTCTCCCGGTATTGGGGGTGAGGTCGCGCTGTGTCGAGGAGAGCCAGAACATGAAAAGTCCTTGGCCAAGGCAGGAGATTTACTGGTAGGTATTCCAGTAGTATCTCAGGGTGTTCTGGGCTACACTCCGACACGACTTGTACCGCTTTTGGGGGTCTGACTTTTACCAACCCCCTAGACCCACCATGCGATGCTCATAGACGAACGGACCGGACTGTACGGATATTGTCACTGACAGGCTCAGTAGGGTGTCAGGATGAGTTCGCTCATCGACGTCCCTTTTGGTCAATAGCTGGTGGCCCGTCACGTATTGGCTTATACCTCTGACGTGCTAGTGGTTAAATCCACAGCCATAGTATTGACGAGTCTTTAGAGTCCACCACACTTTCAGTTACTCAAGCTTTTGGGCGAAACGCTGTAGAGGCCGTATGGAGATATGGCAGGGTCCGATCAGATACGTGCGGTATTGCACGGATCAGGATCGGACGGTTTGTGCTAGTAGCCATATGGTTATATGGCAGGGTTCGGTCAGATACGTGCGGTATTGCACGGATCAGGGTCGGACGGATATTACTAGCCGGCTTTGGTTTAAGCCGGATCCTAGTATAGTACAGTGTAGATTATGTCTCATTGCATTTGTATCCGGTCGGAATAAAGATGCGGGTGTGTATGCACAGTATCGGGATTTTTCCTGTAATTTATTACGTGACCAGTCTTCTGGAGTTGCCAGTTTGCTTTTCCGTTCCGGCCGGTTTTCCTTTGTTCTTTTCCGGCCGGACTTTTAGATGGAGGGTGTTATTTGCAAGTTTGCAAATAACAAATTGTGGAGGGGTTTCTTGCAAATGTTTTGATTATGATGGCATCTTTTCTTTTCAACCATCATTTGATTCTCTTTACATCACTTGATTTGTATTAATGAGGATTAGAAATTGATTTGAGTTTTGTTATCATGATGTTTGGATGTGGTCACCCTTTGTGCTCTCCTACCATCACCTCCCTCTTGTATTATGTTTACCTTCCACCACCATTTCTCATAATGATAGATGAGAGCTACACTTGAGAGAAGAGAAGGAGAGAGTTTCATTTTTGAGCTTGTGGCATTTTTCTTGATCTCATTTCATGCTAGGAAAAATGCAAGCACCATTTTTCCTTATCTTGATTCCTCCATCATCTTCAAAGGCAACAAAAACCCCAAATGAGACATAGCCTCTACACTACATTCTACAGCAAATCTTGGGCATGTCGACTTGCCAGCTTCATGCCCGAGTTGCCTCGGTATTGAGGCGGGAGCCCGTAAAAGACGCAGGCGATGTGGTGCCCTTCCGGCGAGGAGGCGACGACATGGAGACAGGACTTTCCGCAGGAGATCGGGACGAGGAGTGGAGATGAAGACCGAAGGACACGGATCGCTTGGTATACTTCTCTACCCCCTCTCTTGATAGCTAGGACTAGTTTAATGGCCCGATCCGGGTGTTTAGTGCGCGGTGGTGCCGGTTTGCTAGTTTGCAAAATTAAAGTTTATCACCGCTTCCGCATTTGGCCGTCGGATTGACGGCCGGGGCGCCGCCGTGCACTCACAGTGGTATCAGAGACTCGCCATTAACATAGTCTAGCTTTGTTTAATGTGTTTGCATTTCCGATCGACCAAAATTCCAAAATCCGCGTTTTTCTTCACATCAGTTTTCTGTCGAAATTTTTTGAAAATCCAAAAGTTTTTCAGGTTGTGGAAAAGTGATGTGCTCGAAGATCTAAGAACACTGGAAAAATTTGATGACCCGATCCCTCCGTACGACCGCGGAACCGCGGCCATAACCCCTCTTTGGCCGCGGTTCCGCCGCCGAAATGTGGGTTCATGTCATCATTTTTTTTCAGTGGGCTTGTGGGCTAAAAATAGGGGTTTTGGAATATTAAACTTGGGCCCAGAATTTCTTGATGTGCTACAGTAGTGCTTGGGGCCCACTTGTTAAAATTTGATCGATCGGATATTTTAAATACATTATTTCACAGTATTTATATTATATCTGCGACCGTGAATGTCACTTGATCGGTAAATCCTGTCTAACTGCTATAGCCCGGTTAGACGGATTTGCGAACGTGACTTTCACGTTGATGTTTTGTGATTTTGCTGTGTTGTTGCGGATCGGTCGTGGGGATAGCCTGGCTGCAATGTTAGTACAGTTTTGTTGTATTATGTACATTTGAGATTGCGGGGTGAGCGTCCGACATGTGGACTGCCGTCACTGCCTGTTTGTATTATTGTTTTGGGACACGACCAGGTTGCGGTCGATGTACCCGTTGTATGTATATTTTACTTTCTGTACTAGGATTACCCCAAAGAGGGGTGCACGGATAGCTGGATTCTAGAGGGCAACAAGCCCGCATCTCATGGTGTTGAGACGGAGGGGGCTTTACTCTAGAATTGGCGGGCTGTTCGCCGCACTCGTAGGGGGTACAGGTTGACCCAGGAGGGGTGCCCAAGTTACCGGATTCCGTGAAGTGCTGGGTGGTCCATTCACGTTGCTGAAGGGGGCTGCCTCGCTTCAGGTTTTGGCGGGTGACTTGCCGCGCCCGTAGGGGTCTAGGATTTTTATTGCACAGGCTATCCACATGACCAGGGGAACGTCGGGTTTCAGTAGCGGCTCTGTGAAACCCGGAGATCCCAGATATCTGTATTGTTCTGTGATGCTGTACATTTCTGTGTTGTTGCATTTTATCACGCCTTGAGCGAAAATTATATATTATATATATATTAGTAGATATTGTATATGTTTTTCATCCGCGCTAGTCCAGTCCCCGCTCTGTCGTTAGTTAGCTAACCTAACGGGTGATGACGGGACCCAGTGGCGAATGCGGATGGCATATACGTACGTCAGTATATTTTCGTTCTTTGTGGTGTGATCAATTGTTGGGACTGCGTTGATTCGGATCAATGCAAGATAAACAAACCTATTCTGATGTTGTTGGAACACTTTTTCAAAAAAGCTGTTATTGCAAGGACGTTCACTTTTGTTTTGCACAGTGGTATTCAGATGGAATATCCTGCTCCTCAGTCGACGAGGCAAGGGCCGAGATCCCTTCACCGGGAGTGACCCCTTGGACAGAAGTTTGCGTCAGGGCAATAACTTCACTATAGCCGTTTACTTTTGCTTTGCATCGTGGTATTCAGTTGGAATATCCTGCACCTCATTCTACGGGGAAAGAGCCGAGATCCTTTCACCGGGAGTGACCTCTTTAGCAAAGGTTTTCGTCACTATATTTTTAAAAGCTATCAGTTCCTTCAACGATATCAAGTTCATTACGTTAAAGGTTTTCGCCAGAAACCATTCGTAGCCCTCCGTCATTTCAGTTAAATATTCGGTAGTATTCAAGCTATGTATTTTGACCTCACGCCAAGGCATAGTGTTTGGTAGCTGCCGGGTATTTATCTGTTGCATAGATAAATGCGTTGGTTTGGGACAGTCGTACTACTATTTTGGCCTACGTCAAGGGTATGTACGGATGGGTTCAAATCAACCTGGATAATGATGGGTAGAACTTGACATGTGACTTATGATATTTTGACCTCACGCCATGGTCATAAGAGCATGGGGCAGAAATCCACATCGGAAGTTTCAAAAGAACTGAAACTTGCCAGATATGCGCATACCTTCTGGAGTGTGATAGCGTGAGCGGATTCCGTCACGTTATCATGCGATGATAGTTGGATCCCAATTCCCACTGACGAGTTGGTTTACTCCTCGGGTGACCCCGACTAATTCTTCTTTCAGGTTTGGAGGAGAATTTGAGGTACAGTGGGAGGTTTCCAGATTAGATAAAGTGATAACCATTCTGATCTAGGTTAGAGTGCACGCTGAGTGTTTCTTTTCTCTCTCTCTTTGGCAGCGACCATTGACCCGACCCTAGACTATGAATCAGTGACCAAGTTGACCGGACCTTCTTAACACTGGCTTTTGGATTGTCAGAGTTGCAAACCTCATTGCCACTCCTACTTTTACCCTTTTCTCCAGGACACCCCGTATTACTATGAACGTCCACTTCCATTGGACAAAACCATCGTATGGTTATATACGAACTCGAAGGAATTCGAGGATGGTTTCCGGTTCTGGAGAAAACGAATAGGACTATTCAGTTGTCTTTTCTTTCCACCTTCTCTCTGGTTGCGAGTACTCCTTGGTTTAGGAGTAGTACACCTATTACGCAAATTGGATAGTCTTCTTCCAAATCATAGGCTGGTGCCAACCGGTAGGGAATGAAGAAAGCCAATTAGCCTAAATGGTGTACAGAAGGTATTAAGTTCAGACAAAACAAGGGATTAGTAAGAGGGCAAAATAAATTGCGACTTCTATTCACGACCAAACCAAGTATTTCTTCGCCAATCCTAAATCACCTTTGTTTTTCTCCAGGACACTCCGTATCACTACGAAGATCCCAGTTTATTGGATAATCCATCGTATGGTTATATACGAACTCGAAAGGAACTTGTTCCAGTTCGGGGATGGATCCTGGTTCAGGAGAAATAGGAATAAAGTACATTCAGGTGTCTTTTATCTTCACCTTCTCTCGCGTTGCGAGTGCTCCTAGGACTAGGACAGTACACCCATTATGCTTATTGGATAGTCTTCTTCCAAACCATAGGCTGGTGCCAAACGGTAGGGAAGGAAGAAAACCATTTGGCCTAAAGGGGTGTGCAGAAGGTAATGACTAAAGAAATATAAAGGGATTTGGAGAGGTGGCAAAGAATTATACGGTTATAGTCATGAATATGGATAATGGAAGAGGCATTACTAGGAATACCAGGATACCCCATCGAAACATTTCAATGTTTCGGTTTCACTGTGTACTGTTAATGGAAAACTGATTTCCCGATTAGATACTTACTCCAGGGTATGTATTTACCAGGTATGATTCTCACATCTGTATGGTTTTACAGATGATGAGTGGGAGTAAGTTATTGGGAATTAGGTGACCATCCTCATTATATCGGGATTCGTTGTAATTGGTGATATTTGAGGAAGCCACCTGGGTTGTTTGCCGGTCGGCAAATATTTGGTTTTGAATATCCGCTGTTATGCACCAATTTCAAATTGATATATCTGTACGTCTATTTTCATAGAGTGAGATATACCTTTTTGAAATTATGTCTGTGACATTTACCTATATCAGTGGATGGTTAGCTAAGGAGCATTAAACAGCGGTGTAATTCTTCTTAACCATAAGTACAGTTTTCAACCTACGACACACAGTAAATGAGTTATCAGACTCAAGGGACTTATACAGAGTATTGTATGTTGTCCAGGGTCCATCAGGACAGAGGGGTTGGTCCTCGTACTATATTCGGTTTACTTATGACTTCTCTAGTTTTTAGACAGGTGTTTCGTGGAAACACAGGGTCTGAATTTTGAGAAGTTATAGGTATTTGAATAAAGTAGAGAACCAGGTATTGCAAGTATCGGGATTCTTCAAAGTGATCGAACATGTAGATACTTGTGTATGGTATTCAGTTGATAGTAATGATTAAGAGAACTTGCTTCTCTTTCAGGTTACTCATAATTGGAAGCACTCCTAAGTTGAGTAACGCTGATCGGCCTCCTTCCATTTAGTTGACATGCACTGGAGACAGCTGCATGATTTGAATCTGGTTCAATTAAATCAGTGCCTCTGTTTTTGTATTGGATATAGAACAGTTCGTATCTTAACGATGTTAAGGTACGGGGAGTTGTCCGGCTTATGCTTAAAACCAGATTCTGGATAACTCAAAGGCACGTTTCTGTAATGGTTGATGGTGGGTTGACCCAGGCTATGACGAGGGTTGACTTTCTACCATCTGGGAGAACAATAGAAATATTGTTCTAGACTCGCCATAGTTTTATTAAAAATGGATTTTTTCAGAAAACAGTAGTGGGAGTATGGTAGAACTGGAAGTGATTCCAGAACCACAAACGATTACTGAAGATTTGATAGGAACCTAAAGATTCAATCTGATTTGACATTCCATTGGCCACTCCGCAGATAAGGTGGGTAACTTCAGGCACCCGAGAGGTACTCCGGTAGCCTCAAGGACGGTGACAGGGAAGTTCTTGTTTACCTACACTTGCCATTGCTGTTGTTCCAGGCTGCGAGACCCGGTGGGAGGATGAGTATAGCGTCATTCTAAACTAGCTTTAGAAGTGCATGTCTATATGACTCTGCCAGAGGGTTGTCGTAGTCAGTGGGAGCAGCGGAAGCATTGGTGGACATCAGGCTTATGTCTATTTATGGACTAAAGCAGATATAGCGGAGATAGATCATCTATTTCTGATGTGACAGTCATAGGTTTGACGTCATCAGAATAAGGGATGGATCTGTTGAGAAGGTAGTAGGGTGTGATATCCGGGTTTTGGATGACATACACGAAGTAGGAAGTGATATTCCTATACTACGATCGGTTACACTTTGGTCGTCACACAGTGGTTTCTCCACACAGGACTTGGATTTTATATCAGACATTCTGGATACTAGATCTATGGTTTTAGATCTAGATTTGGGTGGTTTCCCAATCAGGGTACTTTGACCGCATTCTAAGAGTATTTAGAATGGACGACTCCTAGCACGGTAGTATACCTGCAAGTGATGGAGTCACCCTCTCTAAAGGTGTCTTATAGACTAAAGGGGAGAGGGATGTGCATGATTGGCAGATCACTTGCTTAGGCAATTGAGTCAATCATGAGATGTCAAGTACCACACCAGATGTTGTTCTTGCAGTAGGTGCTATAAGTTGATATTGATCCAATCCTGGAGAAACAATCGGAAGCAGTTTTAGAACATAAGTGAATGTTCTAGGAATTTGATAACGGCAGCCTCCTTTAGGAGACGGTTATCATTCTAGGCTTCCAAGGTGACATGGATAGCAGAGAGTGGCTGTCAGAGTTATAGTTTTCCCTCTGACGAGGGGCGGTATTTTGGACAGTTGGTCCAAGTGGATACTGAGGGAAGGCATGGCGCAAGATACTGATTAAGTTCAGTTGACGATACAGTCTAAGAAGTTTGGATTTGGAGTTCATTTATGAGCTAGGTCCCATCAGACATTCAGACATTCTAAGACAGGTATTGCTCATTTCGGGAGATAGCTTTCTCCGCGAACTTGAGATATAGAGAGATATAGAAAGGAACACCAGAGCGGGTCCACTCACTGAGGCTATTCCTCGAACGCAATAGTTTCGCAAACGAGCTTTGTGAGACTGACTAGTAGAGGAGTTGGGTGTTCGGTATCACACGGGCTGTGAGTATGCGACATCGTAATAATTAGCCTTGAGTGCAAGTGGGAGATTGTTGGAGATAGTGCCCTCAGAGTCAATTATCGGATCACAGGCACGTGATTGCAATGATTGAGGGGAGGACCAATCCTAGTAGGACAGTCTTGCTCGAGATGATAGTATGCTATCTGGTTTACCTTTATCATCGTGTACTGCTTTAGGTGACCTTATGAGTCGCTATTACACGTTGATAGAGCCCCTAGGATTCTTGCTTGACTACCAGCGGTATGAGGGCGATCATATAAGTGAGAGCTGGAGTCTATAAGCACATCCTTAAAAAGGTCCCTAGTCGTGGGAGTTTCGAGACAGGGCATCGATACTCCAGAGTAGACTAGTGTATACAGTCGAGACCCCGATGAGGGGCGGTGGCCGGTCTCACAAGCCACTAGTGTCAGTTGGTTCACCTAAGATGTATACAGGTGCTCATTGGGTTATGAGTACACCGGACAGGACTCGCCGGGAACCTGCTAGTTGGGTTTATACCAGACGTCAGATAGCAGTTCCCTGGTGACATGTGTATAGGTTAGTTCATCGACCTGGGATCGTCATTTGTCTCGTGTGAGTTCCCACTGTGCTTTGATTACTACCCTACCACGGCTCAAAGGAGTCGTGCAAACAGGTTTTAGTTGGGTATAGTCCCGAGCCACATGGAGGCAGTGAGCGGATCTGCAGGGGTTCGTCTCTCCCGGTATTGGGGGTGAGGTCGCGCTGTGTCGAGGAGAGCCAGAACATGAAAAGTCCTTGGCCAAGGCAGGAGATTTACTGGTAGGTATTCCAGTAGTATCTCAGGGTGTTCTGGGCTACACTCCGACACGACTTGTACCGCTTTTGGGGGTCTGACTTTTACCAACCCCCTAGGCCCGCCATGCGATGCTCATAGACGAACGGACCGGACTGTACGGATATTGTCACTGACAGGCTCAGTAGGGTGTCAGGATGAGTTCGCTCATCGACGTCCCTTTTGGTCAATAGCTGGTGGCCCGTCACGTATTGGCTTATACCTCTGACGTGCTAGTGGTTAAATCCACAGCCATAGTATTGACGAGTCTTTAGAGTCCACCACACTTTCAGTTACTCAAGCTTTCGGGCGAAACGCTGTAGAGGCCGTATGGAGATATGGCAGGGTCCGATCAGATACGTGCGGTATTGCACGGATCAGGATCGGACGGTTTGTACTAGTAGCCGTATAGTTATATGGCAGGGTTCGGTCAGATACGTGCGGTATTGCACGGATCAGGGTCGGACGGATATTACTAGCCGGCTTTGGTTTAAGCCGGATCCTAGTATAGTACAGTGTAGATTATGTCTCATTGCATTTGTATCCGGTCGGAATACAGATGCGGGTGTGTATGCACAGTATCGGGGTTTTTCCTGTAATTTATTACGGGACCAGTCTTCTGGAGTTGCCAGTTTGCTTTTCCGTTCCGGCCGGTTTTCCCTTGTTCTTTTCCGGCCGGACTTTTAGATGGAGGGTGTTATTTGCAAGTTTGCAAATAACAAATTGTGGAGGGGTTTCTTGCAAATGTTTTGATTATGATGGCATCTTTTCTTTTCAACCATCATTTGATTCTCTTTACATCACTTGATTTGTATTAATGAGGATTAGAAATTGATTTGAGTTTTGTTATCATGATGTTTGGATGTGGTCACCCTTTGTGCTCTCCTACCATCACCTCCCTCTTGTATTATGTTTACCCTCCACCACCATTTCTCATAATGATAGATGAGAGCTACACTTGAGAGAAAAGAAGGAGAGAGTTTCATTTTTGAGCTTGTGGCATTTTTCTTGATCTCATTTCATGCTAGGAAAAATGCAAGCACCATTTTTCCTTATCTTGATTCCTCCATCATCTTCAAAGGCAACAAAAACCCCAAATGAGACATAGCCTCTACACTACATTCTACAGCAAATCTTGGGCATGTCGACTTGCCAGCTTCATGCCCGAGTTGCCTCGGTATTGAGGCGGGAGCCCGTAAAAGACGCAGGCGATGTGGTGCCCTTCCGGCGAGGAGGCGACGACATGAAGACAGGACTTTCCGCGGGAGATCGGGACGAGGAGTGGAGACGAAGACCGAAGGACACGGATCGCTTGGTATACTTCTCTACCCCCTCTCTTGATAGCTAGGACTAGTTTAATGGCCCAATCCGGGTGTTTAGTGCGCGGTGGTGCCGGTTTGCTAGTTTGCAAAATTAAAGTTTATCACCGCTTCCGCATTTGGCCGTCGGATTGACGGCCGGGGCGCCGCCGTGCACTCACAGTGAGGGAAACAGCGCAAGCTCCAGACTCGCCAAGCGAGGCAACCGACGCTCCAAGGTTTCTAGCAATGGAGAGTGGAGGTGTAGGAATGTGTCACTATGATTTTTCTCTCATCACAAATGCTCCATGAGCAACTCAACAAGATGAACAGGAGGTGAGGAAAAAATGTGGCATGAGCAACTAAAGAAAGTGGCTAAAACTCCAAGTGAGTGAGAATGAGAGAGTGATGAAGCAAGTGAAGAAAAATCAAATGAGCAAGCCATACAAGAATCAAGTGGTTGCCCCATCACTCTCTCTCTCTCATCCAACAAAAAATATCTCATCTCGTTTTCAAATAAACAAATGAGAGCCATGCCTCTCTACATGCCAAAACCCATGCTCATGCTAACTCACCCTCCACCTCATTTGTAAGACGAATGATTTTCTAAAAAGAAAATCATGAAAATGAGGAGTCCACTTCTAGAAGCTATTCCGTATAAAATACGGAATACTTCCCGGTATACGTATCGAAATACATATACGCGTATTCGTACAAAAATATGAATAGCTAAGAGAGAAAATGAATAGTGAACAATTATACTAGAATACATATATAAATACATAAATCATAACCTGATTTAATAATCCGGCTTAATCCTAAGCCGCTAGTATTATCAACCGTCCGATTAAAGTCTATGCATCCTGTATACATATTTAATTGGACGCATGTACGTACCAACATACGTCATCTACACCATATCGCCTGAACTGTGAAAACCCTCTGTGTGGGACTCTAAAGACTCGTCAATACGCTGGCAGTGGGTTTAACCACAAGCACGTCAGCGGCACTAGCTGTACATAACGGCTACCCAGGTATTGAGCGAAAGGAAGGCCGACGAGCAAACTCATCCAAACCCCTACTGAGCCTGACAGTGAAAATATCCGTACAGTCCGGTCTGTTCATCTAAGAGTATCGCATATCGAGTCTAGGGGAGTGGATAAAGTCAGATCCCTAATAACGCGATAATTCGTGTCGGTATGAAACCCATCACCACATAAGAAACTACCGATCCTAGATCAATGTAGCACTATCTTAGGTGAACAAACTAACACCAATGGGATCGATAGCCCATGTAGCACATCCTTCAGTTGTTTCTAGTCGAGGGAATATCGAGATAGAGCATCGATATTCCAGTGTAGACTAGTGTGTACGTTTCTTGACCCTGTAGGGGGCGATGGTTGATCCCATATCCATTAGTGTTTGACATCAAAGATTGTACACAGGTGCTCATTAGAGAATGGGTACACCGAATAGGACTCGTCGAGAACTCCTAGATGGTACTATACCTATCATCAGATAGCAGTTCTCTGGTGACACTGGTACAGGTTAGTCTGTAGACCCAAGATCGTCATAGAGTCTTGTGTGGTTCGCACTGTGCTTTGATTTCCTCCCTACCACGGCTCAAATGAGTCGTGCAAACAGGTAGATTTTGGGTACAGTCCCGAGTCACATGGAGGCAATGAGCGATAAGAGGGGTTTCGTCTCTCCCGGTATTGGGAGTTGATGTTGCGCTATGCTCGATTGGTTATAACAGGAAGTCCCTGGCCAGGGCTGTTGATGAGATTTACTGGTAAGAGTTATCAGTAGTTTCTCGTACCGTTATAGGCCACACATCGACATGACTTATCAAGTTATTGGGGTCTGATGATTCCACCCCCAAACTCGATATGCGACATATCAGACGAGGAGACCGGACTGTACGGTAAGTGTTACTTATAGGCTTCATGATATTTTGGACAAGCTTAGTTGTTGATCTTCTAATCGCTCAATACCTGGGTAGCCGTTACGTCCAGCTAGTACCGCTAACGGCTTGCGGGTAACTGATGTGATCATTATCTACTGCTGGCGTATAGACGAGTATTTAGAGTCCCACACAGAAGTTTTCTAGTTCAAGCGAAACGAAGTAGGGCACATATGCTAGTATGTGCAGGGGGCTTGATTAAATAAGAGTATGTGATACCATATTCTAATCTGACAATAATCTGATATCGATTAGGTTATATGTGATATGACCCGATTATTAAATCAAGTGTTGATTTGATAATGTGATATACAGATAAATGATATTAGTCGGTTATATGTGATATATCCGGATTATTAAATCATGTGTTGATTTAATAATATGATATATATATTTATATTTGATATAATTATATATTAACTAATATTATTTTCTCACTAATAATTTTCTTAATATATATATTAATATATATATTTGAAATATGTATGTATAAATATATATTAAAAGAAGCATGGCATAAATTTTCAATTTTGAGAAAATAGAAAAAGAGATGGAAAATGGGGAGACTTTTTGTGGAATGGGGAAGCATGGCTTGATCATTTATTTATTCATTTGTAGTCACTATATAAGCATGGTTGCTATATTTTACTGGTTTTAATTCCTTACTTCAATAAGTGAGGTATTTTGTTGAGACATTCTTCATATTTTTCACAACACTTGTTCATTTTCTTAGCTTGAGCTCATTTTGCCTTAGCTATTTTTCTTGAGCTCATTTGCTCTCTAGCTCTCTCCATCTTCTTCTTTCTCACTCTCCAAGCCCTAACCCTCACATGTGATGTGAACCATAAGGCTTTGGACAAACCCAGTAAGCTTTAAACCCCTACTTCACTATCCTACACTTGATTAGCAATTAAGTGTAGTGTGTTTCCTTCATTAAAGAGTTTAGTGAAGAGGTAGCTTGGATTAGCGAAGCTTCGGGTGGATCATCTTCGTCATGAAGATCGCAAAGGAAACTCCATCCAACTTCAAGTGGAGCCTAGTAGAGTCGCGTGGACTACCACCGTGTAAGTCGACGTTGTACACCCCACGACTTGCGGGGAGACGGAATAGGTAAAACAATCATTTTGTTTAAAACAATATCGACTAACCGAAAGGATCTTTGCTAAACTATAACTAACACTATCATAGGAGTAATTAACTACTATGAAAGAAGATTATACTTAATGAACCAAGTCCTTCTTTTTCTCGTTAACCACCTCCTCGTCGGCCTCCTCTTTGTAATAGACGATCCACCCGAGAGCTTCTACTCTAAGCTTTGCCTCTAATCTTGAGGCAACTAGGTTTCTCAAAGTGCTAATCTAAGC
This sequence comes from Agapanthus africanus, assembly GCA_030015575.1. Taxonomy (NCBI): domain Eukaryota; kingdom Viridiplantae; phylum Streptophyta; class Magnoliopsida; order Asparagales; family Amaryllidaceae; genus Agapanthus; species Agapanthus africanus. Next base: position 379,758,287 of record CM057343.1, read on the forward strand.
AACCTAGGTAATATAGAGTGTGATTATGGATTAACAAGTCTTACTAATCCTTGATCTTAACACATGAGATGTTAGGATTAGGGTTTGAAGAGAGAGAGCTTGAGGAGAGAGAAGGTGAGAGTGAGAATTAAAATGAAATAATGATTCATTTTGAATATATGAAGCATGATGATTTATTAAATGAATAAATCAAATGATTTATCAACCATGCTTCATTCATTCATCTTGTGTGATTCATCTCATGAGCCATTAGCCATTAAATGCATCATTAACTCCATGGATGAATCACACAAATGAGTCACTAAATCAATGAATGCAAATGCCACCTTAGCCCTCAAGTCATCATCCTTCTAGAAGCTTCTCACCAAATTACGAGAACGCCCATCATATCCGTGAAAACACGGAAAAACTTTAGACTGTATAAATCTAATAATCAGATACTAGAATCTGGCTTAAACCAAAGCCGGCTAGTAAAAACTGTCCGAACATCGTACGTGCATAAAAACACGTATGTGTCCGAACCCTTGTCGTAAAACCATATGACCTCTATATCGTTTTGCCCGGAGCAGGGAAACTCTCTATGTGGGACTCTAAAGACTCGACTACTACACTGGCAGTGGGTTTAACTACAGACTGCAAGCGGCACTAGCTGTACGTAACGGTCCCCAGGTAGATGTCGATAAGAAGGCCGATGAGGAAACCCATCCGAACTCCTACTGAGCCTGATGAGACAATCTCCGTACAGTCCGGTCTGTTCGTCTAGGACTATAGCATATCGGGCCTAGGGTAGCGGCAAGTGTCAGTCCGCTAAAAGCGGTATAAGTCGTGTCGGAGCGAAGCCCATTACACCTTGAGAAACTACTGGAAAACCTACTAGTAAATCTCGCTTGTCCTGGCCAGGGACTTTGCATAATGGCTCTCCAGACACAGCGCGATATCAACTCCCAATACCGGGAGAGACGAATCCTGTCTAACCGCTACTGCCTCCAAGTGCTCGGGACTGCACCCAACTGCTACCTGTTTGCACAACTCCTTTGAGCCGTGGTAGGGTAGCAATCTAAGAACAGTGGGACACACTCGAGGCGAAGTAGCAGTGTCAAGTTTGCGGACTATGCTGTACTCATGTCACCTGGGAACTGTTAACTGACGACGGGTATAATACCAACCAACAGTTCCCTGCGAGTCCTATCCGGTGTACCCGTAACCTAACGAGCACATGTACACTATCTCCAGTATAACGTACTAATAGCAGTGGGACAGACTATCTCCCCAACTGGGATGAGAAGCGTACACACTAGACTACTTCGGAGTATCGATGCCCTGTCTCGATAATCCTACGACTAGGGACCTGAAAAAGGATGTTCTTGTAGACTACCCAGCCCCCACTAGTGTGACTACGTACACACATATTTAGATAGATAAAACCAAGTAGCATACTACCATGTTTAGCAAGACTGTTAATATAACTGTGAATATCCCAAGCTTCCATTAAGTAATATACAAGCAAGTATGATACAATAATGACCCCTAGGGCCTATACACTAACAATCTCCCACTTGCACTAGGGCCATGTACTGGCATATCGAAGACCAATCATCTCGAGTAGCCTCTCGAACTGAATCTGAGGTATGGCCTTTGTGAATGGATCAGCAGCGTTCTCCTCTGTAACAACTCTCCGGACCTCGATCTCCCGGCGATCTATGATCTCCCTGATCAGGTAATACCGCCTTAAGATGTGTCTGGACTTCTGATGGGACCTGGGTTCCTTCGCTAAAGCTATAGCTCCGTTTTTTTCGCAATACAGTGGTATTGGATCAACAATAGTAGGAACCACCTGAAGTTCTGTTAGGAACTTCTTTATCCAGACCGCTTATTTTGCGGCATTGCAAGCAGCAATATACTCCGCTTCCATCGTCGATTCTGCAACGGTGTCTTTCTTGGAGCTCTTCCAGCACACCGCCCCTCCATTGAGGGTAAACACACAACCTGACATGCACTTGGAGTCATCCTTGTCACTCTGGAAGCCGGAATCAGCAAAGGCTTCGATCTTGAGGTCTTTTCCGCCGTAAACCAAGAACATCTCCTTAGTCATTCTCAGGTACTTGAGAATGTTCTTTACTGCTATCCAGTGCTTCTCCTCTAGGTCTGACTGATACCTGCTTACCACGCTCAGTGCGTAAGCTACATCTGGTCTGGTGCACAACATCGCATACATTATAGAGCCTACCGCAGAAGCGTAGGGTATAATCGACATGCGATCCCTTTCCAAATCAGCCTTGGGAGACATCTCTTTGGAGAGGGTGATTCCGTGACAAGCCGGTAGATTACCGTGCTTAGAATCTTCCATACTGAATCTTTTCAGTATATTGTTGATATACCTAGACTGTGAAAGTCCCAACATCCTCTTGGATCTATCACGATAGATCCGGATCCCCAGAATGTAAGAGGCATCACCCAGGTCTTTCATGGAGAACCCGTGTGACAAGAATCCTTTGATAGATTGTAGCATAGGAATGTCATTTCATATCAATAGAATGTCATCCACGTACAAGACAAGGAATACGACAGTTCGTGCTACAATTTTACTATATATACATGGTTCATCTGGATTTTTGATAAATTCATATTCTTTGACCGTTTCATCAAAACAGATGTTCTAACTCCGCGATGCCTGCTTTAGTCCATAAATGGACTTAAGCAACTTGCACACTTTCCCGCTGCTCCCACTCTGATTGAAACCTTCCGGCTGATCCATATAGACGCACTCTTCTAAATTACCACTCAGAAAAGCCGTCTTTACGTCCATCTGCCAGATTTCATAATCATAGAAGGCAGCAATGACAAGAAGGACCCGAATGGATTTGAGCATAGCCACTGGAGAAAAAGTTTCGTCATAGTCCAAACCAGGTCTTTGACGAAAACCCTTTGCAACAAGTCTATCCTTATAGGTTTCCACCTGTCCATCTACACCAATCTTTTTCTTGAAGATCCATTTGCATCCTATGGGTTTTACCCCATCTGGAGCAAAATCCAAAGTCCATACTTTGTTGGTGTACATGGACTCCATTTCGGTCCGCATTGTATCTAGCCATCGTACCGAGTCGCCGCTCTGGATGGCCTGCTGGAAGCTAGTAGGTTCATCATCATCAATGACGCAATCCTCTCTATCCCCATCTATGAGAAAACCGTAGTATCTCTCAGGCGGATGAGACGGCCTACTACTCCTGCAGAGGGGTGCAGGAATGTCCTGTTCTTCTTGAACTACCGGTTCTACCAAACTTTCAGTAGTAGTTTGTGGTTCTGGAATTTCTTCCAGTTCTATTTCGCTCCCACTTGTTTCCTTTTCTAAAAACTGCTGTTCTAGAAAATGGGTATTACGAGAAACAAAAACCTTTTTTCTTCTGCGTAATAGAAATAATACCCCTTGGAGTTCTTTGGATATCCCACAAACTTACACTGTACTGATCGTGCCTCGAGTTTGTCCACATGCTGCTTTTTAACAAAAGTTGTACATCCCCATATCTTTAGATACTGTAGATAGGGTTTCTTCCTACTCCACATCTGATATGGCGTGGTAGGCACAGTCTTGGTAGGAACCCTATTCAAAAAATATGCCGCTGATTCTAGCGCATAACCCCAGAAAGATCGCGGTAACTCAGCATTACTCATCATGGAACGTACCATATCCAATAGGGTTCGATTTCGTCTCTCCGATACACAGTTATGCTGTGGAGTGTATGGAGGATTAAGCTGAGAGAGAATTCCTTTCTCTTTTAGATAACCTAGGAACTCGGCACTTAAGTATTCACCACATCGATCAGATCTCAGTGTCTTGATACTTTTTCCGGTTAGGTTTTCTACTTCATTCTTATAGTCTTGGAATTTCTCAAAAGCCTCGGATTTATGTTTCATCAAGAAAATGAATCCGTACCTTGAGTAATCATCCGTAAAAGTAATGAAATAGGAAAAACCACCTTTTGCATGTGTAGACATTGGACCGCATACATCGCTGTGTATGAGTCCTAAGAGCTCGCTCGCTCTTACTCCATATCCAGTGAATGGAGTCTTTGTCATCTTTCCTTTGAGACATGATTGACAAGTGGCATAAGATTGATATTCGAACGGGTCAAAATATCCTTCTCTATGTAACTTAGTTAACCTTGTCTCATTGATGTGACCCAGTCTACAATGCCATAAGAAAGCCTTATTTAAATTTGGAGACTTTCTTTTTAGTGTGTTCTGGACATTGAAAATCTGTAATTGGTTTAAGACATATATACCGTTATCCTGTATACCGGACCCAATCAAACCATGATTAAGATGGATGTTAATAACATCGCTTACAAACGTGAAATCATAACCTTCTTTCGATAACAAGGAAACTGATATGATATTACACGTTAAACTAGGTACACAAAAACAGTTATGTAAAACCAAAATATGTCCACTCGTCAATCCAGGGGATAATCCCCTATGGACACAGCTCCCACACTAGCTCCGTTAGCAACCTTCAGGGTCATATCACCAACCTTCAGCACTCTACGGTTTCTTAGTGCCTGCAATGAATTGCATATATGAGATCCTGATCCGGTATCCAATACCCAGGAAGTAGAGTTGATTGACAGACAATTCTTAATTACAAACACACCTGAAGTCGAAGCCACAGCTTGCTTCGGTTCCTGGTTCATGGCATTCCAAGCTTTGCAATCCTTTTTCCAGTGCCCTTTCCTTTGACAATGGAAGCACCCATCCTTGGCCACTACTGGCACCGCAATCTTTTTCTTTCCCTTCACTCCCACCTTACTAACACCTCCTCTAGGTTTGTTGGCGGCCTTATTCTTCCTTTCTTTCGCCCTAGCCTTGGACCCGGAAGAAGAAGCACCGCGAACAAACATAGCGGGTGTTTCCCTTGCCTTCTGCAAGGTGCCCTCTGCACTCCTCAACATGTTAAGGAGTTCTAGAAGTTCAACTTCTTTTCTTTGAATGTTGAAATTCAGAATAAACTGGGCGTAGGTGGAAGGAAGGGACTGGAGAATTAAGTCTGTATAGAGCTCGTTCTCCAAAGTCGTCCCAAGGTCTGCGAGCTCTTCTATATAGCCAATCATCTTTAGGACATATTCTCCTACCGATGATCCGACGGCCAACCTCGCCTGAAACAAGTTCTTTGAGGTCTCGTATCTTGCTATATGAGATTGCTCCCCATACAGATCCTTTGTATGGAGAAATATGGATTCAAGATCCATATCCTCGTGCCTCCTCTGATGTTCATTATTCATCGAGGCAAGAACGATGCACTTGGCCTTCGCACAATCTAACTCCCAGGTTTTGTGGATTTCCTTATCCGCATTACTGGATTTAGGACCAGTGACTGCAGGTGCTTTAGTGGTAAGGACATGCCCCAATTTGTCATAAGTCAAAGCTATTTTGACATTCCGCAGCCAATTTTTATAGTTTGGCCCTGTCAATATATTTTTCTCTAAAAGTAACTTAAGGCATGTCATGTTTTAGGGTCGCTGCAATGAGAGAGAGAGGGAACACTTTAGCATGATGCTCTTGCAAGTTTAGAGTGGTTTTTAGTTTATCTAAACTGAATGGCTCCCATTGTTTCTCGAATCCCTCCTCAAACCAAAAAGGAAGAACTAGCCAGGACTATTCTCACCATACAATACTTGCTTAACCGTTCAGCCAGGCCGGTGTCGGTACTTCGAGGGAGGTTTTCCAACGCTTTCGCGAAGTTCCTTAATTAAATAACCTCTTTTCTCTGAGGGCATAGCCCCGCTGACACCTTTCTCGGCACCTACTTGGTTTATAGCATTGATCGTTAAGTGACGAATCTCCTGATGAGTAACATATACTCACGTATGATCGGGATCCAAATATCATCGTGTGATAATGTTGAAGGAATCCTACCAACATTCATCAAACTCCAAATGGTATGCATCTCTTTGCAAATTTCAGTTTCTTTAGAAATTCCCGATATAAATTTCTGCCCCATGCTCTTATGACCTTGGCGTTGGTCAAAATGTCATAAGTCACATGTCAAGTTCTACCCATCATTATCTTGTTAATTTGAACTCATCAGTACATACCCCTGACGTTAGTCAAATGATAATACGACTGTCCCAAACTAACTCATCTATCTATGCAACAAATGAATACCCAGCAGCTACCAAACACTATGCCTTGGCGTTGGTCAAAATACATAGCTTGAATACTACTGAATACCCAAATGAAATGACGGAGGGCTACGAATGGTTTTGGCGAAACCGTGAACGTAGTGAACTTGATATGATCGAAGGAACCTGATAGCTTTTTAAAAGGAGTGGTTAAAGCTCCGCAATTTTTTTTAAAAAAATATCCTCTGTTTTAAAATAACTGAGTGGTTTCTTTTAAACTGTTCCAACGATTCAACTTTGGTTCATTTTCTTTGCATTAATATAATGCGCCCCATCAATTAACCTATCATTGCAGAAAACAACGAAAATACAACGTCCTCTTATGACATCCGCATTCGCCACTGGGTCCCATCATCACCAGTTAGGTTACTTAACTAACGACAGAGCAGGGGATGGGCTAGCGCAGATGTAAAACATAAGTGACGTTTAAATAGCTATCATATATGGATATTGTACATTCGTCAGACGCAATAATAAGCATTCCGGATCACAGATGAACATTATTGGATATACAAGCAATCCGTATTTCCTTTGAGTCTGTAACGAAAGACGGATTACACAGTTGTGATGAATAGCCATTACCCCACCCTAGACCCCTACAGGTACGACAAACTACCCGCCAAGTACCCGAAGTGAAGCGGTCTCCCTCAACAACGTGAGTTGGCCACTAAACACTTCGAAGTACCCGGTAGTTTGTGCACCCCACCTTGGGTCTATCCTAGGAGCAAAAATCAGTAAAATGAAATAATACAATGGTGGCTACAACCGCAACCTGGATGTGCCCCGCAAAAGAATATTACAACATATTACAATTTACATCGAATGAATGAATATTAAAACCCATCTCAAAACCCCGGCTAATCATCACAACGATCCAATCAAGTTCATAAACACAAATAGTAAAATCATGTTAGGTCCACGTTACCTCTCCCGGTACTTACGGGGTTGCGGAAACGGTAAATCAAAATTTTTTCTAAACTTTGTAACATGGACCGTAAAAGCCGGATCTTTGCTAAACTAAAACTAGTATTCTAGCTAAAGAGAGTTAGCTACTATGGAAGATGGTTATACCTAAACTTGAACTCCTTCTTCTTCAAACCTTGTAGAGGTTGATAGTTCTCTTTTTGTCGCCTTCTCCCGTCGAAGATGGATCCACCTCGAAGGTTCGACTTTGGGCTCCTCCTCGATCTTTGAGTGAACTAGGGTTTCCGGCTTGCTAAACCTTCATCCTAGAATGAGTAGAGAGTGATTAGGGTTTGCTTTTCCTTTTAAAGAGAATGATTCTCAACACATGAGAAGGTTTCTCTTTTCTAGAGGAAGAAGAAGATGAAAATGAGGAGAGAGAGAGGTTATGATAGAATGAGCTCTCTTTTTATTCTTTCTAGCAACCATAATGCAAAAGAAAAAATATTATCTAAATGATAATAATTGAAAATGAGAATAGTTGATGGTAGTATTTGGAATGACCACAACCATGCTTCATTTAATAAAAAGTAAGCATGAATCAAGGAAGACTTTTTAAAGCATGATGGTAGTCAATGGTCAACAAGTCAACCAAGGTCAACAAGTCAACAAAAAATCAACCATAACATAATTCTCATTTAATTACTATTATTAATAGATAATATATAAATCCATTAGGGTTTGGAAAATGAAGACTGTCAACTGTGCATACGCACCCGTTCCGAAACCCTAATGAAAAACCTCATTCTCCGCCTCAAGCAACTGTGCATACACAGCTGCATTCTCGTTCCGAGGAACAAGAATACCAAGATATAAAAGCAACCCCCAAAACATATACCAGTATCTGGCTCAAACCAGAGCCTGCCAGTATAATCCGTCCGGACTCCAAACGTGCACAAGTGCGCGGATGAGAACGAACCCTGTCGCAAAACCATGCGACCTCTACTCTGTTTTGCCCAGAGGCGAATACCCTCTGTGTGGGACTCTAAAGACTCGACACTACGCTGGCAGTGGGTTTAACCACAGACCGCAAGCGGCACTAGCTGTGCATAACGGTCCCCAGGTAGATGTCGACAAGAAGGCTGACGAGGTGAAACCCCATCTGAACTCCTACTGAGTCTGAATGTGACATTCTCCGTACAGTCCGGTCTGTTCGTCTGATACATCGCATGGCGGGCCTAGGGGGGGTAAACGTCAGTCCCCTAATAGCGGTACAAGTCGTGTCGGAGTGAAGCCCAATACACCCTGAGATAACACTGGAACCTACCAGTACATCTCGCTTGCCCTGGCCAGGGACTACTTGTGTAATGGCTCTCCTAGACACAGCGCGATGTCAACCCCCAATACCGGGAGAGACGAATCCTGTCTAACCGTCACTGCCTCCAAGTGCTTCGGGACTGCTCCCAACTACTACCTGTTTGCACGACTCAGTAGAGCCGTGGTAGGGTAGTAATCAAAGAACAGTGGGAACACACTCGAGGCGAAGTGACAGTGTCAAGTCAGCGGACTAAGCTGTACTCATGTCACCTGGGAACTGATAACTGACGATAGGTATAATACCAACCATCAGTTCCCGACGAGTCCTGTCCAGTGTACTCGTAACCCAACGAGCACCCGCATACCATCTCAAGTACGACGTACTGACGGCTGTGGGACAGACCGTCTCCCGTGCTGGGATAAGAAGCGCATACGCTAGTCTACTCCGGAGTATCGATGCCCTATCTCGGTACTCCCACGACTAGGGACGTGTATAAGGATGTGCTTGTAGATTACCCAGCCCCCACGAGTGTGATCGCCATCACAACGCCGGTAATCAAGCAAAGATCCTAAGGGCTCTACTAATGCGTATAGGTGATATAATAAATAAACACACATGTACACATTAAAGCAGAGGCAAACCAAGTAGCATACTACTATATTGAGCAAGATTGTCTGTACAACTGTGAATATCCCAAGCTTCCATCAAGTAATATACATACTAGTATGATACAGTAATGGCCTCTAGGGCATATACACTAACAATCTCCCACTTGCACTAAGGCCATGTACTGGCGTATCGAAGACCTATCATCTCGATCAGCCGCTCGAACTGAGTCTGGGGTAAAGCCTTCGTGAATGGGTCCGCAGTGTTGTCCTTTGTGTCCACTCTCCGCACCTCGATCTCCTGTCGATCAATGATCTCCCTGATCAGGTGATACCGCCTTAAGATGTGCCTGGATTTCTGATGGGACCTTGGTTCCTTCGCTAAAGCTATAGCCCCATTGTTATCGCAATACAAAGGTATTGGGTCAACAATGGACGGAACCACCTGAAGTTCACTAATGAACTTCTTAATCCAGACCGCCTCTTTTGCGGCATCGCTTGCAGCAATGTATTCAGCCTCCATCGTCGAGTCTGCGACGGTATCCTGCTTGGAACTCCTCCAACATACCGCCCCTCCGTTGAGGGTAAACACAAAACCCGAGACAGATTTGCTGTCATCTTTGTCACTCTGGAAGCTTGAATCGGTAAAGGACTCGACCCTGAGGTCTCCATTACCGTAAACCAGGAACATCTCCTTAGTCCTCCTCAGGTACTTGAGAATGTTCTTCACTGCTATCCAGTGGTCCTCCCCTGGGTCTGACTGATACCGGCTTACCATGCTCAACGCGTAAGCTACATCTGGTCTTGTACATAGCATCGCATACATTATAGATCCTACCGCCGAAGCGTAGGGTATAGTGCTCATGCGAACCCTCTCCTCGTCAGTCTTAGGAGACATCTTCTTGGAGAGGGTAATTCCGTGCAATGCGGGTATGTTACCGCGCTTGGAACCCTCCATACTAAATCTCTTTAGTACGGTCTCTATGTACCTGGACTGTGAAAGTCCCAATAGTTTCTTGGATCTATCTCTATAGATCTTGATCCCCAGAATGTACGAGGCATCACCCAGGTCCTTCATGGAGAACCTTTGTGACAAAAACAGCTTGACCGATTGTAGCATAGGAACATCATTTCCTATCAAAAGAATGTCGTCCACGTACAAGACTAGGAACACGACAGTTCGTCCTACAATCTTCTTATACACACAGGGTTCATCTTCGTTCTTGATGAAATCAAATTCCTTGATTGCCTCATCAAAACAGATGTTCCAGCTCCGCGATGCCTGCTTTAATCCATAAATGGATTTAAGCAACTTGCACACCTTTCCGCTGCTCCCACTGTCTACGAAACCTTCTGGTTGATCCATGTAAACGCACTCTTCCAAACAACCGTTTAGGAAAGCCGTTTTAACATCCATCTGCCAGATTTCATAGTCATGGAACGCAGCAATGGCAAGTAGGATCCGAATGGATTTGAGCATAGCCACCGGAGAAAAAGTTTCATCATAGTCCAAACCAGGTCTTTGACGAAAACCTTTTGCAACGAGTCTAGCTTTATAGGTTTCCACCTGCCCATCTACACCAAGTTTCCTTTTGTAGATCCATTTGCATCCAACGGGTTTTACCCCTGGTGGAGCAATATCCATGGTCCACACTTTATTGGCGTACATGGACTCCATTTCAGATTGCATTGCTTCCTGCCACTTATCAGAGTCCCTACTGATAATGGCCTGCCTGAAACTGGTAGGGTCATCTTCTTCCAAGATGCAATCCTCTCTATCCCCGTCAATGAGAAAACCGTAGTATCTCTCGGGCGGATGAGAAACCCTACCAGATCTGCGGAGTGGCTGAGGTTCGTCTGGGGTTATTGAATCCTGAGGTTCTGTCAAACTTTCAGTTTCAGTTTGTGGTCGCTGAATTTCTTCCAATTCTACCGTGCTCCCACTAATTTCTTTTGCAAGAAACTCCGTTTCCAAGAAAACGGCATGCTGAGCAACAAACACCTTCTGTTCCTCGGTGTGGTAGAATAGATATCCATAACCATTCTTTGGATATCCCACAAACTTACATAAAACTGATCGTGCCTCCAGTTTATCCGGTTTATGCTTTTTAACATAAGCCGGACAACCCCATATCTTAGATCTTTTAAGATATGGCCTCTTTCCATTCCATATCTCGAACGGAGTCTTAGGCACAGATTTAGACGGAACATCATTCAATAGGTATGCGGCTGTCAATAGTGCATGTCCCCAAAATGAAAGAGGCAACTCGGCATTACTCATCATGGAGCGAACCATATCCAGTAGGGTACGATTCCTCCGCTCCGAAACACCGTTGTGCTGTGGTGTATAAGGAGGAGTAAGCTGAGAGAGAATACCATTCTCTTTTAAGTAATCTAGGAATTCCGTGCTTAAGTACTCCCCTCCCCTGTCAGACCGGAGGATCTTGATACTTTTGCCTGTCTGGTTCTCTACTTCGTTTCTGAATTCCTTGAATTTCTCAAAAGCTTCAGATTTGTGTTTCATCAGATACACATATCCGAACCTAGAGAGATCGTCAGTGAATGTGATGAAGTACGAGAACCCACCCCTTGCATGTATAGACATCGGACCACATACATCACTATGTACGAGTCCCAAGAGCTCTGCTGCTCTTTCTCCATGTCCGGTGAACGGAGATTTGGTCATCTTTCCTTTCAGACAAGACTGACAAGTTCCATAAGATGAAAACTCGAACGCATTCAAGAGTCCATCTTTATGCAACTTACTCAGTCTTTTCTCTCCGATATGACCAAGTCTACAATGCCACAAGTAGGATTCATTCGTATCTGAATTCTTCCTCTTGCGTGTGTTTTGTATGTTGAGAACTGTATTCTGATTTAGAACGTAGATACCATTAAACAGTGTACCCTCTGCAACCAGTACCTTATCAAGGTAAATGTTCATGATATTCTTTTCAAGAACAAAGTTATATCCATCTTTATCGAGTAAAGAAACTGATATGATGTTGCAAACCATGGAGGGTACATAGTAGCAATCGTTCAAAATCATAGTCTTGCCATTTGGCAATACTAGGTGATATTCACCGACGGCTGCCGCATTAACTTGTGCTCCGTTCGCTACTCTGAGCGACATATCACCCGGTGCAACTTTCCTACTTTTTCTCAGTCCCTGCAATAAATTACAGATATGAGATCCTGATCCGGTATCAAGTACCCAGGAGGTAGGGCTGACCGTAAAACAGTTCTCAATTACAAGAACACCTGAAGCAGATGCAAAACCATGCTTCTTCTTCAACTGGGTATCCTGGAAATCCATACTTTCCTCCTTCCCATTCTCATACTCATGACTGTTGTCACAAGTTAGAGCTGAACCAACTTTCCCCATTCCCGAATAAGAATTCGGATCGGTCAAGCGATACATTTTATTATCTTGATTAGGGCGTGAAAAGGTTGCTGCCTGGAGAGAGAGAAAAGAAACACTCAGCGTATGCTCGTGCAAGATTAGATTGGTTTATTAATTTATCTAACCAGGGTATCTCCCACTGTTTCCTCAAATCCTTCTTAAAACCTTTTAAAAGAAGAACTAGCCGGGTTTTAATTCACGTTACAATACTTGCTTAACCTTTCAGCCAGGCTAGTGTCGGTACTTCGAGGGAGGTTTTCCAACGCTTTCGCGAAGTTCCTTAATTAAAGAACCTCTTTTCCCTGTGGGCGTAACCCCGCTAACACCTTTCTAGACACCTACTAGGTTTATAGCATTGATCGTTAAGTGAAATAATCTCCCGAGAGTAAACCAACTCATCAGTGGGATCGGGATCCAACTGTCATTGTGTGATAACCTAGATAGAATCCACTCTAGTCACCACACTCCAGAAGGTATGCTAAATCTGCAAGTTTCAGTTCTTTTGAAACTCCCGATGTGGTTTTTGCCCCTAACTGTTCATGACCTTGACTAGGTCAACAAGCCACAAACTGTTAGACAAGTTCTACCCGTCATAATCCTGATTGCATTAGACCCACCCGTACGTGCCCTTGACTAGGTCAACAAGGCCGCACGACTGTCCTAACCAATCAGATTTGCAATCCACAGAAAAATATTATTTAGCTACCGTTCACTACGCCTTGACTAGGTCAACAAACGCAGCACGAATACTGAATAATATTAATCCGAAATGACGGAGGGCTACGGCTGGGTTTTTGGCGAAAAACCCGTTAACGTAATGAACTTGATATCGTTGAAGGAACCTGATTGCACCCTTTTGAAAATCATAGTGGCGAAAACTTTTGCTAAAGAGGTCACTCCCTGCGAAGGGATCTCGGCTCTTTCCTCGTCGAGTGAGGTGCTGGGTATTCATAAGATGAATACCTCGATGCAAAACAAGAATAATCGACTATGGTGAAGTTATTACCCTGACGCAAACTTTTGTCCAAGGGGTCACTCCCGGTGAAGGGATCTCGGCCCTTGCCTCGTCGACTGAGGTGCTGGGTATTCATAACCGAATACCTCGATGCAAAACAAAAATTGAGCGTCCTTGCAATAACAGCTTTTTGAAAAACTTGTTCCAACAACGTCTTATAGGTTTATTTTCTTGCATTAGTTCTTTTAATGCGTGATATTCTTGCATTAGTTCTTTTAATGCGTCCCATCAGTTAATCCTACCATTGCAGAAAACAACCAAAATATGACGTACGCTTATGCCATTCGCATTCGCCACGGGGTCCCGTCATCACTCGTTAGGTTACTTAACTAACGACAGAGCGGGGGCTGGGCTAGCGCGGCTGTAAAACATAAGCAACGCCTAAATAGTAAAGCAATGATAGACATTACAGATCACAGATGAATACATTGGATATACTAGCAATCCGCAATCCTTCCGAGCCTGGAACGAAAAGCGGATAACACGGTCGCGGTGAATAGCCAAATACCCCACCCAAGACCCCTACGGGTGCGGCAAACTACCCGCCAAGTACTCGGTAGTTTGTGCACCCCCTCCATGGGTCTATCCTAGGAGCAAAAACAGTAAAAAGAAATATACAATGACGGCTACAACCCCGACCCGGTTGTGCGGCCAAACAAATAATATTATTACATCAATTTACATTTACAATGAATGAAAGAAAAACAAAAGCTCATCTCACATCCACCCCGGCTATTCACCCGCGACAGTCCAACACATTCATATACACATTCCAATATCAAACACAGATCATGTATAACCCCGACTAATCGTCTTATAGCGATTAGCCGACGTTCAATACATGCAAACATCACAGATATAACCAACATAGCCAAAGTGTAGCGAAGTTCGAAAAAAATACGGAATTATAGGACCCCAAAAGTGAATTTCAGTTCTGGAAAATCTGGGCACATATAATATATCTGAAAAATACCAAAATCCCATCAGAAGAACACTGCACGAAAAACGATGCAGCAAGGAAACCAACCTGCGGCGCTTCCGCGGCACATGCCTACCTCGTGCCGCGGAAGCGCGGCGAGTTAAATGAATGACGTCATCGTTTTTCTTCTGTGTTCAAACAAAACCCTGAGACGATTTTACAAGTATAAAGTTTTTCATTTAGAGCAGAAAAAAATTCAACAGAAACTTAGGGTTTTGTTTTTCCGGTTTTGCGATTTTTCGGTTTCGAACTTCCATACACTTCGCTACCAAGCTAGTTTAAGTTTAGTTAGGCTCTGATACCACTGTTAGGTCCACGTTACCTCTCCCGGTACTTACGGGGTTGCGGAAACGGTAAATCAAAATTTTTTCTAAACTTTGTAACATGGACCGTAAAAGCCGGATCTTTGCTAAACTAAAACTAGTATTCTAGCTAAAGAGAGTTAGCTACTATGGAAGATGGTTATACCTAAACTTGAACTCCTTCTTCTTCAAACCTTGTAGAGGTTGATGGTTCTCTTTTCGTCGCCTTCTCCCGTCGAAGATGGATCCACCTCGAAGGTTCGACTTTGGGCTCTTCCTCGATCTTTGAGTGAACTAGGGTTTCCGGCTTGCTAAACCTTCATCCTAGAATGAGTAGAGAGTGATTAGGGTTTGCTTTTCCTTTTAAAGAGAATGATTCTCAACACATGAGAAGGTTTCTCTTTTCTAGAGGAAGAAGAAGATGAAAATGAGGAGAGAGAGAGGTTATGATAGAATGAGCTCTTTTTTTTTTCTTTCTAGCAACCATAATGCAAAAGAAAAAATATTATCTAAATGATAATAATTGAAAATGAGAATAGTTGATGGTAGTATTTGGAATGACCACAACCATGCTTCATTTAATAAAAAGTAAGCATGAATCAAGGAAGACTTTTTAAAGCATGATGGTAGTCAATGGTCAACAAGTCAACCAAGGTCAACAAGTCAACAAAAAATCAACCATAACATAATTCTCATTTAATTACTATTATTAATAGATAATATATAAATCCATTAGGGTTTGGAAAATGAAGACTGTCAACTGTGCATACGCACCCGTTCCGAAACCCTAATGAAAAACCTCATTCTCCGCCTCAAGCAACTGTGCATACACACCTGCATTCTCGTTCCGAGGAACAAGAATACCAAGATATAAAAGCAACCCCCAAAACATATACCAGTATCTGGCTCAAACCAGAGCCTGCCAGTATAATCCGTCCGGACTCCAAACGTGCACAAGTGCGCGGATGAGAACGAACCCTGTCGCAAAACCATGCGACCTCTACTCTGTTTTGCCCAGAGGCGAATACCCTCTGTGTGGGACTCTAAAGACTCGACACTACGCTGGCAGTGGGTTTAACCACAGACCGCAAGCGGCACTAGCTGTGCATAACGGTCCCCAGGTAAATGTCGACAAGAAGGCTGACGAGGTGAAACCCCATCTGAACTCCTACTGAGTCTGAATGTGACATTCTCCGTACAGTCCGGTCTGTTCGTCTGATACATCGCATGGCGGGCCTAGGGGGGTAAACGTCAGTCCCCTAATAGCGGTACAAGTCGTGTCGGAGTGAAGCCCAATACACCCTGAGATAACACTGGAACCTACCAGTACATCTCGCTTGCCCTGGCCAGGGACTACTTGTGTAATGGCTCTCCTAGACACAGCGCGATGTCAACCCCCAATACCGGGAGAGACGAATCCTGTCTAACCGTCACTGCCTCCAAGTGCTTCGGGACTGCTCCCAACTACTACCTGTTTGCACGACTCAGTAGAGCCGTGGTAGGGTAGTAATCAAAG
This sequence comes from Agapanthus africanus, assembly GCA_030015575.1. Taxonomy (NCBI): domain Eukaryota; kingdom Viridiplantae; phylum Streptophyta; class Magnoliopsida; order Asparagales; family Amaryllidaceae; genus Agapanthus; species Agapanthus africanus. Next base: position 379,774,504 of record CM057343.1, read on the forward strand.
AACAGTGGGAACACACTCGAGGCGAAGTGACAGTGTCAAGTCAGCGGACTAAGCTGTACTCATGTCACCTGGGAACTGATAACTGACGATAGGTATAATACCAACCATCAGTTCCCGACGAGTCCTGTCCAGTGTACTCGTAACCCAACGAGCACCCGCATACCATCTCAAGTACGACGTACTGACGGCTGTGGGACAGACCGTCTCCCGTGCTGGGATAAGAAGCGCATACGCTAGTCTACTCCGGAGTATCGATGCCCTATCTCGGTACTCCCACGACTAGTAACGTGTATAAGGATGTGCTTGTAGATTACCCAGCCCCCACGAGTGTGATCGCCATCACAACGCCGGTAATCAAGCAAAGATCCTAAGGGCTCTACTAATGCGTATAGGTGATATAATAAATAAACACACATGTACACATTAAAGCAGAGGCAAACCAAGTAGCATACTACTATATTGAGTAAGATTGTCTGTACAACTGTGAATATCCCAAGCTTCCATCAAGTAATATACATACTAGTATGATACAGTAATGGCCTCTAGGGCATATACACTAACAAATCATTACAGAAATGTGCAACCCCCTGCCAACCTACATACTAGCAGTTATGGGAGGTTTACGAACACATTATACAAATCATAGATATAATCTAATTAGCCAAACATCGTAGAATTTCGATCGAGCAAACACAATTGATTCTACTCCAAAAAACTTCTCTGTGCACCTGAGACTTGAGCAGAAACAAAACACTCCAGAAAGAACAAAATAATCACAGAAGAGTTCTGGGGAATTTTGGGCTGACTCGGCCCCAACTCGGCAGCGGATCAGCGGCCGATCGCTTGGATCGACCGCGGTTCCGCGGCGTCGTGGCCAATTCAGGAACCCAAATTTCTCCAGTATTCTTGTATTTCCCTGCTTGTAATTTTAAGGGTCCCTGAAAAATTTTTAGACCCTGTTTTAAAATCGACAGAAACTTGGTGAAATTGATGTTTTTTCCGGTTCGTTTCGCGATCGAATTTCTAACGAATTTGCTAACAAGTTAGTTATGGTTTAGCGAGGCACTGATACCACTGTAAGTCGACGTTGTACACCCCTCAACTTGCGGGGAGGTGGAATAGGTAAAACAATCATTTTGTTTAAAACAACATCGACTAATCGAAAGGATCTTTGCTAAACTATAACTAACTCTATCATAGGAGTAATTAGCTACTATGAAATAAGATTATACCTAATGAACCAAGTCCTTCTTCTTCTCGTTAACCACCTCCTCGTCGGCCTCCTCTTTGAAATAGACGATCCACCCGAGAGCTTCTACTACAAGCTTTGCCTCTAATCTTGAGGCAACTAGGTTTCTCAAAGTGTTAATCTAAGCAACCTAGGTAATATAGAGTGTGATTATGGATTAACAATTCTAACTAATCCTTGATCTCAACACATGAGAGGTTAGGATTAGGGTTTGAAGAGAGAGAGCTAGAGGAGAGAGAAGGTGAGATTGAGAATTAAAATGAAATAATGATTCATTTTGAATATATGAAGCATGATGATTTATTAAATGAATAAATCAAATGATTTATCAACCATGCTTCATTCATTCATCTTGTGTGATTCATCTCATGAGTCATTAGCCATTAAATGCATCATTAACTCCATGGATGGATCACACAAATAAGTCACTAAATCAATAAATGCAAATGCCACCTTAGCCCTCAAGTCATCATCCTTCTAGAAGCTTCTCGCCAAATTACGTGAACGCCGCTCCTATCCGTGAAAACACGGAAAAACTTTAGACTGTATAAATCCAATAATCAGATACTAGAATCTGGCTTAAACCAAAGCCGGCTAGTAAAAACTGTCCGAATATCGTACGTACATAAAAACACATATGCGTCTGAACCCTTGTCGTAAAACCATACGACCTCTATATCGTTTCACCCGGAGCAGGGAAACTCTCTATGTGGGACTCTAAAGACTCGACTACTATACTGGTAGTGGGTTTAACTACAGACCGCAAGCGGCACTAGCTGTACGTAATGGTCCCCAGGTAGATGTCGATAAGAAGGCCGATGAGAAAACCCATCCGAACTCCTACTGAGCCTGATATGACAATCTCTGTACAGTCCGGTCTGTTCGTCTAGGACTATGGCATATCAGGCCTAGGGGGCGGCAAGTATCAGTCCCCTAAAAGCGGTATAAGTCATGTCGGAGCGAAACCCATTACACCATGAGAAACCACTGGAAAACCTACCAGTAAATCTCGCTTGCACTGGCCAGGGACTTTGCATAATGGCTCTCCAGACACAGCGCGATATCAACTCCCAATACCGGGAGAGACGAATCCTGTCTAACCGCCACTGCCTCCAAGTGCTCGGGACTGCACCCAACTGCTACCTGTTTGCACGACTCCTTTGAGCCGTGGTAGAGTAGCAATCTAAGAACAGTGGGACACACTCGAGGCGAAGTAGCAGTGTCAAGTTTGCGGACTATGCTGTACTCATGTCACCTGGGTACTGTTAACTGATGACGGGTATAATACCAACCAACAGTTCCCTGCGAGTCCTGTCTAGTGTACCCGTAACCCAACGAGCACATGTATACTATCTCCAGTACAACTTACTGATGGCTGTGGGACAGACCATCTCCCCAACTGGGATGAGAAGCATACACACTAGTCTATTCCGGAGTATCGATGCCCTGTCTCGATAATCCTACGACTAGGGACCTGAAAAAGGATGTGCTTGTAAACTACCCAGCCCCCACTAGTATGACTGCCATAACAACGCTGGTAGTCAAGCAAGATCCTAAGGGCTTTATCAATACGTACACACATATTACGATAGATAAAACCAAGTAGCATACTACCATGTTTAACAAGACTGTTAATATAACTGTGAATATCCCAAGCTTCCATTAAGTAATATACAAGCCAGTATGATACAATAATGGCCCCTAGGGCATATACACTAACATACCGGAGCATTTGAAGAGAAGGACACGGTCTACAAAGGTTGTAGCATCCTTCACTTAAAGTTTTTGTTATATCATAGTTAAACCCTAATCATCTAGTTTTGATTCTTGTTTAGTGTTAATTAGCACCCGATATTTTTTAAAATGGCATGCTTGATGCTAGTAAAACCCAGTGGTGGTGGTAACAAACACTTTCGGTAGCTTGAGTTAGAGAGACTTCAAGGTGGATCATCTTCGGCTTCGAAGACATCAAAGCAAGCTCGATCCTTTCTTCAAGTGGAGCCAAGAAGAGTTCTAGGGACTACTACTTGGAGCTAACGGACTACTACTTGGAGCTATAGAAGTGAAGGACTTGGTCTACAAAGGTTATAATCCTCTTCACTTAGTTATAGAACTATTTTGCTTGCATAAAACCCTAATTCTCTAGTTCGATTTTAGGTTAGTGTTGCTTAGACATCTAGGTTTTTTTAAAATTGCATACTTGATACATGTGGAAACATAGTAGAGGTGCTAAGGCACACATTTGTAGAGACCATTATTGTATAGTACTGGATTGCGTATTATATTTTGGAAGCTTGGGATATACACAAATATAATTACAATCTTGCTCAAAATGGTAGTATGATACTTGGTTTGATTCTACTTCAATATGTGTATATGTTTCTTTTAGCATATCGGTAATACATATTGGTAGAGCCCTTAGAATCTTTGCTTAACTACCAGCGTTGTGATGGCAGTCACACTAGTGGGGGTTGGGTAGTCTATATGCACATCTTTATAAAGGTCCCTAGTCATAGGATTATCGAGACGGGGCATCGATATTTCAGAGTAGACTAGTGTATACGCTTCTCATCCCAGCAGGTGAGATGGTCTGTGTTAAGAATATGTATGCCCTAGAGGCCATTATTGTATGATATAATGGATGCTTGGACATATATATAGAAGACTTTCTTGCTCGACATGATAGTATGCTATCTGGTTGCTCTTTATCTTAACATGTACACTTGTATTATTATACCGTCTCTCCGATAAATGTTGATAAAGCCCTTAGGATGTTTGCTTAACTACCAGGACTATGATGAGGATCATACTACTGGGACTTGTGTAGTCCACAAGCACATCCTTTAATTGTTCCTAGTCGAGGGGATATTGAGACAGGGCATCAATATTCCAGAGTAGACTAGTGTGTACGTTTCTTGACCTTGTATGGGGCAATGGTTGATCCCATAACCATTGGTGTTTGACATCAAAGATTGTACACGGGTGCTCATTAGAGAATGGGTACATCGAACAGGACTCGCCGAGAACTCCTAGATGGTACCATACCTATTGTCAGATAGCAGTTCTCTGGTGTTACTGGTACAGGTTAGTCTATAGACCCGAGATCTTCATAGTGTCTTGTGTGGTTCCTACTATGCTTAGATTTCCTCCCTACAATGGCTCAAAGGAGTCGTGCAAACAGGTGGATTTTGAGTATAGTCCTGAGTCACATGGAGGCAGTGAGCAATAGGAGGGGTTTCAGCTCTCCCGGTATAGGGAGTTGATATTGCGCTATACTCGATTGGTTATAACAGTAAGTCCCTAGCCAGGGCTGATGAGATTTACTAGTAAGTGTTATCAGTAGTTTCTCGAACCGTTATGAGCCACACATCTGCATGACTTCTCAAGTTACTGGGGTCTGACGATTCCACCCCTAGACTCGACAGGCGACATATCAGACGAAGAGACCGGACTGTACGATAAGTGTTACTTATAGGCTTCATGGGAGTTTGGACAAGCTTGCTTGTCGATCTTCTATTCGCTCAATACCGGGGTAGCCGTTACGTCCAGCTAGTACCGCTGACGGATTTTGGGTACCTGATCTGATCATTACCTACTGCTGGCGTTTTAACGAGTCTTTAGAGTCCCATACAGAGGTTTCCTAGTTCAAGCGAAACGAAGTAGAGCACATATGTTGATATGTGCGGGGGGCCTGATTAAATATGAGTATGTGATACCGTATTCTAATCTGGCGGTAATTTGATATCGGTTTGGTTATATGTGATATAACCGGATTATTGAATCAAGTGTTGATTTGATAATGTGATATATAGATAAATGATATTAGTCGGTTATATAGCTCACTAATTATTTTCTTCTTAATATATATATTGTTAGTTATATGTATGCCCTAGAGGCCATTATTATACATATGATGTATATTATAGTGGATGTTTGGACATATATAGAAAGGACTTTCTTGCTCGACATGATAGTATGCTATCTGGTTGCTCTTTATCTTAACATGTACTCTTATTGTCTCTCTATTACATGTTGATAAAGCCCTTAGGATGAGTACTTGACTACCAGGATTATGATGCAGATCATACTACTGGGTAAGAGGTAGTCGGTAAGTACATCCTTCAATTGTTCCTAGTCATGGGAGTATCGAGATGGGGCATCGATATTCTAGAGTAAACTAGCGTATATGCTTCTCGACCCATATGATGGGAGATGGATGATCCCATATCCATTGGTGTTTGACATCAGAGATGGTATACGGGTGCTCAGTGGAGACTGGGTACACTGAACGGACTCGCCGAGAACTCCTAGATGGTATTATACCTATCGTCAGATAGCAGTTTTCTAGTGACAGTGGTACAGGTTAGTCTGTCGACCCGAGATCGTCATAGAGTCTTGTGTGATTCCCACTGTACTTTGATTTCCACCTTACCACGTTCAAGATATCGTGCCCGAGTCACATGGAGGCAATGAGCGATAGGAGGGAATTTCGTCTCTCCCAGTATTGGGGGTTGATGTTGCGCTATGCTTGATTGGCCATAACAAGAAATCCCTGGCCATGGTTGCTGAGATCTACTGGTAAGTGTTATCAGTAGTTTCTCGAACCGTTATGGGCCTTGCATCGGCATGACTTATCAGGCTATTGGGGTCTGACGTTATACCACCCCCAGGTTGTGATATGCGACATATCTGACGAAGAGACCGGACTGTACGGTAGTGTTACTGATTGGATTCGCAGGAGTATGAGCAGGCTTGCTTGTTGATCTTCTGATCGCTCAATACCTGGGTGGCTGTTACATTTAGCAGACCGCTTGCGGCTTGTGGGTGACTAATATGATCACCACCTATTGCCGGCATATTGACGAGTCTTTAGAGTCCTACACAGAGCTTTCCTAGCTCAAGAGAAACGAAGTAGGAGCACATATGTGATATGTGCGGGACCGAGATTAATACGTGTATGTGATACCGTATTCTATTCTCGCGATATGTGATATCGGTCGGTTATATGTGATATAGCCGGGTTATCGAATCAAGTGTTGATTCGATAAGTTGATTCATATGATATTAGTCGGTTATATATGATATAGACGGATTATTAAATCAAGTGTTGATTTAATAATTTAATGTATAATTATATATTTGATATATAAATTTACATTAACTAATATTAGCTCACTTAAGATTTCTTTTTCTCACTTGTGTACACTGAGTATATATGTGATATATATTAATATACATTATTTTGTGTCATGCTAGATGCCACATGCTACATGGGTGTATGAGACTCACACCATGCTTATGATAATCCTAGGATTTTTATTTATCAAATTAAATCAAAATTGGTTGGAAATTTGTCATGGCTAGAAGCTTGGAGAAGCTTGTTGTGTCCATTGACTTAGTCCACTAATTTGTTTTATTTAAGATATTTATTAACCTAGCCATTATCCTTAGCCATAGTTTAGTCTCTACATGAGTTTGTATATGATACAAACTCACCCATGGTTGCTATTCTCACCTCATGAGTTTCATTATCATCTCCACTTCATCTTCTTCTTCATCAAGAGAAAGCTTTCTAGTTTTTCTCAAGGTGATGAAATATTGTGGGAAAAATAAATCTAAAGTGAGCAAAATTCCTACTTCATCATCCTCTACTATACTAGCCATTTAGTTTAGGGTGTTTGCTTCACTAATTTCATATTAGTGAAGAGGTAGCTTGAGTTGGTGTCTCCTCGACGTAGATCATCTTCGGCGTCGAAGACTTCAAGCAAGCTTGTTCCATTCATCTTGTGGAGCCTTTCTAGAGTCCGGGATTTCACTACTTGGAGCGAATGGACTACTACACGGAGATATTGAAGTGAAGGACCGGTCCACAAAGGTTATATTCCTTGTTCACTTTGTATGTAAAGTTGTTTGCATGCTTGATTCGTCTAAATCTCTAGTTAAGATTCTAGGTTAGGGATCTTTAGTACTGCAAATTTTTGAAATTGGCATGGACGATGCCTCCCGAAACCTTGTTGTCGTGCTGAATATCCCAACGTATATATGTGTGTGTGTGTGTGTGTGTATTATTGAGCATGGTTGGATTTTCTATTTTTTTGAAATAGAAAATGAGATGGAAAATGGGGAGATTTTTATGGAATGGGTGAAGCATGGCTTGATCTATTCTTTATTCTTTTATTTTACACTATAGAAGCATGGTTGCATTTGATTATTGGTTTTTAATTGATGCTTCAATAATTGTGAGAATAGATAAGCCATTCTTCACTTCATTTTTCTATGCTTGCATGCGAGTTCATTTTCCTTAGCTCTCTCCATATTCTACTTCCTCCCTCTCCAAGCCCTGACCCTCACATGTGATGTGAACCATAGGGCTTTGGACAAACCTAGTGAGCTTAAAACCCCTACTTCACCATCCTACACTTGATTAGCAGTTGAGTTTAGGGTGTTTCCTTCACTAAAGAGAGTTTAGTGAAGAGGTAGCTTGGATTAGAGGAACTTCAGTGTCTGTTCCACAGCTATTGGTATGTCATACCGGAGATGTTGGCTATAGTGCCCTCAAGTCAATTATTGAATCGCTGGCACGCAATTGTGATGATTGAGGGAGGACCTATACGGATAGAACAGTCTTACTCAAGATGATAGTATGCTATCTGGTTTGTCTTTATCATCATGTACATGCTTTATGTGGTATTACAGATCACTATTACATGTTGATAGAGCCCATAGGATTCTTGCTTGACTACCAGCATTATGATGGCGATCATATACGTAGGAGCTGGGAGGTGTATAAGCACATCATCAAATGTCCCTAGTCGTAGGAGTTTCGAGACTGGGCATCGATACTCCAAAGTAGACTAGTGTATATTGATCGAGACCCCGACGAGGGGCGGTGGCCAGGTCTCACAAGCCATTGGTGTTAGTTTGTTCACCTAAGATAGTATACAGGTGCTCATTGGGTTATGAGTATACTGGACGGACTCGCCGGGAACATGCTAGTTGGTAGTATACCTATTGTCAGATAGCAGTTCCCAGGTGACATGTGTGCAGGTTAGTCTGTTGACCTGAGATCGTCATTTATCTCGTGTGAGTTTCCACTGTGCTTTGATTACTACCCTTCCACCGCTCAAAGGAGTCATGCAAACAGGATTTTGTTGGGTACAGTCCCGAACCACATAGAGGCAGTGAGCGGATCGTCGGGGATTCGTCTCTCCCGGTATTGAGGGTTGATGTCGCGCAGTGCACGGGTGGCCATCACCAGAAATCCTTGGCCAAGGTAGTCGAGAATTACTGATTTGGATCAGTAGGTTCTCAGCTGGTGATGGGCTTCATACCGACACAAAATGTCGCGTTATTAGGGGTCTGACTTTATCCACCCCCTAGGTTCGATATGCGATACTCTTAGACGAACATACCAGACTGGACGGATATTGTCACGGACAGGCTCAGTAGGGGTTCGGATGAGTTTGCTCGTCGGCCTCCCTTTCGCTCAATACCTGGGTAGCCGTTATGTACAACTAGTGCTGCTGACGTGCTTGTGGTTAAACCCACTGCCAACGTATTGACGAGTCTTTAGAGTCCCATACAAAGGGTTTCCCTGCTTCGGGCTAAATGATGTAGATGCCGTATGGATTTACGGTAGGGTTCGATCATATACGTGCACTTGTGCACGTATCATGATTCGGACGGATAATACTCGTGGCTTTGATTTAAGCCGGATTCTAGTATTATTTTGTTGGATTATTTTCGTCTCATCGTATTCGTATTTTTCGGAATACGGATACGGGTATGTATATACGGATGAGGGGTATTCTTGTAATTCATTGCAAGGTGCTTCTAGACGATGCCACCTTATTTATTTTTATCCATTTAGGATTAAATGGGTTTTTTTGCATTTATTGTAGCATGGCTTTATAGTGACTCATGGTTACTATTCTAGCATGCTTTGTTATTTGTTTGTTGTGAGATATTTTGAAGTCTTGAGATTTTTTTGTTGACTTGAGATATTTTATGTTGACTTAAGATATTTTGGAGACTTGAGATATTTATTGGATGGCTTCAATTATTGCTCACAAAATATAACACAAAAAAGACTTAGCTATTTTTCTTGAGTTGCCTCTCACTCTCATGCTCAAGCTTCTTCTTCTACCTCCACCCTTCAAGTCTCATGTGTTGAGAAACCTAGGGTGTTTGGAGAAAAATTAATCTATCACTACACTCTACGTCCTCTAGGCTATCTAGTTTAGCGAACTAGGTACCCTAGTTACCTCGGCTATTAAAGTAGGAGCTTGGAATACAAATCCTCAGGTAGATCATCTTAGATGGAGGGAGACCGGAGATCAAGCTAGATCATGGTGGCCTCTAGAAGCTTGGGAAGGTGGTTGAACACTGAAGGACACGGATCAATTCGGTATAACTATTCTTAACTCTTATATATTTAGTTTGCTAGTTTAGGGTTCATGGTAGATCCGGATAGCGGGTTGTGTTAGCGCCAGTTTTGAAATTTTTTTGTTCCGCAATCGGCCACGGTTTGATGGCCAGGGCCCTTGCATAACCCAACATGGTATTAGAGACAACCCATTAACCCTATTCTAGCAGTTTAAACAACGTTTAAAGTATCAAAACCGAAACAACTCCGAAAGAATACCCATAGTTTTCCAGTTTCTGTCGATTTCAGATTAGTCTTCAAAAATTATTTAAACAATTGCAGAAGACTATTATTGTGACGACTAGAACACGGTCAAAACCCGAGCCCCAAATGCTAAAATTGTCCCGACGAGATGAAGGAAAATCCTGGCCTGGCCGGTCTGTGTTGGGCAATGGGACTTGGAATTTTTGGTGTCTTCTTGTCTCTGGAAAATTTGGTTTTTGGTATTGTTTGTTTTGACTAGATTGGATATAGTGTTATCTTTTGTATAGGGGCAATTCGGGGTATTTCGAAGTCGCTATTTTTAACACTGTTTAAATGTTTTCAGTACATACATTATTATCTGCGACCGCGAATGTAATTAGAGCGGTACAACTCATCTAATTGCTATATGTCATTTAGACGGGTTTGCGAACATGACATTCACGTTGATGTTTTGTGTTGTTCTATGGTTGTGGTTGGATCTTCATGGTGGATAGCCAGTGGTGCAATGATAGTGTTACAGTTCAGATTCGTTTGTACATTTAATATTGCGGGGTGAGCGTCCGACATGTAGACCGCCGTCTCTTCCAGTTTGTATATTATTTGTTTGGGGTACGACCGGGTTGAGGTGATGTCACCCTTGTACATATTATTTTCTTTTCTGTACTAGGATTACCCCGCGGTGGAGTGCACGAATAGTCGGGTTCTAGAGGGCAACGGGTTCACATCTCATGGCGTTGAGATGGAGGGGACCTTACTCTAGAATTGGTGGGCTATTCGCCGCACTCGAAGGGGGTATAGGTTAACCCACGGAGGGGTGCTCAAGTTACCGGATTCCATGAAGTACTGGGTAGCCCATTCACGTTATTGATTGGGGTTGCCTCGCTTATGGGATTGGCGGGTAACTTGTCGCTCGTAGAGGTCTAGGTTTTCATTGCACAGGCTATCCACACGATAGGGAACGTCGGGTCTCATTTGAGGCTCAAGTGAAACCCGAGGCTCCAAGATTATCCACCACTCTATGTTGTTGGCTGAGATTTTGTGATGTTGCTTTATATCATGCCTGGGACGAATGTTATATATATTTATATATATACTAGTAGATGTTGTATATGTTTTGCACCCGCGCTAGTCCAGCCCCCGCTCTACCGTTAGTTAAGTAACCTAACGGGTGATTACGGGGCCCAGTGGCGAATGCGGATGGCATATACGTACATTATATTTTTCGTTCCTTTATCTGGTGTGATATGTTTAATCGATGGGACTGCATTAATTCTGATTAATGCAAGGAAAACAAACTTATATGATGTTGGAACCAAGTTTTTTAAAAACTGACATTACAGACGTTTCCTTTTGCTTTGCACAGTGATATTCGGTTATGAATATCCAGCACCTCATTCGACGAGGCAAGAGCCGAGATCCCTTCATCGGGGGTGACCTCTTGAGTAAAAGTTTACGTCAGCGTAATAACTTCACTATAGTCGATTCTTTTGCTTTGCACCGTGGTATTCAGTTTGGAATATCCTGCACCTCATTCAATGAGGAAAGAGCCAAGATCCCTACACAGGGAGTGACCTCTTTAGCAAAAGTTTGCGCCACTATATATTTGTAAAACCTCTCGGTTCCTTCAACGATATCAAGTTCATTACGTTAAAGGTTTTTCGCCAAAAACCAGCCGTAGTCCTCCGTCATTTCTTATAGGTATTACTTAGTATTCATTCTATGTATGTTGGCCTACATCAAGGCATAGTGAATGGTAGCTAGGTAATGCTTATTAGTTGCATGTATATGCGACTATTTAGGACAGTCGTTGTCACGACCCGAAATTGGCACGTGACGGCCTTAATACTACGCAACGTCTACAGGCGTAAAGCAGTAAAAGAAAGCCAAAACCCAGAAATCTAAACCAGTAAAAGACAAGAAAAGATAAGAAACATTGTTTAAAAGTCTTTGAAATCACAACCCAAATTCTTTAAAAGTCCAACTTTATTTCCTTTAAAATTTTGGCAGCACATCCTTTGTAAAAGCTAGCCCCAAAAATGGGTACAACATAAATATAAAGTAAAGCATCCCCAACGGGAGCAAATCCACGCCCAAAGGCGGAAAACAACCACCACAACAAATATACGACGCCGTAGCGAAGAAATAAAAGACGGCAGAAAGGAAACTGTATAAAAGACAATAAGTCACAAATAATATACAATATCGTCCTCACCAAGTCTCTAAGTTAACAAGAAAATATTAGATGGAGAGTACAGAGATACAACGAATATACAATACAACGAATAACCACAAAACCCACCTAAGCAAACTGCACACTATGAGCTGATGCGGTATCCGTAGCCAAAGATGATAAGATGTGTGATATTAGCCTGCCTCTGACTATCCTAAGGAACACCTGCAAACACTGTGGCACAACGGGGGTGAGTTGCAAACTCATGAATAGTAAATAACATATGCAGGTAATCGCGAGTATGCACGTACAGCGTGAATCTAACATGTGCAATTAATAGCAATAAAAAGTCATATGAATGCAATAATCATGAAAGGTACTCTAACAGGTACTATTAATATATGAAGAAATGATATGAATAAAAGAATATAAACGCAACAGTCATGGAAGGTACTCTAACAGGTACACTAATGCATGAAGCAGTGCATAAACAGTAAATGTAGAGTATGGAATGAAATATGTCATTTCCACAGAATCCTGACATCGTGGTAGGATCAAAATCAATCAAGACAATCCAAATCCCAATTTTCTCAAATCAGCCCCCAATTTGGCTATCATATCAAGTATGTCTCACATATCCTTAATGTACAATATCAAGTAGATATCACATATCCCGTATGTACAATATCAAGTATATCTCACATACCCCGAATGTACAATATCAAGTAGATCTCACATATATCCTGTAATCAATATCAAATAAATTCTCAAATGTCCTAAATCCAATGTCAATGAGTCCTTTACATTCTAGGTATATTTGCATGAATAAATCTGATGATGTATATAATTTAATGTCAATACACATATATTAGCGTCCCATTCCACTAATATTGGTGTAAGGGCATATATAACAGCGGCCTAAACCCCTGTTATATATACAAAGGAGTAAAAAGAAATATCATGAAACCAATGTGTCAAGCATCGACACAGAAATGCAGGTCTATCAGGTGTTGTCACCACGACTGGCACCCTGATAGGTACGTATCATACGCTATCCCGAAAGCTCGAGTGCCTAGCTCTGACCCTCACCTCTCGACGTATCTATACATACATGACTCCCGTCGGTATCCCCATGATAACCGCTGAGTCATTGGTAATGTCACCGGATAGTATGGTTCCCCTAAGCCTCATCGCCTGACACCACGACATCGTTCTTGCTTCGGGGTACCTCCAGGCCCCACCATGTACCCGCACACGGACCCCTCCTTTCCTCGCGTGGGGTATACACATCGTAAACGAAAAATCTCATGGTGGCTGCTGAAATATCATATCAAAGGAAACCGGGTTTTTCAAATAATGCATAATTCCACGGTTCCCAAATCCAGAAAACATCATGAAAAATCCATATCTCAATGCGAAAATCCATAAATAAAGTATACGCATCATAAATCTGAAATGCGAGCATATAAAGGAAAAGCAGCAATTAACTGTAACAAGTTAATATAATATCATGCGGTTCCTAATCTCTCCAATTGTAAAATAACATGAAGTAAAGGTAAACATGTAGCTATAACCAGATATATGTGCAACATAAAGGTATAGCAAGATATATGTATCTACCTATAAGTAATGATGTAGTATACCCCCTGGGTATAACTGAAATAGGTGTGCAAGGTATACCTGTAGCTATGTCATAAAGTGTGCATATACCTATCACTAATGGTACAATACTTTATAGGTATACAGGTAACTAGCATGTAAGTATGTCAGAACATATGTATAAGCATGTAGGTATACAGGTATGCTATAAGTCAATGCGTAATGAAATATGAATCAAAGTCTCAATGTCCCTAACCAAGCAATATCATATTTATAAGTGGGTTGTGCGTGACATGGCAATTATTGACGGTGTGTGTAGCATACAATCAGTGCTCGTGCAACATGAATCGTCAATAATATGTGCAGTGTCCTAAGGATATTAGTCCAAGCACAACAATATCTAAGTAATAGGGTAAATGCGCAATTCTAAATATGACATAGAAGATGCGACAAGTAATAAAGTCTCTAGCGCTGACGCATAACGCCATGCGGGAGATTCCCCTGTAGTTGTTAAATCTACTCACCAATGCTCCTGGCTAAGTGAAGCCTACCACTTGTTTTCCCTTGTCGTAGCGTCCGAAGTCCCCGCTTGCGAACCTAAAATTTCACAAACACATCACATAAGCAAATATCATACATCGACGAAAAGACATCGAAACGCAAGAATAACGCCCTGAAAATTACACTGCGCGCTTAGCGCATCTATCGCTCACGACATCGGCTAAAAACCCTAATTGGGGTCGCTAAACTACAAAACACAAGTCTAGACCCCGATCGTCCCGATCGCGCAACACAACACAAAAATTACGAGGAATACAAAAGATATAACCTCGCAACGACCAATCGAACCCACGTCGGAAAAACCCCGGAATCTAGTAAGCAACCTATCGCAATATTTCGCACTAGTTTCAAGCTAACGCATATCTAGCAATTATAAACACCTTAAAATAGCTCAACTAAGCTATAAAAACCATTTCTATATTTTTAACACTTGCTAAATAAATTTTAGCAAAAACCTAGTAAGCAAAATTGCATAATTAAACAAAGTGTTCATTAGCAAAAATTAACATTTTCTACTAGGTTAGTCTTCTCCAAAACACAATTAACACTTCAAATAAACATTAAACACATAAATCAAGTTTTACCCTAACTAGATTATCATAAAAATCAAGCCTTGAATTTCAAACATGAAATTAAAAGCTTAAATATACAATTAATATGCTAATTAGAAATTTAGAAACAACAAAAAGGATTAGGGTTAGGGTTTTATACCTCCACAAAAGATCAAAACCAAGAAACCAAACTCATCATCTTTTCCTCCAAAATGATGTTTTGAATGAAGATCCAAGCTACTTTGGTGAAGAACAATGAAGGAAAATGAATATATTTGAGTTTTTATGATTTTATTTGGATTTTTCATGATTTATTTGATGCAAAATGGGTTGAAAAAGAGTGGGAATGATAAGGGGCAGCAAGGGGAGGGGAAGGGCCGGCCAAAGGGGTGAGGGGGATATTTTTGTGAATTTTTGTGAAGA
This sequence comes from Agapanthus africanus, assembly GCA_030015575.1. Taxonomy (NCBI): domain Eukaryota; kingdom Viridiplantae; phylum Streptophyta; class Magnoliopsida; order Asparagales; family Amaryllidaceae; genus Agapanthus; species Agapanthus africanus. The sequence goes on from CM057343.1 coordinate 379,789,686, forward strand.
AAATGCTAGGAAAAAGAGTAATAAATGCTAATAAAAGCTATATGCCATCTTTACACATTTTCTTTTCTTTTTAAAATAAAACCTTTTGCACTCCAAAAAATATCTAGATATTTAAAAAGAAGTTTCCAAAATAATCTAGTGACAAAAAAATAATTTATTCTCAAGAGAAGAAATTTCCCGATTTACGTGCACCAAATACCGCTTAAAATAATATTTTATTTGGGAAAAATTCTATCTGAACCAAAACCTCCCAAATACCCCTAAAGTTCGCGCACAAGCTTTATTTTAGCTAAAAAAGGTGCCGGAAAGCTTATACGGACGTTTGATCGAAATCAGGTTAAAACGGAAAATACCGACAATTTTGCCCTAAAACGGGAAAATTCGTAAAACGATTTCTGAAACGTTACAATCTCCCCCCTTATAAAAATTCGTGCCCGAATTAAAAATTTTCACTAAGCGTACCTTCAAAGAGAAGAGTACAAAACTCCCATATCTCGTTCGCAGCCTCCCAAGTGATTACCTCACTATACGGCTACGTCCAAGAAAAACCCTTCACAGATGGTAAGACCCTTGACCGAAGTTTCTCCACCCGCCTAGCCGTTAACATAATTGGCTGCTGGTGAACGAAAGATCGCGTCCAAGCTAAATAGTCTGGTGCTGAATCATGTGAGAAAGGTCATGAAGGTAATTGCAAAGTATCGACATAAGGAATACGGGGTGAATACTCAATAATCTGGGCGGAAGTGCCAAATTAAAGGCAACGGAAACTAACTCACTTTAAGGATCTCGAAAGGACCTACAATTCTGGGTAAGCTTCCCAAAACTCAACACATCCTTCATCGGAAAAATCCGTAGGAATACATGATCTCCCACTGCGAACTCGAGCCTGCGATCACCATGGTCGGCATAAGACCTCTGTCCGCACAGGACCGTCATCATCCTCACCTGAAACAGCTGGATCATTTCCGAAGTCTCTAGACTAACTGGGGTCCAAAAATCCTACTACACAGAGTCAGAAAAACAGACTGGAGATTGACACCACCTAACAAACAAAACATAAAGGTTGCTAATTGGAATTTCTCCTGATAACTGCTATCGAAGGAGAGTCCTAACAATGGCAAGTGATGATCCCAACTTCCGACAATAATTAGTACGTATGCACGAGTATAACCTCTAGAGTCGGTATAGCCCGCTCTCACAAAACCATCATCCTGCGGATGGAAAGACGGAGCTAAAGCTCAATCAGTACCTAAGGCTTCCTGAAGCTCCGGCCCAAGACGGCAAGCGAACAGAGTGCCTTCATTGGATACGACCCATGAAGGAACTTCGTGCAACACACAAACTTAACAAAGAACAACTGAGAAAACTGAGTATAACCGGACAACAAGCATCCGAATGGAGTCACACCCAGACTAAACCTGGGTATACGCCATAACGAATATTCCTGGAGATCTGCTCCCATTCCCACTTCGAAACGGTTTAAGGTTGCAACTCTCCAGCCGGTCTCAGATACTCAACCAAAACACACAACAAGACAACACCTTGAAACGAAATCCGAAACTTCTCTTTACATCCTTGCCCACCCGTAACTATCTCACAAGTCACGTCAAATGCTGGTGGAACTTGAATGAGTACAGAGAGTTGACAGATATGCCTGCTCTAGGATTTCACGTCTCTACCCAATAATATCAGGTACACAAACGCATCCCTAAACTCATCACACCCTTGCCACAAATCAAGGACTCCGAATCATTACCCAACCAAGTATGCTCAAGTATTTCTGACGAACGAGCATCGGCGGGCAGTATCTCACGAAAGAGATTATAGAAAAGTAGTCGGGCGCGGACATGAGCAAGCTGTCCCCTCAGTAGAGACGAACTTAAGCTGTGCTCCACGATCGCACAAGAACTGTGAATCTGCAGAAGACTATCTCAACAATCAAAATCTGCTGCAGGAAGGTGTACATTAAGCTCTGATAGTCCGTGAAAATCTGACACGACTCTCGAACAAGTAGTGTCTCCAAATCTCCAACGCAAGACCACCGCGGCTATCTCCAGATCGTGAGTAGAATATCCTGCTAGTACTTCCTCCAAATGTAGGGAAGCAAAAGTGATAACTCTATAGTGTCACCTCAGCACACAATCGAGCCCCACTCGTGAAACATCACAGTTAAAACAACAAAGTCGCCCAAACCAAAAAGCAAGAGGAACTGGTGCAGTTGTTAACCGAATCTCCAACTGCTGAAAAACTCCGCACGCATGCTGTAGGGTTCCTAGGCACACAGTAGAGGTCTCACAAGGCATCAACCATGCCATTTTACAAAATTATGGTGCCGAGAAACCCTAGTTAACGGATCGTCGCTAGAAATCTAGGCGAAAAGGTAAACTAGTTAACACTTAACTACAAGAATACGGAAATTACAACCTTTGTAGATCCGGATATCCACCTCCACGGCTCCGCAATGAAGTCTCCTCGCTGTCCAAGTCGAACCCCGGGCTCTAGCGTCGGCTTCATCGGAGAATGAATGGGCTTGGTCATCGACGACGATGCCGAAGATGATCTACTTCGAGGCATCGCTAGATCAAGCTCCCACTTCACAAAGTGATGAAACTTGTGAAGAAAACACACTCTACTACTTGGCAAGAGGTAGAGGATGAAGAAATAGGAGGTGGGTTCTCTTTTAGAATTGGATTTCTCACTCTCAAGCTCAAGTTGCCATTAATGGCATCAAGGTTTCAAACTTGAAGATGAAGAAGAAGATGAGCTAGAATTATGATAAAAGTTATGTTAAAAGAATAATAAAATCATAACTTATCATAATCTAACCTAAGGTCAAGTGTAGAGAATTTACCATGGTAAGTGAGAAGGGTTAGGGTTAAGCAAGAAGACAAAATGGTTTCTTTAGTCAAAGCTTCATGAAGCTTCAACAAGCTTCATGATAAAAAGAAACCATTATGTTTTCATATATCCATTTAAATAAATAAAGAATGGATAAATAAATGAGAGAATAAATCAAAACCCTAATTATCTACTTAACCATGGTTATATTCTTTACACTTAACCACAAGAGCATGCATCATCAAACATGATACAAAGATGTGCACAAAAATATATCACATATACATCTTGCACATCCAGGTGAGAAAAACCATTTAAAGTGAACCAATACTAGTTAATGCAAAGCAATATATCAAATATATAATTATACATTAAATCATTAAATCAACACTTGATTTAACGATCCGGTCATATCACATATAACCGACTAGTATCCGATGTATCGGCTTATCGAATCAATCCCTGATTCGATATCTAGGTTATATCGCATATAACCATTCGATACATCCATCGCGAGAATAAAATACGGTATCACATACACGCATTATTCTCGGTCCTGCACATATCTCATATGCGCTCCTATTTCGTTTCGCTTGAGCCAGGAAACCTCTGTGTAGGACTCTAAAGACTCGTCAATACGCCGGTAGCAGATGATGATCATATCAAGCACCCACAAGCCGCAAGCGGTCTGCTAAACGTAACGGCCATCCGGGTATTGAGCGATCAGAAGATCGACGAGCTAGCCCGCTCACACTCCTGTGAATCCGACCAGTAACACTTACCGTACAGTCCGGTCTGTTCGTCTGATATGTCGCATATCAAGTCTAGGGGTGGTAAACATCAGACCCCAATAACCGATAAGTCGTGTCAATGTGAGGCTCAAAACGGGTCGAGAAACTACTGGTAACACTTACCAGCAAATCTCTGATCAGCCCTGGCCAGGGACTTCCCTGTTACGGCCAATCGAGCACAGCGCAACATCAACCCCCAATACCGGGAGAGACGAAACCCCTCCTATCGCTCATTGCCTCCATGTAACTCAGGACTGTACCCAAAGACCACCGTTTTGCACGCCCTCATGGACGTGGTAAGGTGGAGATCAAAGCACAGTGGGAATCACATAAGACTCTATGACGATCTCGGGTCTACAGACTAACCTGTACAAGTGTCACCTGAGAACTGCCATCTGACGTGAGGTATAATACCATCTGGGAGTTCTCGGCGAGTCCGTCCAGTGTACTCAGTCTCCACTGAGCACCCGTATACCATCTCTGATGTCAAACACCAATGGATATGGGATCATCCATCGCCCATCACATGGGTCGAGAAGCGTATACGCTAGTCTTCACTGGTATATCGATGCCCCGTCTCGATACACCCACGACTAGGGACCTTGAAGGATGTACTTATGGACTACCATGTCCCCACTAGTATGATCTGCATCATAGTCCATGTAGTCAAGTACAAATCCTAAGGGCTTTACCAACATGTAACTATAAGACAGTATAAAGAGACTAGTGTACATGTTAAGATAAAGAGCAACCAGATAGCATACTATCATATCGAGCAAGAAAGTCATCTCTCTATATGTCCAAGCATCCAATATAATATACATCATCTGTACAATACTGGCCTCTAGGGCATACATACAACTAACACATGCCTCAGTCCAAAGAAAAAGAAACCTCCTTTCAGGTCAGTCCAGTCAACGGTGCAGCACTACACTAGCAATCCTGCATGAAACGGCGGTAAAAACCAGCTAAACCCAAAATCTGCGGACTTCCATCCCATATACAAGTCTGGGCCAAAGCTGTATGGCCTCGATCTTCCTCGGAACCATACGAAAACCGTCTCCCGTAACTACAAGACCTAGGAGTCAACACAACAAGCCTGAAGGAACACTCCGAGAATCTAGCAAACCGCTGGGGCTCTCCCAGTATCTGCAAATCAAATCCTCAAGTGCTGCTCATGTCCCTCAAGACACAATAAATAGACCAGAATGTCGTAAATAACACAACAATAACTGGTCGAGGAACGTCTTGAAGAAATCCGGTTCATCACATCTACGAATGCTGCTAGGGCATTGGTGAGTCCAATGACATACCAGCACACACAAAGCCCGTAGCACACACAAGGCAGTCTTCGGAATGTCACCACTCCGAACCCGCAACAATGATGACCTGATCCCCAAACAAACCTAGAAAAAAAATGTCTCGCACTTAGGAGCTGATCCAAGAAATCGTCAATGCGAGGTAAAGGATACCTGTCCGCACCGTAAGCCGGTTCAATTGACGATCCATCAGACATAAACTCAAACTATCGTCTTCCTCCTTGACGAACAGAAATAGGAGCTCCCCAATGCGAAACGCTCAGACGCACAATCCCCTCAACAAACAACTCTGCAACTGTTCCTTAAGCTCCCTAAGCTCCGCCGGCTCATCTGGAACAACGTCGGATAACTCTCGCATGATAAGAACCCAGTCCAACAAACCCACTGTGGCTCCAGTATCACGAATGAACGCCAAGAATCCTCGACATCCTCTCCTCAAAAGCCGACTAGCGAAAAAAAAGGCTAAATTCAAGCTGTGAGAGGCGGCATCACTGCCCCCCCACACAACAAGAACTGACTTGCCGAGAAAACAAACCTGACTGTTTTCTCACGATAGTCCACAGACGCCTAACACGTAGCTAACCAATCCATGCCTAGGAGAACGCCAAATCCAACATCTCTAGAAGGATCAAATGACGGAAGAATCTTCTAACTGATTGGCATACGACTGAAATACGTGTCGCGCAACAAAAAAATCGCTGACATAAGTTAACACAACAAACGGCTGATCTAGCTAACACGAATCCCCTCGTCCCAAACCTCTGCTACTCCCGCAACGGTCACGAAAGCTGTCTCGACGACTAAGCCTCTGTCTCTGGGCTGGTATACCGGTACGAGTCCTCCACTGTTCCGGAACTCCCAAAGTCTCAGGAATACGTGTCTCGTCAACTAGGGCTGCATCCAGTGGTGCTATGTAGGTGACGGAATGATGTGCGCCGATCGCAAGGAACAACTGGGTAACAGGGGTGACAACCTCCTGTCGCTGCGCTCGAATGGTCCCCACTAAAGAACTCATCTTCCGGCGCATGTCCTGCATCTCTGCCACAAGCCTAGAGATACTATTTGTCGAAGGCGGATCCGTCTACACCTATGCAATGAGCGTGCCATCCTGGTCAGTCCTTGACCCACCCGAGTCAACTCTGACCTCGGCCCTCGCTGCACCTCACTGAGTCCCCATAGTCATCGGCGGCAAAGGCTATAAATAGGGATAGGATTCGATATGAACACGGAAATCGAATCACAAGGATATGAATCATCAAGGAAGGAATTTCAAGTAATTGTACTTAGGTCACTTTAGGCGGAGTACTGCATCGTGAGTATGCTGCAGACATACACACACTACGTTACTCTGCTTAAGCTACCTACTCCCTCATATCAAGGTCATCCTACACTCCGTATGGTAAAAACCAAGCGCTTTGATACCAACTTTGTCACGACCCGAAATTGGCACGTGACGGCCCTAATACTACGCAACGTCTACAGGCGTAACGCAGTAAAAGAAAGCCAAAACCCAGAAATCTAAACCAGTAAAAGACAAGAAAAGATAAGAAACATTGTTTAAAAGTCTTTGAAATCACAACCCAAATTCTTTAAAAGTCCAACTTTATTTCCTTTAAAATTTTGGCAGCACCTCCTTTGTAAAAGCTAGCCCCAAAAATGGGTACAACATAAATATAAAGTAAAGCATCCCCAACGGGAGCAAATCCACGCCCAAAGGCGAAAAACAACCACCACAACAAATATACGACGCCGTAGCGAAGAAATAAAAGACGGTACAAAAGGAAACTGTATAAAAGACAACAAGTCACAAATAATATACAATATCGTCCTCACCAAGTCTCTAAGTCAACAAGAAAATATTAGATGGAGAGTACAGGGATACAATGAATATACAATACAACGAATAACCACAAAACCCACCTAAGCAAACTGCACACTGTGAGTTGATGCGGTATCCGTAGCAAAAGATGATAAGATGTGTGATAATAGCCTGCCTCTGACTATCCTGAGGAACACCTGCAAACACTGTGGCACAACGGGGGTCAGTTGCCAACTCGTGAATAGTAAATAACATATGCAGGTAATCGCGAGTATGCACGTACAGCATGAATCTAACATGTGCAATTAATAGCAATAAAAAGTCATATGAATGCAATAATCATAAAGGTACTCTAACAGGTACTACTAATATATGAAGAATTATATGAATAAAGGTATGTAAATGCAACAGTTATGGAAGGTACTCTAACAGGTACACTAATGTATGAAACAGTGCATAAACAGTAAATGTAGAGTATAGAATGAAATATGTCATTTCCACGGAATCCTGATATCGTGGTAGGATCAAAATCCATCAAGACAATCCAAATCCCAATTTCCTCAAATCAGCCCCCAATTTGGCTATCATATCAAGTCTCACATATCCTTAATATACAATATCAAGTAGATCTCACATATCCCGTATGTACAATATCAAGTATATCTCACATACCCCGAATGTACAATATCAAGTAGATCTCACATATATCCTGTAATCAATATCGAATAAATTCTCAAATGTCCAAAATCCAATGTCAATGAGTCCTTTACATTCTAGGTATATTTGCATGAATAAATATGATGATGTATATAATTTAATATCAATACACATATATTAGCGTCCCATTCCACTAATATTGGTGTAAGGGCATATATAACAGCGGCCTAAACCCCTGTTATATATACAAAGGAGTAAAAAGAAATATCATGAAACCAATGTGTCAAGCATCGACACAGAAATGCAGGTCTATCAGGTTTGTCACCACGACTGGCACCCTGATAGGTACGTATCATACGCTATCCCGAAAGCTCGAGTGCCTAGCTATGACCCTCGCCTCTCGACGTATCTATACGTACATGACTCCCGTCGATATCCCCATGATAACCGCTGAGTCATTGGTAATGTCACCGGATAGTATGGTTCCCCTAAGCCTCATCGCCTGACACCACGATATCGTTCTTGCTTCGGGGTACCTCCAGGCCCCACCATGTACCCGCACACGGACCCCTCCTTTCCTCGCATGGGGTATACACATCGTAAACGACAAATCTCATGGTGGCTGCTGAAATATCATATCAAGGGAAACCGGGTTTTTCAAATAATGCATAATTTCATGAACTACCACGGTTCCCAAATCCAGAAAACATCATGAAAAATCCATATCTCAATGCGAAAATCCATGATAAAGTATACGCATCATAAATCTGAAATGCGAGCATATAAAGGAAAAGCAGCAATTAACTGTAGCAAGTTAATATAGTATCATGCGGTTCCTAATCTCTCCAATTCTAAAATAAAATCAAGTAAAGGTAAACATGTAGCTATAACCAGATATATGTGCAACATAAAGGTATAGCAAGATATGTGTATCTACCTATAAGTAATGATGTAGTATACCCCTTGGGTATAAGTGAAATAGGTGTGCAAGGTATACCTGTAGCTATGTCATAAAGAGTGCATGTACCTATCACTAATGGTACAATACTCTATAGGTATACAGGTAACTAGCATGTAAGTATGTCAGGACATATGTGTAAGAATGTAGGTATACAGGTATGCTATAAGTCAATGCGTAAAGAAATATGAATCAAAGTCTCAATGTCTCTAACCAAGCAATATCATATCTATAAGTGGGTTGTGCGTGACATGGCAATTATTGACGGTGTGTGTAGCATACAATCAGTGCTCGTGCAACATGAATCGTCAATAATATATGCAGTGTCCTAAGGATATTAGTCCAAGCACAACAATATCTAAGTAATAGGGTAAATGCGCAATTCTAAATATGACATAGAAGATGCGACAAGTAATAATGTCTCTAGCCCTGACGCATAACGCCATGCGGGCGATTCCCCTGTAGATGTTAAATCTACTCACCAACGCTCCTGGCTAAGTGAAGCCTACCACTTGTTTTCCCTTGTCGTAGCGTCCGAAGTCCCCGCTTGCGAACCTAAAATTTCACAAACACATCACATAAGCAAATATCCTACATCGACGAAAAGACATCGAAACGCAAGAATAACGCCCTGAAAATTAGACTGCGCGCTTAGCGCATCTATCGCGCACGACATCGGCCAAAAACCCTAATTGGGGTCGCTAAACTACAAAACACAAGTCTAGACCCCGATCATCCTGATCGCGCAACACAACACAAAAATTACGAGGAATACAAAAGATATAACCTCGCAACGACCAATCGAACCCACGTCGGAAAAACCCTGAAATCTAATAAGCAACCTATCGCAATATTTCGTACTAGTTTCAAGCTAACGCATATCTAGCGATTATAAACACCTTAAAATAGCTTAACTAAGGTATAAAAACCATTTCTATATTTTTAACACTTGCTAAATAAATTTTAGCAAAAACCCAGTAAGCAAAATTGCATAATTAAACAAAGTGTTCATTAGCAAAAATTAACATTTTCTTCTAGATTAGTCTTCTCCAAAACACAATTAACACTTCAAATAAACATTAAACACATAAATCAAGTTTTACCCTAACTAGATTATCATAAAAATCAAGTCTTGAATTTCAAACATGAAATTAAAAGCTTAAATAAACAATTAATATGCTAATTAGAAATTTAGAAACAACAAAAAGGATTAGGGTTAGGGTTTTATACCTCCACAAAAGATCAAAATCAAGAAACCAAACTCATCATCTCTTCCTCCAAAATGATGTTTTGAATGAAGATCCAAGCTACTTTTGTGAAGAAGAATGAAGGAAAATGAATATATTTGAGTTTTTATGATTTTATTTGGATTTTTCATGATTTATTTGATGCAAAATGAGTTGAAAAAGAGTGGGAATGATAAGGGGCAGCAAGGGGAAGGGAATGGCTGGCCAAGGGGGTGAGAGGGGTATTTTTGTGAATTTTTGTGAAGAAAATGCAAGGAAAAAGAGTAATAAATGCTAATAAAAGCTATATGCCACCTTTACACATTTTCATTTCTTTTTAAAATAAAACCTTTTGCACTCCAAAAAATATCTAGATATTTAAAAAGAAGTTTCCAAAATAATCTAGTGACAAAAAAATAATTTATTCTCAAGAGAAGAAATTTCCCGATTTACGTGCACCAAATACCGCTTAAATTAATATTTTATTTGGGAAAAATTCTATATGAACCAAAACCTCCCAAATAACCCTAAAGTTCACGCACAAGCTTTATTTTAGCTAAAAAAGATGCCGACAAGTTTATACGGACGTTTGATCGAAATCGGGTTAAAACGGAAAATACCGACAATTTTGCCCTAAAACGGGAAAATTCGCAAAACGATTTCTGAAACGTTACAGTCATACAGTTGTTTTAGCCTACGTGAAGGACTTGTACGGGTGGTTCTAATTTAATCCAGGATAATGATGGGTTGAACTTGATTGACGACTTATGATATGTTGGCATACGTCAAGGTCATAAGCGTTAGGGGTAAAAATCATATCGGGAGTTTCAAACATACAGGAAACTTGTCAGGCATGCGCATGTTAGTGGATGTTGCATATTCTCACAACACTTGTAAGGAGGCGGTAGCGATAAACAAAAATTTCTTGCATGCAACACCCACATAAATCAAGATCTTATGCTTAAACCATAACTAGCAAAACTATCTAGAGATCTAATCTACTATGATAGTGTTATACCTATGGAATCGGTCCTTCGGATCTTTGTTTGGATGTGACTCCAAGTCTCTTTTTGTTCGCAATGTGCTCGATCTCCGGCCACCACAAGATCCAAGATGATCCACCCGAGAGCTATCGAACAAGCTACAAACTCTTAATAAGAGTTTAACTAAGAGATCAAATTTGCTAGAAGAGATCACTTAGATGATGTAGAGATCAAGTATTGGATTATCTTTTTGCTCTAAGCTTTTGATTCACAAATCATGTGAAGGTTAAACCAAAGAGGAGGAAGAAGGAGATAATGAGGAGAGAGAATGTGAATGTGATGAATGAAAAAATTAAGCATGGAAAAATGATATGGCTCAAAATGAAAATAATTGAAGCATGCAATAAAATAATGCACCATGCTTCAATAGTAACTCCAAATGAAAATAAAATGAATTTAGCCATTCCTGCATCCATGCTTAGACTTTCTCCAAATTCCACCTCATTGTTTTATTTTAAAAAAATAAAAACCCATTTATGAGGTGTCTCCTTCTAGAAGGTATTCTTGTAACAATTACTAGAATACCCCTCCACCGTAGACCGTATAAGTATACCCGTATCCGAATTCCGAAAAATACGAATACAAATAATCCAATAATATAATACCGGTATCCGGCTTAAACCAAAGCCTACCAGTATTATCCTTCCGATCATTATTCCTGTAACAATTACAAGAACATGATCGAAACTCTGCCGTAACAACTTACGGCCTCTACATCTTTTGCATGAACCAGGGAACCCTCTGTGTGGGACTCTAAAGACTCGACAGTACGCTGGCAGTGGATTTAACCACAAGCACGTCAGCGGCACTAGCTGTGCGTAACGGTTACCCAGGTACATAACAAAAGGTGGCCGACGAGCGAACTCATCACAACCCTAACGAGCCTGTAAGCAACACTTACCGTACAGTCCGGTCTCTTCGTCTGATACGTCGCATATGAAGTCTAAGGGTGGTAAATGTCAGACCCCAGTAACTTTATAAGTCATGCTGATTTACGGCCCATAACGGTTGGAGAAACTACTGATAACTTTTATCAGTAAATCTTGAGAACCCTGGCCAGGGATTTGCTGTTATGGCCGATCAAGCATAGCGCGACATCAACTCCTTATACCGGGAGAGACGAAACCCTTCCTATCACCCACTGCCTCCATGCGATTTGGGACTCTACCCAAAATCCACCTGTTTGCACAACTCAGTGGAGCCGTGGTAGGGAGGAAATCAAAGCATAGTGGGAATCACACAAGACACTATGACGATCTCGGGTTTATAAACTAACATGTACAAGTGTCACCAGAGAACTGCTATCTGACAATAGGTATATATGCCATCTAGGAGTTCTCGGCGAGTCCTGTTCGGTGTACCCATTCTCCAATGAGCACCTGTGTACAATCTTTGATATCAAACACCAATGGTTGTGGGATCAACCATCGCCCCCAGGGTCAAGAAACGTACACACTAGTCTACTCTGGTAATATCGATGCCCTGTCTCGATATACCCTCGACTAGGAACTATTAAAGGATATGCTTATAGACTGCCCAGGCCCCACTAGTATGATCTCCATCATAATCCTGGCAGTCAAGCATACTCCTAAGGGCTTCATCAACATGTATATAAAGATATGAAATACAACACATCACACGTTAAGATGAAGATAAACCAGATAGCATACTATCATTTCGAGTAAAGATTGTTTCTGTACATATACATGCCTAGCATCTTATACAATACAGGCCTCTAGGGCATACATATCTAACAATCTCCCACTTGCACTAAGGCCTGTTGTTGGTGCAATAAGTACCCACTGTCCATACTAGAACCAGTTTCCGGCGTACCGTATGCCTAACATCTCGAACAGTTTCTCAAACTGGACTTAAGGGATGGCCTTGGTGAATGGATTTGTTGTATTGTCTTTCATGTCTACTCACCGTACCTCGATGTCCTGGTGATCCACTATCTCCCTAATGAGGTGATACCGCCTCAAGATATGTCTGGATTTCTAATGGGACCGCGGTTCCTTTGCCAAAGCCATGGTTCCATTGTTATCGCAATACAGAGGTATTGGATTAGCAATGGATGGAACCACCTGAAGCTCAGAAATGAACTTCCTCATCCAGACTGCCTCTTTTGCGGCATCATTAGCATCAATATACTTAGCTTCCATCGTGGAGTCAGCGACGGTATCTTGCTTGGAACTCTTCCAACATACCGCCCCTCCATTTAGGGTAAATACAAACCCTGAGATGGACTTACTATCATCCTTTTCGCTCTGGAAGCTGGAGTCGGTAAAGCCATCCATTTGGAGATCTCCGTTACCATACACCAAGAACATTTCTTTAGTTCTTCTCAAGTACTTCAGAATGTTCTTCACAGCAGTCCAGTGTTTCTCCCCTGGATTGGATTGATACCTATTTTGCACTCAGTACATAAGATACATCTGGGCGAGTACACAACATCGCATACATTATAGATCCTACCGCCGAAGCGTAGGGTATAATGCTCATGCGAGCCCTCTCCTCGTCAGTCTTTGAAGACATCTCTTTGGAGAGGGTGATCCCGTGACAAGCGGGTAAATTAGCTCGCTTGGAATCTTCCATACTAAAGCTCTTTAGTATGGTGTCAATGTATCTCGATTGGAACAATCCCAATAATTTCTTATATCTATCTCTATCGATCTTAATCCTCAGAATGTATGAGGCATCACCCAGGTCTTTGATGCAGAACCTCTATGATAAGAATAGTTTGACCGATTGTAGTATAGGAACATCATTTCCTATCAAGAGAATGTCGTCCACGTACAATACGAGGAATGTAACGATGTAACTGTACTCTCAACAATCCTTTTATAAATACATGGTTCATCTACATTTTTGATAAAACCAAATTCTTTGATTATATCATCAAAGCAGATGTTCCAACTCCGTGATGCCTGCTTTAATCCATAGATGAATTTAAGCAACATGCATGCTTTTCCGCTGCTCCCATTATCAATGAAGCCTTCTGGCTGATCTATAAAAACGCATTCTTCTAAATCACCATTTAAAAATGTCGTTTTAACATCCATCTGCCAGATTTCATAATCATAGTGAGCACCTATAGCAAGAAGGATCCGAATGGATTTAAGCATTGCGACTGGTGAAAAGGTTACATCATAGTCCAAGCCCGGTCTTTGACGAAATCCTTTTGCGACCAGCCTAACTTTATAGGTCTCCACCTGACCATCCACACCGATCTTTCTCTTAAAGATCCATTTGCACCCTATGGGTTTTACTCCAGGAGGTGCAACCTCCAAAGTCCATACTTTGTTGGTGTGCATGGATTCCATTTCGGATCTCATGGCATCCAGCCACTTCACCGAGTCACCACTCGTGATAGTTTGATGAAAACTAGTAGGATCATCATCATCCATGATGCAATCTTCTCTATCACCATCAATTATAAAACCGTAGTATCTATCAGGTGGACGAGAAGTCCTACTAGATCTACGGAGTGGCTGAGGTTCGTCAGGTTCTATTGAAACCTTAGGTTCAACCAAATCATCGGTAATTGTTTGTGTTTCTGGAATTTCTTCAAGTTCTACCGCATTGCCAACAGTATCATTTGTAAAAAATTCATTTTCTAAAAATGTGGCATACTGAGAAACAAACACCCATTGTTCCTCCTTGTGGTAGAAAAGATATCCATACGAGTATTTTGGATATCCCACAAATTTACACAAAACCGATCATGTTTTGAGTTTGTCCAGATTCTGCTTTTTCATATGAGCCGGACAACCCCATATACTAACTCGTTTAAGAGATGGTCTCTTCCCATACCATATCTCATATGGAGTGGTTGACACAGTTTTGGTCGGAACCCTATTCAATAGATAAATCGCAGTCTCCAATGTGTGCCCCCATAATGATAGTGGTAAATCAACATCACTCATCATTGATCGTACCAAATCTAATAGGGTACGATTCCTCCGTTCCGACACACCGTTGTGCTGTGGTGTGTATGGAGGAGTGAGCTGAGAGAGAATCCCATTCTCTTTTAGGAAATCTAGAAACTCTGAGCTTAGATACTCACCTCCTCGATCCGATCGAAGTTTCTTGATACTCAAGCCAGTTTGTTTCTCTACTTCAGGTTTATACTCCTTGAACTTTTCGAAGGCTTCGGACTTATGTTTCAACAAGAACACGTGTCCGAATCTCCAGAAATCATCTGTAAAAGTTATGAAGTATGAAAAACCACCTCTCGCATGTATAGACATTGGTCCACATACATCACTATGTATGAGGCCTAATAGTTCAGTAGCTCTCTCTCTCTCCGTGTCCACTAAACGGAGTTTTGGTCATTTTACCTTTGATACAAGACTGGCAAGTCGCATAAGATTTATATTCAAACGGGTTTAAATATCCATCTTTATGTAGCTTGATTAGTCTTGTTTCGTTAATATGACCAAGTCTACAATGCCAAATGAAAGCTTCATTTATGTCTAAAACCTTTCTTTTGTTTGTGTGTTGTATATTGAAAACTGTGTGCTGGTTTAGAACGTATATCCCGTTATTTAATGTACCAGACCCAATCAACTCTTGATTAAGGTTAATGTTCATAACATTAGATTGTAATACAAAATTATATCCAGCATTGTCCAACAATGATACAGATATAATATTACATAACATCGAAGGTAGAAAATAACATGGGTTCAAAACCAATATACAACCCGACGGCAAACCAAGGTGATACTCTCTCACTGCTATAGCATGTACAGAGGAACTATTCCCAACTTAGAGAGTGTGATCACCTTTCTTCAAAAACCTGCTATTTCTCAGCCACTGCACACAATTGCAGATGTGAGATCCTGATCCGGTACCTAATACCCAGGAAGCAGCGTTAATTGAAATACAGTTTTCTGTTACAAACACACCTGAAGTGGAAGCATCACCATGCTTCTTCTTCTGGAGGCCGGCCAGGTATCCAACGTAGTTTCTCTTCCAGTGCCCAGTCTGGTGGCAGTGGAAGCATTTTCCTAGTCCTGTCGCAGCAGCCCCTATCCTGTCTTTCCCGGTGCCTTTTTCACTCCTCCTCTCGGCTTGATGGGATTCTTCTTCTTCTTTCCCTTGGCCTTGGCTTTCGGGACGGAAGAGGAAGATGGCACAGCAGTTAGAGCGGGAGTTTTTGCTACCTTTAGCGTGCTCTCTGCACTCCTCAACATATTGAGGAGTTCAGGTAAGGACTTCTCCATGTTGTGCATGTTGAAGCTTACAATGAACTGAGCAAAAGCAGGGGGAAGGGACTGTAGAACAATATCAACATACTGTTCGTTCTCCATGGTCCAACCCTGGTCCTCTAGTTCTTCGATAAGTCATATTATCTTCAATACATGGTCACCTACAGACGTGCCAGCAACCATCCGTATCTGAAACAACTTTCGAGATGCCTCGTATCGGAGAGTACGAGATTTCTCTCCACACAACTCCTTTGTATGGAGAAAGATGGATTGTACATCCATCTTCTCGTGCTGCTTATGATGTCCATTGTTCATAGAAGCAAGCGCGAGGCACTTGGCTATTGCACAGTCTATATCCCATGTCTTGCAGATTTCTTTATCTGCAACTGAAGAATCAGGGCCTGGGCTAGGAGGGGCTGGAGTAGTCAGGACATATCCGACCTTATCATAGGTCAGAACAATATTTACGTTCCTCAGCCAATCTTTGTAATTCGGTCCCGTGAGTTTATTCTTGTCTATTAAAAGCTTAAGTCCCGTCATAGGTATCTGCCATTAGGAGAGATAAAAGAAGACATTCAGCGATTGCTCTTGCATTATTAGATTGGTTATTAATCTTGTCTAATCGATGTCTCCCACTGCTTTTTATTAAATTTTCCTTCAAACCTTAAAAAGAAAATTAGCCAGGATTAATTGCAATCTACAAGTTCGCTAACCGGTCGGCCAGGCCAGTGTCGGTATTCTGAGGGAGGTTTCTCGTGCTTTCGCACGGACCTAAATAAAATAAACCTCATTTTCCTAGAGGCGTAACCCCATTGACACCTTTCTAGACACCTACTGGATTAGATAATTGTAAAGTGCAAATCTCTCCCGGAAGTAACTTTTACTCACAGTGGGATCATGATCCAACTATCAAATAGAAGGTATGCAATCTCATTGCAAATTTCAACTCTTGAAATTCCCGATATGATTTTTACCCCTAGTGTCTTATGACCTTAACTATGGTCAAAAAATCATAAACACTAGTCAAGTTCTACCCGCCATTTCGTGATTGATTTAGACCCACCCGCATGACCCTTAACTATGGTCAACAAAGTCATATGAATGTCCTAATCGATCACATCTAATGCTTTGTAGGAAGACATCGCTTAGCTACCGTACACCATGCCTTAACTATAGTCAACAAACGTGGCACGAATACTGTTAGTGTATATGCCTTAGGGGGCATTATTGTATCATACTAGTTTGTATATTACTTAATGGAAGCTTGGGATATTCACATGTATATAACAGTCTTGCTAAACATGATAGTTTGCTACTTGGTTTTTCTATCTTAATATGTGAGTATACGTATTGATAGAGCTCTTAGGATCTTGCTTGACTACCAGCGTTGTGATGGCAGTCACACTAGTGGGGGCTGGGTAGTCTACAAGCACATCCTTTTTCAGGTCCCTAGTCGTAGGATTATCGAGACAGGGCATCGATACTCCGGAGTAGACTAGTGTGTACGCTTCTCATCCCAGTTGGGGAGATAGTCTGTCCCACAGCCGTCAGTACGTCGTACTGGAGACAGTATATAGGTGCTCGTTGGGTTACGGGTACACCGGACAGGACTCGTAGGGAACTATTGGTTGGTATTATACTCGTCGTTAGTTAACAGTTCCCAGGTGACATGAGAACAGCATAGTCCACAGACTTGACACTGCTACTTCGCCTCGAGTGTGTCCCACCGTTCTTAGATTACTACCCTACCACGGCTCAAAGGAGTCGTGCAAACAGGTAGTAGTTGGGTGCAGTCCCGAGCACTTGGAGGCAGTAGCGGTTAGACAGGATTCATCTCTCCCGGTATTGGGGGTTGATATCGCGCTGTGTCAGAGAGCCATTACCCAAAGTCCCTGGCCATGGCAAGCGAGATTTACTGGTAGGTTCCAGTAGTTTCTCAGGGTGTAATGGGCTTCGCTCCGACACGACTTATACCGCAATTAGGGGACTGACGCTTGCCGCCCCCTAGGCCCGATATGCGATAGTCTTAGACGAACAGACCGGACTGTACGGAGATTGTCACATCAGACTCAGTAGGAGTTTGGATGGGTTTCCTTATCGGCCTTCTTATCGACATCTACCTGGGGACCGTTACGTACAGCTAGTGCCGCTTGCGGTCTGTGGTTAAACCCACTGCCAACGTAGTAGTTGAGTCTCTAAAGTCCCACACAGAGAGTTTCCCTACTCCGGGAGAAACGATATAGAGGTCGTATGGTTTTACGACAAGGGTTCGGATGCATACGTGTGTTTACGCACGTACGACATCCGGACAGTTTTTACTAGCCGGCTTTGGTTTAAACCAGTTTCTAGTACCCGATTATTGGATTTGTACAGTCTAAAGTTTTTCCGTGTTTTCATGGATAGGAGGGGCGTTCTCGTAATTACGCGAGAAGCTTCTAGAAGATGGTGACTTGGGGGTTAAAGTGGCATATGCATTAAATGAGATTAGTGAGTCATTTGAGTGATTCATCCATGACATTAATGCATCATAAATGCTTAATGACTCATGGAGATGAATCACCCTTTGATATTTATCAAGCATGGATGTAAATCCTTTATTTTCTTTTATTGGATAAATGATAATGCTTGATATATATTATGATAGATCATTATCTCATCTCATTCCCTTGCTCACCTTCTCTCTCCTCAAGCTCTCTCTCTTCAAACCCTAATCCTCCTCTCTCATGTGTTGAGTACAAGGATTAGATAGGCTAATTAATGTAGGGTTCCTGGGTACCCTAAGGAGGTCTCACAAGGCATCAACCATGCCAATTTCAAAAATTCTAGGTGCCGAGAAACCCGACTACGGATCGTTGGCTAGATTTCTAGGCGACAAAGTAAACTAGTTAACACTTAACTAGAAGGAAACGGAAATACAACCTTTGTAGATCCGGTGCTCCACCTCCTTAGCTCCGCAACGAAGTCTCCTCGCTGTCCAAAACCAATCCCGGGCTCTAGCGTCGGCTTCGTCGAAGAATGAGCGAGCTAGGTCGTCGATGTCCATGCCGAAGATGATCTACGTCGAGGCATCGCTAGATCAAGCTCCACCTTCACCAAGCCTTGAAAACTTGTGAAGGAAACACCCTATACTACTTGGCAAGAGGTAGAGGATGAAGAAATAGGAAGTGGGTTCAATTTAGAATTGGATTTCTCACTCTTTATCATCAATCACCATTGATGACCTAAGCTTTCTTCATGATAGATATGAAGAAGAAGAAGAAGAAAGTTATGATAAGTTAATTTTTTAAATAGAAAAGAAAATCCAAACTTATCATAACATGACCATGGTTAAGTGTAGAGAACTAATTAGGGTTAAATGAAGTGGTTAGGTTTAAGCATGAGACAAAAGGGTTACAAAGTCAAAGTGTTCAAGAAACTTCATGAACAAAACAAAAATGCCACCATTTTATCATGCTCTTTTTCTTTTCCAAAAAGAATAAACAAATGAATAATAATGAATAATCAAATAGTAAACCCTAACCATTCCATTAACCAAGGTTTAATTCTATACACTTAACAAATAAGGCATGTATCATCAAACATGATACAATCATGTGCACAAAATCATATCGCATACGCAATGAGCACACCCGGGCGAGAAAATCTGTTTAAAGTGAACCGATACTAGTTAATGCAAAGTAATATATCAAATATATAATTATGCATTAAATCACTAAATCAACACTTGATTCAATGATCCGGTCATGTAGCACATAACCGACTGGTATCATATGTATCGGCTTATCGAATCAACCTTTGATTCGATAACTAGGTTATATCGCATACAACCAATCGATACATCCATCGCGAGAATAGAATACGGTATCACATACACGCATTATTCTCGGTCCCGCACATATCTCATATGCGCTCCTATTTCGTTTCGCTTGAGCCAGGAAACCTCTGTGTAGGACTCTAAAGACTCGTCAATACGCCGGCAGCAGGTGATGATCATATCAAACACCCACAAGCCGCAAGCGGTCTGCCAAACGTAACGGCCACCCGGGTATTGAGCGATCAGAAGATCGACGAGCAAGCCCGCTCACACTCCTGTGAATCCCACCAGTAACACTACCGTACAGTCCGGTCTCGTCGTCTGATATGTTGCATATCTCGCCTAGGGGTGGTAAACGTCAGACCCCAATAGCTCGATAAGTCGTGTCGATATGAGGTCTATAACATTTCGAGAAACTACTGGTAACACTTACCAGTAAATCTCAGCAACCCTGGCCAGGGATTTCCTGTTATAGCCAATCGAACACAGCGCAACATCAACCCCCTATACCGGGAGAGACGAATCCCCTCCTATCGCTCATTGCCTCCATGTGACTCGGGACTGTACCCAAAAACCACCGTTTTGCACGCCCTCTTGGACGTGGTAAGATGGAAATCAAAGCACAGTGGGAACCACACAAGACTCGATGACGATCTCGGGTCAACAGACTACTCTGTACCAGTGTCACCTTAGAACTGCCATCTGACGTGAGGTATAATACCATCTGGGAGTTCTCGGCGAGTCCGTCCAGTGTACCCAGTCTTCACTGAGCACCCATATATCATCTCTGATGTCAAACACCAATGGATATGGGATCATCCATCGCCCATCTGTATGGGTCGAGAAGGTATACGCTAGTCTACTCTGGTATATCGATGCCCCGTATCGATACACCCACGACTAGGGACTTTGAAGGATGTACTTATGGACTACCATGTCCCCACTAGTATGATCCGCATCATAGTCCAGGTAGTCAAGTACACATCCTAAGGGCTTTACCAACATGTAACAGAGAGACAATCAGTATACACGTTAAGGTAAAGAGTAACCAGATAGCATACTATCATGTCGAGCAAGAAAGTCCTCCCTATATATGTCCCAGCATCCACTACAATATACATCCCATGTACAGTAATGGCCTCTAGGGCATACATATAACTAACAATCTCCCACTTGCACTAGGGCCATCTGTAGCAGTGGTTGCAGTATCTCATACTCAACCATCCCATAAAAATCTCTCTCTGGGAATAGGCCTTCGTGAGTGGATCCGCCGTGTTGTCCTCTGAGTCTACTCTCCTAACCTCGATCACCCTGGAGATCAACCATCTCCATGATCAGGTGATACTGCCTTAGAATATGTCTGGATCACTGATGGGACGGACGTTCCTCGGCACATGCCATGTCTCCATTGTCACACAATGGGAGGAACTAAGTTCATCTCATGAACTAATATACATCCAGACTGCCTCTTTGGTAGCATCTTAAGTAGCGATATATTCAGCCTTTATCGTCTAGTATGCCACGGTATGTAGCTTGGAACTCTTCCAACATACCGTCCCTTTACCAAGGGTAAAGACAATGCCTGTGACTGACATTCAGTCGTCTTTATCACCCTGGAACCCTTCCAGTGATTCTCCCCAGGATCGATTGATACCATCTCACTACAGCTAGTGAGTAACCTAACATCCATTTAGATCTATCTCATAGATCCAAAATCCAGGATTTAGTAGTTATCACTTTGATCCTATGTGGAGAATCATTGTGATAAGCGGAGATTGATCGAGCGTAGCATAGGAAACTCCTTTCTTATCAAGAGTATGTCATCCACGTACTCTACGAGGATCACCACCATACTCTCTACTACCTTTTTGTTTATACAAGGTTCATCTACCATTTTGATGATGTCAAACTCTTTGACTAATCCATCAAAACAGATGTTCCAACTCCGCGATGCCTGCTTTAATCCTATAAAGCATCTTGCACACGTTTCCGCTGCTCCCACTGTCTACGAAGCCCTCTGGCTGTGTACTTATAGACGCACTCTTCTAAAACATTATTTAGAAAAGCAGTCATGACACCCAACCACCAGATATCGTAGTCATGGTATGTAGCCGTGGTAAGTAGGATCTGGATGGACTTAAGCATAGCTCCTTAGAAAAGGTTTCATCATGATCCACACCCGGTCTATGATGCAAACCTTTAACAAGTCTAGCTTTGAAAGTCTCAACCTTTCCATGTACACCAAGTAATCTTCTCAAGATATACTTGCTCCTGATGGGGATTTAACCCTTCAGATATAGCAACCAAAGTCCATACTTTGTTGGTGTATAAGGATTCCATCTCAGATCGCTAAGCATCCAGCCATTCTTACAGAGTCCCACTCCTGATGGCCAGCTCGAAACTGGTTGGGTCATCATCTCATGATGCAATCCTCGCTCCCACTGTCATGGAGGAACCAAAGTATCTCTCAGGTGGGTGAGGAACCCTACTAGATCGGCGGAGAGGCTGAGGTTCGTTGGAATCTACTGAATCCTTTGGTTCTACCAAATCATCTGCTTTAGTTTGTATAGCTGGAACCTTTCCAGTTGTACATAACAGACCTTGCCTCGAGCTTGTCCGGATTTTGCTTTTAAACATAGCCCGGACAACCCCAAATCTTAACCAACTTAAGGCATGGGCTTTTCCCTTTCCATATCACATATGAAATGGTAGGCAACTTATTTGATCGAAACCCTATTCAATAGGCATGCATCTTCTCAAGTGCATAACTCCCAAAAGGAAATAGGTGACTCAGTAATAATCATCATAGAGCACACCATATCATATAGGGTGTATCTGCTCCATCCCGATATACCATAGTGCTATGGTGTATACGGAGGAGTAATGCTGAGAGAGAATCTCATTCTCCTTTAGAATAGTCCAGGATTTCCGTGCTCAAGTATTCTCCTCCTCGATCTCATCAAAGGACATAATACTTATACCCCGATTTTGGTTCTCTACTTCTAAATTATATTCCGTGAATATCTCAAAAGGTTCGGAGTTGTGTTTCAATAGGAACATATGTCTGAATCTTGAGAGATTATCAGAGAATGTAATGAAGTACAAAGAACCGGTCTTGGCATGTGTAGACAGGGGACCTACATACATCAACATGTATCATTCCCAAGAGTTTACTAACTCTTTCTCTGTTTCCAGTAAACGGAGCTATGGTCATCTTATCTTTGTGACATGACTGGCGAGTTTCACAAGATGTAAATTCAAACTGATTTAAATATGCATCTAGATGTAACTTCAGCTAGTCGGGTCGCATTGATATGACCTAGTCTACAATACCTCAAGAAGGATCCGTTCATTTCTGAACTCTTCCTCTTGTGTGTGTTCTGTATACTAAGAACTGTAGTTTGATTTAGAACATCAATGTTTTTAGATAACGTGCCTGAACCGATCAACTTTTGATATAGGAAATGTTCAAAACATTATCCAACAATACAAAATTTTATCATTTCTTTACTAATAAAGAGACTGATATGATTTTGTATATCAGGTTCGGTATCTAATAACATTCGTTCAGAATCAATGTATTGGTAATACAGGGTGACAGTGACCAACAGACTTGGCTGCAACTCTTGCCCCGTTTTCTGTCTCATGAAACTTATCACCCGTTCTCAGTTTTTGTACCTCTTTGTAGCCCTATGTAACATATTACATATCTGGGATCCTGATCCGGTATCATATACCCAGGATTCGGAGGATACTGAGAAACAGTTCTGTGTAATGAACACACCCGAAGATGATGCATCAGCATGTACTCTCTTCGTTTGGGCGGCACGGGAATTCTGGTATTCCCCAATTTCCTGCTCAGTCTTATAACAATTATAAGTTGGAGCGGGACCAACGTTCCCCAGCTCAGAATAACAAGCGGGTTTGGTCAATAATCCGTATTATTATCTTGATTAAGGCGTGATATGGTCGCTACCTGGAGAGAGAGAGAAGAAAACACTCAGCGTGCGCTCTTGCAAGATCAGATTGGTGTTATTTTATCTAATCAGGATGGCTCCCACTGCTTTTTATCAAATCTTCCTTCAAACCCTAAAAGGAAAGACTAGCCGGGATTAATTACACACTACAACTTCGCCAATCTTTCAGCCAGGCCAGTGTCGGTACTTTGAGGGAGGTCCCCCGTGCTTTCGCACGAACCTAATTAATGTAAACCTCGTTTTCCCAGAGGCGTAACCCCGTTGACACCTTTCTAGACACCTACTTGATCGGGTAATTGTAATGTATAAAACTCTCCCAGGAGTAACTCTTACTCGCAGCGGGTATCGGGATCCAACTATCTCATAGAAGGTATGCAATCTCATTGCAAATTTCAACACTTGAAATTCCCGATAATATTTTGCCCCTAGTGTTCTATGACCTTGACGAATGCCAAACAACCCATAGTCCACTAGACAAGTTCAACCCGTACATTTCTTGATTGAATTAAACCCACCCGCACGACCCTTGACGAATGCCAAACAACGCCGTACGAATACCCTAATCCAATCTGCATCATATGCATAAGCAGATAAATACTAGTTAGCTACCGCACACTACGCCTTGACGAATGCCAAACTACCGTCGCACGAATACTAACTAGTACTTATCTGAAATGACGGAGGGCTACGTCAGGTTTTTCTGAAAATCTATTGCGTAATGAACTTGATATCGTTGTAGAATCAAATGGTTTTAAAATGGAGTGCTTTTGAGGCTTTTCTAGTTTTGCTAAAGGGGTCACTCCCGGTGAAGGGATCGTCGGCCCTTTCCTCGTCGAATGAGGTGCGGGATATATCATATATATCACTGTGCAAAGCAGAACTATAGAAGCTATCAAAAGACAAACCAAATGCGTAGCATCTGCCAGTTATTGCTAAAGGAGTCACTCCCGGTGAAGGGATCTCGGTCCTTTCCTCGTCGAATGAGGTGCAGGATATATCACATATACCGCTGTGCAAAGCAAAAACTGTAGCTACCTGTTTTAGTTTGAAATTTGATTCTACAACATCTTTAGGTTTCTTTTATTTCATTAATCACATTAATGAAGTCCCATCATTTAAGTACCTAAACATCACAGATAAATACGACGTACACTTATGCCATCCGCATTCGCCTCGATGTCCCCTCGTGCACCGTTAGGTTAGGTAACTAACGGCAGAGCGGGGCAGGGCTAGCGCGGGTGTAAAACATAAGTAACGTCTATATAATATATCATATATACTATATACAGTATCTATCACAGAACATCACATGATCACATCACAGATATCACAGCAGAAGAATCATATGAAATATTGGATATACTAGGACGTCCGTGTTTTTAATACGAGCCAGTACAAAACACGGATTCCACGGTCGTGCTGAATAGCCAAACCCACACCCCTAGACCCCTACGAGAGCGGCAAGCAACCCTACCAATTCTAGGGTTAGGAGACCCGGACTCGACTCCTCGAGTTGGTCTCCCACTGGACCCCAGAACCCGGTTACTTGTGCTCCCCTCCTTGGGTCTATCCTAGTGCGGAAAAGTAAATAATATACAAAAGGTGACATCTTCCGCAACCTGGAAGTGCCCCAATAAAAGAATATTACATACAGAGTTATTACATGAATGAAAATGAAAAACACTCATCTCACATAAAAAAAACCCGGCTATTCAAACACGACGATCCAATATAACATATCCAGCAACACATAACATCACATGTCATCAATGTAAGTAAGTATGCATACACCGATTGTCGTCGACGTATAGCAACGAAAATCGGCAATACCACTACATACTACACTTACGGTCACAGAAAAGAAAGTGTAAAACTACAACAGTTGGAATCCGCAACCACCTCAGACATCGCATGCTTGAACAAATGAATTCCTTAGACATCGCATGCCTAACAATTATAAACCCCGCATTTTAGTCTCATCATTGAAAACACTTTTCAATATCAAGTCGGGCAATTCAACAAGATTCCTGGAATCCTGATCGAATGCTCGTCGCAAACTTTAGTAGGCAGCCGCACCCCCGATGTCGTCGACAAAGTGCACCAAGGCGGAACACCGCTGCCGCGAGCACCCGAACGGATGCTTTCGGCGACGGGGTTCTCCTACAGTCACTTGGTCGGGGCTATGGAGTGAGGTTGTCTATTAAGTTTACCCGTCGAGTATCCGCGTACGCTACGTGATTGCGACGGACTTTTGATCACATCAAAATTCCGTGGCAACCGATCAAGTGAGACTAAACTGCTATGTTTATAATATTCATTCCGTTATCTCATAACATATTGTGAATTCCAATTATTGTATCACATTCCGGATAAATAGAAAATGTTAAACTTTTCGATCGAACAATCGAACACCCAAGTTTTCCCGAAACAGATCAACACATGAAACAGGTTTTAAAACATTCAGTTCATGCCTCAGTACCAACGGTCCAGCCGTAGAAGGGTCAAGCCAACGCCTCACATGTGGCACGCCGTACTACCCCAAACCCGAAGGTTCAAAGGGCAGTTCAAGACGGTCACATAATCGAGTTAAGGTTTGTTGTCTTCTAGAGAGACCATCGCGTTACTTGCACTACTTAGAACGTCTTTAAACCTCGGAAAAATCTAACACTTGGAAATTTTCCGTCAGGGGAAACATTGGGTATTTATATCCAGTCGAACTTTTTAACATATTCAAAATATCCGGAAAGCCACATAGACAAAATCTGATAATCCGATCGAACATTCGAATCCCCAAAACAACCCCAGAAAATTCAACTCTTGAATAAATTTTTAAAATTCATAGAAAACTCAGCACAATTTATCAGGAATTACTGTGCAGAAATATAGGGCTGACGTCACCAGAGTGCCGCGGAACCGCCGCAGAAGCTAGGCTTCTGCCGCGGTTCCGCCGCACTAATTACTGTTCATTGAAATATTTTTGCATCGTAATTCTTAAATTTTCCTGCTGAATTTTTTAGTAATTTTTAATTCACAAAAATCCAGATATTTCAGAAATGTCCAGAGAGTGGGTCGGATTAGGGTTTCGGGGTTTGTTCGGATTTCAAATTCCGTCTAGACTTCGCCTAAGGCTCTAGCTAGGCTCTGATACCACTGTAGGGTTCCTGGGCACCCCAAGGAGGTCTCACAAGGCATTAACCATGCCAATTTCAAAAATTCTAGGTGCCGAGAAACCCGACTACGGATCGTTGGCTAGATTTCTAGGCGGCAAAGTAAACTAGTTAACACTTAACTAGAAGGAAACGGAAATACAACCTTTGTAGATCCGGTGCTCCACCTCCTTAGCTCCGCAACGAAGTATCCTCGCTGTCCAAAACCAATCCCGGGCTCTAGCGTCGGCTTCGTCGAAGAATGAGCGAGCTAGGTCGTCGATGTCCATGCCGAAGATGATCTACGTCGAGGCATCGCTAGATCAAGCTCCACCTTCACCAAGCCTTGAAAACTTGTGAAGGAAACACCCTATACAACTTGGCAAGAGGTAGAGGATGAAGAAATAGGAAGTGGGTTCAATTTAGAATTGGATTTCTCACTCTTTATCATCAATCACCATTGATGACCTAAGCTTTCTTCATGATAGATATGAAGAAGAAGAAGAAGAAAGTTATGATAAGTTAATTTTTTAAATAGAAAAGAAAATCCAAACTTATCATAACATGACCATGGTTAAGTGTAGAGAACTAATTAGGGTTAAATGAAGTGGTTAGGTTTAAGCATGAGACAAAAGGGTTACAAAGTCAAAGTGTTCAAGAAACTTCATGAACAAAACAAAAATGCCACCATTTTATCATGCTCTTTTTCTTTTCCAAAAAGAATAAACAAATGAATAATAATGAATAATCAAATAGTAAACCCTAACCATTCCATTAACCAAGGTTTAATTCTATACACTTAACAAATAAGGCATGTATCATCAAACATGATACAATCATGTGCACAAAATCATATCGCATACGCAATGCGCACACCCGGGCGAGAAAATCCGTTTAAAGTGAACCGATACTAGTTAATGCAAAGTAATATATCAAATATATAATTATGCATTAAATCACTAAATCAACACTTGATTCAATGATCCGGTCATGTCGCACATAACCGACTGGTATCATATGTATCGGCTTATCAAATCAACCTTTGATTCGATAACTAGGTTATATCGCATACAACCAATCGATACATCCATCGCGAGAATAGAATACGGTATCACATACACACATTATTCTCGGTCCCGCACATATCTCATATGCGCTCTTATTTCGTTTCGCTTGAGCCAGGAAACCTCTGTGTAGGACTCTAAAGACTCGTCAATACGCCGGCAGCAGGTGATGATCATATCAAACACCCACAAGCCGCAAGCGGTCTGCCAAACGTAACGACCACCCGGGTATTGAGCGATCAGAAGATCGACGAGCAAGCCCGCTCACACTCCTGTGAATCCAACCAGTAACACTACCGTAGAGTCCGGTCTCGTCGTCTGATATGTCGCATATCTCGCCTAGGGGTGGTAAACGTCAGACCCCAATAGCTCGATAAGTCGTGTCGATATGAGGTCTATAACATTTTGAGAAACTACTGGTAACACTTACCAGTAAATCTCAGCAACCCTGGCCAGGGATTTCCTGTTATAGCCAATCGAACACAGCGCAACATCAACCCCCTATACCGGGAGAGACGAATCCCCTCCTATCGCTCATTGCCTCCATGTGACTCGGGACTGTACCCAAAAACCACCGTTTTGCACGCCCTCTTGGACGTGGTAAGATGGAAATCAAAGCACAGTGGAAACCACACAAGCCTCTATGACGATCTCGGGTCAACAGACTACTCTGTACCAGTGTCACCTTAGAACTGCCATCTGACGTGAGGTATAATACCATCTGGGAGTTCTCGGCGAGTCCGTCCAGTGTACCCAGTCTTCACTGAGCACCCATATATCATCTCTGATGTCAAACACCAATGGATATGGGATCATCCATCGCCCATCTGTATGGGTCGAGAAGGTATACGCTAGTCTACTCTGGTATATCGATGCCCCGTCTCGATACACCCACGACTAGGGACTTTGAAGGATGTACTTATGGACTACCATGTCCCCACTAGTATGATCCGCATCATAGTCCAGGTAGTCAAGTACACATCCTAAGGGCTTTACCAACATGTAACAGAGAGACAATCAGTATACACGTTAAGGTAAAGAGTAACCAGATAGCATACTATCATGTCGAGCAAGAAAGTCCTCCCTATATATGTCCCAGCATCCACTACAATATACATCCCATGTACAGTAATGGCCTCTAGGGCATACATATAACTAACAATTAATCCATAACCCTCACTCTATATCATCTAGGTACTTTGATTAGCAACTAAATAAACCTAGTTGCCTCAAGTTTAGAGGCAAAGCTTGGAGTAAAGCTCTCGGGTGGATCGTCTACTACTTGGAGAAGGTCGAGGAGGAGGTGGAGACCGTAAAGACGAAGGACACGGTTCTACAGGTATAATCACTTTTAATAGTAGTTGTTAACTCCTATGATTCTTGTTAGTTATTGTTTTGCAAAGATTCTCGGTTAGTCGATGTTTAAGCAAAGAACAAGTTCGTTTTTTAAATTACCGCCTCCCCGCAGGTCATGAGGTGTTGTACATCGACTTACAGTGGTATCAGAGCCTCGCTAAACAATAATTAACTCATTAGCAAAGTCGTAAGAATTTCGAACGCAAAATGAACCGGAAAAATCATCGTTTTAACACACTTTCTGTCGAATTTAAAACAGGCCCTAAAAATTTTTCAGGGACTTGCAGAATAACAAGCAGAGAATTATAGGGCTACTGAAGAAATTTGGACTCCTAACTCGGCTAACTCACCGTGGAACCGCTGTGGATCCAAGCGATCCGCCGCGGATCCGCGGCCGAGTTAGGGCCGAGTCGGCCCAAATTTCTTCAGTAACCCCTGTGTGTTAACAGTGATATTTCTGGATATTTTTTTCTGCTAAGATCTCAGGTGCACAGAGAAGTTTTGTAGTAGAATCTAAAGTGTTTTGCTCGATCGAAATTTTACGATGTTTGCTAATATGATTATATCTGTGATTGTTTAATGTGTTCGTAAACCTCCCCTAACTGCTAGTATGTCGGTTGGCAGGGGGTTGCACATTTCTGTAATGGTTTTTATCTATTTGTGATTATGAACTGTGTTGGATTGTTGTGATGATTAGCCGGGGTTTTGTAATGGGTTATTATTTTAATTCATTCAATGTAATTGTAATATGTTGTAATATTATTTTGCGGGGCACATCCAGGTTGCGGTTGTAGCCACCGTTGTATTATTTCATTTTACTGTTTTTGCTCCTAGGATAGACCCAAGGTGGGGTGCACAAACTACCGGATACTTTGAAGTGTTTAGTTGCCTACTCACTTTGTTGAGGGAGACCGCTTCACTTCGGGTATTTGGCGGGTAGTTTGCCATACCCGTAGGGGTCTAGGGTGGGGTAATGGCTATTCATCACAACTGTGTAATCCGTCTTTTGTTGCAGGCTCTAAACAAACATGGATTGCTAGCATATCCAATAATGTTCATCTGTGATCTGGAATGCCTATTATTGCGTCTGACGAATGTACAATATCTATATATGATAGCTATTTAGACGTCACTTATATTTTACACCCGTGCTAGCCCAGCCCCCGCTCTGCCGTTAGTTAAGTAACCTAACGGGTGATGACGGGACCCAGTGGCGAATGCGGATGGCATAAGAGGATGTATTTTCGTTGTTTTCTGCAATGATAGGTTAATGATGGGACGCATTATTAGTAATGCAAAGAAAATAAACCAAAAGTTTAATCGTTGGAACAATTTAAAAGAAACCACTCGGTTAATTTTAAAACAGATATTTTTTAAAAAATGCGGAGTTTTAACCACTCCTTTTAAAAAGCTATCAGGTTCCTTCGATCATATCAAGTTCACTACGTTCACGGTTTCGCCAAAACCATTCGTAGCCCTCCGTCATTTCATTTGGGTATTCAGTAGTATTCAAGCTATGCATTTTGACCTACGCCAAGGCATAGTGTTTGGTAGCTGCTAGGTATTCATTTGTTGCATAGATAGATGAGTTAGTTTGGGACAGTCGTATTATCATTTGGCCAACGTCAGGGATATGTACGGATGGGTTCAAATTGACAAGATAATGATGGGTAGAACTTGACATGTGACTTATGACATTTTGACCAACTCCAAGGTCATAAAAGCATGGGGCAAAAATGTATATCGGGAATTTCTAAAGAAACTGAAATTTGCAAAGAGATGCATACCATTTGAAGTTTGATGAATGTTGGTAGGATTCCTTCAGCATTATCAGACGATGATATTTGGATCCCGATCTGTTAGTTGTATGTATGCCCTAGAGGCCAGTATTGTACAGATGATGTATATTATATTGGATGCTTAGACATATATAGAGATGACTTTCTTGCTCGATATGATAGTATGTTATCTGGTTGCTCTTTATCTTAACATGTATACTAGTCTCTTTATACTGTCTTATAGTTACATGTTGGTAAAGCCCTTAGGATGTGTACTTGACTACCTGGACTATGATGCGGATCATAATAGTGGGGACATGGTAGTCCATAAGTACATCCTTCAAGGTCCCTTGTCGTAGGTATATCGAGATGGGGCATCGATATACCAGTGCAGACTAGCGTATACGCTTCTCGACCCATGAGATGGGCGATGGATGATCCCATATCCATTGGTGTTTGACATCAGAGATGGTATACGGGTGCTCAGTGGAGACTGGGTACACTGGACGGACTCGCCGAGAACTCCCAGATGGTATTATACCTCACGTCAGATGGCAGTTCTCAGGTGACACTTGTGCAGGTTAGTCTATAGATCCGAGATCGACATAAAGTCTTGTGTGATTCCCACTGTGCTTTGATTTCCACCTTACCACGTCCACGAGGGCATGCAAAACGGTGGTTTTTGGGTACAGTCTCGAGTCATATGGCGGCAATGAGCGATAGGAGGGGTTTCGTCTCTCCCGATATTGAGGGTTGATATTGCACTGTGCTCGATTGGCCGTAACAGGGAAGTCCCTGGCCAGGGCTGATTAGAGATTTACTGGTAAGTGTTACCAGTAGTTTCTCGACCCTGTATGGGCCTCACATCGGCACGACTTATCGGTTATTGGGGTCTGACGTTTACCACCCTTAGACTTGATATGCGACATATCAGACGAAGAGACTGGACCGCATGGTAGTGTTTCCGGTTGGCTCGATGGGATTTGTAGCAGGCTCGCTTGTTCTCTTCTGATTGTTCAATACCCGGGTGGCCGTTACGTTTAGCTGACCGCTTGCGGCTTGGGGGTGCTTGATATGATCATCACCCACTGCCGGCGTATTGACGAGTCTTAGAGTCCCATAAAGGAGTTACCTAGTCCAGGCGAAATGTTGTGGTGCGCGTATGTGATATGCGCATGGACCCGATTAAAATGCGCGTATAGGATACCGTATATTGATCGGGCGGCTTGCTTTTGGTGGGGTCGTATGTGATATGGCCGGATTGATAAATCAAGTGTTGATTTATCATTTAACCATTAGCTTCTCACTTGAAATCCTTTCTTGAGTTTGATGGATGTATGCATGCATGTATGCTTTCTTTATAGATTCATGCACATATAGATGTACATACACACACACATACATACATACATCCTTCATGGTTGTACATACATGAAAATGGTGGTAATATAAGACTCACACCATGGTTTGATTTCTATTTAAATTATTATTGCATTTGATTTAAAAACAAAAAAAAAGAAAAGGATAATTCATAGGTGCTTTCTACACTCTTCTTGACCTGACCATACTCACCCACCATTTAACCATGGATTACTTTTCCTTTTAGTTTTTAACTCAAGTTCAATAATTGTTCAACCATGGTTTGAAATGAGAGATAAAAAATATATAAAGATATATTTTCTATTTTTCAATGAGAGGTTTTTCTTATCTCCTATTCAAAAGGCCACCATCTTCTTCCTCCCTCATGCTTTGCTCTCTAGATTTATCTAGTGAGCAAATTATTCATCAAGATAGGATTTTGAAGAGAAAAAAGCCACCACAACATCATTCTACACAAGTCTTGCCCACTTGTTTAGAGTGTTAGCTTCGATTTTCATTCTTGATCTTGGGAAGTTGCTAGCTTGGACAAAGCGGACTCTGGGTAGATCATCGGTGACCTAGAGGAGTTCAAGCGGAGCTTTTCCAAACCCCAAGTAGCCAAGGAGTCTAGCGTAGGGAGCTACAAAGGTTGTACTCTCAAAACCCTAGCTTTTCTTTCATGAGATGATATACAAATTTTGAAACCCTAATTTTTCTAGGAACGATTCTTTGTTTGTTAACTTAGCACCCTATAAATTCAATTTTTGGTACATGTGATGCTTCCAAACCCTTCATGAGGTGCTAGGTTAACCCAACATTGGTATCAGAGCCGACCTAGAACATTAGGCGATACTTCTACGAAGTAAAAGCTCCGATCGAACCAAAATACGACGTTTCGGGACCCTCTCTGGACTTTTTTCAAAATCTGATCTTTTTCAGAATTAAAAATACTTACAAAATACAGCAGGAAAATATAAGAAATACTGTGAAATACGAAGCCATGAGCCGTTTAAACCGCCGCGGAACCGCGGCCAATCCTGGCTTGGGCCGCGACTCCGCAGCCGTACAGAGGCTTCATGGCTTATTATTTGCACAGTAATTCCTAAAACTGCTTGTATATTGTTTTAGGTATGTTTAATCTGATTCTTGTGCTGAATATTCTGGAGATGGTTTTGGACTCAACGATTCGATCGAAATTTTGATTTCATGTTTTTTCCGGGTAAATTAGAAAGTATTGAAGTGTTCGAATGAGTATCATTTGCTCACTTTTTACGGGGTTTAAATCCTTCGGAGATACGTGCAAGTTTTGTGGTGGACCTTCTAGAAGACAACAAACCTTAACTCGATTATGTGACCGTCTTGAACTGCCCTTTGAACCTTAGGGTTTGGGGCAGTACGGCGTGCCACATGTGAGGCGTTGGCTTGACCCTTCTACAGCTGGATCGCTACTACTGTGTCGCACTCCGGATTTTTGAACTCCGCTCAAGTGTTGGGCTTTAGGGAATCTTGGGTATTTGAACTTTCGTTCGAAAACTTTAATACTGTCTAATTATCTGGAATGTGATGCAATGTGTGGAATTCATATTACTAGACATGAAATACGAAGTATGTGATATTTCGCATTTACGATGTCTAAAGAGAATGTGGATTCCAAATATTGCAGTTTTACACTTTCTTTTCTGTGACCGTAAGTGTAGTATGTAGTGGTATTGCCGATTGTCGTTGCTATACATCGACGACGATCGGTGTATGCATACTTGCTTACGTTGATAATATGAGATATTATGTGTTGCTGAGATATGATGTGCAGGATTGTCGCGATTGAATAGCCGGGTTTTTTTTTATGTGAGATGAGAGTTTTATATTTTCATTCATGTAAATTCGAATGTAATGTAATATTCTTTTATTTGGGGCACTTCCGGGTTTAGGTTGATGCCACCGGTGTTGTATATTATTTACTTTTCCGCATTAGGATGGACCCAAGGAGGGGAGCACAGGTGACCGGGTTCTGGGGTTAAGTGGGAGGCCATCTCGAGGAGTCGAGACCGGGTCTCCTAAACTCCAGAATTGGTAGGGTCGCTTGCCGCTCTCGTAGGGGTCCAGGGTGTGGGCTTGGCTATTCATCGCGACTGTAGAATCCGTATTTTCTATTGTTGGCTAAATACTAAATACGGACGTCCTAGTATATCCCACATTATATCTATGATTCTGCTGCGATATCTATGATGTGATCATTTGATATGTTGTGATGGATACAGTATATAGTATATATGATATATGATATATTATATAGACGTTACTTATGTTGTGCACCTGCACTACCCCTGCCCTGCTCTGTCGTTAGTTACCTAACCTAACGGTGCACGAGGGGACATCGAAGCGAATGCGGATGACATAAGTGTACGTCGTATTTATCTGTGATGTTTAGGTGACTTAAATGATGGGACTTCATTAATGTGATTAATGAAAGAAAAGAAACCTAAAAGATGTTGTAGAATCAAATTTTAAATAAAAGGGTAGCTACAGTTTTGCTTTGCATAACGGTATATATGATATACCCTGCACCTTATTCGATGGGGAAGGAGCCGAGATCCCTTCACCGGGAGTGACCTCTTTAGCAAAACTGGCAGATGCTACAACACTCGGTTTGACTTTTGACTGCTTTTTGGAGTTTTGCTTTGCACAGTGATATATATGATATATCCCGCACCTTATTCGATGAGGAAAGAGCCGAGATCCCTTCAACGGGAGTGACCTCTTTAGCAAAATTAATAAAAGCCTCAAAATCACTCCATTTCAAAATTCACATGATTCTACAATGATATCAAGTTCATTACGCAATAGGTTTTTAGAAAAACCTATCGTAGCCCTCCGTCATTTCAGATAAGTCATGCTTAGTATTCGTGCTGCGTTTGTTGACCTTGTCAAGGCGCAGTGTGCGGTAGCTAACCAGTATTTATCTGCTTATGCATATGATGCAGATTGGATTAGGGTAGTCGTACGGCCTTGTTGACCTTGTCAAGGGTCGTACGGGTGGGTTTAATTCAATCAAGAAATGACGGGTTGAACTTGACTTACGGTCTATGGTTTGTTGACCTTGTCAAGGTCATAGATTGTATGGGGCAAAATATTATCGGGAATTTCAAGTGTTGAAATTTGCAATGAGATTGCATACCTTCAATGAGTTAGTTGGATCTCGATACCCACTGCGAGTAATTGTTGTAAGTGCACGGCGGCGCCCCGGCCGTCAATCCGATGGCCAAATGCGGAAGCAGTGATAAACTTTAATTTTTGCAAACTAGCAAACCGGCACCACCGCGCACTAAAACCCGGATCAAACCATTAACTAGTCCTGGCTAACTACAAGATAGGGAATAGAGATATACCGACTGATCCGAGTCCTCCGGTCTTCTCGTCGTCGTCCCGATCTCCCGCGGAATGTCCTGTCTCCACCTCGTCGCCGGAAGTGCACCACATCGCCTACTTCTTTTACGGGCTCCCACCTCAATGCCGAGGCAACTCGGGCACGAAGCTGGCTAGTCGACGTGCCCAAGATATACTGTAGAATGTAGTGGTAGAGACTTGTGTCTCATTTAGGGTTCATGGAGGTGCCATTTTGGTGGAGGGATGATACAAGAATTATGTGGAGGAACTTGGGGATATTTGGGACCATGAAATGAACCAAAAACCCACCCTCAAAATTTGGACAGCCCCTCTCCTCTATGAGGCCGGCCATGACCATGGTGGTGGATAGAATGAGAGTGTGGAGAGAATAGCAAAGCATACAATAATCCAAGGGAGAGAAAGAGAAGGCTATCATGCAAAGAATTATCATTGCAACCATTCCAACACTCAAAACAACAACCATGATAGCAATCATGTCCACAAAAGTCATGCCATCATGACACAAAGAAAGGTCAAGGGATGGGCACCATCATGAAACCATCATGATACAAATATATGCAAAGAACACCCTCCACAAATGCCTATTTGCAACAATGCAAATAAGCCCTCCTCGACCAAACTTCGGCCAATGAAAGATACAAAGGAAATCGGCCGAAACGGAAAGCAAACTGGCAACTCCAGAAAACTGGTCCCGTAATAAATTACAGGAAAACCCCGATACTGTGCATACACACCCGCATTTGTATTCCGACCGAAATACAAATGCAATGAGACAAAATCTACACTGTACTATACTAGGATCCGGCTTAAACCAAAACCGGCTAGTAATATCCGTTCGATCCTGATCCGTGCAATACCGCACGTATCTGATCGAACCCTGCCATATATCCATACGGCCTATAGTACAAACTGTCCGATCCTGATCCGTGCAATACCGCACGTATCTGATCGGACCTTGCCATATCTCCATACGGCCTCTACAACTTTTCGCCCGAAAACTTGAGTAACTGAATGTGGGGGACTCTAAAGACTCGTCAACACCTTGGTTGTGGATTTAACCACTAGCACGTTAGAGGTATAAGCCAATACATAACGGGCTACCAGGTATTGACTAAAAGGGATGTCTGTGAGCGAACTCAGCCTGACACCCTACTGAGCCTGTCAGTGACAATATCCGTACAGTCCGGTCCGTTCGTCTATGAGCATCGCATGGCGGGCCTAGGGGGTTGGTAAAAGTCAGACCCCCAAAAGCGGTACAAGTCGTGTCGGAGTGTAGCCCAGAACACCCTGAGATACTACTGGAATACCTACCAGTAAATCTCCTTGCCTCGGCCGAGGGCTTTGTGTAATGGCTCTCCTAGACACAGCGCGACCTCACCCCCAATACCGGGAGAGACGAACCCCTGAAGATACGCTCACTGCCTCCATGTGGCTCGGGACTGTACCCAACTAAAACCTGTTTGCACGTCTCCTTTGAGCATGGTAGGGTAGTAATCAAAGTACAGTGGGAACTCACACGAGACAAATGACGATCCCCAGGTCGATGAACTAACCTGTACACATGTCACCAGGGAACTGCCATCTGACGTCTGGTATATGACCAACTAGCATGTTTCCGACGAGTCCTGTCCGGTGTACTCATAACCCAATGAGCACCTGTATACATCTTAGGTGATCCAACTGACACCAATGGCTTGTGAGACCGGCCACCGCCCCTCGTCGGGGTCTCGACTGTATACACTAGTCTACTCTGGAGTATCGATGCCCTGTCTCAAAACTCCCACGACTAGGGACCATTTAAGGATGTGCTTATAGACTACCAGCTCCCACTTATATGATCGCCTTCATACTGCTGGTAGTCAAGCAAGAATCCTAGGGGCTCCATCAACGTGTAATAGCGACTTGTCAGGTCACCTGAAGCAGTACACGATGATAAAGGCAAACCAGATAGCATACTATCATCTCGAGTAAGACTGTCCTACTGGGATAGGTCCTCCATCAATCATTACAATCACGTACCTGTGATCCAATAATTGACTCTGAGGGCACTATCTCCAACAATCTCCCACTTGCACTCAAGGCTAATTATTGCGATGTCGCATACTCACAGCCCGTGTGATACCGAACACCCAACTCCTCTACTAGTCAGTCTTACAAAGCTCGTTTGCGAAACTATTGCGTTCGAGGAATAGCCTTAGTGAGTGGATCCGCTTTGAAGTTTCTTTCTATGTCTCTCTAAATCTCATGTTCGCGGAGAAAGCCATCTCCCGAAATGAGCAATACCTGTCTTAGAATATGTCTGGATGTCTGATGGGACCTAGCTCATAGATGAACTCCAAATCCAAACTTCTTAGACTGTATCGTCAACTGAACTTAATCAGTATCCTGCGCCATGCCTCCCTCAGTATTGCCTTGGATCACCTGTCTAAAATACTGCCCCTCGTCAGAGGGAAAACTATAACTCTGACAACCTCCTTGTCGTCTATGTCACCTTGGAAGCCTGGAATGATAACTGTCTCCATAATGAGGCTGTCTTTATCATATCCCTAGAACATTCACTTATGTTCTAAAACTGCTTCCGACTGTTTCTCCAGGATTGGATTAATGTCAACTTATTGCATCTAGTGCAAGAACAACATCTGGTGTGGTACTTGACATCTCATGATTGACTCAATTGCCTAAGCAAGTGATCTGCCAATCATGCACATCCCTCTCCTCTTTAGTCTGTAAGACAGCTTTAAAGAGGGTGACTCCATCACCTGTAGGTACACTACCGTGCCAGGAGTCGTCCATTCTAAATACTCTTAGAATGCTGTCAAAGTACCCTGATTGGGAAACCACCCAAATCTAGATCTAAAACCATAGATCTAGTAACCAGTATGTCTGATATAATGTCCAAATCCCATGTGGAGAAACTACTGTGTGACGACCAAAGAATAACTGATCGTAGTATAGGAGTTTCTTTTCCTACTCTGTGTATGTCATCCAAATAACAGGACATCACACCTTACTACCTTCCCAACAGATCTATCCCCTATTCTGATAAAGTCAAAACTATGACTGTCACGTCAGAAATAGATGATCTTTCTCCGCTATATCTGCTTTTAGTCTATAAATAGACATAAGCCACATGTCCATCAATGCTTCCGCTGCTCCCACTGACTACGACAACCCTCTGGCAGAGTCATATAGACGTACACTTCTAAAGCCTGTTTAGAATGACGCTATATTCATCCTCCTGCCGGGTCTCACAGTCTGGAACAACAGTAATGGCAGTTGTGGGTAAACAAGAACTTCCCTGTCACCGTCCTTGAGGCTACCGGAGTACCTCTCGGGTGCCTGAAGTTACCCACCTTATCTGCGGAGTGGCCAATGGAATGTCAAACCAGATTGAATCTTTAGGTTCCTTATCAAATCTTCAGTAATCGTTTGCGGTTCTGGAATCACTTCCAGTTCTACCATACTCCCACTACTGTTTTCTGAAAAAATCCAATTTTGTTAAAACTGTGGCGAGTCTAGAACAATATTGCTATTGATCTTCCAGATGATAGAAAGTCAACCCTCGTCATAGCCTGGGTTAACCCACAAACAGCTATTACAGAAACGTGCCTTGAGTTATCCAGAGTCTGGTTTTAAGCATAATCCGGACAACTCCCCGTACCTTAACATCGTTAAGATACGAACTGTTCTATATCCAATATAGGGCCAGAGGCACTGATTTAATTGAACCAGATTCAAATCATGCAGCTGTCTCCAGTGCATGTCAACTAAATGGAAAGAGGCCGATCAGCATTACTCAACTTAGGAATGCTTCCAATTATGAGTAACCTGAAAGAGAAGCAAGTTCTCTTAAACATTACTATCAACTGAATACCATACTTAAGTATCTACATCTTCGATCACCTTGAAGAATCCCGATACTTGCAATATCTGGTTCTCTACTCTATTCAAATACCTATAACTTCTCAAAATTCGGACCTTGTGTTTCCACGAAACACCTGTCCAAAAACTAGAGAAGTCATAAGTAAACCGAATATAGTACGAGGACCAACCCCTCTGTCCTGATGGACCCTAGACAACATACAATACTCTGTATAAGTCCCTTGAGTCTGATAACTCATTCACTGTGTGTCGTAGGTTGAAAACTGTACTTATAGTTAAGAAGAATTACACCGCTGTTTAATGCTCCTTACCTAACCATCCACTGATATAGGTAAATGTCATCGACATAATTTCAAAAGGTATATCTCACTCTATAAAAATAGACGTACAGATATATCAATTTGAAATTGGTGCATAACAGCGGATATTCAAAACCAAATATTTGCCGTCCAGCAAACAACCCAGGCGATTTCCTCAAATATCACCGATTACAACGAATTCCGATATAATGAGGATGATCACCTAATTCCCAATAACTTACTCTCACTCATCATCTGTAAAACCATACAGATGTGAGAAACATACCTGGTAATTACATACCCTGGAGCAAGTGTCTAACTGGGAAATCAGTTTTCTTTTAACAGTACACAGTGAAACATGAACACTGAAATGTTCCGTAGGGGTATCCTGGTATTCCTAGTAATGCCTCTTCCAGATTCACGACTGTAACCGTATAATTCTTTACCACCTCTCCAAATCCCTTCATATGTCTTTAGTCATTACCTTCTGCACACCCCTTTAGGCCAAATGGTTTTCTTCCTTCCCTACTATTCGGCACCAGCCTATGGTTTGGAAGAAGACTATCCAATAAGCATAATGGGTGTACTATCCTAATCCTAGGAGCACTCGCAATGTGAGAGAAGGTGAAGATGAAAGAAAACCGAATAAACCTTATTCCTATTTCCCCTGAACCAGAATCCATCCCCGAACTGGAACAAGTTCCTTTCGAATTCGTATATAACCATACGATGGAATATCCAAATAACTGTGGATCTTCGTAGTGATACGGAGTGTTCTGGAGAAATACAAAGGTGATATGGGAGCGGTAATGAAATACCTGGTTTGGTCGTGAATATCAGTCGCAATTTATATTGCCCTCTTACTAATCCCTTGCTTTGTCTTAACTTAATACCTTCTGCACACCATCGTTATGCTAATTGGTTTTCTTCATTCCCCACCGTTCGGCACCAGCCTAAGGTTTGGAAAAAGACTATCCAATTTGCGTAATAGGTGTACTGCCCCCTTAATCTAAGGGGTACTCACAACCTGAGAGAAGGTAAAAGGAAAAGACAACTGAATAGTCCTATCCGTTTTCTCCAGAACCTGAAACCATCCTCGAATAAATTCTTTCGAGTTCGTATATAACTATACGATGGTTTTGTCCAATGGAAGTGGACGTTCGTAGTAATACGGGGTGTCCTGGAGAAAAGGGTAAAAGTAGGAGTGGCAATGAGGTTTGCAACTCTGACAATCCAAAAGCCAGAGTTAAAGAAGGTTCGGTTAATTTTGGTCTCTGAGTCATAGTCTTAGGGTCGGGTCAATGGTCGCTGCCGAAGAGAGAGAGAAAAGAAACACTCAGCGTGCACTCTAACCTAGATCAGAATGGTTACCAATTTATCTAATCTGGAAACCTCCCACCGTACCGTCAAATTCTCCTCCAAACCTAAAAGAAGAATTAGTCGGGATCACCCGAGGAGTAAACCAACTCATCAGTGGGAATCGGGATCCAACTCTCATCGCATGATAACGTGATGGAATCCGCTCACGGTGTCACACTCCAGAAGGTATGCGCATATCTGGCAAGCTTCAGTTCTTTTGAAACTCCCGATGTGATTTCTGCCCCATGCTCTTATGACCTTGGCGTGAGGTCAAAATATCATAAGTCACATGTCATGTTCTACCCATCATTGTCCAGGT
The DNA here is from genome assembly GCA_030015575.1 of Agapanthus africanus. Lineage (NCBI taxonomy): Eukaryota > Viridiplantae > Streptophyta > Magnoliopsida > Asparagales > Amaryllidaceae > Agapanthus > Agapanthus africanus. Next base: position 379,831,308 of record CM057343.1, read on the forward strand.
TAATTTGAATCCACCCGTACATACCCTTGACGTAGGCCAAAATAGTAGTACGACTGTCCCAAACCAACGCATCTATCTATGCAACAGATAAATACCCGGCAGCTACCAAACACTATGCCTTGGCGTGAGGTCAAAATACATAGCTTGAATACTACCGAATATTTAACTGAAATGATGGAGGGCTACGAATGGTTTCTGGCGAAAACCTTTAACGTAATGAACTTGATATCGTTGAAGGAACGGATAGCTTTAAAAATATAGTGACGAAAACCATTGCTAAAGAGGTCACTCCCGGTGAAGGGATCTCGGCTCTTTCCCCGTAGAATGAGGTGCAGGATATTCCAACTGAATACCACGATGCAAAGCAAAAGTAATCGGCTATAGTGAAGTTATTGCCCTGACGCAAACCTCTGTCCAAGGGGTCACTCCCGGTGAAGGGATCTCGGCCCTTGCCTCGTCGACTGAGGTGCTGGATATTCATAACCGAATATCACTGCGCAAAACAAAAGTGAACGTCCTTGCAATAACAGCTTTTTGAAAAAGTGTTCCAACAACATCAGAATAGGTTTGTTTTAAACTTGCATTGATCCGAATCAATGCAGTCCCATCAATTGATCACACCACAAAGAACGAAAATATACTGATGTACGTATATGCCATCCGCATTCGCCACTGGGTCCCGTCATTACCCGTTAGGTTAGCTAACTAACGACAGAGCGGGGACTGGACTAGCGCGGATGCAAAACATATACAACATCTACTAATATATATACCAATATATTTTATTTCGCTCAAGGCGTGAATAAAAATGCAACATCACAGAAATGTACAGCATCACAGAACAATACAGATATCTGGGATCCCCGGGCTTCACAGAGCCACTACTGAAACCCGACGTTCCCCTGGTCGTGTGGATAGCCTGTGCAATGAAATCCTAGAACCCTACAGGCGCGGCAAGTTACCCGCCAAAACCTGAAGCGAGGCAGCCCCCTTCAGCACCATGAATGGACCACCCAGCACTTCACGGAATCCGGTAACTTGGCCACCCCTCCTGGGTCAACCTGTACCCCCTACGAGTGCGGCGAATAGCCCACCAATTCTAGAGTGAATCCCCCTCCGTCTCAATGCCATAAGATGTGGGCTTGTTGCCCTCTAGAACCCGGCTATCCGTGCACCCCTCCGAGGGGTAATCCTAGTACAGAAAGTAAAATATACATACAACGGGTACATCGACCGCAACCTGGTCGTGCCCCAAAATAATAATACAAACAGGCAGTGACGACAGTCCACATGTCGGACGCTCGCCCCGCAATATCAAATGTACATAATACAAAAAAAACTGTACTAGCATTGCATCCAGGCTATCCCCCACGACCAATCCGCAACATCACAGCAATACATAGAACATCAACGTGAAAGTCACGTTCGCAAATCCGTCTAACCGGGCTATAGCAGTTAGACAGGATTTACCGATCGAGTGACATTCACGGTCGCAGATATAATGTAAATACTGTGAAATAATGTGTTTAAAATATCCGATCGATCAAATTTTAACAAGTGGGCCCCAACCAATACTGTAGCAGATCAAGAAATTCTGGGCCCAATGTTATTATTCCAAACACCCTAAAATCATCCCAGAAAGCAACTGAAGAAAAATGACACAGTGATCCCTTCATAGTGCGGCGGAACCGCGGCCCAAAGGGGGGTTTGGCCGCGGTTCCGCACTCCCATTGGCGAATTACAGTGTCGAATTTCTACAGTATCCTTATATTTTCCAGTACATTGGTTTTCTGCAACCTGAAAAATTTTTGGGCTTCAAAAAATTTCAACAGAAAACTGATGTGAACAAAATACGGTTTTTGGAATTTTGGTCGATCGGAAATGTAAACACATTACACAAAGCTAGACTAGGTTAATGGCGAGGCTCTGATACCACTGTAAGTGCACGGCGGCGCCCCGGCCGTCAATCCGACGGCCAAATGCGGAAGTGGTGATAAACTTTAATTTTTGCAAACTAGCAAACCGGCACCACCGCGCACTAAAACCCGGATCGAACCATTAACTAGTCCTAGCTAACTACAAGATAGGGAATAGAGATATACCGACTGATCCGAGTCCTCCGGTCTTCTCGCCGTCGTCCCGATCTCCCGCGGAATGTTCTGTCTCCACCTCGTCGCCGGAAGTGCACCACATCGCCTACTTCTTTTACGGGCTCCCACCTCAATGCCGAGGCAACTCGGGCACGAAGCTGGCTAGTCGACGTGCCCAAGATATACTGTAGAATGTAGTGTAGAGACTTGTGTCTCATTTGGGGTTCATGGAGGTGCCATTTTGGTGGAGGGATGATACAAGAATTATGTGGAGGAACTTGGGGATATTTGGGAGCATGAAATGAACCAAAAACCCACCCTCAAAATTTGGACAGCCCCTCTCCTCTATGAGGCCGGCCATGACCATGGTGGTGGATAGAATGAGAGTGTGGAGAGAATAGCAAAGCATGCAATAATCCAAGGGAGAGAAAGAGAAGGCTATCATGCAAAGAATTATCATTGCAACCATTCCAACACTCAAAACAACAACCATGATAGCAATCATGTCCACAAAAGTCATGCCATCATGACACAAAGAAAGGTCAAGGGATGGGCACCATCATGAAACCATCATGATACAAATATATGCAAAGAACACCCTCCATAAATGCCTATTTGCAACAATGCAAATAAGCCCTCCTCCACCAAACTTCGGCCAATGAAAGATACAAAGGAAATCGGCCGAAACGGAAAGCAAACAGGCAACTCCAGAAAACTGGTCCCGTAATAAATTACAGGAAAACCCCGATACTGTGCATACACACCCGCATTTGTATTCCGACCGAAATACAAATGCAATGAGACAAAATCTACACTGTACTATACTAGGATCGGGCTTAAACCAAAACCGGCTAGTAATATCCGTTCGATCCTGATCCGTGCAATACCGCACGTATCTGATCGAACCCTGCCATATATCCATACGGCCTATAGTACAAACTGTCCGATCCTGATCCGTGCAATACCGCACGTATCTGATCGGACCTTGCCATATCTCCATACGGCCTCTACAACTTTTCGCCCGAAAGCTTGAGTAACTGAATGTGGGGGACTCTAAAGACTCGTCAACACCTTGGTTGTGGATTTAACCACTAGCACGTTAGAGGTATAAGCCAATACATAACGGGCTACCAGGTATTGACTAAAAGGGATGTCTGTGAGCGAACTCAGCCTGACACCCTACTGAGCCTGTCAGTGACAATATCCGTACAGTCCGGTCCGTTCGTCTATGAGCATCGCATAGCGGGTCTAGGGGGTTGGTAAAAGTCAGACCCCCAAAAGCGGTACAAGTCGTGTCAGAGTGTAGCCCAGAACACCCTGAGATACTACTGGAATACCTACCAGTAAATCTCCTTGCCTCGGCCGAGGGCTTTGTGTAATGGCTCTCCTAGACACAGCGCGACCTCACCCCCAATACCGGGAGAGACGAACCCCTGAAGATACGCTCACTGCCTCCATGTGGCTCGGGACTGTACCCAACTAAAACCTATTTGCACGTCTCCTTTGAGCGTGGTAGGGTAGTAATCAAAGTACAGTGGGAACTCACACGAGACAAATGACGATCCCCAGGTCGATGAACTAACCTGTACACATGTCACCAGGGAACTGCCATCTGACGTATGGTATATGACCAACTAGCATGTTCCCGGCGAGTCCTGTCCGGTGTACTCATAACCCAATGAGCACCTGTATACATCTTAGGTGATCCAACTGACACCAATGGCTTGTGAGACCGGCCACCGCCCCTCGTCGGGGTCTCGACTGTATACACTAGTCTACTCTGGAGTATCGATGCCCTGTCTCGAAACTCCCACGACTAGGGACCATTTAAGGATGTGCTTATAAACTACCAGCTCTCACTTATATGATCGCCCTCATACTGCTGGTAGTCAAGCAAGAATCCTAGGGGCTCCATCAACGTGTAATAGCGACTTGTCAGGTCACCTGAAGCAGTACACGATGATAAAGGCAAACCAGATAGCATACTATCATCTCGAGTAAGACTGTCCTACTGGGATAGGTCCTCCATCAATCATTACAATCACGTACCTGTGATCCAATAATTGACTCTGAGGGCACTATCTCCAACAATTGTTACTCCTGGGAGAGTTTTACACAGGACAATTAGCAGATCAAGTAGGTGTCTAGAAAGGTGTCAACGGGGTTACGCCTCTGGGAAAACGAGGTTTACTTTAATTAGGTCCGTGCGAAAGCACGGGGAACCTCGCTCAAAGTACCGACATTGGCCTGGCTGAAAGATCGGCGAAGTTGTAGGGTGTAATTAATCCCGGCTAGTCTTTCCTTTTAGGGTTTGAAGGAAGATTTGATAAAAACAGTGGGAGCCATCCTGATTAGATAAGATAATAACCAATCTGATCTTGCAAGAGCATACGCTAAAGTGTTTTCTTCTCTCTCTCTCCAGGTAGCGACCATGTCATGCCATAATCAAGATAATAATATGGATGTATTGACCGAACCCGTATGTTATACTGTGCTGGGGAACGTTGGTTCCGTTCTTTCTTATAAAAGTTATAGGATTGAAACGGACATAGGGGAATACCAGGATTCCCATGCCACCCGAATGAAGAAAGTACATGATGATGCATTTTCTTCGGGTGTGTTCGTTACAGAGAACTGTTTCTCCATTTGCCCTACGTCCTGGGTATTAGATACCGGGTCAGGATCCCATATATGTAATCAGTTACATGAGCTTAGGAAAGGTAGAGAACTTGGAGAAGGTGATAAAGACATAAGAGTTGGAAATGGTGCAATTGTTGCAGCTAAGACCGTCGGGGAATATCACCTTGCATTACCAACTGGTAATACATTGGTTCTAAACGAATGCTATTACATGCCGAACCTGATATGCAACATTATATCGGTTTCTTTGTTAAGTAAAGAAGGATATAATTTTTTATTACAGGATAATGTTATGAACATTTTTTGTAACCAAAAGTTGGTTGGATCAGGCACGTTGTGCAATGGCATTTATGTTCTAAATCAATCAACAGTTCTGAGCATAACAAACACACACAGGAGGAAGAGTTCAGAACTGAACGAATCCTTCTTGTGGCATTGTAGACTGGGTCACATCAATGCGACACGACTAGCTAAGTTGCATAAGGATGGATATTTGAAACCGTTCGAATATTCATCTTATGACACTTGTCACTCATGTCTCAAAGGCAAGATGACCAAAACTCCGTTTACGGGACACGGAGAAAGAGTTACTGAACTCCTGGGACTGATACATAGTGATGTATGCGGTCCCATGTCTACACATGCCAGGGATGGTTCTTCGTACTTCATTACATTCACTGACGATCTCTCTAGATTCGGATATGTGTTCCTGATGAAACACTAATAAGAAGCTTTTGAGAAATTTAGAGAATATAAACAAGAAGTCGAGAACCAAACCGGAAAAAGTATTAAAATCCTTCGATCTGATCGAGGAGGTGAATACTTGAGCAATGAATTCCTGGACTTCCTAAAAGAGAATGGGATTCTCTCTCAGTTGACTCCTCCATATACACCACAGCACAACGGTGTATCAGAACGGAGGAACCGCACCCTATTAGATATGGTGCGCTCTATGATGAGCACAGCTGAGTTACCTATTTCCTTCTGGGGATATGCGCTGGAGACAGCAGCATACCTATTGAATCAAGTTCTATCTAAATCTGTACCTACCACACCATATAAGATATGGAGTGGGAAGAGGCCATATCTTAAACGAGTTAAGATATGGGGTTGTCCGGCCTATTTCAAAAGACAAAATCCGGACAAACTCGAGGCCCGGTCAGTTCTTTGCAAGTTTGTGGGATATCCAAAGAACTCATATGGGTATTTTTTCTACCACAGTGAGGAACAAAAAGTGTTTGTTGCTCAACATGCCACCTTTTTAGAAAAGGAATTTCTTGTAAAAGAAATTAGTGGCAAAGTGGTGGAGCTGGAAGAGGTTCCAGATACAAAAACCGCAACTGAAGACTTAGTGGAACCAGAGGATTCAGTAGCACCCAACGAACCTCAGCCTCTCCGCCGATCTAGTAGGGTTCCTCGCCAACCTGAGAGATACTACGGTTTTCTCATGGATGGTAGGAGCGAGAATTGCATCATGGAGGATGATGACCCAACTAGCTTCGAGCAGGCCATCACGAGTGGAGACTCAGTGAAATGGCTGGATGCAATGCGGTCCGAGATGGAATCCATGTACACCAACAAAGTATGGACTTTGGAAGATGCTCCTGAAGGGGTAAAACCCATTAGGAGCAAGTGGATCTTCAAAAAAAAACTTGGTGTAGATGGGAAAGTGGAGACTTTCAAAGCTAGACTTGTTGCTAAGGGTTTTCGTCAAAGACCAGGTGTGGACTATGACGAGACCTTTTCTCCAGTGGCTATGCTTAAATCCATCCGGATCATGCTTGCCATCGCTGCATATCATGACTACGAAATCTGGCAAATGGATGTTAAGACCGCCTTTCTAAATGGTGATTTAGAAGAGTGCGTGTACATGACTCAGCCAGAGGGCTTCGTAGATAGTGGGAGCAGCGGGACGGTGTGCAAGCTGCTTAAATCCATTTATGGATTAAAGCAAGCATCGCGGAGTTGGAACATCTGCTTTGACGTCATTATCAAAGAGTTTGATTTCGTCAAAAACGTAGATGAACCTTGTATCTACAAGAAGGTGGCAGAGAGTAAGGTTGTCTTCCTCGAATTGTACGTGGATGACATACTCTTGATAGGAAATGACATTCCTATGCTGCAATCGATCAAGCTCTTCTTATCACAAAGATTCTCATTGAAAGATCTTGGTGATGCCTCCTGCATTTTGGGAATTAGGATCTATAGAGATAGATCTAAACGGATATTGGGATTGTCCCAATCCAGGTACATTGACACCATACTAAAGAGGTTTAGTATGGAAGAATCCAAGCGTGGGAACTTACCCACGATCTCTGGAGTCACTCTCTCCAAAGAGATGTCTCCCAAGACTGATTTGGAGAGAGCTCGCATGCAAGGGATACCCTATGCTTCGGCTGTAGGCTCTAACATGTACGCGATGCTATGTACCAGACCCGATGTAGCATACTCACTAAGTGTAGTGAGCAGGTATCAAGCTGATCCTGGAGAGAGTCACTGGACAGCTGTGAAGAGCATTCTCAAGTACTTGCGAAGGACTAAAGAGATGCTCTTGGTGTTTGGTAACGGAGAACTCCAAGTGGAGTCCTTTACCGATTCGAGCTTCCAGAGTGATAAGGACGACTCTAAGTCGCAGTCGGGATTTGTCTTTACCCTTTACGGAGGGGCGGTTAGCTGGAAGAGTTCCAAGCAGGAAACCGTGGCAGACTCGACGATGGAGGCTGAATACATCACTGCCAACGATGCTGTCAAAGAAGCTGTCTGGATCAAGAAGTTCATTACTGAACTTGGAGTGGTTCCATCCATTGAGCATCCAATACCTTTGTATTATGATAACAATGGAGCAGTGGCTTTGGCCAAGGAACCCAGGTCCTATCAGCGATCCAGGCATATTCTGAGGCGGTATCACCTGATCCGGGAGATAGTTGATCGCCGGGAGATCGAGGTCAGGAGGGTTGACACGAAGAATAACACAGCGGATCCACTCACGAAGGCCATTCCCCAGATACAGTTTGAGAGACTCTTCGGGATGCTCGGTATGCGATACTACAGCAGCCGGCCCTAGTGCAAGTGGGAGATTGTTAGTAGTATGTATGCCCTAGAGGCCGGTATTGTACAGATGATGTATATTATATTGGATGCTTGGACATATATAGAGATGAATTTCTTGCTCGATATGATGATATGCTATCTGGTTGCTCTTTATCTTAACATGTATACTAGTCTCTTTATACTGTCTTATAGTTACATGTTGGTAAAGCCCTTAGGATGTGTACTTGACTACCTGGACTATGATGCGGATCATACTAGTAGGGACATGGTAGTCCATAAGTACATCCTTCAAGGTCCCTAGTCGTGGGTGTATCGAGACGGGGCATTGATATACCAGTGTAGACTAGCGTATACGCTTCTCGACCCATGAGATGGGCGATGGATGATCCTATATCCATTGGTGTTTGACATCAGAGATGGTATACGGGTGCTCAGTGGAGACTGGGCACATTGGACGGACTCACCGAGAACTCCCAGATGGTATTATACCTCACGTCAGATGGCAGTTCTCAGGTGACACTTGTGTAGGTTAGTCTGTAGACCCGAGATCGACATAGAGTCTTGTGTGATTCCCACTGTGCTTTGATTTCCACCTTACCACGTCCATGAGGGCGTGCAAAACGGTGGTTTTTGGGTATAGTCCCGAGTTACATGGAGGCAATGAGCGATATGAGGGGTTTCTTCTCTCCCGGTATTGGGGGTTGATGTTGCACTGTGCTCGATTGGCCGTAACAGGGAAGTCCCTAGCCAGGGCTGATTAGAGATTTACTGGTAAGTGTTACTAGTAGCTTCTCGACCCGTCATGGGCCTCACATCGGCATGACTTATCGGTTATTAGGGTCTGACGTTTACCACCCCTAGACTTGATATGCGACATATCAGACGAAAAGACTGGACTGCATGGTAGTGTTGCCGGTTGGCTCGATGGGAGTTGTAGTAGCCTCGCTTGTTCTCTTCTGATCGTTCAATACCCGGGTGGCCGTTACGTTTAGCTGACCGCTTGCGGTTTGGGGGTGCTTGATATGATCATCACCCACTGCCGGCGTATTGACGAGTCTTAGAGTCCCACAAAGGAGTTACCTAGTCCAGGAGAAATGTTATGGTGCGCGTATGCGATATGCGCATGGACCCGATTAAAATGCGCGTATAGGATACCGTATATTGATCGGGCGGCTTGCTTTTGGTGGGGTCGTATGTGATATGGACGGATTGATAAATCAAGTGTTGATTTATCATTTAATCATTAGCTTCTCACTTGAAATCCTTTCTTGAGTTTGATAGATGTATGCATGCATATATGCTTTCTTTATAGATTCATGCACATATGGATGTACATACACACACACATACATACATACATCCTTCATGGTTGTACATACATGAAAATGGTGGCAATATAAGACTCACACCATGGTTTGATTTCTATTTAAATTATTATTGCATTTGATTTAAAAACAAAAGAAAAGAAAAGGATAATTCATGGGTGCTTTCTACACTCTTCTTGACCTGACCATACTCACCCACCATTTAACCATGGATTACTTTTCCTTTTAGTTTTTAACTCAAGTTCAATAATTGTTCAACCATGGTTTGAAATGAGAGATAAAAAATATATAAAGATATATTTTCTATTTTTCAATGAGAGGTTTTTCTTATCTCTTATTCAAAAGGCCACCATCTTCTTCCTCCCTCATGCTTTGCTCTCTAGATTTATCTAGTGAGCAAATTATTCATCAAGATAGGATTTTGAAGTGAGAAAAACCACCACAACATCATTCTACACAAGTCTTGCCCACTTGTTTAGAGTGTTAGCTTCGATTTTCATTCTTGATCTTGCGAAGTTGCTAGCTTGGACAAAGCGGACTCCGGGTAGATCATCGGTGACCTAGAGGAGTTCAAGCGGAGCTTTTCCAAACCCCAAGTAGCCAAGGAGTCTAGCGTACGGAGCTACAAAGGTTGTACTCTCAAAACCCTAGCTTTTCTTTCATGAGATGATATGCAAATTTTGAAACCCTAATTTTTCTAGGAACGATTCTTTGTTTGTTAACTTAGCACCCTAAAAATTCAATCTTTGGTACATGTGATGCTTCCAAACCCTTCATGTGGTGCTAGGTTAACCCAACACGATCCTATTGTGAGTATATGCTACTTATCAGGATATTCGTCACTTAACGATCAATGCTATAAACCAAGTAGGTGTCAAGAAAGGTGTCAGCGGGGCTACGCCCCCAGAGAAAAGAGATTATTTAATTAAGGAACTTCATGAAAGCGTTGGAAAACCTCCCTCGAAGTATCGACACTAGCCTGGCTGAACGGTTAAGCAAGTATTGTACAGTGAGAATAGTCCTGGCTAATTCTTCTTTTATGGTTTGAGGAAGGATTCGAGAAACAGTAGGAGCCATCCAGTTTAGATAAACTAAAAACCACTCTAAACTTGCAAGAGCATCATGCTAAAGTGTTTTCTTCTCTCTCCCCTAATTGCAGTGACCCTGAAAATGACTGGACTTAAGTTACTTTTAGAGAAAAATATACTGACAGGGCCAAACTATAAAGATTGGCTGCGGAATGTCAAAATGGCCTTGACTTATGACAAATTGGGATATGTCCTCACCACTAAGGCACCAGAAGTCCCAAGTCCCAAATCCAGTAATGCAGATAAGGAAATCCGCAAAACCTGGGATTTAGATTGCGCGAAGGCCAAGTGCATCGTACTTGCCTCGATGAACAATGAACATCAGAGGAGGCACGAGGATATGGATCTTGAATCCATATTTCTCCATACAAAAGATCTGTATGGGGAGAAATCTCGTATAGCAAGATACAGGACCTCAAAGAAGCTGTTTCAAGCGAGGTTGGCCGTCGGATCATCGGTAGGAGAACATGTCCTAAATATGATTGGCTATATTGAAGAGCTCGCAGACCTTGGGACGACTTTGGATAATGAACTCTATACAGACCTTATTCTCCAGTTCCTCCCTCCTACCTACGCCCAGTTTATTCTGAACTTCAACATTCAAAGAAAAGAAGTTGAACTTTCAGAACTCCTTAACATGTTAAGGAGTGCAGAGGGCACCTTACAGAAGGCAAGGGAAACACACGCTATGTTTGTTCGCGGTACTTCTTCTTCCGGGTCCAAGGCTAAAACCAAAGGAAGGAAGAATAAGGCCGCCAACAGACCTAGAGGAGGTATTAGTAAGGTGGGAGCGAAGGGAAAGAAAAAGATTGCGGTGCCAGTGGTGGCCCAGGATGAGTGCTTCCATTGTCATAGGAAAGGACACTGGAAGAAAGATTGCAAGGCGTGGAACGCCAAGAACCAGGAACCGAAGCAAGCTGTGGCTTCGACTTCAGGTGTGTTTGTAATTGAGAATTGTCTGTCAATCAACTCTACTTCCTGGGTATTGGATACCGGATCAGGATCTCATATATGCAATTCATTGCAGGCACTGAGAAACCGTAGGGTGCTGAAGGAAGGTGATATGTCCCTAAAGGTTGCTAACGGAGCTAGCGTGGGAGCTGTGTCCATCGGGGATTATCACCTAAGATTGACAAGTGGACACATTTTGGTTTTATATAACTGTTTTTGTGTACCAAGCTTAACGTGTAATATCATATCAGTTTCTTTATTATCAAATAAAGGTTATGATTTCACGTTTGTAAGTGACGTTGTTAACATCCACCTTAATCGTAGTTTGATTGGGTCCGGTACACTGGATAACGGTATATATGTTTTAAACCAACTACAAATTTTCAATGTCCAGAACACACTAAAAAGAAAGTCTCCAGATAACAATAAGGCTTTTTTATGGTATTGTAGACTAGGTCACATCAATGAGACAAGGTTAACTAAGTTACATAAAGAAGGATATTTAGACTCGTTCGAATATCAAACTTATGCCACTTGTGAATCATGTCTCAAAGGAAAGATGACAAAGACTCCATTCACTGGACATGGAGTAAGAGCGAGTGAGCTCTTAGGACTCGTACACAGCGATGTATGTGGTCCAATGTCTACACATGCAAGAGGTGATTTTTCCTATTTCATTACTTTTACGGATGATTATTCAAGGTACGGATTCATTTATCTGATGAAACATAAATCCGAGGCTTTTGAAAAATTCCAGGAGTATAAGAATGAAGTAGAAAACCAAACCGGCAAAAGTATCAAGACACTAAGATCTGATCGAGGTGGTGAATACTTAAGTGCCGAGTTCCTAGGTTACCTAAAAGAGAAAGGAATTCTCTCTCAGCTTACTCCTCCATACACTCCACAGCATAACGGTGTATCGGAGAGACGGAATCGAACCCTATTGGATATGGTACGATCCATGATGAGTAATGCTGAGTTACCATGATCTTTTTGGGGTTATGCGCTAGATTCAGCGGCATATCTTCTGAACAGGGTTCCTACCAAGACTGTGCCTACCACGCCGTATCACATGTGGAGTAGGAAGAAACCCTATCTTCGGTATCTGAGGATATGGGGATGTCCAGCTTTTGTTAAAAAGCAGCATGTGGACAAGCTCGAGGCACGATCAGTACAGTGTAAGTTTGTAGGATATCCAAAGACCTCCAAGGGATATTATTTCTATTACGCAGAGGAACAAAAGGTTTTTGTTTCTCGTAATGCCCATTTTCTAGAACAGCAGGTTTTAGAAAAGGATACAAGTGGGAGCGAAATAGAACTGGAAGAAATTCCAGAACCACAAACTACTACTGAAAGTTTGATAGAACCAGTAGTTCATGAAGAACAGGACATTCCCGCACCCCTCCGCAGAAGTAGTAGGCCGTCTCATCCGCCTGAGAGATACTACGGTTTTCTCATAGATGGGGATAGAGAGGATTGCATCATTGATGATGATGAACCTACTAGATTCCAGCAGGCCATCCAAAGAGGCGACTCGGTACGATGGCTAGATGCAATGCGGATCGAAATGGAGTCCATGTACACCAACAAAGTATGGACTTTGGACTTTGCTCCAGATGGGGTAAAACCCATAGGATGCAAATGGATCTTCAAGAAAAAGATTGGTGTAGATGGACAGGTGGAAACCTATAAGGCTAGACTTGTTGCAAAGGGTTTTCGTCAAAGACCTGGTTTGGACTATGACGAAACTTTTTCTCCAGTGGCTATGCTCAAATCCATTCGGGTCCTTCTTGCTATTGCTGCCTTCCATGATAATGAAATCTGGCAGATGGACGTAAAGACGGCTTTTCTGAATGGTAATTTAGAAGAGTGCGTCTATATGGATTAGCCAGAGGGGTTTCAATCAGAGTGGAAGCAGCGGTAAAGTATGCAAATTGTTTAAGTCCATTTATAGACTAAAGCAAGCATCGCGGAGTTGGATCATCTGTTTTGATGAAACAGTCAAAGAATATAACTTTATCAAAAATCCAGATGAACCATGTATATATAGTAAAGTTGTAGCCAGAAGTGTCATATTCCTCGTCTTGTACGTGGATGACATTCTATTGATAGGAAATGACATTCCTATGCTTCAATCTGTCAAAGGATTCTTGTCACACAGGTTCTCCATGAAAGACCTGGGTGATTCCTCTTACATTCTGGGGATCCGGATCTATCGTGATAGATCCAAGAGGATGTTGGGACTTTCGCAGTCCAGGTATATCAACACTATACTGAAAAGATTCAGTATGGAAGATTCTAAGCGCGGTAATCTACCGGCTTGTCACGGAATCACCCTCTCCAAAGAAATGTCTCCCAAGACTGATTTGGAAAGGGAACGCATGTCTATTATACCCTACGCTTCTGCGGTAGGCTCTATAATGTATGCGATGTTGTGCACCAGACCAGATGTAGTTTACGCACTGAGCGTGGTAAGCCGGTATCAGTCAGACCCAGGGGAGAAGCACTGGATAGCAGTAAAGAACATTCTCAAGTACCTGAGAAGGACTGAAGAGATGTTCTTAGTTTACGGCGGAAAAGACCTCAAGATGGAGGCCTTTGCTGATTCCGGCTTCCAGAGTGATAAGGACGATTCCAAGTCCATGTCGGGTTATGTCTTTACCCTCAATGGAGGGGTGGTGTGCTGGAAGAGTTCCAAGAAGGACACCGTTGCTGACTTGACTATGGAAGGGAGTATATTGCTGCTTGCGATGCCGCAAAAGAAGCGGTCTGGATGAAGAAGTTCCTAACAGAACTTCAAGTGGTTCCTACCATAGTTGATCCAATACCTCTGTATTGCGACAACAACGAAGCTATAGCTTTAGCGAAGGAACCAAGGTCCCATCAGAAGTCCAGACACATCTTAAGGCGATATCACCTGATCAAGGAGATCATTGATCGTCGGGAGATCGAGGTTCGGAGAGTTTCTTCGGAAGAGAACATTGCTGATCCATTCACGAAGGCCCTACCTCAAATTCAGTTCGAGAGGCTACTCGAGATCATCGGTCTTCGATATGCCAATACATGGCCCTAGTGCAAGTGGGAGATTGTTAGTGTATATGCCCTAGAGGCCATTATTGTATCATACTAGTTTGTATATTACTTAATGGAAGCTTGGGATATTCACATGTATATAACAGTCTTGCTAAACATGGTAGTATGCTACTTGGTTTTTCTATCTTAATATGTGAGTATACGTATTGATAGAGCTCTTAGGATCTTGCTTGACTACCAGCATTATGATGGCAGTCACACTAGTGGGGGCTGGGTAGTCTACAAGCACATCCTTTTACAGGTCCCTAGTCGTAGTATTATCGAGACAGGGCATCGATACTCCGGAGTAGACTAGTGTGTACGCTTCTCATCCCAGTTAGGGAGATGGTCTGTCCCACAGCCGTCAGTACGTCGTACTGGAGATAATATACAGGTGCTCGTTGGGTTACGGGTACACCGGACAGGACTCGCAGGGAACTGTTGGTTGGTATTATACCCGTCATCAGTTAACAGTTCCCAGGTGACATGAGTACAGCATAGTCCGCAGACTTGACACTGCTGCTTCACCTCGAGTGTATCCCACTGTTCTTAGATTACTACCCTACCACGGCTCAAAGGAGTCATGCAAACAGGTAGCAGTTGGGTGCAGTCCCGAGCACTTGGAGGCAGTGACGGTTAGACAGGATCCGTCTCTCCCGGTATTGGGGGTTGATATCGCGCTGTGTCAGAGAGCCATTACGCAAAGTCCCTGGCTAGGGCAAGCGAGATTTACTGGTAGGTTCCAATAGTTTCTCAGGGTGTAATGGGCTTCGCTCCGACACGACTTATACCGCTATTAGGGGACTGACGCTTGCCGCCCCCTAGGCCCGATATGCGATAGTCTTAGACGAACAGACCAGACTGTACGGAGATTGTCACATCAGATTCAGTAGGAGTTCGGATGGGTTTCCTCATTGGCCTTCTTATCGACATCTACCTGGGGACCGTTACTTACAGCTAGTGCCGCTTGCGGTCTGTGGTTAAACCCACTGCCAGCGTAGTAGTCGAGTCTCTAGAGTCCCACACATAGAGTTTTCCTACTCCAAGCGAAACGATATAGAGGTCGTATGGTTTTACGACAAGGGTTCGGACGCATACGTGTGTTTACGCACGTACGACATCCGGACAGTTTTTACTAGCCGGCTTTGGTTTAAGCTAGTTTCTAGGGTTATTGGATTTATACAATCTAAAGTTTTTCTGTGTTTTCATGGATAGGAGGGGCGTTCTCGTAATTATGCGAGAAGCTTCTAGAAGATGGTGACTTGGGGGTTAAGGTGGCATATGCATTAAATGAGATTAGTGAGTCATTTGAGTGATTCATCCATGACATTAATGCATCATAAATGCTTAATGACTTATGGAGATGAATCACCCTTTGATATTTATCAAGCATGTCTGTAAATTCTTTATTTTCTTTTATTGGATACATGATAATGCTTGATATATATTATGATAGATCATTATCTCATCTCATTCTCTTGCTCACCTTCTCTCTCCTCAAGCTCTCTCTCTTCAAACCCTAATCCTCCTCTAGCATGTGTTGAGTACAAGAATTAGATCGGCTAATTAATCCATAACCCTCACTCTATATCATCTAGGTACTTTGATTAGCAACTAAAGAAACCTAGTTGCCTCAAGTTTAGAGGCAAAGCTTGGAGTAAAGCTCTCGGGTGGATCGTCTACTACTTGGAGAAGGTCGAGGAGGAGGTGGAGATCGTAAAGATGAAGGACACGGTTCTACAAGTATAATCACTTTTCATAGTAGTTGTTAACTCCTATGATTCTTGTTAGTTATTGTTTTGCAAAGATTCTCGGTTAGTCAATGTTTAAGCAAAGAACAAGTTCGTTTTTTAAATTTCCGCCTCCCCGCAAGTCGTGGGGTGTTGTACATCGACTTACAAATACTAAGTACTCTACTTCCTAAAATGGCGGAGAGCAATGGATGGTTTTTATGAAAACCCTTAACGTTTTGAACTTGATATCGTTGTTGAATCTAGTGAAAAGAGTGGTTTAAGCTCCAGTTTAAAAAGTCGAATGGTTTTGTAGTATCTTTCTAATTTTTCTAAAGAGGTCACTCCCGGTGAAGGGATATCGGCTCTTTCCTCATCGAATGAGGTGCTGGATATTCATGAATACCACGATGCAAAGCAAAAGTTAGATCAACTATAAAAATAATCGAGTGCTTTATAACATTTGCTAGTTTCTCTAAAGGGGTCACTCCCGGTGAAGGGATCTCGGCCCTTTCCTTATCGAATGAGGTGCTGGATATTCATCAAGGAATACCACTATGCAAAGCAAAAACTAGAGTTACCCATTTTAAAAAATTTGATTCTACAACATCTTTAGGCTTCTTTTTCTTAACATTAATCACATTAATGTTCTCCCATCATTTACGTTTCCTAAACATCACAGAAAAGAAACGAAAATAGAACGTACGCTTATGCCATCCGCATTCGCCACGGGGCCCCATCATGCACCGTTAGGTTACTTAACTAACGGCAGAGCAGGGGCTAAACCAGCGTGGGTGAAAAACATAAGCAACGTTTATTGTATATCTCATATATAAATAGCCATTCGTCGCACGCATTTATAAATATTCCAGATCACAGATGAATACATTGGATATATTAGGAATTTTGTACTTCATTTAAGCCCTTAATGAAAGACGGGTTCCACGGTCGTGATGAGTAGTCAAACCCCACCCTAGACCCCTACGGGTGTGGCAAACTACCCGCCAAATTGCCTAAGTGAAGCAAGCTCCCTCAACAAAATGAGTAGGCCACTCGGCACTTCAAGAACCCGGTAGTTTGTGCACCCCACCTTGGGTCTATCCTAGGAGACAAAACAGAAAAAAGAAATTATACAACTATGGCTACGACCTCAACCCGGATGTACCCCGCAAAATAATATTACATTGCTTTTTACAAATTACATGAATGAAAGAAAAACGCACTTCTCACATCCCCGGCTATTCATTACGACGATCCAACATATTCATATACACATACCATCATATGATATCAATATAGATGTGTGCAACCCCGACTAATCGTCGTATAGCAATTAGTGGGCGTTTCCAAACACACATACACATCACTAAGCTTGTAAAGTAACCGCGACATTAGAATTCCGCACGAGATTTGCAAACTAAATCATTTTCCAACACTTGAAAAAATCCACTGAGCAAGTTTTCAAAAACCGAATGTTTTGAGCCAATCCGGGAGTTAAAACGAACTCGAAACCCGCCAAAACTTCACGGAGGCGAAGAACATAATATTAACTGTTGAATGGGGGCCTCAGGGTGGTACCCATCCCTGGAGGCCACCTCGAGGTGGCCCCAAGGGGTTGGCAGACCCGTGAGCACCTAGTTGGGGTGCTCTCGGGTCACCCACCCCTAAGGCCACCTCGAGGTGGCCTTGGGGAGTGGGCCCCTCCTTTGGTTCCCCTCGGGGTATCCCCGGGGTGCACGCGATCCACCTCACAGTTTCTCGGTTCAAACCGTGAGCCCGCGGGGTGTGCAAACAACTCACAACTTCGATTTTCAAAACTGTTTTTTCTGCAGTTTTTGCGCGACGCAAAACGGAAGAATTCTAACGTTGCTACAAGCTATTTAAGGTTTAAGATCGGCTCTAATACCATGTTAGTGGATGTTATACACTCTCACAACACTTGTGAGGAGGCGTAAGCGATAAACAAAAACTTCTTGCATGCAACACCCACATAAACCAAGATCTTGTGCATAAACCTTAACTAGCAAAACTATCTAGAGATCTAATCTACTATGGTAGTTTTATACCTATAGAACCGGTCCTTCAGGTCTTTGTTTGGATGTGACTCCTAGGCTCCTTGTGGTTGCAAAGAGCTCGATCTCCGGCCACCTCAAGATCCAAGACGATCCACCCGAAAGCTATCGAACAAGCTACAAACTCTTCATATGAGTTTAACTAAGAGATCAAGTTTGCTAGAAGAGATCACTTAGATGATGTAGAGATCAAGTATTGGATTATCTTTTTTCTCTAAGCTTTTGATTCACAACTCATATGAAGGTTAAAGCAAAGAGGAGGAAGAAGGAGATAATGAGGAGAGAGAATGTGAATGTGATGAATGAAAAAATCAAGCATAGAAAAATGATATGGCTCAAAATGAAAATAATTGAAGTATGCAATAAAATAATGCACCATGCTTCAATAGTAACTCCAAATGAATATAAAATGAATTTACCCATTCCTTGATCCATGCTTAGACTTTCTCCAAATTCTACCTCATTGTTTTATTTTTGACAAAATAAAAACCCATTTATGAAGTGTTTCCTTCTAGAAGCTATTCTTGTAACAATTACAAGAATACCCCTCCACCGTATACCGTATAAGTATACCCGTATCCGAAAAATACGAATAAAAATAATCCAATAATATAATATCGGTATCCGGCTTAAACCAAAGCCTACCAGTATTATCCTTCCGATCATTATTCCTGTAACAATTACACGAACATGATCGAAACCCGGCCGTAATAACTTACAGCCTCTACATCTTTTGCCTGAACCAGAGAACCCTCTTTGTGGGACTCTAAAGACTCGACAGTACGCTGGCAGTGGGTTTAACCACAAGCACGTCAGCGGCACTAGCTGTGCGTAACGGCTACCCAGGTACATAACGAAAAGGTGGCCGACGAGCGAACTCATCACAACCTTAACGAGCCTGTAAGCAACACTTACCGTACAGTCCGGTCTCTTCGTCTGATATGTCGCATATGAAGTCTAGGGGTGGTAAATGTCAGACCCCAGTAACTTTATAAGTCATGCTGATTTACGGCCCATAACGGTTCGAGAAACAACTGATAACTCTTATCAATAAATCTTGAGAACCCTGGCCAGGGATTTTCTGTTATGGCTGATCAAGCATAGCACGACATCAACTCCCTATACCGAGAGAGACGAAACCCCTCCTATCGCTCACTGCTTCCATGCGATTCGGGACTGTACCCAAAATCCACCTGTTTGCACAACTCAGTAGAGCCGTGGTAGGGAGGAAATCAAAGCACAGTGGGAATCACACAAGACACCATGACCATCTCGGGTCTACAGACTAACCTGTACAAGTGTCACTAGAGAACTTCTATCTGACAATAGGTATATATACCATCTAGGAGTTCTCGGCGAGTCCTGTTCGGTGTACCCATTCTCCAATGAGCACCTGTGTACAATCTTTGATGTCAAACACCAATGGTTGTGGGATCAACCATAGCCCCTAGGGTCAAGAAACGTACACACTAGTCTACTCTGGTAATATCGATGCCCTGTCTCGATATACCCTCGATTAGGAACTATTAAAGGATATGCTTATAGACTGCTCAGGCCCCACTAGTATGATCTCCATCATAATCCTGGCAGTCAAGCATAATCCTAAGGGCTTCATCAACAAGTATATAAAGATATGAAATACAACACATCACATGTTAAGATGAAGATAAACCAGATAGCATACTATCATTTCGAGCAAATATTGTTTCTGTACATATACATGCCTAGCACCCTATACAATACAAGCCTCTAGGGCATACATATCTAACATCGCATACCTTCTGGAGTATGGTGACTTGAATGGCTTCCATTAAGTTATCATGCGATGATAGTTGGATCCCGATTCCCACTGATGAGTAGGTGTTACTCCTTAGGTGATTTTAGATGATCCCGACTAATTCTCCTTTCAGGGTTTGAAGGAGAATTCGAGGAAATAGTGGTAGCCAACCCGATTTGATAAAGTGATTAACCATTCTGATCTAAGTTAGAGTGCACGCTGAGTGTTTCTTTTCTCTCTCTCTCTTTGACAGCGACCTTGGCCCGACCCTAAAATTAAAACTCATGAACCAAGTTAACCGAACCCTCTTAAAACACTTTGGCTTTTGGATTGTCACGGAGTTGCATATATCATTGCCCATCCTACATCACCTTTGCATTTCTCCAGAACACTTCATATCACTATGAAAATCCATATAGCTTGGATATTCCATCGTATAGTTACATACGAACTTGAAGGAACTTGTTCCAGTTCGAGGATGGATTCTGGTTTTGGAGAAATAGAATATGATTATTCAGTTGTCTTTTCTCTTTACCTTCTCTCAGGTTGCGAGGGCTCCTAGTATTAGGAGAGTACACCTATTGCGCTTATTGGATAGTCTTCTTCCAAACCATAGGCAGGTGCCGAAAGGTAGGGAAGGAAGAAAACCAATTAGCCTAAGTGTGGTGTACAGAATGTAACAAGTAAAGAAATATAAAGGGATTAGAATAAGGGCAAACGAAATTGCGACTACTATCATTCACGACAAAACCGTGTATACCCCTGCCACTCCTACTTCACCTTTGCATTTCTCCAAAACACTTCCTATCACTGCAAAGATCCATAATGCTTGGATATGCCATCGTATAGTTACATACGAACTCGAAGGAACTTGTTCCAGTTCGAGGATGGATTCTGGTTCAGGAGAAATAGAATAGGATTATTCAGTTGACTTTTCTCTTCACCTTCTCTCAGATTGTAAGGGCTCCTGGTATTAGGAGAGTACACCTATTGGGCTTATTGGACAGTCTTCTTCCAAACATTAGGCTGGTGCCGAAGGGTAGGGAAGGAAGAAAATCAATTAGCCTAAGTGTGGTGTACAGAAGGTAATAAGTAAAGACATATAAAGGGATTGGAGTGAGGGTAAGGAAGTATATGGTTACCGTCATGAATCAGGATAGTGGAAGAGGCATTACTAGGAATACCCGGTTACCCCTTAGAAACATTTTCATGTTTCAGATTTACTGTGCGATGTTAAGTGAAAACTTCTTTCCCAATTAGATTCCAACTCCAGCGTATGTATTTACCAGATTTGATTCTCATATCTGTATGGCGTTACAGATGGTGAGTGGGAGTAAGATATTGGGAATTGGGTGATTAGATCCTCTGTATATCGGATTTCTTTGTAATTGGTGATATTTGAGGAAATCACCTGGGTTTTGCCTGACAACAAATATTTGGTTTAGAATATCCGTCATTATGCACCAATTTTAAACTGATATATTTGTACGTTTATTTTATAAAGTGAGATATAAATTTTTGATATTATGTCTATGACATTTACCTGTATCAGTTGGTGATTAGGTAAGGTGCATTAAACATCCGTGTACTTCTTCTTAACCATAACATAATTTTCAACCTACGACGCACAGGGTTTGAGTTATCGAATTCAGGGGACTTATACAAAGTATTGTATGTTGTCCAATGTTCGTTAGGGCAAAGGGGCTGGTACTCGTACTATATTCTGTTTACTCATGACTTCTTTAGTTCTAGACAAGTATTTCATTGAAATATAAGGTCTGGATTTTGAAAAGTTATAGGTATAAGAATGAAGTAGAAAACTATATGTTGCAAGAAAAAGGGTTGGTACTCGTACTATATTCTCTTTACTTTTGACTTCTCTAGTTTTAGACAAGTATTTCGTTGAAATACAGGATCTAAGTTTTGAGAAGTTATAGGTATAAGAATAAAGTAGAGAACCATTTGTTTGAAGTATCAGGATTCTTCAAGGTAATCTAAGATGTAGATACTTGTGCTAGGTATTCCATCGTAAGTAATGGTTTTGAGAACTAGATTCTCTTTCAGGTTACTCATACGTGGATGCATTCTTTGATGAGTAATGTTGTTTGGCCTTCTTCTATTTGGTTGATATACACTAGAGACAGCTGCATGATTTTTGAATCTGGTTCCAATTAAATTAGTGCCTTTGTTTCTATATTGGATATATAGAATGGATTAATATCTTAACGATGTTAAGGTATGTGGAGTAGTCCGGCCGATGCTTAAATCCAGAATCTAGATAAACTCTAGGCACGTTTCAGTAATGGAAGTTTGTAGGTTATCCCGGGCTTTGACGATGGTTAACTTTCTACCATCAGGAAAATCAATAGTTATATTGTTCTTGACTCACCACAGTTTTAGTAAAATGGATTCTTTTCAGAAAACATTACTGAGAGTATGGTAGAACTAGAAGTGATTCCTGAACCACAAACGATTACTAAAAATTTAGTAGAACCTAAAGATTCAATTGGATTCGACATTCCATTAGCCACTCCGCAAATTTGGTGGGTAACCTCAGACACCCGAGAGGTACTTCGATCTTCTCAGAGACGGCGACAGGGAGGTTCTTTTTTACCTAGACTTGACATTGCTGCTGTTCTAGACTATGAGACCTGGCAGGTGGATGAGTATAACGCCGTTCTAAATTAGTTTTAGAAAGTGCAGGTGTATATGACTCTGCCAGAAGGTTGTTGTAGTCAGTGGGAGCAGCGGAAGTATAGTGGGCAGGTAACTTATGTCTATTTGTAGACTAAAGCAGGTACAGCGGAAATAGATCATCTATTTTTGATGTGACAGTCATAAGTTTTGACTTCATCAGAATGGGAGTTGGATCTGGTAAGAACGTAGTAGAGAGTGATGTCTAGGTATTTGGATGACATGCACTTGATAGGGAGAGATCGTCCTATACTACGATCGGTTATACTGTGGTTGTCACTAGGTAGTTTCTCCAAATAGGATATGGAT
Source organism: Agapanthus africanus (assembly GCA_030015575.1). Lineage (NCBI taxonomy): Eukaryota > Viridiplantae > Streptophyta > Magnoliopsida > Asparagales > Amaryllidaceae > Agapanthus > Agapanthus africanus. The sequence goes on from CM057343.1 coordinate 379,854,107, forward strand.
ATAATATCAAGGATTCTGGTGACTAAATCTATGGTTTTAGATCTAGATTTGGGAAGTGTCCCAATTCGGATACTTTGACATAATTCTAAAGTGTTTTTGAATGGACGACTCCTGGCGTGGTGGTGTATCCGCAGGTGATGGAGTCACACTCTCTAAAGAGATGTCTTACAGACTGATGGGGAGAGGGAGTTGCATGATAGGCATATCACTTACTTAGGCAATTGAGTCAATCATGAGATGTCAAGTACCACACCAGATATTGCTTTTGCACAGGCTGCAATAAGCATATATATTAATCCAATCCTGGAGAAAAGTTGGGAAGCAGTTATGAACATAAGTGGATGTTCTTCGGATATAGTAACGACAGCCTCCTTCGGGAAGCGGTTATCATTTCAGACTTCCAAGATGACTTGGATGATAGAGTTATAGTTTTCCCTCTTTTGAGGGATAGTATATTGGACAGGTGGTCCAAGCGGATACTGTGGAAGGCATGGCACATGATACTGATTAAATTCATTGGATGATATAGTCTAAGAAGTTTGTTGGATTTAGAGTTCATTTATGAACTGGGTCCCATCAGATATCCAGACAAATTCTGAGACAGGTATCGCTCATTTCGGGAGATGGTCTTTCTCCGCGAAGTTGAGATATAGAGAGATATAGAAAAAACATTGGGGTGGATCCACTCACTGAGGCTATTTCTCGAACACAATAGTTTCACAAACGAGCTTTGCGAAACTGATTAGTAGAGAAGTTGGATGTTCGGTATCACACGAGCTGTGAGTATGCGACACCGCAATAATTAGCCTTAAGTGCAAGTGGGAGATTGTTGGCTATAGTGCTCTCAAGTCAATTATTGAATCGCAGGCACGCGATTGCGATGATTGAGGGAGGACTTATACAGATAGAACAGTCTTACTCAAGATGATAGTATGCTATCTGGTTTGTCTTTATCATCATGTACATACTTTATGTGGTATTACATATCACTATTACATGTTGATAGAGCCCATTGGATTCTTTCTTGACTACCAGCATTATGATGGGATCATATACGTGGGAGTTAGGTGGTCTATAAGCACATCCTCAAATGTCCCTAGTCGTGGGAGTTTCGAGACCGGGCATCGATACTCCAGAGTAGACTAGTGTATGCTGATCGAGACACCGACGAGGGACGGTGGCCAGGTCTCACAAGCTATTGTTGTTAGTTTGTTCACCTAAGATTGTATACAGATGCTCATTGGGTTATGAGTACATTGGACGGACACGCCGGGAACATGCTAGTTGGAAGTATACCAATTGTCAGATAGCGGTTCCCAGGTGACATGTGTGCAGGTTAGTCTGTCGACCTGAGATCGTCATTTTTCTTGTGTGAGTTCCCACTGTGCTTTGATTACTACCCTACTACGGCTCAAAGGAGTCGTGCAAACAAGTTTTAGTTGGGTACAGTCCCGAGCCACATGGACACAGTGAGCGGATCGTCGGGGATTCGTCTCTCCTGGTATTGGGGGTTGATGTCGCGCAGTGCACGGGTGGCCATCACCAGAAATCCTTGGTCAAGGTAGTCGAGAATTACTGATTTGGATCAGTAGTTTCTCAGTTGGTGATGGTCTTCATACCGACACGAAATGTCGCGTTATTAGGGGTCTGACTTTATCCACCCACCTAGACTCGATATGCGATACTTGTTCAGACCAGAATATTGCATTTTAATACCGCTCATTCATTATCTATTTTTTGTATATATCGGTACTATTAACCAGTGTCTGCTCAGTATTACAAATTACAGGTATCCGTGACAAAATACTAGAAATACACATAAAATAACAGATATATAATTTGTGAGCCGACACTGCAACCAGAACCGCAAACCGACCGATAATTCTTGGGTTTCTTTGTGCAACATGCTTGTGTACACACTTTTTATCTAAATGGACCAACACAATACAAGTGTGTACACAAGTGAGCACTAGAACCTAGGGGGCTGCTATGGGACACACTCATGATGGCTAAGCACAAGTGGGCTAGAGCAAGTGGGCATGAGATGTGATGTGCATTCAATGCATAAAGTGTTGATATGATTCATAGCTACAAGTTTCCCTCCAAGCCCTGAGTGCATCCAAAGCCTTTACTGAGAAAACAAACTGCACCAGAATGATATTGGGGACAACACGAGCCAACACACAAAGCACGAGACCAAGCCCGAGGATTTTGGCCGAGCACATGCTCACCAAAACCGAGCAGGCTGACCCAATCAGCCCGAAATGCCCCCAGTTTCTCACAGTCCCTCCCTTGCTGCTACGTCAGCTCATTTTTATTATTTGTTTAATTTTCTTTTGAGCCTATAAATACAGAACCAGTGAGCAGGGGGGTCTCACTTTGTCTAATTCTTTGTTCACATTTTGTTACTCTCAAGTTTTCTTTTCTCTTTTCTTGTACATAGCATAACTTCCCCTTGGGTTCTTTGCCTTAACTTGATTTTGCAACCTCTTCATTGAGCTTGCAAGGTTAAGTTTTGGCAATTGATCTCAAGGGTTGTATCATCTTTTGGAACTAATAAAGCTCTCTTTTTTGCCTTCATTTTCACATGAGTTCTTTGCCTCTTCTTGATCTTGCTACCTCTTCATTGAGCTTGCAAGTTTAAGATTTGGTTATTGAACCCATAACTTGTCTTATGTTCTATGGTTCCTAGTTGTTTATTTCTTGCATTTACTTACTTGTCTTTTATTACTTGCTTTTACTTACTTGCATCTTTATTACCATGTCATTTAATTACTTGCTTATAGTCTTTTCTCTTCTTTGTTTGTCTTTTCTTTGCCCTTTTTAGTTTGTTCTTGTGATGGTTGTGAATATGTGTTGTTAGGAAAAGAGAAAGATATTGTAAGTTAAGGTTTCGTTTCCCATTTCCTTTTCCCGTATTTTTCCATTTGAAACTCCGCCCAAACCTTATGTAAGCGCTCCGTTAGGCACCCTACCCTACCAAGGTAACGGTGATTCCTAACCGCGGCCGGTTGCGTTCGGTTTGGCCGGAGGCGAAAGCAAAAGATAAGAACGGACGGACAAGGGTCAATAAGCCGGATTCCACGAATACCGTGCTTAAGCACCCTAATCCACATTGTTGCCGATTGCTCTAGCTTCATTGGTTGAGTTCGGCTCAAAGGAATTGAATACGGATTTCCTTAACTTACACTATCCTATCTAATCCTAACAAACGATTACTTTGCATATAACACTTAGGATAGATATGAACTTTCCGCCCTTGTACATTAACTCGTAAGAACAGGAACGTAAAATGCTCCGTCTCCCAGTGGTTTGACCCATGCTCTTCGCAGCTAGCTGCAAAGCGACACCGTCCTGATCGCGTATAAACTTTAGAACTCTTAAAACTCGACACGCCAAAAGCGCGCGAGCAAATGGCGCCGTTGCCGGGGAGACGGTAACATTTTTATTCTTGTTATTTTGGGTTAATCATTGTACATCTCACTTATACAACTAACCCTATTTTCAAAACAACATAAAAATTTCAAAAACCAAAACAAAATACTAACTTTGCTAACTTGATTTTGCTCTCTGAAATTTTATACCTGATATCACTTTGGATCTCAACTGAAAAGATAAACAATACAAGTGTGACACTAATAGGACATTGGGACACCAGAAGAAGATTGGAGCCCATTCTCCAAAGCCGACCCGGCGACATACCCCTTCCATCCGAGCTCGCCGGCCCTTTTTCCTCCTTCTGCTTCCAATTTCTCCTCTATGCTCCAGTGTTCTATTTTTGTCCTATTTTTATTGTTTGTTTTTATAATTTTTAGTGTGCAGGTATTTGGGCATTCGTATCGCTTTTCCGCACTAATATCTGTTTTTCTGACATTTGTAGATTTTGCAGATTTGCGAACAGCGAGCATGTGGAGCAAATTGTACATTCCAAGCTAAGGTGATTGCAAAGTACAGTGCCAAAGATCCGGGTAGTTTGACCCGCGCAAGCGAACTTTTCAAGCTACTTGGATTCGATTCAACGGGGGTTTCTTAACCCAAAAACTTAATGGTACGTATTTTACAAACACTTTCTTCTCAAATCCGACGCATCCACTATCTATCTTTGCAGGATTCTTTGCAAGTTCGCTTTCAAACGCCAAACATGACTAACCCGTATTTGTTGCAGAGTCGAGCTTAATAGTAAAAAACGATTGTTTGATTCTTTGAATAATTTTTTTAAATTGTGCATTGCATCAATTAATACGGACTTAAGGGCAAGCGAACCCCACAACATACGGTAAAGGATTTCATCACCTTTTCCATGGCCCAAAAATCACGAACTTGAACATAACGCTTACCCACAAATTTTTTAAAAAGAAACTAGACTTTAAGCCTTAAGGACTTCGCGCTCACTAGGAGAAGTTAACTGTGTTTAGTGTTAGTGATATGTATGCCCTAGAGGCCATTACTGTACATACGATGTATATTGTAGTGGATGCTTGGACATATATCTGGAGGACTTTCTTGCTCGACATGATAGTATACTATCTGGTTGCTCTTTATCTTAACATGTACTCTGATTGTCTCTATGTTACATGTTGATAAAGCCCTTAGGATGAGTACTTGACTACCAGGATTATGATGCAGATCATACTAGTGGGGACAGAGTAGTCGCTAAGTACATCCTTCAAATGTTCCTAGTCGAGGGTGTATCGAGACAGGGCATCGATATACCAGAGTAGACTAGCGTATAGCTTCTCGACCCATGTAGATAGGCGATGGATGATCCCATATCCATTGGTGTTTGACATCAGAGATAGTATACGGGTGCTCAGTGGAGACTGGGTACACTGGACGGACTTGCCGAGAACTCCTAGATGGTATTATACCTAACGTCAGATAGCAATTCTCTGGTGACACTGGTACAGGTTAGTCTGTACACCCGAGATCGTTATAGAGTCTTGTGTGATTTCGACTGTGCTTTGATTTCCACCTTACCACGTTCAAGAGAACGTGCAAAATGGCGGCTTTTGGGTACAATCCCGAATTACATGGAGGCAATGATCGAAAGGAGGGGTTTCATCTCTCCCGGTATTGGGAGTTGAAGTTACGCTGTGCTCGATTGGCTATAACAGGAAGTCCCTGGCCAGGGCTGCTTTAGAGATATACTGGTAAGTGTTATTAGTAGTTTCTCGACCCGTTATGAGCCTCATATCGACACGACTTATCGAGTTACTGGGGTCTGACGTTTACCACCCCTAGACGAGATATGCGACATATTAGACGAAGAGACCGGACTGTACGATAGTGTTACTGATTGGATTCGCAGGAGTATGAGCAGACTTGCTTGTTGATCTTCTGATCGCTCAATACCTGGGTAGCCGTTACTTTTAGCAGACCGCTTGCGGCTTGTGGGTATTTGATATGATCATCACCTACTGCCGGCGTATTGACGAGTCTTTATAGTCCTACACAGGGGCTTCCTGGCTCAAGCGAAACGGAGTAGGAGCACATATGTGATATGTGCGGGACCGAGATTGATACGATATGAGATACCGTATTCTATTCTCGTGATTTGTGACATTGGTCGGTTATATGCGATATAGCCGGGTTATCGGATCAAGTGTTGATAAGATAAGTTGTTACACATGATATTAGTCGGTTATATGTGATATAGCCAGACTATCAAATCAAGAGTTGATTTAATAATCTAATGTATAATTATATATTTGATATATTACATTACATTAACTAGTTTAGCTCACTTATGATTCTTTTCTCACTAGATTGTGCATAAGTGTATATGTGATATATATTTGTGTACATAATTATGTGCCATGCTTGATGATACATGCAACAATGGTGTGTATATGACTTACACCATGTATGGTTTGAATTGCTAGGGTTTTATTTATTTTAGTAATTACAAAACTAATTGATTTTGTCATGGTTGATAAGCTTGTAGAAGCTTGTAGTTCTTTGACCATGTCTTCATGTTTTGTTTTACCTAAGATATTTGTTAACCCTACCAATTAACCTAGCCTTGGTTAAGTCTCTATAAAGGTTAAGTATATGATACTTAACTCACCATGGTTGCTTTACTATCATTCTCTCTTGATAATTCATCATCTTCTTCATGAGCCCAAAAGAAAAGAGTTTTCTAGGTTTTGAGTTTGTGATGAAAAATTGTGAGGAAATGAAATCTAAAGTGAGCCCACTTCCTACTTCATCATCCTCTACTACTTTCCATTTAGTATAGGGTGTTTGCTTCACTAATATCATAATTAGTGAAGAGATAGCTTGGGTTAGTGTCTCCTCGACGTAGATCATCTTCGGCCTCGCTGGCATTGAAGCAATCACATTCGTTTCTTCATGGAAGCCTTTCTAGAGTCCGGAGTTCATGATCGCAGCGAAGGGACTACTACACGGAGCTATTGAAGTGAATGACCGGTCTACAAAGGTTGTATTCCTTGCTCACTAGACTTGCAAAGTGTTTGCATTTTATATTCCGTCGATTTCTAGTTAACGATTCTTAGTTAGGGTTAGATAGAACGGTAAATTTTTGAATTTTGCATGAACGATGCCTCCCGAAACCTTGCTGCCGTGTTGGGTAACCCTTCAGTAGACATGCTAGAAATTTATACGGATTTTGTTAAGATTACGAAACCGAAATACTCCGAAACATGAAACGCGAGAATGCAGTTTCTGTCGATTTTAAATAATTGTCAAATTTTTTTAAAAACAAGTACAGAGTGCTATATGGGATATAACATGAACACTGGAGTAATTTGAGGCATTTATGAAACTTTTTGGACGGCCACCATGTTAGTAATATGTATGCCCTAAAGGCCATTATATGGATAGTGGAAACTTGGACGTATAATAAATAACTTTCTTGCTCAAAATGATAGTACATTATCTGGTTTGCTTTATCTGGACATGTACACATGTTGATAAAGCCCAAAGGATATTTGCTTGACTACTGTGATTATGATGCGGATCATACTAGTGGGGCACGAGTAGTTTATAAGCATATCCTTGAACTGTTCCTAGTCGAGGGTGTATCGAGACAGGGCATCGATATTCCAGAGTAGACTAGCGTATACCATTCTTGTCCCATATGATGGGCGATGGATGATCCCATATCCATCTGGTGAGGAGACACCAAAGATTGTATGCGGGTGCTCAGTGGAGACTGGGTACACTGAACGGACTCACCGAGAACTCCTATGTGGTATTATATCTATCGTCGGATAGCAGTTCTCAGGGAACACTGGTACAGGTTAGTCTGTAGACCCGAGATCGTCATAGAGTCTTGTGTGTCCTCCCACTATACTTTGATCTCCACCCTACCACGGCTCTGCTGAGTTGTGCAAACAGGTGGTCTTTGGGTACAGTCTCGAGGCGCATGGAGGCAATGAGCGATAGGAGGGGTTTCGTCTCTCCCGATATTGGGAGTTGATGTTGTGCTATGCTCGATTGGCTATAACATGAAGTCCCTGGCCAGGGCTGCTGAGATTTACTGATAAGAGTTATCAGTAGTTTCTCGATCTGTTATGAGCCATACACCAGCATGACTTATTGAGTTACTGGGGTCGACGATTCCATCCCTAGACTCGATATGCAGCATATCAGACGAAGAGACCGGACTGTACGGTAAGTGTTGCCAGTTGGCTCGACGGGAGTTTTTACAGCTTCGCTGGTTGTCTTCTGATCGTTTCAATACCCGGGTGGCCGTTATGTTTAGCTGACCTCTTGCGGCTTGTAGGTGTTTGATATGATCATCATCTACTGCCGGCGTATTGACGAGTCTTAGAGTCCCACAATGAAGTTTCCTGGTTCAGGCAAAAAGATGTGGTGTGCATATGAGATATGTGCGGGACCCGATTAAATACGGTTATGTGATAACGTATATTAATCAGGCATTTTCTGTTTGACGGATCGTATGTGATATGACCGGTTTGCTAAATCAAATGTTGATTTAACAAATTACATTTAGATAAATTCTTTAGTTAAATCCTTTTGTATGCATGCATGTATGCATATGATGATGTGCATGGACACATACATACATACATAGTATCATGGTTGATGATACAAGAATGGTGGCAATGCAAGACTTATATTGAAGCTTTTATTTATATCTTTTCATTTTAAGTTAATGTAAAGAAAACCCACACATGCTCCTTTATTCTTTAGTGGGTAAGCTTTACTTAACTTAATGAAAAGAATTTCCACCCATGCTTAATTCTTTATGAAAAGAATTTGCAACCATAATTATAGTGGAGGTGGAATAAAGATGTTTATTCCTTTCTCATAACTATAAATAGCTTCATATGTGATATGAAGAAACACAACAACACAACAATAACACAAGGGTGTGAAAACTAGTTATCATATGTGATATGATAGAAAGCTCAATTCTAGCCACCATTATCTTCTTCTTCCTCTCTTGATTTTTCCTCTAGAGTGAAGTTGATAAAAGAAAAGGATTTTCAATTGTTGAATACAAACCACATCATCATACTACACACATCTAGCCGATTTGTGTAGGGTGTTTGCTCTACTTCGTTTCCGAAACAAGTAAGGCAAGGAGCTTTGGGCGAAGGGACTTCGGGTGGATCATCGTGGACAAGGAGGGCTTCCATCGATCCGTTCCAAACTCTCATAGTGCCAAGGAGTCACCGAGGGAGATCTACAAAGGTTGTAATCTCTACTCTTAGTGATAGTTTTACATTTGCATGTGATGCTTAGTTGTAAGAATCCCTAATTCTTCTAGTTTCGATTCTGTCGAGTTAACTTAGCACCTCCAAAATTTTGATTATGGCATATGTGATGCTACCACACCCTTGACGAGGTGCTAGGCCAAACCCTGCAGTGGTATCAGAGCCAGACTAGAGCTTTAGGCGATGCGTAGGTGATGTTAAAAGTCCGATCGAACCACGAAACACCAATTTGGACCGTTCTCTGGAAATTTTTTAAAAGTTGGATTTTTCCAAATTAAAAATTCCTAAAAAAATCAGCAAGCATTTCTATGAATTACCATGTAAAAATTTTTCAACGAGCACTCCAAAGAGCCGCGGATGAGCGGCCAAATCATGGCTTTGGCCGCGGATCCGCGGCCGTACAAGGGGTTCAGGGGAAACTTTTTACTACAGTGCACCTGATTAATTCATTACATGCCTCTGAAATATTTTAAACCTACTCAAGTGTTGTGTTTTCTGGAGATATATTGGTTTTGGTGATTCGATCGGAAAGGTTTAACTTCATTCAGATTTTCAGATTTTTAGATCGTGTTGAAATGTTTGAATGAATATTAGAAACACAGTTTTTTCCCGTATTGGAAAAATTCCAAGTGTTGGATTTTTCCCGAATTCAAAACTTTCGAAAAACATGTTCTAGAAATTTTTGAACTCGGCTCAAGTGTTGTGCAATAAGGGAAATCTAGGGTGTTTGTTTATTCGATCGAAAAGTTTAACATTGTCTATTTATCTGAAATGTGATACAATATGTAGAATTCATATAGTTAGGCATGAAATACGAAGTATGTGATATTTCGAATTTATGATGTCTAAGGTGATTGTGGATTCCAAATGTTGTAGTTTTTCATTTTATTTTCTGCGACCGTAAGTGTAGTATGTGGTGTATCGCCGTTTTCGTTGCTATACGTCAACGACAATCGGGATACGCATACTTACTTACGTTGATGATATGAGATATTATGTGTTGCTGAAATATGATGAGTAGGATTGTCGCGACTGAATAGCCGGGGGGTTTTTATGTGAGATGAGAGTTTTATTTTCATTCATGTAAAATCAATTGTATATTATTTACTTTTCCGCATTAGGATAGACCCAAGGAGGGGAGCACAAGTGACCGGGTTCTAGGGTTCAGTGGGAGGCCATCTTCGAGACCGGGTCTCCTAAACTCTAGAATTGGCGGGATCACTTGCCGCTCTCGTAGGGGTCTAAGGGTGTGGGCTTGGCTATTCATCACGACCATGGAATCCGTATTTTCTATTGTTGGCTCGATACAAAATACGGACATCCTAGATATCCTTTTATATGCTTCTGCTGTTGATATTCTGTAATGTGATTACTTAGTATCTGAGACGAATGGATTATTATTATATATATGATATATAATAAACGTTGCTTATATTTTACACCCGCACTAGTCCCGTCCCGCTATGCTGTTAGTTAAGTAACCTAACGGTGCATAACGGGACACTGTGGCGAATGCGGATGGTATAAGTGTACGTTCTATTCTGTGATGGCTTAGGAACTTAAATGATGGGATCACATTAATGAGATTAATGTAAAGAAAAGAAACCTAATGATGTTGTAGAATCAGATTTGAAACAAACTCGGCTTTTTATGAAAAATGCAAGTTTCAAAAGATGCGGAGCTTAAGCCACTCCTTTTCTTAACTATTTGATTCTACAACGAGATCAAGTTCAAAGCGTTGAGGGTTTTCTTAAAAACCATCCGCAACCCTCCGTCATTTTAGGAAGCAGAGTACTTAGTATTCGTGCTGCGTATGTTGATTATAGTCAAGGCGTAGTGTACGGTAGCTAAGTGATGTCTTCCTACAAAGCATATGATGCGATTAGTTAGGACATTCATGTGATTATGTTGATCATAGTCAAGGGTCATATGGGTGGGTCTAGTTAATCACGAAATGACGGGTAGAATTTGACTAGTACTTATGATATGTTGACCATAGCCAAGGTCATAAGTGACTAGGGGTAAAAACCATATCGGGAATTTCAAGAGTTGAAATTTGCAATGAGATTGCATACCATCTATATGATAGTTGGATCTCGATCTCACTGTGAGTAAGTGTTACTTCCAGGATAATTATTCCTGGCCAGTTTTCTTTTCAGGTTTTGAAAGAAAATTTGATAAAAGCAGTGGGAGACATCGATTAGATAAAATAATAACCAATCTAATTCTTTGCTAGAGCATTTCGCTAAGTGTATCCTTTTCTCTCTCCGAATGGCAGTTAAAGATGTCAGGACTTAAGCTACTACTTAAGAAAAATAAACTGACAGGACCAAATTATAAAGAATGGTTGAGGAACTTGAACATTGCACTTTCATATGATAAGGTATCATATGTCCTCCATACCGAAGCCCCACCCGTCCCAGGACCTGAATCATCTGTCGCGGATAGGGAGATCCGAAAAACTTGGGAAAATGACTGCAACACGGCCAAGTGCCTCGCGCTCGCTTCTATGGACAATATCCATCAGAAGCAACACGAGAATATGGATGTGCAATCCATATTTCTTCACACAAAGCAGTTGTATGAAGAGAAACCTCGTACTTTGAGATACGAGGCATCTAGAAAGCTGTTTCAGATGCGAATGGCCCCTGGTGCATCAGTTGGAGACCATGTTTTGAAAATGATTGGTCTCATTGAAGAACTTGAGGAACTGGGATGGACTATGGATAATGAGCAATATACGGATATTGTTTTGCAGTCTCTCCCCCCTGCCTTTGCTCCGTTCATAGTAAATTTCAATATGAATGATTTGGAGAAATCATTGCCTGAACTTCTCAATATGTTGAGAAGTGCAGAGAACACGTTGAAAACGGCAAGGACTCCCGCTCTGCTTGCTGGGCCATCTTCCTCTTCATTCCCAAAAGCTAAGGCCAAGGGAAAGAAAAAGAAGAAGTCCATCAAACAGACAGGTGGAGTTAGAAAGGCAAAGAGGAAAGACAAAGCCGGGGTTGTGGGAAGCGGAAAGGGAGAATGTTTTTACTGTAAAAAGTCAGGACATTGGAAACGGAACTGTGCTGCATATCTTGATGATCTCAAGAAGAAGAAGCATGCTGATGCTTCCACTTCAGGTGTGTTTGTAACTGAAAACTGTTTTTCTTTAAACTATGCATCCTGGGTATTGGATACCGGTTCTGGTTCTCACATCTGCAATTGTGTGCAGGGATTGAGAAATAGTAGAGTTTTAAAAATTGGAGATCATACTCTGCGGGTTGGAAATGGTTCCAATATACATGCTGTATCCGTGGGAGAGTATCATCTAGGGTTGCCTTCAGGAAGTATTTTGGTTTTGAACCCATGTTATTTAGTACCAAGTATGCTATGTAATATTATATCCGTTTCTTTGTTGGACAATGAAGGATATCATTTTATATTGCAAAATAATGTTATGAACATTAACCTGAATCAAGAGTTGATTGGGTATGGTACACTAAATAACGGTATTTACATCCTGAACCAACACATAGTTTTCAACATACAACATACTAGTAAAAGAAAGTTTTCAGATATAAATGAAGCTTTTCTTTGGCATTGTAGACTTGGTCATATTAATGAAACAAGACTAAACAAGCTACATAAAGATGGATATTTAAATCCGTTTGAATATAAATCTTATGCGACTTGCCAGTCTTGTATCAAAGGTAAAATGACCAAAACTCTGTTTAGTGGACACGGAGAGAGAGCTGGTGAACTCTTAAGCCTCATACATAGTGATGTATGCGGACCAATGTCTACACTTGCAAGAGGTGGTTTTTCATACTTCATCACTTTTACTGATGATTTCTCAAGATTCGGACACGTGTTTTTGATAAAGCACAAATCTGAAGCCTTCGAGAAATTCAAGGAGTATAAACTTGAAGTAGAGAAACAAACAGGCTTGAGCATCAAGAAACTTCGATCGGATCGAGGTGGAGAATATTTAAGTACAGAGTTTCTAGACTTCTTAAAAGAGAATGGGATTCTCTCTCAGCTCACTCCTCCTTACACACCACAGCACAATGGTGTGTCAGAACGGAGGAATCGTACCCTATTGGATATGGTACGATCCATGATGTGTGATGCTGAGTTACCGCTTTCCTTTTGGGGACATGCATTGGAGACAGCAATGTATCTATTGAACAGGGTTCCAACCAAGACCGTGTCTACCACTCCATATGAGATGTGGAATGCAAAGAGACCATCTCTTAAACGGTTTAGGATTTGGGGTTGTCCAGCTTTTGTTAAAAAACAGAATCCAGACAAACTCGAGACACGATCGGTCTTGTGTAAATTTGTGGGGTATCCAAAACATTCGTATGGATATCTATTCTACCACAAAGAGGAACAAAAGGTGTTTGTTGCTCAGCATGCCACATTTTTGGAAAATGAGATCTTTACGGAAAGTACTAATAGCAATGTGGTAGAACTAGAAGAGGTTCTAGAAACACAAATTACTCAGGAGGAATTGGTTGAAACAGATGTTGCAGTAGAACTTCAAGATCCTCAGCCGCTCAGGAGGTCTAGTAGAACTTCTCGCCCACCAGAGAGATACTATGGGTTTCTCATAGATGGTGATAGAGAAGATTGCATCATGGATGATGATGACCCTACTAGTTTTCAGCAAGCTATCACGAGTGGTGACTCGGTGAAATGGCTGGAAGCAATGAGATCCGAAATGGAGTCAATGTACACCAACAAAGTATGGACTTTGGACGTTGCGCCTCCTGGGATAAAACCCGTTGGGTGCAAATGGATCTTTAAGAGAAAGATTGGTGTAGATGGACAGGTGGAGACCTATAAAGCAAGGCTTGTAGCGAAAGGTTTTCGTCAAAGACCAGGCTTGGACTATGATGAAACTTTCTCTCCGGTAGCAATGCTTAAATCCATTAGGATCCTACTTGCTATTGCTGCTCACTATGATTATGAAATATGGCAGATGGACGTGAAAACTGCATTTCTAAATGGTGATTTAGAAGAATGCGTTTTTATGGATCAGCCAGAGGGCTTCATTGATAGTGGGAGCAGCGGGAAAGCATGTAGATTGCTTAAATCCATTTATGGATTAAAGCAGGCCTCAAGGAGCTGGAACATCTGCTTTGATGATACAATCAAAGAGTTTGATTTTATCAGAAATGAAGATGAACCATGTATTTATAAGAAGATTGTTGGGAGTACTGTCACATTCCTCGTATTGTACGTAGACGATATTCTCCTGATAGGAAATGATGTTCCTATGCTACAATCGGTCAAACTATTCTTATCACAAAGGTTCTCCATGAAGGACCTGGGTGATGCCTCGCGCATTTTGGGCATTAGGATCTATAGAGATAGATCCAAGAGGTTGTTGGGACTGTCCCAATCAAAGTACATAGACACCATTCTAAAGAGGTTTAGTATGGAAGATTCCAAGCATGGTGCCTTGCCAGCTAGTCATGGAATCACTCTCTCTAAGGACTTCTGTCCGAAGACTGATGAAGAGAGAGCTCGCATGAGCGTTATACCCTACGCTTCAGCCGTAGGATCTATAATGTATGCGATGTTGTGTACTCGCCCTGATGTGGCTTATGCACTGGCTGTAGTAAGCAGGTATCAATCCAACCCAGGGGAGAAACATTGGATAGCAGTGAAGAACATTCTTAAGTACTTGCGAAGGACTAAAGAATTGTTCTTGGTGTATGGTAATGGGGATCTCCAAATGGAGGCCTTTACCGATTCAAGCTTCCAAAGTGATAAGGATGACAGCAAATCAATCTCAGGGTTTGTATTTACCCTAAATGGAGGAGCGGTTAGTTGGAAGAGTTCCAAACAGGACACCGTTGCAGACTCCACGATGGAAGCTGAGTATATTGCTGCAAGTGATGCTGCTAAGGAAGCCGTCTGGATGAAGAAGTTCATTGTGGAACTAGGAGTAGTTCCAACCATTGTTGATCCAATACCATTGTATTGTGACAATAATGGAGCTATAGCATTAGCCAAAGAACCAAGGTCCCATCAGAAATCCAGACACATCCTAAGGCGATATCATCTGATCCGGGAGATAGTAGATCGCCAGGAGATCGAGATTCGGAGAGTAGATACAAAGGATAACACAGCGGATCCATTCACCAAGGCACTTTCACAGCCTCAGCATGAGCGACTGTTTGAAATGTTGGGTATGAGATACGCCAATAACTGGCCTTAGTGCAAGTGGGAGATTGTTAGTAATATGTATGCCCTAAAGGCCATTATATGGATAGTGGAAACTTGGACGTATAATAAATAACTTTCTTGCTCAAAATGATAGTACGCTATCTGGTTTACTCTATCTGGACATGTACACATGTTGATAAAGCCCAAAGGATATTTGCTTGACTACTGTGATTATGATGCGGATCATACTAGTAGGGCACGAGTAGTTTATAAGCATATCCTTGAACTGTTCCAAGTCGAGGGTGTATCGAGACAGGGCATCGATATTCCAGAGTAGACTAGCGTATACCATTCTTGTCCCATATGATGGGCGATGGATGATCCCATATCCATCTGGTGAGGAGACACCAAAGATTGTATGCGGGTGCTCAGTGGAGACTGGGTACACTGAACGGACTCACCGAGAACTCCTATGTGGTATTATATCTATCGTCGGATAGCAGTTCTCAGGGAACACTGGTACAGGTTAGTCTGTAGACCCGAGATCGTCATAGAGTCTTGTGTGTCCTCCCACTATACTTTGATCTCCACCCTACCACGGCTCTGCTGAGTTGTGCAAACAGGTGGTCTTTGGGTACAGTCTCGAGGCGCATGGAGGCAATGAGCGATAGGAGGGGTTTCGTCTCTCCCGATATTGGGAGTTGATGTTGTGCTATGCTCGATTGGCTATAACATGAAGTCCCTGGCCAGGGCTGCTGAGATTTACTGATAAGAGTTATCAGTAGTTTCTCGATCTGTTATGAGCCATACACCAGCATGACTTATTGAGTTACTGGGGTCGACGATTCCATCCCTAGACTCGATATGCAGCATATCAGACGAAGAGACCGGACTGTACGGTAAGTGTTGCCAGTTGGCTCGACGGGAGTTTTTACAGCTTCGATGGTTGTCTTCTGATCGTTTCAATACCCGGGTGGCCGTTATGTTTAGCTGACCTCTTGCGGCTTGTAGGTGTTTGATATGATCATCATCTACTGCCGGCGTATTGACGAGTCTTAGAGTCCCACAATGAAGTTTCCTGGTTCAGGCAAAAAGATGTGGTGTGCATATGAGATATGTGCGGGACCCGATTAAATACGGTTATGTGATAACGTATATTAATCAGGCATTTTCTATTTGACGGATCGTATGTGATATGACCGGTTTGCTAAATCAAATGTTGATTTAACAAATTACATTTAGATAAATTCTTTAGTTAAATCCTTTTGTATGCATGCATGTATGCACATGATGATGTGCATGGAAACATACATACATACATAGTATCATGGTTGATGATACAAGAATGGTGGCAATGCAAGACTTATATTGAAGCTTTTATTTATATCTTTTCATTTTAAGTTAATGTAAAGAAAACCCACACATGCTCCTTTATTCTTTAGTGGGTAAGCTTTACTTAACTTAATGAAAAGAATTTCCACCCATGCTTAATTCTTTATGAAAAGAATTTGCAACCATAATTATAGTGGAGGTGGAATAAAGATGTTTATTCCTTTCTCATCACTATAAATAGCTTCATATGTGATATGAAGAAACACAACAACACAACAATAACACAAGGGTGTGAAAACTAGTTATCATATGTGATATGATAGAAAGCTCAATTCTAGCCACCATTATCTTCTTCTTCCTCTCTTGATTTTTCCTCTAGAGTGAAGTTGATAAAAGAAAAGGATTTTCAATTGTTGAATACAACCCACATCATCATACTACACACATCTAGCCGATTTGTGTAGGGTGTTTGCTCTACTTCGTTTCCGAAACAAGTAAGGCAAGGAGCTTTGGGCGAAAGGACTTCGGGTGGATCATCGTGGACAAGGAGGGCTTCCATCGATCCGTTCCAAACTCTCATAGTGCCAAGGAGTCACCGAGGGAGATCTACAAAGGTTGTAATCTCTACTCTTAGTGATAGTTTTACATTTGCATGTGATGCTTAGTTGTAAGAATCCCTAATTCTTCTAGTTTCGATTCTGTCGAGTTAACTTAGCACCTCCAAAATTTTGATTATGGCATATGTGATGCTACCACACCCTTGACGAGGTGCTAGGCCAAACCCTACACACCAACCCCCCCATCTCGGCCAAATCCGAGCAGAACCCCCTCAATTTTTTCCTGTGTTCCAGAGACTGGGTTTTAGTGTTTCAGGTGTTGTTTATTTTTGCTAATTTTGCATGTGATGTAATCTTACACTATAAGCAATTCGGAGTGTTTCATATTCGTAGTTTTAACAGTGTTTCGGGTTATTCACATGTTGTCTATGCGAAGTTAAAAAGTTCGATCGAATGTCAAAAACCCATTTTTCCAAGTTTAACGTATTCGGAAAAATATCCAAGTGATTCTATGGACCCTTTAGAAGAACGAAACCTTAACTCGATTATGTGACCGTCAGAACCGCCACTAAATCCTAGGGTTTGTGATGGTTCAGCGTTGTCACATGTGAGGTGTTGGTTTGACCCTTCTACGGCCGGTTCATATGTACTGTGGCATCTTCTGGGTATTATTAAAACTGTGCTTAAGTGTTGAGCTGTCGGGAAATTGTGGGACTTTGATGAATCGATTGAAAAGTTTAACGTCGTTCGGATATTATATGATGGGATACAATATTTAGAATCCACATGTAGTTATGAGATAACTAGTTTGAATTTTATAAATCTAGCAGTTTAGTCTCATTTGATCGGATGCCACGGGATTTTGATGTGATCAAAATTCCGTCGCAATCACGTAGCGTACGCGGATACTCGCCGGGTAAACTTAATAGATAGCCACGCCCCATAGCCCCAACCAAGTGACTGTAGGAGAACCCCGTCGCCAAAAGCATCCGTTCGGGTGCTCGCGGCAGCGGTGTTCCGCCTTAGTGCACTTCGTCGACGGCATCGGGTGGTGCGGCCGTCTACTAAAGTTTCCGACGAGCATTCGATCAGGATGTCGGGAATCTTGTTGAATTGCCCGACTAGATATTGAAAAGTGTTTTCGAGATCGAGACTAAAATGCGGGGTTTATAATTGTTAGGCATGCAATGTCTAAGGAATTCATTTGGTTAGGCATGTGATGTCTAAGGTAGTTGCGGATTCCAACTGTTGTAGTTTTTCACTTTCTTTTCTGCGACCGTAAGTGTAATATGTGGAGTATCGCTGGTTTCGTTGCTATATGTCAACGATAATTGGGATACGCATATTTACTTATGTTGATGACATGTGATGTTATGTGTTGCTTGGATATGTTATATTGGATCGTCGTGTTTTGAATAGCCGGGGGTTTTATGTAAGATGAGAGTTTTTCATTTTCATTCATGTAAAATTCATTGTATGTAATATTCTTTTATTGGGGCACTTCCGGGTTGAGGATGATGTCACCATTGTATATTATTTACTTTTCCGCATTAGGATAGACCCAAGGCAGAGAACATAAGTAATCGGGTTCTAAAGTCCAGTGGGAGACCATCTCGACGAGTCGAGACCAGGTCTCCTAACTCTAGAATTGGTAGGGTTGCTTGCCACTCTCGTAGGGGTCTAGGGATGTGGGTTTGGCTATTCATCACGACCGTGGATTCCGTGTTTTATACAGGCTTATAATAAAACCTGGAAATCCTATTATATCCAATATTTCATATGTTGTGTTCTGCTGCGATATCTGTGATGTGATCATTTGATATATATGTTGAGTTAGATACTGGATATAGTATATGTGATATATTATATAGACGTTGCTTATGTTTTACACCCGCGCTAGCACTGCCCCGCTCTGCCGTTAGTTACCTAACCTAACGGTGCACGAGGGGACATCGAGGCGAATGCACATGGCATAAGCGTACGTTGTATTTATCTGTGATGTTTATGTAACTTAAAATGATGGGACTTCATTAATGAGATTAATGAAATAAAAGAAACCTAAAGATGTTGTGGAATCGAATTTTCAAAAACAGGTAGCTCTAGTTGTTACTTTGCTTAGCGGTATTCCTTGTAGAATATCCAGCACCTTATTCGATAAGGAAATAACCGAGATCCCTTCACCGGGAGTGACCTCTTTAGCGAAACTAGCAGATGCTACAAACTTGGCTTTATCTTTTGATTGCTTTTCTAGTTCTTGCTTTGCGTAGTAGTATTTGTGAAATATCCTGCACCTTATTTGATAAGGATAGAGCCGAGATCCCTTCACCGGGAGTGACCTCTTTAGCAAAACTAGTAAAAGCCTAAAAAAACACTCCATTTAAAATCACTCGATTCTACGACGATATCAAGTTCATTACGCTCATGGTTTTCTTAAAAACCTGCGTAGCCCTCCGTCATTTCAGATAAGTATTATTTAGTATTCATGCTATGGTAGTTTGGCTTTCGTCAAGGCGTAATGTGCGGTAGCTATTTACTGCTTATCTGCTGCTTATGATGCGATTGAATTAAGGTATTCGTACGGCGTTGTTTGGCATTCGTCAAGGGTCGTGCGGGTGGATTTAATTCAATCAAGAAATGTACGAGTTGAACTTGACTAGCGAACTATGGGTTGTTTGGCATTCGTCAAGGTCATAGCACGTTAGGGGTAAAAGATTTATCGGGAATTTGAAGTGTTGAAATTTGCAATGAGATTGCATACCTTCTATAAGATAGTTGGATCCCGATACCCACTGCGAGTAAGAGTTACTCCTGGGAGAGTTTTACACATTACAATTAGCCGATCAAGTAGGTGTCTAGAAAGGTGTTAACGGGGTTACACCCCTGGGAAAACGAGGTTTAATTTAATTAGGTCCGTGCGAAAGCACGGGGAACCTCCCTCAAAGTACCGGCACTGGCATGGCTAAAAGATTGGCGAACTTATAGGGTGTAATTAATCTCGGCTAGTCTTTCCTTTTAGGGTTTGAAGGAAGATTTAAATAAAACAGTGGGAGCCATCCTGATTAGATAAATTAATAACCAATCTAATCTTGCAAGAGCATACGCTGAGTGTTTTCTTCTCTCTCTCTCTCCAAGTAGCGACCATGTCATGTCTTAATCATGATAATAATACGGATGTATTGACCGAACCCGCTTGTTATACTGAGCTGGGGAACGTTGGTCCCGCTCCAACTTATAATTGTTATAAGACCGAGAAAGAAATAGGAGATTACCAGGATTCCCGTGCCGCCCAAACGAAGAAAGTGCATGCCGATGCATCATCTTCGGGTGTGTTCATTACAGAGAACTATTTCTCAGTATCCTTTACATCCTGGATATGAGATACCGGATCAGGATCCCACATATGTAATCTGTTACATGGGCTACAGATAGGTAGAGAACTGAGAATGGGTGATAAGTTTCAAGAGTTGTAAATGGCGCAATTGTTGCATCCAAGTCTGTTGCCAGTTATCACCCTGTATTACCAAATACATTGATTCTGAATGAATGTTATTAGATACCGAACCTGATAAACAACATCATATCAGTCTCTTTATTTAGTAAAGAAGGATATAATTTTGTATTGTTGGATAATGTTTTGAACATTTCCTATATCAAGAGTTGATCGGTTCAGGCACGTTGTCTAAAAGCATATACGTTCTAAATCAAACTACAGTTCTTAACGTAAAGAACACACACAATAGGAAGAGTTCAGAAATGAACGAATCCTTCTTGAGGCATTATAGACTAGGTCATATCATTGCGACCCGACTAGCGAAGTTACATTGAGATGCATATTTAAATCAGTTTGAATTTACATCTTATGAAACTTACCAGTCATGCCACAAAGATAAGATGACCATAGCTCCGTTTATTGGAAACAGAGAAAGAGTTAGTTAACTCTTGGGATTGATACATGATGATGTATGTAGGTCCCTTGTCTAAATATGCCAGGACCGGTTCTTTGTACTTTATTACATTCACTGACGATCTCTCAAGATTCGGACATATGTTCCTGTTGAAACAAAAGTCTGAACCTTTTGAGAAATTCAAAGAATATAAGTTAGAAGTAGAGAACCAAAACGGGTATAAGTATTATGTCCTTTGATATGATCAGGGAGGAGAATACTTAAGCACGGAATTCCTGGACTATTCTAAAGGTTCTCGTCATTGACCAGGTGTGGATAATGATGAAATCTTTTCTTGTGCCTATGCTTAAGTCCATCCAGATCCTGCTTGCCATTGATACATACCATGACTACGATATCTGGCGGTTGGGTGTCATGATTGCTTTTCTAAATAGTGATTTAGAAGAGAGCATCTAAAGTACACAGCAAGAGGGCTTCGTAGAAAGTGGGAGCAGCGGAAATATATACAAGTTGCTTTACGGGTTAAAGTAGGCATCGCGGAGTTGGAACATCTGTTTTGATATGGTAGTCAAAGAGTTTGACTTCATCAAAATGGTAGATGAACCTTGTATATACAAAAAGGTAGTAGAGAGTATGGTGGTGTTCCTCATATTTTACGTGGAAGATATACTCTTGATAAGGAAAGAGTTTCCTATGCTACGCTCGGTCAATCTCCTCTTATCACAAGGATTCTCTATATAGAATCAAGGTGATACCTCCTAAATCCTAGGTTTTGGATCTATGAGATAGATCTAGGTGGAAGTTAGGATTCTCACTAGGTGTAGTGAGATGGTATCAATCGATCCTAGGGAGAATCACTGGTATTTCCAGGGTGGTAAGGTCGACTGAATGTCAGTTACAGGCATTGTCTTTACCCTCAGCGGAGGGACGGCATGTTGGAAGAGTTCCAAGCTAGATACCGTGACAAACTAGACGATAAAGGCTGGATACATCGCTACTTAGGATGCTACCAAAGAGGCAGTCTGGGTGTATAAGTTCATAAGTTGAACTTCGTTCCTACCATTGTGTGACAATGGAGTTGTGGCTTATGCCTAGGAACCCCCGTCCCATCAGTGATCCAGACATATTCTTAGGCAGTATCACCTGATCATGGAGATGGATGATCTCCATGGAGATGGATGATAGACAAAGAGGACAACAGCGCGGATCCACTCACAATGGCTTATTTCCCGGTAAAGACTTTTATGGGATGGTTGAGTATGAGATACTTCAACCACTGCTGATTGTTGGGTATGAGATAGAACAACAGATGACCCTAGTGCAAGTGGGAGACTGTTGGTGATATGTATGCCCTAGAGGCCATTACTGTACATACGATGTATATTGTAGTGGATGCTTGGACATATATATGGAGGGCTTTCTTGCTCGACATGATAGTATGCTATCTGGTTGCTCTTTATCTTAACATGTACGCTGATTGTCTCTATGTTACATGTTGTTAAAGCCCTTAGGATGAGTACTTGACTACCAGGATTATGATGCAGATCATACTAGTGGGGACAGAGTAGTCCTAAGTACATCCTTCAAATGTTCCTAGTCGAGGGTGTATCGAGACAGGGCATCGATATACCAGAGTAGACTAGCGTATAGCTTCTCGACCCATGTAGATGGGCGATGGATGATTCCATATCCATTGGTGTTTAACATCAGAGATAGTATACGGGTGCTCAATGGAGACCGGGTATACTAGACGGACTCACCGAGAACTCCTAGATGGTATTATAGCTATCGTCAGATAGCAGTTCTCTGGTGACACTGGTACAGGTTAGTCTGTAGACCCGAGATCGTCATAGAGTCTTGTGTGATTCCCACTGTGCTTTGATTTCTACCTCACCACGTTCAAGAGAACGTGCAAAATGGTGGCTTTTGGGTACAGTCTCGAATCACATGGAGGCAATGAGCGATAGGTGGGGTTTCGTCTCTCCCGGTATTGGGAGTTGATGTTGCGCTGTGCTCGATTGGCTATAACAGGAAGTCCCTAGCCACGGCTACTTTAAAGATATACTAGTAAGTGTTATCAATAGTTTCTCGACCCATTATGAGCCTCATATCAACACGACTTATCGAGTTACTGGGGTTTGACGTTTACCACCCCTAGATGAGATATGCGACATATTAGACGAAGAGACCGGACTGTACGGTAGAGTTACTGATTGGATTCGCAGGAGTATGAGCAGGCTTGCTTGTTGATCTTCTGATCGCTCAATACCCGGGTGGCCGTTACGTTTAGCAGACCGCTTGCGACTTGTGGGTGTTTGATATGATCATCACCTACTGCTGGCGTATTGACGAGTCTTTAGAGCCCTACAGAGGGATTTCCTGGCTCAAGAGAAATGGAGTAGGAGCACATATGTGATATGTGCGGGACCGAGATTGATACGATATGAGATACCGTATTCTTTTCTCGCAATTTGTGACATTGGTCGGTTTTATGCGATATAGCCGGGTTATCGGATCAAGTGTTAATACGATAAGTTGTTACACATGATATTAATCGGTTATATGTGATATAGCCGGATTATCAAATCAAGAGTTGATTTGATAATCTAATGTATAATTATATATTTGATATATTACATTACATTAACTAGTATTAGCTCACTTATGATTCATTTCTCACTAGATTGTGCATAAGTGTATATGTGATATATATTTGTGTACATAATTTTGTGTCATGCTCGATGACACATGCAAAAATTGTGTGTGTATGACTTACACCATGTATGGTTTAAATTGCTAGGGTTTTATTTATTTTGGTAATTACAAAACTAATTGATTTTGTCATGGTTGATAAGCTTGTAGAAGCTTGTAGTTCTTTGACTAAGTCTTCAAGTTTTGTTTTACCTAAGATATTTGTTAACCCTACCAATTAACCTAGCCTTGGTTAAGCCTCTACAAATGTTAAGCATATGATACTTAACTCACCATGGTTGCTTTACTCTAATTCTCTCTTGATAATTCATCATCTTCTTCATGAACCCAAAAGAAAAGAGTTTTCTAGGTTTTGAGTTGTGATGAAAAATTATGAGAAAATGAAATCTAAAGTAAGCCCACTTCCTACTTCATCATCCTCTACTACTTATAGGGTGTTTGCTTCACTAATTCTGTAATTAGTGAAGAGATAGCTTGGGTTAGTGTCTTCTCGACGTAGATCATCTTCGGCCTCGAAGATATCGAAGCAATCACGTTTGTTTCTTCATGGGAGCCTCTCTAGAGTCCGGAGTTCACGATCGCAGCGAAGGGACTACTACACGGAGCTATTGAAGTGAAGGAACGGTCTACAAAGGTTGTATTCCTTGCTCACTAGACTTGCAAAGTGTTTACATTTTATATTCCGTCGATTTCTAGTTAACGATTCTTAGTTAGGGTTAGCTAGAACGGCAAATTTTTGAATTTAGCATGGACGATGCCTCCTGAAACCTTGCTGCCGTGCTAGGTAACCCTTCATTTAGAACACCGCTTAACGGTATATCGTTTACGGGGTATCTAGGAAAGTATTCACGGCGAACCCGCCAAAAGAGAAAGGGTTATTTAATTAAGGACCTTCGCGAAAGCGTCGAATAACCTCCCCTTATCTCTTCACTTACCTGGCCTCGTGATCAGTATATCTTGAGCCCTTTTCTCGACACAGTTTTACTTCGACACTCAAGTTCTTGAGCAGGTCTAATTGACCTAGGTGAACCCTAGACCAATTAGGTGCGTGGTATTTTTATGCCGTGATTGTTTTTGTACAGATTCTTTTTGTGTGTACATTTCATTCTTTTGTTAATAACTAACTAAAAAATCACATTCTTTTTCTTATCCTTTCTCTCATCATATCATGGGTACCCCACCTCGCAAAACTCTTGCCGAACTTTGGTACCCACAACCAGACATCACTTCTTACGGTTCTTGTTTTGGTCGAATTTCGAACGATCCCTCCATACCAAAAATTTCTTTGAAAGATCGGATAGACGCGTCTAGGACAACCAATTGGACTCCATAATCCACCTTGTATCAACCATTTCAACCTTCACCACCTTCTTACGTTGATACCCCTTTTGAGAGTCCAGTTGTTATCAGTGTATATGCCCTAGAGGCCATTACTGTATCATACTAGTTTGTACATTACTTAATGGAAGCTTGGGATGTTCACAGTTGTATATACAATCTTGCTCGAAATGGTAGTATGCTACTTCGTTTGTCTCTGCTTTAATATGTGCATGTGTTTCTTTTAGCATATCGCAGATATACATATTAGCAGAGCCCTTAGGATCTTTGCTTGATTACCAGCGTTGTGATGGCGCTCGCACTCGTGGAAGTTGGGTGATCTATAAGCACATCCTTATACAGGTCCCTAGTCATTGGACTATCGAGACAGGGCATCGATACTCCGGAGTAGACTAGCGTATGCACTTCTCATCCCAGTGTGGGAGACGGTCTGTCCCACAGCCGTCAGTACGTCGTACTTGAGATAGTATACGGGTGCTCGTTAGGTTACGAGTACACTGGACAGGACTCGTCGGGAATTGTTGGTTGGTATTATACCTATCGTCGGTTATCAGTTCCCAGGTGACATGAGTACAGCTTAGTCCGCTGACTTGACACTGTCACTTCGCCTCGAGTGTGTTCCTACTGCACTTTGATTACTACCCTACCACGGCTCAAAGGAGTCGTGCAAACAGGTAGTTTTTGGGTGCAGTCCCGAAGCACTTGGAGGCAGTGACGGTTAGACAGGATTCGTCTCTCCCGGTATTGGGGTTTGACATCGCGCTGTGTCCAGGAGAGCCATTACACGAGTAGTCCCTGGCCAGGGCAAGCGAGATATACTGGTAGGTTTCCAGTGTTATCTCAGGGTGTTCTGGGCTTCACTCCGACACGACTTGTACCGCTATTAGGGGACTGACGTTCACCGCCCCCTAGGCCCGCCATGCAATGTATCAGACGAACAGACCGGACTGTACGGAGACTGTCACATACAGGCTCAGTAAGAGTTCAGATGGGGTTCACCTCGTCAGTCTTCTTATCGACATCTACCTGGGGACCGTTACGTACAGCTAGTGCCGCTTGCGGTCTGTGGTTAAACCCACTGCCAGCGTAGTGTCGAGTCTTTAGAGTCCCACACAGAGAGCTATTCGCCTTTAGGCAAAATGAGTAGAGGTCGCATGGTTTTGCGACAGGGTTCGTTCACATCCACGCACTTGTGCACGTTTGCTGTCCGGACAGGTTATACTAGCGGGCTTTGATTTAAGCCGGATCCTAGTATATGATTCGGGATTGGTTTTTCTCGTTGTATTCATGTTCCTCGGATCACGAATACGGGTGCGTATGCACAGTTGTTTGAGAGAGAGGGAGAGGACTTTGATTAGGGTTAATGACTATTGTCATTTTATTAACCCTAATGCTCATGTGTGTATTATTGTTAATTGATATTAATTTTATAATTGTGCATGGTTATGGTTGTTAACCATTTAACTTCCTTGACTTGT
This sequence comes from Agapanthus africanus, assembly GCA_030015575.1. NCBI lineage: Eukaryota > Viridiplantae > Streptophyta > Magnoliopsida > Asparagales > Amaryllidaceae > Agapanthus > Agapanthus africanus. The sequence goes on from CM057343.1 coordinate 379,880,299, forward strand.
TGACTATGGTTGACACTTTGACCATCATCATTTCTTTTGGAAGATGCTTTTTGATCCTTGCAAATTGAAATGATAATGGTCATGTCATGATTAACCATGACAATTATCTAGCTAATTATCTAATTAAAATAATATACACATATAAGTGAGAATGGTTACCCAAGACGGCCGCGGTTGTGTGGCAATAGCTTGCTATTTCCGCGGAACCGCGGCTTTTTGGTCGAGTCACTGGATCGTTTTTGGTGGCGTGTCTTTCTGGCTTGGTTTTAGGATTTTTAAGATGGTTTGTATGTGCCCAGATTTTCCAGAATAGAAATTTATTTTTGGGGGCCTATAAATCCGTATTTTTTTTCGAACTTCAATACACTTTGACTATGAAGGTTATATCTATGATGTTTATATGTATTGAACGTCGGCTAATCGCTATATGTCGATTAGTCGGGGTTATACATATCTATGATCTGTGATTGATGCTGGTATGTGTATATGAATGGGTTGGATTGTTGCGGGTGAATAGCCGGGATGGATATGAGATGAGTGTTGCTTTTTCTTTCATTCATTGTAATATGTAAATTGATGTAATATTATTATTTGTATGGCCGCACAACCGGGTCGGGGTTGTAGCCGTCATTGTATAATTCTTTTTACTGTTTTTGCTCCTAGGATAGACCCATAGAGGGGGTGCACAAACTACCGGGTATCTCGAAGTGCCGAGTGGCCTACTCGCGGTGTTGAGGGAGGTTGCTTCGCTTCGGGTACTTGGCGGGTAGTTCGCCGCACCCGTAGGGTCTTGGGTGGGGTATTGGCTATTCACCGCGACCGTGTAATCCGCTTTTCGTTGCAGGCTCGAACGGATTGCGGATTCCTAGTATATCCAATGTATTCATCTGTGATCTGTAATGTCTATCATTGCTATATATTTATATATGATAACTATTTAGGCGTTGCTTATGTTTTACAGCCGCGCTAGCCCAGCCCCCGCTCTGTCGTTAGTTAAGTAACCTAACGTGTGATGACGGGGCCCCATGGCGAATGCGAATGGCATAAGCGTACGTCATATTTTGGTTGTTTTCTGCAATGGTAGGATTAAATGATGGGACGCATTAAAAGAACTAATGCAAGAAAATAAACCAAGTAAAAGTCGATTGGAACACTTTGAAAACTATTCGGTTCTTTTCAAAACTAAACTTTTAAACGCGGAGCTTGAACCACTCCTTTTAAAAGCTATCTCGTTCCATCGATTATATCAAGTTCACTACGTTCACGGTTTCGCCAAAACCATCCGTAGCCCTCCATCATTTAAGTTAAATATACGGTAGTATTCAAGCTATGTATTTTGACCTCACGCCAAGGCATAGTGATTGGTAGCTGCCGGATATTTATCTGTTGCATAGATAGAATGCGTTGGTTTGAGACAGTCGTACTGCCATTTTAGCCTATGTCAAGGGTAGGTACGGGTGGGTTCAAATTAACCAGGATAATGATGGGAAGAACTTGACATGTGACTTATGACATTTTGACCTCACGCCAAGGTCATAAGAGCATGGGGCAAAAATCCAAATCGGGAGTTTCATAAGTACTGAAACTTGCTAGCGCTGCATACCATTTGGAGTGTGATAATTCTGGTAGGATTCCTTCGGTTTTATCACACAATGATATTTGGATCCCGATCCTACTGTGAGTATATGCTACTCCTCGGGAAAACTCTCACTTAACGATCAATGCTATAAACTTAGTAGGTGTCTAGAAAGGTGTTAGCGGGACTACGCCCACAGGGAAAAGAGGTTACTTAATTAAGGAACTTCGCGAAAGCGTTGGAAAACCTCCCTCGAAGTACCGACACTGGCCTGGCTGAACGGTTAAGTAAGTATTGTACGGTGGGATTGATCCTGACTAATCCTTTCTTTACGGTTTGAGAAGAGATTCGAGAGACAATGGGAGCCATCCAGTTTAGACAAACTAAAAACCACTCTAAACTTGCAAGAGCATCATGCTAAAGTGTTTCTTTTCTCTCTCCTAATTGCAGCGACCATTCAACATGACCGGACTTAAGTTATTACTAGATAAAAACATATTGACAGGGTCAAACTACAAAGATTGGCTCAGGAATGTCAAGATGGCAATCACTTACGACAAGTTGGGGTATGTCCTTACCACCAAAGCTCCCCCTGTCCCAGGTCCCACCTCCAACGTCGCGGATAAGGAAATTCGTAAGACATGGGAGATAGATTGCGCGAAGGCCAAATGCCTCGTATTAGCCTCGATGAACAACGAACATCAGAGGAGGCACGAGAATATGAACCTAGAGTCCATATTTCTCCATACAAAAGAACTGTATGGAGAGCAGTCTCGTATCGCAAGATACGAAGTGTCGAAGAAGCTATTTTCGGCAAGGTTGGCCGTCGGATCATCGGTAGCGGAACACGTGCTTAAGATGATTGGCTATATTGAGGAGCTCGCAGACCTTGGGACCACGTTGGAGAATGAACTATATACTGATTTGATTCTCCAGTCCCTTCCTTCCACTTACGCCCAGTTTATTCTTAACTTCAACATGCAAGGAAAGGAGGTTGAACTTTCCGAGCTTCTGAACATGTTGAGGAGTGCTGAGGGCACCCTACAGAAGGGTAGGGAGACATCCACTTTGTTTGTAGGAGGATCTTCCTCTTCTAGATCCAGGGCGAAAGCCAAGGGTAAGAAGAAGAAAACCCCCGCCAAACCAAGAGGCGGTGTCAGTAAAGTGGATACGAAGGGAAAAGGAAAAGCAACAAAGATAGTGGGAAAGCTGGTGGGGAACGAAGAATGCTTCTATTGTCACAAAAGTGGTCACTGGAAACAGGATTGCAAGGCTTGGAAAGCCAGAACACAGGATTTGAAGCGAGTTGCAGCTTCAGCTTCAGGTGTGTATGTTATTGAAAACTGTCTATCAATAAACTCTACTTCCTGGGTATTGGATACCGGATCAGGATCTCATATCTGTAATTCTTTGTAGGCGTTGAGAAAGCGTAGAGTTTTGAAGGCAGGTGACATGACCCTCAGAGTTGCAAACGGTGCTAGCATGGATGCTGAGGCCGTGGGGGACTATCACCTGGGATTGTCGGATGGACATTTTTTGGTTTTGCGTAGTTGTTATTATGTACCAAATGCAACCTGTAATATCATTTCTGTATCTTTATTATCTAAAGAAGGTTATGAATTTGCATTTGTAAGTAATGTAGTGAACATTCACCTTAATCAAGTTTTGATTGGGTCAGGTATATTGAACAACGGTATATACGTGTTAAACCAACCGGAGATTTTCAATGTCCAGAATACACACAAAAGAAAGTCTCCAGAAATCAATAAAACTTTCTTATGGCATTGTAGACTGGGTTACATCAATGAGAGAAGGTTGACTAAGTTACATGCAGAAGGATATTTGGATCCGTTCGAATATCAATCGTATGCAACTTGTCAATCATGTCTCAAAGGAAAGATGACAAAGACTCCATTCACTGGACACGGAGTAAGAGCGAGCGAGCTCTTGGGACTCGTACACAGCGACGCGTGCGGTCCAATGTCTACACATGCGCGAAGCGGTTATTCTTACTTCATTACTTTTACGGATGATTTCTCATGGTTCGGACATGTCTTCTTAATGAAGCATAAATCCGAAGCTTTTGAAAAGTTCCAGGAATACAAGAATGAAGTAGAAAAACAAACAGGCAAAAGTATCAAGGCACTGAGATCTGATCGAGGTGGTGAATACTTGAGTGCCGAGTTCCTGGGTTACTTAAAAGAGAATGGAATTCTCTCTCAGCTTACTCCTCCATACACTCCGCAACATAACGGTGTATCGGAAAGACGGAACCGAACCCTGTTGGATATGGTACGGTCCATGATGAGTAACGCTGAGTTGCCGCGATCGTTCTGGGGATATGCACTAGAATCAGCTGCATACCTTTTGAACCGAGTTCCCACTAAGACTGTGCCTACCACACCATATGAGTTATGGAGTGGGAAGAAACCCTATCTTCAATACCTGAAGATTTGGAGATGTCCAGCTTATGTCAAAAAGCAGCATACGGACAAGCTCGAGGCACGCTCAGTACTGTGCAAGTTTGTGGGATACCCAAAGAACTCCAGGGGGTATCTTTTCTATTACGCAGAGGAACAAAAAGTCCTTGTATCTCGTAATGCCCATTTTCTGAAACATCAGTTCTTAGAAAAAGAAATAAGTGGGAGCGCAATAGAACTGGAAGAAATTCCAGAACCACAAGCTATTACTGAAGGCTTAGTGGAACCAGAGGGTTCGAAAGATCAGGACATTCCCACGCCACTCCGCAGGAGTAGTAGGCAGTCTCATCCGCCCGAGAGATACTACGGTTTTCTCATTGACGGGGATAGAGAGGATTGCATCATAGATTATGATGAGCCTACTAGCTTCCAGCAAGCCATTCAGAGCGTCGACTCGGTAAAATGGCTGGATGCAATGCGGACCGAAATGGAGTCCATGTACACCAACAAAGTATGGACGTTGGACATTGCTCAAGATGGGGTAAAACCCGTAGGATGCAAGTGGATCTTCAAAAGGAAGATTGGTGTAGATAGACAGGTTGAGACCTATAAAGCTAGACTGGTAGCAAAGGGTTTTCGTCAGCGACCTGGTTTGGACTATGACGAAACCTTTTCTCTAGTAGCTATGCTGAAATCCATTCGGATCCTTCTTGCCATTGCTTCCTTCCACGATTATGAGATTTGGCAGATGGACGTAAAAACAGCTTTTCTAAATGGACATTTAGAGGAGTGTGTCTATATGGACCAGCCAGAGGATTTCATTCAGAGTGGGAGCAGCGGAAAGGTGTGCAAGTTGCTTAAGTCCATTTATGGACTGAAGCAGGCATCGCGGAGTTGGAACATCTGTTTTGATGAGACGGTCAAGGAATTTGGCTTTATCAAAAATCCAGATGAACCATGCATCTATTGTAGATTTGTAGCGAGAACTGTAGTATTCCTCATTTTATACGTGGATGACATTCTCTTAATAGGAAATGACATTCCTAGGCTACAATCTGTCAAGGGGTTCTTGTCACACAGGTTCTCCATGAAAGACCAGGGTGATGCCTCATACATTATGGGTATCCGGATCTACCGTGACAGATCCAAGAGGATATTAGGACTTTCGCAGTCCAGGTACATCGACGCCATACTGAAGAGATTCAGTATGGAAGATTCCAAGCGCGGTAATTTGCCGGCTTGTCAGGGGATCACCCTCTCCAAAGAGATGTCTCCCAAGACTGATTTGGAGAGGGATCGCATGTCTATTATACCCTACGCTTCTGCGGTAGGCTCTATAATGTATGCGATGTTGTGTACCAGACCGGATGCGGCTTATGCACTGAGTGTGGTAAGCAGGTATCAGTCAAACCCTAGGGAGAAACATTGGATAGCAGTAAAGAACATTCTCAAGTACCTTAGAAGGACTAAGGAGATGTTCTTGGTGTATGGCGGAAAAGACCTGGAGATTGAGGCCTTTGCTGACTCCAGCTTCCAGAGTGACAAGGATGATTCCAAGTCCATGTCGGGTTTCGTCTTCACCCTCAATGGAGGGGCGGTGTGTTGGAAGAGTTCCAAACAGGAGACCGTTGCGGACTCGACAATGGAAGCGAAATACATCGCTGCATCTGATGCCGCAAAAGAAGCTGTCTGGATGAGGAAGTTCTTGAGAGAACTTCAGGTGGTTCCGTCCATTGTTGACCCAATACCTCTGTATTGCGACAACAACGGGGCTATAGCTTTAGCGAAGGAACCCAGGTCCCATCAGAAATCCAGACACATCTTAAGGCGGTATCACCTGATCAGGGAGATCGTAGATCGCCAGGAGATCGAGGTTCGGAGGGTTGCTTCAGAAGATAACACAGCAGATCCATTCACCAAGGCCTTGCCCCAGACTCAGTTCGAGCGGCTGATCGAGATGATAGGTCTTCGATACGCCAGTACATGGCCTTAATGCAAGTGGGAGATTGTTAGTGTATATGCCCTAGAGGCCATTACTGTATCATACTAGTTTGTATATTACTTAATGGAAGCTTGGGATGTTCACAGTTGTATATACAATCTTGCTCGAAATGGTAGTATGCTACTTGGTTTGTCTCTGCTTTAATATGTGCATGTGTTTCTTTTAGCATATCGCAAATATACATATTAGCAGAGCCCTTAGGATCTTTGCTTGATTACCAGCATTGTGATGGCGCTTGCACTCGTGGGAGCTGGGTGATCTATAAGCACATCCTTATACAGGTCCCTAGTCGTTGGATTATCGAGACAGGGCATCGATACTCCGGAGTAGACTAGCGTATGCGCTTCTCATCCCAGTATGGGAGACGGTCTTTCCCACAGCCGTCAGTACGTCGTACTTGAGATAGTATACGGGTGCTCGTTAGGTTACGAGTACACTGGACAGGACTCGTCGGGAACTGTTGGTTGGTATTATACCTATCGTCAGTTATCAGTTCCCAGGTGACATGAGTACAGCTTAGTCCGCTGACTTGACACTGTCACTTCGCCTCGAGTGTGTTCCCACTGCACTTTGATTACTACCCTACCACGGCTCAAAGGAGTCGTGCAAACAGGTAGTTTTTGGGTGCAGTCCCGAAGCACTTGGAGGCAGTGACGGTTAGACAGGATTCGTCTCTCCCGGTATTGGGGGTTGACATCGCGCTGTGTCCAGGAGAGCCATTACACGAGTAGTCCCTGGCCAGGGCAAGCGAGATATACTGGTAGGTTTCCAGTGTTATCTCAGGGTGTTTTGGGCTTCACTCCGACACGACTTGTACCGCTATTAGGGGACTGACGTTCACCGCCCCCCTAGGCCCGCCATGCGATGTATCAGACGAACAGACCGGACTGTACGGAGACTGTCACATACAGGCTCGGTAGGAGTTCAGATGGGGTTCACCTCGTCAGTCTTCTTATCGACATCTACCTGGGGACCGTTACGTACAGCTAGTGCCGCTTGCGGTCTGTGGTTAAACCCACTGCCAGCGTAGTGTCGAGTCTTTAGAGTCCCACACAAAGAGCTATTCGCCTTTAGGCAAAATGAGTAGAGGTCGCATGGTTTTGCGACAGGGTTCGTTCACATCCGCGCACTTGTGCACGTTTGCTGTCCGGACAGGCTATACTAGCGGGCTTTGATTTAAGCCAGATCCTAGTATATGATTCGAGATTGGTTTTTCTCATTGTATTCATGTTCCTCGGATCACGAACACGGGTGCATATGCACAGTTGTTTGAGACAGAGGGAAAGGACTTTGATTAGGGTTAATGACTATTGTCATTTTATTAACCCTAATGCTCATGTGTGTATTATTGTTAATTGATATTAGTTTTATAATTGTGCATGGTTATGGTTGTTGACCATTTGACTTCCTTGACTTGTTGACTATGGTTGACACTTTGACCATCATCATTTCTTTTGGAAGATGCTTTTTGATCCTTGCAAATTGAAATGATAATGGTCATGTCATGATTAACCATGACAATTATCTAGCTAATTATCTAATTAAAATAATATACACATATAAGTGAGAATGGTTCATATTATTCTCATTCTATCATATACTTTCTCTCTCTTGTTCTTCCTCTCCCTCAAGCTCTCCCCTCTCATGTGTTGAGAAACACTTGAGCTTGAGAAAAACCCTCTCTTGATAATCTCTACTCACATCTAGGGTTCAAGGATTAGCACTTCTTGCACCCTAGTTACTTCTAGCTTGGAGTTGAAGCCAAAGGTTGAGGCTTTCGGGTGGATCTTTCTTCGACGAAAGAAGACGATCAAGGTGACCTCCTTCCACCACTCCAAGGAGCAAGGAGAGAAGGACTTAGAGCCCAAGGTATAACCTTTCTAGCACTTAGCTAGTTTCTAGTTAGCTTTAGCTTGTTTTTGTTTAGCAAAGATCCTTACAAGTCTAGTCCATGTTGCCTAAGTTCATAAAAATCTGATTTTTATTCCGTTTTCCGCCTCCCCGTAAGTACCGGGGTGGGCAACGTGGACTTACAGTTGTAACCCCAAGACCTATGTCTATTGCTGAACATATTGAACAATTCCGTAGCCGATCTTTCACTCCTTGCACCACTTCCAATTCTTTGGATCAACAATTCTATTCACCTTCTTATCCAAATGCTGATCCTACTCCTGTCCAACCATTCAATTCCTACCAGTCCTACCCAACTTTTGTACCCTCCCTAGACATTGCTCCTCCACTGCCTTTTGGGAGTTTCCAATATCCAAACGAGTTTAAATCTTTTGCTGAAACCCCTTCACAACTTATGTCTAGTCTGGAATAGTCGTTGGAAGACTTTAGGGTAACGTCATGCCAACAGATGCTAGATTTGAATGCGTCTATGGCCGCCCTCATACAACCTATTGACCCGGTAGCTAGTTTCCAACTAGCTCCAAATTTTCCAATGTATGATGAAGCGGTAAGACAGATTGAGAGATTAAGTGGTGAGAGTGAGCTGTACACCCTTCCAAATCAAACCTACCCGTCCCAAATTGAATCCCACAACTTCAGTTTTGAATGTCTATCAAGTGTCCCAAATGAATTATCAATTGAAGATAGAATGTTTAATGAGTTGTGCGACTTCGCAGTGTTTGATTTACCCGATTGTGAAGGGACCCTGTCAAGTGAAACCAATCCCAACCCTTTTGACCTCTACACCTCCATCTTAGAACCAGAATCGATTGAAATCCATACTTTTGATGAGGTGTCTGAGAAATTTGATTTTCACTAGATTGAGGATATTGACGCTGGGAATATTTTGGATGATGAACCCGCAATTTTGGATGAGTTTTTCTCTCCAATTCATCATCCCGAGTCATTAACTGTTTTTCCCGAACTCTATATGCGTCTAGATTTTGATGATAAATGCATGGATGAGATAATTTTTGAGGAGAATTTTGAGGATATTTTTTAGGATGAACCGGTTTTGCTTGATGAGTCGGATTTTCCAATTCATCCTATCCCTTTCATTGACTATGTACACCCTCCAAAACCTTTAACCGAAAACCTTCCTCAATCACTCCGCTCTATCCTTTCCATCGTTCTGACCACGCAAAACACCGTATCACATTCATTTCTTATTTCTGGTTTACCAAGTTCGGCGTACCCATGTTTTCTCATGAATCTTGAGGGATTTGACCACATTGCTCGACGGGTTGATAGATTAGCACAATCGATTTTCACATATCGGTCACCACAAATTGTGCTAGTCTATTCACTCCATTTTCACCCTCAAGTTCGTATTCCACTTCATTCTCCCCTCCGCCATTCTTCTTCTCATATACCGAGACCGTATACCTCCTTTATTCACATATGGTCTCGCGTTTTCCCATTTCTTTCCTCTCCGCATTCTTTCACCAACCAGCGCATTATAGTGATAAAATTTTTGAATGGTTGGTGCTCACTTTTGGCCTGTGTAAGGCCTTGTATAGATTGATACTGTTCTTTCCCCCCTAATCCTGAACGTTAACACTTAACAGTGGAAAAACCGTTTCACTTGAGTTGGGGGGAACCTTTTTGTGTATATATTTTTGCTTTGCGTTTTGTTTTGTATAAAATTTTCTTTTAGGAAGCGCCGACAATTTGACCCTCTTGGGTGTAGCCTGACAGTGAGGGCACTGTCAAGTTTATGTTTGGGGGTGTGCTCGGTAAGATTTCTTCCTTCGCATTCATTTGTATATTCTGCATTTGCATACTTATTTTAAAAAAAACCATAAAAATCGAAAATTTTCCAAAAAATATAAAAACTTTGTCGTCAAGTTAGCTAATAGGATAACTTAGATTTTTATTCTGAAAGTTTGGTTGATACATTAGAAATAACTAAATCCTAGGCCTAGGAATTGAAAACCCTAAAAATAACTCTCATTCTGTTTAACTTTGGCAAGTATACGTCCTTACAGTTTTTTTTATATAGAAGTAGGTAATCTTGAGTTCAATTCTTTAGTTAAGTCAAGATGAAGGGAAAGTATTGAAGCTTTACTGAAAGATAAATCTGAAAAATAGTTTCTATTCTTAAATCCAAATTTAGAAAGTATATATCCTACAAACTGCACTTACACGCACCTTGAAACTTGGGATAGTAGAGGATACCTAGAAATACTCTTGCCTGAAAACCTAGTATGAAAAAAAAACGGTATTTAAAGCTAAACACCAAAGAGCATCATTGAAAAGTATATCCGGCTTGAAAAAAAATAAAGAAAAGAGAAATAAATAAATCAAGACCTGGAAACTGCTATTTTCGCTTTAAGCTCACACATTCAATAATCGACCGTTAATGTCTCAAGAAGCATTAATAGTCGCATGAAAGGTGTGTGAGCAACACCGTCCATCATTAAATGAAAAGAAGTAGTATTAGGTATTAGGGCAAGGGTACTATAGCTTGAATTGAATTCTTGAGTGTAAGGGTGCAAATTTACACACACGTAGGGGTATACAATCGATGTTTGGATAAAAGATAGAAATAAAGAATAAGACTTATATTTTCTGTAAAGTCGATAAAAACCCCTGATTGGAGACCACACTTTAGAAGGAAAACTCAGGAGATACCAACATCTTTCTAAACTTTTTTGGAACGTATAGGATCTGGGGTTAAATAGATTAGAGGCATGAAATATAAGGGTTGGATATTTCTAACTTAGGATGATAGAATTTCTAACGTAGATACTAAACTATAGGAGTAGAATCAATGTAAACTTATGAAACTAGGTTGACGGGATTTTGTGGGTGTAATCCGCTGAAAACCCTCAGGAGACAACACTCCTCCTAGTAGGGACACCTGGAGGTTTAACGGCTTGTTGCACGTGCTCAGTGCAATCGCGTTCCCTGCGAAAGTGAGGCTAGGATTATATTTTGCTCGGGACGAGCAAAAGATAAGTTTGGGGGTATTTGTTCAGACCAGAATATTGCATTTTAATACCGTTCATTCATTATCTATTTTTTCTATATATCGGTACTATTAACCAGTGTCTGCTCAGTATTACAGATTACAGGTATCCGTGACAAAATACTAGAAATACACTTAAAATAACGGATATATCATTTGTGAGCCGACACTGCAACCAGAACCGCAAACCGACCGATAATTCTTGGGTTTCTTTGTGCAACATGCTTGTGTACACACTTTTTATCTAAATGGACCAACACAATACAAGTCTTAGCTTTGAAAGTCTCAACTTTGAAAGTCTCAATTTTTCCATTTGAAACTCCGTCCAAATCTTACGCAAGCGTTCCGTTAGGCACCCTACCCTACCAAGATAACGGTGATTCCTAACCGCAACCGGTTGCGTTCGGTTTGGCCGGAGGCGAAAGCAAAAGACAAGAACGGACGGACAAGGGTCAATAAGCCGGATTCCACGAATACCGTGCTTAAGCACCCTAATCCATGTTGTTGCCGATTGCTCTAGCTTCATTGGTTGAGTTCGGCTCAAAGGACTTGAATACTGATTTCCTTAACTTAGACTATCATATATAATCCTAACAAACGGTTACTTTGCATATAACACTTAGGATAGATACGAACTTTCCACCCTCGCGCATTAACTCGTAAGAATAGGAACGTAAAACGCTCCGTCTCCCTGTGGATCGACTCGTGCTCATCGCGGCTAGCTGCAAAGCGATACCATCCTGATCGCAGTTAAACTTTAGAACTCTTAAAACTCGACACGCCAAAAGCGTGCGATCAATACTCTTAGACGAACAGACCGGACTGGACGAATATTGTCACGGACAGGCTCGGTAGGGGTTTGGATGAGTTTGCTCGTCGGCCTCCATTTCGCTCAATACCTGGGGTAACCATTACGTACAGCTCGTGCCACTGACGTGCTTGTGGTTAAACCCACTACTAGCGTATTGACGAGTCTTTAGAGTCCCACATAGAGGGCTTCCCTGCTTCTGGCGAAACGATGTAGAGGCCGTATGGTTTTACGGCAGGGTTCGATTGCACGTATCATGATTCGTACGAATAATACTAGTGGCTTTGGTTTAAGCCAGATTCTAGTATTATATTGTTAGATTATTTTCGTCTCATTGTATTCATATTTTTCGGAATACGAATACGAGTATGTATATACGGATAAGGGGTATTCTTGTAATTCATTACAAGGTGCTTCTAGAAGATGCTAACTCATTTAGTTTTAACCATTTAGGATTAAATGGTTAATGAGGTGGAAAGGATGAGGTGTTTATTGCATTTATTGTAGCATGGCTTTATAGTGACTCATGGTTACTATTCTAGCATGGTTGGTTATTTGTTTGTTGTGAGATATTTTGAAGTCTTGAGATTTTTTTGTTGACTTGAGATATTTTGTGTTGACTTAAGATATTTTGGAGACTTGAGATATTTATTGGATGGCTTCAATTATTGCTCACAACACACAACACAAAATAGACTTAGCTATTTTTCTTGAGTTGCCTTTCACTCTCATCCTCAAGCTTCTTCTTCTACCTCCACCCTTCAAGTCTCATGTGTTGACAAACCTAGGGTGTTTGGAGACAAATTAATCCATCACTACACTTTACATCCTTTAGGCAATCTAGTTTAGCGAACTAGGTACCCTAGTTACCTCGGCTATTAAGGTAGGAGCTCGGAATACAAATCCTCAGGTGGATCATCTTCGATGGAGGGAGGCCGGAGATCAAGCTAGATCATAGTGGTCTCTAGGAGCTTGGGAAGGTGGTTGAAAACTGAAGGACATGGATAAATTCGGTATAACCATTCTTAACTCCTATATATTTAGTTTGGTAGTTTAGGGTTCATGGTAGATCCGGATAGCGAGTTGTGTTAGCGCCAGTTTTGAAAATTTTTTGTTCCGCAATCAGCCACGGTTTGATGTCCAGGGCGCTTACATAACCCAATAGGAGATAGTATACAAGTGATCATTGGGTTATGAGTTACACTGGACAGACTAGATGGGAACTGCTGGTTGGTATTATACCTATTGTCAGGTAGAAGTTCCCGGGTGGCATGAGTGCAAGTTAGTCCGTTGACTTGACATCACTATTCGTCTCAAGTGTGTTCCCACTGTACTTAGATTGGTACCCTACCACGGCTCAAATGAGTTATGCAAACAGGTAGTGGTTGGGTGCAGTCCCGAAGCACTGGGAGGCAGTAGTGATTAGATAGGATTCGTCTCTCCCGGTATTGAGGGTTGATATCGCGTTGTGTTCGAAAAGACATTACATAAAGTCCCTGTCTAGGGCAAGCGAGATTTACTGGTAGGTACTCCAGTAGTTTCTCAGGGTGTATTGGGCTCTATCCCGACATGACTTATTGCGCTATTAGGGGTCTGACGGTTACCATCCCCCTAGGCCCGATATACGAATATCTTAGACGAACAGACCAGACTATATGGAGATTGTCATAGATAGGCTCAGTAGGAGTTCGGATGAGTTTTCGCATCGGCCTTCTTATTGACAGATACCTGGATAGTCGTTACGTGCAGGTAGTACCGCTGACGGACTTATGGTTAAACCCACCGCCAGCGTACGGTCGAGTCTTTAGAGTCTCACACAGAGGGTTTCTCTACTTCGAGCGAAACGATGTAGAGGCCGTATGGTTTTACGGCAGGGTTCCGATCACATATATGTACTGGCTACACGGATGTTGTTCGGACGGATAATACTAGTGGGCTTTGGTTTAAGACGGATTCTAGTATTATATTTTTGGATTATTATTTTCTCATTGTATTCGTATTTTTTGGAATACGAATACGAGAATGTATATACGGTGAGGGAATTCTTGTAATTTCATAAGACATGCTTCTAGAATGGGACACCTCATTGTTTGGATTTATCTATTTTGAGAAATAGATTAATGAGGTGGAAAATGGAGATATTTGTGGCATGGTGAAGCATGGCTCATTTGCATTTATTTATTGGTTTGGACCCACTATTCAAGAATGGTTGATATTTTTAATTGAAAAATATTGCATGCTTGAGTGAGTTGAGTGTAGGAGCCACTCTTCACTTGCCTTCACTTAGTTCATTTGCTCATTTTGTTTCTCTCTCCATTTTTTCTCTCCTTCTTCCTCAAGACCCTAATCCCTCACATGAGTTGTGAATCATAGGGTCAAGTGAGATTAAATACTCCATTAGATACTCTACAACTTCTAAGCTACCTAGCTTAGCGAACTAGGTATCTTAGTTACATCGGTTTAGAGTTGGAGCTTGAAGTATAGACTCTCGGGTGGATCATCTTCGAGATGAGGAGGCCGACGATCAAGCGCGATCCGGATATTCGAGGAGCTCAAGGAGAGGAGGAGAAGAAGACCTGAAGGATTAGAATCAAGGAGGTATAAATACTAACATAGTAGTTAGAACCGCTTAGTAGAATAGTTAGTTAAGGTTTCTGTTAAGATCCTGGAGTTTTAGTCAGTGTTCCCAAGTAAGAAAAATTGTTTTTGTAAATTCCACCTCCCCGCAAACCCGAGGGGTGCGCGACATCGACTTATAGTGGTATCAGAGCCTACAAAACCTTAACTAGCTTATTAGCAAGTGATTAGAACTTCGACCGACTAAAAATTTGCCCGAAATCAAAATCCAATCCATGCTGGCTGTTGATTTTCAAAACTGCTCGAAAAATCTTTTCAGTGACGTTAAAAATACATGCAGGCATTTGTGTGAACAGGAAACAAAATTTAGGATTGTAATCCCCCTACTAAACCGCGAAACCGCGGCCAAAAATGCCATTTGGCCGCGGATCCTCCGCCGAGTTGGTGCTGATTCACCCACAATTTTTTCTGGGGTTCAGGTGTTTAGAATTGTGATTTTTGGCATATGTGGTTTCTACCCAGATTTGTTTGTGTACTGGTTTGTGCATAGGGTAAACACAGATTATGATTTTCGATCGAAATTCTAAGTTCTTAACTAATATGTGATTCTGTGATTATACATGTGTTGCTAAACGTCTGCTAATCTCTATATATCAATTAGTGGGGGTTGCATATATCTGTATTGTGATGGTTTGTGTATATGAAGTATTGGATCATCGTGGATGAATAGCCGGGGGATGTGAGAAGAGTGTTTTCTTTTGTTTCATTCATGTAAATTTGTAAAGTGATGTAATATTATTTTTGCGGGGCACATCCGGGTTGAGGTTGTAGCCACTATTGTATTATTTCATTTAATTTTTCTTGCACCTAGGATAGACCCATGGTGGGGTGCACAAACTATCGGATTCTTGAAGTGCCGAGTGGCCTACTTATTTCATTGAGGGAAGTTGCTTCACTTCGGGAATTTAGCGGGTAGTTTGCCGCACCCGTAGGGGTCTAGGGTGGGGTTTGGCTATTCATCACGACCGTGGAATCCGTCTTTCGTTCTAAGCTAAAATGAAATACGGAATTCCTAATATATCCAATATATTCATCTGTGATCTGTGATCTGGAATGCCTATTATTGCGTGAGGCGAATGGCTATATATATTATATAATAAACGTTGCTTATGTTTTGCACCCGCACTAGTCCAGTCCCAGCTCTGTCGTTAGTTAAGTAACCTAACGGTGCATGACGGGGCCCCGTGGCGAATGCGGATGGCATAAGAGAACGTTCTATTTTCGTTTCTTTTCTCCGATGATAGGGTTAAATAATAGGACCGCATTAATATTGATTAATGCAAGGAAAACAACCCAAAGTTTAAATGGTTGGAACAATTTCAAAACCACTCGGTTTTCTTGAAAAACAACTTTTAAATGCGAAGCCTAAACCACTCCTTTTAAAAGCTATCATGGTTCCTTCGACTATATCAAGTTCATTACGTTCACGGTTTCGCCAAAACCATCCATAGCCCTCTGTCATTTCATATGGGTATTCAGTAGTATTCAAGCTATATATTTTGACCTTCGCCAAGGCATAGTGATTGACAGCTGCTGGGTATTCATCTGTAGCATAGATAAATGCGTTGATTTGGGACAGTCGTACAACTATTTTGGCCTTCGTCAAGGGTTTGTACGGATGGGTTCAAATTAACCTGGATAATGACGGGTAGAACTTGACTTGAGTCTTATGATATGTTGGCCTTCGTCAAGGTCATAAGCGCCTGGGACAAAAATCCACATCGGGAGTTTTAAAGGACAATGAAACTTGCTTGTGTTGCATACCATTTGGAGTGTGATAATTTTGGTAGGATTCCTTCAAGGTTTTCACACGATGATATTTGGATCCTGATTCTACTGTGTGTCACGACCCAAAAATTTGGCACGTGACCGGCACTTAAACCACGAAACGTCTACAGGCGTAATGCAATTTAAGTAAGCCGAAACCCAGAAATCTAAACCATCAAAAGTAGTAAGTGATAAAACATTGTTAAAACATCTGGAAATCTCAAGTAAAAATCTTCAAAGTTTAAGTTTATTTTCATAAAATTTCGGCAGCACCTCCTTTGTAAAAACTAGCCCCGAAACGGGTACAAACATATAACATAAGTAAAGCATCATAAGATATAGATAAAGTATCCCCAAACGGGAGCAAATCACGCCCAAAGGAAGAAACGACCACCACAAGCAAATATACGACGCCGTAGCGAAGAAAAGAACAATATAAAGTGAAAACAGGATAAAGATAAAACTGCATAATAAAAGCCGGCTCACACAAGCTCGACACCCAGAATCACAAAATAATATATAATATCGTCCTCACAACTCGTCTCTGAGTCAATACATGAATGGGTAGATGGAGAGTACTAGATATAATGAGAGATATACAATAAATATAAACGGATAACCGCAACCCACCTACAGCAAACGGCTCACAGCCAACCGTAGCGGTATCCGCTGCAAAATGATACAATAAGAAGAAGCCCTGCCGCGACTACTCTGAGGGTCAAACTTGTAAAACGCTGTGGCACAACGGGGATGAGTTGCCAACTCGTGAATAGTAAATAACATCGTACAGATAATCGCAGGAATGCACCTACTGCGATACTCTATCACATGCAATCTGATAGTATCAATATGCTAATATGGATATGTAACAATCATGAAAGGTACTCTATCAGGTACTACAAATATATGAAGTAATGCATATCGAATGAATGCCAAGTAGGGGATAAAACATGTCATCATCAATGAATCATCATCGTGGAAAAACCGGTGTCCATCAAATACGGCCAAAATCCCAATACCTCAGGCGCCGTCACTCTGATCGGCCCTCATATCTTGTAAATCGCATGGAACCTGAGTGCCCAACATCGGCACTCGAAAACATCATGAAATACTCGTGTCCAGCATCGACACGCAAATACTCATCTCTCATGCGCCGCATACCAGATCGGCCCTCAATATATCTCATATCATAACTCCCTAACGGTATCCTCCGGACATCCATCGGGTTCTATACTATCACCGGTAGGTAGTAGTCCCTCCGCTGGGCTCACCGCCTTTCTATACGAGTCTTCTTGCCCTGGTGTACCATACCTGGTCCACCATGTACCCGCAGACGGTGCCTACCGCTCCTCGAATCGGGTATCTAACACAAGTCTCAGAACCGAGAAAACTTATGGTGGGCGCACTGAAATATCATATCAAGAGAAACCGGGTTTTCAAAATCATACTTTCTTGAAATAATACCACGGTTCTCAAATCCATAAATCACATGAAATCCATATCGCAATGCATAAATCTATTAATATGAAATATGCAACATAAAACAGTAATATGAGCACATCAAGGGAAAACCGCTCTTTCAAATGAATCCAGTTTTTAAATGTATTATGCGGTTCCCAATTTCTCGATTATCCAATGCAACATCACATATGAGCATATATGTAGCTATAGCAAGGTATGTATGTACGCAAGTATGTATGTACGCAAGTATGTATGTATGCGTAATGTAATTCATATGCACAACAGAACAAGAATCATGTCTAATGTGTTAGTGTATATGCCCTAGAGGCCATTACTGTATCATACTGGTTTGTATATTACTTAATGGAAGCTTGGGATATTCACCTTGTATATGCAATCTTGCTCAAAATAGTAGTATGCTACTTGGTTTGTTTCTGCTTCAATGTGTACATGTGTTTATTTTAGTATATCACTTATGCACATTAGTGGAGCCCTTAGGATCTTTGCTTGATTACCAGCATTGTGATGGCAGTCACACTAGTGGGGGCTGGGTAATCTATAAGCACATCCTTATACAGGCCCCTAATCGCAGGACTATCGAGACAGGGCATCGATACTCCGGAGTAGACTAGCGTATGCGCTTCTCATCCCAGTGTGGGAGACGGTCTGTCCCACAGCCGTCAGTACGTCGTACTTGAGATAGTATGCGGGTGCTCGTTGGGTTACGGGTACACTGGACAGGACTCGTCGGGAACTGACCAGTTGGTATTATACCTATCGTCAGTTTTCAGTTCCCAGGTGACATAAGTACAGCTTAGTCCGCTGACTTAACACTGTCACTTCGCCTCGAGTGTGTTCCCACTGTACTTTGGTCACTACCCTACCACGGCTCAAAGGAGTCGTGCAAACAGGTAGTGGTTGGGTGCTGTCCCGAAGCACTTGGAGGCAGTGACGGTTAGACAGGATTCGTCTCTCCTGGTATTGGGGGTTGACATCGCGCTGTGTCTAGGAGAGCCATTACACGAGTAGTCCCTGGCCAGGGCAAACGAGATATACTGGTGGGCTTCCAGTGTTATCTCAGGGTGTTTTGGGCTTCGCTCTGACACGACTTGTACCTCTATTGGGGGACTGACGTTTACCGCCCCCTAGGCCCGCCATGCGATGTATCAGACGAACAGACCGGACTGTACGGCGACTGTCACATTCAGACTCAGTAGGAGTTCAGATGGGGTTCGCCTCGTCGGCCTTCTTATCGGCATCTACCTGGGGACCGTTACGCACAGCTAGTGCCGCTTGCGGTCTGTGGTTAAACCCACTGCCAGCGTAGTGTCGAGCCTTTAGAGTCCCACATAGAGGGCTATTCGCCTTTGGGCAAAACTGAGTGGAGGTCGCATGGTTTTGCGACAGGGTTCGTTCTCATCCGCGCACTTGTGCACGTTTGGAGTCCGGACGGTTTTTGCTGGCAGGCTCTGGTTTGAGCCAAGTGCTAGTATTTGTTTTGGAGTTAATAGTATTCATGTTCCTCGGAACAAGAATGCGGGTGTGTATGCACAATTGTTTGAGGCGGAGGAAGAGGTTTTTCATTAGGGTTTCGGAACGGGTGTGTATGCACAGTTGACAGTCGTCTTTTTCCAAACCCTAATGAATTTGTGTTATATCAATTAATAAGATTAATTAAATGAAATTGTGTCATGGTTGGGTTTGTTGACTTGTTGACCATGGTTGGGTTTTGTTGACTTGTTGACCATGGTTGAAACTTTGACCATCATCATTACACATCCAACATAATCCTTGTTTCTAGCAAAAGCTTTTTAATTTTGTAATGATAGTGGCCATGTCATGTGTCATCAAACCTCCCACTAACTTTTTCATTTAGATTAATTTTGTTAATTTGAAATATTCCCTTTTTCAAAAGTTATGGTTGTAAGAAGGAATCATTCTATCATAACCATTCTCTCTCCTCTCTTCTTCCTCCTCCTCCTCTAGTTCAAGGAGATCCATTCTCATGTGTTGAGAAACCTCTCCTTGAGATAAAACACTCCAAATCACTCTCTACTCATTCTAAGGTTGAAGGTCTAGCAAGTCTAAGACCTTAGTTCTCTCTAAGTTCGAGAAAGGAGCCCTAAGTAGAACCCTCGGGTGGATCCATCTTTGACGGAAGGAGGCGACGAGGAAAGCACCATTCCACCACCACAAAGAGTTCAAGAAGAAGGAGTTCAAGTGAGGTATAACCCCTAACCGAGTAGGTAAACTCCATGTTAGTTGTTAGTTAGATGTTTAACAAAGATCCGGTTTTGAGTCCATGATACCACCTCTAGAAAAATTGTTTTTCACCATATTCCGCATGCCCGAAAGTACCGGGAGAGGTAGCATGGACTTACAGTGGTATCAGAGCCAGGTTAAACTCTATCTAACATGTTAGCAAAGTAGCTAGAAGATCGATCAAAGAAAAGTCGCAAAACGAACCCAAAACTGTCAAGTTTCTGTCGATTTTTATTCTGTTCAAAAATTGATAATTTTCATCTTAAAAATCGGCTCAGGGTTTTATTTGAATAACCACCAAAATTTGTCCCACGATCGAGTCAAAGCGCCGCGGAAACGCGGCGGGAGCTCTCCTGCCGCGGATCCGCGGCCGAGTTGACTCGGCCGTGGTCAATTTTTGGTGCAGAGTTATTCTGAGGGTATTTTGGGATTTTTGGTATATATATTTTCAACCCAGATTTTCCAGAACGAAAATTTTATTTTGGGGTCCTGAAAATCCGTATTTTTGATCGAACTTCTAAAAGACTTAAGCTAACGGGTTTTTTCTGTAATGTGATATTTGTATTGAACGTCTACTAATCGCTATATGTCGATTAGTGGGGGTTATACAAATCTGTGATCTGTAATGTTATTGGAATGTGGATATGAATATGTTGGATTGTCGCGGGTGAATAGCCGGGGGTTGTGAGACGAGAGTTTTTCTTTTCTTTCAATTGATGTAAATTTGTAAATTGATGTAATATTATTTGTATGACCGCACAACCGGGTCGGGGTTGTAGCCGTCATTGTATAATTTCTTTTTACTGTTTTTGCTCCTAGGATAGACCCATGGAGGGGGTGCACAAACTACCGGGTATGCCGAAGTGCCGAGTGGCCTACTCACGGCGTTGAGGGAGGTTGCTCCACTTTGGGTACTTGGCGGGTAGTTTGCCGCACCCGTAGGGGTCTTGGGTGGGGTATTGGCTATTCACCGCGACCGTGTAATCTGCTTTTCGTTACAGGCTCGTGCGAATTGTAGATTCCTAGTATATCCAATGTATTCATCTGTGATCTGAAATGGCTATCATTGCAAGTATATCTATATATGATATTATTTAGGCGTTGCTTATGTTTTACAGCCGCGCTAGCCCAGCCCCCGCTCTGTCGTTAGTTAAGTAACCTAACGGGTAATGACGGGGCCCAGTGGCGAATGCGAATGGCATAAGCGTACGTCATATTTTGGTTGTTTTCTGCAATGGTAGGATTAAATGATGGGACGCATTAAAAGAACTAATGCAAGAATATCACGCATTAAAAGAACTAATGCAAGATAATAAACCAAGTTAAAGTCGTTGGAACACTTTCGAAAAACCACTCGGTTCTTTTCAAAACCAACTTTTAAATGCGGAGTTTGAGCCACTCCTTTTAAAAGCTATCTCGTTCCATCGACTATATCAAGTTCACTACGTTCACGGTTTAGCCAAAACCATTCGTAGCCCTCCGTCGTTTCACATGAATGGTCAATAGTATTCAAGCTATGTTTGTTGGCCAAAGTCAAGGCATAGTGATTGGTAGCTATTGGGTATTCATGTGCAGCATAGATAGATGCGTTGATTTGGAACAGTCGTACTGCCTTGTTGGCTAAAGTCAAGGGTAGGTACGGATGGATTCAAATTAACCTGGAGAACGACGGGTAGAACTTGACATGTGACTTATGATTTGTTGGCCAAAGTCAAGGTCATAAGATCATGGGGCAAAAATCCACATC
The DNA here is from genome assembly GCA_030015575.1 of Agapanthus africanus. Taxonomy (NCBI): domain Eukaryota; kingdom Viridiplantae; phylum Streptophyta; class Magnoliopsida; order Asparagales; family Amaryllidaceae; genus Agapanthus; species Agapanthus africanus. Next base: position 379,901,900 of record CM057343.1, read on the forward strand.
GGGAGTTTCATAAGTACTGAAACTTGCTAGATTTGCATACCATTTGGAGTGTGATGATTCTGGTAGGATTCCTTCAGTTTTGTCACGCGATGATATTTGGATCCCGATCCTACTGTGAGTATATGCTACTCCTCGGGAAATTTTCTCACTAATCGATCAATGCTATAAACCTAGTAGGTGCCTAGAAAGGTGTTAGCGGGGCTACGTCCCCAGGGAAAAGAGGTTCTTAAATTAAGGAACTTCGCGAAAGCGTTGGAAAACCTCCCTCGAAGTACCGACACTGGCCTGGCTGAACGGTTAAGCAAGTATTGAGCGGTGGGATTGATCCCGACTAATTCTTCCTTTATGGTTTGAGGAGGGATTCGAGAAACAGTGGGAGCCATCCTGTTTAGAAAAACTAAAAACCATTCTAAACTTGCAAGAGCATCGTGCTGAGTGTTCCTTCTCTCTCCTAATTGCAGCGACAAATCGAAATGACTGGACTTAAGTTACTTCTAGATAAAAACATACTGACAGGGCCAAACTACAAAGATTGGCTCAGGAATGTCAAAATGGCAATCACTTACGACAAGCTGGGGTATCTTCTTACCACCAAAGCTCCCCCTGTCCCTGGTCCCACTTCCAGCGTCGCGGATAAGGAAATCCGTAAGACTTAGGAGATTGATAGCGCGAAGGCCAAGTGCCTCGTACTTGCCTCTATGGACAATGAACATCAGAGGAGGCACGAGAATATGGACTTGGAATCCATATTTCTTCATACAAAAGAACTGTATGGAGAGCAATCCCGTATCGCAAGATACGAAGCGTCGAAAAAGTTATTTTCGACAAAGATGGCCGTCGGATCATCAGTAGCCGAGCATGTGCTGAAGATGATCGGCTACATTGAGGAGCTCGCGGACCTAGGGACCACATTGGATAGTGAGCTCTATACGGACATAGTTCTCCAGTCCCTTCCTTCCACTTACGCCCAGTTTATACTGAACTTCAACCTACAAGAAAAAGAGGTTGAACTATCAGAGCTCCTCAACATGCTGAGGAGCGCAGAGGGCACCCTACAGAAAAGTAGGGAAACATCCACTTTGTTTGTAGGAGGATCATCTTCTTCTAGGTCCAAGACGAAAGCCAAGGAAAAGAATAAGAAAGCCCCCACCAAACCAAGGGGCGGTGTTAGTAAAGTGGATCCGAAGGGAAAAGCTAAAGCAACAAAGATAGCGGGGAAGCTTGTGGATAAGGAAGAATGCTTCTATTGTCATAAGAAAGGACACTGGAAAAATGATTGCAGGGCCTGGAAGGCCAGAACACAGGAATTGAAGCAGGTTGCAGCTTTAGCTTCAGGTGTGTATGTTATTGAAAACTGTCTTTCAATAAACTCTACTTCCTGGGTATTGGATACCGGATCAGGATCTCATATCTGTAATTCTTTGCAGGCGTTGAGAAACCGTAGGGTTTTGAAGGCAGGTGACATGACCCTCAGAGTTGCGAACGGAGCTAGCATGGATGCTAAAGCCGTGGGGGACTATCACCTGGGAATGTCAGATGGGCATGTTTTGGTTTTACGTAATTGCTTTTTTGTACCCAACGCAACTTGTAATATCATTTCTGTATCTTTAGTTTCTAAAGAAGGTTATGAATTTGCGTTTATAAGTAATGTTGTAAACATTCACCTTAATCAAGTTTTGATTGGGTCAGGTACATTGAGTAATGGTATATACGTATTAAACCAACCACAGATTTTCAACGTCCAGAATACACACAAAAGAAAGTCTCCGGAAATAAATCAGACTTTCTTATGGCATTGTAGACTGGGTCACATCAATGAGAGAAGGTTGACGAAGTTACATTCTGAGGGATATTTGAATCCGTTCGAATATCAATCGTATGCCACTTGTCAATCCTGTCTCAAAGGAAAGATGACAAAGTCTCCGTTTACTGGACACGGAGAAAGGGCGAGCGAGCTCCTGGGACTCGTACACAGCGATGTGTGCGGTCCAATGTCTACACATGCGCGAAGCGGTTATTCTTACTTCATCACTTTTACGGATGACTTCTCAAGGTACGGTTATGTCTTCTTAATGAAACATAAGTCCGAAGCCTTTGGAAAGTTCCAGGAATATAAAAGTGAAGTAGAAAAACAGACCGGCAAAAGTATCAAGATTCTAAGATCAAATCGAGGTGGAGAATACTTAAGTGCCGAGTTCCTGGACTATTTAAAAGAGAACGGAATTCTCTCTCACCTTACTCCTCCATACACTCCGCAATATAACGGTGTATCGGAGAGACGGAACCGAACCCTGTTGGATATGGTACGGTCCATGATGAGTAACGCTGAGTTACCGCGATCATTCTGGGGGTATGCGCTAGAATCAGCTGCGTACCTTTTGAACCGAGTTCCTACTAAAACTGTACCTACCACACCATATGAGATGTGGTGTGGGAAGAGGCCCCATCTTAATCACATTAAGACATGGGGATGTCCAGCTTTTGTCAAAAAGCAGCATGCGGACAAGCTCGAGGCACGCTCAGTACAGTGTAAGTTTGTGGGATATCCAAAGAACTCCAAGGGATATTTCTTCTACTGTGAAGAGGAACAAAAAGTTCTTGTTTCTCGTCATGCCTACTTCTTGGAAACTGAGTATTTGGAAAACCAGATAAGTGGGAGCACAGTAGAACTGGAAGAAATTCCAGAACCGCGGACTATTACTGAAAGTTTAGTGGAACCAGAGGGTTCAAAAGAACAGGACATTCCTACGCCGCTCCGCAGGAGTAGTAGGCAGTCTCATCCGCCCGAGAGATACTACGGTTTTCTCATAGACGAGGATAGAGAGGATTGCATCATAGATTATGATGAGCCTACTAGCTTCCAGCAAGCCGTTCAGAGCGTTGACTCAGTGAAATGGCTGGATGCAATGCGGACCGAAATGGAGTCCATGTACACCAACAAAGTATGGACGTTGGACATTGCTCCAGACGGGGTAAAACCCGTAGGATGCAAGTGGATCTTCAAAAGGAAGATTGGTGTAGATGGACAGGTTGAGACCTATAAAGCTAGACTTGTAGCAAAGGGTTTCCGTCAAAGACCTGGCTTGGACTATGACGAAACCTTTTCTCCAGTGGCTATGCTGAAATCCATTCGGATCCTTCTTGTCATTGCTGCCTTCCACGATTATGAGATTTGGCAGATGGACGTAAAAACCGCTTTTCTAAATGGAAATTTAGAGGAGTGTGTCTATATGGATCAGCCAGAGGGTTTCATTCAGAGTGGGAGCAGCGGAAAGGTGTGCAAGTTGCTTAAGTCCATCTATGGACTAAAGCAGGCATCGCGAAGTTGGAACATCTGTTTTGATGAGACGGTCAATGAATTTGGCTTTATCAAAAATCCAGATGAACCATGCATCTATTGTAGATTTGTAGCGAGAACTGTAGTATTCCTCGTTTTATACGTGGATGACATTCTCTTAATAAGAAATAACATTCCTATGCTACAATCTGTCAAGGGGTTCTTGTCACACAGGTTCTCCATGAAAGACCTGGGTGATGCCTCATACATCCTGGGGATCCGGATCCATCGTGATAGATCCAAGAGGATATTAGGACTTTCACAGTCCAGGTACATCGACACTGTACTGAAGAGATTCAGTATGGAAGATTCCAAGCGCGGTAACCTACCGGCTTGTCACGGGATCACCCTCTCTAAAGAGATGTCTCCCAAGACTGATTTGGAGAGGGATCGCATGTCTATTATACCCTACGCTTCTGCGGTAGGCTCTATAATGTATGCGATGTTGTGTACCAGACCGGATGTAGCTTATGCACTGAGTGTGGTAAGCCGGTATCAGTCAAACCCTGGGGAGAAACACTGGATAGCGGTAAAGAACATTCTCAAGTACCTGAGAAGGACTAAGGAGATGTTCCTGGTGTATGGCGGAAAAGACCTCCAGATCGAGGCCTTTGCTGACTCCAGCTTCCAGAGTGACAAGGATGATTCCAAGTCCATGTCGGGGTTTGTCTTTACCCTCAATGGAGGGGCGATCTGTTGGAAGAGTTCCAAACAGGAAACCGTTGCAGACTCGACTATGGAAGCGGAATACATCGCTGCATCTGATGCCGCAAAAGAAGCTGTCTGGATGAGGAAGTTCTTGAAAGAACTTCAGGTGGTTCCGTCCATTGTTGATCCAATACCTCTGTATTGTGACAACAACGGGGCTATAGCTTTAGCGAAGGAAACCAGGTCCCATCAGAAATCCAGACACATCTTGAGGCGGTATCACCTGATCAGGGAGATCGTGGATCGCAAGGAGATCGAGGTTCGGAGAGTTGCTTCAGAAGATAACACTGCAGATCCATTCACCAAGGCCTTGCCCCAGACTCAGTTCGAGCGGCTGATCGAGATGATAGGTCTTCGATACGCCAGTACATGGCCTTAGTGCAAGTGGGAGATTGTTAGTGTATATGCCCTAGAGGCCATTACTGTATCATACTGGTTTGTATATTACTTAATGGAAGCTTGGGATATTCACCTTGTATATGCAATCTTGCTCAAAATAGTAGTATGCTACTTGGTTTGTTTCTGCTTCAATGTGTACATGTGTTTATTTTAGTATATCACTTATGCACATTAGTGGAGCCCTTAGGATCTTTGCTTGATTACCAGCATTGTGATGGCAGTCACACTAGTGGGGGCTAGGTAATCTATAAGCACATCCTTATACAGGTCCCTAGTCGCAGGACTATCAAGACAGGGCATCGATACTCCGGAGTAGACTAGCGTATGCGCTTCTCATCCCAGTGTGGGAGACGGTCTGTCCCACAGCCGTCAGTACGTCGTACTTGAGATAGTATGCGGGTGCTCGTTGGGTTACGGGTACACTGGACAGGACTCGTCGGGAACTGACCAGTTGGTATTATACCTATCGTCAGTTATCAGTTCCCAGGTGACATGAGTACAGCTTAGTCCGCTGACTTGACACTGTCACTTTGCCTCGAGTGTGTTCCCACTGTACTTTGGTCACTACCTTACCACGGCTCAAAGGAGTCGTGCAAACAGGTAGTGGTTGGGTGCTGTCCCGAAGCACTTGGAGGCAGTGACGGTTAGACAGGATTCGTCTCTCCCGGTATTGGGGGTTGACATCGTGCTGTGTCTAGGAGAGCCATTACACGAGTAGTCCCTGGCCAGGGCAAACGAGATATACTGGTGGGCTTCCAGTGTTATCTCAGGGTGTTTTGGGCTTCGCTCCGACACGACTTGTACCGCTATTGGGGGACTGACGTTTACCGCCCCCTAGGCCCGCCATACGATGTATCAGACGAACAGACCGGACTGTACGGCGACTGTCACATTCAGACTCAGTAGGAGTTCAGATGGGGTTCGCCTCGTCGGCCTTCTTATCGGCATCTACCTGGGGACCGTTACACACAGCTAGTGCCGCTTGCGGTCTGTGGTTAAACCCACTGCCAGCGTAGTGTCGAGTCTTTAGATTCCCACATAGAGGGCTATTCGCCTTTGGGCAAAACTGAGTGGAGGTCGCATGGTTTTGCGACAGGGTTCGTTCTCATCCGCGCACTTGTGCACGTTTGGAGTCCGGACGGTTTTTACTGGCAGGCTCTGGTTTGAGCCAAGTGCTAGTATTTGTTTTGGAGTTAATAGTATTCATGTTCCTCGGAACAAGAATGCGGGTGTGTATGCACAATTGTTTGAGGCGGAGGAAGAGGTTTTTCATTAGGGTTTCGGAACGGGTGTGTATGCACAGTTGACAGTCGTCTTTTTCCAAACCCTAATGAATTTGTGTTATATCAATTAATAAGATTAATTAAATGAAATTGTGTCATGGTTGGGTTTGTTGACTTGTTGACCATGGTTGGGTTTTGTTGACTTGTTGACCATGGTTGAAACTTTGACCATCATCATTACACATCCAGCATAATCCTTGTTTCTAGCAAAAGCTTTTTAATTTTGTAATGATAGTGGCCATGTCATGTGTCATCAAACCTCCCACTAACTTTTTCATTTAGATTAATTTTGTTAATTTGAAATATTCCTTTTTTCAAAAGTTATGGTTGTAAGAAGGAATTATTCTATCATAACCATTCTCTCTCCTCTCTTCTTCCTCCTCCTCCTCTAGTTCAAGGAGATCCATTCTCATGTGTTGAGAAACCTCTCCTTGAGATAAAACACTCCAAATCACTCTCTACTCATTCTAAGGTTGAAGGTCTAGCAAGTCAAAGACCTTAGTTCTCTCTAAGTTCGAGAAAGGAGCCCTAAGTAGAACCCTCGGGTGGATCCATCTTTGACGGAAGGAGGCGACGAGGAAAGCACCATTCCACCACCACAAAGAGTTCAAGAAGAAGGAGTTCAAGTGAGGTATAACCCCTAACCGAGTAGGTAAACTTCATGTTAGTTGTTAGTTAGATGTTTAACAAAGATCCGGTTTTGAGTCCATGATACCACCTCTAGAAAAATTGTTTTTCACCATATTCCGCATGCCCGAAAGTACCGGGAGAGGTAGCATGGAGTTACATAATGATATGGTAAGTTAAGCAATGTATTATCCATGGCAATTCTATAGTGTGAGTGTCATGGAAATTACTAACGGTGTGTGTGTGGCATACAGTTTAGTGCTCGTGCAAACATGAACCGTTAGTAACAGTGTTGTGTCTCATTAATACTACGTCCATATGCAACAGAAAATGGGGTATGCAACAACGGTACACATGCACAATCAATGTGTGTGTGTGTGTGTGTGTGTGTGTGTGTGTGTGTGTGTGTGTGTATATATATATATATATATAAACATGCGGCTATAATATCCTATCAAGCCCTGACGCATAACGCCATACGGGCGATTTCCCCGTAGATGTTAAATCTACTCACCGGTGATCTCGAGTTAGGTATATCCAACCACCTACTTCCCTTTCTTCGCAGCGTCCGAAGTCCCCGCCGGCGATCCTAAAATCATAAAAACATAGCAAGTGCACTCAGAAATCGACCAATAATACATACAATTATGTTTAAATCGACGCTCCGACTCCAACACCCTCTAAAGTGTTCGCTTAGCAGCTAACGTGTGTAGCAACACTACTAAAACAAACCGTACGTGCAAAAAACACGTGAAGTACAGAAACTGAGTCGGACACCGTATCGCGCGTCGTCAAAACACTAAAACTAGCTAATCGATCCCAGATTTTACCCACTGTAAAAATATCAAAATCTAGCAGTACCAAACAACCTAAAACCACTGCAGACAGCTACCCACAAAAACTCAACCCCCCAGTCACCTCCTCGGCCGAGCTCGCCGGAATTCCTACTAATGTCGCCGGCCAAAACCGCTCAGGTGGGGTTCGTGTTACTTGTGTATATTCAGGGCAACTAGTACAACACTTCTACACTGCTAGTTTTCACAGTAAAGACTCCGGGTAACAGCAGATCACAGATACCCTATAATGACACTAAAAACACGATATTGCACTAAAACTAGATCTTTATCGTTCTAAATTGAAACTACAAAGAAACACTACAAAATAACTACCTAATTAACAGTTTAGAGATTGTTACCTAACCACACATGCTCAAAACCCTAGCTTTCCATGCTCCAAGTGATCTCTAGTGGCTTTGGATCAAGTTTGATGAAGGGTGTAGTGAGTTTTATGAAGAGTAATGAGGGTTTATGAGGATTTGGGTTAGGGTTTAGTGAAGAACAAGGGGAGGGGTTCAGTTTGAGGGTGAGGGAGTGAGTGAGGTGAAGGAAAATATGAGAAGGAGAAAATGAATGAGGGAATGAGAGAATGTGAGTGAGTGTGAGGAGTGTATGAGTGAGTCAGGGTGAGGGAATGAAGGGTGAGTTTAGCCATGCACCCCTCTCTTCATTTAATGCATGGCATGCTTGCCATGCCTCATGATGCCCCCTCTCTCTCTTCCTCAAGTCAACTAATTTAAAAACCTCTTTTTCCCTTTTTAAAACTAAATAACTAAATTAATTACATACACTTAATTAAAATAGAGTTAAGGTGCCATGGCTACTTAAGCACGGTTACAACTAATTTAACCCTAGGTTAACATGCACATGTGTGAGTAAGCCCAAAATAAATATTAATAAAATATTCATTAATTTTTATAAAATATTTGAAAACTATTTTGGTAAACTTTTTACTAAAAAACCGCATTATCGCCTAATTAACACTAATTGCATTCTAAGGTGTTACAATCTTCCCCCTTTAAAGAAATTCGTCCCCGAATTTAAAAATCTTACTATGCGCACCTTCAAAGCGATGAGAGAATTTCTTCCGCATCTCGCTCCCGGCCTCCCAAGTGACCTCTTCACCATTCGGGCTACGCCAAAGAACTTTCACAAATGGCAAGACCTTTGACCGAAGTATCTTCACCTGTCGATCCAATATAACTACCGGCTGCTTGGTGAATGAAAGATCGCGCTCTGGCTGAACGGTCTGGCGCTGAATCATGTGATTGGCCATAACTGGAAATCCCTGGCCAGAGTTGCTGAGATTTACTGGTAAGTGTTATCAGTAGTTTCTCTAACTGTTATGGACCTCACATCGGCACGACTTATCGGTTATTGGGGTCTGACGTATACCACCCTTAGACTGGATATGCGACATATCAGACGAAGAGACCGGACTGTACGGGAGTGTTACTGAATAGATTCACAGGAGTGTGTACAGGCTTGCTTGTTGATCTTCTGCTTGCTTGATACCCGGGTGGCTGTTACATTTAGCTGACCGCTTGCAGCTTGTGGGTGTTTGATATGATCATCACCTACTGCCGGCGTATTGACGAGTCTTCAGAGTCCTGCACAGAGGTTTCCTGGCTCAGGCAAAATGGAGTAGGAACACATATGTGATATGTGTGGGATCGAGATTGATGCGCGTATATGATACCGTATTCTATTCTCGCGATATGTGATAACGACCCTGTTATATGTGATATAGCCGGCTTATCGGATCAAGTGTTGATTCGATGGAAAGATGATATATATATATACATATATATATATATATATATATATATATATATTATACGCTCACTTAAGTATTTATTATTCTCACTTGCGATACATTTAACATATATGTGATATATGTTTAATGTATTGTTTTCTAATGTTACATAAATATTATATATGTGATATATGATTGTCACAACCCGAAATAGCACGTGACTCGCCCTTGAATCATATGAAGTCTATAAGACCCTATCTAATTCAAGTAAGACAAAAGCCGAGAAATCTAAAACCATTTTGAAGAAATGTTTTATTAAAATAAGCCGAATATGCATTTTAAAATCACAAGTCCTTTCTGGAAATTTTGGCAGAGTTTCCTTTGTAAATACTGGCCCCGAATGAGGTACAACATGATAAATATATACATGAATGAAAAAGGCATCCCCAAGCGGGAGCTAGCTCTTTGTCAAACGACGGGCACAACCACGCAAGAAATATAATATACAACGCCAAAGGGCGAGGATCAAACCGAAAAGGAAACTCAAATCAACATGAAAAGCCCAATATAATACAACACGCGACTTTAAGGTCGAAAGAATAATACAACTGGTCTCTAGTCTGAAATAAATATACAAGTCTAGTTGATGGAGTTTACTAGATACAATGAATAAAATAAAGTACAATGGTGGTCACGATACAAGTGAACCCACCTACCAAAGCAATCACCCGGAAAGGAAGCAGTGTGCCGGCAAAGCCATAACGAAACCTGTACGACAAAACCTGCAAGAAACTGTGGCATAACGGGGGTGAGTTGCCAACTTGTGAGTAGAAAACATCACCGAGCAGAAATCGTATGTATGATACAATCCTAGGTCAATACGATCAATAATATATATAATCTCAAATGATAAGTCTGAAGCATGAAAAGGTGGCAAGGGTAAACATCTATACATAAGTGTAATCCCATGTGCTCGTGTCAGTGCGTCGGGTAGCAATGTATCATGTGTATGATGTATAAATGTAATGTAATGAAATGAGTGAGACAACTGTTTTCTTTATTTAATGAGATTTCTGTACGTATATAAATCGAGTATCATCAATGAAATCAACAGAGAAATCCGTGTCAAGCATCGACACAAAACATAAATCCCAATATCTCGGTATCTCAGGCTCCGGCTACCCGGACTGGCCTGTATCATCAAATCTCAAATCTCAGTGTCTCAAATCTCAATATCTCAATGTCTCAATACCTCGGGCTCCATCAGTCTGGATCGGCCCGTATCATAAATCACACGATCACGAACGGTATCCTCCAGATATCCGACGCACCAAACAATCACCGGTAGGCAGTCTGCCCCTGCCGGGCTCATCATCCTCCATAAAATCACTCTCGTCCCGGGGTACCATACTGGGTCCCCCATGTACCCGAGACGGTTCATACGACTCCTCGAATCGGGTCTCGAAATCCATCTCATAACCGAGAAAACATCATGGTGGACGACTCATACATCACGAGAAAACCGCACTTTTCATTTTAAAAAGAGAGAGAGAGAAGTTTATATATATTCTTACGGTTTTCCCCCAAATCCAGGAAATCTCATGAAAATACGAAATCCAGTCATCAATAGCAAGTAAACAGTGAATATCGGCATAAAACTCCATAAAACTGCATAACCGTGAATAATAATATGCATGAAGTAGCAAGTAATAACGGTAATGTCTAAACTAGCATATAAAGACGAGTACGCTAATACCATGTCGAACTATCAGCTAACAAGCTATGTCAATGAGTAATATACTCTAAAGTGTACGTGACATGGCAATTACCGATGATGATGTGTGTGAGCCGGCAAGTAAGTGTATGTGAAACATACGCATCATCGGTAATGGTGCTGGTGTCCTGACAGCATGATCTCAATAATGGCATATGAAAGACACAATATAAGCATGCGATGCGATGCGAACAGCAATAATATGCGGGAGCTGAATAATAAACACAATGACAACTAATATGTATTTATATAAATATGAGTCATACAGTTTTGCCATTTGAAATAACACGAATCGTGGGGTTTTGAAAATAAGGGCTACGGTGTTTTTAAGAAAAGATACGTCCTTTGAAATATCCTTAGAATCCCTTGGCCTGTCTTTAAAATACTCACGATTCATTAGTTTTGAAATAGGTTTGACTCGAGTCTAATCTATCATTTACAAGTAACTACAGGCTGATCGAAAGGTAAGGAAACCGCCTAACATCTGAGTCGATACATATATTTATATATATATAAAATATAACAGTCGGTGATTCCGCCTCAATAGTATCCCATACGATACAATATCTATAATATGACATTCTCAAGTCAAGAGTGCGGATCTATCATCAATATAGCTCGTACGGTAAAACCGTCGTACGGCATCCCAAATCTGGGTACGGGTCAAATATCACATCTATCTCATTTCTCATCTGGTATCCTCTTTATCAAAAATCATAATCTGGGGGGTACTGACCTACGTCTAGTACAATACTGATACCATAAATGTATGCATACGTGTGTATGAAAACACCACGTCTAAAGGACCCGCTAAAACATCACGTCGTATCTCAAATACGAACCATGTCACATCACCGATCTCACGGCCTCAAGCCCAATCTCATCGACTCATCTCCCATCCCAAGTACTATCCTCATCATCCAGTATATGTATATGTATATATATATAAATATATACACATAGTCCCATACCCATGTACATATATATATATATATATATATATATATATATATATATACATATCCCCATATACGCACAAATAAAATAAATGTATGCATGTGTCTGTGCGTGCGTGTGGGTGTAACTACTACTCTAGGGTTTCGCAACTAACACTAAACTAATCCATGAACACATAACCCTATCATGATAAATAATAATCATATAACGTATATAAATACATGTGTATACGAATTCGTATACCACACAACGAAACTGCGGGGGTGCTATACGCCATCCACCCGACTTCCCCCGTAGATATATATCTACTCACCTTGCTCTTGCTTGCCGATGTCGACGTCACCATGATTGTCCTTATCGTTCATGTCCACTCGAGGGTACCTACAAATATAACCCAATCGCAATGCGCATTAACATCCAAGTCAAAACCAAAACGACACGCTAAAGGCCTATAGGTTAGAACCTATGGACCATGCCTTCAAAACCTCCAAACAATCCTCGATATCGTCGTACAAACGTCAAGTGATCGAGGTAAAACACAATACTAGAAATCCAGAATTTAAAATACGAGAAACGAAAACCCGAATCAAAACAGCAACTCCTGAAAATGGTCCCAGATTTTACCCTAAGCCAAATTAGCCAATTTTGCACATATGGAGGCTCTAGTTTACAGGAGATGGAGCTACAGACCAAACACGAACCAGTTCCAACCTACCCTGGCCGCAAATTGCGGCCAGAAAGATTAAATCTGTGGCCATAGGGTGGAGTCAGGGGCTGGGGTCTTGGGTGATGCTTCCTAGGTGCCTGCTGGTATCTATGTATATGCTAAATAATTTTCCAGGTCCCCTAGTGTTAGCAGATTTCATTTTCCCTATACAAATTCCATAATTTCCGTATCTGCAGAATTCAAAGTTCGCAACTTGGGGTTTGTCTATGGTTTTAGTCCAATATAACATCACTACAGGGGTTGTATGATCTCCACAAACCTCAATTACACTATCTCAAATCAAGTTTCCTTCAAACCCCAACTCGAATTTTCCAAACCTCACTAAACGATACTAAATTGGTTCTAAACAAACATGGATGTAAAAGCAATGGAAATACTATGCTAAAGGTTAAGAGAATACCTCATTTGGAAACTCAAGAATTTTCTTGAGTTGCCCCAAGTGCTCAAGATCCACCCTTTCTTGTGTGAGAATTCTCGAGTGCAAGGGTACCTTTGTAAGAGAGAGAAGCTTGTAAGAGAGAAGAGTCACTCGTGTATCAAGTGACATGTTTGGTTGTGGGTGCGCAACATGATTGTCTCGGTGGAGACGTGTTTTGTGGAACGGGCTCGTGCGTCTGAAGAAAGTGGATTAGGGGATCTCCCGAACCACTATAAATCTCCCGTGTTTGAGTTTGCAATTTCTTATCTCTTATTTACTCCTTAACTTAGAAATTGCATGCTATCTCTATTGCTCTATATTGCTTATGCTTAATATTGTGCTTGCTTGATATTTTAGTTTCATAATTGTATGTGTGCTTAGCTTATTCTTTAATCGGTTCATCATTTATCTAAGTGTGCAATTGCGATTTCTATTTGCAAGTGTAGAATTTTTAATTTGAGCATATTGATAGCATAGTCCTAATCATCCCCCTCTAGGACTATTTCGGTTAGGCTTTAGCACATTTTCAATCTTAACTAAATTTTATCTCAATTAATATTATTTGTTTAAAAAAAACTTTTTCGGTCCATTTGATATAATCATATGAAATCCAGCATATCAACCGTTTCAATTTAAAATTTAAAATTTAACTTTATTTTTGTAGTGTAGTTTATTAAAATATAAATTTAGTTAACTAAGATTTTTATTTAAATTTTTTTATATCCCTCCTCAAATTTCTTGTTATTTTAAAACTTCTCTCTTTAATCTTATATTTTATATTTCTCTCTTAAATCTATTAAATACTTCATATTTCTCCTAATAAATTTTTTCATCTAACACTCAACCCGAGTTTATGTTGACCAATGTTATTTTCTATTAAACTATTAGCATTATGAGTTAGACTATTCTACTTCTATGAGCAGCGAGAATCTCTTACTCACATGTTTTTCACCGTTGGATTTGTGATTTAACGGTTGGATTTATATATGTTGTTAGTAATAAAATCCCATAATAAATGGTGATGATAGCATCCCATATTTTCCACCACCAGATCAAACTATCCACGGTGTAAAATATATGAGTAAGAGATTCCCTTTCATCTTGGAAGTAGAATAGTCAAACTTACTCTAAAGTAATTTCTTATCTTAATTAATATTATTTTTTAAAATAAACTTTGCGGTCTATTTAAAATAATCATTTATAACCTATCATATCAACTATTTCAATTTAAAATTAAAATTAAAACTTTAATTTTGTAGAGTAGATTATTAAAATATAAATTGCGTTAGTTGAGATTTTTATTTAAGATTTTTTTTATATCTCTCATCAAATTCCCTTTTATTTTAAAAACTTTTTTTAATCTTCATATTTTATATTTCTTTCTCAAATATTTATAAAACTTTTCATCCAAAATATAAATCGATTTTTATATCAGTCGAGATTACTTTTTATCAAACTAGTATCATTATCTATCTATACCACTCTTATAAACAAATTTGTTAACTTTTTTGGTAATCAGGATAAAAAAAATGCAACGATAACATTTTTATTTTCTCAATTAATCATGACAAATATTTGATAAGGCTTTTTAGAGAATTAGTTAAAATAATATTGGGTTTAAAGGTTTTTCATAGGAATTTTTAAGCTTTAAAAATTTAATAAGTTGGTTATTTTAAATATTTTAAAAAAATATTTATTATCTTAAATAAAATTATTTAAGATACTTCTCAAACAAAAAATATTATTTCTGCAATATTAACTAATAAATCTTAAACAAAAAATTTCGCAAATAATATCATATAATATTTTCATAAACTAAGGGTGGCGATATTGCTAAACCCTTATTTGATAAATCCAGACTAAAATTTATGTATAGAAAAAATTAATCCCAACCAAATCATCATTTAATTCCCTCACCTAAATTGCATCCCATCTCCTTGCTTGAGACCCCTCACATGTCGCATCGTCGCCATCGACCTCTTCTCCTTCAACCTCACCAGTCCTATCCCCTCCTTCCCTATCTCCTTCCTCTCCAACCTTCGCTTCCTTAACCTCTTAAACGATCTCCGCCCTCTCCTCCGACCCGATCATCTTGCTTCGGCGTTCCTTCACCCTAGCGGAATTGCTGGCCAAGATCGGTGGCATATTTGGAGGCGAGATCAGCGCCGTCAAGTACCAGCTCCCCGGCGAGGACTTCGATGCCCTCATATCAATCTGACCGCAGAAGGATATGAACAACATGATAGAGGAGCTCAATCGTATTGCGTACGATCCAGCGCGAGGCTACGGATCTTCGTGCGAGGCTGCATATCTTCATGATCTCGCTAACGAGGACCATCCTGCAATCGACACGAGGCAGTGCTACATCAATGCCGCGAACGGGATCCGGATCGGGATCAAGAGGAAGGACAACATAAAGAAACAAAAATTAAAGGATGAAGTGCGTAGTTGGGGTTAATTTTGTCCAAACACAAGTTTTGGTGTGGATTTAACAAATAAATGTTTGGCAATATCGCCAGCTAAACTAATATTATCATCATTTAACATTTTATTTTTCTACCAATATATTTTATTTTGGGCCAATAATTTTAGTGGTTATTTTATCATTTTGTTAAACTTATATTAGCCATGTTAGGGAGTTTTATGGTACAAATAGAAGTTTGTGGTAATTTTGCATAATTTTGGAAGTTCGTGAAAGTTTGGGGGAAAGTGGATAAAGTTCATGGTATCAAGTTGAAATTTAGCCAATTATTTATCATATTAATCAACGAGACTACCACTATAATTTATTTTTAAAAATTCAATCAAAATAAATAAGTTAGTGATCTATATCATTTCAAAAAAAACAATTATTATTTTCTCTTTTGCATTTTCTTCTTTTCGAAACTAATATTTAAGATATTTTTAATTTTTTTTATAAATATATAAAAATTAAACAAATGGTTATAAATCATACAGCTATTTTTCTAAGAAATAAAAACAAATCTTTTAAAAACAATATGTGTGTATGCTAATGATTATACACCATGTTTCATATATGAAATTATCAATTTTGTTTGTTAATTGTAATGGATTTATCAATTCTTCACATGCATGGCGCGTGCAAAAAACTAGTGTATATACAGATATATATAGAGTGAGAGAGAGAGGATAAATCAAGATAACCCCCTTTTTAAATCCAAATTAAATTCTAAAAATTCCGAATAAATTTTAATTAATACTTTTCTTCACTTTATAAATATTAACCACCAATTTTAAGGCCTTCCAAAAATTCTCTTTCTATTCTCTTTCTCTAAAAACCTTTCAAATAAATTCTCCCTTCTTTAAATTAAACTTTCATCTAAACGTAATAATAAAAAAAATTAATTTGAAAAAAAATATTTATTTAAAATGATGTAGTCGTCACAGCTCTACTCGATCAGGTAATGCTTTTACATTCCTGTAGATCTAGAAAAATTACAATGTAAGATGAAATGAACAGCCTACGGCCGGTCCATCGGTGCATGAACCTTCAAACTTGCGCAACATCGATTGGGATTTGGCCAAGGCAACCATAAACAAGATTTGGGTTTGACGCCGAAAGCACGAACGACTCAGATATTCAGCCCTACACTCGTGTCGAGGTCTTAAGACTAATCCTGGCCTAGGCGAGATTTCCGGCACCACTCGGTCTGGTAAAAAACAATTGAGCGACTCACAATTCCAGTCCTGTGCTTGAATAACGAGAGCAGGCCGGGCGGTAAAGTATAAGAGTCTTAACTCAGCTTAGGGCTCATGATGCAAGCGGCACAGATGTCCAACCTTTATTTGCGCTTGGTCTCTAGGTTTTGCCTCAGCTGAAAGTTAATAAATAGTAGTTTTAACCTGATGTATCTTATATGCATTATAACACTCGGATTAATATTAATAAAATATGAGAAAATTATTTTCACGCCCAGTTTCATAATCTGATTTATTTTTATACCCACAAAATCCCAAAATTATGGAAAACCCCAAAAAATATAATTTGACATTATTTTAAACCTAAACTCTGATTTGTGTACGTATTGTTGTATGCATTGTCTATAATATCATTTTAAAGATTTTCCAAAATATTAGGACATGAGATTTTTAAGATTTCCCAAGAATTTAAAATGTTATATATTTGGTTACTCTTTATTATTATTTACCTTAATTTCTTCTTTTAATCCATCTTCTTTCTTCTTTAGTATTTCTACTTTATTGTTGTTTGCACTAACTATTATTTACACAAACTCTGATTTGTATACTTATTATTGTATGCATTGTTTATAATATCTTTTTTAATATTTTCCAAAATATTAGGAGATGAGATTTTTAAGATTTCCCAAGAATTTAAAATGTTATATATTTGGTTACTCTTTATTATTATTTTTCCTAATTTCTTTTTTTAATCATCTTCTTTCTTCTTTAGTATTTCCTCTTTATTATTGTTTATCCTATTTTTTCACTCAACCCATCTTCTTTCTAAATCCTATAGTACATGGAAAAAAGGTTTCAGCCATCATTTTTTTAAATCCTAATTTAAAAAAAGTTAAGAAATTAGTGATCTCACTCGAAATCGTTGAAGGTATTTAGACACGATTACTTCTCTCATCGACAAAGAAAAAAGGGCAAAGAAATAGTATGAACTGAAGAAATTGAGGACAGCGGTCTCAAGCTCTGACAATAGAAGTAAGATTAAAGTTAGGATTACAAAAAATTAGGAACGAAGAAATAAAATTTGAGAATGGAGATTAGAATTAGGGGTCAAAATTTAATCCACGTTCAATTTTTCTATTGGAGCTCGAATGTGAGAGAGCCTTTTGCGATTTGAGAAAGACAAAGAAGGAGCATTAGAAATGGAGAAGAAAAGGACGAGATCTCCCATTTGTTATACGTATTTTTCAGAAAATACTTTGTCATATAAGAATAAGGGTAAAATTGGGATTTTTGGAGAAATATCATAATTATTATACGTATAAGTCATTTTGGGATTCGGTTTTTTGTATTTTTGAAGTATTGGGTATTTTGACGATTTTAGAAATACGTGGGGTTAAAAACAAGCCACTTCTTCAAATAGGGCTTGGAAACAGTTTTCCTATAATATATTTATGGCTGATGGTTGGTTTACTGGTTTGTATGACTTATTTTATCATGTAACTCAAGGGAGTCGATTCACAGTAAGATCATTTTCCTCTTCCTAAAAGACGGCTCAACCGTCAAGTGAGACAGTTTGAATTAAACCTTTCATTTTGTAATTCCAGTTACTATGAGAAAAAGCGAACACACGCCCAATTTGTGAATGGCCCACCACTTATCCGATTCCTCAACAACGTATTTTCCTCCATTGCTTCCAACTCAACGTATTTCCTACCACAGCTTCCATTACCGGCAAAAAATTTTGGTTGCTCCTTGTTAGTAGTATAAATATAAGAGAGAAGTGAGAGAGAAAGGTGTGTATGATAAATTTATTTAGTTTGCAAGTGTTTTGGGTTCTCATTTCAAACCTAATTCACGACAACTTCTGATCTTCTTTCCCTAATTCTACCTTTCTTAATCTATATATTCTCCAGTTATCTTTCTTCTCGTCTAAATCTAATCATGGCTGCTTGATGATGCTCAATACTGAGAACTCCCCAGATCACGACACGTGGCAGATGACGTATCCCAAGGCTTACGGGAAAGGAGTAAGAACGGTACATTGAAGGCGTATCCCGGGCCTTCCTCCCGAGGATGTTCCCGACCTTCAGTGGCCTTCCAGACCACTCATATGCTCATCTTACAAACAACCATTGGCTCACCTCCGAGCCCTCCTACACGCTGAGCTCCCTCAGCCCTCCTATCTCGCCTCCGAGCTATCATAGAACCAAGCTTGCTCGGTCTCCCGCTCGTCTCCGAGCCTCCCGCCGAGCTCAGCTTCCTCGGTCTCATCGACCGACCCAGCGCGCATATCGTAAGCATCCCGGACATGGCCCCGTGAATCTCTCCATACGCAAGATATCCGCCGCCCCACGATCCCGCGTCCCACGCCATCGCGTTCCCCCGTTAACGGGCGAATCTCGCCATTGATGGAGGATCCGCCATTCATGCAGGCGCGGCTCCAAAGGCGTAACGGCCGGCGTAAATCTCGCGCCCGCCAGCCCATGGCTGCCACTATATAAACCCTCTCAGACGACTCAGGTAAGGCAATTCTACCCTAATAGGCCCCTACTCTGCCCAAATACCTCGACTAACTTGATCGTCGGAGGGTCCACGGTGGTACAACCATCCCGGGACTTCCTTGCAGGTAGCTCGGCTTCATTCCAAATCAAGCCCACTGAGATCCACATGCATCAAGAGGCAACCCTCAAATCCAATCTCAGCCATCCATCACCGCTCGTGACAGATCAAAGGAAGACAACATCTGAAGGAGATCCTGAGCTCCATCAGTTGGCGCCGTCTGTGGGAAACTCGAAAATTCCACTCAACGAAAGTTAATCTTCCGATCTCGAAGTTATGACGAGTGATCACCGCGACGATCCAAGAACTAGCCATCGCCCTCCTCACAACGGGGACACGGACGGATCTCCTCTTCCCCCAAATGCCGTTCACGCCTTGTCTGCACGGATCGACGAGCTCGCGTCCCTCGTAGATGCCCTCGTCCGTGTCCAAACTGCTGGGCAAGCCACACAGGTCACCGTTCTCCCACATCGGGATCAGAACCTCCATAGAAGGGGAGAAGACACTGCCCACACTGGCGCGACTGAGAAGCGGCTTGCTATTTCCGGCGGCCATAGATCCCCCATGGCGACCAACTCAATGACCCGCTGGGCGCCTTACAGCTCTACGCCGAGGTCTCATGAAAGAGCACCCCGCCCTGAGGCCCATTGCGCTCGTGTCCCTCCTGAGGAGGTGTCGGTCAGCTCGCCTGCTCCCAGGCATGGTCGGCGCCCTCTCCCTAGATAGGATCACGCGAACGGGACTCACCACGGTAGCTCGAGGACAACCTTGCCAGGGGACATGCGGAACCTCATAGAACGGAACCGGAACCGCGGCCAGGCGCAGGCCGCCAGCAACAGGGGCCATAAATCCGAGTATACCGAATCCTCGGGATACCACGACCGACTCGATGCCCTCGAAAAGAAGATCGAGGGTATACATCGGGAGAATCGTCCTTCAGGCGACGGGGCTAGATATACCGCCGACTAGCTTACGGGGCCCTTCACTGAAGAGCTGCTCGCTGTCCACGTCTCCTCCAGGAACAAGCCCCCGAAGGTATCCCTCTTTGACAGAAAGTCCGACCCAAAAGACCATTTGGATGCATTCACGGCAGGGATGAGCTTCCAGGACAACTCCGACGCTGCACAATGCCATGCATTCCCCACCACTCTCATCCGCTCTGGATGAGACTGGTTCCGAGGACTTACGCCACGCTCTATCTCTACCTTCGATGAGCTGGACACCCAGTTCCTCGACCACTTCGTCGGGAACAGACGGCAGAAGCGAACCGTCGATCATCTCTTCACTGTAAAGAGCGGGGACAAGGAATCCTTCAAAGGATACGTCACCCGCTTCTACAACGCTCTCCTTGAGGTCCCAGAGCACCGGGACGAGACGGTCATCATTGCCCTTAGGTCGGGTCTTAGGAATAAGGAGTGGCTCCGCTTCCGCTCTTTTGCATTAACGCAACCAAAGACCATGGCTGAGATAAAAGCCTGGACCGAACGAGAGATCCAGCTCGAGTTCGAGGTGAACGCGAACCTACCTCGGATAGACTAGACCGATTAGAAGAAGTGGGAAAAAGAGGATAAAAAGAAGATTGAGCGGCCAAAGCCCTATTCCCCAAAATTCCAGGAGTATACCCCGCTCAACATCTCCCAGACGGAGCTGTTGGAGGAGGCAAAGGGCGAGAGATTCTTCAAACTCCCCCCGGTCACAAATAGGGCGGCCAAATGTACTCGAGGCCCCTATTGCGCCTTCCATAGATCTCAGGGATACCCCACCGAGAACTGCAAACAGCTCCACGACTACATCGAGGAGTTGATTCGCTCGGGACACTTGGCAAGATACTTGCGGGACAAGCGACAAGCCGACCGAGAACAATAGAACATCGCAAAAAGGAGAACTTTATTTATTTATCAAAAGGTATTGTGGGCTCCTCATCCTTACATAAAAATCGAAATTACAAAAGAGGGGCAACGGGGTCAAGAAAGCACTGCTGGTGATACTCTCTGGAGATCTCCGCCAGACGAGCCCTTGCCTCTTTAGCCCGCTCCCGCTGATGCTGTACACGAACCCGGGACGCCACGGAAGGGCCGGGCGCTTCACCAACCGAGCCTTGGCTCACGATCTGTCTCTTTTGGAAGCACTCCAAAATGAGGGCCAAAGATCGGTCATTCCTAGTCTTTGAGATGAGGCCGATGACTTAAACTGTACGGACCTTGTCGAGGGCCTCGTCCAGCAGCTCCTCGGCAAGGGGGTTGTACAACCCCAGGGAGCTCCTCTAAATTGCGTACATCAGCAATTGGAAGATGGGCGACCGGCGAGGGAGTAGACGACCGATGTGATCCTCGAGGCGCTGGACCACTCCCCGGTACCTCTCCTCGGAAATGGACTGGTCGTATAGATAGATGTTATCGGGAGTAATGATCTCTTCGATCACATAGATACGCCTGGCCATCTCAAAAAAGCAATGCTGAAAAGTTGGCATCTCCTTCTCTATTTATAGCCTCCACAGAATCCCCAAGGATCCAAATTTGCGCGCACATGGGCGTGAATCTAGGGATTCGCCCAATTCTTCAAATACTGTACTGCCACATGGCGGGCATCCCGTATTCCTAGGTGAGTCGAAGTCGGAATGACATGGATTTTAGAACGCCTCGCCTCACCTATGCATTTCTGCCATGTGCCGCTCGCGACGGTCACTCTTCCCGATATTCACGCACCTAAGAAGGTCGGGCAACGCCTCGCAAAACCGAGCAGCATCCCTGCTCAGTCTATCCATGGCTGGTAGTTTACTACCCACCGACGCCAAGGATCAAAGCCCTCATCAAGAGGCCACCAAGCAGCTACCCTGCTTGGTCCATCCATAGTGGATAACCTCTTACCCATCTACAGTAAGGATCAAAGCCCTCACCAAGAGGCCACCGAGCAGCTACCCTGCTCGGTCAATCTATGGCTGGTAGTTTACTACCTACCGACGCCAAGGATCAAAGCCCTCATCAAGAAGCCACCGAGAAGCTACCCTGCTCGAACCATCCTTAGCGAGTAACCTCTTACCCATCTACACTAAGGATCAAAGTCCTCACCAAGAGGCCACCGAGCAGCTACCCTGCTCGGTCTATCCATGGCTGGTAGTTTACTACCCACCGACACCAAGGATCAAAGCCCTCGCTAAGAGGCCACCAAGCAGCTACCCTACTCGGTCAATTCATGGCTGGTAGTTTACTATCCACCAACGCCAAGGATCGAAGCCCTCACCAAGAGGCTACCGAGCAGCTTCACTGCTCGGTCAATCCTTAGCGGGCGTTCTTACCCATCTACGCTAAGGATCGAAGCCCTCCTCTAGAGGCTACCTAGCAACTCCTCTGCTCGGTCTAGCCTTAACGGGTAACTCCCTGCCCTACTTCTTACCCACCGACGCTCAGGATTAGAAGCCCTCCCGGCAGACCTACCTTCAACGAGCGATCGCCACTTCGACTTCAGGGCCACAAGGACGCCGATCTTACACCGGCCTTTGTACACATCATATAATTGGATTTAACTCGACGCGCGATCGCCAACTAAAGGACATGCCGCCGACCTAGCGTTCATCAGGCGAGCAAAATAAAGACATTACCACGAAATGAAAACATTGCAACACAAATTTCTGCAAAAGGGCTTTATTCACAACTCGGGAATTTTTACAACGGTATTGTGGGCTCCTCAGCCTTACAAAATCGCTCGGAGGCTTACAAAATTCCAAAACAAAAAATAAGAAAAGAATAAAAGGAAGGCAGGGAGATTCAAGCCTCGGGGCCGGGGAGGACCTCGACGTGCTCCGCGGCAGCGTCGGAAGCCAGGGTGGCGGCTTGAAGGTCGGCGCCCACAGCAGGAGCTTCGGCACTGGGAGCCGGGGTGATCACCTTATCCCCAACGCCCCCACCGGGGGACTTCCCCCCGGCGGCGCTTCCGGCGGCATCTCCCTGTGTCTCACCCTCAAGGGGGTACTCAAGACGGAGCTTACTGTCGGGAAACTCCGGCATCAGCGTCTTGACGGCGTCGAGGGCATCATGCCAGACGAGGGCCGAGGCTTCCGCGAGGTCGGCGTAGAATTGATTCGACGTCTTGTAGCTCTCCACCGTCTTCGAAGCCCAGAGGTCGGCGTGCCTCATTCCTTCCTTCAAAGCCTCGTTTTCCCTCTTGAGGGTGTCCCGCGTCTTCTTCAGAGTGGCAGCGAGCACCCTGACATCCTCCAACTTGGCCTCAATGAACTTGTTGGACTCCATCAAAACTCGAATGGACTCCCGACAGTTGGCGTTCACCCCCTCCTCGGCAGCCACCCGGTCTTCGGGGGCGGTGATCCTTTCCCACGCTTGGCGCAGCTCCCGGCTCAGGATCTCCTCCCGCGAGGAAGACTCGCCCGCTATCTGCAGCGCCGGGGCGATTTCCTCATGCTCCATGTTGGCGACGAGGGCGCAGTGCTGGAGGACCTGAGGAAAACGAAAGGGAGGGTTAAAAAGGTATCTGATCCTGCCAACAAAAAGGCTTAATGAAAACCCGGACGGGATGCGGACACTAACCTACATGGCCTCCTAAGCTATGGACGCGATTTGGGCCTTGAGGGTCCCCCAGGGGATTTTGCCCCCAACCGACCGCTCCATCTCGGAGAGCAAGCTATCGGCGACGGTGTCACGACCCGAAATTTAGTTCGTGACCAGCACCTAAATCACGCACGTCTAAAGGCGTAACGTAACTTAAGTAAGCCGAAGCCCGGAAATCTAAACCTTTTTATAGAAAATAAAAGAGGTGAAGTTTTGAAATAAAGGTATGATGAAATCAAACGTTTTCTTAAATGCATAGATAATGGAACATGAAAATGCAAGTGGATTATACTAGTTGAAAAACATGTTTCGTCTTTTTTTAAAAATTTGGGCAGCACCTCCCTTGTATATTTTGAACCAAAACCACATATACATGATAATATAAAAGGCATCCCCAAGCGGGAGCTAGCTCTTCGCCAATCGGCGGAATCACAACCACGTAAGTCAGAATATAAGTATACGATGCCCAACGGCAAAGATCAACACAAAGGATAATGAATAAAGCAAGACATCAACCCACCAAGCGAACATATAACCCATCGCTCTAAGTCTTGCAACCATAAGTCTTGCTAAGTCTTACTACTTATACAATACTAGTTTCTGATTGATGGAGTTGACTAGATACAACAGGAATAATAATACAAGAGTGGGCACGATTCAATATGTCCTACCTACCAAAGCAAATCACCCGAAAGCAAGTTAGGTGCCAGCGATACCGCTACGGATCCATGCGGTCAACCTGCAAGAACTGTGGCACAACGGGGGTGAGTTGCCAACTCGTGAGTAGAAAACATCAGCAGGTAGAAATCGAATAAAACAACGATTTCCTAGGTCAACTATATCATAAAGGTAATACTATGATATCTAGGGTGACCGTATCTGCATATATGCCAACAATATAATCAATGCATGTATGCATGTGGATATCATCTACGTGTCCATCAATGACACAACAACATCATGGAACCTGAGTGTCCAATATCGACACTCGAAATATCATGAAAGCATATGTATGTAAATATGAGGATATCAATCAACGTGTGTCCATCAACGACACATCAAAATCATGGAACCTGAGTGCCCAACATCGACACTCGAAACATCATGAAACCCGTGTCCAACATCGACACGTAAATCCTCATATCTCGGGCTCCGTCAGTCCGGATCGATCCACGGGCTCTGTCAGCCCGGATCGGCCCATATCATCTCACGACTCCAGTCGGTATCCTCTGGATAACCGATGAGCCCAATACTATCACCGGTAGGTAGTAGTCCCTCTGCCAGGCTCATCGTCTACTGCACAACATACCTTTCTTGCCCCGGGGTACTATACCGGGTCCACCATATACCCGCAAACGGCTCATCTAGCTCCTCGAATCGGGTATCACATAGCTCATAACCGAGAAAACACATGGTGGACGTCTCGAAATATCATATCAAGAGAAACCGGGTTTTTAAAACAATACATACTTTCTTTTGAAATATAACCACAGTTCTCAAATCCAGAATCTCATGAAAACAATATCTCAATGCGTATAATCGTAAAGCATGATGTATGCAAACATAGAACGGAAATGTGAGAATATCAGTATATCATACAACATAGAATAGTGATGTGAGCATAGCAAGTATATCATGCAGCATAGCATAATGATGTGAGCATAGCAAGTATATCATGCCAACGAGTCATGTGACAGTACTGAACAATTTAGAGTAATAGCATGATGTGGCAATTCTACTGTGTAAGTGACATGGCAATTATCGATGATAAAAGTGTGTGAGCCGGCAATCCGTGTAAGTGTAACATACGCATTATCGATAATTGTGTAGGTGTACTAGCACAGGTATATGTAATGCAATGAGAATATCATGATCGCAGCAGGAAGTATATCGTGAGCGCAATGCTATAAGGTATACGTATCTAATCTAACATATCCGAGTCGGTGAATCTATCAATCGGCATCCAACCTCACAACATCACGTACGGTATAAACCATCATACGGCATCTTCTAGTCAAGGGTCTGGATCAATTATCCGGTAAAATATCGCGTGCGGCGACAACAAACAGAATAGGAATTCTATCGACCTATACAACAATGAGGGTACGGATCTAAAGTCTCGTACGGCATATCACTCATCATTCACATAATTATATATATACCTATATCTCAGGTCACATCTGTATCAATCTCATATCATGGGACCGACAAAGGTATCAATTATCTCATATCGCCTCGCATCCGTATAACGACATATCACCAAGTCATCATATCTCATCGTATACTCTTTTCATCACATCAATATCTCACATCAAGTTATCTTATTAATCTCATGTCGTATTTATCGACCTCATAACAAGCCACTATAATCTCATGCTGATTCTCTTGCAACTATATATATATATATCGTGATTCACATTCACATTTCATATCCTTATATATCCATTCGAGACATCCTTTCTATCATATCATTTCACACTAAACCATAAACTATAACCTTAAGTCGTGGCATATCTTGTCTCCAAACTATAAATCACATATCAATGGTTGCGGGGGTGCTATACGCTATCCACCCGACTTCCCCCATAGATATAAATTTACTTACCTGCGAAACTCCTTGTTCAGCCGTAGTCGATGTGCTTCGTTGTCTCGGAATCCACGCGAAGGTACCTACAATAAATACACAGTCGCAATGCTATTAAAATCAAGTCTGGAAAACCGATACGGCACACGGTGCGCTCATAGATTAGAACATATAGCCTACGCATGCAAAAACAACCAAACAACCCTCGTCGTTGACGTACAAACATCTAACGACCCAATACAATATCAAATACCAAATCCCAAATTCATAAATCACAAATACCAAATTCAGCAACATAGGAAATCACTCCCAGATTTCATTTCAGGTTAATTGGGACTAAACAAGCAAGTACAGGGGATGGGTTAAAGGGTAAGTGAGCTACAGCCAAAAACTTAACACCAGACTCCAACAGAAATCCGAAGACCAAGCCCCAGAATCCGAGCTCGCCGGCCATATTAAGGTAGAATTGGATCGAACTTTGGTGGTGGGTTCCTAGGGTTTATCTAGGTTAATTATGTTGCTTGTTTTTCTCATAAACATTCCATGTTGCTCCAGATTCCCTGTAGGCCAATATAACTTCACAAAACCGACACGGGAAAATTCCTAAGTCCGTATTTTGGTGCTAATCTCGGGTCTTGGCCAGTGAAACACCACTAAGGGTTAAGCAAACACCCACTACAGATCATAAGTCCACACAATCACCCAAACCTTCTCTTGGAATTTCTAAACACCATTAATCTAAATCGATTTAACTCTAAACTACTATAGGGTGCTAGGAAACTCAAAAACTAAACTAGAAGTGTAGGAATTAGCTCATTTGGCAACTCAAGAATTTTCTTGAGTTGCCCAAAGTCTTCAAAATACAATTTTGATTGGTCCAATGGGTTTGTAGAGAGGTGGGGATCATTTTTAGTGAAGGTGGTGTGGGGTTTTGGCAAGATTGTTGAGGTGATCCATGGAGGTAGAGGAGGTGGAGGAAGGAGGTGAGGAAAATGAAAATGGAGGAGTTGAAGAAACAAATGACGGTGAGATGAAGGAAAAGTCAAGGGTGCCATGCCATCCTCTCTCTCTCTCTCATGGCATGCTCCCATGCCATCATGTGGTCCCCCATTTCTCTCTCATCAATTATCCTCTCATGTCTTCTCTTTTCTTTTTCTTTTCTTTTACCCTCACTCATTAAAACCAAACACATAACACAAATAAAATGAACCAACAAGCAACAAAATGCAACATGTCATGGTGCACTAACCACGGTTAATTAGAAATACGGATTTAGCGTAATCGTGATTAGTATTGTACTAATCGGGTTTAATTTAAACTTGCATATAATTAATTATAAAAATGCCCAAATCCGATAAATATATTTTTAAATGAATAAATCAATTTAATCTCCAATTATTTCACAAATATTGGTATATATTTATACCATTTTACGAAAACCCAAATTCGCAAATCGAATAGTTTTCGCGAAATATATTATTTTAATATTAAATTTCAAAAATAATATTTTATATTTCTGAAATGTTACAGACGGAAAGCCCCGAGGGCACCTCGTAGCGAAGATCCCCCTCATGCACGAAGATAGGGGAAGACGGGGCTCGAGACGCCGTCCTCTTACGCCGCTTGAGGGGGGCCAAGGGAGGGTCGACCTCATCCGGTAACTCCAGGACCTGGGGTTCCTGCTCACGAGCATGTTTGCAGCTCTCCCCGTGGCTGGTCTCCAGAGCCCGGGGAGTAGTGGAACGCCTAGCCGAAGCGGCCGCTGACGGGGCCAGGCTCACAGCGGGGCGTGACGGGCCGGCGCCTCCGGCCTTCCTCCTTTTCTTCTCGGCCATGGCAGCCCGGAATTTAGATCGGTCCATCAGTTCTGCGAAAAAAGAGAAAATACAAAGAGGGAGTTAGCAATGCCAGAAAGAATGGAAGAATACACAAGTCTAAACAGGTCGCCTAAGCTCCTAACTTACCCGCAAACTGAGCGGGGCTGAGCCCGGCCCAACCGAGGGCCTGCTCGTACGGCAACACATCGGCCCGATGGACGGGCTCCCACGCTGACACTGCCATCGCATCAGGATCGGATGACCGCCTCACCCGTGGGCAGTTGGCCCTATGCCACTGGACGGGCATAGGTCCTCGGGTGGCCCGACAAACAAGAACTTTGTAACATTTCAGAAAAATAAAATATTATTTTTGGGAATTTATATAATTAATATAATAAATATTATGAATATTTTAATGTGTGGAGATTAGTTTTTATGATACGGTATAATTAAATACCGATAAATTGGGAAATATTTGGAAATTTATATCAATTATTGATTTTAAATGAATTTATGAAAATTGGGAATTTTGCAATGTAGTATACAATGATTTGTATATATGTAAGTATTACTAAACACGATTAGTATCTAATCACACATTGATGGTGTTTTGTGCATGTGACATGCACCATGTCATATTACACATTTGTTACATTTTCTACATGACTTTTTCTTTATTTTTCATGCATGGCTTTGTTTTAAATGAGATGAGAAGAAAAGAGAAGCAAAGAAAAAGGAAAAAGGAAAAGAAAAGGGAATAAACAAAAAAGTATGGGCATGAGAGAGAAGAGAGAGAGAGGTGAGGGGGCATTTGACAAAGGCTCCCATTTGTTTCTTCCTTCATTCTTCATCATTTTCTCCTCCCTCTTCACCCCATGGCTGCCCTCCTCCCTCCACCATCTCAACCCCTCACAACACCACCAAAAATACATCAAACACTTCATTCCCTTCATTAAAAACATGCACAAGCTCACTACAAACATGGGAGATCAAGAAAAATTGGATTTTGAGCACTTGGGGCAACTCAAGAAAATTCTTGAGTTGCCAAATGAGGTATTTTCTTCACCATTAGTGTAGTAATCCATTTCCTTTAGCATATATACATGTTTAGAAGTGTTTTAGTGAGGTTTGGTGAATTTAGAAAATTCCAAGTTGAGATTAGGGTTTGATTTGAGTTGAGATAGTGCAATTGAGATTTAGTAGTGACCTTAAACCCATAAAGTGTTAGTTTTATGGAGTGAACCAGAGATTTAACCCCAAGGCATGAACTTAGAATCTCCGACGTCGGGTTCTGTGAGGAATTGTGGTGTAGTTTTGAGATCTACTTTCACCCGAGGGTCCTGAAAATTATTTAGCAATTACTGAGATGTGTGCAGGCAACCTAGAACCTATACCCAAGACCCGAGACCCTAATTCCTTTTCTCCTGGCCGCAAATTGCGGCCTTGGTGCGATGGAATTGCCTCGTGTTTGGTCCATGGCTCCATTTTCAGTAAACTAGACCCTCCACATGTGCAAAATTGGCTAATTTCACTTGGGGTAAAATCTGGAAGTGTTTTTCATAGTTTCTGATTTCGGTTTGTGAATTCTGTGAACTTGAACTTTGGTACTTGTGTTTTATCTCGATCACTTGACGTTTGTACGTCGATTTCGGGCGATGTTTGGTCCTTTAACATGCGCAGGCTATAGGTTCTAACCTATAGGCATCTCGCGTGTCGTTTTGGTTTTGAATCGGATATTAATGCGATACGATACGCTGTGACATGTAGGTACCTCCGCGTGAACTTCGGAACGACAAGCAAAGCGTGGCGACATCGACTTCGGCAAGTAAGGATCAAGGTGAGTAGATATATATCTACGGGGGAAGTCGGGTGGATGGCGTATAGCACCCCCTCAGTTTCGTGGTGTAGCACGCGAATGCGTTATGTTATATATTATATGTGTTTTTGTGAAACATGAATATATAGTAATAGGGGCCTTAGGAGATCATGGGATAGTGTTAGAATATTAGAAGTTGGTGTTTTTAGTTAAATTCTTAGTTACGAAACCCTAAAGTAAAGTTTGGCATACACACACACACACACGCATAAATTTAATTTTCTTGTGCGTATATAGGGATATATATATATATATATAGACATATACGTATGTGAGTATGTATATATATATGTATGCATATACTCGGGTGATGAGGATAGTATATGATATTTGGAGATGAGTCGATGTGATTGGGCATGATACCGTGAGATCGGTGACGTGATTTAGGTCGTGCTATGAGACATGACATGATTTTATAGCGGATCGGTGACGTGATTTAGCTGATGGTTCTAATATATTATTACTGTGCTGGTTTAGATATTGTATTCTGTATTTAGATACCCATGAATATATATATATTCTTTGTCATGCAATATTATGGAGCTTTATGCCAGTATTCACTGTTTATTGACATCGTGATTTTGAGATTTCGGATTTCATGAGATTTCTGGATTTGGAGAAACCGCAAAGGATTTTATAAACTGATTATCATTTCTAAAAATAGAAATTGCGGTTTTCTCGTGATATGATATGAGATATGTCCACCATGAGTTTTCTCGGCTCTTAAGCGGTATCATACACCCGATTCGAGGAGGAGGAGGAACCGTCTGCGGGTGCATGGTGGACCCGGTGCGGTATCCCGGGGCAAGATGGTCACAGATGATGGCGTTGAGCCTGGCAGGGGAGCACTACCGACCGGTTATTTGGGACCCGGCGGATATCCGGAGGATACCGACGTAGTCGTGAGATTGATTTTGGGCCAATCCGGATTGCCGAAGCCCAGGGGCCAGTCCGGATTGCCGGAGCCCGAGATATTGAGACTTTGAGGTATTGAGATTATATGATCTGGGACAGTCCGGATTGTCGGAGCCCGAGATATTGGATACTGGGATTTATGTTTTGTGTCGATACTTGACACGGATTCTATGATGATTTCATTGATGATACCTCGATTTTTATATACAGAAATCTCACTAAATAAAGAAAACAGTTTTTCTCATTCATGATGTATTCTGTTTTCATTTTAATGCATTCATACATCATATATGTATTATGTTGCTACCTGAGGCACTGACACGAGCACTTGATATTACAATTATGTATAAATGTTTTAGGGTTATATTATAGTGAGGTATATTATTGTGTCACGCCCCACTTCCCAGAGTACGCTAAGATGGGCGTGTGACATAGCCAACCATGCTACCAGTGGATACGAAACATCCCTCCACAGTCATATTACGGCTGTAGAGATATCAAGAACAAGAAAATAAACTAAACTATCTAGTACATGTCCATGAGCCAGAATGAATGAGTCAAGAAATAATAATATGCGGAAGCAAGAGATACAATAAATGAAACACCTAGAAATTAAAACTGCATACCGACAGGATCTTCACCGCTCGGTCTAACAGCGGTAATGCTCCTGATCAGTCTGCAACAAAGGTAGAAGAATCTGGGCCATGCAAAACCCAGACGTCAGCGCGTCATAACATCAAGCAATAATATGTAAACAGGGCAGCAAGACATGCAAATATAATCATAAATAGTAAAGCAGGTGTACAGCAATATAAATCAGGGCAGTGAAAGGTAGTGTGCAGTGAGTAAACTAAACTGGTCTGTTGGTTATCTACTCTCAAGTCTTTGAAATCAATTTGATGAATCATCGATGTAACTCAACAGTATCCCGTGCGTGCCCGGGACCACGGTCAAGATTCTCAGGCTGAATCCGAGACGTGCCGCTAGGCAGTAAAAGGTAGCATGTACAGATGAGTGATGTCAGCATCATCACCCCGGGGCTGGCCTAGCCCGTAAGACTGATCAGAACAGGTATCGAACTGTCCAGTTACAAGTCAGGTTTCATTATTGATTTCCCCATACCCTCAAGTTATACGTGTTCATGTCAGGTATTTAAGTAATCAAGAACTAATGCCAACATAGGAGCAGGTAGGTGCAGCTTTGTCTGGAAGACAACAGGAACGGTCCGTAAGGACTACATGTCAGGTTTGTTGGCATTAGACACAAGATCAGGTAACAGGTCAAGCCATGGTACATCAGGTCAGGTCAAGTAGTGTACGGTACCATGTCGGGTCAAGTAATATGTGTGTAGCAAGTCATGTCAGGGTGTAAAAGATATCATGTGGGTACTCATAATCAACTAACATAATCATGGTTATAAATAAACAAGCATGGGCATCAACAACACAATAAATTGGCACATGTAATAGGTTAAGCAATATGTGCAGATTAAACTACTTAGCTGTACGGTTATCAGTTTGTGTTTAAGAGATGGTTTCAACATTATATGAATACAGTATGACAAATATAGATATTAAAATCAGGTTAATAAGCATTAAGTAATCTAGGGATGCAATGACATCTATACTATGTTCAATGGATGCAATTATAACTAAAACCGGTTAAAGATGCGCACGGATGTCCGATAGAGTAAAACTAGAGAAAAAGGTATCATGGACTATATACAATAGTTATTATGTGATTAAAATGTAACTGTGCTTACTAGGTATAGTCAACTAAATGCAACAGTTGGGCTTCAAGTTCTAGATCTGAAAAATGTAAACGGAACGTCATACTGTTAACTTGGAACTCATGGCTTTAGGATTTTTTCTATAGATTTAATAAGACAAATAGATAAATTTATATGGGAAATAGTATGAATAGCATGTAGCAAGTTTCACTTGCCTCAGAACAAAGGTCGAGATGCAGGCGGCCTGGTGCGACATGACACGATACGGTGTGTGAAACAGAACGACACGGTACTGGGTCTAGTCGCGATCTGGTGCGCGGTCTGGTCGCGATCTGGTGCACGGTTTGGGCGCGATCTGGTGCGCGGTCTGGGTGCGGTCTAGACGTGATCTGGGATTGGTGCTCTGGATCCGAGATGATGCGAGGGGATTACAACGGCGACGATGCAAGGCAGGGGTTTTCCGGCGAGGCAGTGGGTTTCTCAAGAAGTTGGGTGAGATTTCTTGGTGTCTGGGATTAGGTTGCTGGGTTTCAGTTGCAAGGAGGAGGATAAGAGAGAGGGGAGAAGTGGTGGTGATGGAGACGGTGACGACAGGGGTCGGAGTTCCGGCGACATGAGGGTGCAGGCAAAGGCAATGATGGTTTTTCATGGGTTGGCTTGGGGTTGTCGGGGTTCGCAGAGGTCGGTGATGATGTTGGGAGGTCGAGAGAGGGAGGATGATGAAGGTGACGAGGCCGGAGGAGGTGTTCGACGGCAAGGTGATAGGTGCGGTGAAGGTTGCAGTGAAGTCTCTCACATGGACTATTGCCCTTATCACCAAGTGATAAGGCACCCTCTCGAGGACTGCTTCACCTTCAAGAATTGGGTCGAACTCTGTCTGACAACTGGAGGGTAGCGCCTCCACAGAAGCACGAACCCAAGGCCACGAAAGAAGAACCAGTTCCACATTGGGATTGGAAGCGAATTTGTACTTGTCATATGATAACGATATCAAAAGAAGAACCTGAGAACATGGATGACCTTCCCTGGTGCTTCGAAAATAGCAACAACGAGGTGATCTCAGAATTCCCACCAGTGCCAAAAGAGCTGGAAGATGTAATCCATACTACTGCAGATAACCTCAAGAAAATTGAGTTGGGGACGGTGAACGATCCGCGACCAACAGTTGTCAGCGAGCTACTATCTGAAGAAAGGGTGGCTGCATTAAAAGACGTCCTTGTACAGCATAGAGATTGCTTCGCATGGAACTATTCCGAAATGCCGAGACTAGATCCAGAAATTGCTGTGCACAGATTGGCGATATCTCCGGACGTCAAGCCGGTCAAACAGGCGCTAAGAAGAATGCGGCTCGAGCTTGAGATGAGTATCAATGCTGAGGTCAAGAAGCTGATCGACTCTGGCTTCATCCAGGAAGTTCAATACCCTGAATGGATCGCCAACATCGTCTCGGTGATGAAGAAAAATGGGACAGTACGCATATGCGTAGACTTCCGGGATCTCAATAAAGCCTGCCCGAAGGACAATTTCCCAGTGTCAGTCACCGAACTGATGATAGACAATACGTCCACTCATGAGGTTTTCTCCTTCATGGATGGCTCATCAGGGTATAATCAGATAAAGATGCATCCCGAAGACTAGAAGCACACCGCTTTCCGGACTCCTTTAGGAATATTCTGCTACAAGGTGATGCCTTTCGGTCTAAAGAACGCCTGGGTGCCACCTATCAGAGGGCCATGACGAAGATCTTCGATGACCTTATATATGAAATCGTCGAATGTTATATCGACGACCTCGTGGTCAAGAGCAAATCATACGAGGAGCATCTCGAGCATCTAAAGACCGTATTTCGACGCCTTCGACAATACAACTTAAAGATGAACCCTCTCAAGTGTGCATTCGGAGTTTTCTTCGGGCAAATTCTTGGGATTCATCGTCCGACACCGAGGTATCGAAATAGATCCGTCTAAGATCAAGGCGATCATGGAAATGCCTCCGCCGAGAACTCTCAAACAGCTGCGGTCTCTCCAAGGAAAGCTCGCATATATTCGGGCGATTTATAGCCAATCTTTCAGGCAAGTGACGTCCTTACAGCCACCTGATGAAGAAGGGAACTCCATTCGTCTGGGATCAAAAATGCCAAGGTGCACTAGACGAAATCAAGCTAGTACCAGCAGAACCCGCCAGTGTTGGCTGCTCCGGTTAAGGGAAAGCCTCTCATTCTTTATACAACCGCCCTCGAAGGTTCTTTGGGCGCATTATGGGCGCAACAGAACGATCAAGGGAAAGAAAGAGCACTATATTATTTGAGTCGAGTTCTACTAGGGGCAGAAAGCAACTACTCCCCCATTGAAAAACATTGCCTGGTGTTGATCTTTGGGATAACAAAGCTCAGACATTATGCGTTGGCACATGAAGTTCGTCTCATCTCGAAGGTGGACCCCCTTAAATATTTGATGTCAAAGGCCATACTAACAGGTCGACTTGCTAAATGGGCCCTGCTCTTGATGGAGTTTTCGATAACCTATCAGCCTCTCAAGGCAGTGAAAGGCCAGGCCATCGCTGACTTCCTCGCTGAGCATCCGATACCGGCCGGTTCTCCTCTGAATTGCGATTTGCCAGACGAACATGCGTTTGACGCTATTGATGGGAACGATACCCGATGGGAACTCTATTTTGATGGAGCGTCTTCCATGAAGAAGCGCAAACAAAGCACCCCCTATAATCAAGTCGGGGGTAGGCCTCATCTTCGTGACCCCACAAGGAGGAATAATGCGCTTCGCTTTCTCCTTAACAGAGCCGAGGACGAATAACGAAGCTGAATATGAAGCCTTGATAGCAGGTCTCGAGATCGCCCATCAACATGGGAATTGAAAACCTCCTCATATACGGAGATTCTCAACTGGTCGTTAGTCAAATAAACGGCGACTACCAAACGTGCAAACCGGAGTTGGTGAAGTACGGTGAAAAGGTGCAACAACTGTTGACCCAAATTCCTTCCTACACTTTGGAAAACATACCGCGCGCGGAAAACAACAAAGCAAATGCATTGGCTAAGCTCGCTAAAGAACTGGCTGATGAGAACCTCGACGACGTCAGAATTGTGGTGCAAAACCGTCGAGTGCTTGCCCCAGCAGAAATATCTCTGAAATCATCCGAAGAAAAAGGAGCGACTAAGCGAATGGCTATGCAAATAAATAACCAGGGAAAGACTGAGGATTGGAGGGAAGTCTTTATAGACTACTTTAAATACCGTTCGAACGCCCGAAGACGCGTCCTCAAGACATCAGCTCATGAAACGAGCTCTTTTTTTCGCCTTCGTCAATGATACTCTGTACAAGAGGTCGTTTGATTCTCTGTGGTTGAGATGCCTGGGACCTGACGAAGCAAAAAGAGTCATTCAGGAAGTTCACGACGGACTCTGCGGTTCTCACCAAGCAGGCCTGAAGATGAAGTTGAAGATAAAACAGATGGGTTACTACTGGCCCACGATACTACTGGCCACACGATGATTCAGGATTGCCTCGAGTATGCGAAGCAATGCCACTCGTGCTAAATCCATGGGGATTTCATCACCAACATCCAAGTCCATTACATCCAATGGTGGCTAGCTAGCCGTTCGAGATGTGGGGAACTGACATAGTCGGCCCCATCGAACCAGCATCGTCCAGGGGACATCGATTCATCTTGGCGACGACTGATTATTTCTCCAAATGGGCAGAAGCAGTACCGCTGAGGGAAGTAAAGACGGAGAATATCCTCCATTTCTTCAAAACGTGCGTCATATATCGGTTTGGAACTCCGCGACGGATCATTTCCGATAACGGGACCAGCCTACAGAAGCCACAAGTTCAGTCGCTTTGCGCAGCAGCATAATATAGACTGGAGATATTCCTCGGTTTATAATCCGCGAGCTAATGGTCTAGGCGAGGCCTTCAACAAGACCCTGACGAAGATCATGAAAAAGACGGTGTCCCGAAATAAGAAAGACTGGCCCGAGAGACTGCAAGAGGCTCTTTGGACGTATCGAACTACGTTCAAGACGGCCACGAACACAACGCGCGTATGGTATTCGGTACGGAAGCAGTACTCCCCCTCGAGATAGAGTTGCCCTCTCTGCGAGTGGCAGTCCACCATGAGCTGACGAACGAAGAAAATGCTCACCTTCGGCTTGAGGAGCTTGATGCCCTTGATGAAACACGGCTCATAGCGCAACAAAATCTAGAAGCTTATAAAGAGGAAGATGACGCGCTCATATGAAAGATTGACCCGACCGAGGACATTCCGCCAAGGCGAACTCGTGTTAGTGGTTAAAAGGCCTATGATCCCCAATCGCGCCAAACGGGGAAAATTCGAGCCAAATTATGAAGGCCCGTACATCATAGACAAGGTCTACCAGGGTGGAGCCTATCTACTCATGGATATGCACGGTGAAAGGCCTTACAGGCCAATAAATGGTCGATTCCTAAATAAATACTACGCTTAGAAGGTTACCGCCTAGGTCAATGATAGATGACGACGACTATGTCCGCTCGCTATCTTCCTAAGCTCGAACTTTATAAACAGTAGCCGGCCTTCTCCTGAACGATGGACCGAAACGTCCTTAAACTAATAATGGACCGAAATGTCTTTAAACTACTACCGCAGCATCCTTAGGCTGACGAGATGAATAAAAAAATAATAAAAAAATATATATAATAAAAAATATATATATAAATAAAAACGGTATGTCCATAAGCAAAAAGGGCACGGATGAAAACCCGAAAGGGCTCCGTGAGTAAAAACAGCAGGGCTACCGGCGAGTGTTCGTGAAAACCCGAAAGGCGCGACCTCGTAAAAAAAGAAGAAGAAAATAAAAAGAATAAAAAAAAGGGTATGTCTATAAGCAAAATGGGCACGGATGAAACCGGAAAGGGCTCCGTGAGTAAAAACAGCAGGACTACCGGCGAGTGTTTGTGAAAACCCGAAAGGGCGCAACCTCGATAAAAGACACTTATAGGGTCCTCTCGACCTTGTAAGGAGAAACCACCCGCGTGAGATCCATATGACTCACAAGGGAGCAACACACTTAGGGATCCCCACGATTCCTAAGGAGAAAATACACTTGCGAAGTCCTCACGACTCGTAAGGAGAACTCTCTTATGGGACCCTCACGGCTCATAAGATTTGAAAGTCTTAAGTTACAGAGACCTAAACTGTGCTTAAGCAACCCCCACAACTTCTGATATTGCCATACAAGTGGTCCAATACTGGCTCTTGTATACAATCCACGGGCGCAAATAAACATTTCCCTAACCAAGTCCCATCCGAGACTGGGGATATGTTCGCATGGTGAACGACCCTTGTAAATCCTCTCAATTTACAAAGAGAAAACCCTCATGTAGGATCCTTACGACTTACAGAGGAACATACACTTAGGAATCCTCACGATTCTTAAGGAGAAAATACACCTACAAGATCCTCACGACTTGTAGGGAGAAATAACTTTGTGAGACCCTTACGGCTCATGAAGTCAAAAGCCTTAGTCGACAGGACCTTAACCCTGGTCGCTAAGCCACCTTTGTTCGACATCGACAGAGGCAGATGATGATTCGCTCCTGGCAATATCCCAGTTGTAGCGGTGCTGATGCCGAAATCAATGTCTAAATTTAGATTTACGGCGAAAAGCCAGTAGGCCGCACATGCATATGAAATAGCCGAAATGATGGGCAACTTGCAATAAAAAGCAGCAAGTAAAAATGTATGCATGAAAAATATCCGAAATGATTGGGCAACTCGCAATAAAAAGCAGCGAGTGAAATAAAATAAATAGCCGAAATGATTGGGCACCGCGAAAAATAGCTGAAATGATTGGGCAATCGCGACCTTCGCGATATAAAAGCTGAAATGATAGAGTATCGCGGAAATAAAACAAAAAAAAAAGAAATGATAAAACTTTGGCCCTACAGTTAAGATCACATCGATCCCTGTATACAATCCAAGGACGCAAACAAAGAGGGAACCATACTTTCCCAACAGGCTCCGCCAGAAAATGAAGCCAAATCTCGACGGTTCATCTCAACCCCGAAGAACCAGTGTCTTCGGCAAAATCCTTCGACTCGAGGAAACAAGTGTCCTTGACGAAGAAAATCCTGATTCGTGTCGACTCGCAGAGAAACCAGTGTCTCCGCGGGAAATTCTCGATTCGTTTCAACACCAGGGAAACAAATATCCTTAGCAAATACCTCAATTCAGGGAAACTAGCGTCCTTGATGAGAGCCTCCTGATTCGCATCGGCTCGCAGGAGAAACCAATGTTTCCGCGGGAAATTCCTGGTTCGTCTCAACCCCGAAGAAACCAGTGTTTTCGGCAAAATCCTTCGACTCGAGGAAACAAGTGTCCTTGACGAAGAAAATCCTGATTCGTGTCGACTCGCAGAGAAACCAGTGTCTCCGCGGGAAATTCTCGATTCGTTTCAACACCAGGGAAACAAATATCCTTGGCAAATACCTCAATTCAGGGAAACTAGCGTCCTTGATGAGAGCCTCCTGATTCGCATCGGCTCGCAGAGAAACCAGTGTCTCCGCGGGAAATTCCCGGTTCGTCTCAACCCCGAAGAAACCAGTGTCTTCGGTAAAATCCTTCAACTCGAGAAAACAAGTGTCCTTGACGAAGAAAATCCTGATTCATGTCGACTCGCAGAGAAACCAGTGTATCCGCGGGAAATTCTCGATTCGTTTCAACACCAGAAAACAAATATCCTTGGCAAATACCTCAATTCAGGAATCTAGCGTCCTTGATGAGAGCCTCCTGATTCGCATCGGCTCGCAGAGAAACCAGTGTCTCCGCGGGAAATTCCCGGTTCGTTTCAACCCCGAAGAAACCAGTGTCTTCGGCAAAATCCTTCGACTCGAGGAAACAAGTGTCCTTGACGAAGAAAATCCTGATTCGTGTCGACTCACAGAGAAACCAGTGTCTCCGCGGAAATTCTCGATTCGTTTCAACACCAGGGAAACAAATATCCTTGGAAAATACCTCAATTCAGGGAAACTAGCGTCCTTGATGAGAGCCTCCTGATTCGCATCGGCTCGCAGAGAAACCAGTGTCTCCGCGGGAAATTCCCGGTTCGTCTCAACCCCGAAGAAACTAGTGTCTTCGGCAAAATCCTTCGATTCGAGGAAACAAGTGTCCTTGACGAAGAAAATCCTGATTCGCATTGGCTCGTAGAGAAACCAGTGTCTCCGCGGGAAATTCCCGGTTCGTTTCAACCCGAAGAAACCAGTGTCTTCGGCAAAATCCTTCGACTCAAGGAAACAAGTGTCCTTGACGAAGAAAATCCTGATTCGCGTCGGACCAGTGTCTCCGCGGGAAACTCCCGATTCATCTCAACTTGCAAGATGAAGCCTCAGGCAGCAGGGATTAAAAAACTTGTTTCCTGAACAATGGGACCCTGCAAGTCGGTCTAAAACGGTCTCTTGCATACTATTCACGGGTCTCACTCTCTAAAGTCGAGTTTCGACAAGGAGGGAAACAACCGCTTACGGGTCCTCTCGACTCGTAAAGGGAAAAATTCTCTTATAGGATCCTTACGACTTATAAGAGAAAGCACACTTAGGAATCCTTACGATTCCTAAGGAGAAAACCCACCTACGAGATCCTCTCGATCCGTAGGGAGAAAAGTCTCTATAAGACCCTCACGGCTCATAGAGTTGAAAAGTCTTAGGCGGCAGATCTGAACCTGCGCCTAAGCCATCACTATCTCGTGGAAAAACTAAGTTATCTGCCAATTTATGTTTATCAAGTCAACATGCTAATAATAAAAGAAAGGGAGAAAGCGAAAGAGCATACAAGACATTGCAGAGGAAAAAATGTGTATCTTTATTCATTAACTCAAAGAAGTACAAGGTGAATAGTATAAAAGAATAAAGAATGGATACATGTTATTCGAAAAAATTTTTTTTACAAGTTTATTGGTACAAAGGCAGCTATTGGGAAGGAAGCGTCTTGCATAGCCCTATTAATTGTTCGTGCACTTCCTTCCACGCCTTTTCCTGATCTGCCACCACCGCCAGTTCTGCCTCCACCTGAGCCCTTTGCTGCAAGAGATATGCAAGCTGCTCCCCGACGGCCTACTGAGTGGCTTCGCGGACTTGGGCATTACGCTCGGCAGCGTCAAGTTTCTGCTTCAGGTTCAGCCCATTTGAGATACGCTCCAGAAGGCCCTCGAAGACAGCCTTTACCTCAGCAGCGTTCGCCTCAACTTCAGCACGTAGGCGAGCAGTTTCGCTTGAAGACTCCTGACACTCCTTCAGCCTTAAAGCTGCTTCTTGTTCCAAATGGCGGAAATGAGAAGTGGTTTGCTTGAGCTATGCTGCCCGTTGAGTACTCACGGCCAAAACCTCGGGGGCAGGACGCATCGACTCCAGCTGATGAAGGCGACCCTCAATCTCCCTGCAATGATTAACCCAAGATGCAACGATGCCCTCGTCATGGAAATTAACGAGTATCACCAGCATCAGGTTAACCGTCGTAGCGAAGTCTGCAGCAGACATAGGAGTCTCGACGTCGAGTTCCTCGATGTAGTCTCTCAACATGCGCAGACTATTCGCGGCGCCTTTCGAGGACAGACGTCTCAGGAGAGGGCCTGCCGGCATTGTAATGTGAGACTCAAAAGGCGCCGAGACTGGAACGACA
This sequence comes from Agapanthus africanus, assembly GCA_030015575.1. Classification (NCBI taxonomy): domain Eukaryota; kingdom Viridiplantae; phylum Streptophyta; class Magnoliopsida; order Asparagales; family Amaryllidaceae; genus Agapanthus; species Agapanthus africanus. Next base: position 379,943,094 of record CM057343.1, read on the forward strand.
GCCGAAAAGACAAAATGTGATTAGATGACGGTTCAAGAAATATGGAAAAAGTCATTGATGAGATAGTCTACTATACCAGTTGAAGCAGGTGGCAAGGCCGGAAGGGCCGGTGGCGCGACTGATCTTTCGTCTCCCCCTTCAATTTGTAGCACTGCAGTTAGGACGAGAAAAAGTAAGAAATAATTCCATCACTGAAAAAGAAATATATCAGTCGGAAACTATACTCACCAGCGCCACCAGAGGGAGAAGCGAGTTCAGATGGGAAGGAGAAGTGTGGGAGCAACACTTGATAAAGATGGTCAAAAAGCACTCCTGAAAAGACACAACAACACGACTTTAGTACATAAGTTATGCGTCTGAAAGATAAAACTAGTAAGTTGCAAATCCATACCTTCCAACATCTTTGATGGTACAAGGGAGGGCTGAGAGGTGACCACCGCCAAGGCAGTAGTTGAAGGCGCTCCCTCGAGCAATGGGGCATTGGCGCTGGCTGCACCTGCGTTACGAACAAATGTGAACTTGTCAGAAAGGATTGTAAGATAAAAAAAGACAGTAACTTGGGATTTACCTGATGAGCTTCCGACCGAAACGGAGGCGACTCCCTCCTCCATCGACATGAGGCCACCGCCCGTGGCCTCATCACCCGACTCAATGGGGGCCGTCGTCATGCTTGCGCGGCCAGGAGACGGCGGAAGATCATAGACGGGGAGGGCAATAATCGAAGCATTGCCGGACTGTTGAGAAAGAGCGGCTGACTCTTCCTCAGGAGTCGTGCCCATCTCACTCGCTACTTCTTCGGGCTCAGCGGTCTCCATCGTCTCATCCGCCGTCACCATGAGGTCGCCGGCCTCAAGCGCCTCGTCCGCCACTACCCTGGGCTCAGTTATAACGGTCATTTCATCTGCCGCCACCTCAAGCTCGGCATCAACGACCTTCTCGGGTGCAGATCCCTCAACCTCCAGCTCAGGCTCGGTAACCCTGACGACGTTGCCCACCGTCGGCTCGGGTTCGGCCGGTGCCTCCTCCTTTGTTCCCTTGGGTTCGACGGTCTCCGCCTCCCCCTCGGTCGGACTTGGCTCTGCAGGATAGAATATATAAGAACCGACGGCTTTATAATTCTTACAACAAGATTCTGAAAGAAATATTACCTGAAGTGGATTTATCGTTTGCACTCCGAACTGCACGCGCCACTTGTCTGCGAGCAGTGGATAGGGCGACGGGGGCCTTTTCTGAGAGAGTATCAGCACGAGGGACGGTGCTTGGGCCTGCTCCAATGGCCAAAGTAGCCCTGCGTGCCTTCGCCTCGCGCCTCAGCCGCTTCCTCTCCTCCCGAGCCATTGAGACGGACCTCACCAGAGCCTCTTTCATTGAGGCGTCTTCGTCCGTGAACAGGAATGCCTCCAAATTTTTCAAGGCATCCCTCGTCGTTTTGTCAAGTTGAGGCTCCCGCGGCAACCCCGAGGAAGCTGGGACTTCAGTAGAGGATCCGGGGAGAGTCCCCACATCGGCTGGCGCAGCCCCTGCAAAGAAACAAAGGAAGAAGGTTAGATTGTCCATCAGAAAAGACGACAAAAATTTCTGATAAGGCGATACGTACCAACGCCCATTAAAGCGCGCTTATTCTCTTCCTCCTGGAAGGTTTTCAAAGAAGCAGCGATGGCTTCTTCGGTAGTGACACCTGTTGAAAAATGGGGGAAAGTATTAGTCAAAAATAATGATAAAAAATGCGATGAAATGACAAAAAAAAAAAGCAACTAATGGTTACCTGACTTAGCGAGTTTACTCAACATCGCTTCGAGCCTCGCTAATTGCTCAGAAGCTGCAATAGCGGCCGCCAAATCGGTGTCTGCGGGGTCTACCGAGAAGCCCTTATTACTGCCATATTCGCTTATTCCTTCGGTAAGAGGGGCCTCAGGCTCTAAACCGAGGATCGCGTCGAGGGAGAGGAGCAACTTCTTCTTCTTTTGCCCGCCAGCTCTGGATGCACCTAGGGCTGATTTGCGCTTGGCAGGCACCTTGGGGAGGCGGGTCCCGATATCCGCGCCTGCGCCGGACTCCGGCGATACCACATTTACCACCTCCACTAGAGCACGGGGGGCTAGTGGCGCATCCACAATATCGCGAAGCGGCAATCCGCGCGGAGGGCTCAACACGTGCGGAGGTCCAACTCCAGCACCTTTCAATGGAGGAATGACCGGGGTCCTCGGCTTCAGGGGAGCCTTGCGATTGCCGCCGGGAGGCGCACCCTTGCGGTCGACCAGCATGCGCTTTTCCATTTGGATAACTGGACCCATAGCATGCGCAAACCAGCCCACGTACACGTTGAGGACTTTGGGGACGCAGCTCGGCTCGCTGATGAAGAAATAAGAACCCGTGTTAAGCCGCATAAAGTGGTGCATTGCATTCTTTATCCCCTCTCGGCTAACCACGGGCTTTTCCAAGAAAGCTTCCATCGGGATCCCTTGGTTGTAGCTCGATTGCTGAGCAAACCGGTGAGGGTTATACCTCATGAAGAGCGCTGTCTCATTCTGCCTGAACACCAGGTAGCCCGGCCGAATGGAGTAGAGATGGAGGATTTCCTGAGCCTTCAATATGGAAACCCCGTCTTTAAAATCATCGCGTAGCCGCACTACCGACTTGGTGGTCTCTGAGCCTATTGTTATGACCTTATCCAAGAAGGAAACCTTCGCCCCGACCAGGTGTGGTCGAAGGAGCAGCCCCCTAGCCTCCCGCGGAGGTGCAACTACAATCGAAGCCCCGACCAACCGTATGACCCTCGGGAGCCTGCATTTCTCAAAAAAGGGAGGAATCTTATGGGCGCCGAACACCCCGTGCACGTGCATTTCCATCCAAGAGGTAAAGTAGTGCATCGGGAAGTTGGCGGGTTGCACCCCAGGCTCACTAGCGTCCGCCGCTACGCTAAGTCCATTATAAAGGTAAGCCAGCCCGGCGACAACTGCAAACCAGCCACCATCCGATGCGCTGGGTAGAAAACATATGGCCTCATGTGGCGCGGGTGCATAGGGAGCGCAACGCTGCATAGCCACAAGCCCAGGAACCCTACAAAAAAAGTCTCCTCATCCATGCCCGGGACGGCAATTTCTGAAAAAGGGACGACGGCGGCACTGGGGAGGTAAAAGTCTTTATGGTCATCCTCCGATGTGGGTCGGCGATCCAAACCGAATCCAAAAGGGTCGTCGAGCTGGGCGAACTTCTCGCTCCGCTTCGATAAGAACTCCGGTTGAATAAAACGGGCAATAAAATCTGCGAAACTGACACCCCGGATGCCCGATTCCAGATAGAGTCCTTCATAGATCTCCAGCACCTTAACCAAGCCCGGGTACTGGTACTGAATAGCGTTCTCGGGCGTCAGGTCAAACACCAGCGGCTTGGTGGCAAAGACGTATTCATCGGGAGGAAGCAGCTCCTCGTGAAGCTCTCCCCTCATCGGCAGACCCGAGATTTCAGCAAACTCCTCCAAGGAGATAGAGACTTCCCGGTCCGTCATCAGGAAGGTGTGGGTGGGGATGTTCCATTGCTCGATAAAAGCCTTAACCCACCACATTGGAGGAGAAGGGTACTCAAAGAGCGAGACGTAAATGGCCGAGTACAAACCATGTTGGAGATAGTGCCCTCAAAGTCAATTATTGGATTGCAGGTACGTGATTGCAATGATTGAGGCAGGACCTATACCGATATGACAGTCTTGCTCGAGATGATAGTATGTTATCTGGTTTGTCTTTATCATCGTATACATGCTTTAGTTCGCTATTGCATGATTGATAGAGCCCATAGGATTCTGCTTGACAGCCAGCAGTATGATGGTGATCATATACGTGGGAGCTGGGATCTGTAAGCACATCCTTAAAGTGTCCCTAGTCGTGAGAGTTTCGAGACAGGGCATCGATACTCCAGAGTAGACTAGTGTATACAGTCGAGACCCCGAAGAGGGGCGGTGGCCGGTCTCACAAGCCACTTTTCTCAGTTAGATCACCTAAGATGTATACAGGTGCTCATTGGGTTATGAGTACACCGGACAGGACTCGCCGGGAATATGCTAGTTGGTATTATACATATCGTCAGATAGCAGTTCCCTGGTGACATGTGTACAGGTTAGTTCATCGACCTGAGATCGTCGTTTGTCTTATGTGAGTTCCCACTGTGCTTAGATTACTACCCTACCACGCTCAAAGGAGTTGTGCAAACAGATTTTAGTTGGGTACAGTCCTGAGCCACATTGGAGGCAAGTGAGCGGATCTCGGGGATTCGTCTCTCCCGGTATTGGGGGTTGATGTCACACAGTGCACGGGTGGCCATCACTAGAAACCCTCGGCCGAGGTAGTGGAGAATTACTGATTTGGATCAGTAGTTTCTCAGGTGGTGATGGGCTTCATGCCGACACGATTTATCGTGTTATTAGGGGTCTGACTTTATCTACCCCCTAGACTCGATATGCGATATTCTTTAGACGAACGGACCGGACTGTATATACATTGTCACTGTCAGGCTCAGTAGGGTTTATAGATGAGTTCGCTCGTCAGCTTCCCTTCCAATCAATACATAGGCAAAACGTTACGTGCAGTTTGTACCTCTGACGTGCTAGTGGTTATACCCAGTGCCAGTGTGTTGATGAGTCATTAGATTCCCCCACAGACACTTTCCCAAGTTCGGGCAAAACGTTGTAGAGGCCATATGGGTTTATGGCAAGGTTCGGAAAATGCACGTGTGTTTTCGCACGTGTCAGTTTTCAGGCAGATAATACTGGTAGGCTTTGGTTTAAGCCGGAACCCAGTATTATACTGTGTAGATATAATATCTTTGTCTCAGATGCATTTATATTCGGTCGTAATACAAATGTGGGTATGTTTATACTGATACGGGGTTATCCTGAAATTCGTTTCAGGATCACTTTTGGAAGTTACCAGTTTCCTGTTTTCTATCAGCCGTATTTAACATTCGGTTAAATGCGGATTTATCTTTTCTTGGGATTTGTGTGGATGCTTCTAGAAGAGGTGACTAGGATGGTGAGGTGGCTTAGTGCATTAATTGATCATTAAATGAGTTGATGACTAGGGTTTTTTGATTCAATGTATGCATTAATGTCAAATGCAAGGTGTTAAGGTGAATCATCATTTCATTAATGCTATGGTCACTCTCCTACACTCACCCTCCTACCTCCTTATAGTGGCCGGCCCCTCCCCTCATGAGAGCATGATGGTTGTTGTTCATTTGGGAGGAAAAAGATTATAGTTTTGGTGTATGGAAATTTCATAACTCATTTCATTCCATCACCCGGTCTAAAAGGCAACTTCATTAACCGTTCATCCATAGCATTGGACGTAACGAGACAAAGTGTTCTACTCATTCTCTACTTCATCTTGGTCATCTCTTTTAGCAAACTTGACGATCGAGTTGCCTCGGTTCAGAGGCGGGAGCCCGTTTAAAGATCCGTCGACGTGGTGCCACCTGGACGAGAAGACTGGAGATTCAGGAGATCGGAACAGCCGCAACAAAGCGTAGGATGATGGTTGAAGACCGAAGGACTCGGATCATTCGGTATAACGATTCTACCCCCTTTGCAATTTGTTAGTTTAGCTTTAATGGCAGATCCGGGTTATAGTACGCGATAGCGCCAGTTCGTAAAAAGTTTTTGTTCCGCATTTGGCGTCTGTTAGACGGCCGGGGCGCTACCGTGGACTTACAGTGGTATCAAAGCCTCACCATTAAGCTATACTAACTTGTGCTAACGTGTTTAAAATATCGATCGAACCGATTTTCAAAAACTGCAATTTCCATGTTCAAAGTTTCTGTCGATTTTTAAAATAGCCAAAAAATTATTTTGAACATACCAGAAAACAGAGCAGGCTTTTATTAGAAAACTGGTGAAATTTTATGGCCCAATTCAACAGAACCGTCGCGGATCCGCGGCCCAAACAAGGGTTTGGCCACGGATCCGCCGCAGTTTTGTGAGATTGGTACTCCAATTTTCTACAGTGAGTTCTTCTTGGGAAATTGTGGCTTCTGAAATATTTCGTTTGGGCCCATATTTTGTTACTGTACAGCAGAAGTTTGTGGGGCCCACTTCGGGAAATTTAGTCGATCGAAATTTTAAATTTGTTAGTATGCAGTATTTACATTATATCTCCGACCGGGAATGTCATTTGATCGGTAAACCGCGTCTGATTGCTATAGTTCTTTTAGACGGGTTTGCGAACATGACATTCGTGTTGATGTTCTGTGTTGTGCTGTGATGTTGCGGATATGTCGTGGTGGATAGCAGGGTGCAATGATAGTGCAGTTTGGATTTATTTGTACATTTGATATTGCGGGGCGAGCGTCCAACATGTGGACTGCCGTTACTGCCTGTTTGTATAATATTCTTTTGGGACACGACCGGGTCGAGGTCGATGTATCCGTTGTACATATTTTTATTTCTGTACTAGGTTTATCCCACGAAGGAGTGCACGGATAGCCGGGTTCTGGAGGGCAACGGGTCCGTATCTCATGGCTTTGAGAGGCAAAAGGACCTCACTCTAGAATTGGCAGACTATTCGCCGCACTCGTAGGGGGTACAGGTTGACCCAAGGAGGGGTGCTCAATTTACCGGATTCCGTGAAGTGTCGGGTGTTCCATTCACTATGTTGTGGGGACTACCTCGCTTCAGGTTTTGGCGGGTAACTTGCCGCACCCGTAGGGGTCTAGGTTTCATTGCACAGGCTATCCACACGACCAGGGGAACGTCAGGTTTCAGCAACGGCTCTGTGAAACCCGAGGATCCCAGATATCTGTATTGTTCTGTGATGCTTATTACTTTTCTGTAATGTTGCATATTATCACGCCTGGAGCGATTATTGTATATTGGTATATATACTATTAGATGTTGTATATGTTTCACACCCGCGCTAGTCCAGCCCCCGCTCTGTCGTTAGTTAAGTAACCTAATGGGTGATGACGGGACCCAGTGGCGAATGTGGATGGCATATACGTACATTATATTTTCGTTCTTTTCTGGTGTGATTGATTGATGGGACTGCATTGATTCTTATCAATACAAGGATAAAACAAACCTATATTTGATGTTGTTGGAACAAATTCTAAAAAGGTGTTATTACAAAGATGTTTCCTTTTGTTTTGCATAGTGATATTCAGTTGGAATATCCCGCACCTCATTCCACGAGGCAAGGGCCGAGATCCCTTCATCGGGAGTGACCCCTTGGGCAGAAGTTTACGTCAGGGTAGTAACTTTAATATAGTCGATTACAAGTTGCTTTGCATCGCGGTATTCAGATGGAATATCCTGCACCTCATTCCACGAGAAAAGAGCCGAGATCCCTTCACCGGGAGTGACCTCTTTAGCAAAACGTTTTCGTCACTATATTTTTATAAAAAGCTATCAGTTTCCTTCAACGAGATCAAGTTCATTACGTTAAAGGTTTTTCGCCAAAAACCAGCCGTAGCCCTCCGTCATGTCTTATGGATGGTCAGCAGTATTCAAGCTATGTTTTTTTGGCCAAAGTCAAGGCATAGTGTTTGGTAGTTGCTGGGTATTCATATGTTGCGTAGATAGATGTGTTGGTTTGGGACAGTCGTATTACCTTATTGGCCAAAGTCAAAGGTATGTACGGGTGGGTTCAAATTAATGTTGGAGATAGTGCCCTCAGAGTCAATTATTGGATCACAGGCACGTAATTGCAATGATTGAGGGAGGACCTATCCCGGTAGGACAGTCTTACACGAGATGATAGTATGCTATCTGGTTTATCTTTATCATCGTGTACTGCTTTAGGTGACCTTACATGTCACTATTGCACGTTGATAGAGCCCCTAGGATTCTTGCTTGACTACCAGCAGTATGAGGGCGATCATATACGTGGGAGCTGGGGTCTATAAGCACATCCTTAAAAGGTCCCTAGTCGTGGGAGTTTCGAGACAGGGCATCGATGCTCCAAAGTAGACTAGTGTATACAGTCGAGACCCCGACGAGGGGCGGTGGCCGGTCTCACAAGCCACTGGTGTCAGTTGGTTCACCTAAGATGTATACAGGTGCTCATTGGGTTATGAGTACACCGGACAGGACTCGCCGGGAACATGCTAGTTGGTTTTATACCTGACGTCAGATAGCAGTTCCCTGGTGACATGTGTACAGGTTAGTTCATCGACCTGGGGATCGTCATTTGTCTCGTGTGAGTTCCCACTGTACTTTGATTACTACCCTACCACGCTCAAAGGAGACGTGCAAACAGGTTTTAGTTGGGTACAGTCCCGAGCCACATAGAGGCAGTGAGCGGATCTTCAGGGGTTCGTCTCTCCCGGTATTGGGGGTGAGGTCGCGCTGTGTCTAGGAGAGCCATTACACAAAGCTCTCGGTCGAGGCAGGAGATTTACTGGTAGGTATTCCAGTAGTATCTCAGGGTATTCTGGGCTACACTCCGACACGACTTGTACCGCTTTTGGGGGTCTGACTTTTACCAACCCCCTAGGCCCGCCATGCGATGCTCATAGACGAACGGACCGGACTGTACGGATATTGTTACTGACAGGCTCAGTAGGGTGTCAGGATGAGTTCGCTCATCGACGTCCCTTTTGGTTAATAGCTGGTAGCCCGTCACGTATGGCTAATACCTCTGACGTGCTAGTGGTTAAATCCACAGCCATAGTATTGACGAGTCTTTAGAGTCCCCCACATTCAGTTGCTCAAGTTTTCGGGCGAAACGCTGTAGAGGCCGTATAGAGATATGGCAGGGTTCGATTAGATACGTGCGGTATTGCACGAATCATGATTGGACGGTTAATACTAGCGGGCTTTGGTTTAAGCCGGATCCTAGTATAATACAGTATAGATTTTGTCTCACTGCATTTGTATTTCGGTCGGAATACAAATGCGGGTATGTATATACAGTAGCGGAGTTTTCCTGTAATTTATTACGGGACCAGTTTTATGAAGTTGCCAGTTTGTTTTCCGTTTCAGCCATATTTCTTTGTATCTTTCATTGGCTGAAGTTTGGTGGAGGAGGGCTTATTTGCATCTGTGCAAATAAGCAATGTGGAGGGTGTTATTTGCATTTTGTTGTATCATGATGACTTAGCCTCCATTGACTTCTAGGATCATGATGGTTCATGATTGCTTATCTTTTGACATGGTGATGATGATGGATTATGATGGTTGAGTGTGATTTTGGTTGTGATGATTCTTGATCATCATCACCCCTTTTCTCTCTCATGCATGATAGCCTTTTCACTTGCTCTCTTTTGGATTAGTGAGACCTCTCCCTCACACTCTCACTCTCTTCTCTTCACCATGCATGGCCGGCCAAGCCAAGGAGGGGCTACCCATATTTTGGTGGTGGGATTTTTGGTCTTTTGGCTTCACAAAAATCCCCAACTTCATCTCCAAAATGTTATCATATCAAACCTCCACCAAAGGCAACTTCAAAGAATCCCAAATGAGACATATAGTTCTCTACACTTCATTCTACAGCAAATCTTGGGCACGTCGACTCGCCAACTTCGTGCCCGAGTTGCCTTGGTCCAGAGGTGGGAGCCCGTAAAAGAAGCCGGCGACATGGTGCCCTTCCAGCGACGAGGTGGAGACCGGAGATTCCGCGGGGAGATCGGGACGACAACGAGAAGACCGAAGGACACGGATCGCTCGGTATATCTCCTTACCCGTTCTTTAGTTAGCTAGGACTAGTTTAATGGCACGATCCGGGTTTATAGTGCGCGGTGGTGCCGGTTTTAAAAGTTAAAGTAAATCATCGCTTCCGCATTCCGGCGTCGGATTGACGGCCGGGGCGCCGCCGTGCACTTACAGTGGTATTAGAGCCTCGCCATTAACCTAGTCTAGCTTTGTCTAATGTGTTTACACTTTCGATCGAACAAAATTCCAAAAACCCGCGTTTTCATTGCATCAGTTTTCTGTCAATTTTTTTCTGGCTCGAAATTTTTTTCAGTGTGTTGCAGAAGTATGTGCAGGGACTTTTTAGCTTACTGTAAAAATTCGACACCATGATTCAATAGGAAGACCGTGGAACAGCGGCCAAAACCCCCTTCTGGCCGCGGTTCCGCGGCGGTTCTGTGTTATCATTGTGCCAATTTTTTCCAGTGGGCTTTTGGGTTGTAGATAGGGGTTTTGGAATATTATTTTTGGGCCCAGAATTTCTTAAGTGCTACAGTAAAGCTTGGGGCCCACTTGGTAAAATTTGATCGATCGAAAATATTAAACACATTAGTTCACAGTATTTACATTATATCTGTGACCGTGAATGTCACTTGATCGGTAAATCCTGTCTAACTGCTATAGCCCGGTTAAACGGATTTGCGAACGTGGCATTCACGTTGATGTTCTGTGTTATGCTGTGATGTTGCGGATCGGTCGTGGGGGATAGCCTGAATGCAATGCTAGTATAGTTTTTTGTTGTATTATATACATTTGATATTGCGGGGCGAGCGTCCGATATGTGGACTGCCGTCACTTCCTGTTTGTATTATTCTTTTGGGGCACGACCGGGTCGAGGTCGATGTACCCATTATATGTATATTTTACTTTCTGTACTAGGATTACCCCGCAGAGGGGTGCACGGATAGCCGGGTTCTAGAGGGCAACGGGCCCGCATCTCATGGCATTGAGACGAAGGGGGCCTTACTCTAGAATTGGTGGGCTATTCGCCGCACTCGTAGGGGGTATAGGTTGACCCAGGAGGGGTGCCCAAGTTACCGGATTCCGTGAAGTGCTGGGTGGTCCATTCACGGTGCTGAAGGGGACTGCCTCACTTCAGGTTTTGGCGGGTGACTTGCCGCGCCCGTAGGGGTCTAGGATTTCATTGCACAGGCTATCCACACGACCAGGGGAACGTCGGGTTTCAGTAGCGGCTCTGTGAAACCCGGGGATCCCAGATATCTGTAGTGTTCTGTGATGTTGTACATTTCTGTGATGTTGCATTTTATCACGCCTTGAGCGAACTATTATATATTGATATATATATACTAGTAGATGTTGTATATGTTTTGCATCCGCGCTAGTCCAGTCCCCGCTCTGTCGTTAGTTAACTAACCTAACGGGTAATGACGGGACCCAGTGGCGAATGCGGATGGCATATACGTACGTCATTATTTTCGTTCTTTGTGGTGTGATCAATTGATGGGACTGCGTTGATTCGGATCAATGCAAGTTAAAAACAAACCTAATCTGATATTGTTGGAACACTTTTCAAAAAGCTGTTATTGCAAGGACGTTCACTTTTGTTTTGCACAGTGATATTCAGTTGGAATATCCTGCTCCTCAGTCGACGAGGCAAGGGCCGAGATCCCTTCACCAGGAGTGACCCCTTGGACAGAAGTTTGCGTCAGGGCAATAACTTCACTATAGCCGATTACTTTTGCTTTCCATCATGGTATTCAGTTGGAATATCCTGCACCTCATTCTTACGGGGAAAGAGCCGAGATCCCTTCACTGGGAGTGACCTCTTTAGCAAAGGTTTTCGTCACTATATTTTCAAAAAGCTATCCGGTTCCTTCAACGATATCAAGTTCATTACGTTAAAGGTTTTCGCCAGAAACCATTCGTAGCCCTCCGTCATTTCATATGGGCGGTCAATAGTATTCAAGCTGTGTATGTTGGCCAAAGTCAAGGCACAGTGATTGGTAGCTATTGGGTATTCATATGCAGCATAGATAGATGCGTTGGTTTGGGGCAGTCGTACTACTATTTTGGCCAAAGTCAAGGGTATGTACGGGTGGGCTCAAATTAACCTGGAGAATGACGGATAGAACTTGACATGTGACTTATGATATGTTGGCCAAAGTCAAGGTCATAAGAGCATGGGGCAGAAATCACATCGGGAGTTTCAAAAGAAACTGAAACTTGCCAGATATGCGCATACCTTCTGGAGTGTGATGACGTGAGCGGATTCCGTCACGTTATCATGCGATGATAGTTAGATCCCGATTCCCACTGATGAGTTGGTTTACTCCTCGGGTGATCCCGACTAATTCTTCTTTCAGGTTTGGAGAAGAATTTGACGGTACAGTGGGAGGTTTCCTGATTAGATAAATTGGTAACCATTCTGATCTATATTAGAGTGCACGCTGAGTGTTTCTTTTCTCTCTCTCTTTGGCAGTGACCATTGACCCGACCCTAAGACTATGACTCAGTGACCAATATTAACCGAACCTTCTTAAACACTGGCTTTTGGATTGTCAGAGTTGCAAACCTCATTGCCACTGCTACTTTTACCCTTTTCTCCAGGATACCCCGTACTACTACGAACGTCCACTTCCATTGGACAAAACCATCGTATGGTTATATACGAACTCGAAGGAATTTATTCTAGGATGGTTTCTGGTTCTGGAGAAAACGAATAGGACTATTCAGTTGTCTTTTCCTTTTGCCTTCTCTCAGGTTGCGAGTACTCCTTGGTTTAGGAGGTAGTATACCTATTACGCAAATTGGATAGTCTTCTTCCAAACCTTAGGCTGGTGCCGAATGGTGGGGAATGAAGAAAACCAATTAGCATAACGATGGTGTGCAAAAGGTATTGAGTTAAGACAAAGAAAGGGATTAGTAAGAGGGCAAAGTAAATTGCGACTGCTATTCACGACCAAACCAAATATTTCTTAGCCAATCCTAAATCACCTTTGTATTTCTCCAGAACACTCCGTATCACTACGAAGATCCACAGTTTATTGGATACTCCATCGTATGGTTATATACGAACTCGAAAGGAACTTGTTCCAGTTCGGGGATGGATTCTGGTTCAGGAGAAATAGGAATAAGGTTTATTCGGTTGTCTTTTATCTTCACCTTCTCTCGCATTGCGAGTGCTCCTAGGATTAGGACAGTACTCCCATTATGCTTATTGGATAGTATTCTTCCAAACCATAGGCTGGTGCCGAACGGTGGGGAAGGAAGAAAACCATTTGGCCTAAAGGGGTGTGCAGAAGGTAATGACTAAAGACATATAAAGAGATTTGGAGAGGTGGAAAAAAATTATACGGTTACAGTCGTGAATCTGGATAATGGAAGAGGCATTACTAGGAATACCGGGATACCCCATCGAAACATTTCAATGTTTCAGTTTCACTGTGTACTGTTAAAAGAAAACTGATTTCCCAATTAGTCCTTACTCCAGGATATGTATTTACCAGGTATGATTCTCACATCTGTATGGTTTTACAGATGATGAGTGGGAGCAAGTTATTGGGAATTGGGTGATCATCCTCATTATATCGGGATTCGTTGTAATCGGTGATATTTGAGGAAGTCACCTAGGTTGTTTGCCGGACGGCAAATATTTGGTTTTGAATATCCGTTGTTATGCACCAATTTCAAATTGATATATCTGTACGTCTATTTTTATAGAGTGAGATATACCTTTTTGATATTATGTCTATGACATTTACCTATATCAGTGGATGGTTAGGTAAGGAGCATTGAACAACAGTGTAATTCTTCTTAACCATAAGTACAGTTTTCAACCTACGACACACAGGGAATGAGTTATCAGACTCAGGGGACTTATACAGAGTATTGTATATTGTCCAGTGTCCATTAGGACAGAGGGGTTGGTCCTCGTACTATATTCGGTTTACTTATGACTTCTCTAGGTTTTAGACAGGTGTTTCGTAGAAACACAGGGTCCAAGTTTTGAGAAGTTGTAGGTATATGAATAAAGTAGAAGACCAGGTATTGCAAGTATCAGGATTCTTCAAGGTGATCGAAGATGTAGATACTTGTGTATGGTATTCAGTTGATAGTAATGATTAAGAGAACTTGCTTCTCTTTTCAGGTTACTCATAATTGGTAGCACTCCTAAGTTGAGTAACGCTGATCGGCCTCTTTCCATTTAGTTGACATGCACTGGAGACAGCTGCATGATTTGAATCGGGTTCAATTAAATCAGTGCCTCTGGTTCTATATTGGATATAGAACAGTTCATATCTTAACGATGTTAAGGTACGGGGAGTTGTCCAGCCTATGCTTAAAACCAGACTCTGGATAACTCTAGGCACGTTTCTGTAATGGCTGTTTGTGGGTTGACCCAGGCTATGACGAGGGTTGACTTTCTACCGTCTGGAAGATCAATAGTGATATTGTTCTAGACTCGCCACAGTTTTAATAAAAATGGATTTTTTCAGAAAACAGTAGTGGGAGTATGGTAGAACTGGAAGTGATTCCAGAACCACAAACGATTACTGAAGATTTGATAGGAACCTAAAGATTTAATCTGATTTGAAATTCCATTGGCCACTCCGCAGATAAGGTGGGTAACCTCAGGCACCCAAGAGGTACTCCGGTAGCCTCAAGGACGGTGACAGGGAGGTTCTTGTTTACCCACACTTGCCATTGCTGTTGTTCCAGTCTGCGAGACCCGGCGGGAGGATGAGTATAGCGTCGTTCTAAACTGGCTTTAGAAGTGTATGTCTATATGACTCTGCCAGAGGGTTGTCGTAGTCAGTGGGAGCAGCGGAAGCATTGGTGGACAAGTGGCTTATGTCTATTTATAGACTAAAGAAGATATTGCGGAGATAGATGATGTGACAGTCATAGGTTTGACTTCATCAGAATAGGGGATGGATCTGTTGAGAAGGTAGTAGGGTATGATGCCCTGGTATTTGGATGACATACACAGAGTAGGAAGTGATATTCCTATACTACGATCGGTTATACTTTGGTCGTCACACAGTGGTTTCTCCACATGGGACTTGGACATTATATCAGACATACTGATTACTAGATCTATGGTTTTAGATCTAGATTTGGGTGGTTTCCCAATTAAGGGTACTTAGACAGCATTCTAAGAGTATTTAGAATGGACGACTCCTGGCACGGTAGTGTACCTGCAGGTGATGGAGTCACCCTCTCTAAAGGTGTCTTACAGACTAAAGGGGAGAGGGATGTACATAATTGGCAGATCACTTGCTTAGGCAATTGAGTCAATCATGAGATGTCAAGTACCACACCAGATGTTGTTTTGCGGTAGGTGCAACAAGTTGACATTGATCCAATCCTGGAGAAACAGTCGGAAGCAGTTTTAGAACATAAGTGGATGTTCTAGGGATATGATAACGACAGCCTCATTCGGGAAACAGTTATCATTCCAGGCTTCCAAGGTGACCTGGACGACAAGGAGGTTGTCAGAGTTATAGTTTTCCTTCTGACGAGGGGTAGTATTTTGGACAGGTGGTCCAAGGCAATACTGAGGGAGGCATGGCGCAGGATACTGATTAAGTTCAGTTGACGATACAGTCTAAGAAGTTTGGATTTGGGGTTCATTCATGAGCTAGGTCCCATCAGACATCCAGACACATTCTAAGACAGGTATTGCTCATTCGGGAGATGGATTTCTCCACGAACTTGAGATATAGAGAGACATAGAAAGAAACATCAAAGCGGATCCACTCACTGAGGCTATTCCTCGAACGTAATAGTTTCGCAAACGAGCTTTGTGAGACTGACTAGTAGAGGAGTTGGGTGTTCAGTATCACACGGGCTGTGAGTATGCGACATCGAAATAATTAGCCTTGAGTGCAAGTGGGAGATTGTTGGAGATAGTGCCCTCAGAGTCAATTATTGGATCACAGGCACGTGATTGCAATGATTGAGCGAGGACCTATCCCGGTAGGACAATCTTACTCGAGATGATAGTATGCTATCTGGTTTATCTTTATCATCGTGTACTGCTTTAGGTGACCTTACATGTCGCTATTGCACGTTGATAGAGCCCCTAGGATTCTTGCTTGACTACCAGCAGTATGAGGGCGATCATATACGTGGGAGCTGGGGTCTATAAGCACATCCTTAAAAGGTCCCTAGTCGTGGGAGTTTCAAGACAGGGCATCGATGCTCCAAAGTAGACTAGTGTATACAGTCGAGACCCCGACGAGGGGCGGTGGCCGGTCTCACAAGCCACTGGTGTCAGTTGGTTCACCTAAGATGTATACAGGTGCTCATTGGGTTATGAGTACACCGGACAGGACTCGCCGGGAACATGCTAGTTGGTCTTATACCTGACGTCAGATAGCAGTTCCCTGGTGACATGTGTACAGGTTAGTTCATCAACCTGGGGATCGTCACTTGTCTCGTGTGAGTTCCCACTGTACTTTGATTACTACCCTACCACGCTCAAAGGAGACGTGCAAACAGGTTTTAGTTGGGTACAGTCCCGAGCCACATGGAGGCAGTGAGCGGATCTTCAGGGGTTCGTCTCTCCCGGTATTGGGGGTGAGGTCGCGCTGTGTCTAGGAGAGCCATTACACAAAGCTCTCGGCCGAGGCAGGAGATTTACTGGTAGGTATTCCAGTAGTATCTCAGGGTGTTCTGGGCTACACTCCGACACGACTTGTACCGCTTTTGGGGGTCTGACTTTTACCAACCCCCTAGGACCGCTTTTGGGGGTCTGACTTTTACCAACCCCCTAGGCCGGCCATGCGATGCTCATAGACGAACGGACCGGACTGTACGGATATTGTCACTGACAGGCTCAGTAGGGTGTCGGGATGAGTTCGCTCATCGACGTCCCTTTGGTTAATAGCTGGTAGCCCGTCGCGTATGGCTAATACCTCTGACGTGCTAGTGGTTAAATCCACAGCCATAGTATTGACGAGTCTTTAGAGTCCCCCACATTCAGTTGCTCAAGTTTTCGGGTGAAACGCTGTAGAGGCCGTATGGAGATATGGCAGGGTTTGATTAGATACGTGCGGTATTGCACGAATCATGATTGGACGGTTAATACTAGCGGGCTTTGGTTTAAGCCGGATCCTAGTATAGTACAGTATAGATTTTGTCTCACTGCATTTGTATTTCGGTCGGAATACAAATGCGGGTATGTATATACAGTAGCGGGGTTTTCCTGTAATTTATTACGGACCAGTTTTATGAAGTTGCCAGTTTGTTTTCCGTTTCAGCCATATTTGTTTGTATCTTTCATTGGCTGAAGTTTGGTGGAGGAGGGCTTATTTGCATCTATGCAAATAAGCAATGTGGAGGGTGTTATTTGCATTTTGTTGTATCATGATGACTTAGCCTCCGTTGACTTCTAGGATCATGATGGTTCATGATTGCTCATCTTTTGACATGGTGATGATGATGGATTATGATGGTTGAGTGTGATTTTGGTTGTGATGATTCTTGATCATCATCACCCTTTTTCTCTCTCATGCATGATAGCCTTTTCACTTGCTCTCTTTTGGATTAGTGAGACCTCTCCCTCACACTCTCACTCTCTTCTCTTCACCATGCATGGCTGGCCAAGCCAAGGAGGGGCTGCCCATATTTTGGTGGTGGGATTTTTGGTCTTTTGGCTTCACAAAAATCCCCAACTTCATCTCCAAAATGTTATCATATCAAACCTCCACCAAAAGCAACTTCAAAGAATCCCAAATGAGACACATAGTTCTTTACACTTCATTCTACAGCAAATCTTGGGCACGTTGATTCGCCAACTTCATGCCCGAGTTGCCTCGGTCCAGAGGTGGGAGCCCGTAAAAGAAGCCGACGACATGGTGCCCTTCCAGCGACGAGGTGGAGACCGGAGATTCCGCGGGGAGATCAAGACGACGACGAGAAAACCGAAGGACACGGATCGCTCGGTATATCTCCTTAGCCGTTCTTTAGTTAGCTAGGACTAGTTTAGTGGCACGATCCGGGTTTATAGTGCGCGGTGGTGCCGGTTTTAAAAGTTAAAGTAAATCATCGCTTCCGCATTCCAGCGTCGGATTGAAGGCCGGGGCGCCGCCGTGCACTTACAATTAACCTGGATTATGACGGGTAGAACTTGCATGTGACTTATGATGGGTTGGCCAAATTCACGATCATAAGAGCATGGGGCAAAAATCATATCAGGAGTTTCTAAAGAAACTGAAACTTGCCAAGTATGCGCATACCTTCTGGAGTGTGATAACTTGAGTGGCTTCCATCAAGTTATCATGCGATGATAGTTGGATCCCGATTCTTACTGATGAGTTGGTTTACTCTTCGGGTAATCCCGACTAATTCTTCTTTCAGGTTTGGAGGAGAATTTGAGATAATAGTGGGAGGTTTCCTGATTAGATAAAGTGATAACCATTCTGATCTAGGTTAGAGTGCACACAGAGTGTTTCTTTTCTCTCTCTCTCTTTGGCAGCGACCTTTGACCGACCCTAGACTATGACTCAGTGACCAAGTTGACCGAACCTTCTTTAAATACTGACTTTTGGATTGTCTAAAGTTGCATAAGTCATTGCCGCTCTTTCTTTTACCCTTTGTATTTCTCAGAACACCTCGTATTACTACGGACATCCACTTCCATTGGATAGATCCATCGTATGGTTATATACGAACTCGAAGGGACTTCTTCGAGGATGGATCCAGGTTCAGGAGAAATAGAATTGGTTTATTCAGTTGTCGTTTATTATCACCTTCTCTCAGGTTGCGAGGGCTCCTTAGTTTAGGAGAGTACACCTATTACGCTTATTGGATAGTCTTATTCCAAACCATAGGCAGGTGCCGAAAGGTAGGGTATGAAGAAAACCAATTAGCCTAAGTAGGGTGTGCAGAAGGTAATAACTAAAAACAAAATGAAGGGATTAGAAAGAGGGCAAAGTAAATTGCGACTGTTATCATTCATGACCAAACCGCATACTTCATCGCCACACCTATTTCACCTTTGTTTTTTCCCAGTTCGGGAGAAATAGAATAAGGTAGTATTCAGTTGTCTTTTATCATCACCTTCTCTCAAGATACGAGTACTCCTAGATTGAGGAGGGCACACCTATTATGCTCACTGGATAGTCTTCTTCCGAACCATAGGCTGGTGCCGAACGGTAAGGAAGGAAGAAAACCACTTAGCCTAAAGAGGTGTACAGAAGGTAATGACTAAAGACAAATAAAGGGATTTGGAGTGATGGCAAAGAAATATACGGTTACAGTCATGAATAGGATTATGGAAGAGGCATTACTAAGAATACCAGAATACCCCTACGAAACATTTTCATGTTTCAGTTTCACTGTGCATTGTTAATAATAAACTGATTTCCCGATTACATACTTACTCCAGGGTATGTATTTACCAGGTTTCATTCTCATATCTGTATGGTTTTACAGATGATGAGTGGGAGTAAGTTATTGGGAATTAGGTGATTATCCTCATTATATCGGAATTCGTTGTAATTGGTGATATTTGAGGAAATCACCAGGGTACAGTTTTCAACCTACGATGCACAGGTTTTGAGTTATTCAACTCAGCGGACTTATATAGAGTATTGTATGTTGTCCAGTGACCGTCAGGACATAGGGGTAGGTCCTCGTACTATGTTCTGTTTACTTGTGACTTCTCTAGTTTTTAGACAAGTGTTTCATAGAAATTCAATGTCTAAGTTTTGAGAAGTTGTGGGTATAAGAATAAAGTAGAGAACCAAGTATCACAAGTATCGGGATTCTTCAAAGAGATTGAAGATATAGATTCTTATGATTGGTATTCAGTTAATAATAATGGTTTTGAGAAGCTTGTTTCTCTTTCAGGTTACTCATAATTGATGGATTTCTAAGTTGAGTAATGCTGATTAGCCTTTTTCCATTAAATTGTTATGCACTGGAAACAGCTGTAAGATTAGAATCTGGTTCCAATTAAATTAGTGCCTCTATTTCTATATTGTATATAGAATGGTTCATATCTTAACGATGTTAAGGCAAGGGGAGTTGTCCAGCTTATGCTTAAAACCAGACACTGGATAACTCAAGGCACGTTTCTGTAATGGCAGTTTGTGGGTTGACCCTGGCTTTGACGAGGGTTGACATTTCTACCATCTGGAAGATCGATAGTGATATTGTTCTAGACTCGCCACAGTTTTAGTAAAATGGATTTTTTCAGAAAACAGTAGTGGGAGTATGGTAGAACTGGAAGTGATTCCAGAACCGCAAACGATTACGAAAAATTTAATAGGACCTATATATTCAAACAGGTTTGACATTCCATTAGCCACTCCGCAGAAATGGAGGGTAACCTCAGACACCCGAGAGGTACTCCGGTAGCCTCAAGGACGGTGACAGGGAGGTTCTTGTTTACCCAGACTTGACACTACTGTTGTTCCAAACTATAAGACCCGGCAGGAGGATAAGTATAGCATCGTTCTAAACTAGCTTTAGAAGTGTACGTATATATTATTCTGCCAGAGGGTTGTCGTAGTCAGTGGGAGCAACGGAAGCATAGTGGGCAAGAAGCTTATGTCTATTTATAGACTTCAGCAGTTATGGCGGAGATAAGATCATCTAATTTTGATGTGACGGTTATGGATTTGACTTCATCAGAATAGGGGATGGATCTGTTGAGAAGGTAGTAGGGTGTGATGTCCTGGTATTTGGATGACATACACAGAGTAGGAAGTGAAATTCCTATACTACGATCGGTTGTACTTTGGTCGTCACACAGTTGTTTCTCCACAAAGGATATGGATATAATATGAGACATTCTGGTTACTAGATCTACGGTTTTAGATCTAGTATTGGGTAGTTTCCCAATTTGGGTACTTTGACACTATTCTAATGGTATTTAGAATAGATGGCTCCTGGCATGGTAGTGTACCTGCAGGTGATGGAGTCACCCTCTTTAAAGGTGTCTTACGGACTAAAGAAGAGAGGGAAGTGCATGATTGGCAGATCACTTGCTTAGGCAATTGAGTCAATCATGAGATGTCAAGTACCACACCAGATGTTGTTTTTGCACTTGATGCGATAAGTTTATATTAATCCAATCCTGAAGAAACATGAGGAAGCAGTTTTAGAACATAAGTGCTTGTTCTATGGATTTAATGACGGCAGCCTCCTTCGGGAGAAGGTTATCATTCCAGGCTTCCAAGGTGACATGAATGACAGAGTGATTGTCAGAGTTATAGTTTTTCCTC
Source organism: Agapanthus africanus (assembly GCA_030015575.1). Classification (NCBI taxonomy): domain Eukaryota; kingdom Viridiplantae; phylum Streptophyta; class Magnoliopsida; order Asparagales; family Amaryllidaceae; genus Agapanthus; species Agapanthus africanus. The sequence continues at coordinate 379,963,968 of CM057343.1, forward strand.
TGACGAGGGACAGTATTATGAACAGGTGGTCCAAGAGGATACTGTGGGAGTCATATTGCTGGATACTGATTAGGTTCAGTTATCGATGCAGTCTAAGAAGTTTGGATTTGAAGCTCATTTATGAACTAGGTCTCATCAGATATCCAGACATATTCTAAGACAGGTATTACTCGATTCGGGAGATGGCTTTCTCCGCGAACTTGAGATTAAGAGAGACATAGAAAGAAACATCAGGGCGGATCCACTCACTGAGGCTATTTCTCGAACACAAGAGTTTTACAAACTAGCTTTGTGAAATTGATTAGTAGAGGAGTTGGATGTTCGGTATCACACGGGCTGTGAGTATGCGACATCGCAATAATTAGCCTTGAGTGCAAGTGGGAGATTGTTGGAGATAGTGCCCTCAAAGTCAATTATTGGATCGCAGGTACGTGATTTCAATGATTGAGGCAGGACCTATACCGATATGACAGTCTTGCTCGAGATGATAGTATGTTATCTGGTTTGTCTTTATCATCGTATATATGCTTTAGTTCGCCATTGCATGATTGATAGAGCCCATAGGATTCTGCTTGACAGCCTGCAGTATGATGGTGATCATATACGTGGGAGCTGGGGTCTGTAAGCACATCCTTAAAGTGTCCCTAGTCGTGGGAGTTTCGAGACAGGGCATCGATACTCCAGAGTAGACTAGTGTATACAGTCGAGACCCCGACGAGGGGCGGTGGCCGGTCTCACAAGCCACTGGTGTCAGTTAGATCACCTAAGATGTATACAGGTGCTCATTGGGTTATGAGTACACCGGACAGGACTCGCCGGGAATATGCTAGTTGGTATTATACATATCGTCAGATAGCAGTTCCCTGGTGACATGTGTACAGGTTAGTTCATCGACCTGAGATCGTCGTTTGTCTCATGTGAGTTCCCACTGTGCTTAGATTACTACCCTACCACGCTCAAAGGAGTTGTGCAAACAGGTTTTAGTTGGGTACAGTCCCGAGCCACATTGGAGGCAAGTGAGCGGATTTCGGGGGTTCGTCTCTCCCGGTATTGGGGGTTGATGTCGCACAGTGCACAGGTGGCCATCACTAGAAACCCTCGGCCGAGGTAGTGGAGAATTACTGATTTGGATCAATAGTTTCTCAGGTGGTGATGGGCTTCATGCCGACACGATTTATCGCGTTATTAAGGGTCTAACTTTATCCACCCCATAGACTCGATATGCGATATTCTTTAGACGAACGGACCGGACTGTATATACATTGTCACTGTCAGGCTCAGTAGGGTTTATAGATGAGTTCGCTCGTCAGCTTCCCTTCCAATCAATACATAGGCAAAACGTTACGTGCAGTTTGTACCTCTGACGTGCTAGTGGTTATACCCAGTGCCAGTGTGTTGATGAGTCATTAGAGTCCCCCACAGACACTTTCCCAAGTTCGGGCGAAACGTTGTAGAGCCCGTATGGGTTTATGGCAAGGTTCGGAAAATGCACGTGCGTTTTCGCACGTGTCAGTTTTCGGGCAGATAATACTGGTAGGCTTTGGTTTAAGCCGGAACCCAGTATTATACTGTGTAGATATAATATCTTTGTCTCAGAAGCATTTGTATTCGGTCGTAATACAAATATGGGTATGTTTATACTGATACGGGGTTATCCTGAAATTCGTTTCAGGATCACTTTTGGAAGTTACCAGTTTCCTGTTTTCTATCAGCCGTATTTAACATTCGGTTAAATGCGGATTTATCTTTTCTTGGGATTTGTGTGGATGCTTCTAGAAGAGGTGACTAGGATGGTGAGGTGGCTTAGTGCATTAATTGATCATTAAATGAGTTGATGACTAGGGTTTTTTGATTCAATGTATGCATTAATGTCAAATGCAAGATGTTAAGGTGAATCGTCATTTCATTAATGCTATGGTCACTCTCCCCTCTCCTACACTCACCCTCCCACCTCCTTATAGTGGCCGGCCCCTCCCCTCATGAGAGTATGATGGTTGTTGTTCATTTGGGAGGAAAAAGATTATAGTTTTGGTGTATGGAAATTTCATAGCTCATTTCATTCCATCACCCGATCCAAAAGGCAACTTCATTAACCGTTCGTCCATAGCATTGGATGTAACGAGACAAAGTGTTCTACTCATTCTCTACTTCATCTTGGTCGTCTCTTTTAGCAAACTTGACGATCGAGTTGCCTCGGTTCAGAGGCGGGAGCTCGTTTAAAGATCCGCCGACGTGGTGCACCTGGACGAGAAGACTGGAGATTCAGGAGATCGGAACAGCCGCAACAAAGCGTGAGATGATGGTTGAAGACCATGGACTCGGATCATTCGGTATAACGATTCTACCCCCTTTGCAATTTGTTAGTTTAGCTTTAATGGCAGATCCGGGTTATAATACGCGATAGCGCCAGTTCGTAAAAAGTTTTTGTTCCGCATTTGGCGTCAGTTAGACGGCCGGGGCGCTACCTTGGCTTACAAACCAATCCTCATCAGATGAGTCCTCTTCGCTGATAGGATGTACCGGGCCCATTGCAAATATCCGGCAGGCGGTCGTGGGATCAATCCAATATTATAGGCCTGTCCCCAAAGGCGTGTTTCACCCTGACAAATTCGCCTCCCTAAAATATCTATTGCTGGCGGCGGCTGCACGGGGATAGCACCAATCGCAGGCCGGAGGAGGTCATCCGAATTCCAATTTTTGACCTCCACGGCATACTTCACCGGGGGTTCATCTGCGTAGGGGAGTGAAGATGTTGGCTCAGACGGCGTGGCGAAACCGAAACTTCGGTGACTCTGGATGATCTCATTGTACCACCTACCCCACAAGTGAAGGCTCTTGTGCTCGGGGTCATGATCCTTGATGAGAGCGAGCACCACGTGGTCCACCGGTGCCTGGGGAAACCCTCCTTCCGAGCGAACAAACGGAAAAGACAAATTGGCAGACATGTTTCCTGCGAAGAGACAAAAAATTAGCCGTCGGTGTTATAATTCCAACGCTCAACATTTTAAAATTTTTACACCACACTGCAATGCAGTGGGTAGAGGGACCAAATGGGGACCCACAAAATCTGGATGACAGTGCATCATTTAATAAGACAGCCCCATCATTGGGTGAGACTGTCAATTAATGGAAAGATCCTCAAGAGAATATTCTCATTGATGGGAAATCTCTAGAGACAAGGAGAAAATCTCCTCTTTTAGAGCAAAGCTCTGTCACAGAGTGACATTTGTCAAACTCTGGTCTCAAGGGAATAAAATTTCCTTAAAATGAGCCTAGCTCTATAATAATGATGGAAAAATCCATCAAAAAGAAATTTTAACTCCTGAAGATAAAAAATTTGGGATCTTAAAGATCCATGAAAACTTTTAGGAGTTCTTCATTTTCAGATCAAAAAAGATCTACATTTGATCCATGAGCAAAGCTCTGTTCATGGGTTAAAACCCATGAACAAGATCTCTGTAGATCTATGAACTTTTGAGAGCAAGGCTCTGTTGATGAAACCCCAAAAGGGTTTTAGATCAAAGATCTATGAGAGCAAGGCTCTATTAATCAACTTTAATTTAACTTAATTTAATTTTATTATACCTAAGATGGTTTTAAGTTCTGAACTCTGGAGTTCTTGGGAAAAAGCAAGAGCAGGGCTCTAGAATTCTTAAGCAAGAGCAAGGCTCTGAAAATCAAGATTCTTGAAAATGGTAAAATATTACCAAGGACCAAGGGTCCTATTTATAGGCGCCTACGCCCCTTCAGATCACCCATTAATCCAATGGTTGGGATCTTGCCACCGTTGCACTCACGTGCGCGCCACGTGAGCGCAACGGTAGGGGGGGCATTTGTTTTCCCCAATCAGAGCAAGGCTCTGTTTGAATTTCAAAAATTCAAATTTTGAAGCAACGCTTCAAATCCCGCTCGCTGCGCACAACGCGCCACGTGTCAGAAGCTGATACATCAGCGCAGCGCCCAAGGCAGTGCGCCCAATCAGAGCAAGGCTCTAATAAAAAAAATTAAAATAAGCAAAGCTTCAGTTGCGCAAGCGCTGCGTTGCGCGACACATGTCAGCGCAGTCGCTTTTGCGCAAGCGCTGCGCTGCGTGACACGTGTCAGCGCAGTTGCGCAAGTGCAGCTGCGTGACACGTGTCAGCACAGTTGCGCAAGTGCAGCTGCGCTGCGCGACACGTGTCACGCACGGGGGTATTTGCGCCAAACAGAATTAAAATTTTAAAGAAATCTTTCTGTTCTTGTTAAAACAAGAAGATTTTCTTCTGTAAAACAGAAGCCCTTGGATCAAAGATCCAACGGTGGGGAAAATTTCCCAAATCACTCAGAGAAAGATCTCTTTAACAAATTTAACTAATTAATGGGCACTATATAAAGGCCCCTAGACCCCAATTCAGAAGGCATCAATGAATCAATCAATCAATCATCAACATCATCATTGAGAACTCTGAAGAATTGGAGAGAATTTCTCGAGAACAAAAAAGGTAAAAACCTTTAGAAAAAAGAGAAAATTCTCTTATGAACAGATCATTGATCTGAGAACAAGATCAATGATCTTCAATAAAAAGAAAAATAAATAATAATAGTGCCTTGCATTTTCTTATGAACCATTGGTTATTTGAAAACAAGAAAAACTTGTTTTCTTTGATTTAAAATCGATCAAAAGATAAAACAGTGCTCTGCACTTGCAAAAATTGCACTGTTACGCTCCTGTGTTGGCGCAAGCCACCAGGGAGCGCCACGTGTCAGCAGCGCAGCAGCGCAACAGCGCAGTGCACTGACACAGCGCACTGCGCTGTTGCGCTTGCGTTCATCAGAGCGTGATACGTGTCACCACCATATGAGTTTGCGCCTCGCGCTCCTCAATTGGCGCAAAGCGCCTGACAAGCCACGTGGGGCATTGTCAGAATATTGAATGCAATGCATTATTGAAAGGGCAGAGCCCAATTAAAAGGTCTATCAGACCAAAATAAAAATGCTATGCATTATTTAAAGGGTAGAGCCCAATTAATGGACCAAATAAAAAAGAGCAGAGCCCAGTTAAAAAGGTCTAAATGGCCTAAAATAGATGCTGTGCATCATTTAAAAAGGGCAGAGCCCAGACAAAGGCCTAACAGGCCAAATGTAAACAAAACGTTGAATATTCTCAACTGGACTTAGCCCAATCATGACCGTAAGTCCTCAAATTAAATTGACTGAGCAAGACTGCTCTCCTAAATCAATTTACATCCGGTTCAAGGGTACATCTCCGAACTCCTCTGTCACCTATCGTTGTAATCCTTCAACGACGTCAGAGAGGTGACGGGTCCCGACGACCACACATCAACATGGACTGCGGGGTCCTTAAACTCGTGGACCGAAACGTCCTTAAACTAATATTTTTCCCAAAATGGGAATGTTGGACCAAAACGTCCCTAAACTAATATTCGTCCCAAAAGAGGAATGTTGAACCGAAATGTCCTTAAACTAATGCTCGTCCCCAAATGGGAATGATGGACCACCACGTCTCTAAACTGGAACATGGACCCCCACGTCCCTAAACTGGAACATGGACCCCCACGTCCCTAAACTGGAACATGGACCGCAACGTCCTTAAACTACCGATGGACCACCACGTCCCTAAACTGGAAAAATAGAGCCCTCAAATGCTCTTTTGCCGAATCTAAACGATCCCGTTTAAGTTGATCTTAGCCGCAAATCTGGCTAACGTATCCTTAAACATTCAAATGGACTATAAAACTCCAAATCGACTTTTGGTTCAAGGGTACATCTCCAAAATCCTCTGACACCTGTCGTTGTAATCCTTCAACGTCGTCAAAGAGGTGACGGGTCCCAATGGCCATATATTAAATGGATTACTACGTTAAGTTGATCTTAGTCTCAAATCAGACTAACGTATCCTTAACGAACGTTTAAGTTGATCTTAGCCTCAACACGGCTAACGTATCCTTAAACTAAACACCAAATCCAAATCTAAGTAAATACGAATTTGGACTAATCCACGTCCTACGGGCGACGGCATAACTTAGTCTCCGAATACAATCCACGGGCATCCACAAACAAAACAAACACACACGACATGAAGTGAAATTCTGGAGATGGAGAAAGTGGCTACCGCGATGCGGTAGCGTAATTAACTGCAGGGGCTTGCGCCTGCAGGGAAAAGCGTCCCTATAATCAAAAAACCCTCAAACGAGGGGGAATCTGACGAAGTCTGCTATATCGGCCGCATCCGTCTAAACCTCCAATACACGGTGCCATAAATCAACTTGGAATCTTCGGAGAGGTAGACGGATAAAACCAAATAGCATCTGCCCCGAATCTCAGGCAAGACGTCCTCACGTCGTCGCCGTCTTTCGGAGGGGAACAGATTCTGGCACGCCCGGTGGGACCTTTTCCTCTTTCCACTCCACACTTCGTGTGTCGTCTTCGCGAACGAACGCCCCGCTTCTCAGAGTACGCTAAGATGGGCGCGTGACATAGCCAACCATGCTACCTATGGATAGGAAACATCCCTCCACAGTCACATTACGGCTGTAGAGATATCAAGAACAAGAAAATAAACTAAACTATCTAGTACATGTCCATGAGCCAGAATGAATGAGTCAAGAAATAATAATATGCGGAAGCAAGAGATACAATAAATGAAACACCTGGAAAGTAAAACTGCATACCGACAGGATCTTCACCGCTCGGTCTAACAGCGGTAATGCTCCTGATCGGTCTGCAACAAAGGTAGAAGAATCTGGGCCATGCAAAACCCAGACGTCAGCGCGTCATAACATCAAGCAATAATATGTAAACATGGTAGCAAGACATGCAAGTATAATCATAAATAGTAAAGCAGGTGTACAGCAATATAAATCAGGGCAGTGAAAGGTAGTGTGCAGTGAGTAAACTAAACTGGTCTGTTGGTTATCTACTTTCAAGTCTTTGAAATCAATTTGATGAATCATCGATGTAACTCAATAGTATCCCGTGCATGTCCGGGACCACGGTCAAGATTCTCGGGCTGAATCCGATACGTGCCGCTAGGCAGTAAAAGGTAGCATCTACAGATAAGTGATGTCGGCATCATCACCCTGGGGCTGGCCTAGCCCGTAAGACTGATCAGAACAGGTATCGAACTGTCGAGTTACAAGTCAGGTTTCATCATTGATTTCCCCATACCCTCAAGTTATATGTGTTCAAGTCAGGTATTTAAGTAATCAAGAACTAATGCCAACACAGGAGCAGGTAGGTGCAGCTTTGTCTGGAAGACAACAGGAACGGTCCGTAAGGACTACATGTCAGGTTTGTTGGCATTAGACACAAGATCAGGTAACAGGTCAAGCCATGATATATCAGGTCAAGTTAAGTAGTGTACGGTACCATGTCGGGTCAAGTAATATGTGTGTAGCAAGTCATGTCACGGTGTAAAAGATATCATGTGGGTGCTCATAATCAACTAACATAATCATGGTTATAAATAAACAAGCATGGGCATCAACAACACAATAAATTGGCACATGTAATAGGTTAAGCAATATGTGCAGATTAAACTACTTAGCTGTACGGTTATCAGTTTGTGTTTAAGAGATGGTTTCAACATTATATGAATACAGTATGACAAATATAGATGTTAAAATCAGGTTAATAAGCATTAAGTAATCTAGGGATGCAATGACATGTATACTATGTTCAATGGATGCAATTATAACTAAAACCGGTTAAAGATGCGCACGGATGTCCGATAGAGTAAAACTAGAGAAAAGGGTATCATGGACTATATACAATAGTTATTATGTGATTAAAATGTAACTGTGGTTACTAGGTATAGTCAACTAAATGCAACAGTTGAGCTTCAAGTTCTAGATCTGAAAAATATAAACGGAACGTCATACTGTTAACTTGGAACTCATGGCTTTAGGTTCTGTCTATAGATTTAATAAGACAAATAAATAAATTTATATAGGAAATAGTATGAATAGCATGTAGCAAGTTTCACTTGCCTCAGAACAAAGGTCGAGATGCAGGCGGCCTGGTGCGACATGACACGATACGGTGTGTGAAACGGCACGACACGGTACTGGGTCTAGTCGCGATCTGGGCACGATCCGGTGCGCGATCTGGACGCGCTCTGGTGCACGGTCTGGGCGCGATCTGGTGCACGGTCTGGGATTAGTGCTCTGGATCCGAGACGAAGCCAGGGGATTACAACGGCGACGGGTCATCGACGGCGACGATGCAAGGCAGGGGTTTTCCGGCGAGGTGGTGGGTTTCTCAAGAAGTCGGGTGAGGTTTCTTGGTGTCTAGGATTGGGTTGCTGGGTTTCAGTTGCAAGGAGGAGGATAAGAGAGAGGGGAGAGGTGGTGGTGATGGAGACGGTGACGACGGGGGTCGGAGTTCCGGCGACGTGAGGGTGCAGGCAAGAGCGGTGATGGTTTTTTATGGGTTGGCTTGGGGTTGTCGGGGTTCGCAGAGGTCGGTGATGATGTTGGGAGGTCGGGAGAGGGAGGATGATGAAGGTGACAAGGCCGGAGGAGGTGTTCGACGGCGAGGTGATAGGTGCGGTGAAGGTTGCAGTGAATGTGGATTTCGCTGGGGTTCAGTGGTCGAGGGTTGTCGGGAAAGGAGAGGAGGTGAGGTGGAAGAGGGTGTGGCGAGGTGATGGAGGCGATGGCGCGGGCGACGGGCGCAGCGCGGGCGAAGAAAGAAGGCGGGAAAAGAAAATATACAGATGAAGACGAAGAGGGAGGAGAGAGGGAGACGTGTTAATTAAATTAATGAAGATATGTATGCAGGGAGGAGAGAGAGAGACGTGTTAATTAAATTAATGAAGATATGTATGCAGGGAGGAGAGAGAGAGACGTGTTAATTAAATTAATGAAGATATGTATGCATGCAGTGAGAGAGAGAGGGAGAGAGAGATTTGTTACAATTTAGATTTATAAAATATAGAATATATATTTTCAGAGAGAAAGAGAGAGATTTGCAGTGAGGGAATAATATATATATTTTTTAGTTAAACGTAAATTTATATTAACAGTTAAAAAAACTTAAAGAATATAATATTATAATATTAGTCTATTTCAAGATTTTGGCAAATACAATTTTACTCCAAAACACGCCCTGGTCGGGCCTAAAAATTCAGGTTTAAAATATGAAAAATATATGCGACTTCCAAATTTCAAAATGAATGCTCAGTTAAAGAAAAAGCATACCCCCAAGAACGGATGCACGTACGTGCGCGTAGCCATCCAAACACATTCGTTTCACTGAACGGGACGAGAACAAGATGCGCGGACGCCACCATGGGGTTAGGGGTATCAAGCAGGTCATGTTAGCAATTTTAAAATATTTTATGTGACTTAAAATGTTATACTGAAAAATGCAAATGCCAGATAAAATGCCAGTATGCACTAAACATGAAAATGCACCAGTCTACGCAACAAGTCAGGATAATCTATAAATAAGATTCGAACAGGTTCAATCAAGCGGGTCGGGTCGAATGTAAAGTAATGTGTAAAATACCATTCGCACCCAAACACGCTAAATCAAGAAAAGACTATGGATAGTTAAAAACGGAAACTGGAATTGGTATAAATGAACTCGGGTGTTACATATTGTATGACCTAGGACAGAGTCAAACATGCGATTTCTGCTCGGTGATGTTTTCTGCTCACGAGTTGGCAACTCACCCCGTTGTGCCACAGTTTCATGCAGGTTTTGCCGTACAGGTTCCTTGGCGGCTTTGCTAGCACGCTACTTCATTCCGGGTGATTGTTTTGGTAGGTGGGTTCACTTGCATCGTGACCACCATTGTACTTTATTTACATTCAGTTGTATCTAGTAAACTCCATCAACCAGACTTGTATATTTGTTAAACTTAGAAGACCAGTGTTTATTCTTTCGATCTTAGAGTCGCGCTTGTATTGTTATGGTTTTCTGGTAGATTTTGGTTTTCTTCTGAGTTTTGATCCTCGCCCTTCGACGTTGTATATTATATTATTTGCGTGGTTGTGACCGCCAATTGGCGAAGAGCTAGCTCCTGCTTGGGGATACCTTTATTTCATTATGTATATTATTCATGTTTGTATCCGTTTGAGGCCAGTATTTACAAAGGAAACTCTGCCGAAATTTTCGGGAAAATATGATGTTGCCTTCAAATGTTTAATGCCATTTATTTTATTGAAACCACTTGCTTTAAACATGTTTTCCTTCACTGCTTATTTAAGAATGGTTTAGATTTCTGGGCTTTTGGATTATTTGAATTAAGTGGGGTCCTATAGAATTCACATGATTCAAGTGCCAGTCACGTGCTATTTCTAGTCGTGACAAAGTTGGTATCAGAGCGCTAGGTTTAACCTTGGTTCGAGTCTATGTTTGACTATGCGGAGTCTAGGGCGTATATTTATATTTGGAACCTAGGCTTGATCTTACGGAACTTAGACTTGGTCGAGGGGGTATTAGACCCGAACTTTCGTCGCATAGGTTGACCTTGGTTGATGAAGTAGGTGACTTAAGTAGAGTGACGTACCGTGTATATATTCCGCGGAATACTTACGATACGCTACTCCGCTTAAGAAGCCTTAGGATGTACATTTTTTTGCACAGTATTATATTCATTCCTATGATCTATCCTCATCGATATCTGTTTGTGGGTTGTGTTACCACGATTGCACAGGCAGAGAGAGCTGCGGCTAGAGTTGCGGTCAGCACGAGCTCGTCTTGGACGAGGACTGACCAGGATGTATTCCAGTGACACACGATTGCATAGATGTGTCGTTTTATTGTGTTTTTCGCGCCATGAGCGTTGATGGATTGCTTTTACTAAAAATTCTTGAACGTGCAGATCAGCACCAGAGGATTGGGCCACTGCTAGAGGCCGGTTAGAATGTGATGACCGTCAATGCACCGTCTATTCTTGATGATTGAGGCGTTGTTTAGCGTGTGGACGAATGGGCCAGTTGTTGCTGTGAATGACAAGATATCGCCCCAGATGTTTGAAGCTAATGCAGCACGAGTTATACTTAAAGATATGATAGAAGATCGCTAGTCACCCAAGGATGAATGACTAGGACATGTGGTTCGTTGCATACCCCGATGCAAGGTCATCAGATTGATTGATTCCACCTTGAGAAGACTTCATGTAGGTACGTTGAGAGTCGATAGAAAACGATCGAATGTCAGAAACCCATTTTTCCAAGTTTAAGATATTCGGAAAAACATGCAAGTAATTTTGTGGACCCTCTAGAAGAATGAAACCCTAACTCGTTATAATGACCATGGGAATGCTTTTGAACCTTAGGGTTTGCGGAAGTTCCGCGGTGCCATTAATGAGGCTTGGGTTTGCCCTTCTATGGTTGGTCCATAGGTACTGTGGTATGTACTGGATATTATTAAACTGTACTCAAGAGTTGAGCTCTCGGGGAATTATGGGACTTTGACGAATCGATCGAAAAGTTCGACGACGTCCGGATATCATGTGATGGGATACATTACTTGGGAGACTCCAGATATGAGTATCGCCGTTGGTAGCGCAGTCCATACAACTACGAAGAGACTAGTCCGAAGCAGTCGACGTTAGAGAAAAGTGGAGTAAGAGATTCGTACGAGATTTTAACGAGATATCGTTCCACTCCGTTGACATCAGAGATGTGATACGCATTCAAAGGCGTTAAATATGGATATATCTTCCAGAAGGAGTCGTGATGGGTATGCAGCCGTTCCGGAACAAGAAATAGATTTAGTAAAGGGTGATAACTTCCGGGCAGTTCAGCAGAAACGAGATTGGGAGAGACTCCGACAAAATCTTTCTGGAAATACTAAACGAGAAGACTTGGACCCATGATCGGTCGTATTACGCACACCCAGTAGGCCAGAGTTCGGCATCGTCGACGAGACATGTTATGAGTGACCATGATAGTTGGCCAGAGATCTTTAGAGAATGTGCCAGAGCGGGACTGTTTCCGTCATTTTGGATTTCGGTAATTTGGGCGATTTATTTGCATAATTAAGTTTTCGTGCACCACAGTGGCACTTGGTTTCGATTTGATATCATTCGAGATGTTGATTTTGATTTTATGCCTAGGGTATGTAAGTGATTTGAATTATGCCTTCGGTATAGTTTTCATGCACTTTCAGTATTTGGATTCGATTTTGTGCACGTTGATGCACGTAGTTGTGAGATGATATATCATGGTATACCTGATTTGGATTGAGATGTGTTGTATACCGTCGATTTTGATTGTGATACTCGATATTTTTTTTCGTGCACCTTGTGCACTTGATTTGAATTCTTGCGCATACTTGACGCGCTTGATGCGATTTTGGTGCACGCCAGATGCACTAAATCGGGATTCTTCGTGCATATCAAATGCACCTGATATTGTTGTCAGGCACACCGTTGCCTTTGACAGGTGTTTTCGTGCACACCAGTTGCACTTAGATTTTGTTTCTGTGCACATGTATAGCACATTCATGGATTTCGATTTCCGTGCGCACCAAACGCACGTGGCATTCTTATACACATTTTGGGATTGATTTCTTTTGCAGCAGTATGTTTTATGATATTTACTATTTGGTATAGTAGCTGAGCAGGACTAGTCCGAGGACAGTACCTGAATATATTTTTGCATGAATTGATAGTTATCGAAGGGATTTCCAAAAAGGAGCTATAGTCTCAGTATTTACCTACGTGTCCTAGATGACACAAGACATTTAACAAGGGAAACCCTTCTAAATTAATTTCAAAACGGCGGGACGTGTATGTTAAACAAAGGATATATATATATATATATAGTTATTTTCTTACAATAAACGTCCGCTACTGTGTCGTGATACGCACATCGCACAGCGACTTGAAAAAAGGTTTGGCATGCATTTCTTTCAGATGTTTTTACGAGTTTACAACGATGCGTACTGTGTACATGTTATAGTTTTGATGTATATCATGCTGGTTTTCGTATTGGATTTTGACATTGGTATTTTCCTCATAACTCCGATGATTGCGTGATGCTTGAAGGAGTTTTGATTTTGGGTTATATACTCGTTTTTCATGCGCATGCATTGCGCTACGATGTGTTTTATGTATTTATGATTTCGAAGCCCCGATGACTTGATCATTTTACTGAAATGTTTTAGGATTTGAGGGGTTTAAATTTAAATTCGAGGATCGAATTTATTTAAGGGGGAAGACTATAACATTTCAGAAAAAAAAATATTATTTTTGGGAATTTATATAATTAATATAATAAATATTATGAATATTTTAATGTGTGGAGATTAGTTTTTATGATACGGTATAATTAAATACCGATAAATTGGGAAATATTTGGAAATTTATATCAATTATTGATTTTAAATGAATTTATGAAAATTGGGAATTTTGCAATGTAGTATACAATGATTTGTATATATGTAAGTATTACTAAACACGATTAGTATCTAATCACACATTGATGGTGTTTTGTGCATGTGACATGCACCATGTCATATTACACATTTGTTACATTTTCTACCATGACTTTTTCTTTATTTTTCATGCATGGCTTTGTTTTAAATGAGATGAGAAGAAAAGAGAAGCAAAGAAAAAGGAAAAAGGAAAAGAAAAGGGAATAAATAAAAAAGTATGGGCATGAGAGAGAAGAGAGAGAGAGGTGAGGGGGCATTTGACAAAGGCTCCCATTTGTTTCTTCCTTCATTCTTCATCATTTTCTCCTCCCTCTTCACCCCATGGCTGCCCTCCTCCCTCCTCCATCTCAACCCCTCACAACACCACCAAAAATACATCAAAACACTTCATTCCCTTTCATTAAAAACATGCACAAGCTCACTACAAACATGGGAGATCAAGAAAAATTGGATTTTGAGCACTTGGGGCAACTCAAGAAAATTCTTGAGTTGCCAAATGAGGTATTTTCTTCACCATTAGTGTAGTAATCCATTTCCTTTAGCATATATACATGTTTAGAAGTGTTTTAGTGAGGTTTAGTAAACTTAGAAAATTCCAAGTTGAGATTAGGGTTTGATTTGAGTTGAGATAGTGCAATTGAGATTTAGTAGTGACCTTAAACCCATAAAGTGTTAGTTTTATGGAGTGAAACAAGAGATTTAACCCCAAGGCATGAACTTAGAATCTCCGACGTCGGGTTCTGTGAGGAATTGTGGTGTAGTTTTGAGATCTACTTTCACCCGAGGGTCCTGAAAATTATTTAGCAATTACTGAGATGTGTGCAGGCAACCTAGAACCTATACCCAAGACCCGAGACCCTAATTCCTTTTCCTGGCCGCAAATTGCGGCCTTGGTGCGATGGAATCGCCTCGTGTTTGGTCCATGGCTCCATTTTCAGTAAACTAGACCCTCCACATGTGCAAAATTGGCTAATTTCACTTGGGGTAAAATCTGGAAGTGTTTTTCATAGTTTCTGATTTCGGTTTGTGAATTCTGTGAACTTGAACTTTGGTACTTGTGTTTTATCTCGATCACTTGACGTTTGTACGTCGATATCGGGCGATGTTTGGTCCTTTAACATGCGCAGGCTATAGGTTCTAACCTATAGGCATCTCGCGTGTCGTTTTGGTTTTGAATCGGATATTAATGTGATACGATACGCTGTGATATGTAGGTACCTCCGCGTGAACTTTGGGACGACAAGCAAGGGCGTGGCGATATCGACTTCGGCAAGTAAGGATCAAGGTGAGTAGATATATATCTACGGGGGAAGTCGGGTGGATGGCGTATAATACCCCCGCAGTTTCGTAGTGTAGCACGCGAATGCGTTATGTTATATTTTATATGTGTTTTTATGAAACATGGATATATAGTAATAGGGGCCTTAGGAGATCATGGGATAGTGTTAGAATATTAAAAGTTGGTGTTTTTAGTTAAATTCTTAGTTACGAAACCCTAGAGTAAAGTTTGGCACACACGCGCACACACACGCATACATTTGATTTTTTTGTACGTATATAGGGATATATATATATATATATATATATACATACATACATACATATACGTATGTGAGTATGTATATATATATATATGTATACATATACTCAGGTGATGAGGATAGTATATAATACTTGGAGATGAGTCGATGTGATTGGGCATGATGCCGTGAGATCGGTGACGTGATTTAGGTCGTGCTATGAGACATGACATGATTTTATAGCGGATCGTTGAGCGATGTGTTTTCATACACACGCGATATATGTTGATGGTATCGGAATGTACTAGACGTTAGATCGGTACCACTAATTCATGATATGATGATAATGATACCAGTTAGATAATGAGGTATATGCGATATTGACCCGTACCCCGATTTTGGGATGCCGTACGATGGATTTTACCGTACGATGTATAATTATGATGATTGATCCGCACTCTTGACTCGAGAATGTCGCATTATATATATATTTTATTGTACGTGACGCTATTAAGGCGGGATCACCGACTACTAGATATATCGACTCGGACTTAGATGGATTTCCTTACCTTTTCGTTTAGTCTTTTAGTTTAATCCTGTAGTTACTTGGTAGATGTTAGACTGGGCTCGAGTCATACCTATTTTCAGAAACTAACGAATCGTGGGTATTTTCAAAAGGCAACCAAGGGGACATTACGGATTTTCAAAGGACGTGCCTTTTCTTAAAAACACCGTAACCCTTATTTCCTAAAAACCACGATTCGTGCTATTTCAAATGCCAAACTGTATGACTCTTATATACACATGTATGTTCTTCATTATTGTGATTACTATTCATTCTCCGTTTATTCATGTTATTCATATCGTATTGTATGCTTATACCTGCGTTTTCTTTAGTATTATAAACCCATGTTGTCAGGACACCAGCACCATTACTGATGATGCGTATAACTATGAACACTTGCTTGCCGGCTCACACACATCATCATCGGTAATTGCCATGTCACGTACACTTTATAGAATATCATTTCATTGACACAACTTGCTAGCTGATGGTTCTAATATATTATTACTGTGCTGGTTTAGATATTGTATTCTGTATTTAGATACACATGCATATATATATTCTTTGTCATGCAATATTATGAAGCTTTATGCCAGTATTCACTATTTATTGACATCGTGATTTTGAGATTTCGGATTCCATGAGATTTCTGGATTTGGAGAAACCGCAAGGATTTTATAAAACTGGTTATCATTTCTAAAAATAGAAATTGCGGTTTTCTCGTGATATGATATGAGATATGTCCACTATGAGTTTTCTCGGCTCTTGAGCGGTATCATACACCCGATTCGAGGAGGAGGAACCGTCTGCGGGTGTATGGTGGACCCGGTGCGGTACCCCGGGGCAAGATGGTCGCAGATGATGGCGTTGAGCCTGGCAGGGGAGCACTACCGACCGATTATTTGTGACGCGGAGGATACCGACGTAGTCGTGAGATTGATTTTGGGCCAGTCCGGATTGCCGGAGCCTAAGGGCTAGTCCGGATTGCCGAAGCTCGAGATATTGGATACTGGGATTTATGTTTTGTGTCGATACTTGACACGGATTCTATGATGATTTCATTGATGATGCCTCGATTTTTATATACAGAAATCTCACTAAATAAAGAAAACAGTTTTCTCATTCATGATGTATTCTGTTTTCATTTTAATGCATTCATACATCATATATGTATTATGTTGCTACCTGAGGCACTGACATGAGCACTTGATATACACTTATGTGTAGATGTTTCAGGGTTATATTATATTGAGGATATATTATTGTATGACCTAGGATAGAGTCATACATGCGATTTCTGCTCGGCGATATTTTCTACTCATGAGTTGGCAACTCACCCCGTTTTGTTACAGTTTCTTGCAGGTTTTGCCGTACAGGTTCCTTGGCGGCTTTGCTGGCACACTACTTCATTCCGGGTGATTGCTTTGGTAGGTGGGTTCACTTACATCGTGACCACCATTGTACTTTATTTACATTCAGTTGTATCTAGTAAACTCCATCAACCAGACTTGTATATTTGTTAAACTTAGAAGACCAGTGTTTATTCTTTCGACCTTAGAATCGCGCTTGTATTATTATGGTTTTCCGGTGGATTTTGGTTTTCTTCTGAGTTTTGATCCCCGCCCTTCGGCGTTGTATATTACATTGCTTGCGTGGTTGTGACCGCCAATTGGCGAAGAGCTAGCTCCCGCATGGGGATGCCTTTATTTCATTATGTATATTATTCATGTTTGTATCCGTTTGGGGCCAGTATTTACAAAGGAAACTCTGCCGAAATTTTCGGAAAAATATGATGTTGCTTTTAAATGTTTAATGCCATTTATTTTAGTGAAATCACTTGCTTTAAACAAGTTTTCATTCACTTCTTATTTAAGAATGGTTTAGATTTCTGGGCTTTTGGCTTACTTGAATTAGGTGTGGTCCTATAGACTTCACATGATTCAAGTGTCGGTCACGTGCTATTTCGGGTCGTGACAAACTTCTCCTTCCATTCATGAATGGAAGAAGGTACTGCTACGACCCCCGACCCGGCCGCCCCTCCTCTGTGTTTTCTAAAAGAAACGTATACCCAGCTAGGCTCGTCCCTACGAGTACCGGGGTGATTTTAGCAGAGGGAGGAAAGGAGAAGGTTCAGGCTGAAAGGGATCTCCTGCAGTCTCAACCGGACCAGGAACCCGAGGAGAATCCTCCACGAGTTCAGCACTAGCTGGCCCGGGGCTAATTGAAAGCAACGCAGCACCGCACTCACCTCAGGAAAGAAGGGCAGACGCATTCCGGCCCAAAAGGCTTCTAAGTACAAGGCAATCTCTTTGCCCCTGTTAGTAATATGTATGCCCTAAAGGCCATTATATGGATAGTGGAAACTTGGACATATAATCTATGGAGATAGATGACTTTCTTGCTCAACATGATAGTACGCTATCTGGTTTACTTTATCTGAACATGTAGATTTAATCATTTACACATGTTGATAAAGCCTAAAGGATATTTGCTTGACTACTGTGATTATGATGCGGATCATACTAGTGGGGCACGTGTAGTTTATAAGCATATCCTTGAACTGTTCCTAGTCGAGGGTGTATCGAGACAGGGCATCGATATTCCAGAGTAGACTAGCGTATACCATTCTTGTCCCATATGATGGGCGATGGATGATCCCATATCCATCTGGTGAGGAGACACCAAAGATTGTATGCGGGTGCTCAGTGGAGACTGGGTACACTGAACGGACTCGCCGAGAACTCCTATGTGGTATTATATCTATCGTCGGATAGCAGTTCTCAGGGAACACTGGTACAGGTTAGTCTGTAGACCCGAGATCGTCATAGAGTCTTGTGTGTCCTCCCACTATACTTTGATCTCCACCCTACCACGGCTCTGCTGAGTCGTGCAAACAGGTGGTCTTTGGGTACAGTCTCGAGGCGCATGGAGGCAATGAGCGATAGGAGGGGTTTCGTCTCTCCCGATATTGGGAGTTGATGTTGTGCTATGCTCGATTGGCTATAACATGAAGTCCCTGGCCAGGGCTGCTGAGATTTACTGATAAGAGTTATCAGTAGTTTCTCGATCTGTTATGAGCCATACACCAGCATGACTTGTTGAGTTACTGGGGTCGACGATTCCATCCCTAGACTCGATATGCAGCATATCAGACGAAGAGACCGGACTGTACGGTAAGTGTTGCCAGTTGGCTCGACGGGAGTTTTTACAGCTTCGCTGGTTGTCTTCTGATCGTTTCAATACCCGGGTGGCCGTTATGTTTAGCTGACCTCTTGCGGCTTGTAGGTGTTTGATATGATCATCATCTACTGCCGGCGTATTGACGAGTCTTAGAGTCCCACAATGAAGTTTCCTGGTTCAGGCAAAAAGATGTGGTGTGCATATGAGATATGTGCGGGACCCGATTAAATACGGTTATGTGATAACGTATATTAATCAGGCATTTTCTATTTGACGGATCGTATGTGATATGACCGGTTTGCTAAATCAAATGTTGATTTAACAAATTACATTTAGATAAATTCTTTAGTTAAATCCTTTTGTATGCATGCATGTATGCACATGATGATGTGCATGGACACATACATACATACATAGTATCATGGTTGATGATACAAGAATGGTGGCAATGCAAGACTTATATTGAAGCTTTTATTTATATCTTTTCATTTTAAGTTAATGTAAAGAAAACCTACACATGCTCCTTTATTCTTTAGTGGGTATGCTTTACTTAACTTAATGAAAAGAATTTCCACCCATGCTTAATTCTTTATGAAAAGAATTTGCAACCATAATTATAGTGGAGGTGGAATAAAGATGTTTATTCCTTTCTCATCACTATAAATAGCTTCATATGTGATATGAAGAAACACAACAACACAACAATAACACAAGGGTGTGAAAACTAGTTATCATATGTGATATGATAGAAAGCTCAATTCTAGCCACCATTATCTTCTTCTTCCTCTCTTGATTTTTCTTCTAGAGTGAAGTTGATAAAAGAAAGGATTTTCAATTGTTGAATATAAACCACATCATCATACTACACACATCTAGCCGATTTGTGTAGGGTGTTTGCTCTACTTCGTTTGCGAAACAAGTAAAGCAAGGAGCTTTGGGCAAAGGGACTTCGGGTGGATCATCGTGGACAAGGAGGGCTTCCATCGATCCGTTCCAAACTCTCATAGTGCCAAGGAGTCACCGAGGGAGATCTACAAAGGTTGTAATCTCTACTCTTAGTGATAGTTTTACATTTGCATGTGATGCTTAGTTGTATGAATCCCTAAAACTTCTAGTTTCGATTCTTGTCGAGTTAACTTAGCACCTCTAAAATTTTGATTATGGCATATGTGATGCTACCACACCCTTGACAAGGTGCTAGCCAAACCCTACAGTGGTATCAGAGCCAGGCTAGAGCTTTAGGCGATGCGTAGGCGATGTTAAAAGTCCGATCGAACCACGAAACATCAATTTGGACCGTTCTCTGGAAATTTTTTGAAAATTGGATTTTTCCAAATTAAAAATTCCTAAAAAAATCAGCAGGAAAAATTAGAAGTTACTGTAGAAAATTTTTCAAAGATCCCTCTAAGTAGCCGCGGTTCCGCGGCAATAGCATGCTATTGGCCGCGGATCCGCGGCCGTACAATGGGTTCAGGTGAAATTTTTTTGTACAGTGCACCTGATTAATTCATTACATGCCTCTGAAATATTTTAAACCTACTCAAGTGTTGAGTTTTCTGGAGATATATTGGTTTTGGTGATTCGATCGGAAAGGTTTAACTTCGTTCAGTTTTTCAGATTTTTAGATCGTGTTAAAATGTTTGAACGAATATTAGAAACACAATTTTTCCCGTATTGGAAAAATTCCAAGTATTGGATTTTTCCCGAATTCAAAACTTTCGAAAAACATGTTCTAGAAATTTTTGAACTCGGCTCAAGTGTTGTGCAATAAGGGAAATTTAGGGTGTTTGTTTATTCGATCGAAAAGTTTAACATTGTCTATTTATCTGAAATGTGATACAATATGTGGAATTCATATAGTTAGACATGAAATACGAAGTATGTGATATTTCGAATTTATGATGTCTAAGGTGATTGTGGATTCCAAATGTTGTAGTTTTTCATTTTATTTTCTGCGACCGTAAGTGTAGTATGTGGTGTATCGCCGTTTTCGTTGCTATACGTCAACGACAATCGGGATACGCATACTTACTTACGTTGATGATATGAGATATTATGTGTTGCCGAAATATGATGAGTAGGATTGTCGCGACTGAATAGCCGGGGTTTTTTTATGTGAGATGAGAGTTTTATTTTCATTCATGTAAAATCAATTGTATATTATTTACTTTTCCGCATTAGGATAGACCCAAGGAGGGGAGCACAAGTGACCGGGTTCTAGGGTTCAGTGGGAGGCCATCTCGAGGAGTCGAGACCGGGTCTCCTAAACTCTAGAATTGGCGGGATCACTTGCCGCTCTCGTAGGGGTCTAAGGGTGTGGGCTTGGCTATTCATCACGACCATGGAATCCGTATTTTCTATTGCTGGCTCGATACAAAATACGGACATCCTAGATATCCTTTTATATGCTTCTGCTGTTGATATTCTGTAATGTGATTACTTAGTATCTGAGACGAATGGATTATTATTATATATATGATATATAATAAACGTTGCTTATATTTTACACCCGCGCTAGTCCCGCCCCGCTATGCCGTTAGTTAAGTAACCTAACGGTGCATAACGGGACACTGTGGCGAATGCGGATGGTATAAGTGTACGTTCTATTCTGTGATGGCTTAGGAACTTAAATGATGGGATCACATTAATGAGATTAATGTAAAGAAAAGAAACCTAATGATGTTGTAGAATCAGATTTGAAACAAACTCGGCTTTTTATGAAAAATGCAAGTTTCAAAAGATGCGGAGCTTAAGCCACTCCTTTTCTTAACTATTTGATTCTACAACGAGATCAAGTTCAAAGCGTTAAGGGTTTTCTTAAAAACCATCCGCAACCCTCCGTCATTTTAGGAAGCAGAGTACTTAGTATTCGTGCTGCGTATGTTGATTATAGTCAAGGCGTAGTGTACGGTAGCTAAGTGATGTCTTCCTACAAAGCATATGATGCGATTAGTTAGGACATTCATGTGATTATGTTGATCATAGTCAAGGGTCATATGGATGGGTCTAGTTAATCACGAAATGACGGGTAGAATTTGACTAGTACTTATGATATGTTGACCATAGCCAAGGTCATAAGTGACTAGGGGTAAAAACCATATCGGGAATTTCAAGAGTTGAAATTTGCAATGAGATTGCATACCATCTATATGATAGTTGGATCTCGATCTCACTGTGAGTAAGTGTTACTTCCAGGATAATTATTCCTGGCTAGTTTTCTTTTCAGGTTTTGAAAGAAAATTTGATAAAAGCAGTGGGAGACATCGATTAGATAAAATAATAACCAATCTAATTCTTTGCTAGAGCATTTCGCTAAGTGTATCCTTTTCTCTCTCCGAATGGCAGTTAAAGATGTCAGGACTTAAGCTACTACTTGAGAAAAATAAACTGACAGGACCAAATTATAAAGAATGGTTGAGGAACTTGAACATTGCACTTTCATATGATAAGGTATCATATGTCCTCAATACCGAAGCCCCACCCGTCCCAGGACCTGAATCATCTGTCGCGGATAGGGAGATCCGAAAAACTTAGGAAAATGACTGCAACACGGCCAAGTGCCTCGCGCTCGCTTCTATGGACAATATCCATCAGAAGCAACACGAGAATATGGATGTGCAATCCATATTTCTTCACACAAAGCAGTTGTATGAAGAGCAACCTCGTACTTTGAGATACGAGGCATCTAGAAAGCTGTTTCAGATGCGAATGGCTCCTGGTGCATCAGTTGGAGACCATGTTTTGAAAATGATTGGTCTTATTGAAAAACTCGAGGAACTGGGATGGACTATGGATAATGAGCAATATACGGATATTGTTCTGCAGTCTCTCCCCCCTGCCTTTGCTCCGTTCATAGTAAATTTCAATATGAATGATTTGGAGAAATCATTGCCTGAACTTCTCAATATGTTGAGAAGTGCAGAGAACACATTGAAAACGGCAAGGACTCCCGCTCTGCTTGCTAGGCCATCTTCCTCTTCATTCCCAAAAGCTAAGGCCAAAGAAAAGAAAAAGAAGAAGTCCATCAAACAGACAGGTGGAGTTAGAAAGGCAAAGGGGAAAGACAAAGCCGGGGTTGTGGGAAGCGGAAAGGAAGAATGTTTTTACTGTAAAAAGTCAGGACATTGGAAACGGAACTGTGCTGCATATCTTGCTGATCTCAAGAAGAAGAAGCATGCTGATACTTCCACTTCAGGTGTGTTTGTAACTGAAAACTGTTTTTCTTTAAACTCTGCATCCTGGGTATTGGATACCGGTTCTGGTTCTCACATCTGCAATTGTATGCAGGGATTGAGAAATAGTAGAGTTTTAAAAATTGGAGATCATACTCTGCGGGTTGGAAATGGTTCCAATATACATGCTGTATCCGTGGGAGAGTATCATCTAGGGTTGCCTTCAGGAAGTATTTTGGTTTTGAACCCGTGTTATTTTGTACCAAGTATGCTGTGTAACATAATATCCGTTTCTTTGTTGGACAATGAAGGATATCATTTTATATTGCAAAATAATGTTATGAACATTAACCTAAATCAAGAGTTGATTGGGTATGGTACACTAAATAACGGTATTTACATCCTGAACCAACACACAGTTTTCAACATACAACATACTAGTAAAAGAAAGTTTTCAGATATAAATGAAGCTTTTATTTGGCATTGTAGACTTGGTCATATTAATGAAACAAGACTAAACAAGCTACATAAAGATGGATATTTAAATCCGTTTGAATATAAATCTTATGCGACTTGTCAGTCTTGTATCAAAGGTAAAATGACCAAAACTCCGTTTAGTGGACACGGAGAGAGAGCTGGTGAACTCTTAAGCCTCATACATAGTGATGTATGCGGACCAATGTCTACACATGCAAGAGGTGGTTTTTCATACTTCATCACTTTTACTGATGATTTCTCAAGATTCGGACACGTGTTTTTGATAAAGCACAAATCCGAAACCTTTGAAAAATTCAAGGAGTATAAACTTGAAGTAGAAAAGCAAACAGGCTTGAGCATCAAGAAACTTCGATCGGATCGAGGTGGAGAATATTTAAGTACAGAGTTTCTAAACTTCTTAAAAGAGAATGGGATTCTCTCTCAGCTCACTCCTCCTTACACACCACAGCACAATGGTGTGTCAGAACGGAGGAATCGTACCCTATTGGATATGGTACGATCCATGATGTGTGATGCTGAGTTACCGCTTTCCTTTTAGGGACATGCATTGGAGACAGCAATGTATCTATTGAACAGGGTTCCAACCAAGACCGTGTCTACCACTCCATATGAGATGTGGAATGGAAAGAGACCATCTCTTAAACGGTTTAGGATTTGGGGTTGTCCAGCTTTTGTTAAAAAGCAGAATCTAGACAAACTCGAGACACGATCGGTCTTGTGTAAATTTGTGGGGTATCCAAAACATTCGTATGGATATCTATTCTACCACAAAGAGGAACAAAAGGTGTTTGTTGCTCAGCATGCCACATTTTTGGAAAATGAAATCTTTACGGAAAGTACTAATGGCAATGTGGTAGAACTAGAAGAGGTTCTAGAAACACAAATTACTCAGGAGGAATTGGTTGAAACAGATGTTGCAGTAGAACTTCAAGAACCTCAGCCGCTCAGAAGGTCTAGTAGAACTTCTCGCCCACCAGAGAGATACTATGGGTTTCTCATAGATGGTGATAGAGAAGATTGCATCATGGATGATGATGACCCTACTAGTTTTCAGCAAGCTATCACGAGTGGTGACTCGGTGAAATGGCTGGAAGCAATGAGATCCGAAATGGAGTCAATGTACACCAACAAAGTATGGACTTTGGACGTTGCGCCTCCTGGGATAAAACCCGTTGGGTGCAAATAGATCTTTAAGAGAAAGATTGGTGTAGATGGACAGGTGGAGACCTATAAAGCAAGGCTTATAGCGAAAGGTTTTCGTCAAAGACCAGGCTTGGACTATGATGAAACTTTCTCTCCGGTAGCAATGCTTAAATCCATTAGGATCCTACTTGCTATTGCTGCTCACTATGATTATGAAATATGGCAGATGTACGTGAAAACTGCATTTCTAAATGGTGATTTAGAAGAATGCGTTTTTATGGATCAGCCAGAGGGCTTCATTGATAGTGGGAGCAGCGGGAAAGCATGTAGATTTCTTAAATCCATTTATGGATTAAAGCAGGCCTCAAGGAGCTGGAACATCTGCTTTGATGATACAATCAAAGAGTTTGATTTTATCAGAAATGAAGATGAACCATGTATTTATAAGAAGATTGTTGGGAGTACTGTCACATTCCTCGTATTGTACGTAGACGACATTCTCCTGATAGGAAATGATGTTCCTATGCTACAATCGGTCAAACTATTCTTATCACAAAGGTTCTCCATGAAGGACCTGGGTGATGCCTCGCGCATTTTGGGCATTAGGATCTATAGAGATAGATCCAAGAGGTTATTGGGACTGTCCCAATCAAGTACATAGACACCATTCTAAAGAGGTTTAGTATAGAAGATTCCAAGCGTGGTGCCTTGCCAGCTAGTCATGGAATCACTCTCTCTAAGGACTTCTGTCCGAAGACTGATGAAGAGAGAGCTCGCATGAGCGTTATACCCTACGCTTCAGCCGTAGGATCTATAATGTATGCGATGTTGTGTACTCGCCCTGATGTGGCTTATGCACTGGCTGTAGTAAGCAGGTATCAATCCAACCCAGGGGAGAAACATTGGATAGCAGTGAAGAACATTCTTAAGTACTTGCGAAGGACTAAAGAATTGTTCTTGGTGTATGGTAATGGGGATCTCCAAATGGAGGCCTTTACCGATTCAAGCTTCCAAAGTGACAAGGATGACAGCAAATCAATCTCAGGGTTTGTATTTACCCTAAATGGAGGAGCGGTTAGTTGGAAGAGTTCCAAACAGGATACCGTTGCAGACTCCACGATGGAAGCTGAGTATATTGCTGCAAGTGATGCTGCTAAGGAAGCCGTCTGGATGAAGAAGTTCATTGCGGAACTAGGAGTAGTTCCAACCATTGTTGATCCAATACCATTGTATTGTGACAATAATGGAGCTATAGCATTAGCCAAAGAACCAAGGTCCCATCAGAAATCCAGACACATCCTAAGGCGATATCATCTGATCCGGGAGATAATAGATCGACATGAGATCGAGATTCGGAGAGTAGATACAAAGGATAACACAGCGGATCCATTCACCAAGGCGCTTTCACAGCCTCAGCATGAGCGACTGTTTGAAATGTTGGGTATGAGATACGCCAATAACTGGCCTTAGTGCAAGTGGGAGATTGTTAGTAATATGTATGCCCTAAAGGCCATTATATGGATAGTGGAAACTTGGACATATAATCTATGGAGATAGATGACTTTCTTGCTCAACATGATAGTACGCTATCTGGTTTACTTTATCTGAACATGTAGATTTAATCATTTACACATGTTGATAAAGCCCAAAGGATATTTGCTTGACTACTGTGATTATGATGCGGATCATACTAGTGGAGCACGTGTAGTTTATAAGCATATCCTTGAACTGTTCCTAATCGAGGGTGTATCGAGACAGGGCATCGATATTCCAGAGTAGACTAGCGTATACCATTCTTGTCCCATATGATGGGCGATGGATGATCCCATATCCATCTGGTGAGGAGACACCAAAGATTGTATGCGGGTGCTCAGTGGAGACTGGGTACACTGAACGGACTCGCCGAGAACTCCTATGTGGTATTATATCTATCGTCGGATAGCAGTTCTCAGGGAACACTGGTACAGGTTAGTCTGTAGACCCAAGATCGTCATAGAGTCTTGTGTGTCCTCCCACTATACTTTGATCTCCACCCTACCACGGCTCTGCTGAGTCGTGCAAACAGGTGGTCTTTGGGTACAGTCTCGAGGCGCATGGAGGCAATGAGCGATAGGAGGGGTTTCGTCTCTCCCGATATTGGGAGTTGATGTTGTGCTATGCTCGATTGGCTATAACATGAAGTCCCTGGCCAGGGCTGCTGAGATTTACTGATAAGAGTTATCAGTAGTTTCTCGATCTGTTATGAGCCATACACCAGCATGACTTGTTGAGTTACTGGGGTCGACGATTCCATCCCTAAACTCGATATGCAGCATATCAGACGAAGAGACCGGACTGTACGGTAAGTGTTGCCAGTTGGCTCGACGGGAGTTTTTACAGCTTCGCTGGTTGTCTTCTGATCGTTTCAATACCCGGGTGGCCGTTATGTTTAGCTGACCTCTTGCGGCTTGTAGGTGTTTGATATGATCATCATCTACTGCCGGCGTATTGACGAGTCTTAGAGTCCCACAATGAAGTTTCCTGGTTCAGGCAAAAAGATGTGGTGTGCATATGAGATATGTGCGGGACCCGATTAAATACGGTTATGTGATAACGTATATTAATCAGGCATTTTCTATTTGACGGATCGTATGTGATATGACCGGTTTGCTAAATCAAATGTTGATTTAACAAATTACATTTAGATAAATTCTTTAGTTAAATCCTTTTGTATGCATGCATGTATGCACATGATGATGTGCATGGACACATACATACATACATAGTATCATGGTTGATGATACAAGAATGGTGGCAATGCAAGACTTATATTGAAGCTTTTATTTATATCTTTTCATTTTAAGTTAATGTAAAGAAAACCTACACATGCTCCTTTATTCTTTAGTGGGTATGCTTTACTTAACTTAATGAAAAGAATTTCCACCCATGCTTAATTCTTTATGAAAAGAATTTGCAACCATAATTATAGTGGAGGTGGAATAAAGATGTTTATTCCTTTCTCATCACTATAAATAGCTTCATATGTGATATGAAGAAACACAACAACACAACAATAACACAAGGGTGTGAAAACTAGTTATCATATGTGATATGATAGAAAGCTCAATTCTAGCCACCATTATCTTCTTCTTCCTCTCTTGATTTTTCTTCTAGAGTGAAGTTGATAAAAGAAAGGATTTTCAATTGTTGAATATAAACCACATCATCATACTACACACATCTAGCCGATTTGTGTAGGGTGTTTGCTCTACTTCGTTTGCGAAACAAGTAAAGCAAGGAGCTTTGGGCAAAGGGACTTCGGGTGGATCATCGTGGACAAGGAGGGCTTCCATCGATCCGTTCCAAACTCTCATAGTGCCAAGGAGTCACCGAGGGAGATCTACAAAGGTTGTAATCTCTACTCTTAGTGATAGTTTTACATTTGCATGTGATGCTTAGTTGTATGAATCCCTAAAACTTCTAGTTTCGATTCTTGTCGAGTTAACTTAGCACCTCTAAAATTTTGATTATGGCATATGTGATGCTACCACACCCTTGACAAGGTGCTAGCCAAACCCTACAGCCCCGTACCTGGTCTGCCCTCTCTCCCTCCCCGGCCAAGCGAAGTGAGCAGCCGGGGGGAATATGGAAGCGAACCCGGATTGTGGTGAGCTTGTCCACATGCCTCAGGAGGGAAGGCGCATCACGGACACTCCTGACACGCGCTTTGGGGACCGTCCCCGCTGCGTGACCCCGGGTGGCATGACTAACTCTAACTCTCTGGGAGGATTCCGACTCGGACGAGGCAGAGGAAGAAGTAGAGGAAGAAGTGGCAAAAGACTCTCTAGACTCTACCTCAACTATTTCAACAAACTCCCCAGAAGAAGACATCTAACCTGAGCAAAGGAAGGAGTCCTCCGAGGAAAAGGAACGAGAAATCCGACCTAAAGGGAAGAGCACCGAGCTAACACACAAAGCGATGAGGAAATTATAGCGAAGTGTGGACCCTGGGGAGTCCCACCTCTATTTACAGCATTCGGCAAGCGCATCCAATGGCGCCGATCGATTCCCGCCAAAACAGACGCTTCGCGTTCGACGGCCGTCAACCTTCCACGTGTCAAAAGAGCATTGGACGCGTCCCTTCAAGCGCCAAGGACACCGGCGGCCCGTCACGTCAGCCAACCAGCGCCGGACGCGTGACCTGGCACCTGAACGAAATTACGATCGAATCGGCGCTTCCCCTTTAATGTGTTAGTGTATATGCCCTAGGGGCCATTATTCTATCATACTAGTTTGTATATTACTTAATGGAAGCTTGGGATATTCACATGTATATAACAGTCTTGCTAAACATGGTAGTATGCTACTTGGTTTTTCTATCTTAATATGTGAGTATACGTATTGATAGAGCTCTTAGGATCTTGCTTGACTACCAGCGTTGTGATGGCAGTCACAGTAGTGGGGGCTAGGTAGTCTACAAGCATATCCTTTTTCAGGTCCCTAGTCGTAGGATTATCGAGACAGGGCATCAATACTCCGGAGTAGACTAGTGTGTACGCTTCTCATCCCAGTTGGGGAGATGGTCTGTCCCACAGCCGTCAGTACGTCGTACTAGAGATAGTATACAGGTGCTCGTTGGGTCACGGGTACACCGGACAGGACTCGCAGGGAACTGTTGGTTGGTATTATACCCGTCGTCAGTTAACAGTTCCCAGGTGACATGAGTATAGCATAGTCCGCAGACTTGACACTGCTACTTCGCCTCGAGTGTGTCCTACTGTTCTTAGATTGCTACCCTACCACGGCTCAAAAGAGTCGTGCAAACAGGTAGTAGTTGGGTGCAGTCCCAAGCACTTGGAGGCAGTGGCGGTTAGACAGGATTCGTCTCTCCCGGTATTGGGGGTTGATATCGCGCTGTGTCAGAGAGCCATTACGCAAAGTCCCTGGCCAGGGCAAGTGAGATTTACTGGTAGGTTCCAGTAGTTTCTCAGGGTGTAATGGGCTTCGCTCCGACACGACTTATACCGCTATCAGGGGACTAACGCTTGACGCCCCCTAGGCCCGATATGCGATAGTCTTAGACGAACAGACCGGACTGTATGGAGATTGTCACATCAGACTCAGTAGGAGTTCGGATGGGTTTCCTCATCGGCCTTCTTATCGACATCTACCTGGGGACCGTTACGTACAGCTAGTGCCGCTTGCGGTCTGTGGTTAAACCCACTGCCAGCGTAGTAGTCGAGTCTCTAGAGTCCCACACAGAGAGTTTCCATACTCCAGGAGAAACGATATAGAGGTCGTATGGTTTTACGACAAGGGTTCCGACGCATACGTGTGTTTACGCACGTACGACATCCGGACAGTTTTTACTAGCCGGCTTTGGTTTAAGCCAGTTTCTAGTATCCGGTTATTGGATTTATACAGTCCAAAGTTTTTCTGTGTTTTCACGGATAAGAGGGGCGTTCTTGTAATTACGCGAGAAGGTTCTAGAAGGTTGGTGACTTGGGGGTTAAGGTGGCATTTGCATTAAATGAGATTAGTGACTCATTTGTGTGATTCATCCTTGTCATTAATTGTCACGTCCCGCTTCCTAGAGTACGCTAGATTGGGCACGTGACATAGCCAACCATGCTACCTGTGGGTAGGAAGTATGTTGGAGATAGTGCCCTCATAGTCAATTATTGGATCGCAGGTACGTGATTGCAATGATTGCGAAGGACCTATACCGGTAAGACAATCTTACTCGAGATGATAGTATACTATCTGGTTTGCCTTTATCAGTCGTGTACATGTTCAGGTGACTGATTACATGTTACATTTTGATAGAGCCCTTAGGATCTTGCTTTACCACCAACAGTATGATGGCGATCATATACATGGGAGTTGGGTGGTTTATATGCATATCCTTAATTGTGGTCCCTAGTCGTGGGAGTTTTGAGACAGGGCATCGATACTCCGGAGTAGACTAGTGTATACAGTCGAGACCCCGACGAGGGGCGGTGGCCGGTCTCACAAGCCACTGGTGTCAGTTGGATCACCTAAGATGTATACAGGTGCTCATTGGGTTATGAGTACACCGGACAGGACTCGCCGGGAATCTGCTAGTTAGTACTATATCTATCGTCAGATAGCAGTTCCCTGGTGACATGTGTACAGGTTAGTTCATCGACCTGAGGTCGTCATTTGTCTCGTGTGAGTTCCAACTGTGCTTTGATTTCTACCCTACCACGGCTCAAAGGAGTCGTGCAAACAGGTAGTTTTTGGATACAGTCCCGAGCCACATGGAGGCACGTGAGCGGATCGGCAGGGGATTCGTCTCTCCCGGTATTGGGGGCGAGGTCGTGCTGTGTCTAGGAGAGCCATTACACAAAGTCCATGGCCATGGCAAGAGATTTACTGGTAGGTACTCCAGTAGTATCTCAGGGTGTTATTGGGCTTCACTCCGACACGACTTATACTGCTATTGGGGGTCTGACGTTACTAGCCCCCTAGGCAGATATGCGATACTCATAGACGAACGGACCGGACTGTATATACATTGTCACTGTTAGGCTCAGTAGAGTTTCCGGATGAGTTCGCTCATCGGCCTCCCTTGAGGTCAGTCCATGGGCAGCCGTTACGCATTGCTAGTGCCGCTGACGGTTTGTGGTTAAACCCACTACCAGGGTATTGACGAGTCATTAGAGTCCCCCACAGATAGTTTCCCAAGTTCGGGCGAAACGTTGTAGAGGCCGTATGGTTTTATGGCAGGGTTCGGAAAATGCACGTGCGTTTACGCACGTGTTATTTTTCGGGCAGATGATACTGGTCGGCTTTGGTTTAAGCCGGATCCGAGTATTGTATTGAGTAGATATAATATTTTTGTCTCAGTTGCATTTGTATTCGGTCGTAATATAAATACGGGTATATTTATACAGTTACGGGGTTATCCTGAAAGTCGTTTCAGGATCACTTTTGGAAGTTGCCAGTTTCCAGTTTTCTATCAGCCGTCTTTTAACATTCGGTTAAAGACGGATTTATCTTTTCTTGGATGAGGGTGAGTCATGCTTCTAGAAGGTTCTAGAAGATGATAACTTGGTTAATTGGTGTTGTGTTTTCATTGGTTGCATTAATGAATGGATGACTAGGTTTAGTGATTCATTCATTTCATTAATGAGTTTTGTTTACTTAAGGATATTTGTTTATGGTCACCTCCTTGATTGCTCCTACACTCACCCTCCTCCTCCATATAAGTGGTCGGCCCTCTCTCCTCCTCCACTCACTCATGCGAGAAAAATTATGGTTGTTAAAAGAAAAGACTAAAGTTTTGGATACATGGAAATTTCATAGTTCATATCTCGTTCCATTTCATTTCCATCGGCAACTTCATTAACCGATCGTCCACGGTTTTGGACGAAGTGAGACAAAGTATTCTACTCATATTCTACATCCATCTTGGTCGTCTCTTTTAGCAAACTTGACGACCGAGTTGCCTCGAGTTAGAGGCGGGAGCCCGTTTAAAGAATCGTTGATGTGGTGCCACCTGGACGAGCAGATCGGAGATCGACGAGATCGGAGCAGCCGCAATGGAGCGTGGGATGATGGTTAAAGAACGAAGGACTCGGATCGTTCGGTATAACCTTTCTACACTCTTTACAGTTTGTTAGTTTAGCAATAATGGCAGATCCGGGTTAAAGTATACGATAGCGCCAGTTAAAAAGTTTTTGTTCCGCATTTGGCGTCTGTAGACGGCCGGGGCGCTACCGTAGACTTACAGTGGTATCAGAGCCTCACCATTTTGCTATACTAACTTGTGCTAACGCGTTTAAAATATCGATCGAACCGAAAATCAAAAACCGCATTTTTACAATTTCACGGTTTCTGTCGATTTTAAATGGCTTCCTAAAATTATTCTACATATCACAGAAAGTTGTGCAGGGTCTCAGAAGCACACCGACCAAATTTGGTCACGTGATTCCACCAAAGAGCCGCGGAATCGCGGCCAAACCCATGGTTTGGCCGCGCATCCGCGGCCGTTCTATGGGATCAGTGCACCAAATTTTGTCTGTGTCTTCTCTGTTGGAATTTGGGGGTTTTGGTATATATCTTTTGGGCCCAGATTTT
The DNA here is from genome assembly GCA_030015575.1 of Agapanthus africanus. Lineage (NCBI taxonomy): Eukaryota > Viridiplantae > Streptophyta > Magnoliopsida > Asparagales > Amaryllidaceae > Agapanthus > Agapanthus africanus. The sequence goes on from CM057343.1 coordinate 379,996,520, forward strand.
TTTACTGTTCACCAGTTGTTCGTGGGGCCCACTTTATGATATTTGGTCGATCGAAATTTAAACACGTTAGTTTACAGTGCTTACATTATATCTCCGACCGGGAATGTCATTTGATCGGTAAACCGCGTCTGATTGCTATAGTTCTTTTAGACGGGTTTGCGAACGTGACATTCGCGTTGATGTTCTGTGTTGTGCTGTGATGTTGCGGTTTTGTCGTGGTGGATAGCAGTGTGCAATGGTAGTACAGTTTGAGTTTATTTGTACATTTGATATTGCGGGGCGAGCGTCCAACATGTGGACTGCCATCACTGCCTGTTGTATAATATTCTTTTGGGGCACGACCAGGTTGCGGTCGATGTATCTGTTGTACTATTTTTCATTACTGTACTAGGTTTTACCTCGCGACGGAGTGCACGGATAGCCGGGTCCTGGGGGCAACGGGTCCGCATCTCATGGCTTTGAGAGGCAGAGGGGCCCCACTCTAGAATTGGCAGACAATTCGCCGCACTCGTAGGGGGTACAGGTTGACCCAAGGAGGGGTGCCCAAGATTACCGGATTCCGTGAAGTGCTGGGTGGTCCATTCACTGTGCTGTAGGGGGCTGCCTCGCTTCAGGTTTTGGCGGGTAACTTACCGCACCCATAGGGGTCTAGGTTTCATTGCACAGGCTATCCACATGACAGGGGAACGTCGGGTTTCAGCAGCGGCTCTGTGAAACCCGGGGATCCCAGATTATCTGTATTGTTCTGTGATGCTTATTACTTTTCTGTAATGTTGCATATTATCACGCCTGGAGCGATTATTGTATATTGGTTTATATACTATTAGATGTTGTATATGTTTTACACCCGCGCTAGTCCAGTCCCCGCTCTGTCGTTAGTTAAGTAACCTAACGGGTGATGACGGGACCCGGTGACGAATGCGGATGGCATATACGTACATTTTATTTTCGTTCTTTTCTGGTGTGATTATTGATGGGACTGCATTGATTTTGATCAATGCAAAGTAAAACAAACCTGTTTACAGTTGTTGGAACAAATTTAAAAAGTGTTATTGCAAAGACGTTTTCTTTTGTTTTGCATAGCGGTATTCAGTGGAATATCCTGCACCTCATTCGACGGGGCAAGGGCCGATATCCCTTCACCGGGACTGACCCCTTGGGCAGAAGTTTGCGTCAGGGTAATAACTTCACTATAGTCGATTACAAGTTGCTTTGCATCGCGGTATTCAGTGGAATATCCTACACCTCATTCCACGAGGAAAGAGCCGAGATCCCTTTACCGGGAGTGACCTCTTTAGCAAAAGGTTTTCGCCACTATATTTTAAAAAGCTATGGTCACGCACTTAGATTACGAAGCGTCTAGAGGCGCCACGTAACCTAAGTAAGCCGAAGCCCAGAAATCTAAACCATAGAAGAAGCAGAAGAAGAAGAAGAAGAACAAAAAGAAAACAAGTTTAAAAGCATCAGCAATTTTCCCAAAAATTTCGGCAGAGTCTCCTCTGTAAAAACTGGCCCCCAAACGGGTACAACAAGTATAATATACATAAACAATAAAAAGCATCCCCAAACGGGAGCTAGCATCAACGCCAACAGGCGGAAACAACCACAGCAAGCACAATAATATACAACGCCAATAGGCGAGGCTCAAAACTCAAAAGAAAACAAAACCACCAGATCTGAATAACACATGCGCGACTCTATGGTCGAAATAAACAACTGGTCCAATAAACTTATCAAGTAATACAAATATGGTTGATGGAGCTTACTAGATACAAATGAATGAATAAAAGTACAATGGTGGTTCGGATACAAGTGAACCAACCTACCGTGCAAATCACCCTGAAGAAAAGATGTGCCAACAAGCTGCCACGGAAACCTGTACATCGAACCTGTAAAGAATTTGGCACAACGGGGGTGAGTTGCCAACTCGTGAGTAGAAGACATCTACGAAAAGAAATCGAATGCACGACGCTATCCTAGGTCATAATAATAATACACTATAATATCCCAATCATCTAGTAATAGCAGGGTAATACTACGTGTAAGTGCAAATACTCCGTGTCGTGTCAGTGCCTCATATAATACTATGTCATATGAATGAAATGCATGCACCATGAAGGTAAAGTGACAAATCCTGAAATCCAGATATATATGTATAAAAAAATCTTTAGCTATTATCATAGTAGAATGTGTATAAGAATATGAAATCTGAATAATGAAACCCATGGAAATCCGTGTCAAACATCGACACAACACATGTAATCTCAAGTCTCAATATCTCGGGCTCCGTCAGTCCGGATCGGCCCATATCATCAAATCTCACGACAACGGTCGGTATCCTCCGGATATCCGCCGCGCCAGACATCACCGGTAGGTAGCCTTCCCCTGACAGGCTCATCGTCTACAACTCGATCTTCTTGCCCCGGGGTACTATACCGGGCCCACCATGTACCCGAGACGGTTCATCCACTCCTCGAATCGGGTCTCGAAATCCAACAGAAAACATGAAATACTCATGGTGGACGACTCATACATCACGAGAAAACCGCATCTTATTTAAAAAGAGAAGAGGAGAGAGAGAGAGAAGTTTTTATATATTTTTGCGGTTTTCCCCAAAAATCCAGAAATCTCATAGAAATCCAAATCTCAAAATCATGAGTAAGTATATGATAAGTGTCAGCATATGCCCATACTACTGTGCGATAACATGAAATATGAATGCATCAATGTCTAAGTAATAAATATCATGTCTTATACTAATGTCAGAAAATAATCACAATATTATATCTGTCTAGTTGCTAACTGATTCTATCCATAAAAGACAATATGATCTAAAGTGTACGTGACATAGCAATTACCGATGATGATGTGTGTGAGCCGGCAAATAAGTGTGCGTGGAACATGCGCATCATCGGTAATAGTGCTGGTGTCCTAACAGGTAAAGTTTATACTGATTATAGCAACATATAAAAGAACATGCACCATGATGATTACAGTATGAATGTAAATACAGATGTGCATTATCCACTCCTCTGCGAGATACGAGTACAACTACCACTATGTGAGTCGAACCTAAACCAGTGTCCATCTAACATCCTAAGGAATTAAACCTAATAGACTAGTCAGTAAGAAACTAGAGTCTACCTAAGGTCTTAATCAATATCTCTAATAGTCGGCGATCCCGCCTCAATAGCGTCACGTACGTAGTACGGCTTCCTTGAATCAAGAGTGCGGATCAATCATCAAATCTAAGCCTCGTACTGTAAAATCCATCGTACGGCATCCCAATATCGGGGTACGGTCAAGTATCTCCTAGGTGTCTCCTCATTCGTGTAATGTCATCATCAGCACATCTCATGATCAAGGTGTTAAACTGTGATCGCATACATCAATCATATATCATTGCCATCATGATAAGCATCATTAGTTTATCCTCAGAAATATCATGTCGTAATCAAGTTATACATATATCATATCGTGATCAGTCACCAGTTACAGTCCGGGTACTATTCTAGCGTCCCATGTACATCAATATCACCACCACTCTTTATAATTTATATATGCATGTTCATTATCTCATTCTCTAATGATCCGCTAACACTTTATTACGACTGTATAGTCAAGAATCACGGCATCAAGCCCAGTTATACTGTTTCATCATACCTCGGATATCATATCACATCAATGAATCCCATATACGTGTGGTGTATATATATACACCTATACCTAGTTTTATATATATACACACATATACGTATACGCCAAGTCAAGTTTTAGTGTGTGCGTGTATGTTTCTATCAGAAACCTACGAACCTTTCCCAAAGTATTCATCCTCAGGTATGGTTTTCCTAAATCAGTCTAGTCCCGCCTAGGGTCATTACTAGGGTCCTGCTCGGTAAGAATCTAGGGTCACATCGGGTTTCCTAATGTCACTAAGTACTATTCCTATTCTACGTTGCGGGGGTGCTAAACGCCATCCACCCGACTTCCCCCCCGTAGATATACATCTACTCACCTGGTCCATGTCTGCCGAAGACAGTGTCGCCATCCTCCTCTTCATCGCCCGCAGTCCACGTGAGGGGTACCTAGACGCAAACATTTAAATAGCATCGTAAACTGAATCACATACAAAAGTCAAACGATACAAAGAACAAGCATAGGTTAAAACCTATGTCCCGTCCACGCAAAAGAACCAAATACCGCTCGATATCGGCGTACAAACTCCGATGGATCGAGATAACATCATCAAACAACTTGTAGTTTAAAAACACATTACTTATACCATAAAACACGATTAAATCCATCGAAACCCTAAAATCTATCAAACTGTCCAATTTCGCAAAAACCCGAAAATGCCAATATACCGTTTTTCATCAAAACTTGACATTTAAATGAAACTAATGGTCATAAAACTCATTAAATAGCATTACTAGACTATACAAACCATTACTATATTTTTATTACACAAATTTATATAAATTTGAAATTTCTAGTTTACAACATTTAACAATTTTCAACATTTTCCAAGCAAAATACCACAATTCCACCTCAAAACATGATTTTGCATAAATTAATGACTTAAACCACAATTTATGATGATAATGATATAATGAAACCAATATTATATTTTAAATCCCTTTTATTTAGAATTTTCCAAAATCTAGTTAACAAAATAATAGCATTTTATTACTATTTTCCAATTATCAATTGAATCTAGTGATCAAACTAAGTTTTTTCTTTCCATTAACATGTTAATATGCTCACTAAAACTACAATCTAATGATAGAAATATTAATTGGAATTTTATATTACCCATAAACATATTTTATAAAAAACTAGTTAGCTAAAAAGTATAATTAAATCAATTTTAGGTTAACAATTTACAACATATCATCCCTATAAGAATTTCCACTTCTAAATATGTTAAACTAGTGATTATAACCCTCATTAATTAATAAAAATCACAACTTGATTTTTCAAACCCTAACTTGAATTTTAAAAGTAGTAAATAGAATTAATAGATTAAATCTAATTAAACTTTAAAAGAAATATCTAATAGAAATAAAATAAAAGAGAAGGATTTATACCTCCACAACCTCATGTCCAAACTTGAAAATGAGCCTCAAAAATACATGCTTTCCCACTCCAAATTCCATGTAAAGAAGAGTAGAGAATAAAGGGTATGAAAATATATATGATTTTGTGGAATTTTAATTGAATTTTTGATGTATTTTTGATGATTTTTGAATAAAAATGAGGTGGAAAATGGGGGGGCTGCCATGGATGAGTTGTGGCCGGCCATGGGGAGGGAGAAAGAGAAAAGAGTGAAGAAAAGTGTGGAAGTTTCAAGAAAGAATCATCATTTAAAGTCTTTTCATGGTTTAGTTAATTATTTATTTATTTATTTACTATAGCAACTCAAGAAAGCTCTAGAAATTAGGAAAAATTTGCAAATAATTTTTGCATGATACACACTAAATTCTAATATGCCATGGTTCATTTTTACAAATTAAAACCATTTAAATTTGTAATTTACACTAATTTAGTGTAAAAATAAAGCTTATGTTAATATTTAAAATAATTAATTTAGGAAATTTTTTTAATTAAACTAAAAATTTATAAGTGGCTAAATAAACACTATTTACTAGTAATTACATAATTAAATAGGTATTTTTGAATTTATAATGAAAAACAATCACGGTTTGGTTTTACGAAAAATACGTTTTACTTTACCGAAAATCCTAAAATTCACTTAAACACTTTTATTCATTTAATTATTTATTTAATTATTTTTAAAACGTTACAATCTTCCCCCCTTTAAGAAATTCGGTCCCCGAATTTAAATTAAAACTCCCCTTCCAAATACTAAAACATTTAGCAAAACACTCAAATCATCGGGGCTCCGAAATCATCAATACATAACAAAAATCAACTCCGTCAAGCATAACGAAATCATCGGAGTTATGGCGAGAATAAAATATCAAAACCCAATATGAAAACCAACATAATATACATCAATCTACAACTTATATATAGTGTGCATCATAGTGAAACTGTACAAATATCTGGATAAGGAAATATACAAAAACCCCTTTTGAAAATTGCCGTGTGATGCACGTGTCACGGCATAAGTAGCGGACGTTTATTTTAAAAAAAAATAACTATATATATATATATCGTTTATTTAACATACACGTCCCGCCTGGTTACTAAATCAATAATAATAATTAGGAAAATATACTGCTCAAACTAAAATCAATCCCAATCACATCAATAAAATGTCATGTGCGTCCGGTGCGCACTGAAATCGAAACCAATTACAGATACCATGAATACCTACAAAACAAAACTAAGTGCAACAGGTGTGCACCAAAAATATCTGTCAAGTGCAACGGGCGTGCACGACACAATATCAGGTGCATCTAATCTGTACAAAACCCCGATTTAGTGCATCTGGTGTGCACAAAATCGCATCAAGTGCGCCAAGTATGCGCAAGAATCCTAATCAGGTGCACATGGTGCACGAAAACATACATCGAATATCAAAATCGAAATCACAGCACAAAAATGCATGAAAACTAGGTCGAAACATATGTCAAAATCACGTGTAACCCCAATGCACGAAATCAAATCAAAAATCCCAAATATATAAAACCAAATCAAGTGTACTGGTTGTGTACTAAACAACATCAATACAACTGATATATGAAACACAAATAGAATGAAGGTACACACATGAAATACCAATCGTAGAACAAAGTCCTCAAAATACCAAAATCCAATCAATGAAAATATGAAATTCAAATCACTAAATCACAATCGTAAACACTATCGTCAATGTGCGCCTCTTTCCTCTGATGTCGGCTGCTTTAAACTCGCCTCTTCGTAGCTATGCAGACTGCGCTACCAACGGCAACACTCATATCTAGAGTCTCCCATGTAATCGATCCCTTCACCTGATATCCGGACTACATTAAACTTTTCGATCGATCCATCAAAATCCCATAATTCTCCGAGAGCTCAACACTCAAGTACAGTTTAAAAATATCCGGTACATACCCCAGCATCGATGATCCAGCTGTAGAAGGGTAAACCCAAGCCTCACTAATGGCACAGCGGAACTGCCGTAAACCCTAAGGTTCAAGGGCGTTCTCGTAGTCATTATGTCGAGTTAGGGTTTCATTCTTCTAGAGGGTCCATCGAAATACCTGCATGTTCTTCCGAATACTTTAAACTTAGGAAAATGGTTTTCTGATAATCGTTCGAACCCTTTAACTTCATCCGGACAGCATGTGAATACCCTTCATCCGCACGCTAAGCAATGCTTCAATCCTCAAGAATAACCAATACTCTAATGGTTATCGCATTCGAGTCGCAGCTCCCTCTGCCCGTGGTAACAGAAACCACCATCCGACATCGATGAAGATAGATCAAAGGAACGAATGAAATACGGTGCAAACAATGTACATCCTAAGGCTCCTTAAGCAGAGTAGCGTATCGTAAGTATGCCGCGGACCATACCCACGGTACGTTACTCTACCTAAATCGCCTACTCCATCAACCAAGGGTCACCTAGACTTATACAGGGTTAAACCTAGCGCTCTGATACCAACTTTGTCACGATCCGAAAGTACGGAACGTGACCGGCACTTAGATTACGAAGCGTCTAGAGGCGCCACGTAACCTAAGTAAGCCGAAGCCCAGAAATCTAAACCATAGAAGAAGCAGAAGAAGAAGAAGAAGAACAAAAAGAAAACAAGTTTAAAAGCATCAGCAATTTTCCCAAAAATTTCGGCAGAGTCTCCTCTGTAAAAACTGGCCCCCAAACGGGTACAACAAGTATAATATACATAAACAATAAAAAGCATCCCCAAACGGGAGCTAGCATCAACGCCAACAGGCGGAAACAACCACAGCAAGCACAATAATATACAACGCCAATAGGCGAGGCTCAAAACTCAAAAGAAAACAAAACCACCAGATCTGAATAACACATGCGCGACTCTATGGTCGAAATAAACAACTGGTCCAATAAACTTATCAAGTAATACAAATATGGTTGATGGAGCTTACTAGATACAAATGAATGAATAAAAGTACAATGGTGGTTCGGATACAAGTGAACCAACCTACCGTGCAAATCACCCTGAAGAAAAGATGTGCCAACAAGCTGCCACGGAAACCTGTACATCGAACCTGTAAAGAATTTGGCACAACGGGGGTGAGTTGCCAACTCGTGAGTAGAAGACATCTACGAAAAGAAATCGAATGCACGACGCTATCCTAGGTCATAATAATAATACACTATAATATCCCAATCATCTAGTAATAGCAGGGTAATACTACGTGTAAGTGCAAATACTCCGTGTCGTGTCAGTGCCTCATATAATACTATGTCATATGAATGAAATGCATGCACCATGAAGGTAAAGTGACAAATCCTGAAATCCAGATATATATGTATAAAAAAATCTTTAGCTATTATCATAGTAGAATGTGTATAAGAATATGAAATCTGAATAATGAAACCCATGGAAATCCGTGTCAAACATCGACACAACACATGTAATCTCAAGTCTCAATATCTCGGGCTCCGTCAGTCCGGATCGGCCCATATCATCAAATCTCACGACAACGGTCGGTATCCTCCGGATATCCGCCGCGCCAGACATCACCGGTAGGTAGCCTTCCCCTGACAGGCTCATCGTCTACAACTCGATCTTCTTGCCCCGGGGTACTATACCGGGCCCACCATGTACCCGAGACGGTTCATCCACTCCTCGAATCGGGTCTCGAAATCCAACAGAAAACATGAAATACTCATGGTGGACGACTCATACATCACGAGAAAACCGCATCTTATTTAAAAAGAGAAGAGGAGAGAGAGAGAGAAGTTTTTATATATTTTTGCGGTTTTCCCCAAAAATCCAGAAATCTCATAGAAATCCAAATCTCAAAATCATGAGTAAGTATATGATAAGTGTCAGCATATGCCCATACTACTGTGCGATAACATGAAATATGAATGCATCAATGTCTAAGTAATAAATATCATGTCTTATACTAATGTCAGAAAATAATCACAATATTATATCTGTCTAGTTGCTAACTGATTCTATCCATAAAAGACAATATGATCTAAAGTGTACGTGACATAGCAATTACCGATGATGATGTGTGTGAGCCGGCAAATAAGTGTGCGTGGAACATGCGCATCATCGGTAATAGTGCTGGTGTCCTAACAGGTAAAGTTTATACTGATTATAGCAACATATAAAAGAACATGCACCATGATGATTACAGTATGAATGTAAATACAGATGTGCATTATCCACTCCTCTGCGAGATACGAGTACAACTACCACTATGTGAGTCGAACCTAAACCAGTGTCCATCTAACATCCTAAGGAATTAAACCTAATAGACTAGTCAGTAAGAAACTAGAGTCTACCTAAGGTCTTAATCAATATCTCTAATAGTCGGCGATCCCGCCTCAATAGCGTCACGTACGTAGTACGGCTTCCTTGAATCAAGAGTGCGGATCAATCATCAAATCTAAGCCTCGTACTGTAAAATCCATCGTACGGCATCCCAATATCGGGGTACGGTCAAGTATCTCCTAGGTGTCTCCTCATTCGTGTAATGTCATCATCAGCACATCTCATGATCAAGGTGTTAAACTGTGATCGCATACATCAATCATATATCATTGCCATCATGATAAGCATCATTAGTTTATCCTCAGAAATATCATGTCGTAATCAAGTTATACATATATCATATCGTGATCAGTCACCAGTTACAGTCCGGGTACTATTCTAGCGTCCCATGTACATCAATATCACCACCACTCTTTATAATTTATATATGCATGTTCATTATCTCATTCTCTAATGATCCGCTAACACTTTATTACGACTGTATAGTCAAGAATCACGGCATCAAGCCCAGTTATACTGTTTCATCATACCTCGGATATCATATCACATCAATGAATCCCATATACGTGTGGTGTATATATATACACCTATACCTAGTTTTATATATATACACACATATACGTATACGCCAAGTCAAGTTTTAGTGTGTGCGTGTATGTTTCTATCAGAAACCTACGAACCTTTCCCAAAGTATTCATCCTCAGGTATGGTTTTCCTAAATCAGTCTAGTCCCGCCTAGGGTCATTACTAGGGTCCTGCTCGGTAAGAATCTAGGGTCACATCGGGTTTCCTAATGTCACTAAGTACTATTCCTATTCTACGTTGCGGGGGTGCTAAACGCCATCCACCCGACTTCCCCCCCGTAGATATACATCTACTCACCTGGTCCATGTCTGCCGAAGACAGTGTCGCCATCCTCCTCTTCATCGCCCGCAGTCCACGTGAGGGGTACCTAGACGCAAACATTTAAATAGCATCGTAAACTGAATCACATACAAAAGTCAAACGATACAAAGAACAAGCATAGGTTAAAACCTATGTCCCGTCCACGCAAAAGAACCAAATACCGCTCGATATCGGCGTACAAACTCCGATGGATCGAGATAACATCATCAAACAACTTGTAGTTTAAAAACACATTACTTATACCATAAAACACGATTAAATCCATCGAAACCCTAAAATCTATCAAACTGTCCAATTTCGCAAAAACCCGAAAATGCCAATATACCGTTTTTCATCAAAACTTGACATTTAAATGAAACTAATGGTCATAAAACTCATTAAATAGCATTACTAGACTATACAAACCATTACTATATTTTTATTACACAAATTTATATAAATTTGAAATTTCTAGTTTACAACATTTAACAATTTTCAACATTTTCCAAGCAAAATACCACAATTCCACCTCAAAACATGATTTTGCATAAATTAATGACTTAAACCACAATTTATGATGATAATGATATAATGAAACCAATATTATATTTTAAATCCCTTTTATTTAGAATTTTCCAAAATCTAGTTAACAAAATAATAGCATTTTATTACTATTTTCCAATTATCAATTGAATCTAGTGATCAAACTAAGTTTTTTCTTTCCATTAACATGTTAATATGCTCACTAAAACTACAATCTAATGATAGAAATATTAATTGGAATTTTATATTACCCATAAACATATTTTATAAAAAACTAGTTAGCTAAAAAGTATAATTAAATCAATTTTAGGTTAACAATTTACAACATATCATCCCTATAAGAATTTCCACTTCTAAATATGTTAAACTAGTGATTATAACCCTCATTAATTAATAAAAATCACAACTTGATTTTTCAAACCCTAACTTGAATTTTAAAAGTAGTAAATAGAATTAATAGATTAAATCTAATTAAACTTTAAAAGAAATATCTAATAGAAATAAAATAAAAGAGAAGGATTTATACCTCCACAACCTCATGTCCAAACTTGAAAATGAGCCTCAAAAATACATGCTTTCCCACTCCAAATTCCATGTAAAGAAGAGTAGAGAATAAAGGGTATGAAAATATATATGATTTTGTGGAATTTTAATTGAATTTTTGATGTATTTTTGATGATTTTTGAATAAAAATGAGGTGGAAAATGGGGGGGCTGCCATGGATGAGTTGTGGCCGGCCATGGGGAGGGAGAAAGAGAAAAGAGTGAAGAAAAGTGTGGAAGTTTCAAGAAAGAATCATCATTTAAAGTCTTTTCATGGTTTAGTTAATTATTTATTTATTTATTTACTATAGCAACTCAAGAAAGCTCTAGAAATTAGGAAAAATTTGCAAATAATTTTTGCATGATACACACTAAATTCTAATATGCCATGGTTCATTTTTACAAATTAAAACCATTTAAATTTGTAATTTACACTAATTTAGTGTAAAAATAAAGCTTATGTTAATATTTAAAATAATTAATTTAGGAAATTTTTTTAATTAAACTAAAAATTTATAAGTGGCTAAATAAACACTATTTACTAGTAATTACATAATTAAATAGGTATTTTTGAATTTATAATGAAAAACAATCACGGTTTGGTTTTACGAAAAATACGTTTTACTTTACCGAAAATCCTAAAATTCACTTAAACACTTTTATTCATTTAATTATTTATTTAATTATTTTTAAAACGTTACAGCTATCAGGTTCCTTCAGCGATATCAAGTTCGTTACGTTAAAGGTTTTTCGCCAAAAACCAGCCGTAGCCCTCCATCACTTCTTTTGGGTATTCAGTAGTATTCAAGCTATGTATTTTGACCTAACGCCAAGGCATAGTGTTTGGTAGCTGCTGGGTATTCAATTGTTGCATAGATAGATGAGTTGGTTTGGGACAGCCGTTCTGCCATTTTGACCTAACGCCAAGGGCATGTGCGGGTGGGTTCAAATTAACAAGATAGTGACGGGTAGAACTTGGCATGTGACTTATGACATTTTGACCTAACGCCAAGGTTATAAGAGCATGGGGCAAAAATCATATCGGGAGTTTCTAAAGAAACTGAAACTTGCCAAGTATGCGCATACCTTCTGGAGTATGAGTAACGTGGATGCATTCCATCACGTTATCATGCGATGAGAGTTGGATCCCGATTCCCACTGATGAGTTGGTTTACTCTTCGGGTGATCCCGATTGATTCTTCTTTCAGGTTTGGAGGAGAATTTGACAGGACAGTGGGAGGTTTCCGGATTAGAAAAAGTGATAACCATTCTGATCTAAGTTAGAGTGCACGTAGAGTGTTTCTTTTCTCTCTCTCTTTGGCAGCGACCTTTGACCGACTTTAGATTATGACTCAGTGACCAGGTTGACCGAACCTTCTTAAAATACTGGCTTTTGGATTGTCTATGTTGCATAAGTCATTGCCACTCCTTCTTCTACCCTTTGTATTTCTCAGAACACCCGTATTACTACGGACATCCACTTCCATTGGATAGATCCATCGTATGGTTATATACGAACTCGAAGGGACTTCTTCGAGGATGGATCAAGGTTCAGGAGAAATAGAATTGGTTTATTCAGTTGTCTTTTATTATCACCTTCTTTCAGGTTGCGAGGGCTCCTTGGTTTAGGAGAGTACACCTATTACGCTTATTGGATAGTCTTATTCCAAACCATAGGCAGGCGCCGAAAGGTAGGAAATGAAGAAAACCAATTAGCCTAAGTAGGGTGTGCAGAAGGAAATAACTAAAGACAAAATAAAGGGATTAGAAAGAGGGCAAAGTAAATTGCGACTATCATCATTCACGACCAAAACCGCGTACTTCATCGCCACTCCTATTTTCACCTTTAAAAGAATAAGGTATTATTCGGTTGTCTTTTATCATCACCTTCTCTCAAGATATGAGTACTCCTTGGTTTAGGAGGGTACACCTATTATGCTTACTGGATAGTCTTCTTCCAAACCATAGGCTGGTGCCGAACGGTAGGGAAGGAAGAAAACCATTTAACCTAACGATGGTGTACAGAAGGTAATGACTAAAGACAAATAAAGGGATTTGGAGAGATGGCAATAAAATATACGGTTGAAGTCATGAATTGGATTATGGAAGAGGCATTACTATGAATACCAAGATACCCCTACGAAACATTTTCATGTTTCAGTGCATCGTTAAAAAGAAAACTGTTTTCCCGATTAGATACTTACTCCAAGGGTATGTATTTACCAGGTTTCATTCTCATATCTGTATGGTTTTACAGATGATCAGTGGGAGTAAGTTATTGAGAATTAGGTGATCATCCTCATTATATCGGAATTCGTTATAATTGGTGATATTTGAGGAAATCGCCAGGGTACAGTTTTCCACTTACGACGCACAGGTTTTGAGTTGTTTAAACTCAGCGGACTTATACAGAGTATTGTATGTTGTCCAGTGTCCATCAGGACAAAGGGGTAGGTCCTCGTACTATGTTCTGTTTACTTATAGCTTCTCTAGTATTTAGACAAGTGTTTCGTAGAAATACAAGTTCTAAGTTTTGAGAAGTTGTGGGTATAAGAATAAAGTAGAGAACCAGGTGTCACAAGTATCGGGATTCTTCAAAGAGATCGAAGATGTAGATTCTTGTGATTGGTATTCAGATGATAGTAATGGTTTTGAGAAACTTGTTTCTCTTTTTCAGGTTACTCATAGTTGGATGGATTCCTAAGTTGAGTAATGTTGATTAGCCTCTTTCCATTAAGTTCATATGCACTGGAGACAGCTGCATGATTTGAATCTGGTTCCAATTAAATAAGTGACAAAGTTTCTATATTGGATATAGAATAGTTCGTACCTTAAAAGATGTAAAGGTACGGGGAGTTGTCCAGTTTTTGCTTAAAACCAGACTCTGGATAACTCAGGGCACGTTTCTCTAATGGTTGTTTGTGGGTTGACCCTGGCTATGACGAGGGTTGATATTCTACCATTTGGAAGATCAATAGTGATATTGTTCTTGACTCGCCACAGTTTTAGTAAAATGGATCTTTTTCAGAAAACAGTAGTGGGAGTATGGTAGAACTGGAAGTGATTCCAGAACCGCGAACGATTACGGAAAATTTAATAGGACCTATATATTCTATCAGGTTTGACATTCCAATTAGCCACTCCGCAGACATGGTGGGTAACCTCAGACACCCGAGAGGTACTCTGGTAGCCTTAAGGACGGTGACAGGGAGGTTCTTATCTACCCAGACTTGACACTACTGTTGTTCCAGGGTATGAGACCCGGTAGGAGGGTTGTCGTAGTCAGTGGGAGCAGCAGAAGCATAGTGGGCAAGTAGCTTATGTCTATTTATAGACTTGAGCAGTTATAGCGGAGAAAGATCATCTAATTTTTTGATGTGACAGTCATGGGTTTGACTTCAATCAGAATAGGGGGTGGATCTGTTGAGAAGGTAGTAGGGTGTGATGTCATGGTATTTGGATGACATACACAGAGTAGGAAGTAAAATTCCTATACTACGATCGGTTGTACTGTGGTCGTCACACAGTTGTTTATCCAGAAAGGATATGGATATAATATTTGACATTCTGGTTTCTAGATCTATGGTTTTAGATCAGGATTTGGGTAGTTTCCCAATATGGGTACTTTGACAGTATTCTAATGGTTTTTAGAATAGATGACTCCTAGCATGGTGGTGTACCTGCAGGTGATGGAGTCACCCTCTCTAAAGGTGTCTTACAGACTAAAGGAAAGAGGGATGGGCATGATTGGCAGATCACTTGCTTAGGTAACTGAGTCAATCATGAGATGTCAAGTACCACACCAGATGTTGTTTTTGCACTAGATGCAATAAGTTTGTATTAATCCAATCCTGGAGAAACATAAGGAAGCAGTTTTAGAACATAAGTACATGTTCTACGGATTTGATGACGGCAGCCTCTTTCGGGAGACGGTTATCATTCCAGGCTTCAAAGGTGACATGGATGACAGAGTGATTGTCAGAGTTATAGTTTTTCCCTATGATGAGGGACAGTATTACGGATAGGTGGTCCAAGAGGATACTGTGGGAGGCATGGTGCCCGATACTGATTAGGTTCAGTGATCGATACAGTCTAAGAAGTTTGGATATGGAGTTCATTTATGAACTAAGGTCCCATCAGATATCTAGACATATTCTAAAACAGGTATTACTCGATTCGGGGGATGGTTTTCTCCGCGAACTTGAGATTAAGAGAGATATAGAAAGAAACATCTAGGCGGATCCACTCACTGAGGCTATTTCTCGAACACAATAGTTTTACAAACGAGCTTTGTGAAACTGATTAGTAGAGGAGTTGAATGTTCGGTTTCACACGGGCTGTGAGTAGTCGACATCGCAATAATTAGCCTTGAGTGCAAGTAGGAGATTATTGGAGATAGTGCCCTCATAGTCAATTATTGGATCGCAGGTACGTGATTGCAATGATTGCGGAGGACCTATACCGGTAAGACAATCTTACTCGAGATGATAGTATGCTATCTGGTTTGCCTTTATCAGTCATGTACATGTTCAGGTGACTGATTACATGTTACATTTTGATAGAGCCCTTAGGATCTTGCTTTACCACCAACAGTATGATGGCGATCATATACGTGGGAGTTAGGTGGTTTATATGCATATCCTTAATTGTGGTCCCTAGTCGTGGGAGTTTCGAGACAGGGCATCGATACTCCGGAGTAGACTAGTGTATACAGTCGAGACCCCGACGAGGGGCGGTGGCCGGTCTCACAAGCCACTGGTGTCAGTTGGATCACCTAAGATGTATACAGGTGCTCATTGGGTTATGAGTACACCGGACAGGACTCGCCGGGAATCTGCTAGTTAGTACTATATCTATCGTCAGATAGCAGTTCCCTGGTGACATGTGTACAGGTTAGTTCATCGACCTGAGGTCGTCATTTGTCTCGTGTGAGTTCCCACTGTGCTTTGATTTCTACCCTACCACGGCTCAAAGGAGTCGTGCAAACAGGTAGTTTTTGGGTACAGTCCCGAGCCACATGGAGGCACGTGAGCGGATCGGCAGGGGATTCGTCTCTCCCGGTATTGGGGGCGAGGTCGTGCTGTGTCTAGGAGAGCCATTACACAAAGTCCATGGCCATGGCAGGAGATTTACTGGTAGGTACTCCAGTAGTATCTCAGGGTGTTATTGGGCTTCACTCCGACACGACTTATACTGCTATTGGGGGTCTGACGTTACTAGCCCCCTAGGCAGATATGCGATACTCATAGACGAACGGACCGGACTGTATATACATTGTCACTGTTAGGCTCAGTAGGGTTTCCGGATGAGTTCGCTCATCGGCCTCCCTTGAGGTCAGTCCATGGGCAGCCGTTACGCATTGCTAGTGCCGCTGACGGTTTGTGGTTAAACCCACTGCCAGGGTACTGACGAGTCATTAGAGTCCCCCACAGACAGTTTCCCAAGTTCGGGCGAAACGTTGTAGAGGCCGTATGGTTTTATGGCAGGGTTCGGAAAATGCACGTGCGTTTACGCACGTGTTATTTTTCGGGCAGATGATACTGGTCGGCTTTGGTTTAAGCCGGATCCGAGTATTGTATTGAGTAGATATAATATTTTTGTCTCAGTTGCATTTGTATTCGGTCGTAATACAAATGCGGGTATATTTATACAGTTACGGGGTTATCCTGAAAGTCGTTTCAGGATCACTTTTTGAAGTTGCTAGTTTCCAGTTTTCTATCAGCCGTCTTTTAATATTCGGTTAAAGACGGATTTATCTTTTCTTGGATGAGGGTGAGTCATGCTTCTAGAAGGTTCTAGAAGATGATGACTTGGTTAATTGGTGTTGTGTTTTCATTGGTTGCATTAATGAATGGATGACTAGGTTTAGTGAGTCATTCATTTCATTAATGAGTTTTGTTTACTTAAGGATATTTGTTTATGGTCACCTCCTTGATTGCTCCTACACTCACCCTCCTCCTCCATATAAGTGGCCGGCCCCCTCTCCTCCTCCACTCACTCATGAGAGAAAAATTATGGTTGTTAAAAGAAAAGACTAAAGTTTTGGATACATGGAAATTTCATAGTTCATATCTCGTTCCATTTCATTTCCATCGGCAACTTCATTAACCGATCGTCCACGGTTTTGGACGAAGTGAGACAAATTATTCTACTCATATTCTACATCCATCTTGGTTGTCTCTTTTAGCAAACTTGACGACCGAGTTGCCTCGAGTCAGAGGCGGGAGCCCGTTTAAAGAATCGTTGATGTGGTGCCACCTGGACGAGCAGATCGGAGATCGACGAGATCGGAGCAGCCGCAACGGAGCGTGGGATGATGGTTAAAGAACGAAGGACTCGGATCGTTCGGTATAACCTTTCTACACTCTTTATAGTTTGTTAGTTTAGCAATAATGGCAGATCCGGGTTAAAGTATACGATAGCGCAGGTTAAAAATTTTTTGTTCCGCATTTGGCGTCTGTAGACGGCCGGGGCGCTACCGTAGACTTACAAAGTATCCATCCACAGTCACATTACGGCTGTAGAAATATCAAGAACAAGATAAAACTATCTAAAATATGTCCATAATCCAGAATAACATGAGTCAATAATAAATAAATGCGGAAGCAAATGATCCAATACAAATAACTGAAAAGTGTGTCCCATAATGCGGGCTCACATCAGGAAATAAATGCAGGAAATAAAACTAACTACTACTGAACTCACAGCTCAACCTGCTGGCTGAAGTACTCCCGCTCGGACTGCAACAGCGGTACGGAATCTGGGCCATGCAAAACCCAGACGTCGGCGCGTCATGTCATCAAGTAATATAATATGAACAGTGTAGCAGGCAATGTAATATAAACATGAATACAGCAAGAATAACAATAATATGAATCATACCAGTACAGGGTAGCGTGCAGTGGGTAAACTAAACTGTTCTATCAGGTTTTCTATTCTAAAGTCTTTGAAATCAAATTGATGAATCCTCCATGTAACTCAATAGTATCCCGTACATACCCGGGACCACGGCCACAATATTCTCGGCTGCAGCCGAGACATGCCGCTAGGCACAAAACAGGAATGTGTACACTCGATAGTATCCCGTACATACCCGGGACCACGGCCACAATATTCTCGGCTGAAACCGAGACATGCCGCTAGGCACAAAACAGGAATGTGTACACTCAATACAGATAGTGAACTGTCGAGTTACAAGTCAGATTTCACCTTTGATTTCCCCATACCCCCAAGTTATATGTGTATGTCAAGTCAGGTATCTAGTAATCAAGAAACTAATGCCAACACAGGATCAAGTAAACAGATTTGTCTGGATAGACAACAGGAACGGTCCATGAGGACTACATGTTATGTTTGTTGGCATTAGACACAAGATCAGGTAACAGGCAAAGCCATGGTATATCAGGTCAAGCCAGGTAATGTATAAAGGTGTCATGTCATGTCAAGAGTGTACGGTACCATGTCATGTCAAGTAGGAAGTGTAACAGGTCATGTCAGGAAGCACAAGATGTTATGTGGGTGCTCATAATCAAACTAACATAAGCATGTGTATAAATAAACAAGCATGCGTACTATCAGAACAATAAAATGGAACATGTAATATGATATGCAAATAGATATAATTTCAAGGATATGGATGCACAGTTATTGATTAGGGTTACATTTATGGTTCCGATATTAATTAGAATGCAATTTATTAAACATGGAGTGTTAATATCACATTATTATGTAGTAATGTGATCTATGGATGCAATTATATGTATCTTAAATACGATGGATGCAAACGGGTATCCGAAAAGTTATAAAACTATAAAATGGTAATGTGGGATGTACAACTAAGCAATATGTGATATAAATATTGATATAATAATATTAATATGGATAGCATATTCAAAGCGATTAATAACTATAAAAGTGGTATTGATTAACCATGCACAAGAAAGTTCTGTTCAAAAATTCAGCGTCACCTTAATTTATAAAATAGCTTAAAAATAACAAAAATTCTCCAAAAGGGACGTGTCTTATACCAAAACAAAGATAATTCAATAAGGTTTTCAATTTTATAAGTATAAGCATCTCAGGTTGTCCCTACAAAAAGTTATGAACATTCGAAATTGAAAGTTTGCTGCTGGAATTTCCCTGGACAGCAGTTTAGAGACGTGTTCATTTGCATTTTACGTTATTTAAACAATTTATTTTGCAAGTAAATATTTCATAGAGTTATAGTATTCTGAGTTAGCTTCACAACGAACTAAAGAACGTATACTAATGATTTTTTTATGATTTATAATGAATTTTATAAGGTAGGGTGTACAGTAAATTTCAGATTTGTCGTATCCACTTTTCAACGACGTTTCATGTGTAAACTATAATATTTTCAAGTGTATAATATTATAAAATTTAGATTATAAACTAATTAAAGATAATAATAAAAAATATTACGATGATATATATTTTAAATGATATGGATGCAGTATAATGTAATCTAGTATGTCACAAGATAAGTTTTCATGATCTAGATTTAATATGATATAAACGGATGCAAACGGAACATCGAAACTTTATAAAATTAAACATGGGGCACTAGATTTAAACTATAGGTATGGTATTTATTTAAATAGGTATAAAATGAATTATATAGCATGTAGCAAGATTAACTTGCCTCGATGGGTCGCGAATCGGGAAAACGGAACGTTAACCGTCGGCGGGGAAAACTTGCGACGGGCGCACGGTTCACGGAATGAACCCAAACGACGAACAAAGGAACCACACGGGTCGGGGTACCTTGCTGGAACGTCGAGAAGCGTCACCGGCACGACGGAATTCCGGCAACAAAAGAACAGTTAAAAAAAAATGAGAAACGAGACATGAAGCAAGAAGAGAAAGAATGATAAAGAGAAGTACGAGAGAATATATGAGAGAGAGAGAGAGAAAAAGTGGAGAGAGAGAGAGAAGAGGGAGAGAGAGAAAGTGGGGCCCACGGGGTTAAAGGGGAGGTTGCGATTGGCTGAGAGAATAAATTTAGAAGGATATAAAAGATTGTAAAAATATTATATGGTTAACTTAAAGATTTAAAAGATAGGTAATGAACAGTAAGATATCAGGTTAGTTAGAAAAATATATACGATGGTTTTAATAATATTAAAATTTGGGATTTTGGCGCCAAATAAAACATTTCCAAATCGCGCCCGGGTCGTGTCCAAAAATTTGAAATTGAAATAATAGAATTTTAAGCGGGATCCAAATTTTAAAATTAAGTGTTTTATGATTAAAAAGCATGCCCCCAAAACGGACACACGTACGTGCACGTAGCCATCCAAACTCGCCCGTTTCACTGGACGGGACGAGAACACAATGCACGGACGCTACCACAAGGCTAGGGGTGTCAAGTAGGCCAAGATGAATATTTTCAATTTTATTTTAGATGCCAAAATTTGTTATATGTAGAAATGACTTTGCCGGGTAAATTTTACAGTAAGCAACAAACAAGCAAGTTAAATAAAATGAGTACCACATTATGCTGAAACAGTAACTGAAAATAGTAGCATTGGGCTCGGGTGTTACATTATACCCAACTACAAAAAGAATTTCATCCTCGAAATTCCAAGAATACAAGGATAGATAACTACAAGAAAAGGTGAGGAAACTTCTGCCGAATTTCATCTTCTCGTTCCCAAGTGGACTCTCCATGCGAGCGATTACCCCAAGAAACAAGCACAAGGGGGATAACCTTGTTCTTAAGAACCTTTTCCCTTCGATCCACGATTTCAATCGGTCGCTCCTCAAAAGTCAAGTCTTCTCGTACTGTTAGCTCCGAATGATCCAAAACGTGTGTTTCATCTCAAACATACTTACGGAGTTGAGATACGTGAAACACATCGTGCACATTTGCCAAGGACTGCGGTAACGCCAAACGATACGCTACCTCACCAACACGCTCCACGATCTCAAGGGTCCAATGATTCAAGAACTAAGCTTTCCTCGACTTCCAAAACGAATCACCCCTCTAGTCGGTGATATCTTCAAAAATACCAAATCACCCACGGTGAACTCCAGAGGTCTTCTTGACCTATCTGCCCAACTCTTCTGTCGGTCCTGTGCTGCCTTCATATGATTTCTGATAGGGTTAACCTTCTCAACTGTCTGCACAACCAAATCTGGTCCCAATAATTTTCGTTCACCGACATCGTCCCAACAAACTGGTGAACGGCATTTACGACCATACAAAGCTTCAAATGGAGCCATCTGAATAGTTGCCTGAAAACTGTTGTTGTAAGACAACTCCACCAAAAGTAGATGATCCTCCCAAGACCCCTTGAAGTCCAACCTGCATGTTCTCAACGTATCCTCAAGAGTTTGGATCGTTCTCTCCGACTGACCATCAGTTTGAGGATGATAAGCTGTGCTAAACTTCAATCGAGTCCCCAAACTTTCCTGTAAACTCCTCCAGAAGTGTGATAAGAACCGAGTGTCCCGATCGGACACGATGCTCACCGGTACTCCATGCAATCTTACCATCTCCTGTATGTACCGCTCTGCCAAAGTCTCTGTTGATTGACCAACCCGAAAAGGAATAAAGTGAGCTGCCTTGGTCAATCAGTCAACAATTACCCATATTGCATTGTTGCCTTTTGGACTCCGCGGTAAAGCTGTCACGAAATCCATGGTTATATGTTCCCACTTCCACTGAGGAATCGGAAGTGGTTGCAATAAACCAGCAACCCTTTGATGTTCAGCCTTAACTTGCTGACACACCAAGCACTTTGCCACAAAGCGAGCAATCTCCCGCTTCGTGCCCTCCCACCAGAAATGCTGTCGAATATCTCGGTACATCTTTGTGCCTCCTGGATGTACAGAATAAGCTGAACTGTGTGCCTCCTTCATAAGCTCTTCACGAACATCACCCTTTGGCGCACACAAACGGCTACCATACCTCAACGAACCATCTTCGTGGATCAATAAATCTGTTCGTAGCCCGGCTTCAACCTGCTCTCGAAAATTTTGCAGTCTAGAATCCTACGATTGAGCTGCTTTAATATTCTCAATCAATGACGAATGTACTTGCAGCTGCAACAACTGTCCCGTATAATGTGGTAGCACAACCTCCAAGTCAAATCTTCGAAAATCTGCGACGATCTCCTTCTGCGTAGTTAACACCTGAATTACTGGTAACCGACTAAGCGCATCCGGCCCAACATTAACCTTCCCCGGATGGTACTTAAGATCAAGATCGTAGTCAGCCATCAGCTCCAACCATCTACGCTGCCTCATGTTAAGCTCCTTCTATGTGAACACATACTTCAAGCTCTTATGATCTGTAAAAACTTTGACTCTTTCGCCCAAAAGGTAGTGTCTCCAAATCTTCAAAGCAAAAATCACAGCCGCAAGCTCCAAGTCATGAGTTGGATAATTCTTCTCATGGGTCTTCAACTATCTCGATGCGTATGCTACAACCTTCCCATGCTGCATCAAAACACATCCCAATCCTTTCCTAGATGCGTCACTGTGAATCACCAATCCTCCGGAATTGTCTGGCACGGTCAGTATAGGGGCGGTTATCAACTTCTGCTTCAACGTCTCGAAAGCTAACGCACACTTATCCGCCCATACAAAAGGTACCTCCTTGCGCGTAAGCTTGGTCAACGGCTCTGCCAGACGAGCAAAGTTCTCCACAAATCTCCTGTAGTATCCGGCTAATCCAAGGAAACTTCTTATCTTAGCAACATTCTTTGGAATAGGTCAATCTCAAACTGCTGCAATCTTTTCTGGATCGACGGCAATGCCATCGCCAGACACAACATGCCCCAAAAACCTTAATTCCTCCAACCAAAACTCGCACTTACTCATCTTCGCATACAATTTCTCCTGTCTCAACGTCTGCAGTGCGATTTTCAAAAGCTCAGCATGCTCTTCAAAACTCTTTGAGTAAACCAGAATATCGTCAATGAATACCACAATGAACTGATCCAAGAACGGTGAAAAGATTCGGTTCCTCAAGTCCATGAATACTGCCGGCGCATTCGTTACTCCGAAGGGCATCACTAAGTACTCGTAATGTCCATACCGAGTTCGGAACGCCGTCTTGCAAATATCTTCTGTTTTGACTCGGAACTGATGATATCCGGATCGCAAATCCAGCTTCGAGAATACCCTCGCACCACTAAGCTGCTCAAAAGTTCTCCAATGTGAGGGATAGGGTACTTGTTCTTAATAGTCACCCGGTTTAATTCTCGATAGTCGATGCACATCCTTCTTGTGCCATCCTTCTTCTTTACTAGAAGAACTGGAGCTCCCCAAGGCGAGTTACTGCTTCGAATCCAACCCTTTTCAAGCAATTCTGCAACCTGTTTCTTGACTTCTTCCAATTCTACTGGCGCCATTAGATAATACGCTTCGGATACTGGCGCTGCCCCAGGAATAAGATCAATTGAGAACTCCATGTCTCGCTTTGGCGGTAAACCCGATATATCTTCAAACACGTCCATAAAATCACGAACAACAGCCGGCTCTTCACTTTCATCACTTCCATTGATGCAAGAATATTATTTGTCGGCCTAGCCCTAAACTCGACTGGCCCGACAGAAAAACTCCCCTTCATCCCAGATAAACTCTGCTGCTCTCGACTGCCGCAAGTACTTGTGAGAAAGTGGTCAAACCCAAGGAGACAATCTGTCTCTGGATGTCCACGTCCAGGCTGCGCATGAACCTCCGTGCCCTGTTTGCATCGTTGGCAACTAATGGTCCAGCGAAACTACTGAGTCTCATCCATTCTGCTGCATGCACATCTACGGGTGCTCCGTTCTGCTTTAGTCCGATGAACTTCTCTTCCATTTCCTCCCGTGCAATCCGCGGGAAGAACTTCTCCAGGAAACTCTTCGAAAAATCCGCTCACTTGATCGGCTAGGGCAAACGGTTCTCTTCTATAAGCCACCATTCTCAGGCGTAATCCACTAACTGAATACGTACCACATCAACTCTTTCTCATCTGGAATCTGTGCCGCAATAAGCAAATTCTCTGTGTCAACTAGCCACTGCTCTGTTGGCAACGGCTCCTCCAATCCAGTAACTGTATACGGACCCAAACGTCTGAAATCTGCTACTGTCCCTACTCGGTCAACTGGCTTAGCTCCAACATTGTTCACAGACTGCTGAACGATCTGCAAACCTTCCTGAAACGAGTCTGCTTGCTGCTGGATCCGCTCGGTCTGTTTCCTTTGATTCTCCAGCATTCCCCTTATCACTCCAAGCATGGCGGCTTCGTCCACACGCCTTAGTACGTCTTCAAATTCTTACCGGCCATATTCCTGAACTCAAAACACCCAACATTAGCATGATGATAGATTCTGAATATAGATCAAGGCTAGAACTCCAAGATACTTAAATAACGTACCGCATTGTAACTATGCCGCGGTATCATCGCCACAATTACATAACTCCATCCAAGTCGCCTAAGTCCTAGAGATAACAAGGAATCAGGTTTTTGAATCGATATGCAAAGGAAGTTTGCACATCGTAAAAGATATAATCAGGAAGAATGTGATTCAAGAATGGTAAAACAGTCAAGGTGGCAGGACATGTTTCCTAAACACGGGTATTCTGATTCGTGTATTGGGTACAATACCCAACTACAAAAGAATCAACCCGACTATCCTATGGCTCTGATACCAAAAGAACCGTGTCACGCCCCGCTTCCCAGAGTACGCTAGATTGGGTACGTGACATAGCCAACCATGCTACCTGTGGGTAGGAAGTATCCATCCACAGTCACATTACGGCTGTAGAGATATCAAGAACAAGATAAAACTATCTAAAACATGTGCATAATCCAGAATAACAGGAGTCAATAATAAATAAATGCGGAAGCAAATGACCCAATACAAATAACTGAAAAGTGTGTCCCATAATGCGGGCTCACATCAGGAAATAAATGCAGGAAATAAAACTAACTACTACTGAACTCACAGCTCAGCCTGCTGGCTGAAGTACTCCTGCTCGGACTGCAACAGCGGTACGGAATCTGGGCCATGCAAAACCCAGACGTCGGCGCGTCATGTCATCAAGTAATATAATATGAACAGTGTAGCAGGCAATGTAATATAAACATGAATACAGCAAGAATAACAATAATATGAATCATACCAGTACAGGGTAGCGTGCAGTGGGTAAACTAAACTGTTCTATCAGGTTTTCTATTCTAAAGTCTTTGAAATCAATTTGAGTAATCCTCCATGTAACTCAATAGTATCCCGTACATACCCGGGACCACGGCCACAATATTCTCGGCTGCAGCCGAGACATGCCGCTAGGCACAAAACAGGAATGTGTACACTCGATAGTATCCCGTACATACCCGGGACCACGACCACAATATTCTCGGCTGAAACCGAGACATGCCGCTAGGCACAAAACAGGAATGTGTACACTCAATACAGGTAGTGAACTGTCGAGTTACAAGTCAGATTTCACCTTTGATTTCCCCATACCCCCAAGTTATATGTGTATGTCAAGTCAGGTATCCAGTAATCAAGAACTAATGCCAACACAGGATCAAGTAAACAGGTTTGTCTGGATAGACAACAGGAACGGTCCATGAGGACTACATGTTATGTTTGTTGGCATTAGACACAAGATCAGATAACAGGTAAAGCCATGGTATATCAGGTCAAGCCAGGTAATGTATAAAGGTGTCATGTCATGTCAAGAGTGTACGGTACCATGTCATGTCAAGTAGGAAGTGTAACAGGTCATGTCAGGAAGCACAAGATGTTATGTGGGTGCTCATAATCAAACTAACATAAGCATGTATATAAATAAACAAGCATGCGTACTATCAGAACAATAAAATGGAACATGTAATATGATATGCAAATAGATATAATTTCAAGGATATGGATGCACAGTTATTGATTAGGGTTACATTTATGGTTCCGATATTAATTAGAATGCAATTTATTAAACATGGAGTGTTAATATCACATTATTATGTAGTAATGTGATCTATGGATGCAATTATATGTATCTTAAATACGATGGATGCAAACGGGTATCCGAAAAGTTATAAAACTATAAAATGGTAATGTGGGATGTACAACTAAGCAATATGTGATATAAATATTGATATAATAATATTAATATGGATAGCATATTCAAAGCGATTAATAACTATAAAAGTGGTATTGATTAACCATGCACAAGAAAGTTCTGTTCAGAAATTCAGCGTCACCTTAATTTATAAAATAGCTTAAAAATAACAAAAATTCTCCAAAAGGGACGTGTCTTATACCAAAACAAAGATAATTCAATAAGATTTTCAATTTTATAAGTATAAGCATCTCAGGTTGTCCCTACAAAAAGTTATGAACATTCGAAGTTGAAAGTTTGCTGCTGGAATTTCCCTGGACAGCAGTTTAGAGACGTGTTCATTTGCATTTTACGTTATTTAAACAATTTATTTTGCAAGTAAATATTTCATAGAGTTATAGTATTCTGAGTTAGCTTCACAACGAACTAAAGAACGTATACTAATGATTTTTTTATGATTTATAATGAATTTTATAAGGTAGGGTGTACAGTAAATTTCAGATTTGTCGTATCCACTTTTCAACGACGTTTCATGTGTAAACTATAATATTTTCAAGTGTATAATATTATAAAATTTAGATTATAAACTAATTAAAGATAATAATAAAAAATATTACGATGATATATATTTTAAATGATATGGATGCAGTATAATGTAATCTAGTATGTCACAAGATAAGTTTTCATGATCTAGATTTAATATGATATAAACGGATGCAAACGGAAAATCGAAACTTTATAAAATTAAACATGGGGCACTAGATTTAAACTATAGGTATGGTATTTATTTAAATATGTATAAAATGAATTATATAGCATGTAGCAAGATTAACTTGCCTCGATGGGTCGCGAATCGGGAAAACGGAACGTTAACCGTCGGCGGGGAAAACTTGCGACGGGCGCACAGTTCACGGATGAACCCAAACGACGAACAAAGGAACCACACGGGTCGGGGTACCTCGCTGGAACGTCGAGAAGCGTCACCGGCACGACCGAATTCCGGCAACAAAAGAACAGTTAAAAAAAATGAGAAACGAGACATGAAGCAAGAAGAGAAAGAATGATAAAGAGAAGTACGAGAGAATATATGAGAGAGAGAGAGAAAAAAGTGGAGAGAGAGAGAGAGAAGAGGGAGAGAGAGAAAGTGGGGCCCATGGGGTTAAAGGGGAGGTTGCGATTGGCTGAGAGAATAAATCGAGAAGGATATAAAATATTGTAAAAATATTATATGGTTAACTTAAAGATTTAAACGATAGGTAATGAACAGTAAGATATCAGGTTAGTTAGAAAAATATATGCGATGGTTTTAATAATATTAAAATTTGGGATTTTGGCGCCAAATAAAACATTTTCAAATCGCGCCCGGGTCGAATCCAAAAATTTGAAATTGAAATAATAAAATTTTAAGCGGGATCCAAATTTTAAAATTAAGTGTTTTATGATTAAAAAGCATACCCCCAAAACGGACACACGTACGTGCACGTAGCCATCCAAACTCGCCCGTTTCACTGGACGGGACGAGAACACAATGCACGGACGCTACCACGAGGCTAGGGGTGTCAAGTAGGCCAAGATGAATATTTTCAATTTTATTTTAGATGCCAAAATTTGTTATATGTAGAAATGATTTTGCCGGGTAAATTTTACAGTAAGCAACAAACAAGCAAGTTAAATGAAATGAGTACCACATTATGCTCAAACAGTAACTGAAAATAGTAGCATTGGGCTCGGGTGTTACATTAATGCATCATAAATGCTTAATGACTCATGTAGATGAATCACTCATTTATATTTATGAAGCATGGTTGTTAATTCCTGTATACGATTTATCTTAATAAATATAATGCTTCATATATATATTATGAGAGATCATTATCTCATTCCATTCTCTTGCTCACCTTCTCTCTCCTCAAGCTCTCTCTCTTCAAACCCTAATCCTCCCCTCTCATGTGTTGAGATCAAGGATTAGATAGGCTAATTAATCAATAACCCTCACTCTATATCATCTAGGTACTTTGATTAGCAACTAAAGAAACCTAGTTACCTCAAGTTTAGAGGCAAAGCTTGGAGTAAAGCTCTCGGGTGGATCGTCTACTACTTGGAGAAGGCCGAGAAGGAGGTGGAGATCGTAAAGACGAAGGATACGGTTCATTAGGTATAATCACTTTTCATAGTAGTTTAGAACTCCTATGTATTTGTTAGTTATTGTTTTGCAAAGATTCTCGGTTAGTCGATGTTTTCACAAAGAACAAGATCGTTTTTTAATTTTCCGCCTCCCCGCATCTCGTGGGGTGTTGTACATCGACTTACAGTGGTATCAGAGTCTCGTTAAACAATAATTAACTCATTAGCAAACTCGTATGAATTTCGAACGCAAAATGAACCGAAAAAGACATCGATATCACAAGTTTATGTCGAATTTAAAACAGGCTCAAAATTTTTTTCAGGGAGCTGAAGATTAACCTACAGAGAAGTATAAGATCACTGGAGAAAAATGGGTTACTGAATCGGCCATACAGCCGCGGAACCGCGGCCGATCCCACCGATCCGCCGCGGATCCGCGGCCGAGTTGGGGCCGATTCGACCCGGTTTCCTCCAGTAACTCTGCTGTGATATTTTTGTGTTTTCTGGGATGTTTATTTTTCTGCTCAAGTCTCAGGTGCACAGAGAAGTTTTGGAGTAGAATCTAAAGTGTTTGCACGATCGAAATCTTACGATGTTTGCTAATATGATTATATCTGTGTTTGTATAATGTGTTCGTAAACCTTCCCTAACTGCTAGTATGTCGGTTGGTAAGGGGTTGCACATTTCTGTAATAGTTTTTACTATTTGTGGTTGTGAACTGTATTGGACTGTTGTGATGATTAGCCGGGGTTTGAGATGGGTTGTTATTTTCATTCATTCAATGTAATTGTAATATGTTGTAATATTATTTTGCGGGGCGCATCCAGGTTGCGGTTGTAGCCACCGTTGTATTATTTCATTTTACTATTTTTGCTCCTAGGATAGACCCAAGGCGGGGTCCACAAACTACCGGGTACTTTGAAGTGTTTAGTGGCCTACTCACTTTGTTGAGGGAGACCGCTTCACTTCGGATATTTGGCGGGTAGTTTGCCGTACCCGTAGGGGTCTAGGGTGGGGTAATGGCTATTCATCACAACTGTGTAATCCGGCTTTTATTGCAGGCTCTAAACAAACGCGGATTGCTTGCAAATCTAATAAAGTTCATATGAGATCTGGAATGCTTATTATTGCGTCTGACGAATGTACAATATCTATATATGATAGCTATTTAGACGTCACTTATGTTTTACACCCGCGCTAGCCCAGCCCCCGCTCTGCCGTTAGTTAAGTAACCTAACGGGTGATGACGGGACCCAGTGGCGAATGCGGATGGCATAAGAGGACGTTGTATTTTCGTTGTTTTCTGCAATGATAGGTTAATGATGAGACGCATTATTTATAATGCAAAGAAAATAAACCAAAAGATGAATCGTTGGAACAATTTAAAAGAAACCACTCGGTTATTTTAAAACAGATGATATTTTTAAATTGTGGAGCTTTAACCATTCCTTTTAAAAGCTATCAGGTTCCTTCGGTCATATCAAGTTCACTACGTTCACGGTTTCGCCAAAACCATTCGTAGCCCTCCGTCATTTCATTTGGGTATTCAGTAGTATTCAAGCTATGTATTTTGACCAACGCCAAGGCATAGTGTTTGGTAGCTGCTGGGTATTCATTTGTTGCATAGATATATGAGTTAGCTTGGGACAGTCGTATTATCATTTTGGCCAACGTCAAGGATATGAACTGATGGGTTCAAATTAACAAGATAATGATGGTAGAACTTGACATGTGACTTATGACATTTTGACCAACGCCAAGGTCATAAGAGCATGGGGCAAAAATAAATATCGGGAATTTCTAAAGAAACTGAAATTTGCAAAGAAGTTGCATACCATTTGGAGTTTGATGAATGTTGGTAGGATTCCTTCAACATTATCATACGATGATATTTG
Source organism: Agapanthus africanus (assembly GCA_030015575.1). NCBI lineage: Eukaryota > Viridiplantae > Streptophyta > Magnoliopsida > Asparagales > Amaryllidaceae > Agapanthus > Agapanthus africanus. The sequence continues at coordinate 380,027,030 of CM057343.1, forward strand.
GATCCCGATCCTACTGTGAGTATATGCTACTCATCAGGATATTCGTCACTTAACGATCAATGCTATAAACCAAGTAGGTGTCAAGAAAGGTGTCAGCGGGGTTACGCCCCCAGAGAAAAGAGGTTATTTAATTAAGGAACTTCGCGAAAGCGTTGGAAAACCTCCCTCGAAGTACCGACACCAGCCTGGCTGAACGGTTAAGCAAGTATTATACAGTGAGAATAGTCCTGGCTAATTCTTCTTTTATTGTTTGAGGAAGGATTCGAGAAACAGTGGGAGCCATCCAGTTTAGATAAATTAAAAACCACTCTAAACTTGCAAGAGCATCATGCTAAAGAGTTTTCTTCTCTCTCTCCTAATTGCAGCGACCCTGAAAATGACTGGACTTAAGTTACTTTTAGAGAAAAATATACTGACATGGCCAAACTATAAAGATTGGCTGCGGAATGTCAAAATGGCTTTGACCTATGACAAATTGGGGTACGTCCTCACCGCTAAGGCACCTGCTGTCCCTGGTCCCAAATCCAGTAATGCGGATAAGGAAATCCGCAAAACCTGGGATTTCGATTGTGTGAAGGCCAAGTGCATCGTGCTTGCCTCGATGAACAATGAACATCAGAGGAGGCACGAGGATATGGAACTAGATGCCATATTTCTCCATACAAAGGAACTTTATGAAGAGCAATCTCGTATAGCAAGATACGAGACCTCTAAGAACTTGTTTCGAGCGAGGTTGGCCGTCGGATCATCGGTAGGAGAACATGTCCTAAAGATGATTAGCTATATAGAAGAACTCGCAGACCTAGGGACGACTTTGGATAATGAGCTCTATACAGACCTTATTCTCCAGTCCCTTCCTTTCACCTACGCCCAGTTTATTCTGAACTTCAACATTCAAAGAAAAGAAGTTGAACTTCCGGAACTCCTTAACATGTTGAGGAGTGCAGAGGGCACCTTGCAGAAGGCAAGGGAAACACCCGCTATGTTTGTTAGCGGTACTTCTTCTTCTGGGTCCAAGGCTAGGGCCAAAGGAAGGAAAAAGAAGGCCGCCACCAAACCTAGAGGAGGTGTTAGTAAGGTGGGAAGGAAGGGAAAGAAAAAGATTGCAGTGCCGGTAGTGGCCCAGGATGAGTGCTTCCATTGTCACAGGAAAGGGCACTGGAAAAAGGATTGTAAGGCGTGGAACGCCAAAAACCAGGAACCGAAGCAAGTTGTGGCTTCGACTTCAGGTGTGTTTGTAATTGAGAATTGTCTCTCAATCAACTCTACTTCCTGGGTATTGGATACCGGATCAGGATCTCATATTTGCAATTCATTGCAGGCACTGAGAAACCGTAGAGTGCTGAAGGATGGTGATATGACCCTGATGGTTGCCAACGGAGCTAGCGTGGGAGCTGTGTCCGTAGGGGATTATCATCTGGGATTGACGAGTGGACACATTTTGGTTTTACATAACTGTTTTTGTGTACCCAGCTTAACGTGTAATATCATATCTGTTTCCTTGTTATCAAATAAAGGTTATGATTTCACGTTTGTAAGTAATGTTGTTAACATCCACCTTAATCATAGTTTGATTGGGTCCGGTACACTGGATAACGGTATATATGTCTTAAACCAACTCCAAATTTTCAATGTTCAGAACACACTAAAAAGAAAGTCTCCAGATTTAAATAAAGCTTTCTTGTGGCATTGTAGACCGGGTCACATCAATGAGAGAAGGTTGACTAAGTTACATAGAGAAGGATATTTGGACTCTTCGAATATCAAACTTATGCCACTTGTCAATCTTGTCTCAAAAGAAAGATGACAAAGACTCCATTTACTGGACATGGAGTAAGAGCGAGCGAGCTCTTGGGACTCATACACAGCGATGTATGTGGTCCAATGCCTACACATGCAAGAGGTGGTTTTTCCTATTTCATTACTTTTACAGATGATTACTCAAGGTACGGATTCATTTATCTGATGAAACATAAATCCGAGGCTTTTGAGAAATTCCAAGAGTATAAGAATGAAGTAGAAAATCAAACCGGCAAAAGTATCAAGACACTAAGATCTGATCGAGATGGTGAATACTTGAGTGCCGAGTTCCTTGGTTACCTAAAAAAGAAAGGATTTCTCTCTCAGCATACTCCACCGTACACTCCACAGCATAACGGTGTATCGGAGAGAAGGAATCGAACCCTATTAGATATGGTACGTTCCATGATGAGTAATGCTGAGTTACCGCGATCTTTTTGGGGTTATGCGCTAGAATCAGCGGCATATCTTTTGAACATGGTTCCTACCAAGACTGTGCCTACCACGCCATATCAGATGTGGAGTGGGAAGAAACCCTATCTTCAGTATCTGAAAATATGGGGATGTCCAGCTTTTGTTAAAAAGCAGCATGAGGACAAGCTCGAGGCACGATCAGTAAAGTATAAGTTTGTGGGATATCCAAAGAACTCCAAGGGGTATCTATTCTATTACGCAGAGGAACAAAAGGTTTTTGTTTCTCGTAATGCCCATTTTCTAGAATATCAGTTTTTAGAAAAGGAAATAAGTGGGAGCGAAATAGAACTGGAAGAAATTCCAGAACCGCAAACTACTATTGAAAGTTTGGTAGAACCGGTAGTTCAAGAAGAACATGACATTCCCGCACCCCTCCGCGGGAGTAGTAGGCCGTCTCATCCGCCTGAGAGATACTATGGTTTTCTCATAGATGGGGATAGAGAGGATTGCATCATAGATGATGATGAACCTACTAGCTTCCAGCAGGCCATCCAGAGCGGCGACTCGGTACGATGGCTAGATGCAATGCGGACCGAAATGGAGTCCATGTACACCAACAAAGTATGGACTTTGGACTTTGCTCCAGATGGGGTAAAACCCATAGGATGCAAATGGATCTTCAAGAAAAAGATTGGTGTAGATGGACAGGTGGAAACCTATAAGGCTAGACTTGTTGCAAAGGGTTTTCGTCAAAGACCTGGTTTGGACTATGACAAAACTTTTCTCCAGTGGCTATGCTCAAATCCATTCGGGTCCTTCTTGCTATTGCTGCCTTCCATGATTATGAAATCTGGCAGATGGACGTAAAGACGGCTTTTCTGAATGGTAATTTAGAAGAGTGCGTCTATATGGATCAGCCAGAAGGTTTCAATCAGAGTGGAGCAGCGGGAAAGTATGCAAGTTGCTTAAATCCATTTATGGATTAAAGCAAGTATCGCGGAGTTGGAACATCTGTTTTGATGAAACAGTCAAAGAATATGACTTTATCAAAAATCCAGATGAACCATGTATATATAGTAAAGTTGTAGCTATAACTGTTGTATTCCTCGTCTTGTACGTGGATGGCATTCTATTAATAGGAAATGACATTCCTATGCTATAATCTGTCAAAGGATTCTTGTCACACAGGTTCTCCATGAAAAACCTGGGTGATGCCTCTTACATTCTGGGGATCCGGATCTATCGTGATAGATCAAAGAGGATGTTGGGACTTTCGCAGTCCAGGTATATTGACACTGTACTGAAAAGATTCAGTATGGAAGATTCTAAACGCGGTAATTTACCGGCTTGTTATAGAATCACCCTATCCAAAGAGATGTCTCCCAAGACTGATTTGGAAAGGGAACGCATGTCTATTATACCCTACGCTTCTGCGGTAGGCTCTATAATGTATGCGATGTTGTGCACCAGACCAGATGTAGCTTACGCACTGAGCGCAGTAAGCCGGTATCAGTCAGACCCAGGGGAGAAGCACTGGATAGCAGTAAAGAACATTCTCAAGTACCTGAGAAGGACTAAGGAGATGTTCTTGGTTTACGGCGGAAAAGACCTCAAGATGGAGGCCTATGCTGATTCCGGCTTCCAGAGTGATAAGGACGATTCCAGGTTCATGTCAGGTTATGTCTTTACCCTCAATGGAGGGGCGGTGTGCTGGAAGAGTTCCAAGCAGGACACCATTGCTGACTCGACGATGGAAGCGGAGTATATTGCTGCTTGCGATGCCGCAAAAGAAGCGGTCTGGATGAAGAAGTTCCTAACAGAACTTCAGGTGGTTCCTACCATTGTTGATCCAATACCTCTGTATTGCGACAACAATGGAGCTATAGCTTTAGTGAAGGAACCAAGGTCCTATCAGAAGTCCAGACACATCTTAAGGCGGTATCACCTGATCAGGGGGATCATTGATCGTCGGGAGATCGAGGTTCGAAGAGTTGCTACTGAAGAGAACATTGCCGATCCATTCACGAAGGCCCTACCTTAGATTCAGTTCGAGAGGCTACTCGAGATCATCGGTCTTCGATATGCCAGTACATGTCCCTAGTGCAAGTGGGAGATTGTTAGTGTATATGCCCTAGGGGCCATTATTGTATCATACTAGTTTGTATATTACTTAATGGAAGTTTGGGATATTCACATGTATATAACAGTCTTGCTAAATATGGTAGTATGCTACTTGGTTTTTCTATCTTAATATATGAGTATACGTATTGATAGAGCTCTTAGGATCTTGCTTGACTACCAGCGTTGTGATGGCAGTCACACTAGTGGGGGCTGGGTAGTCTACAAGCACATCCTTTTTCAGGTCCCTAGTCGTAGGATTATCGAGACATGGCATCGATCCTCCGGAGTAGACTAGTGTGTACGCTTCTCATCCCAGTTGGGAAGATGGTCTGTCCCACAGCCGTCAGTACGTCGTACTAAAGATAGTATACAGGTGCTCGTTGGGTTACGGGTACACCGGACAGGACTCGCAGGGAACTGTTGGTTGGTATTATATCCGTCGTCAGTTAACAGTTCCCAGATGACATGAGTACAGCATAGTCCGCAGACTTGACACTGCTACTTCGCCTCGAGTGTGTCCCACTGTTCTTAGATTGCTACCCTACCACGGCTCAAAGGAGTCGTGCAAACAGGTAGCAGTTGGGTGCAGTCCCGAGCACTTGGAGGCAGTGGCGGTTAGACATGATTCGTCTCTCCTGGTATTGGGGGTTGATATCGCGCTGTGTCAGAGAGCCATTACGCAAAGTCCCTGGCCGGGGCAAGCGAGATTTACTGGTAGGTTCCAGTAGTTTCTCAGGGTGTAATGGGCTTCGCTCCGATACGACTTATACCGCTATTAGGGGACTGACGCTTGCCGCCCCCTAGGCCCAATATGCGATAGTCTTAGACGAACAGACCGGACTGTATGGAGATTGTCACATCAGACTCAGTAGGAGTTCGGATGGGTTTTCTCATCAGCCTTCTTATCGACATCTACCTGGGGACCGTTACGTACAGCTAGTGCCGCTTGCGGTCTGTGGTTAAACTCACTGCCAGCGTAATAGTCGAGTCTCTAGAGTCCCACACAGAGAGTTTCCCTACTCCAGACGAAACGATATAGAGGTCGTATGGTTTTACGACAAGAGTTCGGACGCATACGTGTGTTTACGCACGTACGACATCCGGACAGTTTTTACTAGCCGGCTTTGGTTTAAACCAGTTTCTAGTATCCGGTTATTGGATTTATACAGTCTAAAGTTTTTCCGTGTTTTCACGGATAGGAGGGGCGTTCTCGTAATTACGCGAGAAGCTTCTAGAAGGTTGGTGACTTGGGGGTTAAGGTGGCATTTGCATTAAATGAGATTAGTGACTCATTTATGTGATTCATCCTTGTCATTAATACATCATAAATGCTTAATGACTCATGTAGATGAATCACTCATTTATATTTATGAAGCATGGTTGTTAATTCCTTTATACGATTTATCTTGATAAATATAATGCTTCATATATATATATATATATATTATGAGAGATCATTATCTCACTCCATTCTCTTGCTCACCTTCTCTCTCCTCAAGCTCTCTCTTCAAACCCTAATCCTCCCCTCATGTGTTGAGATCAAGAATTAGATAGGCTAATTAATCAATAACTCTCACTTTATATCATCTAGGTACTTTGATTAGCAACTAAAGAAATCTAGTTGCCTCAAGTTTAGAGGTAAAGCTTGGAGTAAAGCTCTCGGATGGATCGTCTACTATTTGGAGAAGGCCGAGGAGGAGGTGGAGATCGTAAAGACGAAGGATACGGTTCATTAGGTATAATCACTTTTCATAGTAGTTTAGAACTCCTATGTATTTGTTAGTTATTGTTTTGCAAAGATTCTCGGTTAGTCGATATTTACGCAAAGAACAAGATCGTTTTTTAATTTTCCGCCTCCCCGCATCTCGTGGGGTGTTGTATATCGACTTACATAATGCACGATCTCTTCTTTGATCCGCTGACGTCATCGAAAAATACGACTAACTGCCCGGGAATCCGTGCCGACGAATTCGCCAACCAAGAACTTGCCCCAGGTGACCGATCCGATCACTCTCGACCCGATCCATAAATAGGTCGGTCCGAGAGTGAGGGGCTAATGATGATGCTCAATACTGAGAACTCCCCAGATCACGACACATGGCAGATGACGTGTCCCAGGGCTTACGGGAAAGGAGTAAGAACGGTACATTGAAGGCGTATCCCGGTCCTTCCTTCCGAGGATGTTCCCGACCTTCGGTGGCCTTTCAGACCACTCCTATGCTCGTCTTACAAACAACCATTGGCTCGCCTCCGAGCCCTCCTGCACACTGAGCTCTCTCAGCCTTCCTAGCTCGCCTCTGAGCTATCACAGAACCAAGCTTGCTCGGCTTCCCGCTCGTCTCCGAGTCTCCCGCCGAGCCCAGCTTCCTCGGTCTCATCGACCGACCCAGAGCGCATATCATAAGCGTCCCGGACATGGCCCCGCGAATCTCGCCATACGCGAGATATCCGCCGCCCCACGATCCCGCATCCCAAGCCATCGCGTTCCCCCGTTAACGGGCGAATCTCGCCATTGATGGAGGATCCCGCCATTCGCGCAGGCGCGGCTCCAAGGGCGTAATGGCCGGCGTAAATCTCGCGCCAGCCAGCCTATGGCTGCCACTATATAAACCCCCTCTCAAACGACCCAGGTAAGGCAATTCTACCCCAATAGGCCGCTATTCTGTCCAAATACCTCGACTAACTTGATCGTCGGAGGGTCTATGGTGGTACAAACCATCCCGGGACTTCCTTGCAGGTAGCTCGGTTTCATTTCAAATCAAGCCCACTGAGATCCACACGCATCAAGAGGCAACCCTCAAATCCAATCTCAGCCATCCATCACCGTTTGTGACAGATCAAAGGAAGACAACATCTGAAGAATATCCTGAGCTCCATCACTGCTCGTCTCGATGATCTTCTATTTCATTTGTCCCCGATACTACATTCATGTATCATGCACAAGTAGACCCGGTTTTGATGGTAAACGCATAATGAAGGGGCCGAAGTCATGTGATGACACGCGCTTCGCACGCGGCATATGCAGTGGCAGTTTTGTAGTATTTTGTACAAAGGTGGCGCTGTCCTAATCAAGCGCCGATTTCATCTTTTGAAGAAAAATGAATGTTAAATAATTTATAAAAAAAAATTATCAAAAATATCCCTATAATTTCCCAAATCGACGACTTTCGAATTTCGATTTCGATTCGATTTCTCGGTGCCTCGCACCTAGTTTGATGCCGATCCTGGCATAGATCGAGATCGAGGTGATTTGTTTTCGAATTATTGAGATCGGATTTAAATTTTTTGTTTTGATTTTGTGATTTTTATGTTTTAGATCTAGGGTTTTGTTTTAATTTCGAGATCTTAATTTTTGATCCGAGAATTGGAAACAGGATATGAAATCTTACAAATTTATCCATTTAAAGATACTGACTTTGCTTAGGGTTTGGGAGCACTAAGATTTTAGGAGCAGAATTCTGTAGTAATTCGTTTCCGTAGTTGATACATGCTGATGGGTTATAAAATTTAAGTTAAATTTTCTGTTAGATTATAAAATTTGTGTGGTGGGAACACTAAATTGTGTTTGGTGAGTTAATTTGAAGAGGAAATGACATTCTGCATGAATACTATTTGTTTCACTTCAGTTTGAAAAAAAGCTCACGCTGCTGATGAAGTCCATGAACTGCTGGCTCTACTTGTCGCTGCTAATTCTGCATCTTTAAACATTATGTAGCACATTTTGATTATGTAAGAATGAGCTTTTGTTATTGTTGATCGTTGTATTTGTCGCTGCTGCTGCTGCTTATGTTGTGGTTGCTTATTATGTGCTGCCTAGGCCCTATCAGAATATTTGTGGTAATTAAAATAACTAAAAATTTCTACCATGTTAAAACCCTTAAGCAGAGTTCCGACTTTTGGTAGTTTGTTGCCAAACCATGAAACCTTTTGGGAGTTTTATAGAAATAAGCTTTTTAGTTATTCAAAATAGCGCTGATATTAAATTGTAACTCAATGTTGCTTCTTTATAAGATGTTCATATTTATTGTTTTGCCACTTTTAAGGTGACAATTGTTACTTATGTGACTATGGCCATGCTTTATACTTGAAACCAGTCCTAGTTTCACATGCTGGTGTCTATTTATAATTCCAATTTTTTTTGTAGGATTAGATTTTGGAATGTGCATGGTGTGTGCTTGTGGCATGTGGTATCCAGATTGTTCCATGTAAATTCGGACATTCTAATTCAGTTCAGCAACTCAATATATAGGTGGTTTGAAATCTTAAGCTATAGGTTGGTTATTTCCTAACCCGCCTTGCTTATTTGGATGTAGTTATGTATTTAGACAGGCCATTGTGCTATCTGGACAGTTGGTGCTATCATGTTGTACATGGTTTGACATCTCGACAATAGACAATTTTTTTCTTCTATTATCCTTTTTTATTAATACTCATAGCGATTATGCCAGCAGGGTAAGAGCTTCTCTCATGTTATAATAAGAGCTTACAGATTTAAGTTTGTTCTTCAATTGTTATATTTAGTTCATTATTTAGTAAGCCTTCTATTTATTAAAATACTATCGTTGTTTAATTTTCTGTATCATATCTTACTCTCGGTGTTCTTACATAAGTTATTTGCAAATTAATTCAAGTCAAGACAGTTTATTAAAATTTCTATATATTGTTGAGATCTCACTGAAATTAAATATTGCCAGGGATGTACAGTTGAACATGTCTCACTATCGGAGAGTATACATGGACAGGATGGTTGATGATTATGAAATGAATGACGTGGAGGATGTCATGGATGAAGAGTTTCATGGAAGAGGGATGGAAGATTCAGACTCTGACGATGAAGAATATGGACACTCAGTATGCTATAGATATTATTTCCTTTTCTTTTTCTAGCTGGTGTCAAAATCTTTGTTGTCTCATTTTTAACTTGGTTAAGTTATATGAAGGGCATATACCCATTAACCATACAATAATGTAACATTTTTTAATATCCCCCCCACCCCCCGTTTGGTTAAATTCTAGGAAGAGCTTTATTAGTTCATATGTTAATGTATACATCCTTCACAATGTATATGTTCAAAAGAAAATTCTCTTCAATATTCACCATAATGGAGCCTATGAGACAATAACAACTATATCCTGATTTTGTGCTGGATAAACTTATATGCATATGAGACAGTATGTCTGTAACAACTATATCCTGATTTTATGCAGAATGACAGAGTAACTGATACTTCATCTGCAGAAGCAAGGGGAGGAAAGGATATCCAAGGTATAGCATGGGATAGGTTAAGTATCACAAGGGACACGTACAGACAAACTAGACTAGAGCAATACAAGAATTATGAGAATGTTCCTAATTCTGGAGAAGTTGCAGCGAAGGTAAGTTGAATAAGAAATAATTATTTTTTCCCTTTCACATATTAATTTACCTTTTCACATAGGCATGCAAACCGACCAAGAAAGGAGGAAAGTTCTATGAGTTTTGGCGTAACACAAGGTCTGTGAAATCAGAAATTCTTCATTTTCAGGTAAGCAGAAATTATTTGGTTCAAATTTTGATACAACAAGTTCAAACAGTTTGGTCATGTTTTCAGAATGTTCAAAGTACCCTTTTTAGGGTGTGTTTGGTTTTTTGGAGTTGAAGACATGGTTTGAAATCTTGGCCGATCCCGATCTGAGATGGCGGGATCCGATCCAAAAAATTTCAATCCGAGTTTACCAATACCATCCGATACCGAGTTATATTAGGTTTACCATTTGATTACTAGGGTTTTATATTAAGTTTTTTAATGAGTTAGAGGGTTTATCAATAGATTACCGTGCTATGTTTTATTTGGCATCATTAGTTAAAAATAAATATAAAAAATATTATAGTTCTATTTACCAACTATTAAAGCGACCATTTTAAACTCATTAATTGCTAAGAAGGAATTTGCCAAATTGTTTATAGTTTCTTATACTGTTCATTTAAAGAATTTGGTTAGTTTTTTTGTCAAACGAAATAAAATACGATCTCTTCGATTTGAGACGGCCGATAAAGCTGAGATGACCGATTCCGATCCCAAAAGTAACAGTGCGATACCAATAACGGGATTTTTAACCTTGGTTGGAGATGCATTGTATTTCCAACTACATGGTGTCCCAAATACTAAAGTTGGAGAAGTATTCCAGTGTTTGGTTGGAATGTAACTAAAGGGAATGTAACTAAAGCGAAATGTTTTGTACAAATAATATTTGGTCGGTGGATTTTGCAGCCCATAGCCCATTGCTAGACATTGCAACAGTCAAATCCCCTCACCATGGTAAACATACCTCCTTTAAGTTCTGAAGCATAGTACAAAGAATAATAACCACACCAATTTGAAAATGATTTATAAAATAATAAATAAATAACTAAATATGACTGTATATTTTCAATATTGTTAACATCTTCAACACCAAAGACCATTCATGCCATGTGGACCAAAATTCTGCAAAGTAAAATCTAATTGCTAATTTTTTGCATCAACACTCAAAAGTTGCCCAAACCTAAAACATAGTTTTTACTCAAACCTCAGCTTCATCTACTGCAATTCATCCATAACCCTACGATATCTCTACTCGACCTCTCACATTTGTTTGGGTTTTGAATACTTTTACATAGAGGGGGAGTGAGGGGGAATTGTGTAATTAGCGAGTTAAATATGAGGGTTGGGTGAAAACGTGTCATTGCGAACTTGGTGTTCCAAACCCTGCTGTTGGAACTGCGCTTAATTTGGGTGCAGTTCTAACTACAGGAAATCCACACATTTTTGCTTTTACAACTACATGGTGTTGCACCAAAAACAACCAAACACCAAATTTGACCACTTCTTGTAGTTGGAACATGATGTTGTTCCAATCACATACAACCAAACATACCCTTATTTGTGGTTTGTCAGCTGTTCTTTTTTAACGGCGGATAACAAAATTTGTACTAACAGTGCTTCAGCATCTTTCATATGCTGTAGACTTGTTGCGCTAACTATCATTTAGAATTGCCGCATATATGATAATCTGGTATGTGAAGAGTTGTGTGGTTTTCGTGGATGAAAATCCTAATACATTACCTAAATACACTGCAGGTCATTAATCTGATTGATATCTGATTCCCATACATTTCGAGATAGTATGTCTGTTATGAATATACTAATGAATGATGTAACGTTACTTCTGCTAAGCACCACATTCAACACTCAATTTTGCTTTATTCCCACATATCACAAGTAACATGTGAGTTTCAATTGTTTAATTTTATTAATATGGCGAGGATACTGTGCTTTCATTGAGTTCCTGAGTAATGGAACTTTCCAACAGATGTTAATCCCCCACAGTTGTTCATGATTATCACAATTCATGTCATTGTTTAAACTTGTTGGTTGAAATGGAGGAGTGCAACGGGGATTTTGTGTGATTGTAACTTTCCGTTAAGGTTGAAGGGGAAGTTTTATTGAAGCGCAATCATGCATGTTTTATTATATGGTATGGAGTGTTGGGCTCCTAAAATTTATTATGCACAGAAGATGAATGTAGCGGAGATGCGCATGCTTCGTTGGATGTGTCGTAACACTAGAAAAGATGAGATGTGAAACGAGAATATTCATACAAAGGTTGGTGCGGCACCTGTGGAGGAGAAGATGCGAGAAAACCGTCTAATGATGGTTTGGTCTTGTGCGACGCACCTACGGAAGCACCGGTTCGACGAATGGATATTCTTGATTAGGCCAAATCAAAAGGGCGAAAGGGAGACCGAAGAAAACGTGGATGGAGGCGATATGAAAAGATATGGATGCCAAAGGCGTTAATGAAAGTATATTGTTCGATAAGAGTGAGTTGGGGGCAGAGGATCTATGTGCACAATCCGGTGTGATTCTCATGTTGGTACATGTAGCCTACCCCGTATGCTTGGGATAAAGGCTCAGTAGTAGTAGTTGTTTAAACCTTGTCCCATTAAAATGTTATCTGCTGTGGAACACATGTATCAGAATCAAGAGAACACAACCACAAAAAATTACTCAAGTTCGTACAACCTGCAATCAAGCTGGTGCAGGGCCTCGAAGATGATTGCAATTCATTGTTAATATTAGGCCGAGCCAGGCAGATGCATTTAGTTTGTTGCATATCCCTTTTCAACATTATCAGTAGCCCTTCATGAGTAAAACTACTGAACATTTAGTTTTTGAAGGCATGCCCATTTTGATGGAAGCCATAAACCAGAAAACATGACATGCAAACTTTATTCGAGTCCATGTGTTAATGGTCTAGCTCTTAATAAGTTTAGAGTGATTATTAATTTATTTCAGTGGCACTATTCGGTTTTCAAAGCTTTGCCTAACGCTATCTTTTTTTGTTTCATGCATTCATAGACTGATTAACTGGAAACCAAAAATTTTAATTTTTTTTATAGAATACTTGCTTAAAGAAGACAATCATAAAGTTTGTTGACCATGTTATGTAGCGTAAAGGGAGAATGGTAATGATTTATGTATCTTTATATCTATGCATCTGATTGGATGTGACTAAGCTAGCAATATTTCTTGGTAATTCTTTCCAGCTTAATGTTGCATAAATACTGTTATATTGAATGTTGAGTGTAGGCTTTCAAATTAGTTATCTTCTGCTTAGTGGATATTAGCAATTCCCATCAATTATTCAAAACATTTTAGGGGAAAAACTGTTAGGAATATGTATGCCCTAGAGGCCATTATTGTATGATATAGTGGATGCTTGGACATATATATAGAGGAATTTCTTGCTCGACATGATAATATGTTATCTGGTTGCTCTTTATCTTAACATGTACACTTGTATTATTATACCGTCTTTCTGATACATGTTGATAAAGCCCTTAGAATGTTTGTTTGACTATCAGAACTATGATGCGGATCATACTACTGAGACTTGTGTAGTCTACAAGCACATCCTTTAACTGTTCCTAGTCGAGAGAGTATCGAGACAGGGCATCGATATTCCAGAGAAGACTAGTGTGTACGTTTCTTGACCTTATAAGGGGCGATGGTTGATCCCATAACTATTGGTGTTTGACATCAAAGATTGTACACAAATGCTCATTAGAGAATGGACACACTCAACAGGACTCGCCGAGAACCTCTAGATGGTACCATACCTATCGGCAGATAGCAGTTCTCTGGTGACACTGGTACATGTTAGTCTGTAGATCCGAGATTGTCATAATGTCTTGTGTGGTTCCCACTGTGTTTTGATTTTCTTCCTACCACGGCTCAAAGGAGTCGTGCAAAAGGTGAATTTTGGGTACAGTCCCGAGTTATATGGAGGCAGTGAGTGATATGAAGGGTTTCGTCTCTCCCGGTATTGGGAGTTGATGTTGCGCTATGCTCGATTGGTTATTACAGTAAGTTCTTTGTCAGGGCTGATGAGATTTACTGGTTAGTGTTATCAGTAGTTTCTCGAACCGTTATGAGCCACACATCGGCATGACTTATCAAGTTACCGGGGTGTGACGATTCCACCCCTAGACTTGATATACGACATACCCGACGAAAAGACCGGACTGTATGGTAAGTGATACTTATAGGCTTCATGGGAGTTTGGACAAGCTTGCTTGTTGATCTTCTAATCGCTCAATACCTGGGTAGCCGTTACGTCCAGTTAGTACCGCCAACGGCTTGTGGGTGACTGATGTGATCATTACCTACTGCTGGCGATTGACGAGTGTTTAGAGTCCCACATTGAGGTTTCCTAGTTCAAGCGAAACGAAGTAGGGCACATATGCTGATATGTGCGGGGGCCTGATTAAATACGAGTATGTGGTACCGTATTCTAATCTGGCGATAAATGATATTAGTCAGTTATATGTGATATAACTGGATTATTGGATCAAGTGTTGATTTAATAATATGATATATATTCATATTTGATATAATTATATATTAACTAATATTATTGCTCACTAATTATTTTCTTCTCTTAATATATGTATATACATGTATATATGATATATGTATATATATATATTATTTATGAAGCATGGTTGGATTTTCTATTTTGAGGAAATAGAATATTGAGGTGGAAAATGTGAGATATTTTGAGTATGGGGTGAAGCATGGTATGTATCATTAGTTTATTCATTTGTGTTCACTATACAAGCATAGTTGCAATTTATTATTGCAATTTATTTCATGCTTCAATAAGTGAACTCATTTGAAGAGGGCCATTCTTCGCTTGATATTTTTCAAGAGTTCACTTTTGCTTTCTACCATTTACTTCTTCTTCCTCTTGCTTCTAGCCCTAACCATCACATGTGTTGTGAACTCTAGGGCTTTAGAAAATCCTAGTGAGCTAAAACACCCTATTTCATCATCCTAGTCTAGATTAACACTTTAGACTAGATTGTTTACTTCACTAATACTAGATTAGTGAAGATGTAGCTTGATCTAGAGAAATTTCGGGCGGATCATCTTCGACACAAAGGTTGCAAAGCAAGCTCGATCCTTCAAGTGGAGCTATGAGAAGTCGTAGAGACTACTATCCGGAGCTTTAGAAGAGAAGGACTTGGTCTATAAAGGTTGTAGTTTTCTTTCTCTTAGTGTAGATTTTACTCTATGATCATGTTAACCATAATATTCTAGTTAGATTCTAGGTTAGTGTAGCTTAGCACCAAGAAATTTTTAAAATTGCATACTTGATGCCGGTTAAAACCTTATGGTGGTGCTAGGATAACTTTCATGGTATCAGAGCCAAGATAGAATATTAGGGCATGTCTTTACGACGTTAAAGTGTTCGATCGAACTTCGAAATCCACATTTTTCATAATTTCTGTTCATTTTTTCAAAAGTTGAAAATTTTCAAATTAAAAATATGCAGAAAATCGTGCAGGGTATTTTATGGAGCTCCAAGAAGTACGAGGCCCCAATTCCTTCAAAGAGCCATGGAACCGCGGCCTAAACCCTTGTCTGGCCGTGGTTCCGCCGCAAGTTTGAGAGATTGTGAATTCGTTCTTCTTGTGCTGCTCCATTGTGATATTTGGCACTTTCTGGGTATTTTTAGTGAGGCTCAAGTTGAGGTCCCTATGATTTGTGGGTGTTTCATAATTCGATTGAAATGTTTAACGTCGTCTATATTATGATGATATATGATATAATATTTGGAATTAACAACAATTAGTTCTGAGAAAACTAATTAGTGTTATAAATCTAGCGTTTTAGTCTCGGTTGATCGATTGCCACGGATTTTCGATTCGGATCAAAACTCCGTCGCAATCGCGTATAGTACGCGAACACTTAGTCGGGAATCTTTTTGAATTATTCGACTGTTTATTGAGAAGAGTTTTCAATTTGAGACTTAAATGCAAGATTTATACGTTGGGCATGAAATTCGGAATATGAGATATTCTGGGTTTATGATTTCTAAGGCGTTTGCGGATTCTAATTATTGCAGTTTTTCATTTCTTTTCTGCGACCGTAAGTGTAATATGTGGTGTATCCTCGATCTCGTTATATGCCAACGACATTCGGGATACGCATTTACTTACGTTGATGACATTTGATGATATGTGTTGCCGTGATATGTTATATTGGATCGTCGTGATTGAATAGCCGGGGTTTTTTGCGTGAGATGAGAGTTTTTCAATTTTCATTCATGTAATCAAATGTATGTAATATTTTTTTATTGGGACACTTCTGGGTTGTGGATGATGTCTCCATTGATGTATATTATTTACTTTTCCGCATTAGGATAGACTCAAGGCGGGGAGCACAAGTAACCGGATTCTAGAGTCCAGTAGGAGACCATCTCGAGGAGTCGAGACCGGGTCTCCTAACTCTAGAATTGACAGGATTGCTTGCCGCTCTTGTAGGGGTCTAGGGATGTGGGTTTGGCTATTCATCACGACCGTGGAATCCGTATTTTTCATTACCGGCTGAATTTAAAACACGGACCTCCTAGTATATCCAATATTTCATATGTTGACTTCTGCTGCTTGAGTTCTGTGATGTGATCATATAACTGCGTGAGACGAATGCTATATATATGCTATATATAATAAACGTTGCTTATATTTTGCACCCGCGCTAGTTCAGCTCTCGCTCTGCCGTTGGTTAAGTAACATGCATGACGGGGCCCGTGGCGAATGCGAATGGCATAAGCGTACGTTCTATTTTCGTTTTTTTCTGTGATGTTTAGGGAAACATTAATGATGCGACTTCATTAATGAGATTAATGGAAAAAAAGAAACCTAAAGATGTAGAATCAATTTTTTTTAAAAGGTAGATCTAGTTCTTGTTTCGCATAGTGGTATTCCTTGATGAATATCCAGCACCTCATTCGACGAGGAAAGAGCCGATATCTCTTCACCGGGAATGACCTTTTTAGCAAAACTAGCAAATGTTACAACCCACTCGGTTTTGTTTGTGATAGCTTCTCTAGTTCTTACTTTGCATAGTAGTATTCCTTGATGAATATCCAACACCTCATTCGATGAGGAAAGAGCCGAGATCCCTTCACTGGGAGTGACCTCTTTAGCAAAACTAGCAAAAGCTAAAAAACACTTCTTTTCAAATCACTAGACTCTACAATGATATCAAGTTCATTATGATAAAGGTTTTCTTCAAAACCAGTCGTAGCCTTCCGTTATTTTAGATAAGTGCTATTTAGTATTCGTGCTGCGTTTGTTGACCATAGCCAAGGCGCAGTGTACGGTAGCCGATTAGTGCTTATCTGTCGGCATGTGATGCGATTGGATTAGGGTAGTCATACGGCTTTGTTGACATTAGCCAAGGGTCGTATGGGTGGGTTTAATTCAATCACGAAATGACGGATCAAACTTGGCTAGCGCTCATGATTTATTGACCATAGCCAAGGTCATAAGTTGCTAGGGGTAAAAACAGATATTGGGTATTTCAAGTGTTAGAAATTTGCAATGATATTGCATACCTTCTATGAGATAGTTGGATCCCGACACCCACTGCGAGTAAGTGTTACTCCTGAGAGAGTTTTCTACTTTACAATTAGTTTATCCAGTAGGTGTCTAAGAAAGGTGTTAACGGGGTTATGTCTCTGCGGAAACGAGGTTATTTAATTAGTTTTATGCGAAAGCATGGGGACACTCCCTCGGAGTACCAATACCTGTCTGGCTGACCGAATGGCGAACTTGTAGGGTGTAATTAATCTCGGCTAATCTTACTTTTTATGGTTTGAAGGAAGATTTGATAAAAACAGTGGGAGCCATCCTGATTAGATAAGATAATAACCAATCTAATCTTGCAAAGTGCGCATGCTAAAGCGTTTCCTTCTCTCTCTCCAGATAGCGACCATGACACGCCTTAATCAAGATAATAATATGGATGTATTGACCAAATCCGCTTATTATACTGAGCTGAGGAACGTTGGTTCCGCTTTTTCTTATGATTGTCATAAGTCTGAGGTAGGAATATGGGAATATCAGGATTCCCACGCAATCCGAACGAAGAAAGAGCATGATGATGCATCTTATTCGGGTGTGTTCGTTACCGAGAACTGTATCTCAGTTTGCTTTACGTTCTGGGTATTGGATACCGGATCAGGATCCCACGTTTGTAATTTGTTACATAAGCTAAGAAGAGGTAGAGAACTGGGAAAATGTGATGTCTCTAAAAGTAGGGAATGGAGCAATTGTTGCATCCAAAGCAGTTGGTGAATATCACCTGGTATTACCAAATGGTAATACAATAATTCTGAACGACTGTTATTACGTACCAAACATGATGTGCAATATTATATCAGTTTTTTTGTTGCATAAAGAAAGATATAACTTTGTATTAGAGGATAATGTTATGGATATTTTCCTAAACCAAGTGTTGATTGGGTTTGGTACGTTATGTAATGGTATATACGTTTTAAATCAAACGACAGTTCTAAGCATACAGAACACACACAAGAGGAAAAGTTCAGAAATGAACGAAGCCTTCTTGTGACATTGTAGACTAGGTCATATCAATGCGACCGGACTAGTTAAGTTGCATATAGATGGATATTTGAATTCGTTCGAATTTACATCTTATGAAACTTGCGAGTCATGTCTCAAAGGCAAGATGACAAAAACTCTGTTTACTGGACACGGAGAGAGAGCTATTGAACTCTTGGGACTGATACATAGTGATGTATGCGGTTCTATGTCTATACATGCCAGGAATGGTTCCTCGTACCTTATGACATTCACCGATGATCTCTCAAGATTCGGACATGTGTTCTTGTTGAAACACAAATTTGAAGTTTTTGAGAAATTCAAGAAATATAAGTACGAAGTTGAGAACCTAAAAGTATTAAAATCCTACGATCTGATCAGGAAGGAGAATACTTAAGCACGGAACTCCGAGACTATTTAAAAGAGAATGAGATTCTCCATCAGCTTACTCCTCCGTATACACCACAGTACAATGAAGTATCGGAGCGGAGCAATCGCACCCTATTAGATATGGTGTGCTTTATGATGAGTAATGCCGAGTTACTTATTTCCTTTTGGAGTTATGCACTTGAGACAGCTGCATATCTATTGAATAGGGTTCTGACCAAATCCGTGCCTACCACTCCATATGAGATATGGAATGGGAAGAGACTATCTCTTAAACGAGTTAAGACATGGGTTGTCCGGTCTATGTTAAAAAGCAAAATCCGGACAAGCTCGAGGCAATGTCTGTTTTGTGCAAGTTTGTGGGATATCCAAAGAATTCATATGGATATATTTTCTACCATACCGATGAACAAAAAGTGTTTGTTGTGAAAGAAATTAGTGTTAATGAGGTAGAACTGGAAGAAGTTCCAGCTACACAAACTATAACTGACGATTTGGTAGAACCGGAGGATTCAATAGTCTCCAATGAATCTCAGCCATTCCGCAGATCTAGTAGGGTTCCTCATCCACCTGAGATATACTACGATTTTCTCATGGACGGTGGGAGCGAGAATTGCATCATGGAAGATGATGACCCAATTAGTTTCGAGCAGGCCATTACAAGTGGAGACTCTGTGAAATGGCTGGATGCTATGCGATTTGAGATGGAATCCATGTACACTAATAAAGTATGGACTTTGGAAATTGCTCCTGAAGGGATAAAACCTATCGGGAGCAAGTGGATTTTTAAGAAGAAAATTGGTGTAGATGGAAAGGTTGAGACATTCAAAACTAGACTTGTTGCTAAAGGTTTTCGTCAACGACCAGGTGTCGACTATGATGAAACCTTTTCTCTTGTCGCTATGCTTAAGTCCATCAGGATCCTACTTGCCATTTCTGCATACCATGACTACGAAATCTGGCAGATGGACGTCAAAACCGCTTTCTAAATGGTGATTTAGAAGAGAGCGTGTATATGACACAGCCAGAGGGCTTCGTAGACAGTGGGAGCAGCGGAAATGTGTGTAAGCTGCATAAATCCATCTACCGATTAAAGCAGGCATCGCGGAGATGGAACATCTGTTTCGATGAAGCTATCAAAGAGTTTAACTTAATAAAAAATTAGATGAACCATGTATATACAAAAAGGTTGTAGAGAGTAAGGTTTTCTTTCTCGTATTGTAAGTGGATGACATGCTTTTGATAGGAAACGATGTTCCTATGCTACAATCGGTCAAACTCTTCTTATCACAAAAGTTCTCCATGAAAAATCTAGGTGATGCCTCCTACATCCTGAGGATAAAGATCTATAGAGATAGATCTAAGCGGATGTTGTCTCAATCGAGGTACATTGACATTATACTAAAGAGGTTTAGTATGGAAGATTCTAAACGCGGTAATTTACCCGCTTGTTCAGGAATCACTCTCTCCAAAGAGATGTCTTTCAAGACTGATTTGGAGAGGGCTCGCATGTAAGAGATACTTTTTGCTTCTGCAGTCGGGTCTATCATGTATGCGATGTTATATACCAGACCGGATGTAGCTTACTCACTAGGTGTAGTGAGTAGGTATCAATCAAATCCTGGGGAGAAATACTGGACAGCTGTGAAGAATATTCTTAAGTACTTGAGAAGGACTAAAGAAATGTTCTTGGTGTATGGTAACGGAGAATTCCAGGTGGAGTCCTTTACTGATTCGAGCTTCCAGAGTGATAAGGACGACAGTAATTCGGTCTCGGGTTTTGTTTTCATCCTCAATGGAGGGGCGGTATGTTGGAAGAGTTCCAAGCAAGATACCGTAGCAGACTCGACGACGGAGGCTGAATACATCAGTGCTAACGATGCTGCCAAATAGGCTGTCTAGATGAAGAAGTTCATAGCTGAACTTGGTGTGGTTCCATCCATTGAGCATTCAATACCTGTGTATTGTGATAACAATGAAGCTGTGGCTTTGGCCAAGAAATCCTGGTCCCATCAGCAATCCAGACATATTCTTATATGGTATCACCTGATCCGGGAGATACAGGAGATCGAGGTCGGGAGAGTTGACACGAAGGACAACGCAACGGATCCACTCACGAAAGCCCTCCCCCAGACACAGTTTGAAAGACTTTTTGGGATGTTAGGTATGAGATACTACAACAACTGGCCTTAGTGCAAGTGGAAGATTGCTAGGAATATATATGCCGTAGAGGCCATTATTGTATGATATAGTGGATGCTTGGACATATATATAGAGGAATTTCTTGCTCGACATGATAGTATGCTATCTGGTTATTCTTTATCTTAACATGTACACTTGTATTATTATACCGGCTCTTTGATACATGTTGATAAAGCCCATAGGATGTTTGCTTGACTACCAGGACTATGATGCGAATCATACTACTGGGACTTGTGTAGTCTATAAGCACACCCTTTAACTGTTCCTAGTCGAGAGAGTATCGAGACATTGCATCGATATTCCAGAGAAGACTAGTGTGTACGTTTCTTAACCCTGTAGGGAGCGATGGTTGATCACATAACCATTGGTGTTTGACATCAAAGATTATACACATGTGCTCATTAGAGAATGGGTACACTCAACAGGACTCGCCGAGAACTCCTGATGGTACTATATCTATCGTCAGATAGCAGTTCTCTGGTGACACTGGTACATGTTAGTCTGTAGACCCAAGATCGTCATAGTGTATTGTGTGGTTCCCACTGTGTTTTGATTTCCTCCATACCACGGCTCAAAGGAGTCGTGCAAACAGGTGGATTTTAGGTACAGTCCCGAGTCACATGGAGACTGAGCAATAGGAAGGGTTTCGTCTCTCCCGGTATTGGGAGTTTATGTTGCGCTATGCTCGATTGGCTATAACAGTAAGTCCTTGGTCAGGGCTGATGAGATTTACTGGTAAGTGTTATCAGTAGTTTCTCGAACCGTTATGAGCCACACATCGGCATGACTTATCAAGTTATTGGGGTCTAACGATTCCACCCACCCATAGACTCGATATGCGACATATCATACGAAGAGACTGGACTGTACGGTAAGTGTTACTTATAGGCTTCATGGGAGTTTGGATAAGCTTGCTTGTTGATCTTCTAATCGCTCAATACCTGGGTAGCCGTTACGTCCAGCTAGTACCGCTGACGGCTTGTGGGTGACTGATGTGATCATTACCTACTGCTGGCGTATTGACGAGTCTTTAGAGTCCCACATTGAGGTTTCCTAGTTCAAGCGAAACGAAGTAGGGCACATATGCTGAAATATGCGGGGGCATGACTAAATACGAGTATGTGGTACCGTATTCTAATCTGGCGATAAATGATATTAGTCGGTTATATGTGAGATAATCGGATTATTGGATCAAGTGTTGATTTAATAATATGATATATATATATTTATATTTGATATAATTATATATTAACTAATATTATTGCTCACTAATTATTTTCTTCCCTTAATATATATATATATATATATATATATGATATATGTATGAGAATAATGGAGAAAAGAGGCCATAGGAGGGGATTTCCTCCTATGGCGTCGAAAAAATACAACCCCCACCATTTTTTCCGACGATCGGCATCCATCATCATCATCGTTATCATCTAAGATGTGCATACACCAAATTTCATGTGATTCCACTACTTTTTCACCGTTGAATTAGCAATGTAAAAAGTTCTATTGTCGGTAAACCATTAATTTTGCACCAACTAAATCAACGGTGAAAAATGGTATAATCACATGAAATTGGTGTATGCACATCTTAGATGATAAAGATGGATGCAATGTATACCGATCGTCGAAAAAAATCACGGAGGATACATTTTTCCGACGCCATAGGAGGAAATCCCTTCCTATGGCACCTTTCTTCCATTAACCTCTCTCTCTATATATATATTATTTATAAAGCATGGTTGGATTTTCTATTTTGAGAAAATAGAATATTGATGTGGACTATGGGAGATATTTTGAGCATGGGGTGAAGCATGGCATTTATCATTTGTTTATTCATTTGTGTTCACTATACAAACATGGTTGCAATTTATTATTGCAATTTATTCCACGCTTCAATAAGTGAACTCATTTGAAGAGAGCCATTCTTCACTTGATATTTTTCAAAAGTTCATTTTTGCTCTCCCATTTCCTTCTTCCTCTTGCTTCTAGTCCTAATCATCACATGTGTTATGAACCCTAGGGCTTTAGAAAATCCTAGTGAGTTAAAACACCCTACTTCATCATCCTAGTCTAGATTAGCACTTTAGACTAAGTTGTTTACTTCACTAATACTAGATTAGTGAAGAGATAGCTTGACCCAGAGGAACTTCGGATGAATCATCTTCGACACGAAGGTTGCGAAGCAAGCTCGATCTTTCTTCAAGTGGAGCTACGAGGAGTTGCAGGGACTACTATCCGTAGCTTTAGAAGAGAAGGACTTGGTCTACAAAGGTTGTAGTTTTCTTTCTTTTAGTGTGGATTTTACTCTATGATCATGTTAACCCTAATATTCTAATTAGATTCTAGGTTAGTGTAGCTTAGCACCAAGAAATTTTTAAAATTGCATGTTTGATGCCGGTTAAAACCTTGTGGTGGTGCTAGGATACACTTTCAAAAACATGTTGACCAATCACCAAAAATAACTCACATTTTATTCACTTTATATTGATTTTCTTTATTACCGATGCGCGATAGTTTTAGCGGAGTGAAAAAAGCTTCTTTATTTGTGGACGTGAGGGAATTGAATATAGCGAAAACTACATCGCTATAATTGATATGTTGGAACTTTAAGATTTTGCAACTTTCTCAGATAACTTGTTTAAGCCAAGTATTAATTCAACTTACTAGACATGACTGTTTCCTTCTTTGCAGCTTAGAAATTTAGTCTGGGCTACATCGAAGCATGATGTTTACCTTATGTCACACTACTTAGGCATCCATTGGTCAGCGTTAACATGTGAGAAGTCTGAGGTTCTGGATGTTTCAGGACATGTGGTGCCATGCGAGGTGATTTTTTTAAATGTCAAATAATATGATTTTGTCTTGCGATTTCAAGGCATGGGCTGTGCAATTTTTTCTTATAGTGAAATATTTCGTTATCTTATACCATATGTTCTTTTCTTTTTCTTTCTTTTTTGGTGTACAGAAGCATCCAGGGAATTTATTAGAAGGATTTTCTCAGACACAAGTCAGTACATTGGCAGTTAAGGATAAGTTGCTTGTGGCTGGTGGATTTCAGGGAGAAATTATATGCAAGGTCAGCTCCTTTCTTATTCCCTGATTATTATTATTTTTTCATTTTTTTTAGCAGAAACTCTTAAAACATGAAAACTTTTGAACCACTGCTCCTTCGTTATTGTGGCATCTACCAGTTTTTACTTGTTCTTTATTAATTGAACATGATTATTGACTTTCCACTTCTATGCATTTTTATATTTAGGGTTTTTTCTATATTCCTTCTCAAATTCCATCGAATTTCTAAAAAAACTCCTTTTAATCTTAATATTGTTATATTTCTTCCTTAAATCTATTAAGTTTTCCAAATTTCTCCCTATAGTTAATTTGGCTGATATTCTTAGAATATTTCGTTACACTGTAGTATATATTAAGGGTTTCAGATGTTACTCCCCAATTTACGGACTCCTTAATCTTAATTCTTTTATATTGTTGCCTTGATCTCTTAGGTTATCCGAACTTATTCTTATAATTTATGCTTCATTTCTTCCTTCCACTTTAAGTATTCTTTTAACTAGGGATTCAACTTGAAGAGGGGGAAATCTATATTCACAGAATTAAATGAATATAAAGATAATATTATTGTCATGGTAAAATGGTAACCTTGGATTACATGATGGCAAGTTAGATTTTGAAAAATGTTTGAAATATGGAGAAACTTAAGTGATGCAACGGGGAAATATATAAATATTAAGATTAAAGGGAGTTTTTTTAGAAATACAAGAGATTCTGAGGAGCAATATAAAAAATCCCTTATATTTATTGCATGACATAGAAACCCTTTAAGACTCTTCATCTTAGATCTCAGATAATGACTCTGTGGCATAATCATGTCATGCAAGTAGCTGTCTCACAAAATGACAACCGGCATATATTACTTTCATTAGCTAATCTACAAATACATGTCACCTTGAATAATGTATCAAATGCATACTCGTGGTATTACCGTGATGCCTTGCCATCCCCTTGAAAAAACTTGCAGTTTTTACTATTTATTATTAGACCTAAACATTCTGGTTTATGCCTTCAAAATATGTACTGCCATTTAATTCAATTAAGATAAAACAGACTAGAGTTATTCCTCTGTTGTATTCTGTTTAATTTGAATGATATATTTCCACCAATGATTGAAAATTGTAGTATTTGGATCGACTTGGAATTAGCTATTGTTGTCGTACAACTTATGAGGACAACGCAATCACAAACGCCATAGAAATTTACAACAGCTCCAGGTACATGATTTTCCTAGCATTCTGCTGGTATTATTGTTCCAGACTACTTCATCGGCTAATTTAACTTTTAATTTGTACAGTGGTGCTGTTCACTTCATGGCCTCAAATAATGACTCTGCAGTTCGGGACTTCGATGTAGAAAAGTTTCAGATTTCTAAGCATTTCCGCTACCCATGGCCAGTGAATGTATGGCATTGTTTTTAATTCCATGTTTTGTATAGTTTATTATACTGTTTTAGTTTCTTTTGCACTTATAATTGCTATAAAATAATAATGTAATTTTTAATAATTACGACATGGCTGAAAGACACTGAACAAGGAAAGCAAGTGGTTGAAGATCCTGGAGAACATAGTTGGGTGCATGATCAAATTACTTTGGATCCTTGTGAACCATCACCCGATCCAAATTTGGCCTTGTTCTATATATTTTTCGCTTGATTTAATTGGCTATATATGTTTTTTTCTTGACCTTGATTAGGAAGATCATTTTAGCTTCATCTACTTTACCCATCTACATTACCCTGTTCCTGCCAAAAATTTTTGGCTCGAAGCTTGCTCTTCCCTTTATAAAAATAGAGGACAGTCCCCATGTGTTAAACACGTAATCACTCAGATAGAAATCCTATGACCGTCCCCATGTTCAAAGCACGTGAGTATTCACGTGCAAAGCACGCGAGTAGATATGATTAAATCCTATGATAACCCCGCATGTTAAACACCTGAGCATTTACGTGTTAAACTCGTGAGCATTTACGTGTTAAACACGTGAGTTCTCTTACCGCATTCTTTTGGCAGCGCTCACATGTAAACCACGTGAGCGCCGTTGCCATAATGTATATGGCATCACTCACGTGATAGCACGTGAGCGTCCTAATTTAAAACGCTCTCATATGATAGAATTAAATTCTATGTTATAGAATTAAATTCTATTTGGGAAATATTTTCCCTGATTTTTCTAATATGAAAAAATCTTTCTCTAACAGAGAATCTTTGGATTTAAAATCTTATGGTGATAAAATATCACCAATTAAACCATTTGATAGAATTAAATTCTATGTGGGGAATATTTTCCCGATCTTTCTAAAATAAGAAAGATCTTTGTTAAACATAATTAAATTCTATGGTTAGGAAAATATTTTCCTAATTTTGTTAAACTAACAAGATATTCATATAACAAGATATTCATATGATAGAATTAAATTCTAGGTCAGGAAAATATTTTCCTAATCTTGTTAAACTAACAAGATATTCATATGATAGAATTAAATTCTAGATAGAATTAAAACAAATAAGAAATCTTCTCTGTTAAAGAGAGCCTTTGGATTAAAAATCCAATGATGAATAAAATTCACCGATTGATCTTTAAGATTATTTTGATTGATTAAAAAATCAATCATGATCTCTCAATAAGAGATTTTCTCAAAACAGATTGATTTTTTCTTCTCCTATAAATAGGAGCAAAGAGATTAAATCTGAAGAGATGAGACCCCTCCATAAGCTTCTGTAAAAAAAGTATACAGAAGGTTCTCCAAAATCTTCCATAAAACAATAGAGAATTTAATTCTCGATAAAGAAGAAAGATCGTTTTCTTCCTCAAAACCCTAGGTAAAGAAAGTATAGAGATTAAAACATCTCTTTTATCAATCATATCATATCTAAGAGTTTAACCCTTTAAAAGAACTTAGTTGTTTCTCTGGATCTGAGATCCACAAGACAAGTGTCCTATAAATTGAGAATTTAATCCTCCTCGGGAAGATCTTGTTCTTGAGAATCAAAAATTCAGGAAAGATCAAGGTTGAAAAGAACATGAAGAAGACGGAGTCCATAATACTCCAGGAACTTAGTTCCTTCATAATCAAGAACTTAGTTTTTAAAAAACCCGATCTCTTATCCTCAAAATAGTGATCTTGGTGATCGTTAATGGTCAAAATACCATTAACAGGAATTTAATTTTTCTAAAAACATCAACAGAGATTAAATCTCTAAGAACTCAGCAGGTTACGTGAAAAGCACTTGAGCACTTAAAAGAAACCATGAAGAAAACGCCTCCCGTGAAAGGCACGAGAGCGTCCAAGGCTCATGAAGACATCATCTCACGTGATAGCACGCGAGCGTCGGAAAGCAAAACAGATTAGTGCTTAGCACTATTGTAGCGCCTCATGTGATAGTACGTGAGCGCCAAGAAACATAGCGTCTCACGTGATATCCACGTGAGCGCTCATAAGCAGGGGCTCAGCGCCTCACGTGCCATACACGTGGGATTCAGTGCCTCACGTGCCATACACGTGAGCGCTTGAAAAATGCCAGACTCGGTGCCTCACGTGATACTTACATGAGCGCTACGTGACCGAGTGCTTAGCACTGCCGGGAAACCCAATCTTAGCCCAAATTGGCCAAGTCTGTGAGAAGTTTAAGCTTCTTTGATCTTAGTCTTATACATGACTAATGATCTTTCATTAATATCCAAGCCGATCTTAGTCCAATATACGACTAATGATCTTCATCCCATATCTTCTAAGTTAATCTTAGTTTCATAGAAAACCAACGATTCTTAGATCCACCATGATCTTTTCCCTCAAATATGGGATTTGGTTCAAGAGTACATCTTTCCACACCTTTGATATATGAGAAAGGTGGCGGGTCCCAACAACCAACTCATTACTCGTCCCTACTGGATGAAAGAAATGAAATTTCATCAAGACAGGGAATGTCTTACTCATCCCATGTTGTCATCGTTCACTTCGCCACGTAAAATATACACGTGCGCGTAAGATGAATGTTGGACCGAAACTAATATTCGTTCTAAATATGGGAATGTTGGACCGAAACGTCCATAAACCAATAATGAACCGAAATGTCCTTAAACTAATATGTTTTGCCCTATAGACTATCTCTATATTGACTACCGTATATGATCTAATGATCAGTTGAGCCTATATACTCATTTGTTCATAACTCGATCTTAGTCTCATATATGATAATCCTTAGATCAAACCCAAGTTTCCCGTGAACGGATGCACCTCACAAATGTGAGAAATGCGTCCTAAGTTCATTCCCGTTGGCAATCCAAGCTATCAACGCGGACCCTGTCAAGTAAATGCTTGATTCAAAATATCTAAGTTGATTTTAGTCTCAAATAAGACTTACGACCCTTAGATAAAGCCTAAGTTTTATATGAACCGATGGACCTCACAAATGTGAGAAACGCGTCTTAAGTTCATTCCTGTTGGCAAACCAAGCTACCAAGCAAATACTTGACCTAAATCATGAAAATATATGTACGGATTTGGACTAATCCGCGTCCTACGGGCGACGATATAAACTAGTCTCCGTATACAATTCAAGGGCAACCAAAATAAATAAAATATAACACGACACGAAGTGATCCACCGGAGCAAGCGAAAGTTATCCCAACGCAATAACGTAATTAATTGTAGGGGCTTGCGCCTGCAGGGAAGAGCGTCCTCACAATTAAAACCCCCTCACAAAATGAGGGGGAATCTGATAAAATCTGCTACATCGGTCGCATCTATCCGAACCTCCGATATACAGTGCCATAAATCAACTCGGTATTTTCGGAAAGGTGGATGGATATGTTCCAAATAACATCTGTCCCCAAATTCAGGTTAGACGTCCGTCTCAGTCCAGTTTTTGTCGGTAAACAGATTCTGACACGTCCGGTTGGACCTTTTCCACTTTTCACTCCACACTTCGTGTGATGTTTTTCTGTGATCAGATAACCGCGGTATATATGTTTGTAGTTGCCCTTGAGTGATGAGATACCGAAACTGGCGTTTCGTATCTTTCTAGAATGACGTGTGTTTCCACTGACCGTAACTCAGGCTCTTTCATATCTGGTGGAGTCAAGTATGGGCCACTTGCAGCCCTAAATCTCTGCAATCTGGCTCTTCAAAAAATCAATAGGCTTATCTTTGGGACCATGCTCCCATCTTTTACCCTTGGTGCCTCAACGCCGAAGGTGGAAGCTCAGAAGAAGCCTGTCGTCCATGGACCAGCTCCTCAGGCTTCAGCCCTGCCGACAACATTGGTATTCATGTGACTGGCTCCTGCCAAAGACCAAGGCCAACATAGGGGGCATAATATTCATGCTCTGAAAGAAAACATGGGGCAAGCTCAGTAAATTCCCGAGATTGATGAAACTCTGGTTGCAAGACACGATCGACGTCAATATGGGCGTCAAATAAGACAAGCTAGGGGCAGTTCTCCGTTCTTGTTGACTCCACCCGCTTTAACTCCGATGGCGAATGCTGCTGTTCCAACCGGTAACATGTTTGGACTGCTGCGAAGGGTTGACAAAATTTCCCTATCCCGGTATTGAAAAAGTCTCCGCAACCCACGGAGATCCAAGGAGAGCAAAAACCAGTTCGCTCCCTAAAAGAACTTTTCTCATCTATATAAGGTGTGGAAGCAGGTGAAGAACTCAGGCGTCATCCGCGGTTCTTCCTCTAGGCGTCGGCCAAACTCTGACAACTCCCCTTCTAAATATAAGAGGACCCATCCCAAGGTGGTTTCTGTTTTGATGGTTCTTCGCAAAACCAAGGCGGCTTCTTATAAAAAAAGGGAGGCTTAATAAAGTCCAAACGCCTGAGACAAACTTTGAAGGCCAAAACTCCAAACGCTCCAAAGCTTGGGGGCATGGTAGTTCACACAGTCTATATGGTGAACTCCAGAGACGAAGGTCGTATTTCTACTAATCACTGGCCGCGTACTCAGTCTTTGACAAAAACTCAACTGCAACGTGAAAAGTTGCAGAATATGCTTACTCAGGCGGCAACACTCGTTAATCCATTGCCTAAGGAAAATCCCGAGGACGCACCCGAAGAAAGAGTAGGGCAAGAGTCGGATATTGATTTCCTGAAGCGCGCTCTCAAGAAAAGGGATGAAGAAGCGGCAAAGATGTCCGCTAAAATGAACCAGATGGCCCTTCTGATCCAGAATACGGCTAGAATGATGGTCCATTCGAAACTACCGACAGATGAACCGCCGGTAGTCGTTCTTAAAGACAAGGGTGACATTTCAAATCCTCTGCAAGCCTCACCAACGGCTGAGGAGAAAATGATTCCTAAAGCAAAACTGGACGTATATATCGCTTGGCAAGTCAAAGCTCACTATGCCAGTGAAGCTGCAGATAAGTCGATCAAGACTGTTCGACCGTATCCGGTGTGTTACAATCAAGTACAGTACCCACCAGAATACATACTTTCGACGTTCCACATATACAAAGGGACCGGGAATCCTCACCAGCACATCGCGCGATTTAAATCCATGTGCGGCAACACTGGAGGAAATGACATACTGCTCCTCCGACGGTTCGTCAGCAGTCTGGCGGGTACTGCGTTCGAATGGTACGTAGAACTCCCAAATGAATCCGTGAAGACCTTCGACGTGATGGAGATACTCTTCTGTCTGAGATTCGCCTGTGTGAATAAATGCACTACCGTGATGACATTGGTTAATGAAAGGGTTAGACCGAACGAGACTTGGGTTCAATATGTTACCCGATGGCGAAATCTCTGGTCTAAATGGGAGCAGCGCATCGACGAAGTTGCAGCCGTGGGAATATTCATAGCTATGCTTGACCAAATTCAAAGGTGTTCCCATATATGACCCTTTTCAAACCGACGGCCTTCCAAGAGCTCATAGATAAAATGGTTCGATTGGATCGGATGGGTCAAAACGCATCCTCTTCCGATGAAGATATATGAAAAGCATTAGCAAGGCGGCGTTTGTTGCCAACGCTCAACAAAAATGAGCAGCTCTGAAGCAACCCGTCGCCAAAATTGCGACAGCACGGGTTCTACCCTTCGAAAGATTAGGATTCGAATACTCGCTCCCTCGAAATATACGCAGGGGGCATATTGCTCGCTGATGGACGAATCTCTATGCGAGTTAGTCTTTTCTTCAAAGAACCGAAAGGATGTTAAGAAACCTACAAGTGGGTCCTGCAATCAAGTGGAGTAGTCCGCTTAAACCAAAAACCATGGAAGGGGTGTGGAATCTGATGTCCCACTCCAAATCAGATGAAGGGAAAAGCCCCAAAGTCATTCATTCTTCCAAGGAAGAAAACTAGCAGAAGGATTGACATGATATCTCGTTCCTTCGTATATGAAGAAATGGTTTGTCAGCTTCAGAAAGCGATATTGATGAGCAGAGAGCAAGTACAGTGTAAAGTGCCCGGAATTTCCTGCAAACAACCCGATTGGTACGATCATTAAAGAAACAGTTCAAGAGGGTGGAGATAGCCTAAGGCGTGAAATGTCCGTGCATACAAAGGACATGCAGCAGCGTCTCAGCAGGCAAGCGTCGGAAGGAATGAGTTATGCAACTCTCTGACCAAATGAAAAACCATGGACCGAGACGTCCCTAAACTAATATTGGACCGAATCGTTCTTAAACTAAAAAATTAATCGAGATGTCCTTAAACTTATATTCGTCCTGAACATAGAAATAATGGACCAGAACGTTTCTAAACTAGCATTTCAACCTAAACACGACGACGATGGACTGGAACGTCCCTAAAATAGCATTTTGTCTCCAAACACGGCGTTAATGGACCGAAACGTTCCTAAACTAGCGCGTCGCCCCAAACACGGCGATAATGGATTGCAACGTCCCTAAAACTAATATGCGCCTTGTGATCTATATTGCAATTGAAGTTCCATCGGCAAAGATTGCAACTCAAGTCCCACCGGCTACATATCTACTCCTGCGATGAAGTCGCCCCTAACTCTCACCGGCAAATAGATGAGTCATCTGCGGCGAAGTTACTTTCGAGAGTTCTATCGTTCGCAAAAAAAGGGTATATTCACAGGCGAAATGGGCACGGATGAAAACCCGAAAGGGCACTGTGAGTAAAAACAGTAGGGCTACCGGCGAGCTTGGGAAAACCCGAAAGCGCACAATCTCGTAAAAAAATTTGTGTACACTTGCAGGGTCCCCTCGACCTTGTTAAGGAGAAAATACCAGCGTGAGATCCTTACGATTCACAAAGAAGCAACACACTTGTATCCATACGATTCCTAAGGAGAAATTACACCTGCGAGATCCTCACGATTCGTAAGGAGAATTCCCCCTTATGAGACCTTCACGGCTCATGGGATTCAAAAACTGTAAGTTACAGGGATCCAAACTTGTTCTTAAGCCATCATATCCCCCAAGTTGCCTTACAAGTAGTCCGATATCGACTCTTGTATACAATTCACGGGCACGAACAAAATATGTTCCAACCGAGTTCCACCAATGACGAGAAATATCCCTATATGGTGAACGACACTCGTAAGTCTTTTTGACTTACAAGGAGCAAATACTGTTGTTAGATCCTTACGACTTACAAGAGAAACACACTTAGGAATCCCTCCGATTCTTGAGGAGAAAATACACCTACGAGATCCTTTCGACTCGTAGGGAAAAATACCTTTATGAAACCCTTACGGCTCATAAAGTCAAAAAGCCTTAGTCGACGGGATCCCAACCCTGTTTGCTAAGCCACCTTTGTCCAAATTGACAAAGGCAAATGATGATTCGCTTCTGGTAATATCCCAGTTGTAACGATACTGATGTCTAAACAGGTATCAAACTTTAAGTTCTCTCACGCCAAATGATGATTCGCTCCTGGTAATATTTCAGTCGTAGCGATACTGATGCCAAAATTGGTATCAGGACCCAAGTCCCTGACTCGCAACAAAGTCGACGAGCAAACAAAATGTGCATATAAAATGGCCGAAATGATGGGGCAACTCGCAATAAAAATCAGCGAGCAAAAATATGCATAGGAAACAGCCGAAATGTTTGGACATCTTGCAATAAAAAATAGCGAGTAAAAATAAAATATGATATAGCCGAAATGATTGGGCACTGCGAAAAAATAGCCGAAATGATTGGGCAATCGCGACTTTCGCGATATGAAAAGCGGAAAAGATAGAGGATCGCGGAAATATAAAAAAATAATAAAATAAAATTCTTATGCCTTACAAGCGTGTCAATACCGACTCTTGTATACCATCCACGGACGCAGACAGATAAAAATGAGCAATATGCTCCACTGAATGCGACCAACCAAAGAACGCTTCAGCAAATATTCGAGTCTCAATGGCGCCATATAAGCCCAAAGACTACCGAGAGCTATTTCTTCCCCTGAAGGATTTAGCGGCAGCTTTTCAAACAAACAAAAGCGGAGTAATGGCAAAATCCTAGCTTCGGATCTCGATGGCAACATGTACAACATAGAGGTCATATGGATATCTACCCTCTCTTCAGCGAAGAATCGGCGTGACATCATCAAAGCAAAAGCGGGGTGACGGTATATTCCTAGCTCCCGATCTCGATGGCAACATTTACAGCCTAGAGATCATTTCTACGTTCTTCTCATTCCAGTAGGGGGCAGATGCAACGTCATCAAAAGACCAAAGTGTCAAATAAAAGAGTAATGGCAAAATCCTAGCCCCAGCTCGACGTTCCTTCTCGATACAGATGCGACCTTAATAAGGACCCAAAGGTCGAACAAAAGTGAACTGGCGGCATATTCCTACCTCCAGATCTTGATGACAATATCTACAGGTCTAGAGATCATCTCCACGTTCTTCTTATTCTAGTAGGGTGCAGATGCAACGTTATCAAAGACCAAAATGTCAAATCAAAGCAGTGTAATGGCAAAATCTTAGCTCCAGCTCGACGTTCTTCCTCAGTGCAAATGCGGCGTTAATAAGGACCCAAAGGTCGAACAAAAGTGGAGCGACGGTAAAATTCTAGCTCCAGACCTCGATAGAGATATATACAACATAGAGGTCTTATGGATGTATACCCCTCTTCAGTGAAGAATTAACACGACATCATCAAAGCAAAAGTAGAGTGACGGCAAAATCCTAACTCCAGATCTCGATGGCAACACCTACAACCTAGTGACCATCTCGATGTTTCTCCTCATTCCAGCAGGGGTGGACGTATCGGTCAAATAAAAGTGGAGTGATGGCATATTCCTAGCTCCAGATCTCGATTGTAATACATACACCATAGAGGTCATATGAATGTCTACCTTACTTTAGCAAAAGAATCAACGCGATATCATGAAAGTAAAAGCGAAGTGACGG
Organism: Agapanthus africanus; assembly: GCA_030015575.1. Classification (NCBI taxonomy): domain Eukaryota; kingdom Viridiplantae; phylum Streptophyta; class Magnoliopsida; order Asparagales; family Amaryllidaceae; genus Agapanthus; species Agapanthus africanus. Next base: position 380,061,292 of record CM057343.1, read on the forward strand.
TATATTCCTAACTTCGGGTCTTGATGGCAAGCCTCGAGACTATTGGATATCATCCCACCCCAGAAAGGTGCAGTTATGACTCATCAGGGCTCCAAATTGAGCATAACCTCAAGTAAAGCGCCACGACAATACCTAACGCTTAATCTTCCGACGGTAATGTCACGCCCCGCTTCCCAGAGTACGCAAGATTTGGGCACGTGACATAGCCAACCATGCTACCTGTGGGTAGGAAGTATCCATCCACAGTCACATTACGGTTGTACAGATATCAAGAACAGTAAAATAAACTAAACTAATACATGTCCAAATCCATAATAACAAGAATCAATAAACAATAAGTGCGGAAGCTAATGATCCAATACAATGAATAAACAGTATGTCCCATAATGCGGGCTCACATCTGGAAATGAAATGACATAAATAAACTAAACTCTAAAGAACTCACAGTTCAGCCTGCTGGCTGAAGTACTCCTGCTCGGTCGGCGGCAAAGGTACGGAATCTGGGCCATGCAAAACCCAGACGTCAGCGCGTCACGATATCAAGTATGTAGCATAAACATGGTAATAAACAATGCAAGCATGAACATGAATAAAGCAGTAATAAGAAGTAATAAGCGGGGTAATGAGCAGTAGTGACGAAACTGTCCTATCAGGTTTTCTACTCTATAGTCTTTGAAACCAATTGATGAATCGTCGATGTAACTCAATAGTATCCCGTGCGTGCCCGGGACCACGGTCATAATTCTCGGGGCTGAGTCCGAGACGTGCCGCTAAGCAGTAAAAGGTAGTAGGATAGATGAGTGATGTCAGCATCAACACTCCGGAGCTGGCCAAGCCCGTAAGACTGATCAGAACAATGTATCGAACTGTTGAGTTACAAGTCGGTTTCACCTTTGATTTCCCCATACCCCCAAACTATGTATGTCAGTCAGGTATTCAGTAGTCAAGGTCTAATGCCAACACAAGTCAAGTAAAGGTAGGTCTGTCTGGATCGACAGCATGAATAGTTGGGTCCGTCGGCATTAGGCACGAGATCAGGTAACAGGTCAGGTTACGTTCAACAGGTAGAGTCGATATGTACAGGGTGTTGTGTCCGGTGTATCAGTACAAGTGTCAGGTGTATCAAGATCGGTCAATATATATAATGCAATCAGGTATATGATGATAACAGGTATAGTAACAAATAATGAACAGTAGCAGGGAACAGCAATAAACAATTATTATTCTATGTGAACACAGTGATATTAGTAATCTCTTATTAATCCGGTTCACGCACCTTTGAGGTGCAAAAGCCACAAGACGAGCAATATCGATAATATGCGTAAGGGAGTTACAGTATTTGAACTAAATATAATAATTGCCTCATGAGAGGCTTTAACCAATGAAGTGAGGATGATCTAGCAATTTAGGCAAGGATGTGCCAGATTGGTTAATTAGTTAAGGCGTTGATTAAAAGCATACCGATTAACTACAGGTAACTGCTACAATGGTTTAACATTACGGATGATTGTAATTGTCATCAAGTCGTGCGGTTATAACAGATAACCTAATTATTAAGTTTGTAGCATGTTAAAGCAAGTATTCGGATACTTGCCTCGGCGGTTCCGCAAACCGAAACACGGATGCGATGTCGGCAGAACGGCGATATGGAAGCACGGGCCACGGATCGAGTCCCAACAGAGGTCAACGGGGTCACACGGACCAGGGTACTTCGCTGGAGCGTCGGGTTCGTCAGACGGCACGGTCGGATTCCGGCAAAATGGCAAAAGTAACGGAATTAGCGACAAAACTACGCATTTACGATACGGACCAGCGGGGGGGGTTGTACCAAAAGGAAAGAGAAGGAAACTTACAGGGAGACACCAGGGGGTGACCACGGCGGGTTCGACGGCACTGGAACGCCGGCGAGGCCGCGACGGTGGCAGCGAAGGCTGGAACAGCCGTGGGGCCTGCTGGAGAGGGGTGCGACGAGTGGAGGAGAGAGGGGGTCGGCTCTGGTGGTCGAGGGAACAGGGAGGTGGTCGGAGGTGGCGTCGACGAGGTCGCCGGCACGCTTCTCCGGCGAACAGGGGAGGTGCAGGTGAAGGATAAAGGCTCGGGCTTGCTATTCCGGCGAGGGGAGGAGGGAAACGACGACGAGGTTTCGACGAGGAGGGTGAGAGGGTGTCGCGGTGGTCGTCGGCGACGGGAAGTTGCGTCGACGGCGAGATTTGCGCGGGTGGAGGCGAGGTCGGGAATGGGTTGCAGGCGGGAAGGAGCGGGAGTCGTCGGGAGAACGGGAGGAAGATGGTAGGTGGGTGCGGTGGAGGTCGTGGTGGTGAGGGCGGCGACGGCGAGGTCTCGAGGAGGCCGGCGGTGAGACTGCGGGAGGCTAGGGTTGCGTGCAGGTGCGGGAGAGAGGAGGAAGGAGGGAGGAGGACGGCGCGGCTGTCGCGGAGACGTCGCAGGCGGCGACGGCGAGGTCGCGGTGGCGACGGTGGTGAGTTCTACGGTGAGCTAGGGTTAGGGTTTGGGGTTTCTCTCGTGGTCGCGTGGGTGAAGGCGGCTGCATGGCCACGAGAAATATGTATAGAGGAAGAGAGAGAGAGAGATTGAGAGAGATTAAGGGAGAGAGAGAAAGAGGAGAGAGGCAGAGAGAGATGGGGAAAGGAGGGGCCCACGAGCTCAGCTGTGAGCTCGTGATTGGCTGAGTGAAAATCAAAAAAGAATTGCTGAAGGATTTTGTGGGATTTTGAGGGATCATCAGTTAGGAAATTTAGATTAGGATATATAAATTTGTATTCGATATTAAATTCAAATGGGCCCTTTTTGGCGCGAAATGAAACATCTCCAAATCGCGCCCGGGTTGCGCCCAAATGATCCAAATTCAAATTATAAGATTTTAAGCGGGTTCCAAATTTTGAAAATAGGTGTTTAATGATTAAAATGCATGCCCCCAAGTCGGACACTTGCGCGCGCGCGTAGTCGCCCAAACTTGCCCGTTCGGCCAAACGGAACGGAATCTCGACACGCGGACGCTACCACGCGACTAGTGGCGACGAGTAGGCTAACATGGACATCTTAAATTTCATTTTCGGGGTTAAAATTTGTTATGTGCCAAAATGACTTAACCGGGTAAAATTTAGCAATAAACACCAGAAAATCAGGAAAATTGGAAAGAGCGATAAATAACCCTCAACTAGTAATATACATAGTATTATTGGGCTCGGGTGTTACATCATACCCAACTACAAAAGAATTTCGTCCTCGAAATTCCAAGAATACAAGATAACTAACTACTGGAAAAGATGAGGGAATTTCTGCCGGATCTCGTCTTCTCGCTCCCAAGAAGATTCTCCATGCGATCGGTTACCCCAAGAAACTAGCACAAGAGGGATAACCTTGTTCTTAAGAACCTTTCTCTTCGATCCTTGATCTCGACTGGTCGCTCCTCAAAAGTCAGGTCTTCCCGAACGGTCAACTCCGAGTGATCCAAAACATGGGTCTCATCACGAACATACCTCCGTAATTGAGACACATGAGGCACATCACGAACTCCTGCTAAAGACGGTGATAACGCCAACCGGTACGATACCTCTCCAACACGCTCCAATATCTCGAAGGGTCCAACGAATCGGGGACTAAGTTTTCCCCGACTTCCAAAGCGAATCACCCCTCTAGTCGGTGATATCTTCAGGACTAACAAATCGCCCACGGCGAACTCTAGAGGTCTTCTTGACGTGTCGGCCCAACTCTTCTGTCTGTCTTGAGCTGCCTTCATATGCTTCCTGATTGTATTCACCTTCTCAACTGTCTGTACCACTAAATCTGGCCCTAGCAACCTTCGTTCACCCACATCATCCCAACATACAGGTGAACGGCACTTACGACCATACAATGCTTCGAACGGGGCCATCTGAATTGTTGCTTGGAAGCTGTTGTACGAAAACTCCACCAGGTGTAGATGATCTTCCCAAGAACCTTTGAAGTCCAACATGCAAGCCCTCAACATATCTTCAAGGGTCTGGATCGTTCTCTCCGATTGTCCATCAGTCTGGGGATGATAAGCTGTGCTGAACTTCAATCGAGTCCCCAAACTTTCTTGCAAACTCCTCCAAAAGTGTGACAAGAACCGAGTGTCCTGATCGGACACGATGCTTACCGGTACTCCATGCAACCTGACGATCTCCTGCATGTTCCGCTCTGCCAGAGTCTCCGTCGATTGACCAACCCGAAAAGGAACAAAGTGAGCTGCCTTGGTCAACCGATCGACAATCACCCATACCGCATTGTTGCCCTTTGGACTCCGCGGTAAAGCCGTCACGAAATCCATGGTTATATGTTCCCACTTCCATTGAGGAATCGGAAGTGGTTGCAACAAACCAGCAAACCTTTGGTGTTCAGCCTTGACTTGCTGACACACCAAGCACTTAGCCACGAAGCGAGCGATTTCCCGTTTCATACCTTCCCACCAGAAATGCTGTCGAATATCTCGGTACATCTTTGTCCCTCCTGGATGTACAGAGTAAGCTGAACTGTGTGCTTCCTTCATAAGCTCTTCACGCACATCTCCTTTTGGCACACATACACGGCTACCATATCTCAACGAACCATCCTCATGGATCAGTAGATCGGTTCGTAGTCCGGCTCCAACCTGCTCTCGAAACTCTTGCAGTCTAGGATCCTGCGATTGTGTCGCTTTAATCTTCTCAACTAAGGATGATTGTACTTGCAACTGCATCAACTGTCCTGTAGCATGCGGTAGCACAACCTCCAAGTCACATCTCCGAAACTCCTCAATGATCTCTCTCTGTGTAGTCAATAACTGAATTGCTGGTAACCGACTTAGCGCATCTGGCACGACATTAACTTTTCCCGGGTGGTACTTAAGTTCAAGGTCATAGTCGGCCATCAGCTCCAACCATCTGCGTTGCCTCCTGTTCAACTCCTTCTGCTTGAACACATATTTCAAACTCTTATGATCCGTAAAGACTTCAACTCTCTCGCCCAGAAGGTAGTGTCTCCAAATCTTCAGGGCGAAGATCACGGCTGCAAGCTCCAAGTCGTGAGTCGGATAGTTCTGCTCATGAGTCTTTAGCTGTCTCGATGCGTAAGCGACGACTTTCCCATTCTGCATCAGAACACATCCCAATCCCTTTCTAGATGCGTCGCTGTGAATCACCAGTCCCCCCGAATCATCAGGTACTGTTAGGATAGGGGCGGTTATCAACTTCTGCTTCAACGTCTCGAAGGCCAATGCACATCCATCTGTCCAAACAAACGGTACCTCCTTACGCGTAAGCTTGGTTAACGGCTCAGCTAAACTAGCGAAGTTCTCTACAAATCTTCTGTAGTAACCGGCGAGTCCAAGAAAACTTCTTATCTCTGTAACATTCTTTGGAACAGGCCAATCTCGAACTGCTGCAATCTTCTCGGGATCAACGGCGATTCCATCGCCTGACACGACATGTCCCAGAAACTTCACTTCTTCCAACCAGAAATTCGCACTTACTCACTTCGCGAATAATTTCTCTTGTCTCAGCGTCGGCAGTGCGATCCTTCTTCTTCACTAAAGAACTGGAGCTCTCCAAGGTGAGTTGCTGCTTCGAAGCCATCCCTTCTCGAGTAATCCACTCATTGGTTTCTTAACTCCCTCCACTTCTACTGGTGCCATTGCATAGTCAGCTTTTGATACTGGCGTTGCACCAGGAGTAAGGTCAAACGCGAACTCCACATCTCGCTTCGGTGGTAAGCCCGAAATGTCTTCAAACACATCCATACTGTCGCGGACGACTGCCGGCTTTTCATCACTCTCCGCTACCATAGCCGCAAGAACACTGTTCGTCGGCCTAGCCCTAAACTCGACTTGCCCGACAGAACTTCTTTCTCTAATAAAAGTAAACTTAGGATGTCCGGGAATCTGGAAATTTCCCTCCTTGCCCTACAGCCAATGTGGGCGTGGAAAGTGCCAAGAAAATCCATCCCCAAGACAACCTCATCACTGCCCGTATCTATCCCCAAGAAGTCTGCAAAAGCTCCCGTCCGCAAACAACAACTGTACAATCTCTACCTTCCTTACTAGCTATAATTTTCCTATTCCCAGTGTGTATGTCCCAGAAACTAGACAGGGTCGTGCAGTTGATCGAGTGTGTAGTTATAAATTTGGATGACATAAACAATGGAATGCTCCGAAATTAAGTAATGCCAAAGCGGGAAAATCATGAACGAGTAAATTACCTGAAACCAATTCTCCCGATGCCTTAGCTTCTTCAGCTGTCAACGTGAACGCTCGAGCCTGCTGTGGTCCTTGAGTAAGCGGTTCCTGTCCTTGGAACGGTCCTTGCGGAGGCTTCTGTGTATCATCCTTCGTGCGAGGCTTCGACGGACAAGCATCAACGGTGTGATCTGCCGCTCCACATCTAAAACAAAGTCCCAGCCTCAAACGACACTCCCTTCGCACGTGTCCGGGTTTGTGGCAGTAACTACAGATCACGCTCCCCTTCCGATCACCCATACTGGTTTTCTTCATTGGTGCTACGTTGCGCCTGTTCACTGGAATACGTCTACGTACGGACGTGGGGCCCATTGTAAATGCTGGTTCCAGCTCGAGTTGTTCCTTTAGTTTCTCCATCAATCCCCTTATCACTCTTTGCCTGGCGGCTAAGACCGCATGCCCTGGTTCCATCTCCAAATTCTGATCGGCCATATCCCTGGAAATCAAAGTACCCAACGTTAGCATGATGATAGTTTTCGAGTATAGATCAAGGCTAGAACTCCAAGATACTTAAATAGAGTGCAGCATTGTAGCTATGCCGCGGTATCATAGCCGCAATTACTTAACTCCACCCAAGTCGCCTAAGTCCTAGAGATAACAAGAAGTTAGGTTTTCGAGTTAACAATGCAAAGTAAGTTTGCATGTCGACATGATCTGGAAGAATGATTCAAGAACGGTAAAACGGTCAAGATGGCAGGACATGTTTCCTAATCACGGGTATTATGATTGGTGTATCGGGTGCGATACCCAACTACAAAGAATCAACCCAACTAACCTATGGCTCTGATACCATAAAACCATGTCACGCCCCGCTTCCCAGAGTACGCAAGATTTGGGCACGTGACATAGCCAACCATGCTACCTGTGGGTAGGAAGTATCCATCCACAGTCACATTACGGTTGTACAGATATCAAGAACAGTAAAATAAACTAAACTAATACATGTCCAAATCCATAATAACAAGAATCAATAAACAATAAGTGCGGAAGCTAATGATCCAATACAATGAATAAACAGTATGTCCCATAATGCGGGCTCACATCTGGAAATGAAATGACATAAATAAACTAAACTCTAAAGAACTCACAGTTCAGCCTGCTGGCTGAAGTACTCCTGCTCGGTCGGCGGCAAAGGTACGGAATCTGGGCCATGCAAAACCCAGACGTCAGCGCGTCACGATATCAAGTATGTAGCATAAACATGGTAATAAACAATGCAAGCATGAACATGAATAAAGCAGTAATAAGAAGTAATAAGCGGGGTAATGTGCAGTAGTGACGAAACTGTCCTATCAGGTTTTCTACTCTATAGTCTTTGAAACCAATTGATGAATCGTCGATGTAACTCAATAGTATCCCGTGCGTGCCCGGGACCACGGTCATAATTCTCGGGGCTGAGTCCGAGACGTGCCGCTAAGCAGTAAAAGGTAGTAGGATAGATGAGTGATGTCAGCATCAACACTCCGGAGCTGGCCAAGCCCGTAAGACTGATCAGAACAATGTATCGAACTGTTGAGTTACAAGTCGGTTTCACCTTTGATTTCCCCATACCCCCAAACTATGTATGTCAGTCAGGTATTCAGTAGTCAAGGTCTAATGCCAACACAAGTCAAGTAAAGGTAGGTCTGTCTGGATCGACAGCATGAATAGTTGGGTCCGTCGGCATTAGGCACGAGATCAGGTAACAGGTCAGGTTACGTTCAACAGGTAGAGTCGATATGTACAGGGTGTTGTGTCCGGTGTATCAGTACAAGTGTCAGGTGTATCAAGATCGGTCAATATATATAATGCAATCAGGTATATGATGATAACAGGTATAGTAACAAATAATGAACAGTAGCAGGGAACAGCAATAAACAATTATTATTCTATGTGAACACAGTGATATTAGTAATCTCTTATTAATCCGGTTCACGCACCTTTGAGGTGCAAAAGCCACAAGACGAGCAATATCGATAATATGCGTAAGGGAGTTACAGTATTTGAACTAAATATAATAATTGCCTCATGAGAGGCTTTAACCAATGAAGTGAGGATGATCTAGCAATTTAGGCAAGGATGTGCCAGATTGGTTAATTAGTTAAGGCGTTGATTAAAAGCATACCGATTAACTACAGGTAACTGCTACAATGGTTTAACATTACGGATGATTGTAATTGTCATCAAGTCGTGCGGTTATAACAGATAACCTAATTATTAAGTTTGTAGCATGTTAAAGCAAGTATTCGGATACTTGCCTCGGCGGTTCCGCAAACCGAAACACGGATGCGATGTCGGCAGAACGGCGATATGGAAGCACGGGCCACGGATCGAGTCCCAACAGAGGTCAACGGGGTCACACGGACCAGGGTACTTCGCTGGAGCGTCGGGTTCGTCAGACGGCACGGTCGGATTCCGGCAAAATGGCAAAAGTAACGGAATTAGCGACAAAACTACGCATTTACGATACGGACCAGCGGGGGGGGTTGTACCAAAAGGAAAGAGAAGGAAACTTACAGGGAGACACCAGGGGGTGACCACGGCGGGTTCGACGGCACTGGAACGCCGGCGAGGCCGCGACGGTGGCAGCGAAGGCTGGAACAGCCGTGGGGCCTGCTGGAGAGGGGTGCGACGAGTGGAGGAGAGAGGGGGTCGGCTCTGGTGGTCGAGGGAACAGGGAGGTGGTCGGAGGTGGCGTCGACGAGGTCGCCGGCACGCTTCTCCGGCGAACAGGGGAGGTGCAGGTGAAGGATAAAGGCTCGGGCTTGCTATTCCGGCGAGGGGAGGAGGGAAACGACGACGAGGTTTCGACGAGGAGGGTGAGAGGGTGTCGCGGTGGTCGTCGGCGACGGGAAGTTGCGTCGACGGCGAGATTTGCGCGGGTGGAGGCGAGGTCGGGAATGGGTTGCAGGCGGGAAGGAGCGGGAGTCGTCGGGAGAACGGGAGGAAGATGGTAGGTGGGTGCGGTGGAGGTCGTGGTGGTGAGGGCGGCGACGGCGAGGTCTCGAGGAGGCCGGCGGTGAGACTGCGGGAGGCTAGGGTTGCGTGCAGGTGCGGGAGAGAGGAGGAAGGAGGGAGGAGGACGGCGCGGCTGTCGCGGAGGCGTCGCAGGCGGCGACGGCGAGGTCGCGGTGGCGACGGTGGTGAGTTCTACGGTGAGCTAGGGTTAGGGTTTGGGGTTTCTCTCGTGGTCGCGTGGGTGAAGGCGGCTGCATGGCCACGAGAAATATGTATAGAGGAAGAGAGAGAGAGAGATTGAGAGAGATTAAGGGAGAGAGAGAAAGAGGAGAGAGGCAGAGAGAGATGGGGAAAGGAGGGGCCCACGAGCTCAGCTGTGAGCTCGTGATTGGCTGAGTGAAAATCAAAAAAGAATTGCTGAAGGATTTTGTGGGATTTTGAGGGATCATCAGTTAGGAAATTTAGATTAGGATATATAAATTTGTATTCGATATTAAATTCAAATGGGCCCTTTTTGGCGCGAAATGAAACATCTCCAAATCGCGCCCGGGTTGCGCCCAAATGATCCAAATTCAAATTATAAGATTTTAAGCGGGTTCCAAATTTTGAAAATAGGTGTTTAATGATTAAAATGCATGCCCCCAAGTCGGACACTTGCGCGCGCGCGTAGTCGCCCAAACTTGCCCGTTCGGCCAAACGGAACGGAATCTCGACACGCGGACGCTACCACGCGACTAGTGGCGACGAGTAGGCTAACATGGACATCTTAAATTTCATTTTCGGGGTTAAAATTTGTTATGTGCCAAAATGACTTAACCGGGTAAAATTTAGCAATAAACACCAGAAAATCAGGAAAATTGGAAAGAGCGATAAATAACCCTCAACTAGTAATATACATAGTATTATTGGGCTCGGGTGTTACAGGTAATATGGATATTCCAACCTAAGAAGACTACTTAAAGATGTCTTGTCCAGTCTCAGAAGGGATCAGAGACACGATGGACGCAGAGCTACTCGAGCAGCAACCTAAGCGACTGCATGTCGAGAATATATCAGCCAATGCGACGGTATGATAGACTTAACTTAGTACCACAAAACTAACGGACCCCTATCATAAAAGAAAGGGGTTATCAATATTTCACGTTAGGAGACATCTGCGAGATCCTCTGGACTCGTAGGAAAAAATCTTCTCGAGACCCTTATGGCTCGTGAATGTGAAAAGCCTTAGGCGATAGGGATATCAACCTGTTTTCTAAGCACTGTTGCCCTACAAGAAAGTCAATACCGACTCTTGTATATTATCCACGGGCCACATTCGACAAAGTTGCATCCACTGAGGAGAAGAAGCCACTTACGGGTCCTCTCGACTCGTAAGGGAAAAATACTCTTGTGAGGTCCTTATGACTTTCAAGAGAAAACACACTTAGGAGTACTTCTAAGGAGAAAATACATCTACAAGATCCTCTCGACTCGTAAGGAGAAACATCTTTATGAGACCCTCATGGCTCATAAAATTGAAAAGCCTCAGGCGACCAATCTTAACTTGTTTCCTTAGCCATTGCTGTCCTACAAGGAGGTCAATACCGACTCTTGTATACTATCCATGGGCCACATTCGTCAAAGTTTCATGCCAATGAAGTAAAGAAGTCACTTACGGGTTCTCACGACTCACAAGGAAAAAATACCCGAGTGAGATCCTTACGACTCACGAAGGTGAAAGACACTTAGGAATCTCCGCGATTATCAAGGAGAGCATACACCTGTGAGATCCTCTCGACTTATAGGGAGAAAAACCTTCTCGAGACCCTTACGGCTTATGAAGATGAAAAAGTCTTAGGCGTGGGATCCTAAACCCATCTGCATAACTTTGCACTATTTAACCCACGTACATACCTATGTGGGCAAAAGTAGTGGTGAATATTTGTTCCCACCAAAATTTTTGGCTTGAAACTTGCCCCATTGTAAAAATAGAGGGCAACTCCACCCCACGTGTTAAACACGTGATCACTCATATGCAAAGCATGTGAGTAGCGGTTTTAGATAGAAATCCTATGGCAGCCCCCAAGTACAAAGCACGTGAGTACCTGCTGTAGATAGGATTAAATCGTATGATAACCCCCGCGTGTTAAACACGTGAGCATTCACGTGTTAAACACGTGGGTTCTCTTACCGTATTCTTTTGGCAGCGTTCACATGCAAAGCACGTGAGCGCCGCTGCCATATATGTATATGCAGCGCTCACATGATAGCACGTGAGCGTCCCAATTTAAAACGCTCTCATCTGATAGAAGTAAATTCTATGTGATATAATTAAATTCTATTTGGGAAATATTTTACCCGATCTTTCTAATATGGAAAGATCTTTCTCTAACAGAGAATCTTTGGATTTAAAATCTAATAGTGATAAAATATTATCAATTAAATCATCTGATAGAGTTAAATTCTATATGGGAAATATTTTCCTGATCTTTCTAAAATAAGAAAGATCTTCTTTGTTAAACATAATTAAATTCTATGGTTAGAAAAATATTTTCTTAATTTTTCTAAACTAACAAGATATTCATATAATAGAATTAAATTCTATTGTTAGGAAAATATTTCCTAATCTTGTTAAACCAACAAGATATTCATATGATAGAATTAAATTTTATGTTAAGAAAATATTTTCCTAATTTTATTAAAACAAACAAGAAATCTTCTCTGTTAAAAAGAGAGCGTTTGGATTAAAAATCCAACGGTGAATAAAATTCACTGATTGATCTTTAAGATCATTTTGATTGATTAAAAAATCAATCATGATCTCTTAATAAGAGATTTTTCTCAAAACAGATTGATTTTTTTCTTCTCCTATAAATAGAAGTAAAGAGATTAAATCTGAAGAGAGAAGATCCCGGCTTCTGTAAAAAAAGTATACAGAAGGTTCTCCAAAAGCTTCCATAAAATAACAGAGAATTTAATTCTTAATAACAAAGAAAGACCGTCTTCTTCCACAAAGCCCTACATAAAGAAAGTAGAGAGATCAAAACATCTCCCTTATCTATCATATCATATTTATGGGTAACCCTTTAAAAAAACTTAATTCTTTTTCTGGATCTGAGATCCACATTACAAGTCTCCCATAAATTGAAAATTTAATTCTAATCGGGAAGATCTTGTTCTTGAGAATATTTAGGGAAGAACAATGTTAAAAAGAACATGAAGAAGATGGAGTCAATAATACTCCAGGAACTTAGTTCCTTCATAATCAAAAACTTAGTTTTTAAAAAACCTGATCCCAGATCCTCAAAGTAGTGATCTTGGTGAACGTTAATGGTCAAAATACCATTAACAGAGTGTTAATTTCTCTAAAAACACCAGCAGAGATTAAATCTCTAAGAACTCAGCAGCTCACGTGAAAAGTACTTGAGCACTCAAAAGAAACCATGAAGAAAGCACCTCACGTGAAAGGCACGGGAGCGTCCAAGGTTCATGAAGACAGATTAGCACGCGAGCGTCAGAAAGCAAAACAGATTAGTGCTTAGTATTATTGTAGCGCCTCACGTGATGGCACGTGAGCGCCAAGAAACATAGCATCTTACGTGATATCCACGTGAGCGTTCATAAGCAGGGACTCAATGCTTCACATGCCATACACGTGAGCGTTTGAAAAACGCCAGAGACTGTGCCTCATGTGATACTTACGTGAGCACTGTGTGACTGAGTGCTTAGCGCTGCTGGGTGGTATAGAAACCCAATCTTAGCCTAAATTGTCTAAGTCTGTGAGAAGTTTAAACTTATTCTTTGATCCTAGTCCCATATATGACTAATGATTTTTCATCGATATCCAATCTTAGTCCCATATACTACTAATGATCTTCATTCCATATCTTCTAAATTAATCTTAGTCTCATAGAAGACTAACGATTCTTAGATCCACCATGATCTTTTCCCTCAAATACGAGATTTGGTTCAAGAGTACATCTTTTCACACCTCTGAGATATGTCATTATAATTTCTCAACGTCTTCAGAAAGGTGGCGGGTCCCAACAACCAACTCATTTCTCGTCTCTACTTGATGAAAAATATGAAATTTCATCAAGACAGTGAATGTCTTACTCATCCCATGTTATCATCGTTCATTTCGCCACGTAAAATACACGTGCGCGTAAGATGAATGTTGGACCTAAATGTCTTTAAACTAATATTCTTCCCAAATATGAGAATGTTGGACCGAAACGTCCCTAAACTAATAATGGACCGAAAAGTTTTTCAACTAATATGTTTTGCTTTATGGACTGTCCCCATATTGACTACCATATATAATCTAATGATCAGTTGAGCCCATATGCTCATTGGTTCATAAGTCAATCTTAGTTTCATATATGACTAACGATCTTTCGATCAAACCCAAGTTTTTGTGAACGGATGGACCTCACAAATGTAAGAAATGCGTCCTAAATTCATTCCCGTTGGCAAACCAAGTTACCAACGCGGACCCTATCAAGTAAATGCTTGACCCAAAACATCTAAGTTGATTTTAATCTCAAATAAGACTAACGACTCTTAGATAAAGCCTAAGTTTCATATGAGCCGATGGACTCCACAAATGTGAGAAATGCGTTCTAAGTTCATTCCCGTTGGCAAACAAAGCTACCAAAATATATGTACAGATTTGGACTAATCCGCGCTCTACGGACGACGACATAAATTAGTCTTCGTATACAATCCAAGGGCAACCAAAATAAATAAAACATAACACGATACGAATTGACCTACCGGAGCAGGAGAAAGTTATCGTAACGCGATAACATAATTAACTGCAGGGGCTTTACGACTACGGGGAAGAGCGTCCCCACAATCAAAAACCCCGCACAAATGAGGGGGAATCGGATAAAGTCTGCTACATCGGTCGCATCTATCCAAACCTCCGATGTACGGTGTCATAAATCAACTTGGTATTTTCGGAGATGTGGATGGATATGTTCCAAATAGCATCTGCCAGGCTAGACGTCTTCGCGTCTCGGTCCAGTTTTCGGCGGTAAACGTACCCATTTGTTTGGATGCAATGTGTGACCGCTACCAACACTAGCACCAACAACGATCAAGCTTTTCCTCACCATATTGAAACATGAGGAAAGGAGAAAAGAACAACTACAAGAAAACACTTGCAATGTGAACCTTTTCTTTTATTCAGTGCTATTAGGGCCAACAATGACATATCATTATACGCACTCTAAATATCTTTCAAGTCATCAGAAAAAACTTGTATTGCCACATGAATATAATTGCTTCTCATTTGATACTCTATTGGTTCATTGTAGCACACATCCCTGAGTCCCGATGGAAAGCTTCTCGTCATTGTCGGTGACAACCCAGAAGGAATCCTGGTTGATGCTCACACTGGAAAGGTAATTTCTTTAATAAACTTTGCCTAGAAGTCAGGCTAAATCGGAGTAATCCTCTCTAATTTTTTCCCATCTTTTCTAAAAATCGCACTTTATCCCCTATATTAACCAACTTCAATTTTTTTCCTTCTATTTTTGTAACTTTTTTCATTTATAACCCCTCGGTGAAGTTAATAAATATCAATGCCAATGGAAAGTGGCGGAAAACAAGGGTATTTTTCTAAATGATAACTTGCATAAGGTGCGTGAAGTGCAATTTTTCGGAAATGAGGGCAGTATCCAGCAACACAGGAAAAAGCCTTGTTTGCTTCAATCACTGCAAAAGTAAGGTAGAACCAGTTTTTAATTCAAAGTTTTGCTTGCTACAGAACATCCAAGAACTCCACGGCCACGTAGACTTCTCCTTTGCATCAGCATGGAACCCGGACGGTCGCACATTTGCGACAGGCAACCAAGACAAGACGTGTCGAGTATGGGACATGCGGAACCTCTCCAAATCTTTGACAGTCTTGCGGGGCCACCTTGGCGCCATCCGATCAATCCGCTACACCTCCGACGGAAGATTCATGGCCATGGCGGAGCCTGCGGATTTTGTCCACATATTCGATGTCAATAGTGGATACCAGCATGAGCAAGAGCTCGATTTCTTTGGAGAAATTTCGGGCCTGTCCTTTAGCCCTGATACCGAAGCTTTATTTGTTGGTGTATGGGACCGGACTTATGGGAGTTTGTTGCAGTTTAATCGGCTGAGGAATTATACGTACTTGAACTCACCTGTTTGAAAAGGGTTGGAATTTGTGGTACAAAGTGTATAAAAGGGGAGAGATGTAAAAGACAGCTTGATGTAATTTAGAAGAGTGGTAGACTTGAGGATGCTGTTGCACTGACATTTCTCGCTTCTTGCTTCTTGCTTCTGATTTTAGAGAAGCCTGTATCTTCTACGCAACTAGAGAGTGATTATGTTTCTGCAAGCGTGTCATTAGGGAGCAGTGATGGAATTGTAGTTAAAAGAGAAGGCATGCTGTTGTCTAGCAGCTCACTGTTTGTAAAACAACAGTTTGATGTAATTTGAAAGAGTTGTAGAAAAAGGATAGCCTTGTTGAATATTTTGTTTCTCGTTCTTTTGATTCTTTTGTTGTCTATGGTTTGCCTTTTAATTCATCTGAAGCTCTGGGGCAGGAAAGTTTAAAAAAACAGGGATCATGATATCGTTGTTTTAGCTAGCATCATCTCTTATTAGTTGTTTTAATTTTAATTTTTTGAAATATTGAAGTTTTGGGGCTTTTCCGTCCCTAAATTTCAATGATTTTGGGTCCTAAATTACAGAAATTCTCATGTTATGATTTCGTTACAGCCTAGCAACCCCAGAGGTGTGAGAACTTAGAAGACCCAAATCTCCATTAAAACCCAAAGTAAACATGTTCAAAGGGGAACTGTAGTTATTGAAGCAATATGGAATGCGTTGGAGCATAGAGGTTTAGGGTACATGCCTCTCGTGGAGAATACAGAGGTCTAGGAGTAACTTCAAAACTGCAGGGTAAAGGCCAACTTATTTAAAGGCTAAATTACACTATTCTACACTCAACTACCTTAATTTGTTAAGATTCTTGTAAGCTCCCTTAAACCGTTGCATGTAAAGGTACTCTAGTGAAAGAAGTCTTTTGAAACCAAACTTGATGGGAGTTGACTGTAATTTAAAAATAAAATCTGCATTTAAGATACTTTAGTGTAAAATAGTGAAATTAAAGGTATTTTAGTGCAAAAATATAATAAGGGGAAGATCTTTCATGGATCCGAGAAATTAGGAAGACATGCTAAGGCTAAGAGGTTAGACTGGAGGGGTTTTATGCACATACAAAAAATAAAATATATTCAATAATGGAAAAATTGAACCTGACGTGAATCGAACACGCAACCTTCTGATCTGGAGTCAGACGCGCTACCATTGCGCCACAGATCCTTGTTAATAATATCATCATATTATATCTTATTGTAAGTTTCTGCAATTCTCAAGACAAGCCACCAACTTTTCATTATAAAATAAGTATACAAAACCTTAAAACCTTCTGAGATATCTTTTTTCTATGAATTCGGGACATAGATTTATATATTTGATTTTAAGGACGTGTACATGAGATGCAAGTGGGTGGGGGGGGAATTATACACATGAGTTATGTTTAAGCTTTATTGTAGGAAAATAGGGTTGGCAATAAGAACAAATCAATTCAGAAGGATTTTGTTGAATCAGGACATTTGACCCCCGAATTAATCGTTGAATCAGGAATGTCTGCCAGCTGTAGATCCATTTACAAATATTAACTGGAGTATTATATTAACCGGAGTATTATATATGGGTAAGATATCTAGTCTAGATATTAACTGAAGTATTATATATGGGAAAGATATCTAGCCGATATTGATATCTTATGTAATGGATTAAATGCTTACAAAATGAATTCCGTTATCACTACCACAATTGTTCTAATAATCATGTCGCGTTGAACTTGCTTCTCTTCCTCGCAATGTAAGCCAATGACTAAGGAGAAAAATCCCCCCTCAAAACTCTTCATCCTTACCAAAATAGTATAGTTTTGAGTTCACTGTGGCCGCGGTCGACCACACCGAACTAGTTGCGGTCGACCACCCAAATTAGCATCGAAGGGGATAGGAACCCTTGAGAGTTTAAGTGGGCAGGGGCCACCCTTGTGGCTGTGAGAGGTGACTGCGGCGGCACACTATTTGCATTCATCACGGTCACCCTTGTAGTAGAAATGTGGCTTTTTTTGTTGAGTTAAAGGGTGCTTGTTGATGAAAAGAAGAGGCTTTTTTTGTTTTTTCCCCCCCTTAAAAGTTCTGAAATTACATTTTGGTGCAACCAGAATTGGGTTTCAATAAAGGTAGCTTTCCATTTGGATCAAGTTCTTATAAAAACCCTTGAGAAATTGCATGTAAAAGTGCCTAGAAACTTTTTGACTCAATACTTAACACCAATTACTTCAACATTGTTTTGATTACCCATCACTTGCTCGTACTAAGTGCTTCGGGAGCAAATTGAGGAGAATCATTAATTAAGGCAATGTTGAAGCGATTGGTGTTGTGTAAGGGGGTAATGTGCAGGCTATCGGCGTTATTGATGTTCCACCAAAAATATGGAGGTTTCCTGCAATTTAGCCATGCCAAAGTGATGATACGCGGAGTATAATAGGAAATTTCTATGATCGGCACCAGCCATATTGATTTCGATGTCCTAAACTATGGTGCTAACCATATTTTTGGATACTCTTTGTCCATTCATTCAGAGTTGTGAAATGTTCTATTATCATAATACCATTAATTTTGCTATCATCCGATGCAAGTGAAAGGGTTTTCAACTCACATAATTATTGATACATGTATTAAAGGAGACGGAGATCAAGATGGATGGTGCTGCTAATTCAAAAAACAACGGGTAGTTGACTTTTAGAACCATTACTTTAGGAGCTCATCAAGTGCCGATTTAGAAGGCGCTTTAAGAAATTCCATATAGTGTCACTTTAAACTCAATTTTCTCATTTATCATAGGCACAGCGTTTTGTCTTTCGTGAATTGTGGAAGATGCCAGTTATGTACTTATGCGTTATGTTTTTGAAAAGCACTTAAAAGTAGCAAAAGATTAAATCCATGCGAAGTTATCTATTGAAACAAATGCTTCATCTTTTCAGGCAGTCCATAGTTGATATAAATCTATAATTTTGCAATTTTGCTACGTACATCCGCTCAACTTCTTACCATGAGGCCTGGCTCTGGTACTAAAGGTGTGGGAATGAATTGTAGAATATCTGCTGTCCAAGTCTTTCTAGATAGCCAAAAGTAACTTTTATTTCCAATTTCTAGAATTTGAATTTATTTTTCTCTTTATTGTAGGTTTTACATTTACCGATAATTGCTTTCAATTGTAGGGTTCCTACAATTGGATGGAAGCCTCTTGATATGCACCGTCTTTTCGTGGAAGTTACTTGTCGTGGCGGCCATCAGAAGGTAAGGCCCTACTTTTTAATCAAATAAATATGAGAAGTAATATAGTGCTCTCTTCTCACATAAATAATCTTGCTGTAGAAATAGGCGGAGATATCATATAATGTTTTAAAATCATAATTGAAATGCACAATTATAAGAGAGGCTTATAAATGATGTATATCATTTCACTAAAATACCATGAACGTTTAGCATTTTTCGGAAAAATACCATAAAACTTTTAAATTGCAAATAAATACTTTGACTGTGATAAATTGCAAATAAATACCAAAAAATTTCAGCAATATCTAACATACTAACATATAAATCAACAGCAAACTAACAAAGAGGGGTGTAAAGGTAAGGACTGACAATTGTTGAAATTCACATAAGTTCATGGTGTTCATTTGGAATTTACAAAATTGATGATAGTTGTTGATGGAGGTCGATTTCTTCCTCAGATGTTGACCTCCGTCGATCTTGGGGCCGGCGGTGTCGAGCGGTTAAAATTTGGGATGAGAGTTGAGCGTGTGGATCTCAATAGCTTGTTGGTTGTTGTTGACGCCTGACTACACGCAAAGGAACTCCTGAGTTGGGAAGCCACAATAGGACCCTTCGACAATCAAGTTAGTATCGAGAAATAATGGCAGGGTAGTGGCGTATTGGAATGAGTTCGAGATACCTGAATTGTCTGGAAGAGGGGTTTATATAGCGGTCACATGGAGCGAGCCGATGCGAGATTCTCGCCATCCGTTACGCCCCTATGTCACGTTCGCATTGATGGCGGGATACGCCTATTAATGGCGAGATACACTGGCGTGGGATGCAGGACGTGGAGCGGCGGGGATCTCGTCGTGGCTAGATACAGGGAGCCTTTACGGAAGACGCTTAGGCTCCGTGCTTCCGGTCAAACAGGGGCGTCAAGAAATCTCAGATATAGGCTAGCTCAGAGACGAGTAGGTGAGCTGAGGAGTCTCGGCTATAGGATAGCTCGGAGACTGCCTATTAGCTGGCGGTCAGCCGAAAGGAGAAGATACTCCGGGGAGGTCTTCTTAGAAGGTCTGGTGTAGCCTCGGAGGCTCGGCTCCGAGGAATGTCCCCGATGCATCATATTTATTCCAGCTCCGTAGCCCCAGGAATCCAGCGGGCTTACGTGGATGACACGTCACTGGTCACGTGTCGTGATCTAGGGAATTCCTTCTTACGAGCATCATCATTAGCTTCCCACTCTCGTTCCGGCCTATTTGTTGTCCGGGTCGAGAGTGGTTATTATCCCGGTCTTTAATAATCCAGCTTGGTGCCGAGAATTTGTCACGTCTCGAAAGTACGGAACATGATCGGTACTTAAACTACGAACGTCTCGAGGCGTACGTAATCTAAGTGAACCGAGAACCTAGAAATCCAAACCAAGAAAAGTAGTAGAGTGAAGGAAAATCAATTAAAAATAAGTAGTTTCAATAGCATAAGCCGAATTATGCAGTTTTTAAAAAAACATCAAGTATTTCCTGAAAATTTCGGCAGAGTCTCCTTTGTAAATTCTGGCCCTCAAACGGGATACAACATGAATAGTATACGAAATCAATAAAAGGGCATCTCCAAGCGGGAGCTAGCTCTTCGTCAATCGATGGTCACAACCACACAAGCAATATAATATACAACGCCAACGGCGAGGATTAAAAACTCAAAAGGAAACTCAAACCACAAGAAATCCACAGAAATATAACGCGCGACTCTAAGGTCGAAAGAATAACATCACTGGTCTCTATCTCAAAATAGATACATGTTTGGTTGATGAAACTTCTAGATACAACAGAATAATGATATACAAGATATATAATGGGGGTATGATACAAGTAAACCCACCTACTAGCAAATCACCCGAAGGAAACTATGCCCGCAAAGCCGTAATGAAACCTGTACGGCAAACCTGCAAGAAACTGGGGCACAACGGGGGTGAGTTGCCAACTCGTGAATAGAAAAACATCTACGAAGAGAAATCGCATAAACAACGCAATCCTAGGTCAATGATCATAATATATCCTCAAATATAAGAATAACATGCAACCCATAACAAGGCTATGGTAGATATCTAACCCGAGTGTAATTTCATGTGCCCGTGTCAGTGCCTCAGGTAGCAATATATCATATGAATGAGGTATGAAAGCATGAAAACAAAATACATGTAAATGAATAACTGTTTTCATAATTTAGTGAGATTTCCTTTGTATTTTTAAAATGAGGTATCATAATGAAATCAGCATAAAACAGTGCCTAGCATCGGCACAAAACGTAATCCCAATATCTCGATATCTCTGTATCACAGTCTCTGTACCTCAATATCTCGAAATCTCAATATCACAGTCTCAATATCTAGGGCGCCGTCAGTCCAGACCGGCCCCTACCATCCATCTCAAGACCACGACGGTATCCTCCGGATATCCGACGCGTCGGGTAAAATCACCGGTAGGTAGTGCTCCCCTGCCAGGTTCACATCGTCATCATCACACGCTTTTTGCCCCGGGGTACCTTACCCGGTCCGCCATGTACCCGAAACGGTTCATCCGTCTCCTCGAATCGGGTCTCGAAATCCATCAGTAAACTCATGGTGGACGACTCATACATCATGGGAAAAACCGCACTTTTTTTATTTAAAAAGAGAGAAATCATTTTATATAAGTTTTGCGGTTTTCCCCCCAAATCCAGAAAATTTCATGGAAATCCGAATCCAAATCATCAATAGCATGTAAAACCATGAATATAGGCATAACAATGAATAACAGTATGCATGAAGTGACAAGTAATAACTACAATGTTAAGCTGACATATAAGGCAGATACACTAATATCATGTCAAATTACTAACTAACAAGCTAAGTCAAGCAATAATATTTTCTAAGGTGTACGTGACATGGTAATTACCGATGAAAATGTGTGTGAGCCGACAAGTAAGTGTACGTGATACATACGCATCATCGGTAATGGTGCTGGTGTCCTAACAATATGATATCAACATTGCAATAAGAAATTATAACATAAGTATGCGATGCGAAGCGAACCACAATAATAAGCGGGAGCTGAATACTAGACGCAACTGTAACTAACCTGCATTAATCTAATATAAGTCCTACAAATGGTGCCTTTTTGAAATAACACGAATCATGGGGTTTTGAAAATAGGGGCTACGGTGTTTTTATGAAAAGACACGTCTTTTGAAATATCCGTAGGATCCCTTGGGCTGTCTTTTAAAATACCCACGATTCGTTAGTTTTTGAAATAGGTAAGAATCGAATCTAATCTAACAACTAAACTAAACTAAAGGGCTAAGCTAACAAGCTGGACTACAGGTAAGGAAACCGCCTAACATCTGAGTCGATCCATATACATACCTGTATACGTATAGTCGGTGATCCCGCCTCAATAATATCATATTCGATACCCTATCTATAATCAGGCATCCCAAATCAAGAGTGCGGATCAATCATCAATATAGCTCGTACGTAAATCCGTCGTACGGCATCCCAAATCTGGGTACGAGTCAATATCACATTCATCATACTATTCACCTGGTATCCTCTTTATCACATATCATGATCGGAGTACTGATCAACGTCTAGTACAATACTGATACCGCCTAAGTATGCATGCACGTGTGTGAAACACTACGTCAAGACCCGTTACAACATCATGTCGTATCTCAAATATGAACCCTGCTATATCACCGATCTCACGGCCTCAAATCAAATTTCATCGACTCATCTTAAATCCCAAGTACTATCCCCATTATCCATACATGTGTATATGAATGTACATATGCATAGTCCCATACCCACGCATATATACATATATACACATCCCAATCGGCGCACAAGAAAGTAATGTATGCAAGTCTGTGTGTGCGTATGTGGGTATAACAACTACTCTAGGGTTTCGCAACTAACCCAAATCTAATCCAGGAACACATAAACATAACATGAATACACCTTCTCGTATCATAAAACACCTATATAAACATACAAATATAAGCTACACTACGGACTGCGGGGGTGCTATACGCCATCCACCCGACTTCTCCCCGTAGATATAAATCTACTCACCTGGTCCTCGCTAGCCGGTACCGACGTCGCCACGCGCTTGCTTGTCGTCTCGAAGTCCACATGGGGTACCTACATATCATAATGCACCGTGTCGTATTAAAATCCGACTCATGACCCAAAACGACACGTGAATCCCACGTAGGTCAAAACCTATGGTTGCTTTCACAAATCAACCCAAAAACCCTCGACGTCGGCGTACAAACGCCAAACCATCTTGAAAAACTCAAACGTATCAATCGTGGTTTCACAACACCTTATATATATATATATATATATATATATATATATATATATATATATATATAAAGTTAAAATCACCAAAACTTCAAATTCGCTTTAAAGCTATTTTTCCGAAAACCTAATAAGCAAAATTATCCGCTTTTATACAACATATTGATGTTTAAACGAATCTAGCGGCCACAATATTCACTAAATATCATAACAAAGTCATATAAACCATTCCTATAATTTATCCTCATCAAATTCCATAAATTCCAAAATTCTAGTTTACAATATACCCAAATTTAACAATTTTATAGCAAAAATGCACAAACAACAAATTAGCTTGGATTTTTTCATGAACTAAAGTATTAAACTATATTTTATAATGTTAATGAAGTCATGAAAAACCTAATCACATTTTTAAACCCAATATTTAAACAATTTTCAAAAACCTAGTTTGTTAAAACTCCAATTTTAACAATTTTAAGTGACAATATACAAAACAACTACTAGACTAGATTTGCATATCATAAGATGCTAAAATACATATCACAACCATCATCAATTTATCACAACCCTAACATGATTCAAATCCTTATCTTTAATTTCACAAACCCTCACTTTAAATTAGAAACCCAAACAACTTTTAACTACTTTAGCTTAAGCAAAATACCAACAATTTAACCATTTGGACAAGATTTATACCTCCAAGACTTGTAGATCTACATGCAATTTAGCCTCCCAAATTAGCTTCCATGCCCCAAGATCCATGCTAGATGGGATAAAGAATAATGGGTAAGTGTTGGATTTTGATTTCGGTGAGGTTTGCATGATTTTTCATGGAATTTTTTTGTAGATTTTTGGAGAGAGATGAGGTGAGGAAATTAAGAAGGGAGGGCTGCAGGAATTTGCTATTCTCGGCCAGAATGGGAAGGGGAAATGAGTGAGGGAGGAGAGAGAGTGAGGTGGAGAAAGTGGGAAAGTCAAAGTCCACATTTTCTTTTATCATTTTCTTTTCTTTTCTTCTCTTTTCTTTGTGATTGGAGAGAGAGAGGGGGAGGGCTGTCATGGTGGGGTCGGCCACATGGGGAGAGGGAGAGAGGATGAGTTATGGGTGTATGGGTTAGGCAAAAAGATAAATGTATTACCCCAATTGCCATTAACACTAATTTCACCGAAAAAAGCCTTTTTCTTCGATATTTTCTAAACTGTTTTGGCAAACGATTTCGTTTTGAAAACCACATGATAAAATTTTATTTAATGTTTTATGATGCACAAAATTTGTTTCAACTCATTCCAATTTGTAATTTTCCCTAATTAAATATATTAGTGACGACTTAAAATAATATTAAAATAATTAATTTCGGAAAATTTTTCAGAAAATTTAAAATTTCACTAGTGGCTCAATAAACACCAAATACTAGAAATTACATAGCTAGAATATGTATATTTAATTTTATAATAAAGATATTTGCATTTTGACTTTTTACAGAAAACCCTCTTATTTTACCGTTTTTTCGAAATTTCACCGAAACGATTTTCAAAACGTTACAGAATTCTTCGTATTGGGTTGTCTGAGAATGACGTGACGCTTGGCGGCCGTGCCTCTCCGATCCCTGGGCCCACATGGCTATTCATGAAGTGCCTTGATTCCCGCGCGTGACGTCAGCAGATCGGCAAAGTGATTACGCCTTAAAGAAGATGCCACTTCGCTCGCTCAGTCAGTTGGCCTCCGCGCCACGTGTCCACCGCAGGGTGGCGGAATGCGAGAGGTCGTCAGTTGAAACCGAGTGAAGAGGAAGTGTCCAATGATTGGTTGCCATGTAGAGTTCTCATGGCTATCGGGTGCGACGCTTCATTTCGGTAGGAACGGATTTGGGCCCTTGAATGGTTTTTGCTGAGTGTATAAATAGAAGAGACCATTCATTGGCAGGCATTTTGCCCCAGTTGTCTCCTGCCATCTGAAGATTACATGGCGCACTATTGCTTAGGTTGGACCCTTAACCAAAAACCCTTCTTCAGCTAATCTTCCCTTGAATCAGATTAGATGTCTTCTTCCGAAATTTCTATTGATGTAGTTGGGGTCAAGTCGGGAGATGAGGCTTTAGGTTTTGAAGCCGAGTCCAGTGGGTCTTCTTCTTCCTCCTCGGCTTCTGATAGCCGAGAAAGTTCTTCTTCTTCTTCGTCTTCTTCCTCTACGTCGGGTTCGCCCTCCAGGGATGGCGACGCCCTTGTACTTCGTCGTCAGGTGGCGAAGAAGGCCCTTAAGATGCGCATCGGAAATACTCACGATGCGACCTCGATGTTGAATCGTCCAGATGAACTTTCCGATATCCGGGCTCGTTTCCACATCCCCTGGTTATTCGCTTCGTCTGTCCGGGAAGGGTGAGCGGGTAGATTAGATCTAAGGCAATGAGATTACTTTGTACCTGGAAGCGTTTCGGGCGGGAATGCGTCTGCCTTTCTCATTCGAAGTTTGCGCTGTACTCCATTGTTTCCTCCTTGCTCTGGGCCAGCTTGCGCCGAACTCATGGAGAATCCTCTTTGGGTTTCTGGTCCGGTTGAAGATTGATCGGACCCCTTTCGACTTGAGTCTTCTTCTCTTCTTTCTTTGTTATAAAAATCACCCCGGTCCAGTAAGGACGAACCGAGCTGGGTGTACCTTTCCTTCAAAAAACATAAGGGCAGGGTCACCGGGTCTGGGGTAGTGGTCGTCCCTTCTTCTATCCATCAATAGAAGGAGAAGTTCGTAATCGTCGGTCCTCCAGAGGGAGAGGATTGGCCCATGCCCACAAAGTGGCATAAGGCCAATTACCCTAGGGTTAAACAGTCGAATACCCCAGCGGCGAGGGTGGTGTCGCAGTAAGAACCGATCCAGCTGGCCGATATCCTACTTTCTGAACAGGCTTTGAGCTGGGTGGGACTCAGCCCTACACGCTTCGGAGGTAAGTTAGGGCTTTACCGATTAATTTAGACTTAGCATAATTTTAGCATAATTTTGCTGTTTTAGTTGCTGACCTTTTTTCTTATATATTCCGCAGAGCCAATGGATCGTTCGAAGATCGTGGCTGCCATGGCCGCCAAGACGCAGGGAAGAAAGAGCGGTGGCGCTAGCTCATCCAGACCTGTACCGAGCACGGTTCCCCAGCAAGCCCCTCCAGCGAAGGTCAACTTTGCTCCCCCCGTGCCAGAGGAATTCCGAGGCGGTGGGCAGAAGCATACCCGGGATCAGGCCACTGGGCCAGGGCGGAACCGCCGCCTTCCGCCGAGTCTCCGCTCTGTTGGATATAGTGCCCCCAGAGTCAATTATTGGATCACAGGCACGTGATTGCAATGATTGAGGGAGGACCTATGCCGGTAGGACAGTCTTACTCAAGATGATAGTATGCTATCCGGTTTATCTTTATCATCGTGTACTGCTTTAGGTGACAATGCTGATCATTATTGCACGTTGATAGAGCTCCTAGGATTCTTGCTTGACTGCCAGCAGTATGAGGGCGATCATATACGTGGGAGATGGGGTCTATAAGCACATCCTTAAAAGGTCCCTAGTCGAGGGAGTTTTGAGACAGGGCATCGATACTCCAGAGTAGACTAGTGTATACAGTCGAGACCCTGACGAGGGGCGGTGGCCGGTCTCACAAGCCACTGGTGTCAGTTGGTTCACCTAAGATGTATACAGGTGCTCATTGGGTTATGAGTACACCGGACAGGACTCGCCGGGAACATGCTAGTTGGTCTTATACCTGACGTCAGATAGCAGTTCCCTGGTGACATATGTACAGGTTAGTTCATCGACCTGAGATCGTCATTTGTCTCGTGTGAGTTCCCACTGTGCTTTGATTACTACCATACCAATCTCAAAGGAGACGTGCAAACAGGTTTTAGTTGGGTACAGTCCCGAGCCACATGGAGGCAGTGAGCGGATCTGCAGGGGTTCGTCTCTCCCGGTATTGGGGGTGAGGTCGCGCTGTGTCTAGGAGAGCCATTACACGAAGTCCTTGGCTATGGCAGGAGATTTATTGGTAGGTATTCCAGTAGTATCTCAGGGTGTTCTGGGCTACACTCCGACACGACTTGTATCGCTTTTGGGGGTCTGACTTTTACCAACCCCCTAGGCCCGCCATGCGATGCTCATAGACGAACGGATCGGACTGTACGGATATTGTCACTGACAGGCTCAGTAGGGTGTCAGGATAAGTTCGCCTATCGACGTCCCTTTTGGTCAATACCTGGTAGCCCGTTACG
Organism: Agapanthus africanus; assembly: GCA_030015575.1. NCBI lineage: Eukaryota > Viridiplantae > Streptophyta > Magnoliopsida > Asparagales > Amaryllidaceae > Agapanthus > Agapanthus africanus. The sequence continues at coordinate 380,088,422 of CM057343.1, forward strand.
TATAGGCTAATACCTCTGACGTGCTAGTGGTTAAATCCACAATCAAGGTGTTGACGAGTCTTTAGAGTCCCCCACAGACAGCTACTCAAGTTTCGAGCGAACGCTGTAGAGGCCGTATGGAGATATGGCAGGGTTCGATCAGATACGTGCGGTATTGCACGGATCATGATCGGACGGATAATACTAGCGGGCTTTAGTTTAAGCCGGATCCTAGTATTGTACAATGTAGATTTTGTCTCTTTGCATTTGTATTCAGTGGGAATACAAATGCAGGCATGTATATGCAGTCGCGGGGTTTTTCTGTAATTTATTACGGGATCAGTTTTCTGAAGTTGCCAGTTTGCATTCCATTTCGGCCAGTTTTTCTTTGTTCCTTCACGGCCGGATTTTTCTGATGGAGGGGCTAATTTGCATATTTGCAAATTAGCAGTTGTGGAGGGTTTATTTGTGATATGAGAGATTATGATTATCTTAGCATCATTAGATTCTTTTCTTGTGCTCATGGCTGGCATTAAATGTGATGAGAGTTGTTTAGATTTAAACAAGACTTTGATGTGATCTTTAATTCTTGTTATCATCCAATTTCTTCTCTTGCTTTTTGGCTTCACATTTTTTCCTCCCATCATGAGGAAGGGGCCGGCCACTTTAAGGTGAGAGAGGGGACTCATTTCTAGTATGAGGGAAAAATTCATCACATTTTTGCTTGCTACAAAATTTCCTCATATCACTCCAAAGTTCATTCTTCACCTCCATCTAAAATGGCAACTTCACACAACCCCTTGAGACATAGCCTACTACACTTAGCCTACAGCATTTCTTGGACACGTCGGTTTGCCAACTTCGTGCCCGAGTTTCCTCAGTCCAGAGGTGGGAGCCCGTAAAAGAACCCGGCGGTGTGGTGCCCTTTCCGACGAGGAGATGAAGACCGGAGATTCCGCGAGGAGATCGGGATGGAGGCCGAAGACCGAAGGACACGGATCGCTCGGTATAGCTTCCTTCCCATTTTCTAGTTTGCTAGAGTTAGGTTAATGGCCCGATCCGGGATTTTAGTGCGCGGTGGTGCCGGTTTCTAGTTTCTAGAAAAGTATCGTTTCCGCATTCCGACGTCGGATTGACGGCCGGGGCACCGCCGTGCACTTACACTGGTATCAGAGCCACGCCATTAACCTAGTCTAGCTTGCTCTAACGTGTTTACAAGTTCGATCGATCGGAATTTCCAAAAACCACAATTTCTATTGCATCAGTTTCTGTCGAATTTTTTTAGCTCAATTTTTTTTCCAGTATATTGCAGAAATACGTGCAGGGAATTCTAAGCATACTGTAAAAATTCGATACATTGATTTCTTAGAAGGACCGCGGAACCGCGGCCAAACCCCTGTTCTGGCCGCGGTTCCGCGGCAAGAAAATATAATCATCGTACCAAATTTCTACAGTGGCTTTCTAAGTTGAAAATGGGGTTTTTGGAATGTTCTGTTTGGGCCTAGATTGTTTTTGAGTACTGCAGTAGTGCTTGGGGCCCATTTCGGTAAATTTGATCGATCGAAAATTTTAAACATGTTAGTTCACAGTATTTACATTATATCTGCGACCGTGAATGTCATTTGATCGGTAAATCCTGTCTAACTGTTATAGCCCTTTTAGACGGATTTGCAAACATGACATTCACGTTGATGTTCTGTATTGTGCTGTGATGTTACGGATTGTCGTGGTGGATAGCCTGGATGCAATGGTAGTAAAGTTTGGTTTATTATGTACATTTGATATTGCGGAGCGAGCGTCCGACATGTGGACTGCCGTTACTTCCTGTTTGTATATTATTCTTTTGGGGCACGACCGGGCTGAGGTCGATGTACCCGTTGTATGTATATTTTACTTTCTGTACTAGGATTACCCCGCGGAGGGGTGCATGGGTAGCCGGGTTCTAGAGGGCAACGGGCCCGCATCTCATGGCGTTGAGATGGAGGGGGCTTCACTCTAGAATTGGCGGGCTATTCGCCGCACTCGTAGAGGGTACAGGTTGACCCAAGGAAGGGTGCCCAAGTTACCGGATTCCGTGAAGTGCTGGGTGGTCCATTCACGTTGCTGAAGGGGGCTGCCTCGTTTCAGGTTTTGGCGGGTAACTTGCCGCACCTGTAGGGGTCTAGGATTTCATTGCACAGGCTATCCACACGAACAGGGGAACGTCGGGTTTCAGTAGCGGCTCTATGAAACCCGGGGATCCCAGATATCTGTATTGTTCTGTGATGCTTATTACATTTCTGTGATGTTGCATTTTTATCACGCCTTGAGCGAATATTATATATTGATGTATATACTAGTAGATGTTGTATATGTTTTGCATCCGCGCTAGTCCTGTCCCTGCTCTGTCGTTAGTTAAGTAACCTAACGGGTGATGACGGGACCCAGTGGCGAATGCAGATGGCATATACGTACATCATTATTTTCGTTCTTTATTGGTGTGATCAATTGATGAGACTGCGTTGATTCGGATCAATGCAAGCTAAACAAATCTATTCTGATGTTGTTAGAACAATTTTTCAAAAATCTGTTATTGCAAGGGTGTTCTCTTTTGTTTTGCACAGTGGTATTCGGTTATGAATATCCAGCACCTCAGTCGACGAGGCAAGGGCCGAGATCCCTTCACCGGGAGTGACCCCTTGGACAGAAGTTTGCGTCAGGGCAATAACTTCACTGTAGTCGTTTACTTTTGCTTTGCATCGTGGTATTCAGTTGGAATATCCTTCACCTCATTCTACGGGGAAAGAGCCGAGATCCCTTCACCGGGAGTGACCTCTTTAGCAAAGGTTTTCGCCACTATATTTTTATAAAGCTATCCGGTTCTTTCAACGATATCAAGTTCATTACATTAAAGGTTTTTCGCCAGAAACCATTCATAGCCCTCCGTCATTTCAGACGGGTAGCACGTAGTATTCATACTATGTTTGTTGACCTTCATTAAGGCATAGTGTATGGTAGCTGCTTGTTACCTTTCTGCTGCATAGATAGATGCGTTGGTTTGGGACAGTCGTACTACTATTTTGGCCTTCGTCAAGGGTATGTACGGGTGGGTTCAAATTGACCTGGATAATGATGGGTAGAACTTGACATGTGACTTATGATATGTTGGCCTTCGTCAAGTTCATAAGAGCATGGGGCAAAAATCATATCGGGAGTTTCTAAAGAAACTGAAACTTGCCAGATATGCGCATACCTTCTGGAGTGTGATAACGTGAGCGGATTCCGTCACGTTATCATGCGATGATAGTTGGATCCCGATTCCCACTAATGATTTGGTTTACTCCTCGGGTGATCCGACTATTATTCTTTCAGGTTTGGAGGAGAATTTGAGGTTACAGTGGGAGGTTTCCTGATTGGATAAAGTGATAACCATTCTGATCTAGGTTAGAGTGCACACTGAGTGTTTCTTTTCTCTCTCTCTTTGGCAGCGACCATGACCTGACCCTTGACTATGACTTAGCGACCAAAATTAACCGAACCTTCTTAAACACTGCCTTTTGGATTGTCAGAGTTGCATACCTCATTGCCACTCCTACTTTTACCCTTTTCTCCAGGACACCCCGTATTACTACGAACGTCCACTTCCATTGGACAAAACCATCGTATGGTTATATACGAACTCGAAGGAATTTATTCGAGGATGGTTTCCGGTTCTGGAGAAAACGGATAGGACTATTCAGTTGTCTTTTCCTTTTACCTTCTCTCAGGTTGCGAGTACTCCTTGGTTTAGGAGATAGTACACCTATTACGCAAATTGGATAGTCTTCTTCCAGACCATAGGCAGGTGCCGACCGGTAGGGAATGAAGAAAACCAATTAGCCTAATGATGGTGTACAGAAGGTATTAAGTAAAGACATATCAAGGGATTAGTAAGAGGGCAAAGTAAATTGCGACTGCTATTCATGACCAAACCAAGTATTTCTTCGCCAATCCTAAATCACCTTTGTATTTCTCCAGGACACTCCGTATCACTACAAAAATCCATAGTTTATTGGATACTCCATCGTATGGTTATATACGAACTCGAAAGGAACTTGTTCCAGTTCGGGGATGGATTCTGGTTCAGGAGAAATAGGAATAAGGTTTATTCGGTTGTCTTTTATCTTCACATTCTCTCGCATTGCGAGTGCTCCTAGGATTAGAACAGTACACCCATTATGCTTATTGGACAGTCTTCTTCCAAACCATAGGCTGGTGCCGAACGGTAGGGAAGGAAGAAAACCATTTAGCCTAAGAGGGTGTACAGAAGGTAATGACTAAAGACATATAAAGGGATTTGGAAAGATGGCAAAGAAATATACGGTTACGGTTGTGAATCTGGATAATGGAAGAGGCATTAGTAGGAATACCCGGATACCCCATCGAAACATTTCAATGTTTTAGTTTCACTGTGTACTGTTAAAAGAAAACTGATTTCCTAATTAGACACTTGCTTTAGGGTATGTATTTACCAGGTTTGATTCTCACATCTGTATGGTTTTACAGATGATGAGTGGGAGTAAGTTATTAGGAATTAGGTGACCATCCTTATTATATCGGGATTCGTTGTAATTGGTGATATTTGAGGAAGTCACCTGGGTTGTTTGCCGGACGGCAAATATTTGGTTTTGAATATCCGTTGTTATGCACCAATTTCAAATTGATATATCTGTACGTCTATTTTTATAGAGTGAGATATACCTTTTTGAAATTATGTCTATGACATTTACCTATATCAGTGGATGGTTAGGTAAGGAGCATTAAATAGCGGTGTAATTCTTCATAACCATAGTACAGTTTTCAACCTACGGCACACAGGGAAAGAGTTATTAGACTCAGAGGACTTATACAGAGTATTGTATGTTGTCCAGTGTCCATTAGGACAGAAGGGTAGGTACTCGTACTATATTCTGTTTACTTGTGACTTCTCTAGTTCTTAGATATGTGTTTCGTAGAAATACAAGATCCGAGTTTTGAGAAGTTATGGGTATATGAATAAAGTAGAGAACCAGGTATTGCAAGTATCGGGATTCTTCAAGGTGATCGAAGATGTGGATACTTGTGTATGGTATTCAGTTGATAGTAATGATTAAGAGAACTTGCTTCTCTTTCAGGTTACTCATAATTGGAAGCACTCCTAAGTTGAGTAATGCTGATCGGCCTCTCTCCATTTAGTTGACATGCACTGAAGACAGCTACATGATTTGAATCTGGTTCCAATTAAATCAGTGCCTCTGTTTCTGGATTGGATATAGAACAGTTCATATTTTGACATTGTTAAGATACGGGGAGTTGTCCAGCTTATGCTTAAAACCAGACACTGGACAACTCAAGGCACGTTTCTGTAATGGCTGTTTGTGGGTTGACCCAGGCTATGATGAGGGTTGACTTTCTACCATCAGGAAGATCAATAGTGATATTGTTCTTAACTCGCCACAGTTTTAATAAAAATGGATTTTTTCAGAAAACAGTAGTGGGAGTATGGTAGAACTGGAAGTGATTCCAGAACCGCAAACGATTACTGAAAATTTGATAAGAACCTAAAAATTCAATCTGATTTGACATTCCATTGGCCACTCCGCAGATATGGTGGGTAACCTCAGGTACCCGAGAGGTACTCCGGTAGCCTCAAAGATGGTGACAGGGAGGTTCTTGTTTACCCAGACTTTCCATTGCTGTTGTTCCAGACTGTGAGACCCGGCAGGAGGATGAGTATAGCGTCGTTCTAAACTAGCTTTAGAAGTGCACGTGTATATGACTCTGCCAGAGGGTTGTCGTAGTCAGTGGGAGCAGGGAAGCATAGTTGACAAGTAGCTTATGTCTATTTATAAACTAAAACAGATACAGCGGAGATAGATCATCTATTTCTGATGTAACAGTCATAGGTTTGACTTCATCAGAATAGGGGATGGATCTGTTAAGAAGGTAGTAGGGTATGATGTCCTGGTATCTGGATGACATACACAGAGTAGGAAGTAAAATTCCTATACTACGGTCGGTTATACTTTGGTTGTCACACAGTGGTTTCTCCATATGGGACTTGGATATTATATCAGACATCCTGGTTACTAGATCTATGTAGATCTAGATTTGGGAAGTGTCCCAATCTGGGTACTTAGACAGCATTCTAAAGGTGTTTTAGAATGGACGACTCCTGGCACGGTAGTGTACCTGCAGGTGATGGAGTCACCTTCTCTAAAGGTGTCTTACAGACTAAAGGGGAGATGAATGTGCATGATTGGCAGATTACTTGCTTAGGCAATTGAGTCAATCATGAGATGTCAAGTACCACACCAGATGTTGTTTTTACAGTAGGTGCAATAAGTTGATATTGATCAAATCCTGGAGAAACGATCGGAAGCAGTTTTAGAACATAAGTGGATATTCTAGGGATTTGATAACGGCAGCCTCCTTAAGGAGACGGTTATCATTCCAGGCTTCCAAGGTGACCTGGATGACAGAGTGGTTGTCAGAATTATAGTTTTCCCTCTGACGAGGGGCAGTATTTTGGACAGGTGGTCCAGGCGGATACTGAGGGAGGCATGGCGCAGGACACTGATTAAGTTCAGTCGACGATACAGTCTAAGAAGTTTGGATTTGAAGTTCATTTATGAACTAGGTCCCATCAGATATCCAGACATATTCTAAGACAGGTATTGCTCATTTCGGGAGATGGCTTTCTCTGCGAACATGAGATAAAAAGAGACATAGAAAGAAACATTAGAGCGGATCCACTCACTGAGGCTATTCCTCGAACGCAATAGTTTCGCAAACGAGCTTTGTGAGACTGATTAGTAGAGGAGTTGGGTGTTCGGTATCACACGGGCTGTGAGTATGCGACATCACAATAATTAGCCTTGAGTGCAAGTGGGAGATTGTTGGATATAGTGCCCTCAGAGTCAATTATTGGATCACAGGCACGTAATTGCAATGATTGATGGAGGACCTATGCTGGCAAGACAGTCTTACTCAAGATGATAGTATGCTATCTGGTTTATCTTTATCATCGTGTACTGCTTTAGGTGACATTACTGATCATTATTGCACGTTGATAGAGCTCCTAGGATTCTTGCTTGACTGCCAGCAGTATGAGGGCGATCATATACGTGGGAGATGGGGTTTATAAGCACATCCTTAAAAGGTCCCTAGTCGAGAGAGTTTCGAGACATGGCATCGATACTCCAGAGTAGACTAGTGTATACAGTCGAGACCCCGACGAGGGGCGGTGGCCGGTCTCACAAGCCACTGGTGTCAGTTGGTTCACCTAAGATGTATACAGGTGCTCATTGGGTTATGAGTACACCGGACATGACTCGCCGGGAACATGCTAGTTGGTCTTATACCTGACGTCAGATAGCAGTTCCCTGGTGACATGTGTACAGGTTAGTTCATCGACCTCAGATCGTCATTTGTCTCGTATGAGTTCCCACTGTGCTTTGATTACTACCCTGCCACGCTCAGAGGAGACGTGCAAACAGGTTTTAGTTGGGTACAGTCCCGAGCCACATGGAGGCAGTGAGCGGATCTGCAGGGGTTCGTCTCTCCCGGTATTGGGGGTGAGGTCGCGCTGTGTCTAGGAGAGCCGTTACACGAAGTCCTTGGCTAAGGCAGGAGATTTACTGGTAGGTATTCCAGTAGTATCTCAGGGTGTTCTAGGCTACACTCCGACACGACTTGTACCGCTTTTGGGGGTCTGACTTTTACCAACCCCCTAGGCCCGCCATGCGATTCTCATAGACGAACGGACCGGACTGTACGGATATTGTCACTGACAGGCTCAGTAGGGTATCAGGATGAGTTCGCTCATCGACGTCCCTTTCGGTCAATAGCTGGTAGCCCGTCACGTATGGCTAATACCTCTGACGTGCTAGTGGTTAAATCCACAGTCATAGTATTGACGAGTCTTTAGAGTCCCCCACAGAGAGTTGCTCAAGTTTTCGGGTGAAACACTGTAGAGGCCGTATGGAGATATGGCAGGGTTCGATCAGATACATGCGGTATTGCGCGGATCGTGATTGGACGGAAAATACTAGCGGGCTTTGGTTTAAGCCGGATCCTAGTATAGTACAGTGTAGATGTTGTCTCATTGCATTTGTATTTGGTCGGAATACAGATGCGGGTGTGTATACACAGTATCGAGCTTTTCCTGTAATTTATTACGGGATCAGTTTTCTGAAGTTGCCAGTTTGCTTTCCGTTTCAGCCATACTTCTTTGTATTTTTCATTGGCTGAAGATTGGTGGAGGAGGGCTTATTTGCATTTGTGCAAATAAGCATTGTGGAGGGTGTTATTTGTATATTGATGTATCATGATAATTTCTCCACCATTTGACTTTTTCTTTTCATCATGGCTTAACGTTTGCTTCTTTATGATTGCTTGACTTTTTGAAGTAATCATGGTCATGATGAGGTTGGTGGAGTGTTGAATTTGGTTGTGATCATTTCACTTCATGATTATCATTATTCCCTTGCATTATTTTCCCTCACTTGGCTCACTCCTCTCTCTCTCCCATTCCTTGATGGCCGGCCAAGTTAGGGGCTGTCCAATTTTTGGTAGTGTGGATTTTTGCTCTTCATGCTTGCTAAAACCCCCAAGTTCACCACAAAAGTTCATATATCATTCTCCTCCACAAAAGGGCAACTTCCATAAACCCCAAATGAGACACAAGTTCCACATTACATTCTACAGCAAATCTTGGGCACGTCGACTCGCCAACTTCGTGCCCGAGTTGCCTCGGACCAGAGGTGGGAGCCCGTAAAAGAAGCCGGCGATGTGGTGCCCTTCCGGCGACGTGATGGAGACCGGAGATTCCACGGGAGATCGGGACGACGACGAGAAGACCGGAGGACACGGATCACTCGGTATATCTCTCTACCCCCTCTCTAGATAGCTAGGACTAGTTTAATGGCACGATCTGGGTTTATAGTGCGCGGTTGTGCCGGTTTTAAAGTTTAAGAAAAGCACCGCTTCGGCATTCCGGCGTCGGATTGACGGCCGGGACGCCGCCGTGCACTTACAGTGGTATCAGAACCTCGCCATTAACCTAGTCTAGCTTTGTCTAGTGTGTTTACATTTCTGATCGAACAAATATTCCAAAATTGTGTTTTTCCATGCATCAGTTCTCTGTCGATTTTTTTCTGGCTCGGAAAATTTTTCAGTGCGTTGCAGAAGTATGTACATGGAATTTTAAGCATACTGTAAAAATTCGATGTACTAATTCCCTAGAACGATCGCGGAACCGCGGCCAAACCCCTGTTTGGGCCGCGGTTCCGCGGCAATAAGAAGGAATCATTGCACCATTTTTTTACAGAGGCATCCTGACTTGAAAATATGGTTTTTGGAACATTCTTTTTGGGCCCAGAATTTCTTTAAGTGCTACAGTAATGCTTGGGGGCCCACTTAGGAAAATTTGATCGATCGGATATGTTGGGGTAAAAATTTATACCCCGGTTGACCAAGTCAAAATCAAAGTCAACCCCAAGCCAAGCGGGCCCAAGCCCAGATCCAGTGGGCCCACGCCCGGGTCGAGTCCGAACATGAAGCGGCCGGCCTCCCACCACGCCAAGATAAAAATTTTTGTAATAAATAATTTTGTTGTATTTCTTTTATTTTATTTTATGCATAAATGTAAGAAAAATAGGCATAAAGCCAAATTTTTGTAAAGCCCATGGCTTATGTGCAAAAAGAAATGGCACATGAGCCATAAGATAGGCAAAATGCCATTTTGTAAAGCCCAAGGGGCTATGTGTAAAGTGCATGGCCTATAAAGGCAAAGACAATGAAATAAAAAAAAACTTTTTTTCTCTCTAAAAAAAAAAAGTCTCAGAGCTGAGCTCTTTCTTCCATCTTCAAGGTTCCAAAACCTTCTTCTTTCTCTTGAATTAAATCAAGAGTTTTACTCTTCTTTTTATAAAACAAATAGCTTTTCACCACAAAACCCATTAAGGGGAACTCAGATCTGCCATCAGATCTCAAAAAGGAGAGATTTTGATATCTCACATCCCTTGATCTTCAAGATTCGGCCAAACAACAGGAGGAAGAAGAAGAACATCTTTCACTAAACCCCCCCTCCAAAGAAGAAAAACACACTCAGGAGTCCAACTCCTCTCTGATTTCTCTTCTGAGAAGTTTTTTTTAGGCTAAAGGCCTATTTTTCTCGCCGACGCTCAAGCGCAGAGCGCCCACGTGCCGACACGTGGCACTCTTGCGCTCCAGCGCAAGCGCTCGAGCGCAAGTCGCCCCTGTGCCGACACGTGGCGCTCTTGCGCTCCAGCGCAAGCGCTCGAGCGCAAGTCGCCCCCGTGCCGACACGTGGCGCTCTTGCGCTCAAGCGCAAGCGCCCGAGCGCAAGTTGCCCCCGTGCCGACACGTGGCGCTCTTGCGCTCAAGCGCAAGCGCCCGAGCGCAAGTCGCCCCCGTGCCGACACGTGGCGCGCTTGCGCCCAAGCGCTCAGCGTCTGAGCGCAAAGCGCCCACGTGCCGACACGTGGCGCGTTGCGCTCCAGCACTCTGCGCTCGAGCGCAAAGCGCCCACGTGCCGACACGTGGCTCGCTTGCGCTCAAGCGCCTAGGCGCTGGCCCCACGCATCCTTTGGATGTCTTTTTCCCCTTTATTTATATATGCATGTATATATATACATATGTATACAAATGTACACATACACATACTCCGCGACACTTTCCCCCTCAAAAAAATTTTTGGGCCGGGGCGCTGCCCCGAACCCCGCAAGGGGGCTGCTAGCCCCATTGACCCCCAGCCCGCTATCCGGATAGCGGGACCCCCGTAAAAACTCTGTGTGGCTCCCGATATATCCAAAAACCCCTTTTTTTTAAAACAAAACACGCGCACACCGCACATTGAGTTCGCATGACCAGTTTAACCCGTTAATCGGAGGTTCCCTCGCCCCAAAGGCGAGGGGTAATTAACGGCAGCTTAGTCCGCGGCTGCCGGAGATTCGGATCCCCACAATCATTAAACCCCAGCCTATCCTAGGCAGGGGGAATCTGTAGTACGCCTGACAAGCGTGCGCGTATTCCCATCTCAATGGGGTGACGAAAAACACTCTACAGATTCTGGCACGCCCGGTGGGACCACTCTCTCCTCCCATATTTCGGGTTAAACGTTCATGCGAACTCAATCAATATACATACCTGTATTTATACTAAAAATAATGCTTTTTCATGCAGATTTTCAAGCAATCAACCTTCGACGACAATGTCTCCCCAGACGAATTCAGCTTCCAACGTGACCCCGATTCCGTACGTGGTCAAGATCAACGCTCGTATGGTTCTCCCCGCAAGCCTCAGTCGACAGTGGGAGGAACCGCCCCGCCAGTTTGGCTCCATCATCATCTACCCTGCCGGAAGCGCTCACATGGCGGAGATCCGGGCGGAACAGGTGGCCAAGCCGGTCTCAAGGGGCAAGAGGCCGAATGTCGTGATCGCCAAGGCACCACAACCGAAACTTAAGACGGTGTCTGAACGATTCTCTAGTGCTCTAGCCGGGGGCAAGATTTCCGGTGCGAAGGGCAACATCAAATGTCGCGGACGAGCTCAGGCGATGACTCCAACAAACGCGCAATCGAGCGTATCTCCAAAGCCCTCCATCGCCCAGTCTGCGGTGTCTTCCCGAAAAGCCGAAGTCTGCCAGGCGCTTAGAACAGAAAAGTTAAGGCAGAAGCGGCTCAGGTATCGAGCCAACAAGAGGGCCAGGACTTCGGCCAAATGGAATCGTGTGAAGTTCCAAGTGCAGGGTTGCCTGGCGACGACGGCTGAGTCGGACGTAAGAATCAGCAATTCCTTCGAGCCCCTGAAGTGGGTTCAGAAAAACGCCATAACCGCCAGAATCAAGAAGACAGCGGTCCGAACAGTGCCACAAAGAGACGTGTCCCGGCCCCAATAGAAAAAGTATGACACTGTCTCTTCAAGAGTCTATCAAGCACTCTGTGCCGCACGAAAGCAGCGGGGCAAACCCAGAAAAGAAGCGCCAGCACCATTCAAGAACCTGGTTAGGCCAGCCGCCTTCAATCGACTACCAGCTACCGAAACAAGGGGGTCAAGACAGCAATCCGTGAAATCAGCTGCCAGTTATAGAAAGACGGCCGGATATATCATCTATACGGTCTATATGGCGGGCGGGCGCCCCAGCGACAACCTTCGCAGCAAAAGCAAGGACGGGGCCACCACATCCCTAGCCCAATCTAGCCTGAATGTGGTTGCCGCCGCCCAAGAACAGCCGCCCAAGCTGGATGAAGAAAACCCTCTCGATGAGGATGATAGGCAGAAAGACCCCTCGGTCCATGCAGAGTCAAGCTCGGACAGTGAGGAAGAGCCGACTTTCCGCCCCAGGACTGCGGAGCAAGAGCTGCTTCAAGAGCTTCGAAAACAGCTCAGGAGCAAAGATAAAGAGATAGCCAAGCTCTACTCGAAGATTGATGACTTAACGAACGTGGTGATGCAGCTTACGGCTCAAATTGCTCGAGCACCTCCCAATCAAGCACAAGCCGCTACTAATCAGCCGGGTGATGACAATCCGAGGCAGCCAATGCCTGTTCCTTTGGGACCAAGATTGGTCGAGCCAAATGAAAGCCAGCTACATTCAGCTTCTGGGGACGCCTTGGCCCCAGATAGCACTATCCCGCTAACACAGGATCGGATAATGGATTTGGTCACCAGCAAGGTTAAAACATTGGTGGCCGAAGCTGAAGCTCAGAAAGAAATCGGCAATAGTGGACGGCCATATCCCGCGCAGTACGATCTGATTGAGTTCCCAAGAGGCTACGTCATTCCTAAGTTCGGAAGATTTGATGGAACGGGGAATGCAAATCAGCATGTCGCCCACTTCAAAGCATCATGCGGAAATATAGGGGGTAATGACGCGCTCCTTCTTCGTCAGTTTGTCAACAGCCTGACCGGCGTCGCCTTCGACTGGTATGCGAGTATACCGGACGGGTCCGTCATTACCTTTGCCCAAATGGAGTCTCTGTTCCGGCAAAGGTTCATAAGCGTCAGTGATAAAATCTCCATTGCCGACCTTGTAAGGACCAAGCCAGGGAAGAATGAAAGCAACACCGACTTTATCGCCCGATGGCGTAATCTCACAGTCAAGTGCGAACCTCCGCTGGAGCAGGACCAGTCCGTCAGCCTTCTCATTGGGAACCTCAGCAATTGGATGGTCCCATTCTTGTGTACAGCGGGCCTCAAGACATTTCAGGAGCTAACCAAGAAAGTCCAAATGCTGGAACGCTCGAAGCAAGAGTCCCCGCCAGATTCTCAGAGGGACAAAACCTGGAAAAGCAAGCGGGACGACAACCGTAGAAGCGGGAGTTCCAGCAGTACCAATGTCTTCAATGCCTCCGACAATGAAGAAAAGCGAAGGGCGGGCGAATCCAAAACCAACCGGTCTCGAAAGCCATTGCTGGGAGGAGACGGGCCTTCCCTAGAGGAGAAGAAGAACAAGGTTTACTCTTTCAGAAGGGACAAGGTCCGTAAGATATTTAAAGATGCCTTGAACAACGGCCTACAATTGCCGGAGTCGAAAAGACCCCAAGAAGCAAAAATGACCGTCAATCCTTTGTATTGCCCGTACCACCGAGTAGTGAGCCATGCGATCGAGGATTGCTATATCTTCAAAGACTGGGTCGAGAAGCAGTACAAGGCTGGAGAAATCGAGCTGTCCAAAAGTGTGTTGGTGAACAATCAAGTTGCAACCACCAATTTTATACAGACAGAAGTTGAAGCTTTTTGGGAGCAGACAGCCGAACCCACTGCCCCGAGAAATGAAACGGAATCATCACGGCCTCCGTGGAGTACGCACATATCTAATAAGACGAAAAAGATGATAAACCTACTTCGGAAAGAGCCCAGGACAGAATGGGAAGGGCAGAAGAAGCTTACCAGTCCAGCTGCCGATGCGGCTCTATCACGCTCAAAATCCAAGAAACTCAAGAAGAAGAAAAGTGCAGCTCGGCGCGAAAAAGAGTCTGCAGGGAGATCGACCATTCAAAAATATATCGATTCCCTCGAAGAATATGAACAAAAGGAAAGAACATTGATTCAATTGGAGGAGTTCTTCCCTGCACAAGCGGCTGAAATTTTGGACGAGTTAGAAGAAGACTCCAATGAAGAGATCCCAGTAGTGACCTGCTACGCCATCCATCTTGGCAGCGACTCCGAGGATGATCTCTGTTTTCCCGAAGAGGACGAGGAGCTCATCATAAAGGCCAATCAAATCCAGCTCAGAAGCGGCAGGGCTCTACCGCAAAATCAGGGCAACGCCCCAAAAGGGAAGGAAAAACAAGTCGCTAATGAAGAAGATGGCAGAGAACCGGCTGATGAAAACGTAAGTCCTTCCTCGGTGGACTATAATGTCTTGGCGCATCTCCGGAAGCTTCCGTCTCTCCTGAGCATCTACGACGCCTTGGTCCTATCTAAAGAGCTTAGAGATGTTCTTATCCACGCTCTACAAAACCCCGAGCGGTATCAGGCTCACTTTGCGGAAATTAATATGAAAGAAGCCCAGCACGCTTTGCATGCCGCCGCAGTCACATTTAAGGATGAAGACTTGCTACTGGGAACGACTGAGCATAATCGGCCGCTTTACGTGACCGGGTACAGCGACGGAGATCGAATTAATCGCATATTGATTGATCCGGGGTCCTCAGTGAACATCATGAACTTGCGAACTCTGAAGAGTTTGTCAATGGACGTCCGACACCTGTCAAGGGAAAGGATTATCATTCAAGGCTTCAACCAAAATTGCCAGCAAGTTCTGGGGTCTATAGCTTTGCCAATCAAATTCGGGGATCTGCAAACTGAAGCTAAGATATACGTGATCGACGCCGACACGTCTTATAAGATTCTCTTGGGGCGGCCGTGGCTCCACGATTACGGCATCATTCCGTCAACTCTCCATCAATGCATGAAGTATACTAAAAATGGCGAAGAAAGACGCATTGACGGAGACATCCAGCCGTTCGGTGTGCATGAAGTCCGATATGAAGATTCTCGGTACTTTATGAACCACCAAAATGATAAGCCACAACTGACTGAGGATAGACCGCCCCAAGACTTAAAAGCAAATCTGCGCCGCCTGTCACTTTCAAAAGCAAAAATACCCAAGTGCGCCCGCATTTCGGCAGCGACACTGATGAGTCCGACACTGGAAGCCCGTCCTTCCGTAAAACTCGCCCTCATTTCGGCAGCGATACGGACAAATCTGTTACTGAAGGCCTATCTAGCAGCAAAGTCCGCCCTCATCTTGGCAGTGACACTGAAGAGTCAGAAGAAGAGGACCTGCCGTGCAACAGCTGTGCAGATTGGCCCCCCATACAGCAAGCGAAACTACGGGAGACATTCGAAGTCGCAGAAGGGTCCCTGGCCATCACAAGGGTGCCAGAACGGATGTGCAAAGAGCTCGACGCATTGTCAGTCTCTACCGTGAACCAGCTGAAAACTTTCTACGTGCCCGGGAGGAAAAATGGACATAAGGGCATCCTGTTTTACAGGTCAAACCCCGTTGTGCACCCGGACGATCTTTCTGTCGCGTGCCTTCCCTATGAGAGAGGCATAAGAGCCGTCCTCAATCCCAGATACTATGCGCCCGAGATGCGGGAATACTTTAAGAAGTGCGGATGCCGGTTATATCAAACGGAGTCCGAAGCAAAGTTTTACGAAGGGCTATGGTATCCGCCCCAGGTCCGAGCACTCATCGATGGACGAATTCCAGATAGACGGGGCGTAGGCTACATTCAACCTGATTCCAAAGCGTGCTACATGATCCATGTTGGTGAGGCCAGTGAAAGATCAAATGATGATGACGAGATAGCCGAGCCAGAAGAAGCTCCTCAAGAGCTCGAAGATGGCGGACAAGCAACCTTTGATGAGCTAACCGAGATTGACTTAGGAACGCCCGATAATCCAAGGCCGACCTACATTAGCTCACTCTTGTCGGAGGAAATGAGAGAGCAGATAATTTCCCTGCTGCGTGAGTTCGTCGACTGCTTCGCGTGGACGTACAAAGAAATGCCTAGCCTTTCCCCTGAAGTGGCCGTACATAAGTTGGCTATATCTCCTGATTCTAAGCCAGTCAAACAAGCTCCTCGAAGAATGAGAAGGGAGTTGGAAGAAAAGGTCATCGAGGAAACCAAGAAACTTATCGATGCCGGCTTCATCAGGGAAGAGAAATATGCAGACTGGATCGCATGCATAGTCTCAGTGAAGAAGAAAAATGGGTAGATCTGAGTTTGTGTCGATTTCAGGGACCTCAACAAGGCATGTCCTAAAGACGACTTCCCGTTACCGGTCATGGAAATGATGGTCGATGACACCTCAAATTACGAACTGTTCACCTTTATGGATGGCTCGTCTGGATACAATCAGATCAAGATGTCGCCTGAGGATGAGAAGCACACATCATTTCGAACCCCGATCGGAATATATTGTTACAAGGTAATGCCATTCGGACTAAAGAACGCAGGTGCTACATATCAAAGGGCAATGACTAATATCTTTGATGACCTAATCCATAAAGTCGTCGAATGCTATGTTGATGATCTGGTCGTCAAGACTAAAGCCAAGGCCGATCATATCCAAGATCTCATGACCGTTCTCACCAGACTGAGGGAATACGATCTGAAGATGAATCCTCTGAAGTGCGCTTTTGGCGTGTCATCGGGAAAATTCCTGGGCTTCATAGTCCGACATCGAGGGATCGAAGTTGACCCATCAAAGATAAAGGCCATCATGGAGATGCCCCCTCCGAAGAGTCTGACGCAGCTAAGATCTTTTCAAGGCAAGCTTGCTTATATACGGAGGTTTATCTCAAATTTATCAGGGAGATGTAGGCCCTTCTCAAAGCTCATGAAGAAAGGAGCTCCTTTTATTTGGGATGCCGAATGTCAAGCAGCGTTCGAAAGTATCAAACAGTACTTGTTGCACCCTCCAGTGCTGGCCGCTCCCATTCCAAATAAACCGCTGATTCTCTACACTGCCGCGCTAGACGAGTCACTCGGTGCGCTCCTTACCCAGAATAACGAGGAAAGAAAAGAAAATGCCCTCTACTACCTCAGTCGAACTCTAGTCGGGGTGGAACACAACTACTCCCCAATCAAAAAGCAATGCCTGGCTCTGATATTTGCTGTGAAGAAGCTGAGGCACTATCTGCTCGCTCATCGGGTTATGCTGATCTCCAAGGTCGACCCGCTCAAACACTTGATGACCAAAGCAAGCCTAGCCAGCAGAATGGTAAGATGGGCTGTCATGCTACCTGAGTTTGACATAGTTTATACCCCTCAGAAAGCAGTAAAAGGGCAAGCTCTTGCAGACTTTCTCGCTGCTCATCCCATACCAGAAGGGTCGCCGCTAAATTGTGAGTTACCCGACGAACAAGTGCTGCACCTCGAGGAAGATGAGCCATGTTGGGAGCTCTACTTCGATGGAGCCTCATCAATAAGGACCTCCAGTAAATCAAGCATCCCGGAGATAAAAGTAGGGATAGGATTGGTGTTCATCACACCATCAATGGGAACCCTACGGCGTTCTTTTTCTCTCACCGAGCCTCGGACAAACAATGAAGCTGAGTATGAAGCTCTGATAGCTGGTTTGGAACTCGCCATAGAAATGGAAATCCTTCGGCTACGGGTTTACGGTGACTCCCAGCTTGTCGTCAACCAAGTAAGTGGCGACTATAAGATATACAAACCCGAGTTAGCTCGGTACAGAGGCCGGGTGGTGGAACTCATGAAACGGTTCACTCATATTGAACTAATAAGAATCCCCAGAGCGTTGAACGGAAAAGCCGACATACTCGCTCGCTTAGCCAAGGAGTTGGCTGATCCTGACATGGACGAAATTCTGATTACAGTCAGGAGCCGGCAAATTCTACCCCCAGCCTCTCTACGAGAAGAGGAAAGCGCGGAACAGAAGAGCAGTCCCGCCGAAGAAGCTTCGATCATCCAAGACGAGCCCGATTGGAGAGAACCCTTCATAGAGTACCTCCGATACGACAAGCTACCCGAAAAAAAATCTGCGAGGATTCAGCTGAAGAAAAGAGCTCTCCGATACGTGTTTGTAAATGACACGTTATACCGCAGGTCATATGACCAACTCTGGCTCAGGTGTCTATCATTGGTCGAAGCCTAAAAGATCATGAAAGATGTTCACTCGGGCATTTGCGGTGCTCACCAATCTGGCCCCAAGATGCGACTTCAAATCAAACGGCTTGGGTATTACTGGCCCACTATGATACGGGATTGCGGAGAGCATGCAAAGAAATGTTATATCTGCCAAATTCACGGTGATTTTATTCACAAGCATCCCAATCCATTGCATCTTACGGTGGCGTCGTGGCCCTTCGAAGTCTGGGGCACCGACATTGTAGGCCCAATTGATCCTCCGTCATCCAAAGGCCATCGGTTTATACTGGCCGCGACAGACTACTTCTCCAGATGGGCTGAAGCTGTCCCGCTAAAAGAAGTCAAGACAAAAGATATTATGATATTCTTCTAGCATAATATTCTATACCGCTTCGGTACACCAAGAAGAATCATTTCTGACAACGGGCCTTCTTTCAAGAGCTTCAATGTCTCAAGGTTCGCTACTCAGCACAAAATAGATTGGAGATATTCCTCCATCTATAATCCAGGAGCCAATGGGCTAGCCGAAGCCTTCAATAAGACTCTATGCAAGCTCCTGAGGAAAAATGCTTCAGCCAACAAGAGAGACTGGAATCTCAAGCTTCACGAGGCATTGTGGGCATATCATACCACGCACCGTACTCCAACTCAGTCCACTCCATACTCATTGCTCTTCGGAGTGGAGGTGTTCCTCCCTCTCGAAGTCGAAGTTCCAAGCTTAAGAATGGCCGTCCAACATGAGTTGACGGAGGAGGAAAACATGCTCCTTCGACTTGAAGAACTCGATGCCCTCGAAGAAAAGAGGCTCGCGGTGCAGCAAAATCTGGAGCTATACCGAACCCAAATGTCACGGGCCTGTGACAAGATAACCCGTCTCCGCGCTTTCAAGAAAGGTGAATTGGTGTTGGTCCTCAAAAGACCGATCATCCCCAATCGACATGCCAAGGGAAAATTCGAGCCAAACTGGGAAGGACCATACGTCATCGAGAAAGTGTTTGACGGGGGATCCTACCAACTAATAAGTGCCGAGGGAGAAAGGCCCATGCCACCCATCAATGGCCGATATCTCAAGAAATACTACACGTGAATGCTCCAAGTCGCAGGCGAATTGAGCACATCAGCCCTACGGTCTGGATCATACATCCTGCAAAACCGTATACAATCCACAGGCGTAAACGACCCCTATCTCTCCCCAAATCCTGCCGGTGAGACTACTTTTAAAGTCCCACCAGCGGCAAAAAAAAAAAGAAAATAAAAAAACAAACGATATGTCCACAAGCAAAACGGGCACGGATGAAAACCTGAAAGGGCTCCGTGAGTAAAAACAGCAGGACTACCGGCGAGTTTGTGAAAACCCGAAAGGGCGCAAACTCATGAAAAGAGATGAATACACTCGTAAAGTCCTCTCGACCTTGTGAGGAGAAACCCCTGCGTGAGATCCTTACGACTCACAAAGGAGCAACAGACTTAGGGATCCTCACGATTCCTAAGGAGAACATACACCTGCGAGATCCTCTCAACTCGTAGGGAGAAAATGCTTTTATGGGACCCTCACGGCCCATAAAATTGAAAAGCCTTAGGTGATAGGGACCCAAACCTGTCTCCTAAGCCATCGTTCCCCAACGGGCAACGGCAAATGATGAGTCGCTCCTGGCATTTTGCTTCAGTGTTAGCGGTGCTGATGCCGACCAAAAACCCAAATCCTAAGTCCTCCCAAGGCAAATGATGAGTTGCTCCTGGCATTATTCCAGTGCAGCAATGCTGATGCCAAACAAGATCCAAATTCCAAGTCCCCAAACGGCGAATGATGAGTCGCTCCTGATACCATATTCCAGTGTAGCGATGCAGACGCCAACCAAAATCCAATTTCTCAAAATTCTCCGGCCCTACGGTGGATCCCCAAGTTGACCATCGTATACAATCCACGGGCTCAAATAATTCTCATCATACCCATGCCCCATTGATTGTTACGATTTCCGTCGTGAAGGGTTTATTCTTTTCCAAATTGTTTATCTAATCAAGAACTCAAATGGTTGGTATTTGGAAACTTCGATAAAGAACTTCACAATCAAAAACTATTTTGACCGCAATCAAACTACGGTGTCATCCGTAATTAGTTGGTGAGTGCGGATCGTCCACAGGGAAAGCTCAATTCATTTGAATTTTAATATGTTTGAAATGAAATGTTAAGTAACGTAAAAACAAAACATGATTCAAGAATTTTGATTTTCAAGTGTCACATTCTTATTCAAGAATCAAGAAAATTATAAACAATCAAGAATCGATGTTTCGATAATATTTTCCAATCAACAATCAAGAATAGGAGAGAGGCTCGACGGAATCGATCGAATCAATAGTCGTGATGTAATCTAAAAGATTCCGTGTTCTTGTCCTTTGAAGAATTGAAACTAGATCAACGATGATCGACGAGAGTTAGGGCTTTCTTGATGAAACTAGGGTTTCATCTCTTAACCCTTGTTCTTTCATGGACATCGTTTATATTCTAGCCTCTAGCAATTTCAAGAAATGATCGTAACTCCCCAATCTAGAGCGATGTCGATCAAGAAACCATCGCGACGAATTGGGTCGTCGATTCTTGAACTTGCTAGGGTTTTCAAACTCATGGGATTCAAGAATCGTTTGGAAATTTGTTACATCATCATACTAAAGATCGTCTCGACTCCTCGACGAGCGGAGTTTTATTCACACATCACCACATAGACAATATTCAAGAAATGTAAAGATAACATGATGCGGAAATTAAAGAAAACAAGATAAAAGAATATCACCTTTTATTTAATCAACAATTTCAATACATTCTCTCAAGAACTACAAGAGGAAGAAATCGATCGTTGATTCGGCTTCGCTCGTCTCCGTGGATCGTGGATCTGCTTGGATCACTTGCCCGATTGAAGATCGGCTCGGCTCATAAAAGGGTTGAAGGCTTCTTGCTTGGCTTGCACTCAAGATCTTGAATTGTGATTGGATTTAGGGTTAGGGTTTCCTTTCACAAGAGTTGTGAAGGTAGAAGAAGATGAAGGAAGAGATGGAGGAAAAGAGAAGGAACTAAAAGGGCCTCTCTTCTTTTCTCTCTAAAATGATCTAAGATGTAAGATGTTGTATCTAAGATTCCATGATGTTTTGCCCTTGAGTCTAGGATCTATTTATAGAACTCCCAAACCTTAGGCTTAGGTTTGAATTAGAAGTTTCCCTCCCAAAGTTTGTTGGAAAAGTTTGTTAGGAACTAGCTTAGGGTTTAAGCTAGGGTTTTGGGAAAGTTCTAGAATAATAGGCTCTTTTAGTGAAACTCAAAGTAATTGCTGATCTGGTAGAAGTCCCTGGAGTCTTCTGGAAGATGGGATGCATTTCTGAGCAGTGGACCCTTGTAGAAGCATTATGGTGTAAAATTGAGCATCTAATCCCCTTGTCCCACCGCGGATCCGCGGCACAAGCATGCTCTTGGCCGCGGATCCGCGGCCAACTTGGGAGCTTGGGCTCTGGTTCTTTTGTAGTGGTCTTGGGCTTCTATTTGTAGCTTTGTTTGATATGTTGAATTTCAATTGCTCCTTTGTAATGGTACCAGATTTGAATTTAGTGAGTTTACGAGCGATGTAATGGTCGAGCAATGTAATGATCGAGCAAACTTCTCTTTTCCTGCACAGACTTCGAAACACGGGTTGCGATATATAGAAAATATGTCATGTAATACAATGCAGTCAATTTCCCTAGAAATGCCGGTTTTAAGGTCGAATACATGTAATTTGATATTTTGCGACCGATTTGCTAATATGTGAATTATGAATACCGTACACTTCTATATGGATGCAAATGATGAGGAAATTGCCAGTTAAAATATGCAATATTTTCGACTGATCAAATACCCCCAAACTTAATTTCGATCGTCTCGAGCGAATGTTTTATTAAAGAAAAAGAGAAGGAGAAAATAAAGAAAGAGAAAAACTAACTAGCACACTTTCGTAGGCAACACGATTGCACTGAGCATGTGCAACAAGCCTTTAAACCTCTAGGTGTCCCTAGTAGGAGGAGTGTTGTCTCCTGAGGGTTTTCAGCGGATTGCACCCACAAAATCCAATAATGAAAGAAAGATCATGAATATTACATTTAAAGAAAAGAATTGTAAAAGAAAAGCCTTGAAAATTAGGGTTTTCAACTAAGCTAGCTTTTCGGTTGTCATGAGCCTTGTCTTAGTTGTCATGAAAAGATGTTAGAAATCACGTCCTCCCTCAATAAAACATCATCCTATTCTTCATTTCTATCCTTATTCCAAACATCGATCATATCACCCTGCGTGTGTGTAAAGACATCCCTACACCCGGAGAATTCAATTCAAGCTATCATACTCTTGCCCATCAGCCTCGGTACTTTTTAATTAATGAATATTTAGATGAGATTGCTCACACACTTTCATGCGACCGTTAATACTTCTTGAGGTACTAACCGACCGATTACTCATGTGCTTGCTTATTTGGTGTATTTTCCTCGTCTTGCACCACCTCAGGCATAGCAGTGACTCCCAGACCAGTTGGCCTTAGGGCACTAGGTGAAGAAGCACCCTCGCTATACATTTTTCTAGCCTTTGGTGATAACAAAACCAGTGTCCATTTTTCTCACCACTTTATACTTTTTTTTTATTCACTTTTTTTATTTTATTTCCTTCATACTTTCGGCTTTAAGACAAGAGCATTTCAAGGTATCCTCTACTATCCCAGGCTTTAAGACGTGTGTAAGTGCGAATAGCAGGGTAGCAACGTTCAAAATGTCTGGCTTTCCAGCATAGAAACTATTTTTCAGACTTAGTTTTATCCTCAGATTAGTGACGTCCTTCATCTTACTAACCTTTGGGACAATGGCTCATAACTACGTATTACTAGTTCGTATAAGAAAACTTCTAATTTTCTTGATTTTCTAAAATTTTTCTAATCTCATGGATGTAATTGTTCACTATCTAAACTTTCATTATCTTATTTATATACAAAAAAGTGTAAATATTTTTATATTTTGAAAATTTTTAAATTTTTATAGATTTTTAAAAGAAAATGTTTTGTGCTTATGCAGATGATATGCAGATGATGCGAAAATAAGCACAAACCTCCCCCAAACTTGTTTTCAACAGTGTCCTCACTGTTGCCTTCTGATAAGTCTCCAAAAACCTGTAAGCTTGGGAGGAATTTATTAGTGGGGGCAAAATATTTAAGTGAAGACCCTTCCCCAAACTTATTTTTGGCTCATTATCTTGTAAAAATTCTTTTTAGGAGCCAGAAAAAACATACCCCCCCAAACTTAAGCAATGTTAATCTTTGAAAATCATATGAGGGGGTCAAAAATCAGTGGTCGATGCCAAGCTTTGCAAAGACCGAATGTTAACACCAATCATTCAAAAATTTTGTCAATACCGTGCTCTGGTTGATGTAAGAAAAAGTGGGGAAAGGTTAAGTGGTGGAAAAGAATGTGTGTGCGTCTTATTTTGGAGAGACGAAGCAGTGAATGTGATGGATTACTCGCATTCTTTTTACAATCCATATGAAGGGGTGGAGGTTCAATTTCATTGAGTGGGATATGATTCATCTCAACACCCGTATTATTTAAAAATGCGAGTTCATCAGCGAAGATCTCCTCAAACGTTTCATCTATACCCCGAAGAATAATATCATCACAAGGTGCGGGGTGATCTTCAGACTCTAAAAACGGTTCATAATCTGTGTTACTTGTTGACCCGGATATCTCGGTGAAAGAGTCCGTAAGTGTATGATACATAGTTGGGTCAAACAATAACATATGAAAAGAGTCTAGATCGGTATTGGGAGGATCATCAAATTCGCTGCTGTCGACATCCATTAAGTCGACAGAACATACCTGAGCAGTAGGTTCGGAGGGTACACTTCCTAACTTGTAAATGTTCAGTTCTATTGACCTATTCCCGAAAGATAGGGTCATGGAACCATTACGACAGTTGATTATTGCATTGGAAGTGGCCAAAAATGGGCGACCTAAAATCACCGGAATTTGATTCCGTGAGTTCGCTACAGGTTGTGTATTAATTACAATAAAGTCCACAGGGAATATAAATTCCCCAATTTTTATTAACACATCCTCCAGTTCACCCCTAGGTTTGGTGATTGATCGGTCAGCCATCTGGAGAGTGCAAGGAGATGGTTTCAACTCTCCGATCCCTAACTGCTCATAAACTGAGAAAGGAAGCAGGTTAACACTTGCCCCAAGGTCTAGTAGAGCACGGTTAATGTGTTTCTCCCCAATAGAGATGGAAATCGTAGGATATCCAGGATCCTTACGTTTCCTCGGTAATTGCTGGGGAAAAGCCGTGTCTACAGTCTTTGCCATGAATATCTTCTTGGGCATTTGTTTCTTCCTCTTTCTAATGCACAAGTCTTTAAGAACTTTCGCATATGTGGGGACTTGTTGGATAGCATCTAGAAGAGGGATATTTATGTTAACCTATTTAAACATCTCAGCGATCTTCTCCATATGTGGACTTAGTGTGTTAGCCCTTAACCGATTAGGATAAGGTGCTTTAGCAATAAGCGCTGGGTCCATCATAGGAGAAGGAAGTGTGGGTGGAACTGATCCCAGTATAGAAGTGGGGATCGTCCGTGGAGAGGTAAAAGAGGTGGGCTGTAATGGCGAGCCTTTTGGGAAACGAAGAATAGGCTCGGAAGAGGGTGGTGGGGTAGAAGAAGTAGGGTCAGAACTAGAAGTGTGTGTGTGTGGAAAGGTCTCAGCCGGGGTGTTGACATGATTTTCAGTATCATCAACTTCTTCCCCAACGTGATTGTCAAGCACTCTTCCAGATCTCAACGTTGTGATTGCATTCACATGATGTGAATAGCCAGGATTTGGTAAGGATTGAGCTGGAAGTTTCCCTTTTTCTCTTGCACTCATTTCGGCTTTTAATCGTGCAATTTCTTCTTCCATCGATTTGATATTTTCATTTTGAGAGATAATGATCTTCATCACATTCTCGACAGAAGATTGCAAACTTGCCGTCCCTTGGATGGATTGTTTCATGAAACTATCCAAGGTTTGTGCTAGTGCAGGGGTATTATCTGTACCGGTCAATTGCAAAGGACTAGACGGTGTAAAAGTGTTGGCCGGATTTTGGAAGTTTTGTGATTGAAAGGGGTGCTGACTCAATTGAAGTTGTGGTTGCTGTTGTGGTGGAGGGAGTGCCCTTTGGAAATTGTTTTGGTTTGGAACCGTGTTTTGAGATTGTGATTGGTTCCAAGCAAAATTAGGGTGATTCCTCCAACCTTGATTATATGTGGAAGAAAATGGATCATTTCTAGGTCTTTGGAATGCGGCATTGGTATGCTCATGACCTTGAAATTGAGAATTTCGTGGACATTCTTCCGTCAAATGGGAAGGATCAGAACAACATCCATATACAGTTTTGGAAAGTGACATTTGATTAAGGGAGGCAGCTAAAAATTTGTTTTCCATAGTCTCGAGTTTTTTGTGTATAGCTGAAATTTCAGCTCTAACTCCTATGGAAACATCTGATTGGTTATTGCCACTCCTAAATGATGGACTTTCCTACTGTAAAGATTTTTCAGCGAAATCTTCTAAGTATTTCCAAGCTTCCCCATCGTCTTTATTCATAAAATTTCCTTGACACATATTTTCAAGACTCTGTTTAGTGTTAGGGTTACTGCCCTCATATATGATTCGGCACAGTTCCCATCTCGGGATGCCGTAATGAGGACACTGAACTAACAGATCCTTGAATCGGTCAAGATAATTTGAAAATGGTTCATTTGGAAGCTGATTGAATTGATTTATTTCGCTGCGGACTCGAGCTGTCTTGTGATAAGGGTAGAATTTCTTAAGGAATGCCGCTACGAATTCTTCCCAACTTGTGATTGAGTGTGCGGTGGTGTTATATAGCCACTTCTCGGCTATATCGCACAAAGTAAATGGAAGAAGGCGTAGACGCATAGCATCCACTGAAAGTTGTGATGTACCCATTATTGCGCATACGTTTTCAAATTTTGTAATGAAAACGTAAGCGTCCTCAGACTCGAGACCGTGGTATTTAGGTAAAAGGTTGATGTATTGAGGTTTAATTTCAAAATTTTCCCCGTTGGCTGGTGGTGTGGAAAGACAGGTGGATAAGGGACCTCGAGTGGGGTAGCATCTCTCCTGGAGAGAAATGCGGGGTGGATTCTGCGCACCAACGGACGGCTGCAGATTAGGGTTAAAGAAGTTCGATGGGTTCGGATCCATCGATAAGGGTGTGGTGGTGGGTAAAGAAAAGGTAAATGTAGAAATATCGACTTCGGAGTCGATAGGAGGTACGCGGACTAAACGGGCACTAGGATCCCGTGTCCAGCCTATCTTGCACTAAAAAGGGTTAGTACAAGT
The DNA here is from genome assembly GCA_030015575.1 of Agapanthus africanus. Classification (NCBI taxonomy): domain Eukaryota; kingdom Viridiplantae; phylum Streptophyta; class Magnoliopsida; order Asparagales; family Amaryllidaceae; genus Agapanthus; species Agapanthus africanus. The sequence continues at coordinate 380,114,950 of CM057343.1, forward strand.
GGCAGCGTGGATTTATAATTAAGGGAAAATGAATGAATGCGTGCTTGCTTTTGAAAAAAAAGAAACGGATTTTGAAAAAATGATGCAACACACAAAACCCTGAAATCTACTGGTCCCCTAGGTCTGATCTCTAGACCGCTCCTAACTGCCAGAAGACAAGACGCAGGATAGAATCCTCCACTGCCTTCTTGTTCCCCTGTGGCCGGATAAGTGCCAGGTAAGTGGGAAGGTACTCCACTACGTAAGTAGTGGGCCTAATTAATAACCACTAGCCTTAGACACACTCGCCTTAGGCACCATAAGAAAACGCAGATAAACAATGGATTACCCACGGCCTTCTCCTGTCCTAATTGAGCGCGACAGTCCTTAGAGTCATTCTCTAGATTTCTTTTAGTTAATGAGGGACAATGCGTATGGAGGTTTGTGCTTTTTGGGGCCTAGGAAGGGTAATGAACTCCCCACCTAATTTGGATTTGGTCTTTGCCCCTTAATTTTCCGTATTAGCAATGCAAACAACCACAAAACAAAAATACGCACAAATTTAATTTGCTTTTTAGCGGCGCTGCAATTTTTGCAAAGAAGCCTGCAGAAAAGATTAGTTGGAGCTAAAAAGAGGAGAGGGGAGAGAGAAAGAAGTTACCTGCTGCAAAGATATTGCAGTGATCCCTCAAGACTGCGACGCTTCCGCCGCAAATACCACCTATAGACCGCGCTTCCGCGGCTGCTTGGTAGGTTCACTTCACAAGATTTCAACAGATGCTTTCTGTTGCTTCCCTCAGCTCTCTGGTATATCCCAAATAATATTTCCACAGCCCAGAATGCTCCAGATCACCTTGCAATCAAATCACAACACATGTGTAAGAGTTTGTACGAATTTTGCTTTCAAGAAATAAGATGTAATAATTCTTTCACTTCAAACTAAAAATGTAAACAAATTAGCGCTATCCCCGGCAACGGCGCCATTTTGATTGTTACGATTTCCGTCGTGAAGGGTTTATTCTTTTCCAAATTGTTTATCTAATCAAGAACTCAAATGGTCGGTATTTGGAAACTTCGATAAAGAACTTCACAATCAAAAACTATTTTGACCGCAATCAAACTACGGTGTTATCCGTAATTAGTTGGTGAGTGCGGATCGTCCACAGGGAAAGCTCAATTCATTTGAATTTTAATATGTTTGAAATGAAATGTTAAGTAACGTAAAAACAAAACATGATTCAAGAATTTTGATTTTCAAGTGTCACATTCTTATTCAAGAATCAAGAAAATTATAAACAATCAAGAATCGATGTTTTGATAATATTTTCCAATCAACAATCAAGAATAGGAGAGATGCTCGACGGAATCGATCGAATCAATAGTCGTGATGTAATCTAAAAGATTCCGTGTTCTTGTCCTTTGAAGAATTGAAACTAGATCAACGATGATCGACGAGAGTTAGGGCTTTCTTGATGAAACTAGGGTTTCATCTCTTAACCCTTGTTCTTTCGTGGACATCGTTTATATTCTAGCCTCTAGCAATTTCAAGAAACGATCGTAACTCCCTAATCTCGAGCGATGTCGATCAAGAAACCATCGCGACGAATTGGGTCGTCGATTCTTGAACTTGCTAGGGTTTTCAAACTCATGGGATTCAAGAATCGTTTGGAAATTTGTTACATCATCATACTAAAGATCGTCTCGACTCCTCGACGAGCGGGGTTTTATTCACACATCACCACATAGACAATATTCAAGAAATGTAAAGATAACATGATGCGGAAATTAAAGAAAACAAGATAAAAGAATATCACCTTTTATTTAATCAACAATTTCAATACATTCTCTCAAGAACTACAAGAGGAAGAAATCGATCGTTGATTCGGCTTCGCTCGTCTCCGTGGATCGTGGATCTGCTTGGATCACTTGCCCGATTGAAGATCGGCTCGGCTCATAAAAGGGTTGAAGGCTTCTTGCTTGGCTTGCACTCAAGATCTTGAATTGTGATTGGATTTAGGGTTAGGGTTTCCTTTCACAAGAGTTGTGAAGGAAGAAGAAGATGAAGGAAGAGATGGAGGAAAAGAGAAGGAACTAAAAGGGTCTCTCTTCTTTTCTCTCTAAAATGATCTAAGATGTAAGATGTTGTATTTAAGATTCCATGATGTTTTGCCCTTGAGTCTAGGATCTATTTATAGAACTCCCAAACCTTAGGCTTAGGTTTGAATTAGAAGTTTCCTTCCCAAAGTTTGTTGGAAAAGTTTGTTAGGAACTAGCTTAGGGTTTAAGCTAGGGTTTTGGGAAAGTTCTAGAATAATAGGCTCTTTTAGTGAAACTCAAAGTAATTGCTGATCTGGTAGAAGTCCCTGGAGTCTTCTGGAAGATGGGATGCATTTCTGAGCAGTGGACCCTTATAGAAGCATTATGGTGTAAAATTGAGCATCTAATCCCCTTGTCCCACCGCGGATCCGCGGCACAAGCATGCTCTTGGCCGCGGATCCGCGGCCAACTTGGGAGCTTGGGCTCTGGTTCTTTTGTAGTGGTCTTAGGGTTCTATTTGTAGCTTTGTTTGATATGTTGAATTTCAATTGCTCCTTTGTAATGGTACCAGATTTGAATTTAGTGAGTTTACGAGCGATGTAATGGTCGAGCAATGTAATGATCGAGCAAGCTTCTCTTTTCCTGCACAGACTTTGAAACACGGGTTGCGATATATAGAAAATATGCCATGTAATACAATGCAGTCAATTTCCCTAGAAATGCCGGTTTTAAGGTCGAATACATGTAATTTGATATTTTGCGACCGATTTGCTAATATGTGAATTATGAATACCGTACACTTCTATATGGATGCAAATGATGAGGAAATTGCCAGTTAAAATATGCAATATTTTCGACTGATCACCCACCGTAATCACCAGTTACGCGGCTGGTCTCCGCTTTGGGGAATGATGCTCCATTGATAAGACCCACTCATGTGTCCTCACGATATATGAGGAGAACAAACCTTTGTGGGATCCTTACGACTCATAAAGGAAAAACACACTTAGGAGTCCTCACGACTCCTAAGGAGAAAATGCACCTGCGGGATCCTTACGACTCGTAGGGAGAAAATGCTTTTATGGGACCCTCACGGCCCATAAAATTGAAAAGCCTTAGGCGATGGGGATCTAAACCTGTCTCCTAAGCCATCGCTCCCCAATCCCCAAATGGCGAATGATGAGTCGCTCCTGGTACCATATTCCAGTGCAGCGATGCAGACGCCAACCGAATTCCAAATCCCATACCCCAACGGCGAATGATGAGTCGCTCCTGGTACCATATTCCAGTGCAGCGATGCAGACGCCGACAAAGTCCCAAAATTTTTTCCGGCCCTACGGTCTGGATCATACATCCTGTAAAACCGTATACAATCCACGAGCGTAAAACAATCCCAACCTCTCCTAAGTCCTACCGGTGAGACCACATTCAAAGTCCCACCAAAAAATTTAAAAAAAACAATTCCCAAATCCTCCCGGGGGCAAATGATGAGTTGCTCCTGGCATTATTCCAGTGCAGCAATGCAGATGCCAAACAAAAACCAAAATCCTATCAATGACGGATGATGATTCGCTCCTGGTACCATATTCCAGTATAGCGATGCTGATGTCAACCCAAATCAAAATCAACAAGTCAACTTCCACTCCGACACCGCAGAAAGCGGAGCAAGTCAAATCCAATCTCGACACCGCAAAAAGCGGAGCAAGTCAAGTCTACCCTTGACACTGCAAGAAGCAGAGGAAGTCAAATCAAGCACTGACCGTCCAAGTCGCAAAAAGGGCAGCATCAACCGTCCACGTCGCAAAAAGGGCATAATCGACCGTCCACGTCGCAAAAAGGGCAGAACCGACAGTCCACGTCGCTAAAAGGGCAGCACCGACCGTCCACGTCGCTAAAAGGGCAGCATCAACCGTCCAAGTCGCAAAAAGGGCAGCATCGACCGTCCAAGTCGCAAAAAGGCAGCATCGACCGTCCACGTCGCAAAAAGGGCAGAACCGACCATCCACGTTGCTAAAAGGGCAGCATCGACCGTCCACGTCGCAAAAAGGGCAGAACCGACCGTCCACGTCGCTAAAAGGGCAGCACCGACCGTCCAAGTCGCAAAAAGGGCAGAACCGACCGTCCAAGTCGCAAAAAGGGCCGCATCGACCGTCCATGTCGTAAAAAGGGCAGTGCCAGCTTCCCAAAAGGTGGGAACCGAATCAAATCGCCTCCACGTGAAAGAAGATCCATCAATTTCATGCACACGACCCACATATGTGGTGTGCATTTATTGATGGGGGGCAATTTGTTGGGGTAAAAATTTATACCCCGGTTGACCAAGTCAAAATCAAAGTCAACCCCAAGCCAAGCGGGCCCAAGCCTAGATCCAGTGGGCCCACGCCCGGGTCGAGTCCGAACATGAAGCGGCCGGCCTCCCACCATGCCAAGATAAAATTTTTTGTAATAAATAATTTTGTTGTATTTCTTTTATTTTATTTTATGGATAAATGTAAGAAAAATAGGCATAAAGCCAAATTTTTGTAAAGCCCATGGCTTATGTGCAAAAAGAAATGGCACATGAGCCATGAGATAGGCAAAATGTCATTTTGTAAAGCCCAAGGGGCTATGTGTAAAGTGCATGGCCTATAAAGGCAAAGACAATGAAATAAAAAAAAACTTTTTCTCTCTCAAAAAAAAAAGTCTCAGAGCTGAGCTTTTTCTTCCATCTTCAAGGTTCCAAAACCTTCTTCTTTCTCTTGAATTAAATCAAGAGTTTTACTCTTCTTTTTATAAAACAAATAGTTTTTCACCACAAAACCCATTAAGGGGAACTCAGATCTGCCATCAGATCTCAAAAAGGAGAGATTTTGATATCTCACATCCCTTGATCTTCAAGATCCGGCCAAACAACAGAAGGAAGAAGAAGAACATCTTTCACTAACCCCCCCCCCCCCCAAAAGAAGAAAAACACACTCAGGAGTCCAACTCCTCTCTGATTTCTCTTCTGAGAAGTTTTTTTTAGGCTAAAGGCCTATTTTTCTCGCCGACGCTCAAGCGCAGAGCGTCCACGTGCCGACACGTGGCGCTCTTACGCTCCAGCGCAAGAACTCGAGCGCAAGTCGCCCCCGTGCCGACACGTGGCGCTCTTGCGCTCCAGCGCAAGCGCTCGAACGCAAGTCGCCCTCGTGCCGACACGTGGCGCTCTTGCGCTCCGGCGCAAGCGCCCGAGCGCAAGTCTCCCTCGTGCCGACACGTGGCGCTCTTGCGCTCCGGCGCAAGCGCCCGAGCGTAAGTCGCCCTCGTGCCGACACGTGGCGCGCTTGCGTCCAAGCGCTCAGCGTCTGAGCGCAAAGTGCCCACGTGCCGACACGTGGCGCGTTGCGCTCCAACACTCTGCGCTTGAGCGCAAAGCGCCCACGTGCCGACACGTGGCTCGCTTGCGCTCAAGCGCCTAGGCGCTGGCCCCACGCATCCTTTGGATTTCTTTTTCTCCTTTATTTATATATGCATGTATATATATACATATGTATACAAATGTACACATACACATACTCCGCGACACTTTCCCCCTCAAAAAAATTTTTGGGCTGGGGCGCTGCCCCGAACCCCGCAAGGGGGCTGCTAGCCCCCTTGACCCCCAGCCCGCTATCCGGGTAGCGGGACCCCCGTAAAAACTCTGTGTGGCTCCCGATATATCCAAAACCCCCCTTTTTTTAAAACAAAACACGCGCACACCGCACATTGAGTTCGCATGACCATTTTAACCCGTTAATCGGAGGTTCCCTCGCCCCAAAGGCGAGGGGTAATTAACGGCAGCTTAGTCCGCGGTTGCCGGAGATTCGGATCCCCACAATCATTAAACCCCAGCCTACCCTCGGCAGGGGGAATCTGTAGTATGCCTGACAAGCGTGCGCGCATTCCCATCTCAATGGGGTGACGAAAAACACCCTACAGGATATTTTAAACACATTAGTTCACAGTATTTACATTATATCTGCGACCGTGAATGTCACTCGATCGGTAAATCCTGTCTAACTGCTATAGCCTGGTTAGACGGATTTGCGAACGTGACATTCACGTTGATGTTCTGTGATTGTGCTGTGATGTTGCGGATTGGTCGTGGGGGATAGCCTGGATGCAATGCTAGTACAGTTTTTGTTGTATTATGTACATTTGATATTGCGGGGCGAGCGTCCGACATGTGGACTGCCGTCACTGCCCGTTTGTATATTATTCTTTTGGGGCACGATCAGGTTGCGGTCGATGTACCCGTTGTATGTATATTTTACTTTCTGTACTAGGATTGCCCCACGGAGGGGTGCACGGATAGCCGGGTTCTAGAGGGAAACAAGCCCGCATCTCATGGCATTGAGACGGAGGGGGCTTTACTCTAGAATTGGCGGGCTATTCACCGCACTCATAGGGGGTACAGGTTGACCCAGGAGGGGTGCCCAAGTTACCAGATTCCGTGAAGTGCTGGGTGGTCCATTCACGTTGTTGAAGGGGGCTGCCTCGCTTCAGGTTTTGGCGGGTAACTTTCCGCGTCCGTAGGGGTCTAGGATTTCATTACACAGGCTATCCACACGACCAGGGGAACGTCGGGTTTCAGTAGTGGCTCTGTGAAACCCGGGGATCCCAGATATCTGTATTGTTCTGTGATACTGTACATTTCTGTGATATTGCATTTTATCACGCCTTGAGCGAAATATTATATATTGATATATATACTAGTAGATGTTGTATATGTTTTGCATCCGCGCTAGTCCAGTCCCCGCTCTGTCGTTAGTTAACTAACCTAATGGGTAATGACGGGACCCAGTGGCGAATGCGGATGGCATATACATACGTCATTATTTTCGTTCTTTATTGGTGTGATCAATTGATGGGACTGCGTTGATTCGGATCAATGCAAGTTAAACAAACCTAATCTGATGTTGTTAGAACACTTTTCTAAAAGCTGTTATTGCAAGGACGTTCACTTTTGTTTAGCACAGTGGTATTCGGTTGGAATATCTTGCTCTTCAGTCGACGAGGCAAGGGCCGAGATCCCTTCACCGGGAGTGACCCCTTGGACAAAAGTTTGCGTCAGGGCAATAACTTCACTATAACCGATTACTTTTGCTTTGCATCGTGGTATTCAGTTGGAATATCCTGCACCTCATTCTACGGGGAAAGAGCCAAGATCCCTTCACCGGGAGTGACCTCTTTAGCAAAGGTTTTCACCACTATATTTTTTATAAAGCTATCCTGTTCCTTCAACGATATCAAGTTCATTACGTTAAAGGTTTTCGCCAGAAACCATTCGTAGCCCTCCATCATTTTAGTTAAATATTCGGTAGTATTCAAGCTATGTATTTTGACCTCACGCCAAGGCATAGTGATTGGTAGCTGCCGGATATTTATCTGTTGCATAGATAGATGCGTTGGTTTGGGACAGTCGTATTACTATTTTGGCCTACGTCAAGGGTATGTATAGGTGGGTTCAAATTAAGCTGGACAATGATGGGTAGAACTTGACATGTGACTTATGATATTTTGACCTCACGCCTAGGTCATATGAGCATGGGGCAAAAATCCACATCGGGAGTTTCTAAAGAAACTGAAACTTGCCAGATATGCGCATACCTTCTGGAGTGTGATGACGTGAGCGGATTCCGTCACGTTATCATGCGATGATAGTTGGATCCCGATTCCCACTGATGAGTTGGTTTACTCCTTGGGTGATCCCGACTAATTCTTCTTTTAGGTTTGGAGGAGAATTTGACGGTACAGTGGGAGGTTTCTAGATTAGATAAATTGGTAACCATTCTGATCTAGGTTAGAGTGACGCTGAGTGTTTCTTTTCTCTCTCCCTTTGGCAGCGACCCTTGACCCGACCCTAAGACTATGACTCAGTGACCAAAATTAACCGAACCTTCTTAAACACTGGCTTTTGGATTGTCAGAGTTGCAAACCTCATTGCCACTCCTACTTTTACCCTTTTCTCCAGGACACCCCGTATTACTACGAACGTCCACTTCCATTGGACAAAACCATCGTATGGTTATATACGAACTCGAAGGAATTTATTCGAGGATGGTTTCCGGTTCTGGAGAAAACGGATAGGACTATTCAGTTGTCTTTTCCTTTTACCTTCTCTCAGGTTGCGAGTACTCCTTGGTTTAGGAGATAGTACACCTATTACGCAAATTGGATAGTCTTCTTCCAGACCATAGGCAGATGCCGACCGGTAGGGAATGAAGAAAACCAATTAGCCTAATGATGGTGTACAGAAGGTATTATGTAAAGACAAAGAAAGGAATTAGAAGGAGGGCAAAGTAAATTGCGACTGTTATTCACGACCAAACCAAGTATTTCATTACCACTCCCATTTCACCTTTGTATTTCTCCAGGACACTCCGTATCACTATGAAGATCCACAGTTTATTGGATACTCCATCGTATGGTTATATACGAACTCGAAAAGAACATGTTCAGTTCGGGGATGGATTCTGGTCCAGGAGAAATAGGAATAAGGTTTATTCAGGTGTCTTTTATCTTCACCTTCTCTCGCATTGCGAGTGCTCCTAGGATTAGGACAGTACACCCATTATGCTTATTGGATAGTCTTCTTCCAAACCATAGGCTGGTGCCGAACGGTAGGGAAGGAAGAAAACCATTTGGCCTAATTGGGTGTACAGAAGGTAATGACTAAAGACATATAAAGGGATTTGGAAAGGTGGCAAAGAAATATACGGTTACAGTTGTGAACCTGATAATGGAAGAGGCATTACTAGGAATACCAGAATACCCCTATGAAACATTTCAATGTTTCAGTTTCACTGTGTACTGTTAAAGGAAAACTGATTTCCCGATTAGATACTTACTCCAGGGTATGTATTTGCCAGGTTTGATTCTCACATCTGTATGGTTTTACAGATGATGAGTGGGAGCAAGTTATTGGGAATTGGGTGATCATCCTCATTATATCGGGATTCGATGTAATCGGTGATATTTGAGGAAGTCACCTGGGTTGTTTGCCGGACGACAAATATTTGGTTTTGAATATCCGCTGTTATGCACCAATTTCAAATTGATATATCTGTACGTCTATTTTTATAGAGTGAGATGTACCTTTTTGAAATTATGTCTATGACATTTACCTATATCAGTGGATGGTTAGGTAAGGAGTATTGAACAGCGGTGTAATTCTTCACAACCATAAGTACAGTTTTCAACCTACGACACACAGGGAATGAGTTATTAGACTCAAGGGACTTATACAGAGTATTGTATGTTGTCCAGTGTCCATTAAGACATAGGGGTTGGTTCTCGTACTATATTCGGTTTACTTATGACTTTTCTAGTTTTTAAACAGGTGTTTCGTAGAAACGCAAGGTCCGAATTTTGAGAAGTTATAGGTATTTGAATAAAGTAGAGAACCAGGTGTTGCAAGTATCGGGATTCTTCAAGGTGATCGAAGATGTAGATACTTGTGTATGGTGTTCAGTTGATAGTAATGATTAAGAGAACTTGCTTCTCTTTCAGGTTACTCATAATTGGAAGCATTCCTAAGTTGAGTAACGCTGATCGGCCTCTTTCCATTTAGTTGACATGCACTGGAGACAGCTGCATGATTTGAATCTGGTTCAATTAAATCAGTGCCTCTGGTTCTATATTGGATATAGAACAGTTCATATCTTAACGATGTTAAGGTATGGGGAGTTGTCCGGCTTATGCTTAAAACCGGACTCTGGATAACTTAAGGCACGTTTCTGTAATGGCTGTTTGTGGGTTGACCCAGGCTATGACGATGGTTGACTTTCTACCATCTGGAAGATCAATAGTAATATTGTTCTAGACTCGCCACAGTTTTAATAAAAAATGGATTTTTTCAGAAAACAGTAGCGGGAGTATGGTAGAACTGAAAGTGTTTCCAGAACCACAAACGATTACTGATGATTTGATAGGAACCTAAAGATTCAACCTGGTTTAACATTCCATTGGCCACTCCGCAGATAAGGTGGGTAACTTCAGGCACCCGAGAGGTACTGTCGGGACCCGGTTCTTGCTCACGGAGCAAAGTGCAACACGGAACAAAGTGCCATGCCAAGTGTCGTGTTAAGTGGGCGGGGGCCACCTCTTGAATCCATGGGGGCCACCTCTTGAGTCTGTGGGACCCACTGTAGAACAATGGGGAATCTTCGGAGCACATTCCGAAAGAGGACCGAATTGCATTATAAATATAATGATACCACCCTCAATTACAGAGGCGCCTTTTAAGTGAACCGGAACTATAGGAGCTTGAGAACTCCGTAGTTAAGCGTGCTCGGGCCAGGGAAGTCTTGGGATGGGTGACCTCCTGGGAAGTGGCCCCTGGTCGGGTCCGGTTCGCTCCGAAGGACAAAACCGTGCGGCTTCGGCCAGAGCGGACAATACTCTCTGTATTGGGGTGGGGCGTGACAGAATGGTATCAAAGCCGGTTCCTCAATAGTAGGTATGTGGTTCGAGGTCGAACCATTGTTCAAAGGTGGGGAGAATGTCGGGACCCGGTTCTTGCTCACGGAGCAAAGTGCAACACGGAACAAAGTGCCACACCAAGTGTCGTGTTAAGTGGGCGAGGGCCACCTCTTGAATCCGTGGGGGCCACCTCTTGAGTCCGTGGGACCCACTGTAGAACAATGGGGAATTTTCGGAGCACATTCCGAAAGAGGACTGAATTGCATTATAAATATAATGATACCACCCTCAATTACAGAGGCGCCTTTTAAGTGAACCGGAACTATAGGAGCTTGAGAACTCCGTAGTTAAGCGTGCTCGGGCCAGGGAAGTCTTGGGATGGGTGACCTCCTGGGAGGTGGCCCCTGGTCGGGTCCGGTTCGCTCCGAAGGACAAAACCGTGCGGCTTCGGCCAGAGCGGACAATACTCTCTGTATTGGGGTGGGGCATGACAGGTACTCCGGTAGCCTCAAGGACGGTGACAGGGAAGTTCTTGTTTACCCAGATTTGCCATTGCTGTTGTTCCAGGCTGCGAGACCCAGCGGGAGGATGTGTATAGCGTCGATCTAAACTGGTTTTAGAAGTGTACGTGTATATGACTCTGCCAGAGGGTTGTCGTAGTCAGTGGGAGCAGCGGAAGCATTGGTGGACAGGTGGCTTATGTCTATTTATAGACTAAAGCAGATGTAGCGGAGATAGATCATCAATTTCTGATGTGACAGTCATAGGTTTGACTTCATCAGAATAAGGGATGGATCTGTTGAGAAGGTAGTAGGGTGTGATGTCATGGTATTTGGATGACATACACAGAGTAGGAAGTGATATTTCTATACTACGATCGGTTATACTTTGGTCGTCATACAGTGGTTTCTCCACATGGGACTTGGACATTATATCAGACATACTGGTTACTAGATCTATGGTTTCAGATCTAGATTTGGGTGGTTTTCTAATCAGGGTACTTAGACAGCATTCTAAGAGTATTTAGAATGGATGACTCCTGGCATGGTAGTGTACCTGCAGGTAATGGAGTCACCTTCTCTAAAGGTGTCTTACAGACTAAAAGGGAGAGGGATGTGCATGATTGGCAGATCACTTGCTTAGGCAATTGAGCCAATCGTGAGATGTTAAGTACCACACCAGATGTTGTTTTTGCAGTAGATGCAATAAGTTGATATTGATCCAATCCTGAAGAAACGGTCGGAAGCAGTTTTAGAACATAAGTGGATGTTCTAGGGATACGATAGCGACAGCCTCGTTCGGGAGACCGTTATCATTCCAGGCTTCCAAGGTGACCTGGATGACAGAGAGGTTGTCAGAGTTATAGTTTTCCTTCTGACGAGAGGCAGTATTTTGGACAGGTGGTCCAAGGCAATACCGAGGGAGACATGGCTCAGGATACTGATTAAGTTCAGTTGACGATATAGTCTAAGTAGTTTGGATTTGGAGTTCATTTATGAGCTAGGTCCCATCAGACATCCATACACATTCTAAGACAGGTATTGCTCATTTCGGGAGATGGCTTTCTCCGCGAACTTGAGATATAGAGAGACATAGAAAGAAACATCAAAGCGGATCCACTCACTGAGGCTATTCCTCGAACGCAATAGTTTCGCAAACGAGCTTTGTGAGACTGACAAGTAGAGGAGTTGGGTGTTCGGTATCACACGGGCTGTGAGTATGCGACATCGCAATAATTAGCCTTGAGTGCAAGTGGGAGATTGTTGGAGATAGTGCCCTCAGAGTCAATTATTGGATCACAGGCATGTGATTGCAATGATTGAGGGAGGACCTATCCCGGTAGGACAGTCTTACTCAAGATGATAGTATGCTATCTGGTTTATCTTTATCATCGTGTACTGCTTTAGGTGACCCTACAGGTCACTATTGCACGTTGATAGAGCCCCAAGGATTCTTGCTTGACTACCAGCAGTATGAGGGCGATCATATACGTGGGAGCTGGGGTCTATAAGCACATCCTTAAAAGGTCCCCAGTCGTGGGAGTTTCGAGACAGGGCATCGATACTCCAGAGTAGACTAGTGTCTACAGTCGAGACCCCGACGAGGGGCGGTGGCCGATCTCACAAGCCACTGGTGTCAGTTGGATCACCTAAGATGTATACAGGTGCTCATTGGGTTATGAGTACACCGGACAGGACTCGCCGGGAACATGCTAGTTGGTCTTATACCTGACGTCAGATAGCAGTTCCCTGGTGACATGTGTACAGGTTAGTTCATCGACCTAAGGATCGTCATTTTTCTCGTGTGAGTTCCCACTGTACTTTGATTACTACCCTACCACGCTCAAAGGAGACGTGCAAACAGGTTTTAGTTGGGTACAGTCCCGAGCCACATGGAGGCAGTGAGCGGATCTTCATGGGTTCGTCTCTCCCGGTATTGGGGGTGAGGTCGCGCTGTGTCTAGGAGAGCCAGTACATGAAAAGTCCTTGGCTAAGGCAGGATATTTACTGGTAGGTATTCCAGTAGTATCTCAGGGTGTTCTGGGCTACACTCTGACACGACCTGTACCGCTTTTGGGGGTTTGACTTTTACCAACCCCCTAGGCCCGCCATGCGATGCTCATAGACGAACGGACCGGACTGTACGGATATTGTCACTGACCGGCTCAGTAGGGTGTCAAGATGAGTTTGCTCATCGACGTCCCTTTTGGTCAATACCTGGTAGCCCGTTACGTATAGGCTAATACCTCTGACGTGCTAGTGGTTAAATCCACAACCAAGGTGTTGACAAGTTTTTAGAGTCCCCTATAGACAGTTACTTAAGTTTCGGGCAAAACGCTGTAGAGGCCGTATGGAGATATGGCAGGGTTCGATCAGATACGTGCGGTATTGCACGGATCATGATCGGACGGATAATACTAGCGGGTTTTGGTTTAAGCCGGATCCTAGTATTGTACAATGTAGATTTTGTCTCTTTGCATTTGTATTCAGTGGGAATACAAATGCGGGCATGTATATGCAGTCGCGGGGTTTTCCTGTAATTTATTATGGGATCAGTTTTCTGAAATTGCCAGTTTCCATTCCGTTTCGGCCAGTTTTCCTTTGTTCCTTCACGGCCGGATTTTTCTGATGGAGGGGCTAATTTGCATATTTGCAAATTAGCAGTTGTGGAGGGTTTATTTGTAATATGAGAGATTATGATTATCTTAGCATCATTAGATTCTTTTCTTGTGCTCATGGCTAGCATTAAATGTGATGAGAGTTGATTAGATTTAAACAAGACTTTGATGTGATCTTTAATTCTTGTTATCATCCAATTTCTTCTCTTGCTTTTTGGCTTCACATTTTTTCCTCCCATCATAAGGAAGGGGCCGGCCACTTTAGGGTGAGAGAGGGGATTCATTTCTGGTATGAGGGAAAAATTCATCACACATTTTTGCTTGCTACAAAAATTCCTCACATCACTCCAAAGTTTATTTTTCACCTCCATCTAAAATGGCAACTTCACACAACCCCTTGAGACATAGCCTACTACACTTAGCCTACAACATTTCTTGGACACGTCAGCTCGCCAACTTCGTGCCCGAGTTGCCTCGGTCCAGAGGTGGGAGCCCATAAAAGAACCCGGCGTTGTGGTGCCCTTTCCGACGAGGAGATGAAGACCGGAGATTCCGCGAGGAGATCGGGATGGAGGCTGAAGACCGAAGGACACGGATCGCTCGGTATAGCTTCCTTCCCATTTTCTAGTTTGCTAGAGTTAGGTTAATGGCCCGATCTGGGATTTTAGTGCGCGGTGGTGCTGTTAGTTGTATGTATACCCTAGAGGCCAGTATTGTACAGATGATGTATATTATATTGGATGCTTGGACATATAGAGAGAGGACTTTCTTGCTCGATATGATAGTATGCTATCTGGTTGCTCTTTACTTTAACATGTATACTAGTCTCTTTATACTGTCTTATAGTTACATGTTGGTAAAGCCCTTAGGATGTGTACTTGACTACCTGGACTATGATGCGGATCATACTAGTGGGGACATGGTAGTCCATAAGTACATCCTTCAAGGTCCCTAGTCGTGGGTGTATCGAGACAGGGTATCGATATACCAGTGTAGACTAGCGTATACGCTTCTCGACCCATGAGATGGGCGATGGATGATCCCATATCCATTGGTGTTTGACATCAGAGATGGTATATGGGTGCTCAGTGATGACTGGGTATACTGGACGGACTCGCCGAGAACTCCCAGATGGTATTATACCTCACGTCAGATGGCAGTTCTCTGGTGACACTTGTGCAGGTTAGTTTGTAGACCCGAGATCGTCATAGAGTCTTGTGTGATTCCCACTGTACTTTGATTTCCACCTTACCACGTCCATGAGGGCGTGCAAAACGGTGGTTTTTGGGTACAGTCCCGAGTCACATGGAGGCAATGAGTGATAGGAGGGGTTTCGTCTCTCCCGGTATTGGGGGTTGATGTTGCGCTGTGCTCGATTGGCCGTAACAGGGAAGTCCCTGGCCAGGGCTGATTTAGAGATTTACTGGTAAGTGTTACCAGTAGTTTCTCGACCCATTATGAGTCTCACATCGGCACGACTTATCGGTTATTGGGGTCTGACGTTTACCACCCTTAGACTTTATATGCGATATATCAGACGAGGAGACCGGACTGTACGGGAAGTGTTACCGGCAGGCTTTTACAAGAGTTGGAGCGGGCTTGCTTGCTGATCTTCTGATCGCTCAATACCCGGGTAGCCGTTACGTCCAGCTAGTACCGCTGACGGCTTGTGGGTGCTTGATGTGATCATCACCTACTGCCGGCGTATTGATGAGTCTTTAGAGTCCTACATAGAGGTTTTACTGGCTCAGGCAAAACGAAATAGGAGCATGTATGTGATATGTGCGGGACCGAGAATAATGCGTGTATGTGATACCGTATTCTATTCTCGTGACTTTAATGTACCGGTCGGTTATATATGATATAGCCGGGTTATCGAATCAAGGGTTGATTCGATAAAACGATACAATGGATGTTAGTCGGTTATATGAGATATGACCGGATTATTAAGTCAAGTGTTGATTTAATAATTTAGTGTATAATTGTATATTAGATATACTAATTTATATTAACTAACATATGTTCACTTATGGATTTTTCTCACATGTGCACACTTTAATATATATATGTGATATATATTAAAATATGTTTTCTTTTTTGTATCATGGTTGTTGATACACTAGACATGGGTATGTAAGACTTACACCATTCTATATTTAAATGGTGGTTAATTATTATTTAAGGTAATTAAAAATTAGTGGACATTTTGTCATAAGCATGAAGCTTGTGGAAGCTTGTGGATATTTTGACAAAGTCCACTAAATTTGTTTTACCTTAGATTTTTATTAACCTAACCATTTAAACTTAGCCATGGTAATGTCTCTACATGAGTTAGTATATGATACTCACTCACCATAGTTAGTTCACACACTTGATCATTATCCTCTCCTCTTTCTTTTGTTCATCTTCTTCATTGAACAAAAGAAAAAGCAAACTAGGGTTTTGAAAAGAGAGCAAAAGATTGTGAGAAATAAAATTCCAAAGAGAACCCACTTCCTATTTATCCATCCTCTACTAGACTAGCACTTTAGTTTAGGGTGTTTACTTCACTAATTCTCTAGTTAGTGAAGTAGGAGCTTGAGTCGTAATTCTCTCGACGTAGATCATCTTCGGCCTCGGAGACTTCAAGCAAGGTCGCATCTTTCGCCTCGTGAAGCTATGCAAGTGCCCGGAAGAACCATGATCGCAGTGAAGGGACTACGACAAGGAGCCTTAGAAGTGAAGGACCGATCTACAAAGGTTGTATTTCGTGTTCCCTTTAGAGTAAAGTTGTTTACTTGCTATTTGTTTCGCCTAAAATCTAGTATACTATCTTGCTTAGGGTTGTTCGGCACATAAAAATTTAATTTTGGCATGGTCGATGCCTTATAGAGCCTTGTTAGTGTGCCTAGTAACCCTACAGGTGCCGGTTTCTAGTTTCTAAAAAAGTATCGTTTCCGCATTCCGGCGTCGGATTGACGGCCGGGGCGCCGCCGTGCACTTACACGCTCAAGAGGCAAAAAGGGTGGTTTCCCGGCCTCCTTCGTCCGAGATATAGGTGTAGGAGGGCAACTTCTGCATCGAGGTACCTTCAGGGCTCTCCGTGGCCGACAACTTGCTGGCGGACATGAAGAAGGCGGCGGGGGCCAAGATTCCACAGGGCTCCATCAAGGCCCAAGTCGCGGCAATAGCTCAAGAGGCCGTCCAGATTAGTAATCCCCTAAATTAAAATTTCCAAGTGTTTTTATCTCAGTTTGGCTTCTGATGAAACTTGCTCGTGTTTTTCCCACAGGTCCTTCAGCATTTCGCCCTCCTCGCCGCTATGGAGGCCGAGGAGGTAGCCTCGGTGATGAAAAAGGCTGGAGAGTCTTCCTCACATGAGAAAGAGCTTCAGGCTAAGCTGAAGGAAGCGAAGGACAAGACGACCTCTCTGGACCTGAGGTTAGTAGCGGAGGGCCTAACGGTCACGAAGCTGAAGGAGTCCCACCGGCTCCTGACTGAATCTAACCGGTCTATCCAGGCCAAAATCGACGAGGTCAATGGACTCTATAACGCTGTGAGGAGGAAGAGAGACTCATTGAGGG
The DNA here is from genome assembly GCA_030015575.1 of Agapanthus africanus. Lineage (NCBI taxonomy): Eukaryota > Viridiplantae > Streptophyta > Magnoliopsida > Asparagales > Amaryllidaceae > Agapanthus > Agapanthus africanus. The sequence goes on from CM057343.1 coordinate 380,132,068, forward strand.
GGATGCCCGGGTGGCCCGCGAGGCGGCGAAGCGTGCCGAGAGCAGGGCATACAAGGCCGTGGAGGAGTATAAGGCCTATGACCGAATTTACATGGACCTTGCCCAATCCGCGGCTGTCGGGTGGCACAACTCTCTCGATGCTGTCAAAGAAGCGCTGCCCGGGTTCGATGACTGGCAGCTTCGGGCGACGTATCCTTTGGCCGAGGTAGTGCCTCTAGGCGGACGCTGAGCTGGCGGGTGGAAGCGAGGTGGCAGGCGGAAGCGCCGAGCTGGAGGCCACAACCGAAGCTCCTGGCGGAAGTGCCGAACAGGGGGAAGTGGCGTCCGAGAAGGCAACTTGAGGCTGCCGTCATTCCTATTCTCCCTCCTATTCTTTCCTTTTTTTGTTATTATATTTTTGTAAGCCTCCGGGTATCTTGTAAGGCTGGGGAGCCTATAATACCTTTTACATAATTCAGAATATCAATAAAGTATTTTTAACCCGTCTATGATGTGTATGGCCGCAATATTTTTACTCTTATATATTTTGCAAGTGTGGATAGACCGGTGTCCCTTTGAGTCGAGGTGACGAGCTAACGCAAAAAACGAACGCCGAGTATAAATAGACCGACGTCCCTCCTCACCCCAGAGTCGAGGTGACGTGAGAACGAATGAACACAAAGTACAAATAGACCGGCGTCCTTCCTCGCCCCGGAGTCAAGGTGATGCGAGAACGAATGAACACAAAGTATACATAGACCGGCGTCCTTCCTCATCCCGGAGTCGAGGTGATGCCAGAACGAATGAACGCAAAGTATAAATAGATCGATGTCCCTTGGATCGGGCGCGGCTCGGGTCCCTCAGAACGAGCGAATCCAAGCTTTATTCTTGTGGGCCCAGACAAGAGTTTGTTCACTTTGCGATCGCGCACCGGGTCAGTCCACAGACTTTGATGCGAATGGGCCAACCAGGAAGCTACTCAGCTGTGGATGACCCGAGCGGAAAACTATTCGGCCGCCTCGTGATGAGAGCTTTAGATCCACAACGCAATCAGGCAGGAAGTTGCCCGCCGTGGATATGCCGAGTCGGAAACCACTCGGCCGCATCGTGGCGAGGGTTTTGGATCCGTAGAGTAGCCGGGCAGGATGCTGTCCTCCGCGGATGAGTCGAGCAGGAAACTACTCGGTCGCCTCGTAGCGAGGGCTTTTTGGTTCACAGCGTAGTTGGGCAGGAAGCTACCCACCGTGGATAAGCCGAGTAAGAAACTACTCGGCCGCCTCGTGGTGAGGGCTTTGGATCCGCAGCGTAGCTAGGCAGGAAGCTGCCATCCGCTGATGTGTCGAGTAAGAAACTACTCGGCCGCCTCGTGGTGAGGGCTTTGGATTCGCAGCATAGCCGGGCAGGAAGCTGCCATTTGTAGATGAGCCGAGCTGGAAGCTGCTAGTGTAGGTTTCCATATCTACACTTCCTTGATTCTCGGGATCTCGGCGCCTATGGTGGGCATCTCGAGATACCCGTGTCACTCTTGGAGGTGTCGATCAATCTTTCTTGACACGTATGGGATGGAGTGAACAAATAACCAGACACCACATGGCCATGCCTTATCGGGAAGATGCGATATTCCGAGATTTACGCTGTGGCGTGGCGTGGCGAGATCTCGATCGATGTGAAAATTTTTGTTGGGGTTATAAATGGTGAAGGCATGGCTCCTCCTTAGGCAACCATATTGATTTGCTCCTAGCCATTTCGTCTCTTGTTGATGGCTGGCCGCGTACACCATCCAAGATATCGTATCTCGAGACAACTTATATTTCTACGAACTTGATCATTTCGAGACGATGTATGAGATCGTGATAGGTCGTCTGGAGGGTCACTGTGGGCGTTTACTACCCCGCCGATCGCCCCTCATGCAGGTGCTGATGCACATGATATGGAGGTCTTCCCCGGGTCTTTACAAGGCCTTATCCCCACAGGCACTAGAGGAGGCGTTCGACAAGATGTGCATAGCCCATGAGCTGGGTCTGATCTCGAAGAGTAGGCGGGATCGCTCAATATATATTCTTCTCGAATGTTTCCAGCAGAGGTTGATTGTGGCATCGTGTTCGGCGGCGGGAGCTCCCGGCGGATCCGTAACTTCTTTGGTCCATGTGTATCGACAGAGAGAGCGGGCGGAGGCCACTTGGGTTTGGTTGGAGGAACTCTCCTCCGAGTATCATCGTCAATGTTTTCTTAATTCCCTTTCCCTTTTGCTGTAATAGTTAGGGAGTATGTGCTTTTTTCATTGTTCTGTAAGGCTGAGGAGCCGAGAATATCTCTTAATAAATTTTCTTAATAAATTTGGCTTAAGGACTTTTCTTTGCTTACGATTACAGAACATCGATCTTCCCTTTTTTTGAAGCACAGGTGGATCAGCACTTTTTCCTCCAACTCTTACCTCATAGCCGAGGTAGGGAGCACAGATCTAAACTCAGGTCGGTTGCTCTTTGAGCGCGCCGGGGTACTTATCCTGAGACACCTTCCATGCTTTTGAGTCGGGCAGAAGAAAGCCCATGGCCGGATACTATACGACCCGTATTTTGTCGAGCAGTAGGCTACCCGTTTTGAGTGAGTGCGGCGGATATGAGACTATCCGCCGGCCTCAGAGCGGGGTAGGAATCTACTCGCGTGAGGGCTTAGCTTAGAAATTTCAGTTGACACAAAAAAGAATTATATTACATGAAAGGGTACAAGTTTATCTATACAACTTAAGCTTTTCGGTGTTATATGGCCGAGGAAAGTCACGCCCTCAGGAATCCTGGAGACAGTAGGCTCCACCGGGTAATGTCTGTTATGAGGAATGGCCCGTCCCACTTCGGGAAGAACTTGTGTAGCTTCCCTTGGTCTTCGAATTCGTTTCGACATAAGACTAAGTCCCCTGTCTTGAAAGTTCGATGTTTAACCCGGGCCTTGTAATATCGGACGATTTGCTGCTGCTATGCGGCTATCCTTATTTGTGCCCGCTCTTTTTTCTCTAATAAGGTGTTTAGGTTGCTTTGAAGCGCTAAGACATTAGCCTCGTCATTGAAGAGCTTGACTCGATAACTGGACATGCCGATTTCCGTGGGGATCATTATCTCGGTGACATAACAGAAGTTAAACGGGGTTTCTGCCGTGGGTGTTTTTCTCGATGTTCGTAACGCCTACAGTATCCGAGGTAGTTTCTCGACCCAGCTGTCCTGTCTTTCTTCCGGGCGGGCTCTGAGCCCTCGGATGACGCTTCGGTTTGCTAACTCGGCTTGCCCGTTGCATTGGAGACACGCGACTGCGGAGAACTTCATCAATATGTGATAGTCGCTGCAAAATTCCCTGACTTTGACATTTTCGAAATTGGTTCCGTGGTCGGTGATGATGCACATTGGATTCCAAATCGGGACATTGTATTATTCTGCAGGAATTTCACCGTAGAGGTGGCATCCGGTTTTTTGATCGACATGGCTTCTATCCACTTTGTAAAGTAGTCCAAGACGACAAGAATGTATTTGTGTCCACCCGTGCCGGTGAGGAGTTGGCCAAGCATATCCATCCCCCACTGTGCAAATGGCCAAGGGGAACTTAGTGGCGTTGATTCGGTAGCGGGTAGCGAGAGATGTTGCCAAAGAGTTGGCAGGTCTTGCACTTTCTGACAAGCTTTTTCGCATCTTGGTGTATAGTCGGCCAATAATACCCCTACAACAATGTCTTTTGAACTATACTGTGGGCCTCTTGATGTGCTCCTCCGACTCCTTCATGTATCTCCCGGAGGACGTAATCTGTTTCGTTGGGATCGACGTATTGGAGTAGAGGTTGTGTGTACGACTTTTTGTACAAGTTTCCTTTGCTCTATACAAAGTGACGAGCTTTCATACGGAGCCGGCGTGCCTCGACCCGGTCCTCAGGGAGTACTCCGTCCTTTAGGAACTCCACAATGGGTTTTCTCCAAACCGGGATATCCCCTTGAGCGGTGTAGATCCGGTGTATTACTTCTCTATCTTCCATGCTGGATCATGGCAGGACTTCGAAGAGGATGTTTCTTTTGTGATTGGCCGAATAAGAAGAGACAAGTTTGCTTAGCGCGCCGGCCTCGGCGTTCATGCTCCTGGGAATATGTTTTACTTGGGCCTCGTCGAAATTTCTCCGAAGTTTTTTTACCCCCGCTAGGTATTTCATCATCAGGGGTTCCCGGGCTTCAAAACGTCCGATCACCTGGCCGACGACTAGCGCGGAGTCACTACGGATCCTGATCGCCTTTAGCCCCACCCTGGAGGCGATTCGTAGCCTGGCTAATAAGGCTTCGTATTCTGCGGCGTTGTTCAATACCTTGAAGCTAAGTTCCAGAGAGTAATCTCTACCTCATTCAGACCGTGGATGATTAATCCAGCCCCACTCCCTTCCTCTGTGGAGGAGCCGTCCACATAGAGTACCCAGTCCGGGATTGGGCCGAGCATCTTCTCGACTGAGGGCCATGGGTTAGGGCCTTGCGCCGGCGCTCCTTTCTTATGGGGAATGGTGCATTCGACCACGAAATCGGCTAGGGTCTATGCCTTGATAGCTTGCCTCAGTCGGTACGTGATGTCGAATTGGGAGAATTGCCATCTCCATTTCTCTAAGTGGCTCGACAATTCGGGGCACCGAGGATATTCCCTAAGGGTCGTTCGGTGAGAACGATGATCGTGTGAGCCTGAAAATAGTGCCGGAGCTTCCTGGAGGTGACGACGAGCGCCAGGACTATTTTTTCTATAGCCAGGTTTCTGGTCTCTGTGTCCTTGAAAACGTGACTGACGTAGTAGACCGGTCTTTATATTCCTTCAAATTCTCTTATGAGTACGGAGCCGGAAGCCTGGTCGGAGACGGCTAGATACAGTAATAGCTCGTCCTTTTCAACTAGTTAGGTGAGAAGGGGGAGGGGGTCGCCAGATGTATTTTGAGCTGTTCGAAAGCGATTTGGCACTCTTGGGACCATTCGAGCTTAGGGATCTTCTTTAAGTCTTTGAAGAAATGTAGGCACTTTTCTCTGGATCTAGACATGAAGCGACTCTAAGCAATCACCCTGCTTGTGAGCCGCATGATATCAACATTGCTCCTGGGTGTCGCCATGTCGATAATGGCCCTGATCTTCTCCGGGTTTGCTTCGATTTCTCGGTGGGTGACTATAAATCCAAGGAATATCCCGCTCGTGACGCCGAACGCACATTTGGCCGGATTCAGCTTCATTTTGTACTTTCGCAGGACATCGAATGTCTCGCCGAGGTCTATGGTGTGTTCGTCTGACGGGTGGACTTCATAAGCATGTCGTCGACATAGAATTCCATATTTTCCCAATTTATGGTTTGAACAACTTGTTGACCAGCCGCTGGTATGTTGCCTTGACATTTTTGAGGCCGAAGGGCATTACCCTGTAGCAGTAGACTCCTCGATCGGTGGTGAAAGCGGTTAGCTCTTCGCCGGCCGGATTCATCCGGATTTGATTATAACCGGAGAAGTCATCCATGAAGCTCAGTAGTTCGTGACCGGTCGAGCTGTCTACTAACTGATCTATCCGAGAGAGTGTGTAGTTGTCTTTGGGGCAGCCCTTGTTTAGATCGGTGAAATCGACGCACATGCACCATTTCTTGTTTGCCTTCTTGACTATGACCATGTTCGCTAGCCAAGCCGAGTAGTCCAGGTTCCTGATGAAGTCGGCCACGAGCAGTCGGTCCACTTCCTCCTCTATCACTTTCTGCTTCATTGGCGCAAAATTTCTTTTCTTTTGTCGGATTAGCCGGGCTTTCAATTCGATCCCGAGCTTGTGGGAGATCACTTTAGGCTCGATCCCGGGCATGTCTGCTGGAGTCCAAATGAACACATCGGAGTTGTTCCGGAGGAACTGGATCAGGTCGTCTCGAGCGCCCCCATTAAGAGTGAGCTGATCTGGACAATTCGGCTGTTGTCTCCATTCATGAGAGGAACCTCTACCAAAGCCTCTACTGGGGAGCTTTAAATCTCTTTTTGGTCGTTGCGCATATCCAGGGACTCCCGAGGATCGTACACATCGTCGAAATTGTCCACCTTTTCCTCTTCGGTGGACATCGAGGCGAGACAGTCCCTGGCGGTTTGCTAGTCTTCGTACGCCTGGCTTATCTCCCTATTGTCCAGAAGGAACTTAAGCGCGATGTGATATGTCGAGATCTGAGCTCGGAGGGCATTTAGGGTGGGACGACCCAAGAGGATGTTATAGGACGACGAGATCTTGGCGACGAGGAAATTCATTGGTATGGTCCACATTCTTCCTGCTTCCCCAATGTTGAGAGAGGGTGATCGATCTTTCGGTCAAGACAGAATGGTTTGTAAACCTGAAGAAGACGTGGGAGGTCGGTTGGAGTTCGGACGGATTTAATCCCATACGCTGGAAACAGTCGTAAAATATGATATCCGCCGAGCTCCCCGAGTCGACCAACATTCTTCAGACCTCGTATCGGTTTACCCGGGCTGTTATCACAAGGGGATCATTGTGCGGGAGTGATATGCCGAGAAGGTCCTCGTTGGTGAAGGTGATTGGATCGTTCTTCTTGCACTTCTTGTAGGGCGGATCACCTAAGATCATGACCGGTCGGAAGCGGCGGGTGTCCTCATTGCTCGGAGTCGAATTTACAAAGACGACCATGATCTGCCCGACCGTCAATTCTTTGAAAGGCGGTTGGTTCGTTTTCTTCCGATCTGCTTGCCGTTTGTCTCGTAGGTATTTCGCCAGGTGATCGGAGCGGATCAGCTCCTCAATATAGTCACGGAGTTGTTTGCATTTCTCGGTCGGATGCCCCTGTGATCGATGGAAAGCGCAGTACGGGCCGTGGAGTCGCTTGCCCGACCTCTGAGTAGCTGGAGGGAGTTTGAAAAACCTCTCGCCCTTAGCCTCTTGAGTAGCTCGGCCTGGGAGACGTTCAGGGGAGTGTACTCATGAAACCTTAGAGAATAATATTTTGGACGGTCGGCTTTTTTCTTCTCTTCTGTCCCGTTTCTTTCGGTCCGTTCAGTCACCGTGGGGAAAGTTGGCGTTTACTTCCGTCTCGAGTTGGATTTCTTGCTCGGTCCAAACTTTTACTTCTGTCATGGTCTTAGGTTGCGCCAATGCGAAAGAGCGGAGCCACTATTTTTGCCTAAGACCCGACCTCAAGGCGGTGATAATCGTTTCGTCGCGGTGCTCGGGTACTTCCAGAAGAGCATTATATAAGTGGGTGACTTAGCCCTTGAAAGATTCCTTGTCTTCACTCTTTATGGTAAACAAGTAGTCGACCGTCCTTTTCTGTCATCGGTTACCGATGAAATGACCGAGAAATTGAGCTGTCAGCTCGTCAAAGGTCAAGATCGAGCGTGGCGCAAGTCCGTGGAACCAATCCCGACCAGCCCGAATGAGGGTGGTGGGGAAGGCTCGGCACTGAGCTGTGTCTGAGTTGTCTTGGAAGCTCATGCTTGCCGTAAACGCGTCCAAGTGGTCCTCCGGGTCAGATTTCCTGTCGAAAAGGGCCATCTTGGGCGGTTTGTTCTGGGACGAGACCCGCTCACCTAGTAACTGCTCTGTGAAGGGCCTCGTGATCGAATTTGTGGAGTACTTCGCCATTCCTCCGGTCGTATAGGTAGTGTACCGTATGTCTTCGATTTTCTTCTCGAGGTCCTCGATTCGCTGATGGTACCCCGAGGATTCCCCGCACTCGAAGCACCTGCTGTCTCTGCTTTGGGCTTGTGTGATAGAGCGGTTTCGGCTTCGCTCTATCATGTTCCTCAGGTCCTCGGAGGAAACCTCTGTGGTCGGTCCCGAGGTGAGCCACGTGTGCGGTCTTGATGGATGTGGGGATGTTGGTCTCTCCTAGAATCAGGCGACCTGACCGACGTCTCTTCGGGGGCAAGAGAGCGTGGCGGGCGTTGAAGCGACGACCGGTCTCCCTTGAGATCTCGGTGTTGAACCATCTGGCGCCCAACGAGTCATGTAATCATTCCTCGCATGGGGGTCATGACTGCCGGAATTAGCATGCCGGTGTTTAGTGATATCGAGATGGGCGTGAGAGAGCTCGAGGGTCTGAATGCGCCCTTCCGTCGTCCCACGCACACCGTCTTTCCGGAGAGTGGGGACAGCAATTTGGTGGGTATGGCCGGCCGTTTGAACATGAGCGAGCGCGTCTAATATCACCGTGAGTCTGTTGATCCATGCTGATAAACGTCGACGACGTTGGGAGGTGGAGTGGGATCGCTCCCGCCTCCGTTGTGGAGGGCGGTACGTCCCGTGCTGGGATCTCCATGGTGAAGATCGCTGGCTATTATATCGAGGGCGGAAGAGCAACTTTCTTGAATGGAAAAGGAAAGGGTTCCCACATATGACGCCAACTGATGGAGGTCGATTTCTCCCTCAGATGTTGTCCTTCGTCGATCTTAGGGCCAGCGGTGCCGAACGGTTGAGATTTATGATGAGGGCCGAGCGTGTGGATCTCAATGGATTGTTGGTTGTTGTTGACGCCTGACTACCTGCAAGGGAAGTCCCGGGGTGGGAAGCCACCGTAGGACCCTCTGACGATCAAGTTACTACCAAGGAATAATAGTAGGGTAGTGGAGTATTGGAATGAGTTCGAGATACTTGAATTGTCTGGAAGAGGGGTTTATATAGCGGTCGTATGGAGCGAGCTGATACGAGATTCTCGCCGTCCGATACGCCCATGCGCCACGTTCGCATTGATGTCAGGATACGTCCATTAATGGCGTAATAGGCTGGCGTAGGATGCGGGACGTGGAGCGGCGTAGATCTCGTCGTGGCAAGATACACGGAGCCGTTACGGGAGGCGCTTAGGCTCCGTGCTCTCGGCCAAACAGGGGCGCTAAGAAATCTCAGATACAGGCTAGCTCGGAGACGAGTAGGTGACCTGAGAAGTCTCGGCTATAGGATAGCTCGGAGACGAGCTATTATGTAACGTTTTAAAAATAATTAAAAAAAATTTCGATAAATAAAACCTTTTAAGTGAATTTTCTGATTTTCGGTAAAATAAAACGTATTTTTCGTAAAATTTAACCATAATTATTTTTTATTATAAATTTAAAAAGACCTATTTTAATCATGTAATTACTAGTAAATGGTGTTTATTTAGTCACTTATAAATTTTTAGTTTAATGAAATATTTTTCCTAAATTAATTATTTTAAATATTAACATAAGCTTTTAAATATACATTAAATTAGTGTAAATTACAATTTGCAATGAGTTTATTTTTCAAAAGTGAACCATGACATATTAGAATTAGGTTTTCAGCATGCTAATCTCTTCTTGAATTGTCTTTAAAATTCTAGAGTTTTCTAAGATGAATTGAATTAAGAAAATTAATAAAATAAAGAAATTATGAAAAGACATAAAAGGTGTATTTCTTTGGAGAATATTCTACACTATTATTCATTCCTTCTTCCTCTCTTTTCCTCACCTCATGGCCGGCCTCACCTCCATGGGCAGCCCCAAAATTTTCCCCCCATCATTTTTGCATTAAAAATCATCAAAATTCATCAAAAATTCCAAACATAAACCTCAAAAATCAACATTCAACCTCTACCATTTTCCTTTGACCTATTTAGCATGGAATTTGGAGTTAGAAACCATTATTTTGGAAGCATATTTTCATGTTTGGATCTCATGCTTTGAAGGTATAATTTTTATTCTTATGATTAATTGTTGTTAAATGCTTTTATTTAGCATATTTAGATTTTCTTAATTAATTCTATTTGCAAGTTTAAAATTCAAGATAGGGTTTCTAAAATCAAGTTAGGGTTTTTATTAATTAAGTGGGGTTATAATAAGTAGCTTAACATTTTTAGAAGGGAAAAATCTAGCATGGTTGATGTATTATAATTTGTGCATTCAAAATTGTTTAAATTAAGCAATTTTGCTAACTGGATTTTTATAAATTATATATATTGGTGTGTTAAAATTCTAATTAAGGTTTTTATCATTATATTGTGGTTTTAATAAGAATATTAATATGTTAAATGAATGAAAGACCTAATCTAATTATTAGTTTCAAATTGTTAGTTAATATAACGTGATAAATATACTATTTCGGTAAACTAGGTTTTAGAAATTAATTTAAAATGTAGTATTAAAAATCTGATTAGGGCTTTAGCTCATTCTTAAGGTTTCATGGAGTGGTTTAACACTTTAATATATGCAAAATCAAGTTTAGTAGTGGAATTGTGAATTTTTGCTTAACAAGTGTTAATTTTGGCTAATTTGCAAACTAGAAATTGTAAATTAAGACAAAATGGTGTGAGAAAAATATGGTAATGGTTTCTATAATCTAGTTATGTTATTTAATGAATATTATGACCATTAGTTTCTTTTAAACATCAAGTTTTGAAGTAAAACGGTAAATTGACATTTTCAAGGTTTTGCGGAATTGGACGATTTGATCGATTTTAGGGTTTCGATGAATTAAATCGTGTTTTATATTATAAGTAATGAGTTTTAAAACTACAAGTTGTTTGTTGGTGTTTTATTTCGATCAATCGGCGTTTGTACGCCGATATCGAGCGATATTTGGTTCTTTTGCATGAGCGGGTCATAGGTTTTAACCTATGCGCGTTTCGTGCGTCGTTTTGGTTTTGTCCGTGATTCAGTTTACGATATTATATATGTTTGCGTATAGGTACCCCTCGCGTGGACTTTAGACGAGGAAGAAGAGGAGGGCGACATCGTCTTCGGCAGACAAGGACCAGGTGTGTAGATGTATATTTACGGGGGAAGTCGGGTGGATGGCGTTTAGCACCCCCGCAAACGTAGAATAGGGATATTGCTTATTGTCATTAGGAAGTCGGACGTGACCTTAGATTCTTGGCGAGCAGGACCCTATTAAAGACCTTAGGTTGGATTAGACTGATTTAGATAGACTTTAGCAGATAAGGAATGTCTTGGAGGAAATTCATAGGTTTCAGGTTGACACACACACACACACACAGAAACTTGGCTTGGTGTATATGTGTATGTGTATATATAAGTAGGAATGTGTGTAGGTGTATATATACACAACATGTATATGTGATATAAGGATGTTATATGATACATGGGGATGAGACGATATAACTGGGCTTGATGCCGTGATCTCTTGGCTATACAGTCATATTATGATCTTAGCGGATCGTTGGAAAATGAGAGAATAGATATGTATACATAAACGATAATAGGTGATGATGACATTGAGATATACGAGACTCTAGAATAGAACCCGGACCGTAACCTTTGACTTGATTATGATATGATATATGTGTGACTTGATTATGATATGATATATGTGTGATCTGATTACGATATGATATATATGACATGATATTTCTGAGGAACAATTGACGACGTATATGTTCGCAGACAATGATATATGATTGATGATATTGGGATGCATGCGATTACAGTATAGAACCTTTGATCATGACATTATTTGATGATGATATTATACGAATGATGATGTACGTAGGTGATACTTGACCCGTACCCCGATATTGGGATGCCGTACGATGGATTTTACCGTACGAGGCATAGATATGATGATTGATTTGCGCTCTTGATTCGAGGAAGCCGTACTACGTACATGACGCTAGTGAGGCTGGATCGCCGACTATTACAGATATGGACTCAGATCTTAGGTGGATTCTTATTTCCTATCGACTAGTTCTTTTAGTTTAGTTCCTTAGGGGGTTAGATAGATACTAGTTGAGGCTCGAGTCATATAGTTGTAGTTAGATATGTATATTCCAAATGAGTGTTTAGTACACATTTTACCTTTATATTCAGATTGAAATCATCAAGTTGCATGTTCATACATATGTTTCTTTAGTCAGTATAAAACTCTGCCTGTTAGGACACTAGCACCATTACCGATGATGCGCATGTCCCACGTACACTTATTTGCTGGCTCATACACACATCATCGGTAATTGCCATGTTACGTACACTTTAGAACACATTATCTTTTATGATAGAATCAGCTAAAGGCTAGATCAATATAGTATTGTGATTACTCTCAGGTGTTAGTCTAGACATTGCATTTATTACTTAGACATTTCATGCATTCACATTTTCATGTTATCATGCAGTATTATGGGGCTTATGCCGACACTTACCATTCACTTACTCATGATTTTGGGATTTTGGATTTCTATGAGATTTCTGGATTTTAGGGAAAACCGCAAGAATATATATAAAAACTTCTCTCTCTTTCTCCCTCTCTTTTTAGAATATAAGTTGCGGTTTTCTTGTGATGTATGTGTCGTCCACCATGAGATTTCATATTTTCTGTTGGATTTCGAGACCCGATTCGAGGAGTGGATGAACCATCTCGGGTACATGGTGGGCCCGGTATGGTATCCCGGGGCAAGAAGATCGAGTTGTAGACAATGAGCCTGGCAGTGGAAGACTACCTACCGATGATGTCTGGCGCGGCGGATATCCGGAAGATACCGACCGTTGTCATGAGATTTGATGATATGGGTCAATCCGGACTGACGAAGCTCGAGATATTGAGACTATGAGGTATTGAGACTTGAGATTTACATGTTTTGTGTCGATGCTTGACACGGATTTCCATGGATTTCATCGATGATGTTTCAGACTTCTATACAAATTTTACTATGGTGAAAGTTAAAGACTTTTTATACAGATATATCCAGATTTTATGGTTGATTGTTTTACATTCATGGTGCATGCATACTCATTCACACGACATATTACTATTTGAGGCACTGACACGAGCACGGAGCATTTGCACTTACGTGTAGTTTATTACCCTGCACCACTAGATGACTAGTGATATATTAGTATATTATTATGACCTAGGACAGCGTCGTGCATTCGATTTCTTTTCACAGATGTCTTCTACTCATGAGTTGGCAACTCACCCCCGTTGTGCTAAATTTTATTACAGGTTCGATGTACAGGTTTCCTTGGCAGCTTGCTGGCACATCTTTTCATTCAGGGTGATTTGCATGGTAGGTTGGTTCATTTGTATCAGGACCGCCGTTGTACATTATTTATTTCATTGGTATCTAGTAAGCTCCATTAACCAAACTTGTATTACTTGATAAGTTTAAAAGACCAGTTATTTATTTTGACCTTAGAGTCACGCTTGTATTATTATGGTATCTGGTGGATTTGTTTTCTTTTGAGTTTTGAGCCTCTCCCTTTGGCGTTATATATTATTGTGCTTGGTGTGATTGTTTCCGCCTGTTGGCGTAGAGCTAGCTCCCGCTTGGGGATGCCTTTTTATTGCTGTATATATATTATTCTTGTTTGTACCCGTTTGGGGCCAGTTTTTACAAAGGAGACTCTGCCGAAATTTTTGAGAAAATTGGATGTTGCTTTTAAACTTGTTTTTCTACATGTTTTCCTTTACTTCTTCTTTTATATGGTTTAGATTTCTGGGTTTCGGCTTACTTAGATTACGTTGCGCCTCTAGACGCTTCGTAATTTAAGTGCCGGTCACGTTCCGTAGCTTCGGGTCGTGACATATTAGCTGGTGGTCAGCTGAAGGCGGAAGATACTCCGGGGAAGTCTTCTTAGAAAGTCTGGTGCAGTCTCGGAGGTAAGGCCCTGAGGAATGTTCCCGATGCATCATATTTATTCCAGCTCCGTAGTCCTCAGGAATCTAGCGGGCTTATGTGGATGATACGTCACTGGCCACGTGTCGTGATTTGGGAATTCTTTCTTACGAGCATCATCAGTTGTATTAAAAATACTGAAATTTTATAGCATTTTTAGTGAAAGTTAACCTAATGTCTTTTTTAAACCTAAATATTTTGTATTTTTCAGATAATAGGTAACAAGAGAGCAGAAATGGAAGGATGGGTCTTGTGCCTTCACTTTTCCATCAACAGCTACAAGTGCCTCATTTCTATTACGGAAGAACTATATTTCCTTGCTCCAAATATACGAGCAACTCTACTTTTCTCCAAAAACAGATTCTAAGCTTTCATCAAAAGGTATGGCATTCGGTTAGATTTTATTACTTAACTTTATTTTATGTTATTCTTTTTGGGTAAATTGTCAAAAAGCCCCGGCCCCTTGCTCAGGATTTGTCTAAAACCCCCCGATATTTTCAAAATGGTTGGAAAGGGCTTACTATTCAAAATCTTTGTGAGAAAACCAAGGCTCAAGGTTTCAGCTGCATCAGACTGGTTTTGGTTAGAACCGGTCCGAAAACAACCTTCAAAACTCGGTATCGGTCAAGTATCGTCCAATACTGGCAAGAATTGACCGATATTGGCCGATATAAGGAAAAAGAGGAAAAAAAGAAGATAGAAAAAAAAGAGATATCAATTGAAACTTTCAAATTACATGCCATTTTCTTTTATATCCCTTGCTAAATAGTCATCCCTTTGATGCTTTCTTTTCAATTTAAAATCCTATATATATATATATATATATGTATATATGTGTATTAATTTTCATATAATACACAACATGAATATCAACTGAAACCGAAACTTGGACCGAAACTTGGACCGAAACTAACTGATGATGCTCAATATTGGCGGTCTCCAAGATCTGGACACGTGGTAGATGACGTGTCCCAAAACTCAGAAGGAAGGGACACAGGGGCTGACCAGGCAACCTCTGTACCTGGCCTACAAGCATAAGCCGGCCCTCCTCGGGGCCCTCTGCAAGTTGGCCTCCTCGACCCCCAGCTCGACCCGAGCTGCCACAGGACCAGGACTCCTCGGCCCTCTTGCTCATCTCCGAGTTCCCTATCCGAGGCCGTCTTCCTCGGTCCTTCCGACCAGCTCCACCGCTCACAGGCGTAACCGCCGCTCCGTGAATCTCGCCATGCGCAGATTCTCCGCCAGCAACACCCCACGTTCCACGCCTCCACGATCTCCATTAATGGGCGATCTGCTCTATACACAGGCATGGCGTCGGGAGCGTAACAGCTGGCGTGATTCTCGCGCCTGCTGCTGCGTACTGCCGCCCATATATAAACCCCCATCACAGAGGGGTTAAGTAAGCCATTCTTTACTCTACTGAGCCGTTACTCTGCTCGGATCTCATCACTAACTTGATCGTCGGAGGGTCCTCGGGGGTACCAAACCACCCCGTGACTTCTTTGCAGGTACTCGGCACCAAACTCCTCAAATCACCATTCTCATCAAAACCCATTGAGATCCACACTGATAGAGGTCCTTTTCAGGTCTCCGTCAGATGTTGTCTTCCGTTGATCTCCTGGTGGATTTTGGTGGTGGTCTTCTGTTGCGTGTGGATCTCAATGGGTCTTGACGAGAATGGTGATTTGAGGAGTTTGGTGCTAAGTACCTGCAAAGAAGTCCCGGGGTGGTTTCGTACCGCCGAGGACCCTCCGACGATCAAGTTAGTGATGAGATCCGAGCAGAGTAACGGCTTAGTAGAGTAAAGAATGGCTTACTTGACCCCTCTGTGATGGGGGTTTATATAGCGGTGGAGGCACGCAGCACCAGGCACGAGAATCTCGCTGGCAGTTACTCTCCCGACGTCATGCCCGCGTAGAGAGCGGATCGCCCATTAATGGGGATCGTGATGGCATAGAACATGGGATGTTGCTGGCGGAGAATCTGCGCATGGCGAGATTTGCGGAGCGGCGATTACGCCCGTAAGCGGTGGAGTTGGTCGGAGGACCGAGGAAGACGGCCTCGGCCGGGGGGCTCGGGGACGAGGGAGAAGGCCGAAGAGTGTTGGTCTTGTGGCAGCTCGGGACGAGCTGAGGGGCCGAGGAGGCCAATTTGCAGGGGGCCCCGAGGAGGGCAGCTTATGCTTGCAGGTCGGGTACAGGGTGGCCTGGTCCCCTGGGCACTTTCTTCTGAGTCCTAGGACACGCCATCTGCCATGTGTCCAGATCTTGGAGATCACGAATATCGAGCATCATCATTAGCCCCCCACTCTTGTCCTGACCAGCTAGCGGGTCGGGTCAGGAGTGGACTGCCAGGCCTCCCGAGGTGAGCCCCTTTCTAGGGCTTTGTCGGGACGAGTTCTCGGGCTGTTAGTTGTCTTTTCCGCTAGCGAATTAGGGCGAGATCTATGCATTTAAAGAAGGTTTGCCGGTTCGTGCTCTCTGTAACTGAAGCGATGGTCCCCATGTCAAGCGTCGAATGGCTGACACGACGTATGCAGGCCTGAGGCGTCTGATGGGACGTGGCCCAGCGTGGGATCGACACATGGAGCGATCGGAGCCGCTGGACGCGAGGAGTCGTTTTGGCGGGAGATGACGGGCGTTATTGGATGAGGCCGTTTGCAGCATAAAACAGGGGTGGGGTCCGCCCTTGGGCCCTTACTCCTTCATATTTCCTCTCTTAAGTCCTGGTTGCTCGGCGCTCGTCTCCTTTCTCCCACTTTCGGCCCATGAAAATTCCCTTCTCCAAGGTTAGATGTCTTCCTTTTTAGAGTCAGTAGATGTTGTAAGAGTAGGTTCTAGGGTCCCTTTAGTTGTGTCTGAGTCCCCTCGGGGAGCAGGGGTTGGATCCTCTCCCTGGGATCGTGAGGCGGGGGCAGCCTCTAGGGAGGAGGCGGCGGATACGGCCCCTGGCTCCTCGTGCTGGGTGAGGCATGATGACGAGCTCGCCAATGCTCGGGCCCGCTTCCACATCCCCTCGCGTTACACGCTCTGACTGGCTAAGGAGGGAGAGAGGGCGGATCAAGTACAGGGAAGGGAAATCGCCCTGTATTTAGAAGCTTTTTGGGGCGGAATGCGCCTGCCCTTCTCTCCCGAGGTCGTCACTGCGCTGAATTTTTTCGGTTTGCCCCCGACCAGTTAGTGCCGAACTCATGGAGGATCCTTCTCGGGTTCTTGATCCGCCTGAAGTTACAGGAGGTTCCCTTCAGCCTTTCCCTTCTTGATTCTTCTCTCGTCTTCAAAAGTCACCCTGGTAGTCGAGCGGGCGACCAGAGATGGGTTTATCTCACTTTCAGGAAGTGGCCGGGGGGCGCTGCCGGGACCGGGGTCGTGGCGTTACCCTCTTCTATTCATGATTGGAAAAAGAAATTTTTCTTTGTTTTCCCTCCTGAGGGCGAGGACTGGCCCGTGCCTACTAAGTGGTCCAGGGAGAAATGTTTGCCGGGGAACCAGTCCGATGACCCCGCCGAGGTAAGAGTGGCGTCGTGGGAGCCCATCCCCCGACCTGACGTGCTGCTGTATGAGAGAGTCCTGAGCTGGGCCGGGCTTAGCCCCGTCGAGTTCGTCGGTAAATTAGGCTTGATTTTTGGCTTGTGTTTTGCTCGTTTCGCTGATTTGTTGGGTATTTGTTTTGTGCAGGATCCATGGACTTCGACTCGCTAAAAACCTCCATGCGCCAGCCGAGGAAAGCTATGAAGGCTGGGGGCGCCAGCTCTTCTCACGCGAAGCCCGCCCCGGCTCCTACTGCTCTGGTGGTGGCTTCCCGCGAGCGCTCGGGGGCGGATCCCACCCTGGGTCCCAGCAGAGTGTCGGGCCGGAAGCAGGCCCTGATTCTGGAGGACCTGGCCTCGGAGGAGGTGATCGGCTCTCCCTCGGAGCTGCTCAAGAGGAGCTCCTGGGTACGTTCGCGGGGCCGGTCCTCGCCGACCATGGTGGAGGAAGGGGCGTCCGGTTAGCAGTGCCATCGGGGCTGTCCGTTGGATAGCCTTCTGCATGAGATAGAGACCTCGGCAGCGGGTCGAGTTCCCAGGGGGACCTTCAAGGCTCAGCTGGCGTCCATCGCCCAGAAGTCCGTGCAGGTAAGTTTTTGGTTCATTGTGAGATTCGTTGCCTCCTTTATCTTTCTGATCTTTTCCGTGTCTCCCAAGTTCTCCAGCACGTTGCCCTCGCCTTGCGTATAGAGGCCGAGGTGGTAGCCCCAGCGCTGGAGGCTGCGGGTCGGTTCGCCTCCCTACAAGAGAGCTCCAGGCGGGAGCTGGAGGCGATGACGGTGAGGGTTTCCGCCTTAGAAGGTAAGGTGGAGGCCGGGAAACTGGAGGTAGCCTGGCACCGCGAGGCTGCCGTGATTGCCGAGGTCAAGCTCAAGGATGCCCAGGTGCTTGCCGGCAACCTGAAGAGGACGGTGAAGACCCTCCGGAAGGAGCTTGGGGCGGCGACTGAGGCGGCCAAGCCGGTAGAACTGAGGGCGGTAGAGAGCTATAAGAAGTCGAGGGACTTCTATGATGACTTGGCCGTGGCCACGATCCGTATCTGGCACGACGCCCTCGACGCCGTTAAGGCCCAGATGCCGGAGTTTGCCGACGGAGATCTCCGGGCCGAGTTCCTTCTCCCAGATGCTGATGAGCAGGGGGAAGAGGTTTCTGGCGAGGAAACCGCTGAGGACCCCGCATGTCATGTGGTGGAGGTTGAGGACCTCGAGGTCGTTCCTGGCCCCGAGGTCTAGAATCCTCGCTTTCCTCCTTTTTGTTTTTGTTTTTTGAATTTTGTAAGGCTGGGAAGCCCCCCCAAAAAAATACCCTCTGTAAAGTCTTTGTCTTTTGGTAAAAAGAAAATCCTTATTTCATCGGTTTGCATTTCATCTTCTGTGTGTGAAGAATGCTTGTAAGATATCTTTGCTTGTACCGTTGTGTCTTCATATCAGGTTGGCCATCTGTCTGGCGATCGTCCGTTGAGTTGACTTCAATCACTTGCCGGCGAGCATGCCAAGCGCTGCCGAGGAGGTATCTCCATGGGCCCCGAAGTCGAGGGGGGATCGTTTAGACTTGGATAGACATGACGCCCCTCACTGGGGTCTCGGATCCTCCGCGGGCCACAGGGCATCTTTTGACTTCGAGCATCGACCACCAGCCGGGGGTGACTGAGCAGGGTAGCTGCTCGGTTGCCTTTTGCGAGGGATTTCTGATCCCTGGCGTTGCGGTAGGGAAGCTACTCGCCAGGAACGACTGAGTAGAGTTGCTGCTCGGTTGCCTCTTGTGAGGGCTTCGATCCTTGGCGTTGGAGGGGCTGTAAGAAGCCCACTAAGGATGACTGGGCAGTGAAGCTGCGCGGTTTCCTCCTCGCGAGGGTTTTGACCCCTGTCGGTTGTGGTAGGAAGCTACCAGCCGGGGATAGCCGAGCGAGAACTCGACTGCCTCTGGGAGGGCTTTGGTCCTTAGCGCTGGAGGGGCTGTAAGAATCCCACTAAGGATGACCAGACAGTGAGGCTGCGCGGTTGCCTTTTGGCGAGGGCTTTGACCTCTGGCATCGTGGGTAGGTGATCAGTCGAAAATAATGCATTTTTAACACGGCAATTTCCCCATCTTTTGCATTCATCTAAAAGTGTTCGGCATTCATATTACACATATTAGCAAATCAGTCCTGAAATATCATATTGCATGTGTTAGACTCTAAAACCGGCACTATAAAGAAAATTGACCGTATTTCATGGCATTGCATCATCCATGTATTGCGCAACACTTGTTTCGAGATTTGTGCAGAAAAATTGCAGAAGAAAAGCCAAAAATTTACATGGTGCTGATCAAACATTACGCCAACTCAATGATTTCAGTTCTGGTAGCAATCCAAAAGGCAAAACACAAATCAAAACATCAGATAAATCCCCAAATGTTAGCCCAAGACTACTGCAGAAAGACCAAGCACTAAAGCCCCCAAAGCGCCGTGGAACCGCGGCGGGAGCCGGCTTGCGCCGCGGTTCCGCGGCGGCTCTGCCATGTCAGCACCTACGATTTGCATCAAAAATCTTCTCGAAGGGCCCACATTCATTTAAGATGCCTCAAATTCCAGAATTCTCTCGAAGATTCTACCAGATCAGCAAAGATCATTTAGCAAGGCTAATCTTAATTAAGCTCCTAACAAACTGTTTCTAGAAGCTCCCTCCTAACTAATCACATCTAGAAGCTTCTCCTCTAACTAACTTTTGGAGGGAAATTCAAATTTCCTCAACAAACTTTTGGAGGGAAACTTAAAATTCTAATCCTAGATCTAGGGTTTAGATGTCTATAAATAGGAACCTAGATCTAAGGGTTGAGGTTGTTCATTCTTACACCATTTTCTTCCACAAGTCTAGTGATAAGACTTGTGCGAAATCCTAACCCTAATTCCACTCCAAATTCAAGATCCCGAGTACCAATCAAGTGAGAAGCCCTTCAACCTTTTAGGAGCGGAGCCTATCTCCAACCGAGCAAGTGATCCAAGCCGATCCGCGACTCACGGAGCTGAGCGAAGCCAAATCGACGATCAAGTTCTTCCTCTTGTAGTTCTTGAGCGATTGTAACGAAATTGTTGATATAAATAAAAGGTGAAATTCTTTAATCTTGCTTTCTTTAAATTCTTGCATCATGATTCGATCTCAATTTGTAATTGTAGTTCTTGTTGTGATGTTTGAGTAAAACTCCGCTCGTTAAGGAGTCGAGACGATCAATAGAATGATGATGTAACAAATCTTTAAACGATTCTTGAGTCCTACGAGTTTTGTAAACCCTAGCAAGTTCAAGAATCGATGACCTAGTTTCATTGCGATACTTTCTTGATTGTTATCGCTCGAAATTAGGGTTCTACGATCGTTTCTTTAATTTACTAGAGGCTAGAATGTGAATGATATCGACGAAAGAACAAGGGATAAGATGAAACCCTAGTTTCACTAGAAATCCCTAATTCTTGTCGATCATCATCGATCTAGTATCAATTCATCGAAGGATAAGAATACGTCAACGTAAGATTGCATCACATCTATAGATCCGATCGATTCCTACGAGCCTCATTTCGATTCTTGATATTTGGTTGGAAAAATCTACAAACTCTCAATTCTTGATTCTATCTTTTTCTTGTTATTAGATCTATATTTTCTAATTCTTGAACTTCAAATATAAATCATGAATTGTTTTGTTTTCGTTTCTTTAAAGTTTCGACTCATCTAATTCAAAAGACGAACTATTACACTTTCCCTGTGGACGATCCGCACTCACTAACGATCTACATCCGATACCGTAGTTGATTGCGGTCAAATAATTCTTTGATTGTGAATTCTATTCATTTTCTAAATCGACACACAAAGAAACGATCAATCAAATGGCGCCGTTGCCGGGGATCATTTGAATTGATTTACACAACGAGAATTTATTATAATCAAATGGCGCCGTTGCCGGGGATAGTGCGCTAATTGTTCGTATTTTGAAATTTGAGTTGAAAAATTTATTCCATTATAATTTTTAGATCTAAACTCGCACAAACCCTAATACGTGTGTTGTGATTTGATTGCGAGAAAATCTGGAATCATTGGAGCTTGGATAAAAATTTTGTAAATATTCCAGAGAGCTAAAGGGAGAAACAGAAGCATTCTCCTAAATTTCTGTACAGTGATCCCTTTCCCCAACCGCGATTCCGCGGCAATAACCTCGTTACGGCGGTGGTTCCGGGGCCTCTCTAGCTCCTCTCTGCACCAATTTTCCCCTGTGAGTCTCTATCTTTCTTATCTTCTTCTCAATCTGCTCCAATAACAATTTTGTGCAGGTTTCTTTGCTAAAAAATCGCAGCGCCGCAAAAAGCAAATTAAAATTGTGCGTGTTTTTGTTTCTTGGTTGTTTGCATAATTAATACGGACATTAAGGGGCAAAGACC
Source organism: Agapanthus africanus (assembly GCA_030015575.1). Taxonomy (NCBI): domain Eukaryota; kingdom Viridiplantae; phylum Streptophyta; class Magnoliopsida; order Asparagales; family Amaryllidaceae; genus Agapanthus; species Agapanthus africanus. The sequence goes on from CM057343.1 coordinate 380,153,585, forward strand.
AAATCTAGATTAGGTGGGGAGTTCATTACCCTTCCTAAGCCCCGAAAATCGCAAAATTTGCATCCGCATTCACCCTCATTAATTAAAAAATATCTAGAGATGACTCTAAGGACCGTCGTGCTCACTTAGGACAAGAGAAGGCCGTGGGTAATTCATTACTTATCCGCGTTTTCTTGTGGTGTCTAAGGCAAGTGTGTCGAAGGCTAGTGGTTATTAATTAGGCCCACTACTTACGTAGTGGAGTACCTTCCCACTTACCTGGCCACAGGGGGACAAAGAGGCAGTGGTGGATTTATCCTGCGACTTGTCTTTTGGCAGTTAGGAGCGGTCTAGAGTTTTGACCTAGGTGACCCCTAGAATTAGGGTTTGCTTGTTGCATTGTTGTGATCGCATCATTTTTTTTATAAAAAAAATCCGTATATTTTCAAAACAAACACCGCATTCATCATTTTCTCTAATTATACCAACGTTGCCACTTGTGCTACAACCGTTTAGCACAATGTTAGGCTGGACACGGGATTCCATTTCCTGTCTTATCCGCGTTTCTTTTATCGACCCCAGAGTCGGTAATTCTTCGTCTTCTCCCCCACTACCCACCACAACCGCGATGGACCCAAATCCATCAAACTTTAACACTACTCTGCCACCGCCCGCAGGTGCGCAGAATCTTGCACGCATTTCTCTCCAAGAAAGATGCTATCCTACATGTGTTACCCTTCCCACCTGTCTTTCTATACCACCTGCCAACGGGAAAATTTTTGAAATCAACCCCCAATTCATCAAACTGTTACCCAAATTTCACGGTCTTGATTCAGAAAACGCATACGTGTATATTTCCAAATTTGAAAACGTATGTGCTGTAAGTCCACGTTTCCAACCCCGGTTCTTGCGGGGAGGCGGAAACGGTATAAAAAACAAATTTTTAGCGCATTAGGCAACATGGACTAACAAAAGTCGGGATCTTTACTAAACTAAACTAGCTACCAAGCTAAAGAGAGTTAGCTACTCGGAAAAGATGTTATACCTAACTTGAACTCCTTCTTCTTGAAACCTTTGTAGAGCTTTGGATGGTGCTTTCCTCGTTGCCTTCTTCCGTCAAAGATGGATCCACCTGAGGGTTCAACCTTCGGGCTCCTTTCTCGAACTTTGAGAGAACTAGGATCTTTGGCTTGCTAAACCTCTAACCCTAGAGTGAGTAGAGAGTTGTTTTGAGGTGTTTTTATCTCACGGAGATGGTTTCTCAACACATGAGAGTGAGTCTCCTTGAACTAGAGGAGGAGGAGGAAGAAGAGAGGAGAGAGAAGTGTTATGATAGAATGAATAAATCTTTTACAACCATAACATAATATCAAAAGAATTATCAAATTAATAATAAAAATCTAAATGAAATAGTTGATGGATGGTTTGGAATGACAATTATCATCACACACATTAAATGGTTTTGCTAGAATCAAAGAGCATCTTTGATATGTAATGATGATAGTCAAAGTTTCAACCATGGTCAACAAGTCCACCATGGTCAACAAGTCAACAAACCCAACCATGACACAATTTCATTTAATTAATATTATTAATTGATATATCATAAATTCATTAGGGTTTGGAAAAAGACGACTGTCAACTGTGCATACACACCCATTCCGAAACCCTAATGAAAATCCTCTTCCTCCGCCTCAATCAACTGTGCATATACACCCGCATTCTTGTTCCGAGGAACATGAACACAATGAGATAAAACTAACCCCAAAACATATACTAGTATCTGGCTCAAACCAGAGCCTGCTAGTAATATCCGTCCGGACTCCAAACGTGCACAAGTGCGCGGATGAGAACGAACCCTATCGCAAAACCATGCGATCTCTACTCTGTTTTGCCCAATGGCGAATAGCCCTCTGTGTGGGACTCTAAAGACTCGACACTACGCTGGCAGTGGGTTTAACTACAGACCGCAAGCGGCACTAGCTGTGCGTAACGGTCCCCAGGTAGATGCCGATAAGAAGACTGACGAGGTGAACCCCATCTGAACTCCTACTGAGTCTGAATGTGACAGTCGCCGTAACAGTCTGGTCTGTTCGTCTGATACATCGCATGGCGGGCCTAGGGGCGGTACACGCCAGTCCCCTAATAGCGGTACAAGTCGTGTCGGAGTGAAGCCCAAAACACCCTGAGATAACACTGGAAGCCTACCAGTATATCTCGCTTGCCCTGGCCAGGGACTACTCATGTAATGGCTCTCCTAGACACAGCGCGATGTCAACCCCCAATACCGGGAGAGACGAATCCTGTCTAACCGTCACTGCCTCTAAGTGCTTCGGGACTGCACCCAACTACTACCTGTTTGCACGACTCCTTTGAGCCGTGGTAGGGAAGCAATCTAAGTACAGTGGGAACACACTCGAGGCGAAGTGACAGTGTCAAGTCAGCGGACTAAGCTGTACTCATGTCACCTGGGAACTGATAACTGACGATAGGTATAATACCAACTGGTCAGTTCCCAACGAGTCCTGTCCAGTGTACTCGTAACCTAACGAGCACCCGTATACTATCTCAAGTACGACGTACTGATGGCTGTGGGACAGACCATCTCCCACACTGGGATGAGAAGCGCATACGCTAGTCTACTCCGGAGTATCGATGCCTTGTCTCGATAGTCCTGCGACTAGGGACCTGTATAAGGATGTGCTTATAGATTACCCAGCCCCCACTAGTGTGACTGCCATCACAACGCTGGTAATCAAGCAAAGATCCTAAGGGCTCCACTAATGTGTATAGGTGATATACAAAAATAAACACATGTACACATTGAAGTAGAAACAAACCAAGTAGCATACTACTATATTGAGCAAGATTGTTTATACAAGGTGAATATCCCAAGCTTCCATTAAGTAATATACAAACTAGTATGATACAGTAATGGCCTCTAGGGCATATACACTAACAATCTCCTACTTGCACTAAGGCCATGTACTGGTGTATCGAAGACCTGTCATCTCGATCAGCCGCTCGAACTGAGTCTGGGGTAAGGCCTTGGTTAATGGATCTGCAGTGTTTTCTTCTGAAGCAACCCTCCGAACCTCGATCTCCTTGCGATCCACGATCTCCCTGATCAGGTGATACCGCCTCAAGATGTGTCTGGATTTCTGATGGGACCTGGGTTCCTTTGCTAAAGCTATAGCCCCGTTGTTGTCGCAATACAGAGGTATTGGATCAACAATGGACGGAACTACCTGAAGTTCTTTCAAGAACTTCCTCATCCAGACGGCTTCTTTTGCGGCATCAGATGCAGCGATGTATTCCGCTTCCATAGTCAAGTCTGCAACGGTTTCCTGTTTGGAACTCTTCCAACACACCGCCCCTCCATTGAGGGTAAAAACAAAACCCGACATGGACTTGGAATCATCCTTGTCACTCTAGAAGCTGGAGTCAGCAAAGGCCTCGATCTGGAGGTCTTTTCCGCCATACACCAATAACATCTCCTTAGTCCTTCTCAGGTACTTGAGAATGTTCTTTACCGCTATCCAGTGTTTCTCCCCAGGGTTTGACTGATACCGGCTTACCACACTCAGTGCATAAGCTACATCCGGTCTGGTACACAACATCGCATACATTATAGAGCCTACCGCAGAAGCGTAGGGTATAATCGACATGCGATCCCTCTCCAAATCAGTCTTGGGAGACATCTCTTTAGAGAGGGTGATCCCGTGACAAGCCGGTAGGTTACCGCGCTTGGAATCTTCCATACTGAACCTCTTTAGTATGGTGTCGATGTACCTGGACTGTGAAAGTCCTAATATCCTCTTGGATCTATCACGATGGATTCGGATCCCCAGGATGTATGAGGCATCACCCAGGTCTTTCATGGAGAACCTGTGCGACAAGAACCCCTTGACAGATTGTAGCATAGGAATGTCATTTCCTATTAAGAGAATGTCATCAACGTATAAAACGAGGAATACTACAGTTCTCGCTACAAATCTACTATAGATGCATGGTTCATCTGGATTTTTGATAAAGCCAAATTCTTTGACCGTCTCATCAAAGCAGATGTTCCAACTCCGCGATGCCTGCTTTAGTCCATAGATGGACTTAAGCAACTTGCACACCTTTCCGTTGCTCCCACTCTGAATGAAACCCTCTGGCTGGTCCATATAGACACACTCTTCTAAATTTCCATTTAGAAAAGCGGTTTTTACGTCCATCTGCCAAATCTCATAATCGTGGAAGGCAGCAATGGCAAGAAGGATCCGAATGGATTTCAGCATAGCCACTGGAGAAAAGGTTTCGTCGTAGTCCAAACCAGGTCTTTGACGAAAACCCTTTGCAACAAGTCTAGCTTTATAGGTCTCAACCTGTCCATCTACACCAATCTTCCTTTTGAAGATCCACTTGCATCCTACGGGTTTTACCCTGTCTGGAGCAATGTCCAACGCCCATACTTTGTTGGTGTACATGGGCTCCATTTCGGTCCGCATTGCATCCAGCCATTTTACCGAGTCAACGCTCTGAACGGCCTGCTGGAAGCTAGTAGGCTCATCATAGTCTATGATGCAATCCTCTTTATCCCCGTCTATGAGAAAACCGCAGTATCTCTCGGGCGGATGAGACTGCCTACTACTCCTGCGGAGCGGCGTAGGAATGTCCTGTTCTTTTGAAACTACTGGCTCTTCCAAGCTTTCAGTAATAGCTTGTGGTTCTGGAATTTCTTCCAGTTCTATTGCGCTCCCACTTATCTGGGTTTCAAAAAACTCAGTTTCCAAGAAGCGGGCATGTTGAGAAACAAAACTTTTTTGTTCCTCAGCGGAATAGAACAGATACCCCCTGGAGTTCTTTGGGTATCCCACAAACTTACACTGTACTGAACGTGCCTCGAGCTTGTCCGCATGCTGCTTTTTTACAAAAGCTGGACATCCCCATATCTTAAGATACTTAAGACAGGGTTTCTTCCCACTCCACATCTGATATGGGGTGGTAGGCACAGTCTTGGTTGGAGCTTTGTTCAAGAGATATGCAGCTGCTTCTAGTGCATAACCCCAGAAAGATCGCGGTAACTCAGCCTTGCTCATCATGGAACGAACCATATCCAATAAGGTTCGATTCCTCCTTTCCGATACACCGTTATGTTGCGGAGTGTATGGTGGAGTACGCTGAGCGAGAATTCCATTCTCTTTTAAATAGTCCAGGAACTCAGCACTCAAGTATTCACCACCTCGATTCGATCTTAGAATCTTAATACTTTTGCCTGTTTGTTTTTCAACTTCATTCTTGTAATCCCGAAATTTCTCAAAGGCCTTGGATTTATGCTTCATTAAGAAGACATGTCCATACCTAGAGAAATCATTTGTGAAAGTAATGAAGTATGAATAACCGCTTCGCGCATGTGTAGACATTGGACCACACACGTCACTGTGTATGAGTCCCAAGAGCTCGCTCGCTCTTTCTCCGTGTCCAGTGAACGGAGTCTTTGTCATCTTTCCCATGAGACAAGATTCACAAGTGGCATAAGACTGATACTCGAACGGATCCAAGTATCCTTCTTTATGTAACTTAGTCAACCGTGTCTCATTGATGTGACCCAGTCTACAATGCCATAAGAAAGCCTGATTTATATCTGGAGACTTTCTTTTGTGTGTATTCTGGACATTGAAAATCTGTGGTTGGTTTAACACGTATATACCATTGCTCAATATACCTGACCCAATCAGAACTTGATTAAGGTGAATGTTTACAACATTACTTACAAACGCAAATTCATAACCTTCTTTAGAAACCAAAGATACAGAAATGATATTACAAGTTGCGTTGGGTACAAAAAAGCAATTGCGCAAAACCAAAACATGTCCATCTGTCATTCCCAGGTGATAGTCCCCCACGGCCTTAGCATCCATGCTAGCTCCGTTCGCAACTCTGAGGGTCATGTCACTTGCCTTCAAAAACCTACGGTTTCTCAACGCCTGCAAAGAATTACAGATATGAGATCCTGATCCGGTATCCAATACCCAGGAAGTAGAGTTTATCGAAAGACAGTTTTCAATAACATACACACCTGAAGCTGAAGCCGCAACCTGCTTCAGTTCCTGTGTCCTGGCTTTCCAAGCCCTGCAATTTTTCTTCCAGTGTCCACTTTTATGACAATAGAAGCATTCTTCTTTACCCACAAGCTTCCCCGCTATCATTGTTGCCTTTGCCTTTCCCTTTGTATCCACTTTACTAACACCGCCCCTTGGTTTGGCGGGGGCTTTCCTCTTCTTTCCCTTGGCTTTCGCTTTGGACCTAGAAGAAGAAGATCCTCCTATAAACAAAGTGGATGTTTCCTTACCTTTCTGTAGGGTGCCCTCTGCACTCCTCAGCATGTTGAGGAGTTCTGAAAGTTCAACTTCCTTTTCTTGTAAGTTGAAATTCAAGATGAACCGGGCGTAAGTGGAAGGAAGGGACTGAAGAATCAAGTCCGTATAGAGCTCATTCTCCAACGTGGTCCCAAGTTCTGCGAGCTCCTCAATGTAGCCAATCATCTTAAGCACGTGTTCCGCTACCGATGATCCGACGGCCAATCTTGCCGAAAACAACTTCTTCGACACTTCGTATCTTGCGATACGAGATTGCTCTCCATACAGTTCTTTTGTATGGAGAAATATAGACTCGAGGTCCATATTCTCATGCCTCCTCTGATGTTCGTTGTCCATAGAGGCAAGCACAAGGCACTTGGCCTTCGCGCTATCTATCTCCCAAGTCTTACGGATTTCCTTATCCGCGACGCTGGAGGTGGGACCTGGGATGGGGGGAGCTTTAGTGGTAAGGAGATACCCCTGCTTGTCGTAAGTGATTGCTATTTTGACATTCCTGAGCCAATCTTTGTAGTTTGGCCCTGTCAGTATGTTTTTATCTAGTAGTAACTTAAGTCCAGTCATGATGAATGGTCGCTGCAATTAGGAGAGAGAGAAGAAATACTTTAGCACGATGCTCTTGCAAGTTTAGAGTGGTTTTTAATTTGTCTAAACAGGATGGCTCCCACTGTCTCTCGAATCCCTCCTCAAACCATAAAGGAAGAATTAGTCGGGATCAATCCCACCGCACAATACTTGCTTAACTGTTCAGCCAGGCCAGTGTCGGTACTTCGAGGGAGGTTTTCCAACGCTTTCGCGAAGTTCCTTAATTTAAGAACCTCTTTTTCCTGGGGGCGTAGCCCCGCTAACACCTTTCTAGACACCTACTAGGTTTATAGCATTGATCGTTTAGTGAGAAATCTCCCGAGGAGTAGCATATACTCACAGTAGGATCGGGATCCAAATATCATCGCGTGACGAAACTGAAGGAATCCTACCAGAATCACCACACTCCAAATGGTATGAAAATCTAGCAAGTTTCAGTACTTATGAAACTCCCGATGTGGATTTTTGCCCCATGCTCTTATGACCTTGACGAAGGTCAACAAATCATAAGTCACATGTCAAGTTCTGCCCGTCATTTTCCAGGTTAATTTGAACCCACCCGTATATATCCTTGACGAAGGTCAACAAGGCAATACGGCTGTCTCAAACCAACGCATCTATCTATACTACATATGAACACCCAACAGCTACCAATCACTACGCCTTGACGAAGGTCAACAAACATAGCTTGAATACTATTGAATATTCATATGAAACGACGGAGGGCTACGAATGGTTTTGGCGAAACCGTGAACGCAGTGAACTTGATATAATCGATGGAACGAGATAGCTTTTAAAAGGAGTGGTTCAAGCTCCGTATTTAAAAGTTAGTTTTGAAAAGAACCGAGTGGTTTTTCGAAAGTGTTCCAACGACTTTTGCTTGGTTTATTATCTTGCATTAGTTCTTTTAATGCGTGATATTCTTGCATTAGTTCTTTTAATGCGTCCCATCATTTAATCCTACCATTGCAGAAAACAACCAAAATATGACGTACGCTTATGCCATTCGCATTCGCCACGGGGCCCCGTCATCACCCGTTAGGTTACTTAACTAACGACAGAGCGGGGGCTGGGCTAGCGCGGCTGTAAAACATAAGCAACGCCTAAATAGTTATAAATATATAGCAATGATAGACATTACAGATCACAGATGAATACATTGGATATACTAGGAATCCGCAATCCGTTCGAGCCTGCAACGGAAAGCAGATTACACGGTCGCGGTGAATAGCCAATACCCCACCCAAGACCCCTATGGGTGCGGCAGACTACCCGCCAAGTACCCGAAGCGAAGCAACCTCCCCCAACTCCGTGAGTAGGCCACTCGGCACTTCGAGATACCCGGTAGTTTGTGCACCCCTCCATGGGTCTATCTTAGGAGAAAAAACAGTAAAAAGAATTATACAATGACGGCTACAACCCCGACCCGGTTGTGCGGCCATACAAATAATATTACATCAATTTACATATTACATGAATGAAAGAAAAAGAAAACACTCATCTCACATCCACCCCGGCTATTCACCCGCGACAGTCTAACGCATTCATATACACATACGATCATCAATCACAGATCACATATATGTATAACCCCGACTAATCGACATATAGTGATTAGCCGACGTTCAATACATACAAACATCACAGATATAACATATTAGTCAAAGTATAGTGTAGTTCGATCCAAAAATACGGATTTATAGGCCCCCAAAAACAAATTTCTTTTCTGGAAAACCTGGGCGCAAATAAACCATCTTAAAAATCCCAAAACCCTACCAGAAGAAGACTGCACCAAACCCGGTTGAGAACAGTGACTAAACGGCGGCGGTTCCGCGGCAATGGGCATGGTTTTGCCGCGGAACCGCCGCGCTTTGATGGGTTCACTCGACCGTTTTTGGTGGGTGTCTTCACAAAACCCTGAGCCGATTTTTGGAGTAAAACTTTTTATCTTTTGAGCACAAAAAATTTCAACAGAAAGTTAGGGTTTTTGATGTTTAGGTTTTTGTGATTTTTCCGATCGAACTTCCATACACTTTACTACTTAGCTAGTTTAAGTTTAGTTAGGCTCTGATACCACTGTAAGTCTACGTTGCCAACCCCGGTTCTTGCGTGGAGGCGGAAACGGTATAAAAAACAAATTTTTAGCGCATTAGGCAACATGGACTAACAAAAGTCGGGATCTTTACTAAACTAAACTAGCTACCAAGCTAAAGAGAGTTAGCTACTCGGAAAAGATATACCTAACTTGAACTCCTTCTTCTTGAAACCTTTGTAGAGCTTTGGATGGTGCTTTCCTCGTTGCCTTCTTCCGTCAAAGATGGATCCACCTGAGGGTTCAACCTTCGGGCTCCTTTCTCGAACTTTGAGAGAACTAGGATCTTTGGCTTGCTAAACCTCTAACCCTAGAGTGAGTAGAGAGTTATTTTGAGGTGTTTTTATCTCACGGAGATGGTTTCTCAACACATGAGAGTGAGTCTCCTTGAACTAGAGGAGGAGGAGGAAGAAGAGAGGAGAGAGAAGTGTTATGATAGAATGAATAAATCTTTTACAACCATAACATAATATCAAAAGAATTATCAAATTAATAATAATAATAATCTAAATGAAATAGTTGATGGATGGTTTGGAATGACAATTATCATCACACACATTAAATGGTTTTGCTAGAATCAAAGAGCATCTTTGATATGTAATGATGATAGTCAAAGTTTCAACCATGGTCAACAAGTCAACCATGGTCAACAAGTCAACAAACCCAACCATGAGACAATTTCATTTAATTAATATTATTAATTGATATATCATAAATTCATTAGGGTTTGGAAAAAGACGACTGTCAACTGTGCATACACACCCGTTCCGAAACCCTAATGAAAATCCTCTTCCTCCGCCTCAATCAATTGTGCATACACACCCGCATTCTTGTTCCGAGGAACATGAACACAATGAGATAAAACTAACCCCAAAACATATACTAGTATCTGGCTCAAACCAGAGCCTGCTAGTAATATCCGTCCGGACTCCAAACGTGCACAAGTGCGCGGATGAGAACGAACCCTGTCGCAAAACCATGGGACCTCTACTCTGTTTTGCCTAATGGTGAATAGCCCTCTGTGTGGGACTCTAAAGACTCGACACTACGCTGGCAGTGGGTTTAACCACAGACCGCAAGCGGCACTAGCTGTGCGTAACGGTCTCCAGGTAGATGCCGATAAGAAGACTGACGAGGTGAACCCCATCTGAACTCCTACTGAGTCTGAATGTGACAGTCGCCGTACAGTCCGGTCTGTTCGTCTGATACATCGCATGGCGGGCCTAGGGGGCGGTAAACGTCAGTCCCCTAATAGCGGTACAAGTCATGTCGGAGTGAAGCCCAAAACACCCTGAGATAACACTGGAAGCCTACCAGTATATCTCGCTTGCCCTGGCCAGGGACTACTCATGTAATGGCTCTCCTAGATACAGCGCGATGTCAACCCCCAATACCGGGAGAGACGAATCCTGTCTAACCGTCACTGCCTCCAAGTGCTTCGGGACTGCACCCAACTACTACCTGTTTGCACGACTCCTTTGAGCCGTGGTAGGGCAGCAATCTAAGTACAGTGGGAACACACTCGAGGCGAAGTGACAGTGTCAAGTCAGCGGACTAAGCTGTACTCATGTCACCTGGGAACTGATTGTTGCGCCACGGCAGCGCCCCGGCTGTCTATCCGAGGCCAAAATGCGGAATCAAAATTTTTCCTTTACTTGGAACCGGCGCTACCGCGGACAATAAAACCCGGATCGTAACCATTAAACTAATCAAGCTAACAAGAGAGAGGGTGAGAGAAGTATACCGAGCGATCCGTGTCCTTCGGTCTTCTCGTCGTCGTCCTGATCTCCCGCGGTATCACTGTTCGTCGTCTTCTCGTCGGAAAGGGCACCATGTAGCCGATTTCTTTTACGGGCTCCCACCTCTGGACCGAGGCAACTCGGGCGCGAAGTTGGCTAGCCGACGCGTCCAAGGATACTGTAGGCTAAGTGTAGTAGCATTGTCTCTTTGGGGTGAAGTTGCCTTGATGGAGGAATCAAAGAATGAACTATGGAGAGATGTGTGGAATCATTTTTCTAGCAAAGGAAAAATGAAATGAGATGAAGGTATCACTCTACAAAAATGAATCCCTCTCCTCTCAAGTGTGGCCGGCCCCCCATTGGAAATATGGTGGAGGAATGAACAACACAAGAAGGGAGGTGAGTATAGTAAAAGGTGGAGGGTGACTACATCCAAAGCAATGATAACCATTTCAAATCAAATCCTAATCAACTCTAATCACCATGAATGCAAGAAATGATGATGGAAAAGAATGGTATCAAAAGATGCTCTCATAATTAATCCATATGCAAGAAACCCCCTCCCCAAATGTAATTTGCAAAACTGCAAATTACCCCCTCCATCGGAAAAGTCCGGCCGGGAAGGAACAAATGAAAACTGCATATACATGCCCGCATTTGTATTCCCACTGAACACAAATGCAAAGAGACAAAATCTACACTGTCCAATACTAGGATCCGGTTTAAACCAAAGCCGGCTAGTAAAATCCGTCCGATCACGATCCGTGCAATACCGCACGTATCTGATCGAACCCTGCCATATCTCCATACGGCCTCTACAGCGTTTCGCCCGAAACTTGAGTAACTGTAAGTGTGGTGGACTCTAAAGACTCGTCAATACTATGGCTGTGGATTTAACCTCTAGCACGTCAGAGGTATAAGCCAATACGTGATGGGCCACCAGCTATTGACCAAAAGGGACGTCGATGAGCGAACTCATCCTGACACCCTACTGAGCCTGTCAGTGACAATATCCGTACAGTCCGGTCCGTTCGTCTATGAGTATCGCATGGCGGGCCTAGGGGGTTGGTAAAAGTCAGACCCCCAAAAGCGGTACAAGTCGTGTCGGAGTATAGCCCAGAACACCCTGAGATACTACTGGAATACCTACCAGTAACTCTCCTGCCTCGGCCGAGGGCTTTGTGTAATGGCTCTCCTAGACACAGCGCGACCTCACCCCCAATACCGGAAGAGACGAACCCCTGCAGATCCGCTCACTACCTCCATGTGGCTCGGGACTATACCCAACTAAAACCTGTTTGCACGACTCCTTTGAGCCGTGGTAGGGTAGTAATCAAAGTACAGTGGGAACTCACACGAGACAAATGACGATCTCAGGTCGATGAACTAACCTGTACACATGTCACCAGGGAACTGCTATCTGACGTCTGGTATAATCCCAACTAGCAGGTTCCCGGCGAGTCCTGTCCGGTGTACTCATAACTTAATGAGCACCTGTATACATCTTTGGTGAACCAACTGACACCAGTGGCTTGTGAGACCGGCCACCGCCCCTCGTCGGGGTTTCGACTGTATACACTAGTCTACTAATGGAGTATCGATGCCCTGTCTCGAAACTCCCACGACTAGGGACCATTTAAGGATGTGCTTATAGACTACCAGCTCCCACGTATATGATCGCCCTCATACTGCTGGCCGTCAAGCAAGAATTCTAGGGGCTCTATCAACGTGTAATAGCAACCTCTCAGGTCACCTAAAGCAGTACACGATGATAAAGGTAAACCATATAGCATACTATCATCTCGAGTAAGACTGTCCTACCGGGATAGGTCCTCCCTCAATCATTGCAATCACGTGCCTGTGATCCAATAATTGACTCTGAGGGCACTATCTCCAACAATCTCCCACTTGCACTCAAGGCTAATTATTGCGATGTCGCATACTCACAGCCCGTGTGATACCGAACACCCAACTCCTCTACTAGTCAGTCTCACAAAACTCGTCTGCGAAACTATTGCGTTCGAGGAATAGCCTCAGTGAGTGGATCTGCTGTGATGTTTCTTTATATGTCTCTCTATATCTCAAGTTCGCGGAGAAAACCATCTCCCGAAATGAGCAATACCTGTCTTAGAATGTGTCTGGATGTCTGATGGGACCTAGCTCATAAATGAACTCCAAATCCAAACTTCTTAGACTATATCGTCAACTGAACTTAATCAGTATCCTGCGTTCCCTCAGTATCCGCCTGGACCACCTGTCCAAAATACTGCCCCTCGTCAGAGGGAAAACTATAACTCTGATGGCCACTCTGCCATCCAGGTCACCTTGGAAGCCTGGAATGATAGCTGTCTCCCGAAGGAGAATGCCGTTATCAAATCCCTAGAACACGCATTTATGTCCTAAAACTGCTTCCGATCGTTTCTCCAGGATTGGATGAATATCAACTTATTGTACCTACTGCAAGAACAACATCTGGTGTGGTACTTGACATCTCATGATTGACTCAATTGCCTAAGCAAGTGATCTGTCAATCATGCGTATCCCTCTCCCCTTTAGTCTGTAAGACACCTTTAGAGAGGGTGGCTCCATTACCTGCAGGTATACCACCGTGCCAGGAGTCTTCCATTCTAAATACTCATAGAATGCTGTCAAGGTACCCAGATTAGGAAACCACCCAAATCTAGATCTAAAACCATAGACCTAGTAACCAGAATGTCTGATATAATATCCACGTCCTATGTGGAGAAACTACTGTGTGACAACCAAGGAATAACCGATCGTAGTGTAGGAATTTCACTTCCTACTCTGTGTATGTCATCCAAATACTAGGACATCACACCCTACTACCTTCTTAACAGATCCATCCCCTATTCTGATGAAGTCAAAACTATGACTTCACATCAGAAATAGATGATCTATCTCCGCTATATCTGCTTTAGTCTATAAATAGACATAAGCCATCTGTCTACCAATGCTTCCGCTGCTCCCACTAACTACGACAACCCTCTGGCAGAGTCATAGAGATGCACACTTCTAAAGCTAGTTTAGAACGAGGCTATACTCATCGTCCTGTCGGGTCTCATAGTCTGGAACAACAACAATGGCAAGTCTGGGTAAACAAGAACCTCCCTGTCACCGTCCTTGAGACTACCGAAGTACCTCTCGGGTGCCTGAGGTTACCCACCATATCTGCGGAGTGGCCTATGGAATGTCAAACCAGATTGAATCTTTAGGTTCTTATCAAATCTTCAGTAATCGTTTGCGGTTCTGGAATCACTTCCAGTTCTACCATACTCCCACTACTTTTTTTCTGAAAAATCCAATTTTTTTTTAAAAACTGTGGCAAGTCAAGAACAATATCACTATTGATCTTCCAGATGGTAGAAAGTCAACCCTCGTCATAGCCTGGGTCAACCCACAAACAGCCATTATAGAAACGTGCCTTGAGTTATCCGGAGTCTGGTTTTAAGCATAAGCCGGACAACTCCCCGTACCTTAACAATGTCAAGATATGAACTGTTCTATATCCAATATAGAAAACAGAGGCACTGATTTAATTGAACCAGATTCAAATTATGCAGCTGTCTCCAGTGCATGTTAAGTAAATGGAGAGAGGCCGATCAGCGTAACTCAACTTAGGAATACTTCCAATTATGGGTAACCTGAAAGAGAAGCAAGTTCTCTTAATCATTACTATCAACTGAGTACCATTCTAAGTATCTACATCTTTGATCACCTTGAAGAATCCCGATACTTGCAATATCTGGTTCTCTACTTTATTCTTATACTTATAACTCCTCAAAACTTAGACCCTGTGTTTCTACGAAACACTTGTCTAAGAACCAGAGAAGTCATAAGTAAACAGAATATAGTACGAGAACCAACCCCTCTGTCCTAATGGACACTGGACAACATACAATACTCTGTATAAGTCCACTGAGTCTAACAACTCATTCACCGTGTGTCGTAGGTTGAAAACTGTACTATGGTTATCAAGAATTACACCGCTGTTTAATGCTCCTTACCTAACCATCCATTGATATACGTAAATGTCATAGACATAATTTCAAAAAGGTACATCTCACTCTATAAAAATAGACATACAGATATATCAATTTGAAATTGGTTCATAACAATGGATATTCAAAACCAAATATTTGCCGTCCGGCAAACAACCCAGGTGAGTTCCTCAAATATCACCAATTACAACGAATCGCGATATAATGAGGATGATCACCTAATTCCCAATAACTTACTCCCACTCATCATCTGTAAAACCATACAGATGTGAAAATCAAAACTGGTAAATACATACCCTGGAGCAAGTGTCTAATCGGGAAATCAGTTTTCTTTTAACAGTACACAGTGAAACTGAAACATTGAAATGTTTCGATGGGGTATCTCGGTATTCCTAGTAATGCCTCTTCCATTATCCATATTCACAACTGTAACCGTATATCTCTTTGCCATCTCTCCAAATCCCTTTATATGCCTTTAGTCAATACCTTCTGTACACCCCTTTAGGCCAAATGGTTTTCTTCCTTCCCTACCGTTCAGCACCAGCCTATGGTTTGGAAGAAGACTATCCAATAAGCATAATGGGTGTACTGTCCTAATCCTAGAAGCACTTGCAACGCGAGAGAAGGTGAAGATAAAAGACACCCGAATGAACTTTATTCCTATTTCTCCTGGACCAGGATTCATCCCCGAACTGGAACAAGTTCTTTTCGAGTTCGTATATAACCATACGATGGATTATCCAAATAAACTGTGGATCTTCGTAGTGATACGGAGTGTCCTGGAGAAATACAAAGGTGATTTAGGATTGGCGAAGAAATATTTGGTATGGTCGTGAATAGCAGTCGCAATTTACTTTGCCCTCTTACTAATCCCTTTCTTTGTCTTTACTTAATACCTTCTGTACACCGTTTAGGCTAATTGGTATTCTTCATTCCCCACCGTTCGGCACCAGCCTAAGGTTTGGAAGAAGACTATCCAATTTGCGTAATAGGTGTACTATCTCCTAAGCCAAGGAGTACTCGCAATCTGAGAGCGAAGGTAAAAGGAAAAGACAACTGAATAGTCCTATTCGTTTTCTCCAGAACCGGAAACGATCCTCGAATAAATTCCTTCGAGTTCGTATCTAACCATACGATGGTTTTGTCCAATGGAAGTGGACGTTCGTAGTAATTCGGGGTGTCCTGGAGAAAAGAGTAAAAGTAGGAGTGGCAATGAGGTTAGCGACTCTGACAATCCAAAAGCCAGTGTTTTAGAAGGTTCGGTCAACTTGGTCACTGAGTCATAGTCTAGGGTTGGGTCAATGGTCGCTGCCAAAGAGAGAGAGAAAAGAAACACTCAGCGTGCACTCTAACCTAGATCAGAATGGTTATCACTTTATCTAATCAGGAAACCTCCCACTGTAACGTCAAATTCTTCCCCAAACCTGAAAGAAGAATCAGCCGGGATCACCCGAGGAGTAAACCAACTCATCAGTGGGAATCGGGATCCAACTATCATCGCATGATAATGTGACGGAATCCACTCACGTCACCACACTCCAGAAGGTATGCACATGCCTGGCAAGTTTCAGTTTCTTTAGAAACTCCCGATAAGATTTTTACCCCTAGGACTCAAGTGACCTTGACGGAGTCAACAAATCAAAGAGTCCTAGTCAAGTTCAACCCGTCATTATCTGGATTGCATTAAACCCACGCGTATGTGCCCTTGACGGAGTCAATAAGGCTGCATGACTGTCCTAACCAATCCCATTTATGCAACAAACAAGCACCACTTAGCTACCGTACACTACGCCTTGACGGAGTCAACAAACGCAGCATGAATACTAAATAATACCCATAAGAAATGACGGAGGGCTACGACTGGTTTTTGGAGAAAAACCTTTAACGTAATGAACTTGATATTGTTGAAGGAACTGCATAACATTTTATAAAAATATAGTGACGAAAACCTTTGCTAAAGAGGTCACTCCCGGTGAAGGGATCTCGGCTCTTTCCCCGTAGAATGAGGTGCAGGATATTCCAACTGAATACCACGATGCAAAGCAAAAGTAATCGGCTATAGTGAAGTTATTGCCCTGACGCAAACTTTTGTCCAAGGGGTCACTCCTGGTGAAGGGATCTCGGCCCTTGCCTCGTCGACTGAGGTGCTGGATATTCATAACCGAATACCACTGTGCAAAACAAAAGAGAACGCCCTTGCAATAACAACTTTTTGAAAAATTATTCCAACAACATCTGAATAGGTTTGTTTAGCTTGCATTGATCTGAATCAACGCAGTCCCATCAATTGATCACACCAATAAAGAACGAAAATAATGATGTACGTATATGCCATCAGCATTCGCCACTGGGTCCCGTCATCACCCGTTAGGTTACTTAACTAACGACAGAGCGGGGACTGGACTAGCGCGGATGCAAAACATATACAACATCTACTAGTATATATATAATATATAATTTTCGCTCAAGGCGTGATAAAATGCAACATCACAGAAATGTACAGCATCATAGAACAATACAGATATCTGGAAGCCCCGGGTTTCACAGAGCCGCTGCTGAAACCCGACGTTCCCCTGGTCATGTGGATAGCCTGTGCAATAAAATCCTAGACCCCTACGGGCGCGGCAAGTTACCCGCCAAAACCTGAAGCGAGGCAGCCCCCTTCAGCAACGTGAATGGACCACCCAGCACTTCACGGAATCCGGTAACTTGGGCACCCTTCCTGGGTCAACCTGTACCCCCTACGAGTGCGGCGAATAGCCCTGCCAATTTTAGAGTGAAGCCCCCTCCGTCTCAATGCCATGAGATGCGGGCTCGTTGCCCTCTAGAACCCGGCTATCCGTGCACCCCTCCGCGGGGTAATCCTAGTACAGAAAGTAAAATATACATACAACGGGTACATCGACCGCAACCTGGTCGCGCCCCAAAAGAATAATACAAACAGACAGTGACGGCAGTCCACATGTCGGACGCTCGCCCCGCAATATCAAATGTACATAATACAACAAAACTGTACTAACATTGCATCCAGGCTATCCCCCACGACCGATCCGCAACAACACAGCACAATCACAGAACATTAACGTGAATGTCACGTTCGCAAATCCGTCTAATCGGGCTATAGCAGTTAGACAGGATTTACCAATCAAGTGACATTCATGGTCGCAGATATAATGTAAATACTGTGAAATAATGTGTTTAAAATATCCGATCTATCAAATTTACCAAGTGGGCCCCAAAGCAATACTGTAGCACTCACAGAAAATGTGGGCCCAAAAAGAATGTCCCAAAACCCATAATTCCATGTCAGAAGCCCACTGGAAAAAATTGGTGAAATGAAGCCTAAATACGGCGGCGGAACCGCGGCCAAAGTGGGGTTACGGCCGCGGTTCCGCGGTCCTTTAGAAGGATCATGTTACCAAACTTTTCCAGTGATCTTAGAATTCCATGTACATCATTCTGCAACAACCTGAAAAAATTTTGGACTTCAAAAAATTTCGACAGAATCTGATGCCTTTTGAAAATGCGGTTTTGGAATTTTGTTCGATCGGAAATGTAAAACACACTAAAACAATCTAGGCAAGTGTAAGTCCACGTTGCGACCCCCGGTTCTTACGGGGAGGCGGAAACGGTATAAAATCAAAATTTTAACGCAAGAGGCAACATGGACTAAGCTAGGTCGGGATCTTTACCTAAACTAAAACTAGCATACTAAGCTAAAGATATTTAGCTACTCGGATGAAGATGGTTATACCTAAACTTGAACTCCTTCTCTTCAAGCTCCGATGGTGGTTCGATGGCTCCTTCTCGTTGTCTCCGTACGCCGAAGATAGATCCACTTGAAAGCTCCAACCTTTAGCTCCTTCTTCGTTCTTTGAAGAAACTAGTTCACTTGGTTTGCTAAACCTAGTGAACTAGAATGAGTAGAGATGATTTAGAATGGGATTTTATCTATGGTTCTTGATTCTCAACTCATGAGACAAGAGAACCATAGATCAAGAGAGGGAGCAAGAGGTTGAGGGTGAGAGCAAGAGGAGAGCTCAAGAACAAGAGAGAGAATGAGCAAGAAAGAAAATGAGCAAGTATTTTGTCTCTCACCCTCTCATAATCCAAAGCAATGATCACTCATCATATCAACAAAAGTCTTATGTGATGGTTGAAGTAACCATAACCTTATCATGTCATGCACTCATTTTACTCAAATGAACAAGCAAGTAAAAGTCTTTGGCATGAAATGATAACCATGGTTATCATGATGGTCAACTAGTCAAGCCTAGTCAACCGGTCAACAAAGTCAACAAGTCAACAAAAGTCAACAAGTCAACAAGGTCAACAAAAGTCAACAACCAAGTCACCATAATACTTAATTAATATAATAGTTAATCGCATATCATATTCTCATTAGGGTTGAGCAAAAAGTCAAAAAGTCAACGGTCAACTGTCAACAACCCTAATGAGAATCCGCTGCCTCTGCCTCCCTGTCAACAGTGCATACACACCCGCATCCGCGTTCCGAGGAACACGAATGCAAACTGGATAAATCCAATCCCATAAGGTACACTAGGATCTGGCTTAAACCAAAGCCCGCTAGTGTAAACTGTCCGGACACTGTACGTGCACAAGTGCACGGATGTGACCGAACCCTGTCGCAAAACCATGCGACCTGTCGCAATACCATGCGACCTCTACTCTTTTGCCTAAAGGCGAAAAGCTTTCTGTGTGGGACTCTAAAGACTCGACACTACGCTGGCAGTGGGTTTAACCACAGACCGCAAGCGGCACTAGCTGTGCGTAACGGTCCCCAGGTAGTGCCGACAAGAAGACCGACGAGGCGAAACCCATCTGAACTCCTACTGAGCCTGAGTGTGACATTCTCCGTACAGTCCGGTCTGTTCGTCTGATACATCGCATGGCGGGCCTAGGGGGCGGTAAACGTCAGTCCCCCAATAGCGGTACAAGTCGTGCCGGAGCGAAGCCCAAAACACCCTGAGATAACACTGGAAACCTACCAGTATATCTCGTTTGCCCTGGCCAGGGACTACTCATGTAATGGCTCTCCAAGACACAGCGCGATGTCAACCCCCAATACCGGGAGAGACGAATCCTGTCTAACCGTCACTGCCTCCAAGTGCTTCGGGACTGCACCCAACCACTACCTGTTTGCACGACTCCTTTGAGCCGTGGTAGGATATTGATCAAAGTGCAGTGGGAACACACTTGAGGCGAAGTGACAGTGTCAAGTCAGCGGACTAAGCTGTACTCATGTCACCTGGGAACTGATAACTGACGATAGGTATAATACCAACTAGTCAGTTCCCGACGAGTCCTGTCCAGTGTACCCGTAACCTAACGAGCACCCGCATACTATCTCAAGTACAACGTACTGACGGCTGTGGGACAGACCGTCTCCCACACTGGGATGAGAAGCGCATGCGCTGGTTTACTCCGGAGTATCGATGCCCTGTCTCGATAGTCCTGCGACCAGGGACCTGCATAAGGATGTGCTTATAGATTACCCAGCCCCACTAGTGTGACGGCCATCACATCGCTGGTAATCAAGCAAAGATCCTAAGGGCTCTACTAATGTGTATAGGCGATATACAAAAATAAACACATGTACACATTGAAGTAGAAACAAACCAAGTAGCATACTACTATTTTGAGCAAGATTGTATATACAAGGTGAATATCCCAAGCATCCATTAAGTAATATACAAACTAGTATGATACAGTAATGGCCTCTAGGGCATATACACTAACAATCTCCCACTTGCACTAAGGCCATGTACTGGCGTATCGAAGACCTATCATCTCGATCAGCCGCTCGAACTGAGTCTGGGGCAGGGCCTTGGTGAATGGATCAGCAGTGTTATCTTCTGAAGCGACTCTCCGAACCTCGATCTCCTGGCGATCTACGATCTCCCTGATCAGGTGATACCGCCTCAAGATGTGCCTGGATTTCTGATGGGACCTTGGTTCCTTCGCTAAAGCTATAGCCCCGTTGTTGTCGCAATACAGAGGTATTGGATCAACAATGGACGGAACCACCTGAAGTTCTTTCAAGAACTTCCTCATCCAGACAGCTTCCTTTGCGGCATCAGATGCAGCGATGTATTCCGCTTCCATCGTCGAGTCTGCAACGGTTTCTTGTTTGGAACTCTTCCAACACACCGCCCCTCTATTGAGGGTAAAGACAAAACCCGACATGGACTTGGAATCATCCTTGTCACTCTGGAAGCTGGAGTCAGCAAAGGCCTCGATCTGGAGGTCTTTTCCGCCATACACCAAGAACATCTCCTTAGTCCTTCTCAGGTACTTGAGAATGTTCTTTACCGCTATCCAGTGTTTCTCCCCTGGGTTAGACTGATACCGGCTTACCACACTCAGTGCATAAGCTACATCCGGTCTGGTACACAACATCGCATACATTATAGAGCCTACCGCAGAAGCGTAGGGTATAATAGACATGCGATCCCTCTCCAAATCAGTCTTGGGAGACATCTCTTTAGAGAGGGTGATCCCGTGACAAGCCGGCAGGTTACCGCGCTTGGAATCTTCCATACTGAATCTTTTCAGCACGGTGTCGATGTACCTGGACTGAGAAAGTCCTAATATCCTCTTGGATCTGTCACGGTAGATCCGGATACCCAGAATGTATGAGGCATCACCCAGGTCTTTCATGGAGAACCTGTGTGACAAGAACCCCTTGACAGATTGTAGCATAGGAATGTCATTTCCTATTAAGAGAATGTCATCCACGTATAAAACGAGGAATACTACAGTTCTCGCTACAAATCTACTATAGATGCATGGTTCATCTGGATTTTTGATAAAGCCAAATTCTTTGACCGTCTCATCAAAGCAGATGTTCCAACTCCGCGATGCCTGCTTTAGTCCATAGATGGACTTAAGCAACTTGCACACCTTTCCGCTGCTCCCACTCTGAATGAAACCCTCTGGCTGGTCCATATAGACACACTCCTCTAAATTTCTATTTAGAAAAGCTGTCTTTACGTCCATTTGCCAGATTTCATAATCGTGGAAGGCAGCAATGGCAAGAAGGATCCGAATGGATTTCAGCATGGCTACTGGAGAAAAGGTTTCGTCGTAGTCCAAGCCAGGTCTTTGACGAAAACCCTTTGCTACCAGCCTAGCTTTATCGGTCTCAACCTGTCCATCTACACCAATCTTCCTTTTGAAGATCCACTTGCATCCTACGGGTTTTACCCCGTCTGGAGCAATGTCCAACGTCCATACCTTGTTGGTGTACATGGACTCCATTTCGGTCCGCATTGCATCCAGCCATTTCACTGAGTCAACGCTCTGAACGGCCTGCTGGAAGCTAGTAGGCTCATCATAATCTATGATGCAATCCTCTCTATCCCCGTCTATGAGAAAACCGTAGTATCTCTCGGGCGGATGAGACTGCCTACTACTCCTGCGGAGTGGCGCAGGAATGTCCTGTTCTGTTGAACCCTCTGGTTCCACTAAGCTTTCAGTAACAGTCTGTGGTTCTGGAACTTCTTCCAGTTCTATTGTGCTCCCACTTATCTGGGTTTCCAAAAACTCAGTTTCCAAGAAGCGGGCATGCTGAGAAACAAAAACCTTTTGTTCCTCAGCGGAATAGAAAAGATACCCCCTGGAGTTCCTTGGGTATCCCACAAACTTACACTGTACTGAACGTGCCTCAAGCTTGTCCGCATGCTGCTTTTTTACAAAAGCTGGACATCCCCATACCTTAAGATACTTTAGACAGGGTTTCTTCCCAGTCCACATCTCATATGGGGTGGTAGGCACAGTCTTGGTGGGAGCCTTGTTCAAGAGATACGCAGCTGCTTCTAGTGCATATCCCCAGAATAATCGCGGTAACTCAGCGTTACTCATCATGGACCGAACCATATCCAATAGGGTTTGGTTCCGTCTCTCCGATACACCATTATGTTGCGGAGTGTATGGAGGAGTAAGCTGAGAGAGAATACCATTCTCTTTTAAGTAATTCAGGAATTCGGCACTTAAGTATTCTCCACCTCGATCCGATCTTAGAATCTTAATACTTTTGCCGGTCTGTTTCTCTACTTCATTCTTATACTCCTGGAATTTTCCAAAGGCCTCGGACTTATGTTTCATTAAGAAGACATAACCGTACCTTGAGAAGTCATCCGTAAAAGTAATGAAGTAAGAATGTCCGCTTCGGGCATGTGTAGACATTGGACCGCATACGTCACTGTGTACGAGTCCCAAGAGCTCGCTCGCTCTTACTCCTTGTCCAGTAAACGGAGTCTTTGTCATCTTTCCTTTGAGACAAGATTGACAAGTGGCATACGATTGATATTCGAACGTATTCAAATATCCTTCTGTATGTAACTTAGTCAACCTTCTCTCATTGATGTGACCCAATCTACAATGCCATAAGAAAGTCTGATTTAGTTCTGGAGACTTTCTTTTGTGTGTATTCTGGACGTTGAAAATCTGTGGTTGGTTTAACATGTATATACCATTACTCAATGTACCTGACCCAATCAGAACTTGATTAAGGTGAATGTTTACAACATTACTTACAAACGCAAATTCATAACCTTCTTTAGAAACTAAAGATACAGAAATGATATTACAAGTTGCGTTGGGTACAAAAAAGCAATTACGCAAAACCAAAACATGTCCATCTGACATTCCCAGGTGATAGTCCCCCACGGCTTTAGCATCCATGCTAGCTCCGTTCGCAACTCTGAGGGTCATGTCACCTGCCTTCAAAACCCTACGGTTTCTCAACGCCTGCAAAGAATTACAGATATGAGATCCTGATCCGGTATCCAATACCCAGGAAGTAGAGTTTATTGAAAGACAGTTTTCAATAACATACACACCTGAAGCTGAAGCTGCAACCTGCTTCAATTCCTGTGTTCTGGCCTTCCAGGCCCTGCAATCATTCTTCCAGTGTCCTTTCTTATGACAATAGAAGCATTCTTCCTTATCCACAAGCTTCCCCGCTATCTTTGTTGCTTTACCTTTTCCCTTCGTATCCACTTTACTAACACCACCCCTTGGTTTGGCGGGGGCCTTCTTCTTCTTTTCCTTGGCTTTCGCCTTGGACCTAGAAGAAGATGATCCTCCTACAAACAAAGTGGATGTTTCCTTACCTTTCTGTAGGGTGCCCTCTGCGCTCCTCAGCATGTTGAGGAGCTCTGAAAGTTCAACCTCTTTTTCTTGTAAGTTGAAGTTCAGTATAAACTGGGCGTAAGTGGAAGGAAGGGACTGGAGAACTATATCCGTATATAGCTCACTCTCCAATGTGATCCCTAGGTCAGCGAGCTCCTCAATGTAGCCGATCATCTTTAGCACGTGCTCGGCTACTGATGATCCGACGGCCATTCTTGTCGAAAATAACTTTTTCGACGCTTCGTATCTTGCGATACGTGATTGCTCTCCATACAGTTCTTTTGTATGGAGCAATATGGACTCCATGTCCATATTCTCATGCCTCCTCTGATGTTCGTTGTCCATCGAGGCAAGCAGGAGGCATTTGGCCTTCGCGCTATCAATCTCCCAAGTCTTACGGATTTCCTTATCCGCGACACTGGAAGTTGGACCAGGGACAGGGGGAGCTTTGGTGGTAAGAAGATACCCCAGCTTGTCATAAGTGATTGCTATCTTGACATTCCTGAGCCAATCTTTGTAGTTTGGCCCTGTCAGTTTGTTTTTATCTAGGAGTAACTTAAGTCCAGTCATGTTGATTGGTCGCTGCAATTAGGAGAGAGAAGAAGAAACACTCAGCATGATGCTCTTGCAAGTTTAGAGTGGTTTTTAGTTTGTCTAAACAGGATGGCTCCCACTGTTTCTCGAATCCCTCCTCAAACCATAAAGGAAGAATTAGTCGGGATCAATCCCACCGCACAATACTTGCTTAACCGTTCAGCCAGGCCGGTGTCGGTACTTCGAGGGAGGTTTTCCAACGCTTTCGCGAAGTTCCTTAATTAAAGAACCTCTTTTCCCTGGGGGCGTAGCCCCGCTAACACCTTTCTAGGCACCTACTAGGTTTATAGCATTGATCGTTAAGTGAGAAATTTCCCGAGGAGTAGCATATACTCACAGTAGGATCGGGATCCAAATATCATCGCGTGACGAAACTGAAGGAATCCTACCAGAATCATCACACTCCAAATGGTATGCAAATCTAGCAAGTTTCAGTACTTATGAAACTCCCGATGTGGATTTTTGCCCCATGCTCTTATGACCTTGACGAAGGTCAACAAATCATAAGTCACATGTCAAGTTCTGCCCGTCATTATCCAGGTTAATTTGAATCCATCCGTATATACCCTTGACGAAGGTTAACAAGGTAATGCGAATGTCCCAAACCAACGCATCTATCTATGCTACATATGAATACCCAATAGCTACCAATCACTATGCCTTGACGAAGGTCAACAAACACAGCTTGAATACTATTGAATATTCATACGAAACGACGGAGGGCTACGAATGGTTTTGGCAAAACCGTGAACGTAGTGAACTTGATTTGGTCGATGGAACGAGATAGCTTTTAAAAGGAGTGGCTCAAGCTCCGCATTTAAAAGTTGTTTTTGAAAAGAACCGAGTGGTTTTTCGAAAGTGTTCCAACGACTTTAACTTGGTTTATTATCTTGCATTAGTTCTTTTAATGCGTGATATTCTTGCATTAGTTCTTTTAATGCGTCCCATCATTTAATCCTACCATTGCAGAAAACAACCAAAATATGACGTACGCTTATGCCATTCGCATTCGCCACGGGGCCCTGTCATTACCCGTTAGGTTACTTAACTAACGACAGAGCGGGGGCTGGGCTAGCGCGTCTGTAAAACATAAGCAACGCCTAAATAATATCATATATAGATATACTGCAATGATAAACATTTCAGATCACAGATAAATACATTGGATATACTAGGAATCTGTAATTTGTACGAGCCTGTAACAAAAACAGATTACACGGTCGCGGTGAATAGCCAAAACCCCACCCAAGACCCCTACGGGTGCGGCAAACTACCCGCCAAGTACCCGAAGCATAGCAACCTCCCTCATCTCCATGAGTAGGCCACTCGACACTTCGGCATACCCGGTAGTTTGTGCACCCCTCCATGGGTCTATCCTAGGAGCAAAAACAGTAAAAAGAAATTATACAATGACGGCTACAACCCCGACCCGGTTGTGCGGCCATACAAATAATTATTACATCAATTTACAAATTTACATGAATTGCAAGAAAAGAAAACTCTCGTCTCACAACCCCCGGCTATTCACCCGCGACAATCCAACATATTTATATACACATTCCAGCACATTACAGATCATGTATAACCCCGACCAATCGACTTATAGCGATTAGCCGACGTTCAATACATGCAAACATCACAGATATAACCATCATAGTCAAAGTGCAGTGAAGTTCGGAAAAAATACGGAATTATAGGACCCCAAAAGGAAATTTCTTTTCTGGAAAATCTGGGCACATATAATATATTTCAAAAATCCCAAAACCAACACAGACACACACTGCACGAAAAACGATGCACAGAAGACGACAAAGAGCGGCGTTTCCGCGGCGGATGCCTAGCTCGTGCGGCGGAAGGGCGGCGGTTTGGACGAATTACTGTATCGTTTTTCTTGGGTGTTCACACAAAACCCTGAGCCGAATTTACAAGTGTAAAGTTTTTCATTTTGAACCAAAAAAATTTCAACAGAAACTCAGTTTTTGTAAAAGTTTGGTTTTTGGATTTTTCCGGTTCCGAACTTCGTTACACTTCACTACCAAGCTAGTTTAAGTTTAGTTAGGCTCTGATACCACTGTAAGTCCACGTTGCGACCCCCGGTTCTTACGGGGAGGCGGAAACGGTATAAAATCAAAATTTTAACGCAAGAGGCAACATGGACTAAGCTAGGTCGGGATCTTTACCTAAACTAAAACTAGCATACTAAGCTAAAGATATTTAGCTACTCGGATGAAGATGGTTATACCTAAACTTGAACTCCTTCTCTTCAAGCTCCGATGGTGGTTCGATGGCTCCTTCTCGTTGTCTCCGTACGCCGAAGATAGATCCACTTGAAAGCTCCAACCTTTAGCTCCTTCTTCGTTCTTTGAAGAAACTAGTTCACTTGGTTTGCTAAACCTAGTGAACTAGAATGAGTAGAGATGATTTAGAATGGGATTTTATCTATGGTTCTTGATTCTCAACTCATGAGACAAGAGAACCATAGATCAAGAGAGGGAGCAAGAGGTTGAGGGTGAGAGCAAGAGGAGAGCTCAAGAACAAGAGAGAGAATGAGCAAGAAAGAAAATGAGCAAGTATTTTGTCTCTCACCCTCTCATAATCCAAAGCAATGATCACTCATCATATCAACAAAAGTCTTATGTGATGGTTGAAGTAACTATAACCTTATCATGTCATGCACTCATTTTACTCAAATGAACAAGCAAGTAAAAGTCTTTGGCATGAAATGATAACCATGGTTATCATGATGGTCAACTAGTCAAGCCTAGTCAACCGGTCAACAAAGTCAACAAGTCAACAAAAGTCAACAAGTCAACAAGGTCAACAAAAGTCAACAACCAAGTCACCATAATACTTAATTAATATAATAGTTAATCGCATATCATATTCTCATTAGGGTTGAGCAAAAAGTCAAAAAGTCAACGGTCAACTGTCAACAACCCTAATGAGAATCCGCTGCCTCTGCCTCCCTGTCAACAGTGCATACACACCCGCATCCGCGTTCCGAGGAACACGAATGCAAACTGGATAAATCCAATCCCATAAGGTACACTAGGATCTGGCTTAAACCAAAGCCCGCTAGTGTAAACTGTCCGGACACTGTACGTGCACAAGTGCACGGATGTGACCGAACCCTGTCGCAAAACCATGCGACCTGTCGCAATACCATGCGACCTCTACTCTTTTGCCTAAAGGCGAAAAGCTTTCTGTGTGGGACTCTAAAGACTCGACACTACGCTGGCAGTGGGTTTAACCACAGACCGCAAGCGGCACTAGCTGTGCGTAACGGTCCCCAGGTAGTGCCGACAAGAAGACCGACGAGGCGAAACCCATCTGAACTCCTACTGAGCCTGAGTGTGACATTCTCCGTACAGTCCGGTCTGTTCGTCTGATACATCGCATGGCGGGCCTAGGGGGCGGTAAACGTCAGTCCCCCAATAGCGGTACAAGTCGTGCCGGAGCGAAGCCCAAAACACCCTGAGATAACACTGGAAACCTACCAGTATATCTCGTTTGCCCTGGCCAGGGACTACTCGTGTAATGGCTCTCCAAGACACAGCGCGATGTCAACCCCCAATACCGGGAGAGACGAATCCTGTCTAACCGTCACTGCCTCCAAGTGCTTCGGGACTGCACCCAACCACTACCTGTTTGCACGACTCCTTTGAGCCGTGGTAGGGTAGTGATCAAAGTGCAGTGGGAACACACTTGAGGCGAAGTGACAGTGTCAAGTCAGCGGACTAAGCTGTACTCATGTCACCTGGGAACTGATAACTGACGATAGGTATAATACCAACTAGTCAGTTCCCGACGAGTCCTGTCCAGTGTACCCGTAACCTAACGAGCACCCGCATACTATCTCAAGTACGACGTACTGACGGCTGTGGGACAGACCGTCTCCCACACTGGGATGAGAAGCGCATGCGCTGGTCTACTCCGGAGTATCGATGCCCTGTCTCGATAGTCCTGCGACCAGGGACCTGCATAAGGATGTGCTTATAGATTACCCAGCCCCACTAGTGTGACGGCCATCACATCGCTGGTAATCAAGCAAAGATCCTAAGGGCTCTACTAATGTGTATAGGCGATATACAAAAATAAACACATGTACACATTGAAGTAGAAACAAACCAAGTAGCATACTACTATTTTGAGCAAGATTGTATATATAAGGTGAATATCCCAAGCATCCATTAAGTAATATACAAACTAGTATGATACAGTAATGGCCTCTAGGGCATATACACTAACAGCAAGGTTAATGGTGTGGCTCTGATACCATGTTGCGCCACGGCAGCGCCCCGGCCGTCTATTCGAGGCCAAAATGCGGAATAAATTTTTTTCCTTTACTTGGAACCGGCGCTACCGTGGACAATAAAACCCGGATCGTAACCATTAACCTAATCTAGCTAATAAGAGAGAGGGTGAGAGAAGTATACCGAGCGATCCGTATCCTTCGGTCTTCTCGTCGTCGTCCCGATCTCCCGCGGTATCACTGTTCGTCGTCTTCTCGTCGGAAAGGGCACCACGTAGCCGATTTCTTTTACGGGCTCCCACCTCTGGACCGAGGCAACTCGGGCGCGAAGTTGGCTAGCCGACGCGTCCAAGGATACTGTAGGCTAAGTGTAGTAACATTGTCTCTTTGGGGTGAAGTTGCCTTGATGGAGGAATCAAAGAATGAACTATGGAGAGATGTGTGGAATCATTTTTCTAGCAAAGGAAAAATGAAATGAGATGAAGGTATCACTCTACAAAAATGAATCCCTCTCCTCTCAAGTGTGGCCGGCCCCCCATTGGAAATATGGTGGAGGAATGAACAACACAAGAAGGGAGGTGAGTGTAGTAAAAGGTGGAGGGTGACCACATCCAAAGCAATGATAACCATCTCAAATCAAATCCTAATCAACTCTAATCACCATGAATGCAAGAAATGATGATGGAAAAGAATGGTATCAAAAGATGCTCTCATAATTAATCCATATACAAGAAACCCCCTCCCCAAATGTAATTTGCAAAACTGCAAATTACCCCCTCCATCGGAAAAGTCCGGCCGGGAAGGAACAAATGAAAACCGGCCGGAACGGAATGCAAACTGGCAACTTCAGAAAACTGATCCCGTAATAAATTACAGGAAAACCCCACTACTGCATATACATGCCCGCATTTGTATTCCCACTGAACACAAATGCGAAGAGACAAAATCTACACTGTCCAATACTAGGATCCGGTTTAAACCAAAGCCGGCTAGTAAAATCCGTCCGATCACGATCCGTGCAATACCGCACGTATCTGATCGAACCCTGCCATATCTCCATACGGCCTCTACAGCGTTTCGCCCGAAACTTGAGTAACTGTAAGTGTGGTGGACTCTAAAGACTCGTCAATACTATGGCTGTGGATTTAACCACTAGCACGTCAGAGGTATAAGCCAATACGTGACAGGCCACCAGCTATTGACCAAAAGGGACGTCGATGAGCGAACTCATCCTGACACCCTACTGAGACTGTCAGTGACAATATCCGTACAGTCCGGTCCATTCTTCTATGAGTATCACATGGCGGGCCTAGGGGGTTGGTAAAAGTCAGACCCCTAAAAGCGGTACAAGTCGTGTCCGAGTATAGCCCAGAACACCCTGAGATACTACTGGAATACCTACCAGTAACTCTCCTGCCTCGGCCGAGGGCTTTGTGTAATGGCTCTCCTAGACACAGCGCGACCTCACCCCAATACCGGGAGAGACGAACCCCTGCAGATCCGCTCACTACCTCCATGTGGCTCGGGACTATACCCAACTAAAACCTGTTTGCACGACTCCTTTGAGCCGTGGTAGGGTAGTAATCAAAGTACAGTGGGAACTCACACGAGACAAATGACGATCTCAGGTCGATGAACTAACCTGTACACATGTCACCAGGGAACTGCTATCTGACGTCTGGTATAATCCCAACTAGCAGGTTCCCGGCGAGTCCTGTCCGGTGTACTCATAACCCAATGAGCACCTGTATATATCTTAGGTGAACCAACTGACACCAGTGGCTTGTGAGACCGGCCACCGCCCCTCGTCGGGGTTTCGACTGTATACACTAGTCTACTAATGGAGTATCGATGCCCTGTCTCGAAACTCCCACGACTAGGGACCATTTAAGGATGTGCTTATAGACTACCAGCTCCCACGTATATGATCGCCCTCATACTGCTGGCCGTCAAGCAAGAATCCTAGGGGCTCTATCAACGTGTAATAGCAACCTCTCAGGTCACCTAAAGCAGTACACGATGATAAAGGTAAACCATATAGCATACTATCATCTCGAGTAAGACTGTCCTACCGGGATAGGTCCTCCCTCAATCATTGCAATCACGTGCCTGTGATCCAATAATTGACTCTGAGGGCACTATCTCCAACACTGATAACTGACGATAGGTATAATACCAACTGGTCAGTTCCCGACGAGTCCTGTCCAGTGTACTCGTAACCTAACGAGCACCCGTATACTATCTCAAGTACGACGTACTGATGGCTGTGGGACAGACCATCTCCCACACTGGGATGAGAAGCGCATACGCTTGTCTACTCCGGAGTATCGATGCCCTATCTCGATAGTCCTGCGACTTGGGACCTGTATAAGGATGTGCTTATAGATTACCCAGCCCCCACTAGTGTGACTACCATCACAACGCTGGTAATCAAGCAAAGATCCTAAGGGCTCCACTAATGTGTATAGGTGATATACAAAAATAAACACATGTACACATTGAAGTAGAAACAAACCAAGTAGCATACTACTATATTGAGCAAGATTGTTTATACAAGGTGAATATCCCAAGCTTCCATTAAGTAATATACAAACTAGTATGATACAGTAATGGCCTCTAGGGCATATACACTAACATGTGCTTTGATGGGGAATTCACAACTGTCTTTGGATGCTCTGCGTTTACGTCTTCTCCATTCACTTTGTGCGATTTAGCCGGGAAGTGGCTTTACATCACACCCGCACATTCTATTTCAACATGGGACGAATTCGTTGCAGCATTCCTTAAGAAATTTTATCCCAATCACAAGACCGCCCGTGTTCGGAGCGAAATCTCTAAATTTACCCAACTTCCCAATGAACCATTTTGGAAATGCTTTGAATGGTTCAAGGATCTTCTTATCCAATGCCCTCATCACGGAATCTCCAGATGGGAGTTGTGTCGAATTATCTATGAGGGTATTGATCTCACTACTAGACAGATGCTTGAAACCATGTGTCATTGCCAATTCCTATCTAAAGATGACGGTGAAGCTTGGAAATACCTAGAAGATTTAGCTCAAAACACATCACAATGGGAAAGTGTTAGACCACTACCGCCTAGGGAAGATGTCAATCAGCTCGATGTTTCCGTCACAATGAAAGCCGAAATGGCCACAATACAAAGGAAACTCGATGCTATAGAAAACAAAATCTCTTCAGCCTCCCTAAACCAATCCACACTTCCCAAAACCGTGTGTGGCTGCTGTTCAAACCCTTCACATTTGACGGAAGAATGTCCTTTGAATGTACCGTTTCAAGGTCACACTAATGCTGCACTTCAGCAAAGACCTGGAAACTATCCCTCTTCTTCCTCATATAATCAAGATTGGAGGAATCACCCGAACATTACTTGGAACCAATCACAATCTCAAAACACGGTTCCAATCCTAAACAATTTTCAAAGGGTCCCTCCACCACAACAGCAACCACGACTTCAATTGAGTCAGCACCCCTTCCAACCGCAAAATTTTCAAAATCCTGCCAACACTTTTACAATACATGAAAACTCTTTGCAATTGGCCGGTACTGATAATACCTCTGCACTGGTGCAAACCTTGGTTACTTTCATGAAACAATCCATCCAAGAGTCGGCAAGTTTTCAATCTTCCATCGATAATATGATAAAAATCATTCTCACTCAGAATGAGAATATCAAATCAATGGAAGCACAAATTGAACGAATAACAGCCGAAATAAGTGCTAGAGAAGAAGGGAATCTTCCATCTCAACCCGTACCTGATCCTGGATCTTCACATTGCACTAATGTGGACGCTTTTACAATGTTGAGATCTGGAAGAGTGCTAGACAATCATTCGGGTGAACAAATTGATAATGATGAATTGATCATTAACACCCCGGCTTCAACTTCCACTTCCACTCACACTTCTACTTCTTACCCTATTTCGTCTAACTTACCTTCTTCTTCCGAGCCTATTCTCCATGTTCCCAAAGGCTCGAACCCTCCACCCACCTCATCTTTTCCACCCCCACAAACTTCTTCACAAATGTTGGACCCAACACTTATTGATAGAGCTCCATTTCCAAATAGGTTGAGGCCCAAGAAACATGATGCCCAAATGGAGAAGATTGTGGACATGTTTAAGGAAGTTAACATCAACATCCCTCTCCTAGATGCTATTCAACAAGTTCCGTCCTATGCGAAAATTCTTAAGAACTTGTGCACTAGGAAGAGGAAGACTCAAGTGCCTAAAAAAATCTTCATGTCAAGTACTGTAGACACGGCTTTTCTCCAACAATTACCACAGAAACGTAAGGACCCTGGCTGTCCTACTATTTCCGTTTCTATTGGGGAGAAACACATCAACCGTGCTTTACTTGACTTTGGCGCTAGTGTTAACTTGCTTCCTTACTCGGTATACGAGCAACTAAGTATCGGAGTGTTAAAGACTTCGAACATAACTCTTCAGATGGCTGACCGATCAATCACCAAACCTAGAGGTGAACTGGAGGATGTGTTAATAAAAATCGGAGAATTTGTATTCCCTGTGGATTTTATTGTACTTGATACACAGCCTGTAGCGAACCCACGGAATCAAATTCCGGTGATTTTAGGTCGCCCCTTTTTGGCCACTTCCAACGCCATCATCAACTGTCGTAACGGTTCTATGACCCTATCTTTCGGGAATAGGTCAATAGAGCCGAACATTTACAAGTTGGGAAGTGTACCCTCCGAACCTACTGCTCAGGTCTGTTCTGTCGACTTAATGGATGTCGACAGCAGCGAATTTGATGATCCTCTTGATATCGATCTTGACTCTTTTCATACGTTATTGTTTGACCCAACTATGTATCATACACATACGGACTCTTCCACCGAGATGTCCGGGTCAACAATTAACACAGATTATGAACTGTTCTAGAGTCTGAAGATCACCCCGCACTTTGTGATGACATTATTCATCGGGGTATTGATGGAACTTTTGAGGAGATCTTCGCTGATGAACTCGCATTTTTAAATGACACGGGTGTTGAGATGAATCATCTCCCAATCAATGAAATTGAACCTCCACCCCTTCTTCTGAACTGTACAAAGAATGCGAGTAATCCATCACACTCACTGCATCGTCTCTCCAAAATGAGACGCACACACATTCTTTTCCACCTCTTACCCTTTCCTCACTTCTTCTTCCACCAACCAGAGCACTGCATTGATAAAATTTTTGAATGGTTGGTATTATTCGGTCTTTGCAAAGCTTGGCATCAACCAGTGATTTT
Source organism: Agapanthus africanus (assembly GCA_030015575.1). NCBI lineage: Eukaryota > Viridiplantae > Streptophyta > Magnoliopsida > Asparagales > Amaryllidaceae > Agapanthus > Agapanthus africanus. Next base: position 380,187,639 of record CM057343.1, read on the forward strand.
TGACCCCCTCATATGATTTTCAAAGATTAACATTGCATAACTCAAGTTTGGGGGGCAATTTTTCTGGCTCTTGAAAAGAAAATTTTTACAAAATGATGAGCCAAGAATAAGTTTGGGGGAGGATCTTCACTTAAATATTTTGCCCCCACTAATAATTTCCTCCCAAGCTTACAGGTTTTTCGAGATTTAGCAGATGGCAACAGTGAGGACACTGTTGAAAACAAGTTTGGGGGAGGTTTGTGCTTATTTTCGCATCATTTGCATCATTCTCTGCATAAGCACAAAACATTTTTTTCAAAACCTATAAAAATTTAAAAATTTTCAAAAAGATAAAAATATTTTTGTACATAAATAAGATAATAAAAGTTTAGATAGTGAAAAATTACATCCATGAGATTAGAAAATTTTAAGAAAACTGAGAAAATTAGAAGTTTTCTTATACGAACTAGTAATAAGTAGTTATGAGCCGTTGTCCCAAGGGTTAGTAAGATGAAGGAAGTCACTAATCTGAGGATAAAAATAAGTCTGAAAAATAGTTTCTATTCTGGAAGCCAAACATTTTGAACGTTGATACCCTGCTATTCGCACTTACACACGTCTTGAAGCTCGGGATAGTAGAGGATACCTTGAAATGCTCATGTCTTAAAGCCGATGTATGAAGGAAATAAAAAAAAAATGAAGAAAATATAAAGTGGTGAGAAAAATGGACACTGGTTTTGTTATCACCGAGGGCAATAAAAAATATATAGCGAGGGTGCCTCTTTACCTAGTCCCTAAGGCCAACTGGTCTGGGAGTCACTACTATGCCTAAGGTGGTGCAAGACGAGGAAAATACACCAAATAAGCAAGCACATGAGTAATCGGTCGGTTAGTACCTCAAGAAGTGTTAACGGTCGCATGAAAGTGTGTGAGTAATCTCATCTAAATATTCATTAATTAAAAAGTACTGAGGCTGATGGGCAAGAGTATGATAGCTTGAATTGAATTCTCCGGGTCTAGGGATGTTATTACACACACGCAGGGTTATATATCGATGTTTGGAAGAAAGATAGGAATGAAGAATAAGATGATGTTTTATTGAGGGAGGACGTGATTTCTGACATCTTTTCATGACCATTAAGATAGGGCTCATGACAACCGAAAAGCTAGCTTAGTTGGAAACCCTAATTTTCAAGGCTTTTCTTTTACAATTCTTTTCTTTAAATGTAATATTCATGATCTTTCTTTTATTATTGGATTTTGTGGGTGCAATCCGCTGAAAACCCTCAGGAGACAACACTCCTCCTACTAGGGACACCTAGAGGTTTAAAGGCTTGTTGCACGTGCTCAGTGCAATCGTGTTGCCTACGAAAGTGTGCTAGTTAGTTTTTCTCTTTCTTTATTTTCTCCTTCTCTTTTTAATAAACAGTTCGCTCGAGACGATCGAAAATAAGTTTGGGGGAATTTGATCAGTCGAAAATTATGCATTTTTAACACGGCAATTTCCCCATCTTTTGTATTCATCTAGAAGTGTTCGGCATTCATATTACACATATTAGAAAATCAGTCCTGAAATATCAGATTGCATGTGTTAGACTCTAAAACCGGCACTATAAAGGAAATTGACCGTATTTCATGGCATTGCATCATCCCTGTATTGCGCAACACTTTTTTCGAGATTTGTGCAGGAAAATTGCAGAAGAAAAGCCAAAAATTTACATGGTGCTGATCAAACATTACGCCAACTCAATGATTTTAGTTCTGGTAGCAATCCAAAAGGCAAAACACAAATCAATACATCAGATAAAGCCCCAAATGTTAGCCCAAGACTACTGCAGAAAGACCAAGCTCTAAAGCCACCAAAGCGCCGCGGAACCGCGGCGCAGCCGACTTGCGCCGCGGTTCCGCGGCGGCTCTGCCACGTCAGCACCTACGATTTGCATCAAAATTCTTCTCGAAGGGCCCACATTCATTTAAGAAGCCTCAAATTCCAGAATTCTTTCGAAGATTCTACCAGATCAGCAAAGATCATTAAGCAAGGCTAATCTTAATTAAGCTCCTAACAAACTGTTTCTAGAAGCTCCCTCATAACTAATCACATTTAGAAGCTTCTCCTCTAAGTAACTTTTGGAGGGAAATTCAAATTTCCTCAACAAACTTTTGGAGGGAAACTTAAAATTCTAATCCTAGATCTAGGGTTTAGATGTCTATAAATAGGAACCTAGATCTAAGGGTTGAGGTTGTTCATTCTTACACCATTTTCTTCCACAAGTCTAGTGACAAGACTTGTGCGAAACCCTAACCCTAATTCCACTCCAAATTCAAGATCTCGAGTACCAATCAAGCGAGAAGCCCTTCAACCTTTTAGGAGCGGAGCCTATCTCCAACCGAGCAAGTGATCCAAGCCGATCCGCGACTCACGGAGCCGAGCGAAGCCAAATCGACGATCAAGTTCTTCCTCTTGTAGTTCTTGAGCGATTGTAACGAAATTGTTGATATAAATACAAGGTGAAATTCTTTAATCTTGCTTTCTTTAAATTCTTGCATCATGATTCGATCTCAATTTGTAATTGTAGTTCTTGTTGTGATGTTTGAGTAAAACTCCGCTCGTTAAGAAGTCGAGACGATCAATAGAATGATGATGTAACAAATCTTTAAACGATTCTTGAATCCTATGAGTTTTGTAAACCCTAGCAAGTTCAAGAATCGATGACCTAGTTTCGTTGCGATGCTTTCTTGATTGTTATCGCTCGAAATTAGGGTTCTACAATCGTTTCTTGAATTTACTAGAGGCTAGAATATGAATGATATCGACGAAAGAACAAGGGATAAGATGAAACCCTAGTTTCACTAGAAATCCCTAATTCTTGTCGATCATCATCGATCTAGTATCAATTCATCAAAGGATAAGAATACGTCAACGCAAGATTGCATCACATCTATAGATCCGATCGATTCCTACGAGTCTCATTTCGATTCTTGATATTTGGTTGGAAAAATCTACAAACTCTCAATTCTTGATTCTATCTTTTTCTTGTTATTAGATCTATATTTTCTAATTCTTGAAATTCAAATATAAATCATGAATTGTTTTGTTTTGTTTTCTTTAAAGTTTCGACTCATCTAATTCAAAAGACGAACTATTACACTTTCCCTGTGGACGATCCGCACTCACTAACGATCTACATCCGACACCGTAGTTGATTGCGGTCAAATAATTCTTTGATTGTGAATTCTATTCATTTTCTAAATCGACACACAAAGAAACGATCAATCAAATGGCGCCGTTGCCGGGGATCATTTGAATTGATTTACACAACGAGAATTTTTTACAATCAGTAGGCAACTACCAGCCTGGGATGCACGAGCGGGGTAGCCGCTCTGGTGCCCCTTGTGAGGGCTTTTGATCCCTGGCGTCGTGGGTAGGGAGCTACCAGCCGGAGTTGACCGAGCAGGGTAGCTGCTCGGTTGCCTCTTATGAGGGCTTTGATCCTTCAGGATGGGGACCGAGCAGGGTTACTGTCCAGTGCCTCTTGGCGAGGACTTTGATCCCTGTCGGTTGTGGTAGGAAGCTACCAGTCGGGGATGGCCGAGCAAGGACTCGACTGCCTCTCGGAGGACTTTGGTCCTTAGTGCGGGAGGGGCTGTAGAAGCCTACCAAGGACCCTTGGCCAGGCAGGGTTACTGCCCGGTGCCTCTTGGCGAGGGTTTTTGTCCTGAAGGATAGCCGAGCGAGGGATCCTCGGGCTCGACTGCCTCTGGGAGGGCTTTTTGATCCCCGGCGTTGCGGCAGGGAAGCTGCCCGCTGGGGATAGCCGAGCGAGGGATCCTCGGGCTCGATTGCCTCTGGGAGGGTTTTTTGATCCCCGGCATTGCGGCAGGGAAGCTGCCCGTTGGGGATAGCCGAGCGAAGGATCCTCGGGCCCCACCGCCTCTAGGAGGGATTTTTCGTCCTTGGCGTTGTAGCAGGGAAGCTACCCGCCACTGTTGTAATTTCCTCTTCCTTTTTGCATGTATGGCTGAGGAGCCCATAATATCTTTTGAATAGACAAGGTTTTTCTTTCTTTTTCGCAATGTTCCATTGATCTTTATTAAATTAACAATAGATCCTAGGAGGAGTTTACATTTCCCTAAAGGAAAGGTACAGGCTAGTAGATGATTTTATTGGCTAGGCCCGAGCTCCCTGAAGGACTGTTGGTCCCCGTACTTGGCATATGGTATGGGGCTCCCTGAGTTCCGGGCTAGCCGTCTGCTGAAACGAGTATGATCTGACCGATGGTCAGGTCGGCGGGAGGGCGATGCTGCTCTTGCTCGCGGTCGGCCTGCCGTTTGTCCCTCAAGTATGCGGCGAGGTGCCCAGATCGGATGAGCTCTTCGATGTAGTCCCGGAGTTGCTTGCAATCCTCCGTGGCGTGGCCTAGTACCCAGTGGAAAGCGCAGTAGGGGCCCCGGGTTCGCTTTGCGTCCTGACGCAGGATCGGAGGGAACTTGAAGAACCCCTCGTTCTGGGCCTCCTCTAGCAATACTGTGAGGGAGACATTGAGGGGGGTATACTCCTGGAACTTCAGGTGGTAAAGCTGCTGACGCTCTGGCCTTTCCTCCAGAGCCCTCTTCTTCTGGTCGGAACGTTCTGCTCGGGGGAGGTTAGCGTTCACCTCGGATTCCAGTTGAACCTCGCGCTCGGTCCACGCCTTGACCTCGGCCATGATCTTAGGTTGCGCCAATATGAAGGAGCGCAACCACTCCTTGTGCCTCCGACCAGACCTAAGCGCCATGATGACGCTCTCGTCCTGGTGCTTGGGCACCTCGAGAAGGGCGTTGTAGAAACGGGTAATGTAGGCCTTGAACGTTTCCTTGTCCCCACTCTTAACCGTGAAGAGGTAGTCGACCGTGTGCTTCTGTCGACGGTTCCCAATGAAATGGCTAAGGAACTGGGTAGCCAGCTCGTCGAAGGTCGAGATCGAGCAGGGCTCGAGCCCCAGGAACCAGTCCCGACTTGCACAGATGAGGGTGGCCAGGAAGGCCCTGCATTGGGCGGCGTCGGAGTGGTCCTGGAAGCTCATCCCCTCGGTGAAAGCATCCAAATGGTCCTTCGGGTCGGTTTTCCCTTCGAACAGAGAGACCTTTGGGGGCTTGTTGTGCGAGGAGATATGGACGACGAGCAACTCCTCGGTGAACGGCTTTATGAGCGAATCAGAGGCGTACTTAGCCCTGTCGCTCGAGAGGTGAGCCTCCCGGCGCATGCCCTCGATTTTCTTCTCGAGGGCGTCGAGCCAACCGTGGTATCCGAGGAATCGGCGTACTGAGATCCCTGGCCCCCGCTGCGGGTGACCTGCATCTGGGGGCGGCCCCGGTTCTTCTCGATGAGGTGCCTCAGATCCCTGGGCGAGGTGGCTCTCGAGCCGCCGAGGTGAACCCTTTCTGTGCGGCCCCGTCGAGGGTGGTAGTGTCAACCATGCCTATGGATAGGCGAGGTGACTGACATCTCCTCAGGGGGATAAGGGTCGCGTGGAGGCTCGAGGCGAGGCGTTCTGGCGGCGGACCTTGGTGTGGAGCCGTGGGGCGCCCAGCGGGCCTCAGGGAGTACCGGTTCGAGAGATCGGTGGCCAGGAGTCGTAGCCTGCTGGTGGTCGGCCGTCTAGATAAGGGCAGAGCCTTCTGGAGGTGGTGGAGCGGCGATCTGGGGCCCCGGCCCGGCCGTTTGGACGCGGACGAGTGCCTCCACGAGGGACTGTAGCCGATCTATTCAGCCTGTGAGGGCGTTGATGATGGTCGCTAGAGGAGGCTCATCCCCGCTTTCAGTGAGTGGAAGGCGGCGGCTGGTACCGGGATCTTCAGGATGGTTGCTTTCCATGTGGGCGGAGATCGGAAGGACAACTTTGTATTTTGTGGAGTTATGTTTCCCACAGACGGCGCCAACTGATATAGGTCCTTTTTAGGTCTCCGTCAGATGTTGTCTTCCGTTGATCTCCCGGTGGATTTTGGTGGTCGTCTTCTGTTGTGTGTGGATCTCAATGGGTTTTGATAAGAATGGTGATTTGAGGAGTTTGGTGCCGAGTACCTACAAAGAAGTCCCGGGGTGGTTTGGTACCACTGAGGACCCTCCGACGATCAAGTTAGTGATGAGATCCGAGCAGAGTAACGGCTTAGTAGAGTAAAGAATGGCTTACTTGATCCCTCTGTGATGGGGGTTTATATAGCGGTGGCGGCACGCAGCACGAGGCATGAGAATCTCGCCGGTAGTTACGCTCTCGACGTCACGCCGCATAGAGAGCGGATCACCCATTAATGGGGATCGTGATGGCGTGGAACGTGGGATGTTGCTGGCGGAGAATCTGCGCATGGCGAGATTTGTGGAGCGGCGGTTACGCCCATGAGCGGTGGAGATGGTCGGAGGACTGAGGAAGATGGCCTCAGCTGGGGGGCTCAGGGACGAGCGAGAAGGCCGAAGAGTCTTAGTCCTGTGGCAGCTCGGGGAGAGCTGAAGGGCCGAGGAGGACAATTTGCAGGGGGCCCCGAGGAGGGCCAGCTTGTGCTTGCAGGTCGGGTACAGGGTGGCCTGGTCAGCCCCCGCGGGCCCTTTCTTCTGAGTCCTGGGACATGCCATCTGCCACGTGTCTAGATCTTAGAGATCGCCAATATCGAGCATCATCACACACGCAACAGAAGATTACCCCCAAAATCCACCGGGAGATCAACGGAAGACAACATCTGACGGAGACCTGAAGAGGACCTCCATTAGTTGGCGCCGTCTGTGGGAAAATAACTCCACAAAACACAAAGTTGGCCTTCCAATCTCCACCCACATGGCAAGCAACCATCCTGAAGATCCCGGGTACCAGCCGCCGCCTTCCACTCACCGAAGGCGGGGATGAGCCTCCTCCAGCAACCATCATCAATGCCCTCGCAGGCCGGATAGATCGGCTACAATCCCCCGTGGAGGCGCTCGTCCGCATCCAAACGGATGGGCTTGGGCCCCAAATCGCCGTTCCACCGCCTCCATGTCACGACCCAAAGTTTGACCCGTGATCGGCACTTAACCATGTAACGTCTACAAGCGTAACGCGACTAAGTAAGCCGAAACCCAGAAATCAAAACCATTGAAAAAGTGAGTGAAAGAAAATATTAGTTTAAAACATTTAGAAAATATTGAGTAATTTAGTAAAATTCTTTAAAGTTTAGGTTGTTTTCTTAAAAATTTCGGCATCATTTCTTTTGTAAAAACTAGCCCCGAAATCGGGTACAAGACATGATATAAGAAAAATGACATGCAATGAGAATAAAGCATCCCCAAACGGGAGCAATCATGCCCAACGGCGGAAACAACCACCATAATAATATACGACGCCGTAGCGAAGAAATGAACAATATAAGTGAAATCAAGTATCATGAAAGATAAAGCTGCATCAATAAAGTCGGCTCACAACGAGCTCGATGCCAGAGTACAAAATGATATACATCGTCCTCCAAACTGGTCTCTAAGTCAATATATGAATAGTAGATGGAGAGTACTAGATACAATAGTGTGTGCAACTGGAAATAAACAGATACCGCAAAAACCCACCTATCAGCAAAAGGGCTCACGCGCCAACTGCAGTGGTATCCGTATCAAAAGATGCAAGAAAGTACCCTGCCGCGACTACTCTGAGGGCAACCTGCAAACACTGTGGCACAACGGGGGTGACTTGCCAACTCGTGAATAGTATGCACGGACTGCGATACTCTAACATATGCCAACAGATAATATCTATATGCGATGAGCAGGGTATGCAATAATCATGCCAAAGTACTTTATCAGGTTCTACGACTACAGGATGAGATGCATAACAATGAATGCTGAACATGTGGTAAAATATCATCTACACGGAATATCAACGTGGAAAAATAACTGGTGTCTATCAAATACACCCAAATCCCAGTAAAACTCAGGCGCCGTCACTCTAATCGGCCCTCAAATCCTGTAAATCTCATAGAATCATGAGTGCCCAATATCGGCACTCTAAAATATCATGAAATAATCGTGTCCAGTATCGACACGCAAATCCTCATCTCTCAGGCGCCCCATACCAGATCGGCCCTCAATATGTATCTCATGCCATAACCCCCAGACGGCAACCTCTAGATATCCGGCAGGTCTCCAAACTGTCACCGGCAGGTAGTAGTCCCTTCGCTGGGCTCACCGTCTAACTATACGAGTCTTCTTGCCCCGGGGTACCATACCGGGTCCACGATGTACCCGCAGACGGTGCCTACCACTCCTCGAATTGGGTATACTCACACAAGCTCTCAGAACCGAGAAAACTCATGGTGGATGTACTAAAATATCATATCAAGAGAAACAGGGTTTTTAAAATACAGCATACTTTCTTGAAATAATACCACGGTTCTTAAATCCAGAAATCACATGAAATCCAAACCCAATGCGTAAATCCATGCGATGTGATGTATGCATCATAAGGTCGTACTATAAGTAAAAGGGGAAAAACCGCTCTTTAAATGGGTTCAGTTTTTAAAATATCTCCTGCGGTCCCCAGTTTTTACCAAAAAACCAGCTTATCTAGGTAGGTACAATGTATAAATGCATAAGTATGGATGTGCAAACGAGTATGTGCACAAGTAACATAATCATGTCGAATCATAAATGAGGTGAGCTACAATATGTTATTCATGGCAATTCTATAGTGTGAGTGTCATGGCAATTACTAACGGTGTGTGTAGCATGCAGATTAGTTCTCGTGCAATATGAACCGTTAGTAACAGTGCGGTGTTCTATTAATTCTAAGTCTATACATAGCAGGGAACATAGTATGCAACAAATAGTATCCATGCACAGTCAATGTATATCAATGCAAATATGCCGCTACAATATCCTATCAAGCCCTGACGTATAACGCCATACGGGCGATATCCCCGTAGATGTTAAATCTACTCACCTGGTCTCGTGCTAAGCGTAGCCGACCACTTGCTTCCCTTTCTTTGTGGCGTCCGACGTACCCCCCTGCGAACCTAGAATTTACACAAAGAATCCATATAAGCAAAAATTCTACAAAATCGCGATATCGAAGCCAAACGAGAAACTCGCGTCGCAAACTAAACGCGCGTGTGTCCGATACGCAGAAACGTGTGTATACGCGTCTGTAACTATCCGACACGTCGCGACACGCAGCAAACTCTAAACCCACTCACGTATCATACGTATCGCGCAACTAAACGTATTAGAAAAACGGTATATCACTCCAGATTTTGACTCGAGTGGAAACTTAAAACGTCGCATATGCCAAAACACTAGAATATACAGCAGACTACTCTAGACCAAACCCTAACACCTGTTCCCCTCCGAAAGGCGGCGCACAGGACCGCGATGTCCTGACGTTGAGATTCGGGGCAGATGCTATTTGGTTTTATCCATCCACCTCTCCGAAGATGCCAAGTTGATTTATGGCACCGTGTATCGGAGGTTCAGACGGATGCGGCCGATGTAGCAGACTTCGTCAGATTCCCCCTCACTTGAGGGGTTTTTGATTGTGGGGACGCTCTTCCTTGCAGGCGCAAGCACCTGCAGTTAATTACGCTACCGCATTGCGGTAACAACTTTCTCCTTCTCCAGAATTTCACTTCGTGTCGTGTGTGTTTGTTTTGTTTGTGGTTACCCGTGGATTGTATACGGAGACTGAGTAATGCCGTCGCCCGTAGGACGTGGATTAGTCCAAATCCGTATTTACTTAGATTTGGGTTTGGTGTTTTTAGTTTAAGGATGCATTAGTCGCGTTGCGGCTAAGATCAACTTAAACGTTCGTTAAGGATACGTTAATCCTGTTTTAGACTAAGATCGACTTAACGTAGTGATCCGTTTAATACGTGGTCGTCAGGACCCGTCACCTCTCTGATATCGTTGAATGATTACAACGACATGTGTCAGAGGAGCTCGGAGATGTACCCTTGAACCAGAGATGATTTGGAGTTTTATCATTCATTTAAATGTCTAAGGATACGTTAGCCGTATTTGGGGCTAAGATCGACTTAAACGGGACCGTTTAGATCCGGCAAAAGAGCATTTGGAAGCTCTATTGTTCCAGTTTAGGGACGTAGTGGTCCATAGGTAGTTTAGGGACGTTGCGGTCCATGCTCCAGCTTAGGGACGTGGTGGTCCATATTCCAGTTTAAGGACGTGGTGGTCCATATTCCAGTTTAAAGACGTGGTGGTCCGTTATTAGTTTAGGGACGTTTCGGTCCGACATTAGTTTAGGGACGTTTCGGTCCGACATTAGTTTAAGGACGTTTCGGTCCATGAGTTTAAGGACCCCGCAGTCCATATTGAAGGGTTCTCTGACGACGTTGAATGATTACAACGACGTGTGTCAGAGGAGTTCGGAGATGTACCCTCGAACCGGATATAAATTGATTTAAGGGAGCAATATCGCTCAGTCAATTTAATTTGAGGACTTACGGCCAGAATTGGGCTAAGTCCAGTTGAAAATGTTCAACATTTTGTTTGCATTTGGCCTTTGTCTGGGCTTTTCCCTTTTTAGAATAATGCATAGCATTACTTCAGGCCATTTATGCCCATTTTGACTGGGCTCTGCCCTTTTTATTATGATGCAGATCATTTGTTTTGGTCCATTAGACCTTTCAATTGGGCTCTGCCCTTTTAAATAATGCATAGCATTTTATTTATTAGGCCTGTTAAGCCTTTTAATTGGGCCTGGCCCTTCAGGAAATGAAATGCATTGCATTTGTTAGACGCTTTGCGCCGATCACTGAGCGCAAGCGCTTATGGTGAGGACACGTGTCATGCTCTGGCGAGCGCAAGCGCAACAGCGTGACACGTGGCGCGCTCTGGTGAGTTGCGCCAATTCCAGAGAGCAAAGCTCTATTTCAAGAGCGCGTAGCGCAAGTTGTTCTGTAGCTGACACATGGCGCTCTCTTAAGAGCGCAACAGCGCAGTTTGGAAGTGCAAAGCACTAAGAAACTTTTAGATTCAAGAACAGAAGAGAAAAAGCACTATTTGATTTCTTGATCTAATTTAGATCAAAGAAAAATAAGTTTTTCTTTTTGTTTGAAGAACCAGAGATTCATAAAAGTGCAAAGCACTATTTTTATTTTGTTGTTTTCTTGTTTTTGAAGAATCAGGGGTTCATGAGAAGTGCAAAGCACTTTTTATTATGTGAAGAACATTGATCTGGTTTTTAGATCAATGATTTATTAAAAGAGATTTCTTTTCTCTCATGAAGGTTTTTTTATACCTTTTTCTTTGAAATTTTCTCAGAATTCTCTCTCTGTTCTGAGCTCTTTACTTTTTTCAAGAAAAAAAAATGTTCCTCATGAATTGAGGCCTAGGGTCCTTTTTATAGTGCCCATAAATTAGTTAAATTTGTTAAAGAGATCTTTTTCTGAGTGATTTGGGGAATTTCCCCCACCGTTGGATCTTTGATCCAAGGGCTTCTGCTTTGCAGAAGAATATCTTCTTGATTTAACAAGAACAGAAAAGATTTCTTAGAATTTTAATTCTGTTTGGCGCAGATGTCCCAGCGCGTGACACGTGTCGCGCAGCGCAACTGCGCTAGCGCATCTGCGCTGACACATGTCGCGCAGCGCACTGCGCTAGCGCAACTACGCTAGCGCAACTGCGCTGACACGTGTCGCGCAGCGCAAAGCGCAGCGCAACTGCGCTGACACGTGTCGCGAAGCGCACAGCGCAGCGCAACTGCGCGAGCACATCTGTGCTGACACGTGTCGCGCAGCGCAGTGCATGCGCAACTGAAGTTTTGCTTCCTTTAAATAGAGCTTTGCTCTGATTGGGCGCGCCTTCTTGGACGCTGCGCTGACGTATCAGCACCTGACGTGTGGCACGTTGCGCCCGAGATTTGAAGCGTTGCTTCAAAATTTTGAATTTTGAATTTCAACAGAGCTTTGCTCTGATTGGGCGAAACAAATGCCCCCCCACCGTTACGCTCATGTGGTGCACACGTGAGTGCAACGGTGGTAAACTCCTGATCGTTGGATTAAGGGATGAGCTCAAGGGGCGCAAGCGCCTTATAAATAGGACCTCTGGCCCTTAGAAAAATCTTACCATTTTCTAGATTTTGATTTCCAGAGCTTTGCTCTTGCTTAGAACTCCAGAGCTTTGCTCTCGTTTCCAGAACTTTAGAGCTTTGCTCTAATTTTCCAAGTTAGAAAACTTTAGGTAAAATTAATCTTAAGTAAAATAAATTTTGATTAACCAATAGAGCTTTGCTCTCACAGATCTTCTGATCTAAAGAAATCCCCTTTGGGGTTTCATCAACAGAGCTTTGCTCTTATGAATTCATAGATCTACAGAGATCTTGTTCATGGGTTTTAACCCATGATCAGAGCTTTGCTCATGGATCCAAAAATAGCTCTTTTAGATTTGAAAAATGAGGAATCTTTTTATAAGTTTTTCATGAATCTTTCAAGATTCCAAAATTGTTGATTCTTTTAAATGTAAATTTTTTTCTGATGAACCTTTTCCATTATTACCACAGAGCCATGCTCTTTTAAGGAATTTTATTTCCCTGGGACCAGAGTTTGACAATTGTCACTTTGTGACAGAGCTTTGCTCTGAAAGAGGAGATTTTCTCCTTGTCTCTAGGGATTCTTCCCCCCTTTTTATATAAATGGGAATGTTTTCCTGGGGACCAACTGACAATCTCATCCAATGATGAGGTTGTCTTGTTAACTGACGTATTGTCATCCAGATTTTGTGGGTCCCCTCTTTGGTCTCCTACTCACTGCACTGCTGTGTGGTGTAATTAATTAATTTTAATTTAATTTAATTAATGCATTTTCTTTTTTAGACGCCAAACGTTGGAATTACAACACTAACGACTAAATTGTTCTTTTGCAGCGATCATGTCTCTAGACACTTCATTCCCGTTCGTCCGCTCGGAGGAGGGATTTCCCGAGGCGCCCTTGGACCGTGAAGTCCTGACCATCATGGGTCGACGCAGCTTTGGGGGTCTTGGTATAACCAGATCATCATGGGTCGACGCAGCTTTATATGCGCAGTGCCGTCCGAGCCCATCACGACAATTCATTATGCTACCCCACCCTCGGTGCAGTATGCCGTAGAGATGGTGGATTGGACCGCGGACAGCTTTCTTCATCCCGCTATGGATGCGGTTCCGGTCCAACGTCCTATGGTCTTGGATATCCTAGGACGTCGTATCTGTCAGGGCGAGGCGAGACCCTAGGGGCAATCATATAACATTGGTCTGATCCCCCGTCATCCGATTGGCTACCTGCCGTGGGCTCGGTACATCCTGTCGACGAAGAAGTCGCAGTTGATAAGATTAGGATTGTATACCGCGGTCTACGTCTCTCTCTTCCAGTATTCCACGCTCCCCACCTGGTGGTTTAAGGCTTTATTGGAGCAGTGGAACATTCCCACCCACACTTTCCTTGCCATGGATCGGGAAGTGTCCATCTCTTTAGAGGAGTTCACGGAGGTATCCGGTCTACTAGTCATGGGAGAACATTATGAGGAGCTGCTCCCGACAGATGTGTACGTCTTTGGTGCTAGGCCAGTGGTAAAGGGGGTCACGCCGGAGAATGCCGTTCAACATCAATTCCCAAGTTTGATTAAGGTGTTGAACATCTATGAATCTCTTTTTATCGAGCATGGGAGTCGGGGGGTTAACTTTGAAGATTTCACCGCTCGGTTCCTTCGCCCAAGCGTCCTCTCATCAGAGGCTGCCAAGTTTGCCACTTTGGATGACCTTTTCGGTTTAGGTGTGGACAACCTACCGGAGAAGGAAATAGATCAAAAGGGTTTTTTCCTTCCGGACTTCCCTACTATGTCATTTGCAGAAATTGCGGCCCCTGGAATGGATGAGGAGGCCTTTTTCTTAGGATTTCTTGGATTGTGGCTGAGCTGGTTTGCGATCCCCATGCACTCTCATCGTATACGGCCCTCTGTCTTTTACCCAGCCCACCGGATGGCCATCGGGGTAAAAGTGGCTGTTGGGATCGCTGGCTTGGCGCACCTATATCATGGTCTCAACCGAGCAGCGGATGCTAACGAGCCCGGGGTATTGCACGTGGTCTTCACGATGCACAACTTTATGTCGTGGTTCAAGCTACATACGGCGGGTGTCTTCGGCATGCATAAAAGGCCCTCGTTCTTTGACAAGTGTGGTTTCCCTCGCATTATTCAATTGATTGGCGCATCAATCGTGACCCCTTCACCACGAAACGCCAGAGGTTTACTGCTTCGCCCTCACACCGTTGGAGTCGGGATGTCCTTCATTGACAAGGTATTAACCATTGGAAAAGCGTCCACCACTGCGGTGCGACCATTACAGGACTCCTTTAAGGATAGAGCTTCAGTGTTGACGGCCCGGGAGACCCTCCACTTGTATTCTATTAGACCGGGCTTCCTAGTCTTCAGGCAGGGCGGTGCGGCAATCTTCATGAGATATAACCCGCATCGTTTTGCCCAACAACTGGGCTACGATCAAGGGGTACCTTTGGAAGCTTTCTTACTGGAACCTGCTGCCAATGAAGAAGGGATGGAGAACGTTTTACATCACTTCATGCGCCTGAACACGGGTTCTCGTTTTTTCATCAGCACGCCGGCCTGCGCTCCACGACTCCTTAATGTATATAAAGAGTGGTACAATCATGCGACGGGGGCCGTTATAAAGGAAGAGAGGCGAGTGTTGATCGACCGTAAAGAAGCACCTCCCGGCACCAACCGTAACGCTCCCTTAGTGCTAAGGACCCCGGTGGCTCCTCCTCTAAAAGATGCCGGGGGCAGACCATCGCGTGCACAAAGTGCTCCACGTGAGTTGCCACTCCCTGATATCACATATGCACCTCCCGCACCCTGTGCTCCAGTGGAGACAGTGGTTGTATCCTCGCCGGAGTCTGGCATGGGTGCGGACATCGGGACCCGTCGTCCCAAAGTGGCTGCTAAACGGAAGTCGATCCCCCGTGAGCCTAGGGTCGGAGGGCAAAAGAAAAAGAAGTCGCTCTTCGCTGCGGACGTCGTGTTCGGTTAGGAACCCCATGCTCCTTATGCCGAGGGCCTGATCATATACGGGACTAACGAAGGATTAGTGATGCCGCCGTCGGACGATACAGACTTGGAGGCTGCTCTCAAAGCTTCAGCGTGGTTGGCGAGGCGTGACGCGTGGCTAGCTAAGCTTGCGCAATCAGGTAACTACTAGTCGCCTTTTCTTTATTGCAACATATCCTCTTCATTGCCTTTGACTAACGCTTTTCTTTCTTTTCTTTCAACAGGCATCACTGATGAAGAAGCCATTGCCGCTTCTCTGAAGACTTTCCAGGAGGAGGAACGTCTTAGAGCATCCATGGGCCTTAGTAAGTTTCGACTCATCAAGTTTTCATTTCCCTTGTGTTATGGTCGATCTAACCTTTCCCTTTTAATCACAGGAACCTCAATGCCGTTCCCTCCAAGTAACGCAGATGTTCTACCAGCTGCCGATGTTCCTGCTTCCTCTGGGCCACCGCAGGAGGTTCGTCTTGAAGAGCCGATGAAAGATGCCTTAAAGGCTCTGGAGGCATCCCTGAACGAGGATGACGACGCCTTGAAGGAGGCGTCACAAAGGTCCATCGCGACAACCCGGAAGGAAAGGAAGCGGCCGAGGCGTGAGGCGAAGGCGCGCAGGGCTGCCTTGGCTATGGGAGCGGGTCCCAGCACTGCCCCTCGTGCTGATACTCCATCTGAAGAGGCCCCTGTCGCCCTATCCACTGCCCGCAGAGAGGTAGCGCGCACAGTTCGGAGCGCAAACGGTAAATCCACTTCAGGTAATATTTCTCTCAGAGTTTTTGTTATAAGGATTTTTATGTCATTGGTCCTTCTATCTCTTATCTTGCAGGGCCAAGTCCGATCGATGGGGAGGTGGAAACCGTTGATCCCAAAGAAACAGAGGAGGTGAAAGGTTTGCCTAGCACCCTATAATGAGTTTTGAAGCATCACATGTCTCAAAGTATGGATTTTGATGGTGCTAAACAAACATGCAAAGGAATCGATCCTAGAAAATTAGGGTTACGAAACATAAAGCAAATCAAATTAGGGTTTCGAGACTACAACCTTTGTAGCTCCCTTTTTTGCTTGACTCCTTAGTCTCTTGGGTGTTGGAAGAAGGCTCTCTTGTTGTCTTCTCACGTCCACGAGGGTTTCGAGACTACAACCTTTGTAGCTCCCTTTTTTGCTTGACTCCTTAGTCTCTTGGGTGTTGGAAGAAGGCTCTCTTGTTGTCTTCTCACGTCCACGACGATCCACCCGGAGTTTCCCATCCAAGCTCGCAACTTTGGAAAAACAAAGTGAACACTCTAAACAAGTTGGCTAAACTTGTGTAGAGTGATGTTGTGGCTAAGGATCTCACTTCAAAATCCTATTTTTATGAGTATTTTGCTCTCTTGAAAGAACTAGAAAGCAAAGGATCAAGGTTGATGAAGATGATGGCCTTTTGTGAAGAAGAGAATAATGAACCATAGAAAAAGAAATGAAAAATAAGCATATATATATTTTTCATTCCTCATATCCAACCATGGTTAACTCTAAAGATATTATTGGATTAAAGTTAAAAGCACAAAAAGAAAATAAACCATGGGTTAAAAGGTAGGTGAGCATGGTAAGGTTAATAAGAGTGTAGAAACCTTTTATGATTTAACCCATTTTTCATTCCCTTTTTGTTTTAATTTAAAAGCAATAATAATCCATAAAAATAACCATGGTGTGATTCTTATATTGCCACCATTCTCATTGTATAAGCAACCATGATAAAATGATGTATGTATGCATGTGTGCATGCACATCCATATGTGCATGAACAATAATGAATGCATACATGCATGCATACATCCAAAAATAAACAAGATAGGATTTGTAGTGAGAAGCTAATGATAAATCAACACTTGATTTACTAATCCGGTCATATCACATACGGCCCGACCATAAGCAAGCCACCCAATTAATATACGGTATCCTATACACGCATTTTAATCGGGTCCAAGCGCATATCGCATACGCGCACCACAACGTTTCGCCTGGACTAGGTAACTCCTTTGTGGGACTCTAAGACTCGTCAATACGCCGGCAGTGGGTGATGATCACATCAAGCACCCCCAAGCCGCAAGCGGTCAGCTAAACGTAACGGCCACCCGGGTATTGAGCGATCAGAAGAAAACAAGCGAACCTGTTACAACTCCCGTCGAGCCATCTGGCAACACTACCGTACAGTCCGGTCTCTTCATCAGATATGCCGCATATTGAGCCTAGGGATGGTCACGTCGACCCCAATAATTCAATAAGTCGCGCCTGTGAATGGTCTATAACAGATCGAGAAACTACTGATAATACTTATCAGCAAATCTCAGCAGCCCTGGCCAGGGACTTACTGATATAACCAGTCGGGCACAGCACAGCATCAACTCCCAATATCGGGAGAGACGAAACCCCTCCTATCGCTCATTGCCTTCGTGTGTCTCGGGACTGTACCCAATGGCCACCTGTTTGCACGACTCAGTAGAGCCGTGGTAGGGTGGCAATCAAAGTACAGTGGGAGAACACACAAGACTCTATGACGATCTCGGGGCTACAGACTAACCTGTACCAGTGTCACCTGAGAACTGCTATCCGACGATAGATATAATTCCATATAGGAGTTCTCGGTGAGTCCGTCCAGTGTACCCAGTCACCACTGAGCACCCGTATATGATCTTGATGTCAAACATCGATGAATGTGGGAACATTCATCGCCCATCGTATGGGTCTAGTATCATATACGCTAGTCTACTCTGGTATATCAATGCCCCGTCTCGATATACCTACGACTAGGGACATTCCAGGATATGCTTACAGACTACAAATGTCCTACTAGTATGATCTCTATCATAATCAGAGTAGTAAAGCCAATATCCTCAGGGCTTTATCAGCATGTATGAATGAATAAAAGCATGATCAAACCAACATGTCAGATAAAGTAGAACCAGATAGCATACTATCATGTCGAGCAAGAATGCATACTGAATATATATACATGTATAGATACATCCACTATCATATAATGGCCTCTAGGGCATACATATATCCAACAATCTCCCACTTGCACTAAGGCCAGTTATTGGTGTATCTCATACCCAACATCTCAAAAAGTCGCTCATGGTGCGGCTGAGGGAGAGCCTTGGTGAATGGATCCGCGGCGTTATTCTTTCTGTCTACCCTCCTAATCTCGATCTCGCGGCGATCAACAATCTCCCGGATCAAATGAAAACGCCTCAGGATGTGTCTGGACCGCTGATGGAATCTGGGCTCCTTGGCTAACGCCATGGCCCCATTATTGTCACAATACAAAGGTATTGGATCAATAATGGTTGGAACTACTCCTAGCTCCAAGACGAACTTCTTCATCCAGACGGCTTCCTTGGCGGCATCATTCGCAGCAATGTACTCAGCTTCCATCGTAGAGTCTGCAACGGTATCCTGTTTGGAACTCTTCCAACTCATCGCCCCTCCATTGAGGGTAAATACAAACCCAGAGATAGATTTGCTGTCGTCCTTATCGCTCTGGAAGCTCGAATCGGTAAAGGCCTCCATTCGGAGATCTCCATTACCATACACCAAGAACAATTCTTTAGTCCTTCGCAAGTACTTAAGAATGTTCTTCACAGCTGTCCAGTGATTCTCCCATGGGTTTGATTGATACCTTCTTACAACACTAAGTGCGTAAGCTACATCTGGGCGTGTACATAACATCGCATACATTATAGATCGTACTGCCAAAGCATAGGGTATAACACTCATGCGAGCTCTCTCTTCATCGGTCTTTGGACAAGAATCCTTGGAGAGAGTGACCCCATGGCAAGCGGGTAAGGCACCCCGCTTGGAGTCTTCCATACTAAACCTTTTTAGGATGGTGTCAATGTACCTGGTTTGGGACAATCCCAATAACTTTTTGGATCTATCCCTATAGATCCTTATGCCCAGAATGTATGTGGCATCACCAAAGTCCTTCATGGAGAACCTCAGTGATAAGAAAGATTTGACTGACTGTAGCATAGGAATATCATTTCCTATCAGAAGAATGTCGTCCACGTACAATACGAGGAATGTGACAGCTCTCCCTACAGCCTTCTTATAAACACAAGGTTCATCCGGATTTTTGATGAAATCAAACTCTTTGATGACATCATCGAAACAGATGTTCCAACTCCGTGATGCCTGCTTTAACCCATATATGGATTTAAGCAATTTACATGCTTTCCCGCTGCTCCCACTGTCAATGAAGCCCTTTGGTTGATCCATATAAACGCATTCTTCTAAATTTCCATTTAGAAATGCAGTTTTAACGTCCATCTGCCATATTTCATAGTCGTAGTGAGCAACAATAGCAAGCAGGATCCGAATGGATTTAAGCATGGCTACGGGAGAAAAAGTCTCGTCATAGTCCAAACCTGGTCTTTGACGAAAACCCTTCGCCACAAGTCTTGCCTTATAGGTCTCTACCTGCCCATCTACACCAATCTTTCTTTTAAAGATCCATTTGCACCCCACAGGTTTTACCCCAGGGGGTACAACGTCCAAAGTCCATACTTTGTTGGTGTACATAGACTCCATTTCGGATCTCATGGCATCCAGCCACTTCACAGAGTCTTTACTCGTGATAGCTTGCTGAAAACTGGCAGGATCATCATCATCCATGATGCAATCTTCTCCGTTACCATCAATGAGGAAACCGTAGTACCTCTCCGGTGGGCGAGAAGTCCTACCAGACCTACGGAGTGGCCGAGGTTCCTGAGTTTCTATTGCAACAGCCGGTTCAACCAAATCGTCATTTGTAGTTTGTGTCTCTAGAACCTCTTCTAGATCGACCACCTTGCCATCATCTTTATCTGCGAAAAACTCTTTTTCTAAGAATGTGGCATGTTGAGAAACAAACACTTTTTGTTCCTCTTTTTGGTAGAATAGATATCCATAAGAATTCTTTGGATATCCCACAAAGTTACACATGACTGACCGTGTCTCGAGTTTGTCCGGATTCTGCTTTTTAACATAGGCCGGGCAACCCCAAATCTTAATTCTCTTAAGAGATGGTCTCTTCCCATGCCATATCTCATATGGTGTGGTAGACACGGCTTTGGTTGGAACCCTGTTTAGTAGAAACGCTGCAGTCTCCAATGCATGCTCCCAAAATGAGACGGGTAACTCAGCATCACTCATCATGGACCGGACCATATCTAATAGGGTCCTATTCTTTCGTTCTGACACATCGTTGTGCTGTGGTGTGTAAGGAGGAGTGAGCTGAGAGAGAATCCCATTCTCTTTTAAGAAGTTTGCAAATTCTGCACTGAGATACTCACCACCTTGATCTGATCGAAGCATCTTGATACTCAAGCCGGTTTGTTTTTCTACTTATTGTTTATATTCAATGAATTTCTCAAAAGCTTTGGACTTGTGCTTTAATAAAAATACATTACCGAATCTTGAGAAATCGTCAGTGAATGTAATGAAGTATGAAAAACTGCCTCTAGCCTGTGTAGACATTGGCCCACATACATCACTATGTATGAGTCCCAGGAGCTGAGGAGCTCTTTCTCCGTGTCCGGTAAACGGAGTTTTGGTCATTTTACCCTTGATACAAGACTGGCAAGTCGCATAAGATTTATATTCAAAAGAATTCAAATATCCATCTTTGTGTAACTTGTTTAGTCTTGTTTCGTTAATATGACCAAGTCTACAGTGCCAAAGAAAAGCTTCATTTAATTCTGAAGGTTTTCTTTTATTAGTGTGTTGTATACTGAAAACTGTGTGTTGATTTAGGACATATATTCCGTTATTTAGCGTACTATACCAAACCAACATTGATTCAGGTTAATGTTCATAACATTGTTCTGCAACACAAAATTATATCCTTCATTGTCCAACAAAGAAACGGATATTATATTACAAAGCATACTTGGTACAAAATAACATGGATTCAAAACCAAAATACATCCAGATGGCAACCCCAAGTGATACTCTCCCACTGCGACTGTATGTACATTGGAACCATTTCCAACGCGGAGAGTATGGTCACCTGTCTTCAAAACCTTGCTATTTCTCAGCCCCTGCATAGAATTGCAAATGTGAGAACCTGAACCGGTATCCAATACCCAGGAAGCAGAGTTTATAGAAAAACAGTTTTCAGTCACAAACGCACCTGAAGCAGAAGCATCAACATGCTTCTTCTTGAGATTCAAGTATTCCGTGCAATTGCGCTTCTAATGTCCTGTCTTGTGGCAATGAAAAATTCGCCTTTCCCCGGGTCTCCAGCTTTGGACTTTCCCTTTCCCTTCACCTTTTTAACTCCACCCTTAAGATTGGTGGGTTTCTTCTTTTTCTTTCCCTTGGCCTTAGCCTTCGGGCGAGAAGAGGAAGACTGTCCAACAGTCATAACGGGAGTTTTTGCTGACTTCATAGTGCTCTCTGCACTCCTTAACATATTAAGGAGTTCAGGGAGTTCCTTCTCCATGCCGTGCATGTTGAAGTTCACTATGAACTGAGCAAAGGTGGAGGGGAGGGACTGCAGAATAATATCTATATATTGTTCATTGTCCATTGTCCATCCAAGGTCTTCAAGCTCTTCTATAAGAGCTATCATCTTCAAAACATGGTCTCCTACTGGTGTGCCAGGGGCCATTCGCATCTGAAACAGTTTCTTTGATGCTTCGTATCGTAATATGCGGGATTGCTCTCCATACAACTCCTTTGTATGGAGCAATATACCGTGAATGTCCATGTCCTCGTGCTGCTTTTGATGTGTGTTATCCATCGATGCAAGCTCGAGGCATTTGGCCGTGGCACAGTCAGCGTCCCATGTCTTGCGGACTTCAATGTCCGCAACTGAGGATTTTGGACCTGGGACAGGCAGGGCTGAAACCGTGAGGACATATGATACTTTATCATAAGTCAAGACGATTTTCAGATTCCTCAGCCAGTCTTTATAGTTGGTCCCATTCAGTTTGTTTTTATCTAGTAGAAGCTTGAGTCCAGTCATGGGTATCTGCCATTAAGAGAGAGAAAAGAATACACTCAGCGAAAGCTCTTGCATAGATTAGATTGGTTATTATCTTGTCTAATCGATGTTTCCCACTGCTTTTATCGAGTTTTTCTTTCAAACCTTAAAAAGAAAAACTAGCCAGGATTAATTACAGTCTACAACTTCGCTAACCGTTCAGCCAGGCCAGTGTCGGTACTTGAGGGAGGTTCCCCGTGCTTTCGCACGGACCTAATTAGAGTAAACCTCGTTTTCCCAGAGGCGGAGCCCCGTTAACACCTTTCTAGACACCTAATGAGTTAGCTGATTGTAAACTGTAAAACTCTCCTAGGAGCAACTATTGCCCACAGTGGGATCGGGATCCAACCATCACATGGAGGTATGTAATCTCATTGCAAATTTCAACTATTGAAATTCCCGATGTGGTTTTTACCCCTAATACTCGTGACCTTGGCTAAGGTCAACAAATCACGAATATCAGTCAAGCTCGACCCGTCATTTCTTGATTAATTAGACCCGTTCACATGACCCTTGGCTATGGTCAACAAAGTCATATGCCCGTCCTAATTAATCTGCATCATATGCGTTTGTAGGAAGACATCACTTAGCTACCGTACACTACGCCTTGGCTAAGGTCAACAAACGTAGCACGAATACTAAGTACTCTACTTCCTAAAATGACGGAGGGTTGCGGATGATTTTTAAGAAAATCTTTAACGCTTTGAGCTTGATATCGTTGTAGAATCAAATGGTTTTCAAAAGGAGTGGCTTAAGCTCCGCAGTTTTGAAATATAGCTTTTTCATAAATAGCCGAGTGGTTTTCAAATCCGATTCTACAACATCTTTTTAGGTTTATTTTCTTTACATTAATCACATTAATGTAATCCCATCATTTAAGTCCTTAAGCCAATCACAGAAAAGAAACGAAAATAACACGTACACTTATGCCATCCGCATTCGCCGCAATGTTCCGTTATGCACCGTTAGGTTACTTAACTAACGGCATACCGGGACGGGACTAGCGCGGGTGTAAAACATAAGCAACGTCTACTATATATCATATATATAATATGTCATTCGTCTCAGATATCACAGAACACAGGCAGCAGAAACATAGATATAACGTGGGATATACTAGGACGTCCGTATTTAGTATTTAGCCAGAATAGAAAATACGGATTCCACAGTCGCGATGAATAGCCAAGCCCACACCCTGGACCCCTACGAGAGCGGCAAGTGACCCTACCAATTCTGGAGTTTAGGAGACCCGGTCTCGACTCCTCGAGATGGCCTCCCACTGAACCCCAGAACCCGGTCACTTGTGCTCCCCTCCTTGGGTCCATCCTAATGCGGAAAAGTAAATAATATACAACACTGGTGGCAGCAACCTCAACCCGGAAGTGCCCCAAATAAAAGAATATTACATTACATTTGAATTTACATGAATGAAAATATAAAATTCTCATCTCACATAAAACCCCC
Source organism: Agapanthus africanus (assembly GCA_030015575.1). Lineage (NCBI taxonomy): Eukaryota > Viridiplantae > Streptophyta > Magnoliopsida > Asparagales > Amaryllidaceae > Agapanthus > Agapanthus africanus. The sequence continues at coordinate 380,211,122 of CM057343.1, forward strand.
CGGCTATTCAATCGCGACAATCCTGCACATCATATCTCAGCAACACATAATATCTCATATCATCAACGTAAGTAAGTATGTATACCCCAATTGTCGTTGATGTATAACAACGAAACCGGCGATATTGAACATACTACACTTACGGTCACAGAAAAAGAAAGTGAAAACTACAATATTTGGAATCCACATTCTCTTTAGACATCATAAATGCGAAATATCACATATTTCGTATTTCATGCCTAAACTATATGAATTCCACATATTGTATCACATTCCAGATAAACAGACAGTATTAAAGTTTTCGAAAGAACGATCAAGTTCCCAAGATTCACTAAAGCTCAACACTTGGGCAGGGTTAAAAAATCCGAAGTGTGACACAGTAGTAGCGGTCCAGCCGTAGAAGGGTCAAGCCAACGCCTCACATGTGGCACGCCGTACTGTCCCAAACCCTAAGGTTCAAAGGGCAGTTCAAGACGGTCACATAATCGAGTTAAGGTTTGTTGTCTTCTAGAGGGACCACCACAAAAAAAGACTTGCACGTATCTCCAAAGTATTTAAACCCCGTGAATAGTGTTAGTTATATGTATGCCCTAGAGGCCATTACTGTACATATGATGTATATTGTAGTGGATGCTGGGACGTATATAGGGAGAACTTTCTTGCTCGACATGATAGTATGCTATCTGGTTACTCTTTACCTTAACGTGTACATTGATTGTCTCTCTATTACATGTTGGTAAAGCCCTTAGGATGTGTACTTGACTACCTGAACTATGATGCGGATCATACTAGTGGGGACATGGTAGTCCACAAGTACATCCTTCAAAGTCCCTAGTCATGGGTATATCGAGACGGGGCATCGATATACCAGAGTAGACTAGCGTGTACCTTCTCGACCCATACAGATGGACGATGGATGATCCCATATCCATCGGTGTTTGACATCAGAGATGATATACGGGTGCTCAGTGAAGACTGGGTACACTGGACGGACTTGCTGAGAACTCCCAGATGGTATTATACCTTACGTCAGATGGCAGTTCTCTGGTGACACTGGTACAGAGTAGTCTGTTGACCCGAGATCGTCAAAGAGTCTTGTGTGGTTCCCACTGTGCTTTGATTTCCATCTTACCACGTCCAAGAGGGCGTGCAAAACGGTGGTTTTTGGGTACAGTCCCGAGTCACATGGAGGCAATGAGCGATAGGAGGGGATTCGTCTCTCCCGGTATAGGGGGTGGATGTTGCGCTGTGTTCGATTGGCTATAACAGGAAATCCCTGGCCAGGGTTGCTGAGATTTACTGGTAAGTGTTACCAGTAGTTTCTCGAATTGTTATAGACCACATATCGACACGACTTATCAAGCTATTGGGGTCTGACGTTTACCACCCCTAGGCAAGATATGCGACATATCAGACGATCAGACCGGACTGTACGGTAGTGTTACTGGTTGGATTCACTGGAGTGTGAGCGGGCTTGCTCGTCGATCTTCTGATCGCTCAATACCCGGGTGGCCGTTACGTTTAGCAGACCGCTTGCGGCTTGTGGGTGCTTGATATGATCATCATCTGCTGCCGGCGTATTGACGAGTCTTTAGAGTCCTACACAGAGGTTTCCTGGCTCAAGCGAAATGAAATAGGAGCGCATATGAGATATGTGCGGGACCGAGAATGATACCAGTATGAGATACTGTATTCGATTCTCGCGATTTGTGACATTGATCGGTTATATGCGATATAGCCGGGTTATCGGATCAAGTGTTGATTCGATAAGTTGTTACTGTTGATATTAGCCGGTTATATGCGATATGACCGGATCATTAAATCAAGTGTTGATTTAATGATTTAATGCATAATTATATATTTGATATATTACTTTGCATTAACTAGTATCGGTTTACTTAAGATGGATTTTCTCACTCGGGCGTGCACATCGTATATGTGATATATTATTGTGCACTTGTTTGTATCATGTTTGATGATGCAAGATTGCTAGGGTTTGTGTAAAGAGTTAAACCTTGGTTAAGTAAATGGTTAGGGTTTTCATTCTCTTTATTCATTTATCTTTTAATTTGGATTAAAATAAATGAAAAGAGAAAAGAAAAACAAAAGGGTTTCATTCTTTCATGAAGCTTGTTGAAGCTTCATGAAGCTTTGACCAAAGAAACCCTTTTGTCTTCATCTCTTTAACCCTAACCATTCATTCAACTATAGTTAACTCTCTACACTTTACCATGGTTACCTTTATGATAAGAATGATTATTCTTTTCTTTTCTAATAAAAATCTTATCATAATATTCTTCTTCTTCTTCTTTTCTTCACTTGAAGAAAGCAAGCTCCATCAATGGTGATTGATGGAAATGAGTGAGAAATCCAATTCTAAAGTCTACCCACTTCCTATTTCTTCATCCTCTACCTCTTGCCAAGTAGTAGAGTGTGTTTCCTTCACAAGTTTTTATGGCAAGGTGAAGGTGGAGCTTGATCTAGCGATGCCTCGACGTAGATCATCTTCGGCATGGGCATCGACGACCTAGCTCGCTTATTCTCCGATGAAGTCGACGCAAGAGCTCGGATTCTTTTTGGACAGCGGAGAGGACTTCGTTGCGGAGCTATGGAGGTGGAGCACCGGATCTACAAAGGTTGTATTTCCGTATTCTTGTAGTTAAGTGTTAACTAGATTACTTTTTCGCCTAGACATCTAGCAACGATCCGTAGTCTAGGGTTTCTCGGCACCGTATTTTTGAAACGGGCATGGTTGATACCTTGTGAGACCTCACTAGGGTGCCTAAGAACCCTGCAGTGGTATCAGAGCCTAGCTAGAGCCTTAGGCGAAGTCTAGACGAAGTTTGAAAGCCGGACGAACCGAAACCCTAACCCTTAACATGCTCTCTGGACTTTTTTGTAAAATGTGATTTTTTCAAGATTAAAAATGCTTAAAAAATTCAGCAATGAAATCTAAGAGTTACGGTGCAAAAAGTTTCCCATGAACAGTACAACGTGCGGCGGAACCGCGGCAGAAGCTTGGCTTCTGCGGCGGTTCCGCGGCCATATAGTGACGTCAGCCCTAACTGTTTGCACAGTAACTCCTGATTAATTATGCTGAGTTTTCTGGGAATTTTTAATTTGACTCAATAGTTGAGTGTTCTGGGGTTGTATTGGGGACTCGATGAATCGATCGGATTTTTTAACTTTGTCTATGTGGCTTTCCGGATAATTGATGAATATGTTAAAAAGTTCGACCGGATATAAACACCCGCCTTTTCCCCTGCTGGAAAATTTCCAAGTGTTGGACTTTTCCGTGGTTTAAAGACGTTCTAAGTGGTGCAAGTAACGCGATGGTCCCTCTAGAAGACAACAAACCTTAACTCGATTATGTGACCGTCTTGAACTGCCCTTTGAACCTTCGGGTTTGGGGCAGTACGGCGTGCCACATGTGAGGCGTTGGCTTGACCCTTCTACGGCTGGACCGTTGGTACTGAGGCATGAAGTGAATGTCTTTGACAGTGTTTCATGTGTTGAGCAGTTTCGGGAAAACTTGGGTGTTTGAATATTTGATCGGAAAGTTTAACATTTTCTGTTTATCCGGAATGGGATACAATAATTGGAATTCACAAGCAGTTATGAGATAACTGAATGAATGTTGTAAATCTAGCGGTTTAGTCTCACTTGATCGGTTGCCACGGAATTTTGATGTGATCAAAAGTCCGTCGCAATCACATAGCGTACGCGGATACTCGCCGGGTAAACTTAATAGACAGCCTCGCCCCATAGCCCCGACCAAGTGACTATAGGAGAACCCCATCGCCGAAAGCATCCGTTCGGGTGCTCGCGGCAGCGGTGTTCCGCCTTGGTGCACTTCGTCGACGGCGTCGGGGGTGCAGCTGCCTGCTAAAGTTTGCGACGAGTATTCGATCAGGGTGTCGGGAATCTTGTTGAATTACCCGACTTGATAATGAAAAGAGTTTTCGATAATGAGACTAAAATGCGGGGTTTATAATTGTTAGGCATGTGATGTCTAAGGAATTCATTTGATTAGGCATGCGATGTCTAAAGAGGTTGCGGATTCTAACTGTTGTAGTTTTACACTTTCTTTTCTGTGACCGTGAGTGTAGTATGTAGTGGTATTGCCGATTGTCGTTGCTATATGTCGACGGCAATCGGTGTATGCATACTTACTTACGTTGATGACATGTGATGTTATGTGTTGCTGGATATGTTATATTGGATCGTCGTGTTTGAATAGCCAGGGGTTTTTATGTGAGATGAGTGTTTTTCATTTTCATTCATGTAAAAACTTATATGTAATATTCTTTTATTGGGGCACTTCCAGGTTGCGGAAGGTGTCACCGTTTGTATATTATTTACTTTTCCGTACTAGGATAGACCCAAGGAGGGGAGCACAAGTAACCGGGTTCTAGGGTCCAGTGGGAGACCAACTCGAGGAGTCGAGTCCGGGTCTCCTAACCCTAGAATTGGTAGGGTTGCTTGCCGCTCTCGTAGGGGTCTAGGGGTGTGGGTTTGGCTATTCATCACGACCGTGGAATCCGTGTTTTATACTGGCTCGTATTGAAAACACGGACGTCCTAGTATATCCAATATTTCATATGATTCTTCTGCTGCGATATCTGTGATGTGATCATATGATGTTCTGTGATAGATACAGTATATAGTATATATGATATATTATATAGGCGTTACTTATGTTTTACACCCGCGCTAGCCCTGCCCCGCTCTGCCGTTAGTTACCTAACCTAACGGTGCACGAGGGGACATCGAGGCAAATGCGGATGGCATAAGTGTACGTCGTATTTATCTGTGATGTTTAGGTGCTTAATGATGGGACTTCATTAATGTGATTAATGAAATAAAAGAAACCTAAGATGTTGTAGAATCGAATTTCAAAATAAAACAGGTAGCTACAGTTTTTGCTTTGCACAGCGGTATATGTGATATATCCTGCACCTCATTCGACGAGGAAAGGACCGAGATCCCTTCACCGGGAGTGACTCCTTTAGCAATAACTGGCAGATGCTACGCATTCGGTTTGTCTTTTGATGCTTCTATAGTTTCTGCTTTGCACAGTGATATATATGATATATCCCGCACCTCATTCGACGAGGAAAGGACCGACGATCCCTTCACCGGGAGTGACTCCTTTAGCAAAACTAGAAAAGCCTCAAAAGCATTCCATTTTAAAATCATTTGATTCTACAACGATATCAAGTTCATTACGCAATAGGTTTTCAGAAAAACCTGTCGTAGCCCTCCGTCATTTCAGATAAATCCTGTTTAGTATTCGTGCTGCGTTTGTTGACCTTGTCAAGGCGCAGTGTGCGGTAGCTAACCAGTATTTATCTGCTTATGCATATGATGCAGATTGGGTTAGGGTAGTCGTGCGGCCTTGTTGACCTTGTCAAGGGTCGTGCGGGTGGGTTTGATTCAATCAAGAAATGACGGGTTGAACTTGACTTGCGGTCTATGGTTTGTTGACCTTGTCAAGGTCATAGATCGTTTGGGGCAAAAAAATTATCGGGAATTTCAAGTGTTGAAATTTGTAATGAGATTGCATACCTTCTATGAGATAGTTGGATCCCGGTACCCGCTGCGAGTAACAGTTACTCCTGGGAGAGTTTTACACATTACAATTAGCCGATCAAGTAGGTGTCTAAAAAGGTGTCAACGAGGTTACGCCTCTGGGAAAACGAGGTTTACATTAATTAGGTTCGTGCGAAAGCACGGGGGACCTCCCTCAAAGTACCGACACTGGCCTGGCTGAAAGATTGGCGAACTTGTAATGTGTAATTAATCCCGGCTAGTCTTTCCTTTTAGGGTTTGAAGGAAAATTTGATAAAAAGCAGTAGGAGCCATCCTGATTAGATAAAATGAAAACCAATCTATTCTTGCAAGAGCGCACGCTGAGTGTTTTCTTCTCTCTCTCTCCAGGTAGCGACCATTTCACGCCTTAATCAAGATAATAATACGGATTATTGACCGAACCCGCTTGTTATACTGAGCTGGGGAACGTTGGTCCCGCTCCAACTTATAATTGTTATAAGACAGAGCAGGAAATTGGGGATTACCAGAATTCCCGTGCCGCCCAAACGAAGAGAGTGCATGCTGATGCATCATCTTCGGGTGTGTTCATTACAGAGAACTGTTTCTCAGTATCCTTTACGTCCTAGGTATGTGATACCGGATCAGGATCCCGCATATGTAATCTGTTACATGGGCTACAGATAGGTAAAGAACTGAGAACGGGTGATAAGTTTCATGAGACAGAAAATGGGGCAAGTGTTGCAGCCAAGTCTGTTGGTCACTGTCACCCTGTATTACCAATACATTGATTCTGAACAAATGCTATTAGATACCGAACCTGATATACAAAATCATATCAGTTTCTTTATAGTAAAGAAATGATAAAATTTTGTATTGTTGGATAATGTTTTGAACATTTCCTATATCAAAAGTTGATCGGTTCAGGCACGTTATCTAAAGGCATTAACGTTCTAAATCAAACTACAGTTCCTTGTATATAGAACACACACAAGTGGAAGAGTTCAGAAATGAACGAATCCTTCTTGAGGTATTGTTGACTAGGTCATATCAATGCGACCCGACTAGTTGAGTTACATTTAGATGCATATTTAAATCAGTTTGAATTTACATCTTGTGAAACTCGCCAGTCATGTCACAGAGATAAGATGACCATAGCTTCGTTTACTGGAAACAAAGAAAGAGTTAGTAAACTCTTGGGAATGATACATGTTGATGTATGTAGGTCCCCTGTCTACAGATGCCAAGACCGGTTCTTTATACTTCATTACGTTCTCTGATGATCTCTCAAGATTCAGACATATGTTCCTGTTGAAACATAAGTCCGAACCTTTTGAGATGTTCACAGAATATAAGCTAGAAGTAGAGAACTAATACGGGTATAAGTATTATGTCCTTTGATGTGTTCGAGGAGGAGAATACTTGAGCACGGAAATCCTGGACTATTCTAAAGGAGAATGAGATTCTCTCTCAGCATTACTCCTCCGTATACACCATAGCACGATGGTATATCGGGGCGGAGCAAAAGCACCCTATGTGATATGGTGTGCTCTATGATGAGTACTACTGAGTTTCCTATTTCCTTTTTGGGAGTTATGCACTTATGAAGTTGCATACCTATTGAATAGGGTTCAAATCAAATCAGTTGCCTACCACTTCATATGTGATATGGAAAAGGAAGAGCCCATATCTTAAGTTGGTTAAGATTTAGGGTTGTCCGGGCTACGTCTAAAAGCATAATCCGGACAAGCTCGAGGCAAATACTGTTATGTACAACTGGAATAGTTCCAGCTATACAAAATACAGCAGATGATTTGACAGAACCAAAGGATTCAATAGTAACCAACAAACCTCAGCCTCTCCGCCGATCTAGTAGGGTTCCTCACCCACCTGAGAGATACTTCGGTTCCTCTATGACAGTGGGAGCGAGGATTGCATCATGAGATGATGACCCAACTAGTTTCGAGCTGGCCATCAGGAGTGGGACTCTGTAAGAATGGCTGGATGCTTAGTGATCTGAGATGGAATCCTTATACACCAACAAAGTATGGACTTTGGTTGCAATATCTGATGGGTTAAATCCCAATCAGGAGCAAGTATATCTTGAGAAGATTACTTGGTGTACATGGAAAAGTTGAGACTTTTAAAGCTGGACTTGTTAATGGTTTGCATCATTGACCAGGTGTGGATCATGATGAAACCTTTTCTAAGGAGCTATGCTTAAGTCCATCCAGATCCCACTTGCCACGGCTACATACCATGACTACGATATCTAGTGGTTGGGTGTCATGACAGCTTTTCTAAATGATGTTTTAGAAGAGAACGTCTATAAGTACACAGCCAGAGGGCCTCGTAGACAGTGGGAGCAGCGGAAACGTGTGCAAGATGTTTTATTTGATAAAGCAGGCATCGTGGAGTTGGAACATCTGTTTTGATGGATTAGTCAAAGAGTTTGACATCATCAAAATGGTAGATGAACCTTGTATAAACAAAAAGGTAGTAGGGAGTATGGTGGTGATCCTCATAGAGTACGTGGATGACATACTCTTGATAAGAAAGGAGTTTCCTATGCTACGCTCGATCAATCTCCGCTTATCACAATGATTCTCCACATAGGATCAAAGTGATACCTCCTAAATCCTGGATTTTGGATCTATGAGATAGATCCAATGGGATATAAGGATACTCACTAGTTGTAGTGAGATGGTATCAATCGATCCTGGGGAGAATCACTGGAAGGGTTCCAGGGTGATAAAGACGACTGAATGTCAGTCGCAGGCATTGTCTTTACCCTCAGTAAAGGGACGGTATGTTGGAAGAGTTCCAAGCTAGATACCGTGACATACTAGACGATAAAGGCTGAATATATCGCTACTTTAAGATGCTACCAAAGAGGCTGTCTGGGTGTCTAATGGTTCATGAGATGAACTATGTTCCTACCATTGTGAGACAATGGAGTTGTGGATTATGCCAAGGAACGTCCGTCCCATCAGTGATCCAGACATATTCTAAGGCAGTATCACTTGATCATGGAGATGGTTGATCTCCAGGCTGATCGAGGTTAGGAGAGTAGACTCAGAGGATAACACAGCGGATCCACTCACGAAGGCCTATTCCCAGAGAGAGACTTTTATGGGATGGTTGAGTATGAGGTACTACAACCACTGCTACAGATGGCCCTAGTGCAAGTGGGAGATTGTTAGTTATATGTATGCCCTAGAGGCCATTACTGTACATATGATGTATATTGTAGTGGATGCTGGGACGTATATAGGGAGGACTTTCTTGCTCGACATGATAGTATGCTATCTGGTTACTCTTTACCTTAACGTGTACATTGATTGTCTCTCTATTACATGTTGGTAAAGCCCTTAGGATGTGTACTTGACTACCTGAACTATGATGCGGATCATACTAGTGGGGACATGGTAGTCCACAAGTACATCCTTCAAAGTCCCTAGTCGTGGGTATATCGAGACGGGGCATCGATATACCAGAGTAGACTAGCGTGTACCTTCTCGACCCATACAGATGGGCGATGGATGATCCCATATCCATCGGTGTTTGACATCAGAGATGATATACGGGTGCTCAGTGAAGACTGGGTACACTGGACGGACTCGCCGAGAACTCCCAGATGGTATTATACCTTACGTCAGATGGCAGTTCTCTGGTGACACTGGTACAGAGTAGTCTGTTGACCCGAGATCGTCAAAGAGTCTTGTGTGGTTCCCACTGTGCTTTGATTTCCATCTTACCACGTCCAAGAGGGCGTGCAAAACGGTTGTTTTTGGGTACAGTCCCGAGTCACATGGAGGCAATGAGCGATAGGAGGGGATTCGTCTCTCCCAGTATAGGGGGTGGATGTTGCGCTGTGTTCGATTGGCTATAACAGGAAATCCCTGGCCAGGGTTGCTGAGATTTACTGGTAAGTGTTACCAGTAGTTTCTCGAATTGTTATAGACCTCATATCGACACGACTTATCGAGCTATTGGGGTCTGACGTTTACCACCCCTATGCAAGATATGCGACATATCAGACGATCAGACCGGACTGTACGGTAGTGTTACTGGTTGGATTCACTGGAGTGTGAGCGGGCTTGCTCGTCGATCTTTTGATCGCTCAATACCCAGGTGGCCGTTACGTTTAGCAGACCGCTTGCGGCTTGTGGGTGCTTGATATGATCATCATCTGCTGCCGGCGTATTGACGAGTCTTTAGAGTCCTACACAGAGGTTTCCTGGCTCAAGCGAAACGAAATAGGAGCGCATATGAGATATGTGCGGGACCGAGAATGATACCAGTATGAGATACTGTATTCGATTCTCGCGATTTGTGACATTGATCGGTTATATGCGATATAGCCGGGTTATCGGATCAAGTGTTGATTCGATAAGTTGTTACTGTTGATATTAGCCGGTTATATGCGATATGACAAGATCATTAAATTAAGTGTTGATTTAATGATTTAATGCATAATTATATATTTGATATATTACTTTGCATTAACTAGTATCGGTTTACTTAAGATGGATTTTCTCACTCGGGCGTGCACATCGTATATGTGATATATTATTGTGCACTTGTTTGTATCATGTTTGATGATGCAAGATTGCTAGGGTTTGTGTAAAGAGTTAAACCTTGGTTAAGTAAATGGTTAGGGTTTTCATTCTCTTTATTCATTTATCTTTTAATTTGGATTAAAATAAATGAAAAGAGAAAAGAAAAACAAAAGGGTTTCATTCTTCCATGAAGCTTGTTGAAGCTTCATGAAGCTTTGACCAAAGAAACCCTTTTGTCTTCATCTCTTTAACCCTAACCATTCATTCAACTATAGTTAACTCTCTACACTTTACCATGGTTACCTTTATGATAAGAATGATTATTCTTTTCTTTTCTAATAAAAATCTTATCATAATATTCTTCTTCTTCTTCCTTTCTTCACTTAAAGAAAGCAAGCTCCATCAATGGTGATTGATGGAAATGAGTGAGAAATCCAATTCTAAAGTCTACCCACTTTCTATTTCTTCATCCTCTACCTCTTGCCAAGTAGTAGAGTGTGTTTCCTTCACAAGTTTTTATGGCAAGGTGAAGGTGGAGCTTGATCTAGCGATGCCTCGACGTAGATCATCTTCGGCATGGACATCGACGACCTAGCTCGCTTATTCTCCGATGAAGTCGACGTAAGAGCCCGGATTCTTTTTGGACAGCGGAGAGGACTTCGTTGCGGAGCTATGGAGGTGGAGCACCGGATCTACAAAGGTTGTATTTCCGTATTCTTGTAGTTAAGTGTTAACTAGATTACTTTTTCTCCTAGACATCTAACAACGATCCGTAGTCTAGGGTTTCTCGGCACCGTATTTTTGAAACGGGCATGGTTGATGCCTTGTGAGACCTCACTAGGGTGCCTAGGAACCCTGCAAATAGTGAGCAAATGATAGTTGTTCGAACACTTCAATACTTTCTAGTTTACCCGGAAAAGGAAACGAAATGAAAATTCCGATCGAAACGACGAGTCTAAAACCATCTCCAGAATTTTCAACAGTAGATTCAGATTAAAGATACTCAAAATATGCAAAAGCAGGTAAGGAAAAATACCGTACAAAAATGAGTGAGAGATCCCCTTGTATGGCCGCGGATCCGCGGCCTAAGCCTGCTTGGGCCGCGGTTCCGCGGCCAAACTTACTGTTCATTGGCTCAAATTCTCCAGATTGTCTTATATTTACCTGCTTTATTTTTTGAGTATTTTTAATTCTGAAAAAAGTCAGTTTTTAAAAAAATTTCCAGAGAGTGTCCCGTAATTTCGTATTTTGGTTCGATCGGAGTTTTTACTTCACTAAAGGTTCGCCTAATGTTCTAGGTCGGCTCTGATACCAATGAAAGGTTTGCCTAGCACCCTATAATGAATTTTGAAGCATCACATGTCTCAAAGTATGGATTTTGATGGTGCTAAACAAACATGCAAAGGAATCGATCCTAGAAAATTAGGGTTACGAAACATAAAGCTAATCAAATTAGGGTTTTGAGACTACAACCTTTGTAGCTCCCTTTTTTGCTTGACTCCTTAGTCTCTTGGGTGTTGGAAGAAGGCTCTCTTGTTGTCTTCTCACGTCTACGAGGGTTTCGAGACTACAACCTTTGTAGCTCCCTTTTTTGCTTGACTCCTTAGTCTCTTGGGTGTTGGAAGAAGGCTCTCTTGTTGTCTTCTCACGTCCACGACGATCCACCCGGAGTTTCCCGTCCAAGCTCGCAACTTTGGAAAAACAAAGTGAACACTCTAAACAAGTTGGCTAAACTTGTGTAGAGTGATGTTGTGGCTAAGGATCTCACTTCAAAATCCTATTTTTATGAGTATTTTTCTCTCTTGAAAGAACTAGAAAGCAAAGGATCAAGGTTGATGAAGATGATGGCCTTTTGTGAAGAAGAGAATAATGAACCATAGAAAAAGAAATGAAAAATAAGCATATATATATTTTTCATTCCTCATATCCAACAATGGTTAACTCTAAAGATATTATTGGATTAAAGTTAAAAGCATAAAAAGAAAATAAACCATGGGTTAAAAGGTAGGTGAGCATGGTAAGGTTAAGAAGAGTGTAGAAACCTTTTATGATTTAACCCATTTTTTATTTCCTTTTTGTTTTAATTTAAAAGCAATAATAATCCATAAAAATAACCATGGTGTGATTCTTATATTGCCACCATTCTCATTGTATAAGCAACCATGATAAAATGATGTATGTATGCATGTGTGCATGCACATCCATATGTGCATGAACAATAATGAATGCATACATGCATGCATACATCCAAAAATAAACAAGATAGGATTTGTAGTGAGAAGCTAATGATAAATCAACACTTGATTTACTAATCCGGTCATATCACATACGACCCGACCATAAGCAAGCCACCCAATTAATATACGGTATCCTATACACGCATTTTAATCGGGTCCAAGCGCATATCGCATACGCGCACCACAACGTTTCGCCTGGACTAGGTAACTCCTTTGTGGGACTCTAAGACTCGTCAATACGCCGGCAGTGGGTGATGATCACATCAAGCACCCCCAAGCCGCAAGCGGTCAGCTAAACGTAACGGCCACCCGGGTATTGAGCGATCAGAAGAAAACAAGCGAACCTGTTACAACTCCCGTCGAGCCATTTGGCAACACTACCGTACAGTTCGGTCTCTTCGTCAGATATGCCGCATATTGAGCCTAGGGATGGTCACGTCGACCCCAATAACTCAATAAGTCGCGCCTGTGAATGGTCTATAACAGATCGAGAAACTACTGATAACACTTATCTGTTGGTGTATATGCCCTAGAGGCCATTACTGTATCATACTAGTATGTATATTACTTGATGGAAGCTTGGGATATTCACAGTTGTACAGACAATCTTGCTCAATATAGTAGTATGCTACTTGGTTTGTCTCTGCTTTAATGTGTACATGTGTGTTTATTTATATCACCTATACGCATTAGTAGAGCCCTTAGGATCTTTGCTTGATTACCGGCGTTGTGATGGCGATCACACTCGTGGGGGCTGGGTAATCTACAAGCACATCCTTATACACGTCCCTGGTCGTGAGAGTATCGAGATAGGGCATCGATGCTCCGGAGTAGACTAGCGTATGCGCTTCTCATCCCAGCACGGGAGACGGTCTGTCCCACAGCCGTCAGTACGTCGTACTTGAGATAGTATGCGGGTGCTCGTTGGGTTACGAGTACACTGGACAGGACTCGTCGGGAACTGATGGTTGGTATTATACCTATCGTCAGTTATCAGTTCCCAGATGACATGAGTACAGCTTAGTCCGCTGACTTGACACTGTCACTTCGCCTCGAGTGTGTTCCCACTGTTCTTTGATTACTACTCTACCACGGCTCTACTGAGTCGTGCAAACAGGTAGTAGTTGGGAGCAGTCCCGAAGCACTTGGAGGCAGTGACGGTTAGACAGGATTCGTCTCTCCCGGTATTGGGGTTGACATCGCGCTGTGTCTAGGAGAGCCATTACACAAGTAGTCCCTGGCCAGGGAAAGCGAGATGTACTGGTAGGTTCCAGTGTTATCTCAGGGTGTATTGGGCTTCACTCCGACACGACTTGTACCGCTATTAGGGGACTGACGTTTACCGCCCCCTAGGCCCGCCATGCGATGTATCAGACGAACAGACCGGACTGTACGGAGAATGTCACATTCAGACTCAGTAGGAGTTCAGATGGGGTTTCACCTCATCGGCCTTCTTATCGACATCTACCTGGGGACCGTTACGTACAGCTAGTGCCGCTTGCGGTCTGTGGTTAAACCCACTGCCAGCGTAGTGTCGAGTCTTTAGAGTCCCACACAGAGAGTTTCCCTGCACTGAGCGAAACGTGTAGAGGCCGTATGGTTTTACGGCAGGGCTGCGATCACTTACGTACACTTGTGTGCGTATGGGTTTCGGGCAGGCAGTACTAGTAGGCTTTGGTTTAAGCCGGATCCTAGTATTGCACGGATGGATTTGTTTTGTCTTCTGCGCATCCGCATTCTACGGAATATGGATGCAGGTGTGTATGCACAGTTTTCAGGAGCGATGAAGGAGGAGGTGCCTCATTAGGGTTTTGGCAGTTGGTTCGGCCAAAACCGCTATGTGGCAGGCTCATTAGGGTTTTGACAGTTGATTTGGTCAAAACCATTATGAGCCGCAAACATCATTTACTAATCCTATTAGTGATAATCTTATGATGGCTAATTGCATTGACCATTTGACCCCGTTGACCTCTCTTGACTTTGTTGACCGGTTGACCGGGTTGACCATTGACTTTCAAGAGGGTTCTACACTTTTCTTTTCTTTTCCATTTTCTTTTGGATTATGATAATGGTCATTTCAAAGTAGCCATCAACTTTATCTTGATGGAATTGGTAATGATGTTGTTTTGCATTATTTGCAACCATGGTCTTTTCTTTTGGATGATAAGATTATTCTCTTTCTCTCTCTTGGAAAAGAGAAGCTCCATGGTTGCAAGAAAACCTCCTTCTTCTTCCTCCTCTTGATTTCTCCTTTGATCTCATGTGTTGAGAGAAAAAGGTTTTCACTTGACAAACACATCCATACATCTTCTCTACACAACCTAGGGCTTCTAGATTAGCTATCTCCTTGCCCTAGTTACCTCGGCTTGAGGTGGAGCTCGGTGTACATCTCTCGGGTGGATCGTCTTCGACTCAAGGAGGCCGCGGAGGTGACCGAAGTCCGGATCAACCATTGAGCAAGCGATGAGAAGAACAACAAGAAGAGTAGAACTTCAAAGAAGAACAACAACAAGAAGAGAAGGAGTTCAAGTTGAGGTATAACCCCTAACCGAGTAGATACATCTCTTGTTAGGTTGCTAGTTTATTGTTTAGCAAAGATCCGGCTTTTACGGTCCATGTTACAAAGTTTAAAAAAAATTTGATTTACCGTTTCCGCAACCCCGAAAGTACCGGGAGAGGTAACGTGGACCTAACATTATCAGCAAATCTCAGCAGCCCTGGCCAGGGACTTACTGATATAACCAGTCGGGCACATCACAGCATCAACTCCCAATACCGGGAGAGACGAAACCCCTCCTATCGCTCATTGCCTTCGTGTGTCTCGGGATTGTACCCAATGGCCACCTGTTTGCACGACTCAGTAGAGCCGTGGTAGGGTGGCAATTAAAGTACAGTGGGAGAACACACAAGACTCTATGACGATCTCGGGTCTACAGACTAACCTGTACCAGTGTCACCTGAGAACTGCTATCCGACGATAGATATAATTCCATATAGGAGTTCTCGGTGAGTCCGTCCAGTGTACCCAGTCACCACTGAGCACCCGTATATGATCTTGATGTCAAACATCGATGAATGTGGGAACATTCATCGCCCATCGTATGGGTCTAGTATCATATACGCTAGTCTACTCTGGTATATCAATGCCCCGTCTCGATATACCTACGACTAGGGACATTCCAGGATATGCTTACAGACTATAAATGTCCCACTAGTATGATCTCTATCATAATCAGAGTAGTAAAGCCAATATCCTCAGGGCTTTATCAGCATGTATGAATGAATAAAAGCATGATCAAACCAACATGTCAGATAAAGTAGAACCAGATAGCATACTATCATGTCGAGCAAGAATGCATACTGAATATATATACATGTATAGATACATCCACTATCATATAATGGCCTCTAGGGCATACATATATCCAACAGGAGGCGGTACTTGCCGAACTCGAGCCGACGGTGGGCAACATCGTTGTGGCTTTGGAGCCTGAGGTGGAGGTCGAGGGGCCTACAGCCGAGAAGGTCATTGATGCCGAACCTGAAGTGGTGGCAGATGATATGATCATTATAACTGAGTC